>OX451738.1:120232014-122632014 GCA_948472305.1 Vicia faba
CAAAGTTTTCCCTCCAAAACTAATTCAACTATTAATTAATTAAAATAACATTAAATTATCGATCGTTAGTTAGTTCAGTAGTGATTAACGTTAAACTTGATAGAGATAATGTATGTTTTTGATGGAGATTTAAGTATGAACATGGTGAAATAATTCATGACGGAGATGTGGAATTTCGTTCAACTGCCGACATGTTCTACCATGAGGAGGGCTATTTCCTCCTGAAATTCAAATCCTTCAAAGAGAGATATGAAGTTCTGATGAATGGCCCTTATACCATAAGAAATATGCCAATGCTGCTCCGTGAATGGCGACCAGATTTCAACCTGAAGAACAATTTGCTTCGCACACATCCAATATGGGTGAAACTTCCACAGCTTCCCCAATACCTGTGGGGTGAAAAAAGTCCCAACAAGATTGGTAGCGCGCTGGGGAACCCTGTGGTAACAAATGAATGTACAGCAAATTGTCCGAGAATTTCTTACGCCAGGATATTAGTAGAAGTTGATATTTCAAAAGAGCTTCCTAAAGAGATAACGATTAGGGATAATGAAGGCAAGAGGATAATTCAGAGGGTGGAATATGAATGGAAGCCGACCTACTGTGAAAAATGTCAGTTAGCAGAGCACAAATGTGATGTGACAAAACCTAAAGAGAAGCAATGGAAACCTAAGGCAAAACCCCCAGAAAACAAAAATCTAGTTACTAGCCCCAATATAGTAACCTCATCGGATCCAGACAACAACCTAGTAAAATAAACTCAACAAGCAAAGGAGGATTGGAAAAGCATCAGTAGCAGTGGTCGAGACAGAGGAAAAGGGACATTGTAGGATAGCTCACCAAAGAGTTATTGTGCGAAAATGGTTTTGACGCCCTAGGGGTTTTGAATGACCTCCTAGTGTTGTAAAACTCGGGCCAGTGATTGTTGCTTGGAATACCAGGGGGCTCAATAAAGCTGGTAAGCTCAGGGAGATTAGCTCCCGTCTCCTAGGGCTTAATGCTAGCATTAATATCCTGATAGAGACTAGACTTAAAAGTGAAAAAGCTTTGGAAATTAGGAATAAGGTGCATTTACGAGGGAACTATGTAGATAATTACATTTGCCATGAGAGTGGAAGAATCTGGATTCAATGGAACCCCCTTTTTATTAATCTTAAACTCATCAAATGCACTAGTCAGATGTTGCACTGTGGTATCTATGATAGACAAGGTCAATTCAAATTCTGGATGACAGCCATTTACACTCTTAATAAGCTTGAACAAAGGAGATTGTTATGGAAAGACATTGTTAATATTCAACAGCAGGGTGCTTGGATGCTTATTGGGGACTTTAATAATGTGATTAAAGCCTAAGATAGGATTGGTGGGGCGATTGTGGAAGAGTCTGAATACAGGGATCTACAAGATATGATGGAAAATAAGGGATTCTTCGAGATGGACAGCAGTGGAAAGTACTATACTTGGTCTAATAAACACAGTGAGGACACTATCTATTCTAGGATAGACAGGGTTCTGGGTAATGTAGAGTGGTTCCAAAGTCAATTAAATATGGTGTTGAAAATCCTACCTCCTGGTGTTTAAGATCACACGCTGCTTCTAGTCACAGATCATGTTCAGAAGTTTAAAAGATCTCAATTTAAGTTTATCAGTTGTGCTACTGGTACTCATGGCTATTCTATAGCTGTATCTAGCAACTGGAATGAGCCTATTAGGGGGAGACCTATGTACGTTCTGTAGAGCAAACTGAAGAGGCTGCAACCTATTGTCAAAAATCTGAGCAAGTCCTTGATGTATTCTAAATAACATTTAGCCAAAGCTAGGGATTCCCTGGATAATTAAAGACCTAAATTCTAAGTTATTTTTAAGAAAATAAAAGTAGTTAAATTAAAGACCTAATTTCTAGATTAATTTAACTTATGAAAAAAGAAATAAAAACCCTAAGTTTATCTATTATGTTTTTAAGAAAGGAATTTAACAAATAAAATTGTTTTTGTCTTTTTTTATTTATTTTAAGAGAATATAATATAAATTATATTTTTACCTAATATAATAATAATAAATATTTTTGGTTTTTAAATGATAAAAATAAAATAATATTAATTTTGAATAAAAAACAAAAATAAAATGAAAATGAAAATAGAAATATAAAAATAAATTAATCAGGGGGGTGAAAAAACAATTTTGAGAGTTTTGTAGCAAAAACAAACAAATATGTACGGGCTGATGTGGTGCAATAATAATGCAGGGGTGTATTGGAGCAAAAATGACCAAGCCCAAGTCAGGAGGCCCAATGTGCTGGAAGGTAGCGCGCTGGTTCGAACCCACACCCTCTTGGTTACCAGCGTGCTGCCTTGCCACTAGGGTAGTTGTACATCCGTTAGTCTAAATGAAAACACAAATACATAACACAAAACATTGCCTTGCCATGTACTTCATCTTCAACCTCTAGCCAGTCGGACCCCCTGTAACTTTTTTATTTCTCAACAAAAATGGAAAGTGATAACATGAACATTATAGAATTTTACTTCACGATTCTAACCATGTGCATAACTAAAACTATAAGTCCAAGATCAGAGAGAATTTTGTTGGCCCTAATTATTAACCTAATTTTTTCAGAAACTTCAAACTTAAAATTCTCTAAACTCAAGCCAAATAAATGCAAGCTATGGATATGTACAGCTTCGTAGCAATGATGTTTACATTTTATATTCACAAATGGAAATCTAACTATGCATGTATTAAGAGTTAGAAAAACAGAAAACTCACCTTGAAAATGGAAATCATGTTTTGAAAATGAGCTTGCTTTAGGATGCTGTGATGACCAGGTTAGCTTCCTTGAACCTCTAGGAAGCTAATGCAATGCTTAGCTTGTCTTGAGGGTGACTGGAATGGTCTGGAGAAGTCCACCTGTGTTGCTCTGTTTTTGAACTTCAATAATGGGGAAGATGGAGTTACAGTAATGTTTCAGGGTGTGGGATAGTTTACTTGTAAGGTAAGTAAGCTTGGGAAAGCAAAAGGCCTGAAAACGCACGAGTGAAATGGAAGATTCAGTTCACAAGTCAGGAATGGCAAGTTTGGAGGCTTGGTATGCAACTTCTGATTCTAGGGTGTTTCAAGTCTTGGGAATCCATGGTTTTAGTTGCAAAATGATGGCTTTATATAGAGCAAAAGGTTGGAGGACTTGTGCTTGCTCAAAAGTACAAGATCACATGTCTTGCTACATTTCTTGTTTTTGAAGCAAGTGTGAGAAGTGACTTCTTAAGGCATGATTCTAATCTTGTAGGATGGCTTGAAGCTTTAAACATGTTTTTTTCATGTTTAGAGGCTTGGTTTGTGTAGAAAGAACAAGTCCAAGGCTCAAGAAATGGAAAAATGCAAAAAGCATGCTTTTCCAAAATGGCAATGTTGCCTTTCTTCCAAAAATGGCTATTTTCTTGTACAATGCATTGAATACTTGGCTTTAGGGCATGAAACCTTGTGCAATCCATTAATGATGGAGTGACAAACGAGTTTGAGGCCTGAAAAGTGAAGATTGTACAGCCAATTTGCAAATTTGAAAACTTGTTCTTCATGAAAATGACCTATAATCAAAGTGATAAAACCCTAATTTCATCTCTTAGATTCTCCCTACTCAAGAATGATATCAAGGAGTTCTTGTACATTTTGGAAAGCTTGTAATGTGCTCTACAACCCATATTTGAAATGATTTTGAAAATTCCTCTTGGAACTAAGTGAAAAGTTGCCATGAAGTTAGGTAAAAAACCTGCCTAACTAGGGCAAAATTTCACTAAGTTATTTTAGTTCATGAGCATGTATTCACAAAATTATATCTTGAGATCCAAGCATATTTAGGAGAAATTGTGTGAAGCAAAGTTGTATATTTCATGGATATCTACAACTTTCATGTTGGGAACTTTATTTGAATCATTTTGTATCATGGTGAAAATTTGGCCAAAAGTTGAGAAATAATAAGAAATTTTCTCTACTTAGAAAATTTTTCTAAGTTAAGAAATTTCAAATTTCAAAACAAGATCTTCAATCCTTGATTTCTTAATGAACAAGTTTCACATTTTGACATGTTTTGATGAATTGTGATCATTGGCACTTGAATTTGACCAAAAAGTCAAAGTTTGACTTTTCAATATACAGTTGACTTTTGATCAGTTGATTGAAAAATTCATCTGTCAATCTAATGAATTTGTAATGTTTTGAATAATGTAATTAGGCCAAGATGATGTAATTGAACTCTTGAAATCATGCTTCAAACCAATTTATCATTTTCTAGGTCAAAAATAAAAAATTGCCCCTTCTCAGTCAAAATCCTAATTTTGACCATTTTGCCCTTTTGATGATTTGATCAAATTTCTTGGGGAATTATGGTCAAAACTTGATCAAATGATACATATGAGTCTAAGATGTTTATGTGGATCAAAAATGATACAACTGATTTTTAGGTCAACTGTCCAATTGACTGATCAAAAGTGTGATTCAAGGCTTGAAACTTGACATGAGTAATCTTGAGGGTCCATAATGATCCATGAAAGTCATATGGGGAATTGGAAGTCCAAAAATCCTTGTGCAAACTCAAACCCTAATTTTGGTCATCAGTGCATGAGGAGGTGTCTTGAGCTGGTCAAACCCTAATGCAGTCTTGAGTCAAAGAGATCTTGTGAGAAAATTCTTGATAAGTGAGAGGGAAAATTTTGGGGTACAATAGCTGCCCCTGTTCAATCTTCTTAAACCTGAAGAGTTAGAATGGCGAGTTTTTCCATTCGTGACTCGAAGGTGGAAGATGATTGGACACTAGAGTGCCCAGAAATTTGCACTCGGCGATGCGATGATAGAAGGAATGGGCTTAAAGATGCCATCCAAAAGTGATTATTGAATTGTAATTTGTAAGCTGGAAGAATGAGTATTAGAATGGCATCTGTGTTTGGAGCGTATCTGTACTGTATCTGAAAGTCGAATCCGAATGAATATCAGAATGGCATCCGTGTTTGGAGTGTATCTGTATTGTATCTGAAAGTTGAATCTGAATAAGTATCAGGACGAAATCCGTATCTGGAGAGCATCTGAGCTGTATCTGAAAGCTCTGAACATTGTTAATGATAGTTGTTAATCTTATCCTGAAAAGGGTAAAATGTTAGCTTAAAATGCCAAGTCATGATGCATGAAATGTATGCATAATGGGATTATGTTGTATGCATTCGTGTTTATCAATGTTTATGATATATGAATATGATGTATGCGTATGTGAGTTGATTTACTGCATTGCTGTTTGATTTAGGGAAAATAAATCCCTGACTGCTGCTGAGGATATGCAAGTCTTCACGTCTTGAAGTTGAAGTATTGGTGAGTTTCTTCCGATAGAAATAAACCTTGTTGTAAGGGAAATTCCATGTACTGCTTGTAAAATCCTATTGGGGAATCCTGAGAAATTTGACGAATTCTACTAGGGATAAATAATTTGAAACTTTGTTCCGTTGGGGATTTAAATGGCGTACTGTAGAGGATTACTTATGGAATAGCCTAGAGACATTTTCCTATTCTTTTAACCTATCAGTAATTGTCTTTCCCATTTTGTTTATTTGTAAATAGTAATTATGTTCAAATGCATATGTTCAAAAATAAATCATTGGACGTTTTTGCAAACAAAACACAAGCGTAAAGAAAATAAAGACCAATAGTTTTTGCACTTTCAAAGGGATATCTTTGTATTGACTTTGAGTAAAATATTTTTGTACAAAGGGGACAAACATTCTAGTAAGAGAATGTTGTCATAAAAAAAAGAAAAATTTGATACAAAGAAGGATAGCTATGTGTAATAATCCCATGGGGTTCCCATTCTGCTATAGCCTTCGTATCTCTGAGCATCTTGTCTATTTATCGCCTCGTCCGAAGATGACTGAATTGATCAGAACCTCTGAGTTTGTCAGTGGAAGCCAAAGGTTGTTTGTAAAGTGACCCGATGGGACATAGTCATACGCTTTAATTCCCTAACTTTTGCCTGGACCGCCCTTTTAGGTTTTCAGTCCAACGGGAAACCCTTTTTTGCCCAAGTCGCCCTTTCGGGTTTTCAACTTGCCGGGTATACAAATATTTTTGTTTTATCCCTAACTTTTTCCTGAACCTTTTTGGTTCGCCGGGATGCCCTTGTTTTGCCTAGGTATGTCAACCTAGCGGGTCTCTTATGCGTAGTATCTTTTGACTATATCCGCGTTCGCAGGGTGTGGCAGGTCGTCGCCATCCATGGTGGTCAAGATCATTGCCCCACCGGAGAATATGTTTTTGATTAAAAATGGTCCTTCATAGGTAGGAGTCCATTTGCCCCTGGGATCACTTTGTGGCAAGATGATGCGTTTGATCACTAGATCCCCAATTTGATACACTTGGTGTCTGACTTTCTTGTTAAAAGCCTCGATCATCCATTTTTGATACATTTGACCATGGCAAACAATAATAAGTCTCTTCTCATCAATCAAGTTTAGTTGATCAAGTCGAGTTTGGATCCAATCGTCTTCGTTCAGTCCTGCATCCTTCATAATCCTTAGAGAGAGGATCTGGACCTTGATAGGTAAGACAGCTTCCATGCCGTAAACCAAAGAATATGGTGTTGCCCCGGTTGATGTGCGAGTCGTGGTACGGTACCCGTAGAGAGCAAATGGTAGCATCTCGTGCCAGTCTTTGTATGTGACTGTCATTTTCTGTATGATCTTTTTAATGTTTTTATTTGTAGCTTCGACAACACCATTCATCTTTGGCTGATAGGGAGAAGAATTGTGATGCTGAATCTTGAATTGCTCGCACAATGCCGTGATCATAGTGTTGTTGATATTTATACCATTGTCAGTGATGATCCTTTTTGGGATACCGTACCGGCAAATAAGGTTTTGCTTGATAAAGCAGGCAACAACATTCTTGGTAACAGAGGTGAAGGAGGCTGCTTCAACCCACTTTGTAAAATAGTCAATGACCACTAGGATGAAGCGATGTCCATTGGAGGCTGTCGGCTTGATTTCCCTAATCATATCAATTCCACACATAGCAAAAGGCTAAGGAGCTGTCAAGACATTCAGAGGAACCGGGGGTACATGCAATTTATCGGTATAAATCTGGAATTTATGACAGGTTCGAGAGTGTTGATATCACTCTGCTTCCATGGTAGACCAATAATAGCCCGCCCGTAGGATTTTCTTCGCCATCGTATGCCCACTGGAATGGGTGCCAAAAGTACCTTCATGTAATTCAGCCATGATCCTTTCAGCTTCAACCTTATCTATGCACCGAAGCAATACGGAGTCATGATTGTGTTTGTATAGGATGCCATTACTAAGGAAGAATTTAGCAGAGAATCTCCTTAAGAACTTCTTATCATTGATTGAAGCTCCTTCTGGATATTCTTGAGCCTCGAGATACCTCTTGACTTCATGAAACCAAGGTTGGCCCACTACTTCTTCAGTATTAATCACGTTACAGTGTACTGGTTCATCCATTTGTTCGATGGTGATATGGGCAGCCTCGTTATTCCAATTAAGTTTAAACATATATGCCATTGTGGATAGAGCGTATGCTAGCTGATTTTCTTCTTGCGGGAAGTGCTTGAAGGTAATCTCCTCAAAATGTGGTAGCAATGTCAAAACATGTTCTTTGTAAGGGATAAAGTTAGGGTGTCTGGTGTCCCATTCCCCTTTGATCTGACTGATGACCAAGGCTGAGTCTCCGAATACATCCAATGATTTGATCCCCAAGTCTATGGCAGCTCTGAGACCAAAGATGCACGCTTCATATTCCGCCATGTTGTTCGTACAATTGAAGCAAAGTCTGACAGTAAAGGGAGTATGACACCCTTCAGGAGATATGAGTACAACACCGATACCATTACCAAGTGCATTGGATGATCCATCAAAGAACAGGGTCCATCGGGATCCTTGTTCAGGTCCGTCATATGGCCTGATTTCTTCGCAGTTGTCTAATGTCATGATGTCTTCATTCGAGAATTCAAACTTCATGGACTGATAGTCTTCTACAGCTTGGTGAGCAATGTGATCAACTAGCACACTACCCTTTATAGATTTCTGGGTAGTATACTGTATGTTGTACTCTATCAGGATCATCTGCCATCTAGATATTCTCCCAGAAAGAGCAGGCTTCTCGAAGATGTATTTTATCGGATCCATTTTAGATATCAACAAGGTAGTATGAGTCAGCATATACTGTCTTAGCCGGCGAGCAGCCCATGCCAGAGCGCAACAAGTTTTCTCGAGCACTGAATATCTGGTTTCACAGTCGGTAAACTTTTTGCTCAGGTAGTAAATAGCATGCTCTTTTTGGCCAGACTCGTCATGCTGCCCCGATACACACCCCATTGAATTTTCTAAAACAGTCAGATACATGATCAATGGTCTCCCCTCGATTGGTGGCATCAATATAGGAGGCTCTTGTAAGTATTCTTTTATTTTGACAAAAGCAACTTGGCACTCACCATTCCATTTGACTACTTGATCTTTCTTCAAGAGCTTGAAGATTGGCTCACAAGTAGCTGTCAGGTGAGAAATGAATATGGCAATATAGTTCAAACTTCCCAAGAATCCTCTGACTTCCTTCTCAGTACGGGGAGCAGGCATCTCTTGTATTGCTTTAACATTGGCAGGATCGACCTCAATACCTTTGTTACTGACGACAAAGCCTAGGAGTTTACCAGACCGTACCCCAAATGTACACTTGTTTGGATTCAACCTCAGCTTGTACTTCTTCAGTCTCTCAAACAGTTTTTGTAAGTGGTCAAGATGCTCTTCTTCTGTTTGCGATCTGGCTATCATATCGTCTATGTAGACCTCTATCTCATAATGTATCATGTCATGAAATAAAGCTACCATGACGCGCTGATAGGTTTCCCCAACATTCTTCAGTCCGAATGGCATCACCTTGTAGCAGAATATGCCCCACTGTGTGACAAATGTTGTTTTTTCCATGTCCTCAGGTGCCATTTTGATTTGGTTGTAACCTGAGAATCCGTCCATGAAGGAAAACACTTTGTGTTGTGCCGTATTGTCAACTAGGATATCAATGTGGGGGAGTGGAAAATCATCTTTAGGGTTCGCCCTATTCAAATCTCTGTAGTCCACACACATTCGTACTTTGCCATCTTTTCTAGGTACGGGAACAATGTTGGCAACCCATTGAGGGTAGGAAGTGACAGCCAAGAATCCAACATTGAATTGCTTCATAACCTATGCTTTAATATTTTCTGACATATCAGGTCTCATGCGGCGAACCTTTTGTTTTACTGGCGGACAATCTTCTCTTGTAGGCAAACGATGTACCACAATGTCTGTATCAAGTCCCGACATGTCTTCATATGACCAGGCAAAGATTTCAATATAGTCATGTAACAACTGAATCAGATGCTCCTTGACACTGGGTTCCAAATTGGCACCTACCTTGACCTCTTTTTTGTCTTCTTCAGTACCCAGGTTGATTGTATCCACGGGTTCCTCGTGAGGCTGAATGGTTCTTTCTTCTTGTTGTAGCAGTCTAGCCAGTTCCCCTAGTACTTCACAATCTTCCTCACCTTCGTCTTCGGCTTGGTAGATTAGATTATAAGAGTCACGAAAGGCCATAGCAGTATCGTTACCCATGGGATCCAGAATGGATGGATACCTTCATTGTGAGTGTGGGTGTGTGTAAGGGTATAACTATCTTTGAAAGAAAATAAAATGTAAAAGAAAAACAATGAGCACAAAAGTTTGTATGCGAAAACGTCCATGATTCATTGATGTCATATGAAGATGAAATAATAACCCTTACAAATGGACCATTGTGCCTCGGGTAAGACACAAGGTTTTAAGAGTGCGAATTGTTTTTGAATATTACAGATCCAACAAAATGTAAAGATAAATTACTGTGGGATAAAAGTGATTGGGACGAAGTCTCTAGCCTCCCAATTGCTGAGTCCTCCATTGACAATCGAAAAGATCCAATCCTCCATATTGCAATCATCATCACCATCTTCTACCGCGTTGACCTCACGGTTGCTAATCTTCAAGGGTGGCCCTCCAGCACAGGCACGACGTACAACCTTTTGAGCACTTGAAGTGAAACGTAGGTGTGATCGGTGGAAATAGAACTGACTGTTTAAAGCTGGATCGCGTATGTCACGGTAAGCAAGAGTCGCCACCGTCTTTTATGTTCTCCAACATGGAAAGGACAAAAGCACAGCAAAATTCCTTATTGAGAATGTCTCTCGGTTCGGGAGGTAGATTTATAGAAAGGGAAGGTGTTAGCACCCTTTCTATCCATGGTTATCCATGGGCTCTTAGGTACTTGCTCTTATGTTTTCAAAAGATGTTTGCTTTTCAAATGTGAGTGGGTTTGAAAAAATTTCATTGAAAGATTTCTGAATGACTCTTGTATCTGTCCTCAAGAGTGTTTGAAAAATTTGTTTTGAAAGCTTTTGAAAGTGTCAGTGTGAAAAGATTTTTGATTTGTTTTTGAAGAGAGCAAGTACCCATGAGTCATCTACCTACCTTAAGGAATTAGGCTATGTAAAAGTCCTTAAGGTAGTGCCATCCCACCATTGAGAGGTAGGTAGCACCACCGTTGGAGGTGTTCGGGTCAATTCGATTTTAGGGACAGTGTGGTCACCGAAGCAATAGTAGGACACCTTAGAAGTAACCCTAATGTCCTACATCCTTTTTAATCCGAGGCAACCGTTTCGAGGCGACTGGATCTTAGACATAAGAGCGACCACTAAAACATCTTATACTTGACGACCACTTTCGAAGGCAACGAGTGAGGCGTACCCTAGAAGTGGTGTGTGTATTGTGTGTTGTTTTCATGTTATGTTTTATCTTTGATCATGGCATTGTGAGCTACGAGTTGTTTTTAATTACCCTACATTCTTTCATGCAATTTAGAATTTAGGAGTGCGGGAAATTAAATACAGAAAGGTAAAAGCTACGCTATTACAAGGCGCGGGTCTATACATCGCCAAAAAACAAAGACCCGTTTTTGATAAAGATGCGGAAAGTAAAAAAGGAAATAAACCTAATTACTATTACATCTGGAAAATAATTACATAATAATCAAATAGAAATAACGCGCGAATAAATTAAATTGGAACGTCCGAGGGTTTTGACCCTTTTGAGCAATTATGAGTTTTTTGTGTCTTTTGTACGAAATTAAAATTAAACCTAAATCTAATTATTCAATTATTTACAAGAAAGTGTTTTTTATGTTTTTTGTATTTAATGAAAATAAGAAAAAAGAATTAAAGAAAATTCTAGTTCTATGTTTATTTTAATTATTAATGAGAATGTCGAAGTTGACCTAATTTAAACTAATTGATTAATTTACATGTTTATTTACAAAAATAATAATAATCAATAATAATAATGATGATTAATGAAATATGAAAAAAGGTCAAAACCTAATTCTATGCAATTTTTATTTGTTAAGAAAAAGGATTAAAATTAAAACCTAGATTAAACTAAATTAATTGTTAATATTTATTTACAAAAATAGGTTAATGGTGCAATTAATAAATAATTAAAAATATTTACATTTTTGAGTTTCTGATTTTTATTAGAAAAAACTATTTTATGGTGAATTAATAAAAATAATTAAAACAATTAAAAGAATTAGAAAAGAAAATAAAATAAAATTATGCAAACCAAGGGGGTTAGATGGCCCAAAGTGGAGGTAAGATTGAAGCAATTCAGGCCCAAGAACACAAGCCTCGTTGACTTTCAGGAATCATGCGCATGCTGTTTGACTGGGGTATACCATGGACTTCACCTTCTGGCCACTGGATGGATCTCATGGCCACTTGGCAGGCTTAGGCGTGAAGGTGCATGATGAACCTTTGAACGAATGCTGCATGTGAACGTTTGAGAAAAAATATCAATAATTATATGGGGGACCTGGGAATCGAACCCAGGTCCCAGTACTTGCAAGCCACGTCCTTTGCCAGTTGAGCTACCAAGCGCGTTTGTTAAACTAATAGACAACAAATATTATATAAAAAAACAAACATTAATGGTATAGAACAAAAGAAAGCGTGCCAGATTTGAACTCTCCAATCACATGATGCCACGCACGTCTTCTTCTTCGTTTACCTGCAATAATATGAACAAGATAGCGGGGGTTTTAAACCCCCACAAAGCAAAAAGTCCCAATAATAGCGATTAGAGCTATGGGTCACATAAAAAGGGCGCGAGGGTCTGGTTGAATTCGTCTGGTCTTGACGAATTCAACCATGCTTGTCTCAAGGTCCAATTTTCCCTTATGCCTAAAGCTCTAATTGAAAGCTTCAGAAACCCTAGATTTTGTTCATGGTGGATTTTGATTCAGGCAGTTATAACTCAATTAGATTATACCAATCGCTTCAGAAGGTCCCTATTAGCATAAATCAAACAAGAAAATAGATTAAAAACGCATGAATCGTGTTATGCAATTTTGAAAAACAAGACAAACCGAATGACTCGTGTTCTTTGATTCTTCGCGTGTTAGGATTGGTTTTTGATGGCAAATGCTTCCTGGAGACTCAGGCAATACGTTTGAATCAAAGAGAAGCTTTGAATTGTGCTGCAAATAGGAAATCAGTTTTCAACTTTTTCTCAATTTTTTGCAACTTTGTTATGGAGTTCTATGGCAGCTTTTTCGTGTCCTTGAGTAGGGTTGGCCTCAGCATATGTATGTGATGTGAATTAGGTTAAAACTTTGGCCCAAAAGTCCATGAAATTAAGTTGCAATCTTTGATTTTCAATCATGTAATTTTCAATCTTTTTCAATGAAAACCTTGCCAAATATGGATGATCTTCCCTTTTTTGATTGAGAAACGAGTTTGCCAGCTTGCCCTGATATGATTTGCTTCACAAAAGATCCAAAAACATATCTTTTTGATTTTCCTATAATTAAAACCAATTAAATGAATTAATATTAATATAAATTCAATTAATTAATTAAAAATAAGAAAATAAATTATTTTAGGTTCAATGGGTCGTGCATAGGCCTTGGGTAATGATTCAAGAAAGAATTTGAGGCCTATTAGCAAAATTGAAGTGTTTTAGGCAAAGTTGACGTTTGAAAGTTCCCAAAAATTTCCCAACTTCTCCAATGCATATCTTGCTCAATTTTGAATCTATGAACATATTCTTAGACATTTTGGAAAGGTCTTGAAGTCCTCTAACCAATGCCTTTGGTCCCATGTCATTTTGATTTACCAATCTCAAGTTATGGTCTTTGACTTAAAGTACCTTTTTGTTGACTTTTGAAAATGACCTATAATGTTGAAATTGATAACTTTTTGTGAGAGCATTTCTTGGACTTGGAGTGTGAAGATGAGTTGTAGGAAATGTCACCCCCTTCAAAATGAGCATTGGATGGGATTTTTCTGATAAACCATGGAGAAGTTATGCCTTGGTCAATCTGCAGTTGACTTTTCAGCTGTCCAAAAATAGAAACTTTTGACATCTTGAGACTTTTTGAGCCATGCTTATGGAATCATGATCAAGAATTGACCAAATGATGATTGTGGCTCCAAAATAAGATGTTGACCAAATTTTTTGACTTTTGACTGCCAAATGACCATTTTGCCCCTGCAGTTGACTGTGAAGCAATTAGGGTTTTTGACTGTGCAATTTGATGCTGTGAGTCTTGAACCTTGACATATGGATGCTTGACAATGTATATAGGCATATGGGACTTGATTGGACCCTTGAAAACCTCAATTTATTTGCCAGAACCAAAACCCTAATTTTGACTGTGTTAGGAGGCAATTGGACTGTGCAACCCTTGAGAGATTTTGAACCATTTGGAGATTGACCCTGACAAATCTTGAAGAATATGGGAGGGAAAATTTTGGGGTACAATAGTTGCCCCTGTTCAATCTTCTTAGACCTGAGGATGTAGATTGGCTGGCGTGCCTTTCGTAATCCGAAGGTGGAAGATGATTGAACACTAGAGTGCCCAGAAATTTGCACTCACATAGTAGAGTATCAGCAGTATGATGGCGGGAATGGGCTTACTGATGCCATTTGGAGAGATGGATAGGAGGATGGGCTTACAGATGCCATCTGGGGCTGTGACAGAATCTTGTCGGGAATGGGCTTATGGATGCCATTTGGAGACTGTGATGGATAGTTGTGGAGATGGGCTTATAAATGCCATCTAGGTGTTGATCGCGTAAGAGATTCCTTAGCGAGAACTTGCGTACCTGAGAAAGAAAGATAATTACCTGGCCTGTTACAGGGGTTAATCTTCAAACTCTTCAGACGTGCCCTGGCTGGATACAGGAATCGAGTCCAGAATAGTCGTCAACAGATATGCCCTGGCTGGATACAGGAATCGAATCTTCAAACTCTTCAAACGTGCCCTGGCTGGATACAGGAATCGAGTCCGGAATTAGTCGTCAACAGATATGCCCTGGCTGGATACAGGAATCGAATCTTCAAACTCTTCAGATGTGCCCTGGCTGGATACAGGAATCGAGTCTGGAAATAGTCGTCAACAGATATGCCCTGGCTGGATACAGGAATCGAATCTTCAAACTCTTCAGACGTGCCCTGGCTGGATACAGGAATCGAGTCCGGAATTAGTCGTCAACAGATATGCCCTGGCTGGATACAGGAATCGAATCTTCAAACTCTTCAGACGTGCCCTAGCTGGATACAGGAATTGAATCTGGAATTAGTCGTCAACAGATATGCCCTGGCTGGATACAGGAATCGAATCTTCAAACTCTTCAGACGTGCCCTGGCTAGATACAGGAGTCGAATCTGGAATTAGTCGTCAACAAATATGCCCTGGCTGGATACAGGAATCGAATCTTCAAACTCTTCAGACGTGCCCTGGCTGGATACAGGAATCGAATCTGGAATTAGTCGTCAACAGATATGCCCTGGCTGGATACAGGAATCGAATCTTCAACCTCTTTAGACGTGCTCTGGCTGGATACAGGAATCGAGTCCGGAATTAGTCGTCAACAGATATGCCCTGGCTGGATACAGGAATCGAATCTTCAAACTCTTCAGACGTGCCCTGGCTGGATACACGAATCGAATCTGGAATTAGTCATCAACAGATATGCCCTGGCTGGATACAGGAATCGAATCTTCAAACTCTTCAGACGTGCCCTGGCTGGATACAGGAATCGAATCTGGAATTAGTCGTCAACAGATATGCCCTGGCTGGATACAGGAATCGAATCTTCAACCTCTTCAGACGTGCCCTGGCTGGATACAGGAATCGAGTCCGGAATTAGTCGTCAACAGATATGCCCTGGCTGGATACAGGAATCGAATCTTCAAACTCTTCAGACGTGCCCTGGCTGGATACAGGAATCGAGTCCGAAATTGTTTCATGCAGATATACCCTAGCTAGATACAAGAATCGAATCCACAAGTAATCGCTCACAGATATGCCCTGGCTAGATACAGGTATCGAATCTGGAATTGCGACAGTTGATAGTAATCATCTTTGTGTTGACCTTTTCCTGAAAAGGCGAAACATTAGTTGTATGCAATGTCATGATGTATGAAATGCGTGATGTTCTCAAAATAAATGAGATTGTATGTTCATGATGCGTATGTGCATGCTATAATGTATGATGATGTGATGTTTATGAATGTGTTTTTTGTCTAGGAAAATAAATCCTTGACGAATGCCGGGAAGTTAACTCCTGGGCTGATGTTGAAGAGTAGAGTTCTTCGTTTCCGCTGGGGATGACGGTTGCAAGAATAAACCGGTAGGAGAAGATGACTTTGTTGGGGAATAAACTTGTTGGGGAGATTACTTTGCGGGGAATTACTCTGTGGGAGAAGAGATACTTCGTTGAGGTTTGATGATAACTCCGCTGGGGATACCGTTGATGTGTTATGTTGGAAGATTCGATGAACTTCGCTGGGGGATAGGAAGAACTTCGCCGAGGACGATCTTTCCGTGGCTTTTAGCTGAGGATAACCCAGTTATATCCTAGTGGGGAAATAACCTTTGAATAAAACCGGGGAGGCGCGTTCGTACTCTGCAGGGGTAGGCTTCCAGAATCTACTGGGGATAAGCTTCCTGAATCTACTGGGGAAATTGATTGAACTCTCATGGGGAAACTTTTCAGATTGGACTGGGGAATGGCTCCACTGGATGTTCTGTATTCCGCTGGGGAACAATCTTATATTAAGACTACCGGGGATGCTTGTTAGGAATGTATGTGTACTCCGTTGGGGAATATTGAGATCTTCTGGGGATATCTAATTTCCTTAAGGCTTACAGTAGACTAACTCTGCTTGGGGAGAGTATCGCTGACTTGCTAGGGGTACTGTGCCTTGTTAGGGTTGATGGGAGACCAACTCTGCTAGGGGAGAGTATTGCTGAGTCTTATCTTACTCGGCGGGGAGTGAAGGTATCTGGGTTACATTCCTCAGCCGAACTTACCTTGGTACCTTGGTGGACAGAGCAATTAGATTGCTTAGACAACTCATTATTGCCCCTGTTTCTGATGTTACCTGTAATTAATCCTTTGTTTCGCATGCAAATATTTATGAGTTAGCAATTAGTGTCAAATGCATATATCACAATTGAACATTGGACGTTCTTTACAAAACAAAACAGAAAAAAGGAAAAAACAATTGGCAATTGGTCTGAAAAGTGAATTTGTATTGATTTTTGAATTTGCCTGTAAATAGGCGTTTATGTACAAGAGGATGACGTGCTAGTAAGAGAACGCCGCCGAACAACAGAGTTTATACAATTTTGTGAAAAAAGGAAACAAAACAGCTATGTGAAAAGATAATCCCACTGGGTTTCAACTCTGCTATCGCCTTTATATCTTCGAGCGTCTCATCACTTGGCTGCTTAGTTGAAGATGAAGCTGATTGATCGATGCCGTCTGAACTTGATGTTGATACCGGATTCTGGATGCAAGGTGATTCAATGAGACATAGTATTACGCTTTAATCCCTAACTTTTGCCTGGACCGCCCTTTCGGGTTTTCGGTCCACCGGGATACCCATTTTTGCCTAAGCCGCCTTTTCAAGTTTTCGACTTGTCGGGTGTACAAATTTTTTCATTTCATCCCTTATTTTTGCCTGAACCCTTTTGGTTCGCCGGGAAGCCCTTATTTTTGCCTAGGTGTGTCAACCTAGCGGGTCTTTTATCATGCGTAGTATCTTTTTACTATGTCTACATTGGCGGGGTGAGGAAGGTCGTCACCATCCATGGTGGTTAGAATCATGGCTCCTCCTAAGAAGACATGTTTAACCACAAATGGCCCTTCGTATGTGGGGGTCTATTTTCCCCTGGGATCACTTTGAGGAAGAATAATGTGCTTGATTACCAGGTCCCCAACTCGATACTCTTGTGGTCTGACTTTCTTGTTAAATGCCCTGATCATCCGTTTTTGATATGTTTGACCATGACAAATAGCAGTGAGTCTCTTTTCGTCAATTAGGTTTAACTGATCAAGTCGAGTCTGGATCCAGTCATCTTTGCTCAAGCCTGCATCCTTCATTATCCGGAGAGAGGGTATCTGGACTTCAATCGGCAAGACTGCCTCCATGCCGTAGACCAAGGAAAAGGGGGTTGCCTCGGTTGACGTTCTTGCTGAGGTACGATACCCATGAAGAGAAAACGGTAACATCTCGTGCCAATCTTTATAGGTCACTGTCATCTTCTGCACAATCTTCTTGATATTCTTATTAGCTGCTTCTACAACCCCATTCATCTTTGGCCGATAAGGAGAAGAGTTGTGGTGCTGTATCTTGAATTGCTCGCAGAGCTCAGTGATCATCTTGTTATTAAGATTGGTACCATTGTCTGTAATGATCCTTTCCGGGACGCCGTATCGACAGATCAGGTTGTGTCGAATGAACCGTGCCACGACATTCTTGGTTACGGTAGCGTAGGAAGCTGCTTCAACCCACTTTGTGAAGTAATCGATCGCTACCAGGATGAAGCGATGCCCGTTGGATGCCGTAGGTTTAATCTCACCGATCATATCAATGCCCCACATTGCAAAAGTCTAAGGTGCGGTCAAGACATTCAGAGGGACTGGAGGAACGTGCACCTTATCTTCATATATCTGGCACTTATGACATGTCCGGGAATGTTGGTAGCAGCCAGCTTCCATTGTGGACCAGAAATATCCTGCCCGAAGGATCTTCTTTGCCATGGTATGTCCAATGGAATGTGTTCCGAAGGTACCTTCATGCAGCTCTGCCATGATTCTTTCTGCTTCAGTCTTATCCACACAACGCAGTAAGGTTGAATCATGGTTTCGCTTGTAGAGAATGCCGTTGCTGAGGAAGAACTTTGCAGCGAACCTTCTCAGAAACTTCTTATCATTGACAGATGCACCCTCGGGGTATTCTTGAGCTTCAAGGTACCTCTTCACTTCATGGTACCAAGGTTTTTCAGTTACTTCTTCAACCTCAAGCTCACAACAATATGCAGGTTCATCCAATTTCCAGATAATGATCCGGGGAGCCTCATTGTCCCATTTGACTTTAAACATGGAAGACATCGTAGCTAGCGCGTCCGCCAAATGATTCTCCTCTCTTGGGAAGTGTTCAAAAGTTATCTCTGTGAAGTGCGGGATTAATGTCAAGACACATTCTTTGTAAGGAATAAGGTTTGGGTGTTTCGTATCCCACTCGCCTTTGATCTGATTGATCACGAGAGCGGAATCTCCGAAGACACTCAGAAACTTGATCCTTAGGTCAATTGCAGCTTGAAGACCCATGATACACGCCTCATACTCCGCCATGTTGTTGGTGCAGTTGAAACATAGCCGGGCAGTAAGTGGAGTATGAGTGCCTTTTGGGGATATGATCACAGCGCCGATACTGTTACCCAAAGCGTTGGAGGCTCCGTTAAAGTGCATAGACCATCGGGATCCTTCCTCAGGTCCTTCATCCGGTCCAGGTACTTCACAATCAGTCACTACCATGATGTTCTCGTCAGGAAATTCAAAGTTCATCGACTGGTAATCGTCCACTGCCTGGTGTGCCAAATGGTCTGCCAATACACTTCCTTTGATTGCTTTCTGAGTCGTGTACTGGATGTCGTATTCTGTCAAGATCATCTGCCATCTTGCTATTCTTCCGGACAAGGCGGGCTTTTCGAATATGTACTTTATTGGATCCATTTTAGAGATCAACAGAGTAGTGTGTGTCAGCATATACTGTCTCAGCCGGCGAGCAGCCCATACCAAAGCGCAACAAGTTTTCTCGAGCAGTGAGTATCGGGTCTCACAGTCGGTAAACTTTTTGCTAAGGTAATAAATGGCATGCTCTTTTCGGCCAGACTCGTCATGCTGCCCCAGCACACACCCCATTGAGCTGTCAAGTACCGTCAAGTATAGTATTAGAGGTCTCCCTTCAACCGGTGGCATAAGAATGGGTGGTTCTTGGAGATACTCTTTGATTCTGTCGAAGGCGGCCTGACATTCATCATTCCAACGTACTACTTGATCTTTCTTCAACAGCTTGAAGATTGGTTCACAGGTAGCAGTTAGATGCGAGATGAATCGGGCAATGTAATTCAGACGTCCTAGAAAGCCTCTGACTTCTTTCTCTGTCTTGGGAACTGGCATCTCTTGTATGGCTTTTACCTTGGCAGGGTCCACTTGAATACCTTTGTCGCTCACGATGAAGCCTAGCAACTTCCCAGATCTTACCCCGAAGGTGCACTTGTTCGGGTTCAACCTCAGCTTGTACAACTTCAGACGGTCAAACAGCTTCTGTAAATGGTCAAGGTGTTCCTCCTCAATTTGAGACCTTGCAATCATATCATCGACGTATACTTCAATCTCATGGTGGATCATGTCATGAAATAAAGCAACCATGGCACGTTGGTAGGTTGCCCCGACATTTTTCAGTCCAAAAGGCATGACCTTGTAGCAGAAGGTGCCCCACTGAGTAACAAAGGTAGTCTTTTCCATGTCTTCAGGAGCCATTTTGATCTGATTATAACCTGAAAAGCCGTCCATGAAGGAGAACACTTTGTGCTGAGCAGTATTGTCAACCAGAACGTCGATGTGATGCAGGGGGAAGTCATCCTTGGGGCTCGCCCTATTCAGATCCCTGTAATCAACACACATTCGGACCTTGCTATCTTTCTTTGGCACCGGAACCACGTTGGCAACCCATTGAGGGTAAGAAGTCACTGCTAGAAAACCGGCATCAAATTGCTTCATAACCTCAGCTTTGATCTTCTCGGACATCTCTGGACGCATACGGAGGACCTTTTGTTTAACCGGAGGGCAGTCTTCCTTGGTAGGCAGGTGATGAACTACAATGTCGGTATCCAACCCAAGCATGTCTTCGTAGGACCAGGCAAAGATTTCCACATAATCATGCAACATCTGAATCAACCGCTGTTTTACGCTGAGCTCTAGATTGGCACTGATCTTGACTTCCTTTCTGTCTGCCTCAGTACCCAGATTTACCGTTTCCATTGGCTCTTCATGTGGCTGAATGGCCCTCTCTTCCTGGAGTAACAGTCTTGCAAGCTCACCAGGCACTTCGCAATCATCTTCACCTTCGTCTTCGGCTAAGTTGATCGGATTTTCGAAGTCATAACTGGCAGTAGCAGAGTCGTTACCAGTGAGATCCAGAGTGGATTGAAACCTGTATGAGTGAATGTGTGTAAATATAGCTGTTTTTCAATATATAAAGAAAGAAAGAAAGGGAGCACAAGATTTGAAATGCGAAAAACTCCCAATGTTTTATTCATGATATATGGAAATGACAAGTAATAAGCCCTCACAAATGAAGCCAACGGTGCCCCGGGTAAGACACCGGGCCATAAAGTTTCACATTATTGTTCGTTACAAATTTAAAAACAAAGGAGTTCATTACTGAGTAACAAAAGTAACAGGTATGTAGTCTTTTGCAGTCCAGTTGCTTGGTCCACTGTCGGCCGTTGGGTAGATCCAGCTGTTGAATTCAGATTCCTCCACTTCGTCACCATCCCTGATAGCATTCACCCTATGATTGGGCATGGGAGCAGTCACCATATTAGGCTTCTCGGGCGCCTCGAACTGAACTTCTTTAGCATCGATAAGGTCTTGAACCTTATTCCTTAGGGCCCAGCAATCATCAGTAGAATGCCCCGGGCTGTCAGAGTGATAAGCACAGCGGGCGTTGGGATTGTACTTCGGAGAGGTTGTGTTTACCACCTTCGGAACTTCTCTGACAGTTACGAAGTTGGTTGATAGCAGTTGCGGCAAGATCTGCGACAAGGTCATACTAAGCCGAGTGTATTCTCTTCTGGGTCTCTCACCCCTTGGTTGGTTAGGTTGCCGAGGAGCGGCAGCAGGCTTTAAAATTACCACCGCGTTGACAGCTTGGCTGCGTTCTGGTTTATTTTGTCTCTTGGGACCATACACATCACTGGCTTCCTTCTTGAAAGGCTTCTTTTCAGAACTTGAGGATGCACCTTTCTGTATCTTCCCCGATTTCATACCAGCTTCTATCTTTTCACCAGTCAGAATGAGGTCTGTAAACCCTGCAGAAGAATTACCAATCAGGTGGTTGAAGAACGGCCCAAACAGGGTCCCTAAGAACATGTTCACGAGTTCACGGTCGGTCAACGGTGGCTGCACCCTGCCAGCCAGGTCTCTCCACTTTTGTGCGTACTCCTTAAAACCTTCTCCCGATCCTAGCGACATACCCTGGAGTTGGGTACGTGTAGGAGTGAGGTCGGCATTATACTGATACTGCTTATAAAAAGCAGTAGCCAAGTCCTCCCAGTTTCGAATACTGGCTCCATCCAGCTGATATAACCACTCGAGTTGAGCCCCTGAAAGGCTATCCTGGAAGAAATGGATCCATAAGTTCTTGTCCACAGTATACGGTTGGATCTTCCGCACATAAGATCTGAGATGTAGTTTAGGGCAGGAAGCCCCGTCATACTTCGCAAAAGAGGGTGCCTTGAACTTGTGTGGGATCACCACCCCAGAAGATAGACCCAGGTCTCCAAAATCCAACCCAGGCACTTGTTGAATTTCCATGGCATTCAGGCGATCCTCTAGCTGCTTGTACCTGTCTTCAGCGGGAGGGTACCACTCTTCATTGAAATCAATCTCGTTGTCAGAGACCACGGGACTAGGAACCCTTCCCCCTTGGGGACTGCCTTTCCCTACAGAAGAACCAGCTTGATCAGCCTCATTTTGCAGTGTGTTGCCAAACCTCCGGCCAGTGTTGAATAGTACAATTCTCTTCTTCTTCTTCTTTACCAGCAGAGCCTTCAATTCCTCTTGACCTTGGGCTAAACTCATGATCAACTCTTGGAACTGGGCGTTCTGAGCCTGGAGGGCCTTGATGGATTGCTCAGTAGATGATTCAGGATTCATGATGGCTGCTGAAATAAACAGTGAAGAACATTAAGCAACCTGAAAAGAAGAGTACCTGTGATGCATATGATGAATGGAATGTGTATGATTTATGTTTTCAAAGACAATCGGGATTCAACTTTGTAAACAAAAGGGAAACACACTTTATTAGATTCAACTTTGAAATTTAGATTGTTCAACAGATTGCCCTTAGGAGTTACATAAAATGGAAATACTAAAAAGGGAAATAAAAACTGTAAAAGAACATCCAAAGCTCATCAGTGATCCCAAGGTCTCTTCTTCTCATTACAGATGTAGTCATTCAAGGCCTGCTCGTTCTCCAACTGCTTTTTCAGCTTCTGGATCTTCAATTCCTGCTCGTTGAACTTTTCCCGATAAGAATCCCGTTCTTCTTGTAGTTGCGCCCAAGACCTCTTTAGTGTATCAACATCAGTAGGTATCTGAGGAGGGAGAACAATTGGAGGAATCCCGTCTCTATCAGGATATTCAAGAATGATGGGTCTGACAGCCTCATATGGAATACCTAACTTCTGAGCACGGATGCAGACCCATCTGTAGTAGGGTTCCATAGGTAGAGAAGTCTTCGGTCCCAACTCATGTGGGTCAGCTTTGTGAATTCTGTCCCAAGCCTTGATGAATCTACGACGCAGCTCGTCACTATCTACCTAAAACTCAAAACTGATGTGAGGCACCAACATCTCATGAGGTCCTGCTCTTCTGGCTCTTCCAAACTGACGGAGAGCTAAACATGGATTGTAAGAGATTCCTCCTTGGGTATCAATCAATGGAACATTAGGATATTCTCCGCAACGATCAATAACAGCCACCTCAACTAAACCTCGGAGAGTCCAAATGATGTCATTATCAGTGAGAGACATTAACCTATGAGCCCAGCCTCTTCCTTCTTTTTTCTTCAGCA
This sequence comes from Vicia faba, assembly GCA_948472305.1. Taxonomy (NCBI): domain Eukaryota; kingdom Viridiplantae; phylum Streptophyta; class Magnoliopsida; order Fabales; family Fabaceae; genus Vicia; species Vicia faba. The sequence continues at coordinate 120,255,282 of OX451738.1, forward strand.
TGAACTTAGGGAGGTGAGAAATAAACCACCTCACTAACAAAGGAGTACAACACCACAGAGTTCCTCGTCTTCGAGCAGTACGAGCATAGAGTTGTTGCAGGATATCACCCAAGAGAGTGGGCACAGGGTTCCGAGACATGAAGATCCTTATGGAAATGACATTAATGAAGTTATCAGGATTAGGAAACAAGACTAGACCATAGATTAAGAGAGCCAGGATGTCTTCATACGCCCTGAAGTCTAAGTCATTCCAGAAACTGTTATCTTTACCGATCAGAAACTTGGCCAAGAAACCCTTAACTCTGCTTCTAGTCACCCAGTTGTCCATTACCTCCTTGGTGGTCAAAGGAAGGGCTGCAGCAATCTCCTCAAGCCTAAGAGTCTTTTCCCAACCAGTGAAGGGAGTCTGATCCAAGATAGGGATACCCAGCAAATCAGATAATTCTTCCAGGGTAGGGACCAGCTGGAAGTCTTGAAATGTGAAGCAGTTATACAAGGGATCATAAAACTGGGTCAGAACACTCATCAGTTGTTGGTCCCACTTTGAAGTGACTAAACCGAGAAGAGAACCATGCCTCTGGATGAAGGAAGTGGTGTTTGGAATTCTGCTAACCAATTCTTCAAGCAACTCAGGTGGGTGAACAAAATTGAACCGGATAGTGTTCCTTCGCACAGGCATCATGATGTCCTACAAAACAGAGCAAAGATGAAACCCTCTTGTCTTTGAAATGGGTCAGTCATTATGCAGGATGCATGCAATGTCTATGATGGTATGATGTCATGATAAAGCACACCACAAATATTCACAAAGGCAAACATGATAAGGCACACAAGTCACACAAGAAACCCCTTAGGGTTTAGGCCAACATGGGGTCTAGGTATCACCCTCTTGAAGTTTGTTGGTTAAGACATGTCATATCAAAAGTAACCGGGTTCTAGAGGATCCCAATATCACTGACTACCCTCAATCGGTCATAACTCCAGCATCACAATCTTTTCTTGCGGCCAGAACCATCGCGAGAGTTTAGCCTCAATGGGTGTAGCATACTGCTACTGTTCTATGGCCGAGTTGAGTCAAATTAGGGTTCTAAGGTCGGTTGGTGCTTAATGACTCCTCAGAAGACCCATATTCTCCTCGTTGCAACACAAGGGATATCGGTACAGACCAAGGTGCCACACCAATGTAGCCACTGCTTCACCCGTGTTGGTCTATGCCGGATAGGTCCCTCACAGCTTATGCTACCTAAAAGGGTATCCCCAGATCCGGGTTAGGATCTATGAAACTCCAAGACAATGCCCATAATAATAAAGCAAACAAAACAAAGCAATTGAAAACACAATTATGAGCTATCCTAAGGTACACCTCACTTTAAGTCTCCCCAGCAGAGTCGCCAGTTATGTGATCGGTGGAAATAGAACTGACTGTTTAAAGCTGGATCGCGTATGTCGCGGTAAGCAAGAGTCGCCACCGTCTTTTATTTCTCCAACATGGAAAGGACAAAAGCACAGCAAAATTCCTTATTGAGAATGTCTCTCGGTTCGGGAGGTAGATTTATAGAAAGGGAAGGTGTTAGTACCCTTTCTATCCATGGTTATCCATGGGCTCTTAGGTACTTGCTCTTATGTTTTCAAAAGATGTTTGCTTTTCAAATGTGAGTGGGTTTGAAAAAATTTCATTGAAAGATTTTTGAATGACTCTTGTATCTGTCCTCAAGAGTGTTTGAAAAATTTGTTTTGAAAGCTTTTGAAAGTGTCAGTGTGAAAAGATTTTTGATTTGTTTTTGAAGAGAGCAAGTACCCATGAGTCATCTACCTACCCTAAGGAATTAGGCTGTGTAAAAGTCCTTAAGGTAGTGCCATCCCACCATTGAGAGGTAGGTAGCACCACCGTTAGAGGTGTTCGGGTCAATTCGATTTTAGGGACAGTGTGGTCACCGAAGCAATAGTAGGACACCTTAGAAGTAACCCTAATGTCCTAGATCCTTTTTAATCCGAGGCAACCGTTTCGAGGTGACTGGATCTTAGACATAAGAGAGACCGCTAAAACATCCTATACTTGACGACCACTTTCGAAGGCAACGAGTGAGGCGTACCCTAGAAGTGGTGTGTGTATTGTATGTTGTTTTCATGTTATGTTTTATCTTTGATCATGGCATTGTGAGCTACGAGTTGTTTTTAATTACCATACATTCTTTCATGCAATTTAGAATTTAGGAGTGTGGGAAATTAAATACAGAAAGGTAAAAGCTACGCTATTATAAGGCGCGGGTCTATACATCGCCAAAAAACAAAGACCCGTTTTTGATAAAGATACGGAAAGTAAAAAAGGCAATAAACCTAATTACTATTACATCCGGAAAATAGTTACATAATAATCAAATAGAAATAACGCGCGAATAAATTAAATTGGAACGTCCGAGGGTTTTGACCCTTTTGAGCAATTATGAGTTTTTTGTGTCTTTTGTACGAAATTAAAATTAAACCTAAATCTAATTATTCAATTATTTACAAGAAAGTGTTTTTTATGTTTTTTGTATTTAATGAAAATAAGAAAAAAGAATTAAAGAAAATCCTAGTTCTATGTTTATTTTAATTATTAATGAAAATGTCGAAGTTGACCTAATTTAAACTAATTGATTAATTTACATGTTTATTTATAAAAATAATAATAATCAATAATAATAATGATGATTAATGAAATATGAAAAAAAGGTCAAAACCTAATTCTATGCAATTTTTATTTGTTAAGAAAAAGGATTAAAATTAAAACCTAGATTAAACTAAATTAATTGTTAATATTTATTTACAAAAATAGGTTAATGGTGCAATTAATAAATAGTTAAAAATATTTACATTTTTGAGTTTCTGATTTTTATTAGAAAAAACTATTTTATGGTGAATTAATAAAAATAATTAAAACAATTAAAAGAATTAGAAAATAAAATAAAATTATGCAAACCAAGGGGGTTAGATGGCCCAAAGTGGAGGTGAGATTGAAGCAATTCAGGCCCAAGAACACAAGCCTCGTTGACTTTCAGGAATCATGCGCATGTTGTTTGACTGGGGTATACCATGGACTTCACCTTCTGGCCACTGGATGGATCTCATGGCCACTTGGCAGGCTTAGGCGTGAAGGTGCATGATGAACCTTTGAACGAATGCTGCATGTGAACGTTTGAGAAAAAATATCAACAATTATATGGGGGACCTGGGAATCGAACCCAGGTCCCAGTACTTGCAAGCCACGTCCTTTGCCAATTGAGCCACCAAGCGCGTTTGTTAAACTAATAGACAACAAATATTATATAAAAAACAAACATTAATGGTATAGAACAAAAGAAAGTGTGCCATATTTGAACTCTCCAATCACATGATGCCACGCACGTCTTCTTCTTCGTTTACCTGCAATAATATGAACAAGATAGCGGGGGTTTTAAACCCCCACAAAGCAAAAAGTCCCAATAATAGCGATTAGAGCTATGGGTCACATAAAAAGGGTGCGAGGGTCTGGTTGAATTCATCTGGTCTTGACGAATTCAACCATGCTTGTCTCAAGGTCCAATTTTCCCTTATGCCTAAATCCCTAATTGAAAGCTTCAGAAACCCTAGATTTCGTTCATGGTGGATTTTGATTCAGGCAGTTATAACTCAATTGGATTATACCAATCGCTCCAGAAGGTCCCTATTAGCATAAATCAAACAAGAAAATATATTAAAAACGCATGAATCGTGTTATGCAATTTTGAAAAACAAGACAAACCGAATGACTCGTGTTCTTTGATTCTTCGCGTGTTAGGATTGGTTTTTGATGGCAAATGCTTCCTGGAGACTCAGGCAATACGTTTGAATCAAAGAGAAGCTTTGAATTATGCTGCAAATAGGAAATCAGTTTTCCACTTTTTCTCAATTTTTTGCAACTTTGTTATGGAGTTCTATGGCAGCTTTTTCATGTCCTTGAGTAGGGTTTGCCTCAGCATATGTATGTGATGTGAATTAGGTTAAAACTTTGGCCCAAAAGTCCATGAAATTAAGTTTGCAATCTTTGATTTTCAATCATGTAATTTTCAATCTTTTTCAATGAAAACCTTGCCAAATATGGATGATCTTCCCTTTTTTGATTGAGAAACGAGTTTGCCAGCTTGCCCTGATATGATTTGCTTCACAAAAGATCCAAAAACATATCTTTTTGATTTTCCTATAATTAAAACCAATTAAATGAATTAATATTAATATAAATTCAATTAATTAATTAAAAATAAGAAAATAAATTATTTTAGGTTCAATGGGTCGTGCATAGGCCTTGGGTAATGATTCAAGAAAGAATTTGAGGCCCATTAGCAAAATTGAAGTGTTTTAGGCAAAGTTGACTTTTGAAAGTTCCCAAAAATTTCCCAACTTCTCCAATGCATATCTTGCTCAATTTTGAAGCTATGAACATATTCTTGGACATTTTGGAAAGGTCTTGAAGTCCTCTAACCAATTCCTTTGGTCCCATGTCATTTTGATTTACCAATCTCAAGTTATGGTCTTTGACTTAAAGTGCCTTTTTGTTGACTTTTGAAAATGACCTATAATGTTGAAATTGATAACTTTTTGTGAGAGCATTTCTTGGACTTGGAGTGTGAAGATGAGTTGTAGGAAATTTCACCCCCTTCAAAATGAGCATTGGATGGGATTTTTCTGATAAACCATGGAGAAGTTATGCCTTGGTCAATCTGCAGTTGACTTTTCAGCTGTCCAAAAATAGAAACTTTTGACATCTTGAGACTTTTTGAGCCATGCTTATGGAATCATGATCAAGAATTGACCAAATGATGATTGTGGCTCCAAAATAAGATGTTGACCAAAAATTTTGACTTTTGACTGCCAAATGACCATTTTGCCCCTGCAGTTGACTGTGAAGCAATTAGGGCTTTTGACTGTGCAATTTGATGCTGTGAGTCTTGAACCTTGACATATGGATGCTTGACAATGTATATAGGCATATGGGACTTGATTGGACCCTTGAAAACCTCAATTTCTTTGCCAGAACCAAAACCCTAATTTTGACTGTGTTAGGAGGCAATTGGACTGTGCAACCCTTGAGAGATTTTGAACCATTCGGAGATTGACCCTGACAAATCTTGAAGAATATGGGAGGGAAAATTTTGGGGTACAACAGTAGGCCAAACTTGTTAGACTTATACGGGATATCCGGAAGTTTCCCCTAGATGGTGCATCCACCTTCCTCCACCACTGCTTTGGCGTCCTTTAGTGATGACATCCGGAGTGGAGGTCTTGTAATCTTGGGAATCTGGGACACAGTCTTGGTCACTTGCACCTCTTGGGGGACCTCTTCGAAGTGTTGAAATGGAGTTTTAATGAATTCACCGTCCAATTCCACATATCTGAAGGAATTGAGATGGCTGGTCATGTATTCTCCCTCTCCATGGACAGTGATAATCTTCCCTTGAACCAGATACTTTAGCATCTGGTGCAATGTAGAGGTAACAACGCCAACATTGTGGATCCATGGCCGTCCTAGAAGACAGGAGTAAGAAGGCCGAATATCCATTACATAAAAGGTTGAATTGAAAGTTTGAGTCCCAACCTTTATGGGGATATCCACTTCCCCGTGCACCATCCTCTTCGAGCCATCAAATGCCCTTACTACTATGTTGCTTGGTTTTAACGTTAGCCCCTCGCAGTCAAGTCTGTCAAGAGCTTTTTTCGGTAATACATTCAAAGATGAGCCAATGTCCACCAAAACATGGGCCAGAGTTATGCCCCTACATTCCACAAAGACATGCAAGGCCTCATTATGCTTTCTTCCCCTTGGTGTCAAATCAGCATCCGAGAAGCCTAGGCCGTTATCCACTGTCAAGCTGGCCACGCAGTCTTGGAATTGATCAGCAGACGTCTCTTGAGGCACATGGGCTGTTTTTAGGAACTTCACCAAGGCTTTCGCATGTGCTTCGGAACACAGTAGTAATGCCAACATGGAGATTTTGGAGGGAGTTTTCCCCAATTGTTCAACTACATCGTAGTCGCTCCTCTTTATAATTTTTAGGATCTCCTTCATTTCTTTATTGGAAGCCTCCGGGATAGTCAGTGATTGAGCCTTCGTCTGGACTAGCTCCACTTGAATACTCTTTCCTCGAGTCTCAGCAGCAGGAGTGTTGGTAGAAATGATAACAGGAGTTGTAACAGCTTCGTCAATAGGAGAACTTGCAAAGATGATTATGGGTACAGAAGTAACCTTTGGAGCATCCACATGGATGATCACGGGTCCAGAAACTGCTTTTGGGGGAGCAATTTCTGGAGAAAAGATCCTACTGCTTCGGGTAATTTTACTAGTTCCGGTAATATTGCTGATGTCAGAATCTTCTTCTTCGGAGTCTATCTCTTCGGCGGCCGGCCAGTCTTGTTTGATGCCATGGTAGTAAATGTCTCCTCTGTAATTCCATGGCACAATTTTGTCTGATTCATATGGGACTGGCCCAGGCATTGTGATTATTAGAGGAGTTTCTTTCGGAACTGATGTAATTTTAACGGGTCTTTTGGTGGAGACCCTGGAAGAATTGGTGGAAATAGTAATGATTGAAACATCTTCAACAGGAATAGGTGAAATAGGAGTACTTTCAAACAAAATCTCTTTGTTATCTATCAGGCACTGAATGTCTGCTTTCAACAAAGGGCAATCGGTTGGTGAGGACAAGCAGAGATGGAAAACTTTATTATAGCCCGGGAACACACCGACTTTCAACAAGTTTATCTTAATGGTTGGAAGTGGAGTCATGAGTTCATCAACTGTGGTAACAAACAAATCTTCTTCAATAGCATTGGTATTGTGACCATGTCTGGGCATAGGAGCAGAAATGACATTTGGCTTCTCGAGCGCATCAAACTCAATTTCTTTTGCTTCAACAAGGTCTTGTATTTTGTTTTTCAAGGCCCAACAATTATTAGTATCGTGACCAGGACTTTCAGAGTGATATGTGCAACGGGCATTGGGATGATAATGAGGGGATGTTGTATTGGGGTTTTTCGGAGCTTCTTTCAAGGTTACCAAATTGGATCTCAGAAGATACGGTAATACTTGAGACAGAGTCATGTTAATTCTGGTGAATTGCCTGACTGGCCTTTCCACCCTTGGTTGATTACTTCTTTGTTGATCAAATGTAGGCTTGGGAATCATAACAGCCCCCACCATTGGTCGACGTTCGGCCATATCTTGGTTCCTTTGCGGATATACAACATCTAGCTCTTTCTTCCTGATGAAATGCTTCCTTACAGCTGTAGAAGAAGATGAATCCTTCTGAATCTTTCCACTTTTTATGCCAGCTTCCACCCTCTATCCGGTTAATATTAGTTTAGTAAATCCTGCAGATAAACTTCCGATTAAATGGTTGAAGAAGGGGCCATATAAGGTGCCTAAGAACATGTCCACCAATTCCCTTTCAGACAGAGGGGGTTGAACTCTTCCATCCAAATCTCTCCATTTTTGTGCGTAATCCTTGAAACCTTCATTGGAAGCCATGGCCATACTCTGGAGTTGAGTATGGGTAGGCGCCAAATCAGCATTGTATTGATATTGCTTGTAGAAAGCTGCGACAATATCTTCCCAATTGCAGACGTTGGCTCTTTCTAGTAGGTAAAACCAGTCGAGTTGTGTTCCAGATAGACTGTCTTGGAAAAAGTGCACCCATAAGTCTTTATCAGCGGTGTGGGGTTGGATTTTTCTCACATATGATCAGAGATGCATTTTAGGGCATGACACTCCATCATATTTTGCAAACATAGGAACTTTGAATTTCGGAGGAATCACAATCCCCGACACTAGTCCCAATTCCTTAAAGTCTAAGCCTGACACCTTTTGTATTTCTATCGCGCTCAAACGATCTTCGAGATGTCTGTACTTGTCATCAATTGGAGGATACTGTTCCTCAGAGTAGTCTTCCTCTTCTTCCTCCTCTTCTTTCGATTCTGACGGGACAACTGTTTCCTTGCCTTTCCCATCTCCTTCACCAAACGTTGTTGCAAAATTCAAAGTCCTTCTTGTCTGCCCCTGAAATCTTCTCCCCATGTTTAAGACTCCGGTTACCTTCTTTGTTTTCTTTTTCCCCTCTTCAGCTAGGAGAGTCTTCAATTCTTCTTGCCCCTTGGCTAGGGTCATGAGCAATTATTGAAACTGCGTATTCTGGGCTTGAAGATCTTTCACTGTTTGCTCAAGATCCATCTTACTGAAATAAACAGTAGAGAGATGAGGAGACTTGTTGCAAAAGACCTGTTTATGCTATGATGAATGATATGTGTATATGCGATGTTTTCAAGGATTTCAAAGATTCAAGTTTGTTTTAGACAAAAAGAAACACACGTTATATTAATAAGATAAAGTTTGAGTACATCAATGCCCCTTGGACAAAATAATACAAAACTCTAAGATAAAAAAGTAGTGCACATCCTCTTTGGTGCAATGTAGGCATTTAGAGTCCCTCCTCATGAAGTAGCCTAGTGAGTTCCAAAACCTTCTTCTCGCTTGCGTAGAATTGGGCTTCGAAAGTATCTCGCTCTCCTTTGAGTTGTATCCAATCCCTTTGTAGGTCTTCAAGATATGTGGGCATGTCAGGATGTAGGATAGTGTATGGAACATATCCCTCCTTGATAGGCTCAATGATTACCGGGAGAATGGAGGGGTAAGGCATTTATAAGACTCTGAGCACGAGTTCGTACCCATTTGAGGTAAGGCTCAAGAAGGATGGAATTCTTATGCCCCAAAGTCTTTCTATCCCCCTTGTTTAGCATCCTCCAAGCTTGTATAAATATCTGGAGAAGACCTTGATCGTCGTTGTCGTAGTCGAATACCAAACCTTGAATCAGCATATTGTGTGGGCCATCCCTTCGGGCGTAACCAAACCGTCTTAAGTCTAAACATGGGTTGTAGGTGATACCTCCCCTAATGCCAAGTAGAGGGACATTATGGAACTCCCCACAATGGTCGATGATGATAACATTCTCTTTGGATCGAGAGCACCAATGAATGTCTGAATGTTTGAGCGTCATCAACCTTTGTGACCACCTTGAACCTTGATCATTCTTTAAGACTGATTGGGGAAGATGAGAAATAAACCATCTTGCCAAGAGAGGAGTGAAACACATAAGGACACCTATTTTCCTCATTGTGCGAGTGTGAAAAGAGTGTAGGATACCCCCTAGCAATGTAGGCACCGGGTTGCGTGATATGAAGATTTTGACGGCGTTCACATATATGAGTTGGTCAGGATTTGGAAACAAAACCATCCCATAGATGAGAAGAGCCACAATTTCCTCAAAGGCTTGCAAGTCTAAGGAATTCCAACAACTTTGGGCTTTCTCAAACAAGAACTTTGCTAAGAAGCCTTTAACACCACTCCTAGTTTCCCAATGAGTTGTGACATCAGATGAGTGAAAGTGTAGAGATTGAGCAATCTCTTCTGGATTTGGATCTCTTTCCGTACCGTTGAAAGGTAGTTGATTGAGAATGGGAATCCTCAAGAGTTGGGAGAATTCTTCCAAAGTAGGCACAAGTTGATAGTCGGGAAATGTGAAGCAATGGTGCAAAGGATCAAAGAACTGAAAGAGTACCTTCATCATATCCTCATTTGTGTTGGAGGTAACCAAGTTGAGTAGACGTCCATGTCTTTCGGTGAATGGAGAGTTCTCAGGAATCTTTGAAGCTAGCTTCTTAAGTTGTGGAGGAATTCTTACAATGTTGACTTGAATAGGTTTCCTGCGAAGTGAATCTATATCCTACAAAACAAGAACAAAGATGAATCCCCAAAATCCTTGAAATGGTTAGTGGATGTATATGATGTTCATGATGTCCATGATGTTATGTACAAGTATGTATATACAAGCAAAGCAAACAAGTCCTTAGTTTAGGCTTGCATGGAGTTTTATAGGTACCCTCTTGAAGTTTAGTTGGCTTAAACCTGTCCTAGTAATAGTAACCGGGTTATAAGGAGCTCAATATCACTGGATTGTTTCCTTGGTCATTGTTTTAGCTCAATCCTCTTTAATGGCGACCGAAATATTCCAAGAAACCAAACCTCAATAAGTGTAGTATCGAGTATCTACCAACTTCGGACTGCATCAAAGCCGGTCATCTCACTACATCCTAAAGGCCAAGTTGGTCAAGTAAAGGTTCTAGAAGTTCATTAATGCTTCATGACATCACTCAGCGGCCCCGTATTCTCTTTGATTAACTCAAAGGCTACCGGTACCCACAAATATGTCGCACTAACATAACTATTGCTTAGACCATGTCGGTATACCCCGCACAATTTCCACAACGTATTGCTACTTACCTATAATGTATCCCAAATCTGGGTAGAGGAATCAAACCCAAACAAAGAACCATAATGTAAAGCAAACAAATCAAACAATGTAAGCAAGTAAATATGATCTATCCCTAAGGTAACCCCACTTTTAGAACTTCCCCAACAGAGTCACCAGTTCTGTGATACGGTGGGAGAACTGACTTGATTGTTTTGCGTTTTATCGCAAATGTTGTAGTTAGCAAGAGTCACCACCGACTTTTCTATCCAAAAGTAAAGGTGAAAAATCACAGAAAAGACCTTTGAGATTGTTTCTTGAGTTCGGGGGGTAGATTATGAAAAAGGAAGGTATTAACATCCTTTTCATCCATGGTTTTCCATGGGCTCTTAGTTACTTACTAGATCACTTGCTTTTGTTTGAAATTATGCTTTGTATGGTTTTTTTAAAAGTATTTTGTAAAAGAGGCCATTGTTTAGGCAATCTTTGTAATGATTCTCGTTCGTAAGAATGTATACAAAGATGTTTGTATTTTTGAAAATGTTTTCAATGTTTATAAGATGTTTGAAAGTGTGTAGGTGTTTGTTTTGAAAATAGCAAAGATATTTGTTTTGAAATGGAGCAAGTAACTAAAAGTAATCTACCTACTCAAATGTCTTTCTTGTTCATTTTATTTTCCTTTGATATTGTTGTCTTACCATTGATTTGGTAAGCAAACCTATCATTGGATGTAAACGGGACGGACGTGGGTCATCGTATAATCATGATTAGCAATGTTGCAAAGTATCTTAGTATTTTTTTAAGGGACTAAGATAATTTGAAAGACAACTTAGATAGCATCATCGAGGGACTATGATCTTATATTTGCTTGTTTTTGCTAAGATACCTCACATGCGTAATATGGTCATTTGGTATAAGGCAACCAAGTGGAATAACCCTAGGGGTGCTTGTGTGCAAGTGCATTATTTTCATGCTTGTTTATTTGTCTTGAATTAGGGTTTTCTAAGTGTTGGTTTTAGTCTTTCCATACAAATCCTAATTACTAGCATTTGTATATAAAAGCGATAAATTGCAGAATTTAAAGTTACTACGCTATTACAACATTGGTGGGGAGGGGGAGTATACAAATTTACAAATGGGGATTGCGAGAAAATTAAAGCTAATTAACTGTTACAACCATATCGAATTTTGTACAAAAATTTAAACAAATAAATAACCATAATAATATAAATAAATACGCATAGGATAATGAAAATGATTTTTGTTTGGTTTTTATATAAAGGGAATTTTGATTTGTTTTTGTCCTAATTTATTTAAGAAAATAATTTTAATTATAAACAAAATAAATTAAACCTAAACTAGTTAGAAATTATTTAGGTTTTTTTTTTCTAGAAAAAAGAATTAAATTCTAAGTTATTTTCAAGAAAATAAAAGTAGTTAAATTAAAGACCTAAATTCTAGATTAATTTAACTTATGAAAAAAGAAATAAAAACCCTAAGTTTATCTATTATGTTTTTAAGAAAGGAATTTAACAAATAAAATTGTTTTTGTCTTTTTTATTTTATTTTAAGAGAATATAATATAAATTATATTTTTACCTAATATAATAATAATAAATATTTTTGGTTTTTAAATGATAAAAATAAAATAATATTAATTTTGAATAAAAAACAAAAATAAAATGAAAATGAAAATAGAAATATAAAAATAAATTAATCAGGGGGGTGAAAAAACAATTTTGAGAGTTTTGTAGCAAAAACAAATAAATATGTATGGGCTGATGTGGTGCAATAATAATGCAGGAGTGTATTGGAGCAAAAATGACCAAGCCCAAGTCAGGAGGCCCAACGTGCTGAAAGTAGGCAAAAAGAAAATGTTCAGAAAATAAAAGGTAGCGCGCTGGTTCGAACCCATGCCCTCTTGGTTACCAGCGCGCTACCTTGCCACTGGGGTAGTTGTACATCCGTTAGTCTAAATGAAAACACAAATACATAACACAAAACATTGCTTTTCACTGTACTTCATCTTCAACCTCTAGCCAGCCGGACCCCCTGTAACTTTTTCATTTCTCAACAAAAATGGAAAGTGATAACATGAACATTATAGCATTTTACTTCACAATTCTAACCATGTGCATAACTAAAACTATAAGTCCAAGATCAGAGAGAATTTTGTTGGCCCTAATTCTTAACCTAATTTTTTCAGAAACTTCAAACTTAAAATTCTCTAAACTCAAGCCAAATAAATGCAAGCTATGAATATGTACAGCTTCGTAGCAATGATGTCTACATTTTATATTCACAAATGGAAAGCTAACTATGCCTGTATTAAGAGTTAGAAAAACAGAAAACTCACCTTGAAAATGGAAATCGTGTTTTGAAAATGAGCTTGCTTTAGGATATTGTGATAATTAGGTTAGCTTCTCTGAACCTCTAGGAAGCTAATGCAATGCTTAGCTTGTCTTGAGGGTGGTTGGAATGGTCTGGAGAAGTCCACCTGTGTTGCTCTGTTTTTGAACTTCAACAATGGGGAAGATGGAGTTACAATGATGTTTCAGGGTGTGGGATGGTTTACTTGTAAGGTAAGGCAGCTTGGGAAAGCAAAAGGCCTGAAAACGCACGAGTGATATGGAAGATTCAGTTCACAAGTCAGGAATGGTAAGTTTGGAGGCTTGGTATGCAACTTCTGATTCTAGGGTGTTTCAAGGCTTGGGCATCCATGGTTTTATTTGCAAAATGATGGCTTTATATAGAGCAAAAGGTTGGAGGACTTGTGCTTGCTCAGAAGTACAAGATCACATGTCTTGCTATATTTCTTATTTTTGAAGCAAGTGTGAGAAGTGACTTCTTAAGGCATGATTCTGATCTTATAGGGTGGCTTGAAGCTTTAAACATGTTTTGTTTAGGTTTAGAGGCTTGGTTTATGCAGAAAGAACAAGTCCAAGGCTCAAGAAATGGAAAAATGCAAAAAGCATGCTTTTCCAAAATGGCAATGTTGCCTTTCTTCCAAAATGGCTATTTTCTTGTACAATGCATTGAATGCTTGGCTTTAGGGCATGAAACCTTATGCAATCCATTAATGGTGGAGTGACAAACGAGTTTAAGGCCTGAAAAGTGAAGATTGTACAACCAATTTGCAAATTTGAAAACTTGTTCTTCATGAAAATGACCTATAATCAAAGTGATAAAACCTTAACTTCATCTCTTTGATTATCCCTACTCAAGAATGATATCAAGGAGTTCTTGGACATTTTTTAAATCTTGTAATATGATCTAAAACCCATCTTTTAAATTATTTTGAAAATTCCTCTTAGAACTAGGTTAAAAGTTGCCATGAAGTTAGGTCAAAAACCTGCCTAACTAGGGCAAAATTTCACTAAGTTATTTTAGTTCATGAACATGTATTCACAAAATTATATATTGAGATCCAAGCATATTTAGGAGAAATTGTGTTAAGAAAAGTTGTATATTTCATGGAGATCTACAATTTTCATGTTGGGAACTTCCTTTGAATCATTTTGTATCATGGTGAAAATTTGGCCTAAAGTTGAGAAAAAATAAGAAATTTTCTATACTTAGAAAAATTTCTAAGTTAAGAAATTTCAAATTTCAAAACAAGATCTTCAATCATTGATTTCTTGATGAACAAGTTTCACATTTTGACATGTTTTGAAGAATTATGATCCTTGGCACTTGAATTTGACCAAAAAGTCAAAGTTTGACTTTTCAGTATACAGTTGACTTTTGATCAGTTGACTGAAAAATTCATCTGTCAATCTAATGAATTTGTAATGTTTTGAATCATGTAATTAGGTCAAGATGATGCAATTGAACTCTTGAAATCATGCTTCAAACCAATTGATCATTTTCTAGGTCAAAAATCAAAAATTGCCCCTTCTCAGTCAAAACCCTAATTTTGACCATTTTGCTCTTTTGATGATTTGATCAAATTTCTTGGGGGAATTATGGTCCAAACTTGATCAAATGATACATATTAGTCTAATATGTTGACGTGGATAAAAAATTATGAAGTTTGACTTAAAATTGGCCATGGTTGACTTTTTCCCCAATACAACTGATTTTTAGGTCAATTGTCTAATTGACTGATGAAAAGTGTGATTCAAGGCTTGAAACTTGACATGAGTAATCTTGGGGGTCCATAATGATCCATGAAAGTCATATGGGGAATTGGAAGTCAAAAAATCCTTGTACAAACTCAAACCCTAATTTTGGTCATCAGTGCATGAGGAGGTGTCTTGAGTTGGTCAAACCCTAATGCAGTCTTGAGTCAAAGAGATCTTGTGAGAAAATTCTTGATAAGTGAGTGGACAAATTTTTGGGTACAACAACGTCGCATAATCAGATTTTCTGCACAAGGTAATAATACAAGCAAGGCAATATCCGAACAATCGCAAGCAAGTAAATAATATCTCTCATGAAATGAGAAATAAAGAATGCCGCATCAGAAGAGAGCATAAGCCGAGTGTTTTCAATCACATAATCATTGTTATGTTACGTGATCAAGAAACAAAATCGTGTACCTTGCACAAGTCAACAAACTAATTAAAAGTAACAAGAAAGGTAAACCAAAGAGAAAACACAATGAAAAAAAGGCAAAAATTGTTGTTTCTACTTGGGTAACCCGTTACCCAGACTTTGAAAAGTCTGGAAATTGGCTACTGACTTGGGGTAACCGGTTACCATAACTGGGTAACCAGTTACCCAGACTTTGAAAATTTTGGCCATTTGCTTCTGACTTGGGGTAACCGGTTACCATAACTGGGTAACTGGTTACCACAAGACATTTTTGAAAATTTTTATGAATGAATGGTGGGTAACCGGTTACCATATTTGGGTAACCCGTTACCCAGACAGAAAATAGTTTTAACAGATTTTGAGATTTGGCTCATGGCTTAGGCATTTGATCAAACACAAAATCTCCACACATTCAACACATGATTTTTCATAATTCAAGGTTTAGATTCACATTATACATGATGGATTAAGGATCAACAATTAAGCTTCATGCAACATCATCAATTTATTTCAACAATTAAGCACTTTCATGTAAATCAACTTAATTCAATAAGCAATTAATTCAACTATCCAATTTCGGATTTACACATGATTATTAAATCAAATCATAATCCTAGGCTTAGATCTACATTCTCAACTCAAAATTCAACCTAAATCCAAATCATGCTTGATCAAAAAAGTGCTCTCAAATAATCACTTATTTCAAAAGTTCTTAATTCAAGAAAACTCACTGATAGAAGTAAAAAGGAAGCTTAGGTATAAAGATCTCAACAAACGGATCAAAAATCAGAGAAGAATTACTCTTGATCTTGACTTTTGGATCTTGATGAAATTGTTGTTGTGTTCTTGATGAAAAAGATGTAGAACCTTGATTTGATCTTTGAGTGAATTGAGAGAAAATTTTTAGAGTGTTTGTGAGATTTTGTGTATTATGAGCCTCCCTTTAGAAAATTGGAGTCAAAATGAATATATAGTGTGAAATTATGTGAATGGATTTGGTTAATGGGCCTCAAATAACCACAAGCCAAAGTGCAAAATTTTTGAACCGCTTGAGTGCAACATGTTCCGTGCAAATTCGTGGAAACCTAGGTGCGATTTCTGAAGTTCGAATGTGAAACCAAAATGTAGCCAATGTCGAGAACGACCTCGTGTCCAAAGATGGGCTCAATCAGATAAACAATGAGAAGGTTATGAATTTCAGAAGTTTTGCCTCAAACAACTTTAATCCCCGATTTATAATTTTCAGTGCATTGCGCACACCTCGGGCCAAAAACAGAAGCCTCCGGGGTACCTCACGGACGTTGAAACTAAAATTTAGCTGGCTCAATTTGTGAGGAAATGTCATTGGAACGGGATAGATACGATAAAAATCAATCGAATTATGATTTTTACAATATCGTAAAATGGTGCAACGGAGATTCGGTTCAACACCAAAATTTCTTTGATACCTCAAAACTCCCGACCCTTTACTTACAAAATCAGTCTTTGGTCATAAAAGATGAAATGTAAATGACATCAAGACGGAATTTTGGAAAAAAATAATGGGTCCAAAATGAGCAACGGGCTTCGATTTATGAATTTTTTAGCATCTAAAAACTGCACTTTCAGCACACTTTCCATTGTTTTTTACTGAACGCCTTCAGAAGATCTGCACCTTCAGATACTTTCCTTGGGGAATTTCCTCTCGTCCCGAACATAAGAAATGAAGTACACATCAAGACAATTATTTTGATATATGAACCAAACCAAGGCGACGAAACAAGTTAGATTTAAGGATTATTGAATATCCGTAAGACGATGAATCATCAATTAATTCAGTTTACTGTCTTCAAAAGATTAAAGTTCTTGGATGTCTTCTTCATAGAATTAACCTTTGATTTGAACATGAGAAGTGGTAAGGGAATCAATACATTCTCAATGCTCGGAGAATTAACTGAATATATTGAACCAGATGCAAGTTATAAACTTCCACACGCCGGGGAATTAAATAATCGATCAAAGTTCCAATACAAGGTGATTTTGATGCTTGAAGAATTAGCACAAGACAATACTCCGGTTGAAAGTTGCGAATACTGAGTTTAAACCATAAAAACATCATTGCTGGTTCACAGTATCACACATCCGTTAAAATATCTGATTTCTTTGCAATAACTCCAAAAAATGGGTACCTTAATCTCATGGTCACTGATGCATGCAGTGCAAAAATGACCTAATAGAAGGTATGTAGATGAAATGAGAAGTGCAAAATTCATAAGCCATATAAAAATGAAAGGCTTGGATAAATTTAAGGTATAATAGCTGCCCATATTTAATCGTCTTGAACGTAAAAGTACGATTGGCGCGTGCCTCTCGGGCGTTCGAGGTAGAAGATGATTAAATACCAATGCCAAAAATTTGTTATGAGAGAAAGTTTGGGTGTTATTTATTTTAGTGGTATCCTCTAGGGAAAGAAAATTTATGTTTTTCCTAGTGAGAAGGGTTTATGGATGAACTTTAGAAGGTAATTGCTCGTAATGTGGTAACGGGCTGCTAAAGACTAAGCCTACGGGCGACCTACGAGGAAATCTAGATCTATGGGAAATCTAAAATCCTAAGGTAAGACATACAGGCGATCTACCAAAAAATAGGCCTACCGGTGACCTACAAGGAAATCTAGATCTACGGGCGATCTAAAATCCTAAGGTAAGACCTGCAGGTAATCTACCAGGAACTAGGCCTACGGGCGACCTACAAGAAACTCTAGATCTACCGACGGTCTAAAATCCTAAGGTAAGACCTACAGGCGATCTACCAAAAACTAGGCCTATGGACGACCTACAAGGAAATCTAGATCTACGGGCGATCTAAAATCCTAAGGTAAGACCTACAGATGATTTACCATGAACTAGGCCTACGGGCGACCTATAAGGAAGTATAGATCTACGGACGATCTAAAATCCTAAGGTAAGACCTACATGCGATCAACCAAAAACTAGGCCTATGGGCGACCTACAAGGAAATCTATATCTACGGGCGATCTAAAATCCTAAGGTAAGACCTACGGGCGATCTACCAAAAACTAGGCCTATGGGTGACCTACAAGGAAATCTAGATCTACGGCCGATCTAAGATCCTAAGGTAAGACCTACGGGTGATCTACCAGAAAACTAGCTCTACAGATGACCTACAAGGAAATCTAGATCTACGCTTGATCTAAGATCCTAAGGTAAGACCTATAGGTGATCTACCAACAAACTAGACGTACGGGCGACCTACAATGAAATCTAGATCTATGGTCGATCTAAGATCCTAAGGTAAGAATTACGGGTGATCTATCAGAAAACTAGGCCTACGGGTGGCCTACAAGGAAATCTAGATCTACGGTCGATCTAAGATCCTAAGGTAAGACCTATGGGCGATCTACCAGAAAACTAGGCCTACGGGCGACCTACAAGGAAATCTAGATCTACGGTCAATCTAAGATCCTAAGGTGACCTACGGGCGATCTACCAGAAAACTAGGCCTACAGGCAACCTACAAGGAAGTCTAGATCTACGGCCGATCTAAGATCCTAAGGTAAGACCTACGAGTGATTTACCAAAAATTAGGCCTACAGGAGACCTACAAAGAAATCTAGATCTACAGTCGTTCTAAGATCTTAAGGTAAGACCTACGGGAAATCTACGGTCGTTCTAAGATCCTAAGGTAAGACCTATGGGCGATCTACCAGAAAACTAGGCCTACGGGCGACCTACAAGGAAATCTAGATCTACGGTAGATCTAAGATCCTAAGGTAAGACCTATGGGAAATATACCAAAAACAAGGCCTACGGGCGACCTACAAGGAAATCTAGATCTACGGTCGATCTAAGATCCTAAGGTAAGACCTACAGGCGATCTACCAGAAAACTAGGCCTACGGGCGACCTACAAGGAAATCTAGATCTATGATCGATATAAGATCCTAAGGTAAGACCTACAGGTGATCTACCAAAATCTAGGCCTACAGACGACCTATAAGTCTAAGGAGATGAGAATATTTATTATGACACGATGATTGAAGATACGAGAATGACCAAGTGTATTGCATTTGCTGGGATTTGAAGGATAGATAGACATAGACGAGCGTTTGGAATCCTGACACAGACGAGTGTTTGGGGAACTGGCACGGACTAGTGTTTAGAAACTGACACTGACGAGTGTTTGGGAAACCGACACAGACGAGTGTTTAGAAAACTGACACATACGAGTATTTAGAAACTAACACGGACGAGTGTTTAGAAAAATAGCACAGACGAGTGTTTGTGATACTGACACAAACGAGTATTTAGAAACGGACACGGACGAGTGTTTAGAAAACTGAAACAGACGAGTGTTTGGGAAACTGACACAGACGAGTATTTAGAAACTGACACGGACGAGCATTTCGAAAACTGACACAGACGAGTGTTTGGGAAACTAACACAAACGAGTATTTAGAAACTGACACAAACAAATGTTTAGAAAACTGACACAGACGAGTGTTTAGGAAACTGACACAGACGAGTGTTTGGAAAACTGACACGGACGAGTGTTTAGAAAACTGACACAGACGAGTGTTTGTGCGTACAATGTACTGACACCGCTAGCTGGGTATCATGATGTAACAAAGGGTGTCGGCTGAAGGTTTGAGAGTGATATCTTCTTGTGGGGGTGTATTGCTATCTTTGAATGATTCAGGTCTTTCGCGTAAGGTACCCGATCTGGCTTATGTTTTGTGTGCATGTTTAAATTTATTTTGCCGCAAAGACCCATTCTGATGGATCATCTATGCGCTTTTGAAGATTCAATGTCATGCAGTGATAAATATATGCAATGCAAAGAATTATACTTCATGAGGATAAGCGAAGGCTCATTGGGAACTGTTGCTCATCACCGGGGATGCCAATAAGAACTAGTGCTGGAAACCTACGGTACCAAGGATCACCGGGGATATTGATAAGAATTTGTACTGGGAAGCTCTTGATGCTAAAGATTATTGTTGTCTCCGCTGAAAATTGAATAGATGATAAAGCGAGTCTACAAGTACGCCATTGAATTCTGAATTATATTGTTGGGAGAAGAGATACTGAACACCATGTGGATCTTTTTGAATACATGCCCCATGTTTACGCCACGCCGGGGAATTATCTCTTAAATCACTTGGAGATAAATAGATGGATATGGACATCTGCGAGTGCCCCGATTTACTCCATTGGGGATGTTCTATAGGAAAATTTTGTGAATGCCCCGGTTTAGCTCTGCAAATTCCTTGGTTTACTCCACTAGGGCTGCACTTGCGCGTGCAAAGTCATACGATGACTCCAGACTTTCTAAATTCACCTGGGGAATCAGGTTTGAAATTGTCTGTAGCAGATGAAGGCGGCCACACGCACTGGCTAGGTCAGGGTGACTGTTATAAGTTGCTACCTGCAAAGAAAAACAACACTTGGAATGCATACGACACTCCCTCGTGGTTGCCTATCAATGTAAAGTCAAGCATCATCTTTGCTTTAAAATGTTTTTATTTCCAATGTTTCTAATGCAATGTTTAATAACGAATAAAACATATTTCACATACGAAAAACATTTTATGATAATACAGGATAACTTTTTGATGAAAACACACTTCATTGATTGGCCTATGAGTAGGCATTTGTACAAGGACGCAACTCCTATATGAGGTAGTTACGAATATGAAAGGGAAAATACAATAGGCACAAATGGCAACGAGAGATGCTCGATGTGATACGGTGGCATAACCGACTGTTAATACTAGTTTGCATTTTGTATTCACAAATGTGCGGTAAGTAAGAGTCGCCACCGACTTTTCTTTTATCCAACAAAGGAAAGGGTGAAAAGAACAGGAAAAGACCTTTCTCGAGATTTTCTGAGTAAGGAGGTAGATTATGGAAAGGGAAGGTGTTAGCACCCTTTCCATATGTGATTTTCCACGGGCTCTTAGGTACTTGCTCATTTTTGAAAATTGCTTTTTGTGTGTTTTGAAAAGTTTTGTTTGCTTTATGATAACTCTTGTATCAGTCCTCAAGAGTGTGATAAAGAATTTTTGAAAAGGTTTTTGAAAGTGCGGTGTAAAAAGGAATTAGTTTTGAGCAAGTACTTAACCGCTATCTACCTACTCGAAAAAGGCGTTCTTTTCCACCTTTCCTTCAGATAGTGCTATCCTACTATTAGTGAGTAGGTAGCCCTATCGTTGGATGTTGAGGGACTATCGAAGCGACATTTACGGTCACTAAGGCAACTGGGTAAGAACTCTTAGTAACTGTCCTAAAGTTATAAGATCACTTTTTTAACTGAGGCAACAGTCGAAAGGGTCATTGAGGGACTTGGGATCTCTTGAACAAAAGTACAGTCACTAAAAATTATCACGTTTCGAGAATTGTGACCGTTTCGAAGGCAACCAAAGTGGGAGATACCCTAGGGGTGCACATGTGCAAGTGTGTTTGATTCAGATATATTATCTTTGAATTAGGTTATGCTATATTCAATTGATCGTTATCTTTCTATACAATCCTATTAGCCATTCATCTAAGCAGTTTAGAGTGCGGAAAATAAATTGCAGAAAATAACAATTCCTAAGTTATTACATGGCCTCGAGGCAATTACATAATCAGATGCGAAAATTTAAACCCTAATTAAACTATTACAAACCGGGAAACAATTAGATAATTGAAAAACAGAAATATAAAATCGAAAGCAAAGATAAGGGCGTGAAAAAGGGAAAGAACGTCTAAACCCTAAAAACATTCCTAAATTAAAAGAAAACTTTTTTTTTTTGTGTTTTTTGTTTATTAATGAAAATATTAAATTGTAGTGTCTTAGTTAACTAAATTGAACAAGAAAAGAAAAAATTAATTACAATTAATTTTTATGAAATTAATATTTTTTGGTATTTTTAAAGAAAAAGATTTAAAATTTAATCCTAACTTCTAATTAATTTTAATTTTAAAAAAATTAAAGTAGTTAAACTAGATTAATTTACATAATTAATTTTAATTATATAAAAAACCTAATCCTATTTTTTTTGATCTTATGATTTTATGTTTAAAATAAAAAAATGATTTTAAAAGATAAATAAAATAAAAAACAAAGAAATAAGAAAAGGGGACAAAAATGAAAAGAAATGGGCCTGAAGTACATTAGCAATCTCGGGGGGTGCTGGCTGAATTTGGCTAGGCCCAAATCTGTTGGCCCATTTCCCTTGTATGAGATCTAATGTTGCTACGTCTAGAAGGTCCACCATGGGGAAGCACCCTAGGAGCGCTGGATCTGGAACAATGAAGATATGATAGCTTGATATGAGGGTGCAAGTTATACGCATGGAACTATTTCTAGAAGATGATCTGAATAATTATCAGGATGATATCCGTCTCTGGATCGTACCTACCTTGTTTCTAGATGAGAATCTAGAGTAAGTGTCAGGATGACATCCGTCTTTGGATCGTACCTGAACCGTACTTGAAATATATGTTGAATGAGTGTCAGAATGACATCTGTCTCTGGATCGTATCTGCACTGTATTTGAAACATGTATTGAATGATTGTCAGAATGACACCCGTCTCTGGATCGTATCTGCACTGTACTTGAAACATGTGTTGAATGAGTATCAGAATGACATCCATCTCTGGATCGTATTTGCACTGTACTTGAAACATGTGTTGGATGAGTGCTAGAATGACATCCGTCTCTAGATCGTATCTACACTATACTAGGATAGAATCTGGAGTAGGTGTCAGGATGACATCCATTTCTGGATCGTACCTGAACCATTTCTAGATGATATGTTGAAATAAGTGTCAGAATGACATCCGTCTCTGGATCATATCTGCACTGTTTCTAGATGAGAAT
Organism: Vicia faba; assembly: GCA_948472305.1. Taxonomy (NCBI): domain Eukaryota; kingdom Viridiplantae; phylum Streptophyta; class Magnoliopsida; order Fabales; family Fabaceae; genus Vicia; species Vicia faba. The sequence continues at coordinate 120,277,977 of OX451738.1, forward strand.
CTGGAATAGGTGTCTGGATGACATCCGTTTCTGGATCGTACCTGAACTGTTTCTAGATGATGTGTTGAAATAAATGTCAGAATGACATCCGTCTCTGGATCGTATCTGCACTGTACTAGGAGAGAACCTGGAGTAGGTGTCAGGATGACATCCGTTTCTGGATCGTACCTGAACCTCTTCTAGATGATGTGTTGAAATAAGTGTCAGAATGACATCCGTCTCTGGATCGTATCTGCACTGTTTCTAGATGAGAGTCTGGAGTAGGTGTTAGGATGACATCCGTTTTTGGATCGTGCCTGAACCGTTTCTAGATGATATGTTGAAATAAGTGTCAGAATGACATCCGTCTCTGGGTCGTATCTGCACTGTACTAGGAGAGAACCTGGAGTAGGTGTCAGGATGACATCCGTTTCTGGATCGTACCTAAACCGTTTCTAGGTGATGTGTTGAAATAATTGTCAGAATGACATCCGTCTTTGGATCGTATCTGCATTATTTCTATATGAGAATCTGGAGTAGGTGTCAGGACGACATCCGTTTCTAGATCGTACCTGAACCGTTTCTAGATGATGATCTGCTTTATTCAGAATTTTTCCGCTGGGAATTCTTGTTTTGTTGTTTTGAGAAGAAATCCATTGAGGAACATTAATTTTGCTTGATTGTACTTGATTCATTGTTAGAATTCATGTTTAATGCCCCAAGTGATTCAGATGGAGATCTGCCCCTGGTTGTTTGGCATTTTTGAGAGATTCCTTGAATCTTGACTTGACTTCCCTAGATGATGGAAAATAATCATGTCGTGCCCCTTGGTCGGAAGTGTTTTTCCACTTGAGGTGATCCTTTTCATTGAGAAGGTTTTTATTCACTAGATATTCGTCATGCGAATTTCTCTGCTGTTGAACAAATAGTCATATGCAAACAATGGTATTTTAAGAATGCAAAGCTTATGTCTGTCTGGAAGTTTTTGAAAATTCATTTTTTTAGTAAAACAAATTTTGCAAGAGAGTGATATCAACTCAGGATTTATAGCAAGTCCTACAGGAGTCAGGATACCTTTTGTAACAGTATGCTTTCGAACTAACCCATGCTTCAGTTAGGGCTTTTAAGGGTTGTAGCATGGTCTGGTTCACGGTTTAAGAAACAAAGGGTAAAGACTCAAATTTTATTTGTACCCATCCGTTCTTCGTGATGTCCTTCAGTCCTATGCTCAGCTAATTGTGCGTTCAGATCCCAATTGAGTCTGGCATCTTATCCTTGATATTCTGGTGATGGTTCAGAAATTGAACGTTTGTTTGAGAAGGCAATCATTTTTGTAATCTTCTTTTTGTCGAGGATTTGTAGGACCTCTTTCTTTTTTATTTTACTATCCCCGTCTTTTGCCTGAACTGTTTCTTTTTGTGATTACAGTCGGCGGGATGCCCCCGTTTTTTTTTTAAGTCTCCTTCATAGGTTTTGACTTAGCGGGCTTTTATTTTGAGAGATAATGACTGCCATATTTGATGATTATGTGGAACCATCACCACCTTTTGGAGAGCATCTTCTACACTAGTTGTCGTGTATGAAGGGAAAGCTTGTGATTGAATGCGCCTCTGAACTAACTGAGAAAACTACCCTGCCCCAGGTTAAGATTAAGGGTTTTAATTTGTGTGAAAAGAAAAACTCCTACTTCTTTGGCTCAAAGGGGTTGACTAGGGATTATCTTCCTTATAACTCCAATGTTTAGGACTTGAAACAATGGCTGTACATCGTTAGCGAGGTCTGTTCAAAAGCATACTGTAGAGATTGTGGTATCATTTTTGTTATCCTCCCTCTAAAGGCTTATAGAATTTTTTTTAATCAAGAGTTGAATATCACGTAAAGGAAGCAAGAAAACCGTTTAAATAAAATGACAATGAAATCATTCAAGACAAACATATGCAATGCATTAATGGGAAAACCAAAGTTCAGCATAACAGTAATTGTTTAAACAATAAATGAAATTACAAATGAAGAATAAAAAATGAATTGGACGCTCTCAATGATTTGGCCTAGGAGCAGTGATCACTTTGTGAGTCTCTGGAGGGTCAAATTCAATCTCTTTGGCGTCAATCATATCCTAAAATTTGTTCTTCAGATCCCAGCAGCCATTTGTATTATGTCCAGGACTATCAGAATGGTATGCACACCTTTCATCGGGGTGGCAACTAGGAGTAGAAGTATTGGGATTTCGTAGAGGAGCCTTTAACGTAATCAATCATGATTTCAACATGTGTTGTAACGCTTGGGCAAGTGACATGTTGATTCTAGTGAATTGTCTCTTAGGTATGACCTCTTTATGCTGGTTCCCCTATTGGTGTCGTTGCATAGGCGTAGGATTAGAGACCCGTATTGCCCCCACATATTGATTGTGGTTGTTTGCCTTATTACGACCCTTCTGGCCGTACACCGTGTTGGATTCCCTCTTACCAGTGAGTGGCTTCTTCTCAGCATTAGAAGATGCAACCATCAGGATCTTCCCACTCTTGATACCACTTTCGATCCTTTCTCCAGTCAGAACCATTTCTGTGAACCCGTATGAGGAACTCCCAATCAACAAATTGAAGAATGGGACTGTCAGAGTGCCCATGAAGATGTCTACCATTTCACGATCATTCAGAGGAGGTTGTACCCTGCCAGCTAGATCCCTCCATTTTTGCGCATATTCCTTGAACCATTCTCTTGAGCTCATGGACATATTTTGCAATTGCACTCGAGTTGGTGCCAGGTCAGCATTGTATTGGTACTGCTTGTAGAAAGCAACAACCAAGTCTTCCTGGGTATGGATGTAAGTTCCTTCTAGTTGATAGAACTAATCCAGTTGAGTTCCAGCTAAACTTTCTTGGAAGAAATGGACCTATAACTTTCGGTCAGCAGTGTGAGGCTGGATCTTTCTGACATATGACCTCAAGGGAAGCTTGGGACAGGAAACACCATCATATTTTGCGAATATGGGGACCTTGAACTTAGCTGGGATGACCACCCCTGGAACCAAACCTAATTCTTCAAAATCTAGATCGAGCACCCTTTGAATCTCCATGGTATTGAGCCGATCCTCCAGCCGTTTGTATTTATCGTCAGCAGGAGGATATTGCTCCTCAGAATAGTCAGGTTCATCTTCTTCAAACGCTTGATTGTTGTCTTCTTCCTCTGATTCCTTGTCATCTTCCTCTTGATTATCCCCTCCCTTTGATGGGGTTGCGAAGTCTAGAGCTCGGTTAGCTGGTCTTCTTCTTCCCACACTCAAAAAACGATCTGGTTTCTTTTCCTTCTTAGTATTCTTTTTGACAATCAGAGCTTTTAGGTCTTCTTGCCCCTGAGTCAGAGTCAGGAACATTTGTTGGAACTGAGCATTTTGAGCCTGAAGGTCTTTGATTATTTGTTCAAGATCAATTTCAGTACTTGCTGAAATAAACAGCGAGTAAGATGAGAACCCTGCTTTGAAACCTGTTTATGCAATAACATGTATGATATGCGTATGCAATGTTTTCAAGGACTCGCGGGGTAAACAAGAAGATGTAAGCAGTTGAAATTTGTAGCTTTGAAGAACTTCGTATTGTTGAAGGTCCTTCTACAAAAGTCAAGCTCACCATATCAAGTGGGTCATAGCCCCTGACTCAAGTTGTTGAGTTTTGATCTTCTGACAGTATTGGCTAGAGGAAAATAAATCCCCTTTTCCCCTTGCTGGACGTCTGATTTACCATAACCTGCATCACAAACCCTTGAGATCCTTGAAATGTTTAAGGAAATGCTGTGACATGATGTTATGATGTGTATGTTATGCATTAAGCAAAAGTGTAAGGTGATTTAAACAAGTAAACCCTACAAGAAATCCAAGTTATTGGATAATGACTGTAAACAAATCCTGTAAGGGAAATCACTTTGTTATATAAAAACCCGACAAGTAGCTCAAGTTGAAAGCGAACAAATCACACAAGCAACCTTAGGTTTAGGCTTGCATGAGGTTTGTAGGTAAGTACCCTCTTGAATGTTCAGTTGGCTCAACCTGTCCTATTAATAGTAACCGGGTTCTAAGGAGCCTCAATATCACTGACCTTCCCTTCAGAAATTGTTTCAGCTCCGCACCAAAGTATTGTGGCCAAAAAATCCTGAAAGTCTAGCCTCAATGAGTGTAGTATCGAGTATCAACCAATCTTCGGTCCGAACCAAAGTTGGTTATCTCACTACTTCCTAATTGCTAGGATGAGTCAATTAAAGGTTCTAAAGGTCAGTTAGAGCTTAGTGACACTATGATGAAGCCTAATGTTATCCTTAACTTACTCAAGGAACATTAGTACAATCCAAAGTATCGCGCTAACGTAGCCACCACTTCGTCCGTATCGGTCTACACCGTACAACCTCCATGATTTATTGCTACTTACCTAATAAGGTGCCCCAGATCCAGGTGTAGGATATTTTAGTAACAACCTGTTGTACCCCAAAATTTTCCCTCCCATATTTCTCAACACATGGTAGGTGAGGTCCTCAAATTGCTCAAGGAAATTCAAGAATTGACCAGACAAACTCTCTCATAAGGCAGTCTACCTCAAATTAGGGTTTCTATTTTCATTAGGATATGTGAACCAAAAAGGACTCAAATTATCACCATTGTCCCAATATGTTCTCAAGATCATCCATGTCAAGTTTCAAGCCTTGCAGAAGAAGTTTGCTCAGTCAATTGCTCAAATGCTTGTAAATCGACTCTGCTAGGTCAAAAGTGAATTGTGGCCCACATACAGTCAAACTTCAAGATTTTTGGTCAACATCCTTATTTTGAAGTATTGTTCATCATTTTATCAAGGTTTGATCATGATTCATCAAGGATTGTTCACAATTCATCAAAACCCAAAAGTTGCTAAATTAGGGTTTTGTAGGAAAAGTCAACTCAACTTTGACCAAGCATAACTTTCTCATACTTTATCATAAATGACCCATCCAAAGATCATTTTTAATAGGATGCAATTCCCTACAATTCATATTCATCTCCCAAGTTCAAAATATGCACTCACAAAAAGATATGAATTTGGACATTATAGGTCATTTTGAAAAGTCAACAAAAACACCTTTTGGGTCAAAGCTTCATACATGAACATGGAAGACTCAATTGAGATGAGACCAAAATGGTTGCTTATAGGACATCTTAAGATTTCTAAAAAGTCAAAGAACACCCTCATAGGGTCAAAATTGAGGGAGATATGCATTGTCAAAGTTGACCTTTTTTGTAAATTTTCCAAAAGTCAAATGTGCTCAAATTTGCATTTTTTGCTAAATGGGCCAAACTCTTTATGCTTGCATCTTATTCCTAATATAGTCCACGACCTATGGGACCCTCCATGCTTTATTTATTAATTTATTTAATTTATTTTGATTTTTATTCATTTAAAATTCAAATAAAATCAAATAAATCTAAATAAATCATATTTTGTGTTTTAGGGATGATTTTTGCATTGAAAGAAGATCTTATATGCTGTCAATTGAGAATCAACTCGTGCAAGGCTAAATTGGTTGGAAAAAGATTGGATTTGAGCAAAATTGGAAAGAAATCATATGTCATGAAAGACCAAATAAAACCTCCATGATGAGCAAGATTGAGGTCGTTTTTGTTGACCTAATAAGTTGTATTACATATACAGAAGCGAGGCAGGGCAGGAGAAGGGGTTGAGCAGTCGTGAAAGAGGCAAACAAAACTGGAAAAAAATTCAAGAAAAGTGGTGATCCAATTTCCATACTAGAGACCAAATCGTGCCATCTTTCCCTTGCCAATCGATTGCTGGAGGTCTCAGGATCATATTCCAATCATTAACAAGCCTCTCCAAGTCCTAAAACCCGTTACAGCAGCCACACGGTTAGCAAGAATTTTTGTTTTCGTTTTCATCAATTTATACACCATTTGCACGTTTTGATGTCATATTCTTATTCCTTAACATGTTTGCAAGCTAATCATTATATTCAATTGCGTTTTTGGTGATTGTATGACAAACTGCCATAGCTAGGGTTTCAAGTTCTTGTTTAGGGCTTTGCAGGATAGGTAAAATTGGACATTGATTCAGGTACCATGAGACTCGTGAGGATGAGACGAGTTGATTGGTACCAGCCATGGTCATTTATGTTGCCTATGGACAATTTTTGAAACACACAGGGTTGTAGCTACAACACAATGTCCGTAGGTAAAAACCTCCAGGGCTAACACGATGGATGGGAGGAAGAAGATGAGGCGTGGCGTCCCCTGGTTGGGCAATTTGAATTTAGCGCATTTTTTCATTTAATCTTTAGTTTTTCATATATTAGATTTTGTTTTTATTATATATACAAGTAAATCAGATGGCTCAGTTGGCAAGCGTGCAGTGGAAGAGTTCCTAAGGACCTTGGTTCGATCCCCAGGTCCCAACCTTTATTCATGTTTTTCTTCAACAGGAAATCTAGCGCATTACACGTCAAGAGGTCCACCATATACTATCAGGATATGGCCATCCAATTCACCAACGCTTCAGATCTAATGCCTTCCCTTTGGAGGACCACCATACGCTTCCAGTCAACAACCACATTGGATCTGGCAAAGTCAAATGGGCCTGGATCTTTTGGGCTCAGAATCTCAAACAACACCCCCCTCAATTGCTAAACAGCATCAAGCCCATTACTAATATTTTTTTACATTTCTTTTCTTTATTTTTTTTATTATTATTTTAATTTCCTTTATTTATTTAATTTACAAATTAATTTATTTTTCACAAAAACCATAAAATCAATAATTCACCAAAATTAGGATTAGTTTTTTTTTCATTATTATCAAAATTAATTTAACTTAATTTAATTTAGGGAAATTGTAATTTGTTTTCATAAATAAAAATCAAAAATAGAAATTAGGTTAAAACCTTTAATTTAATTTAATTTTTCTCTTTTTCTCAAATAACTAAAAATACAAAAATAGGTTTAGAATAAATTAATTTATTTTTCTTAGATTAAAATTAATTAGAATTAGGCCTTTCTTTTTTTAATGTAATAATTTCTCTATTTTCTTAAATAACAAAACACGACCAAAAGTTTTTTACCAATCGCAATTAGGTTTAGGCAAGGGTCTAAACCCAGTTCTCTCGTATTCGATTCATCGCACGCGTGTTATTTTATTTTTTGTCTATATTGTTGTAACTGTTCATGGTTTGTAATAGTTTAATCTAGGGCTTTTATTTATCGCTTTTTCCCGGTTTTTTGACTATGTAATTAATCCCCTCCCCGAAGCCTTGTAATAGCGTAGATTTACTTTCTCGCATTTTAATTCTCGCAAATATTTGACTATTTAGATGTATGCTAATAGGATTGTATGACAAGAATGCATGACAAATTAATACAGTTAGAAAACCCTAATGTGCAAAGACTAAACAATTGAAAACAGATCACTCGCACATATCACTCTTAGGGTATACTCACACTTCGGTTGCCTTCAGTAAACAGTCATTAAGTATAGGGTGTCTTAGTGGTTTCCCTCATGTCTAAAAGATCAAACGTTGCCTCGGAAATATTGCCTCAAAAATGTCGCCTCGAATATGATCTTAAGACTCTAGGGTTATTACTAAGGCGTCCTAACATTGCTTTAGTGATCGTACGTCCCTTTCAAATTGACCCTTACAACTCCAACGATGGTGTTACCTATTTCTCAATAGTAGGATAGCGCTGTCTAAAGGAACAAGAATAGAAACGATCTATTTTTCGAGTAGATAGATGCTAGTAGGTACTTGCTCAAGTCAAATCTTTTCACACTTACACATTTCAAAATAGTTTTCAAAACAACTTCGTCACACCTTTGAGGACTGATACAAGGGTTATCACGAAGTCAAACTTTTCAAAACAAAGCAAATACACAAGCAATTTTAAAAGATGAGCAAGTACCTAAGAGCCCATGGAAAACCATGGATAGAAAGGGGTCTAACACCTTCCCTTTCTATAATCTACCCACCGTACTCAGAATATCTCGAAAAAGGATTTTTTTCTGTACTTTTTTCCTTTCTGGCTGGATGAAATAAAAGTCGGTGGCGACTCTTGCTTACCGCGACATTTTGAAAACACAAAACGCAAAACACAAACCAGCGTCGAACAATCGGTTCTGCCACCGTATTACAGAACTGGCGACTCTGCTGGGGACTTAATAAGTGGGGTATACCTTAGGATCTAGTTCATCATAAATTGCTTCTCTTGTTTGTTTTGTTTGCTTTACTTTTAAGGGTTTTTCTTGGGGTTAATATAGATCCTAACTCGGATCTGGGGAATACCTTTTAGGTAAGTAGTAATAGACTGTGAGGGAACTGTACGACGTAGACCGATACGGTTGAAGCAGTGGCTACGTTGGTGTGGAACTTTGGTTGGTACCGGTATCCCTTGTGGAGAAACGAGGAGAATACAGGTCCGCCGTGTGGTGTCGTTAAGCATCAACTGACCTTAGAACCTTTAATCGCCCAACTTGGCCATTAGAAAGTAGTGAGATAGCCGGCCTTGGTCTAAAGTTGAGAACTGGTTGATACTCGATGCTACACTCATTGAGACCATACTCTCGAGATAGTTTCGGCCGCAAGAAAAGATTGCGTGAGCTAAAACCATGACCGATGGAGGATAGTCAGTGATATTGAGATCCTCTAGAACCCGGTTACTTTTTCTAGGACAGGTTGAAACCAACTTAACTTCAAGAGGGTATTACCTTTGACCTAATGCAAGCCTTAAACCTAAGGGCTTTGTGTGACTTATTTATCTTTGCCATATCTGTTATCTACTACACCTGTGTTTTTATCATGACATCATGCATCATAACATAGCATTCATGCTTCATTGTACTAACCATTTCAAAGACCAAGGGAATTTATCTTTGTTCTGTTTTACAGATCATGACTTCCGTACGTAGAAAGACTATCTGAGTCAACTTTGTGGAGATACCATCCCAACTCAAAGAGCTAGTGTCAAGGATTTCTGAAACTTCTATGTTCATTAAGAGACATGGTTAACTTCTCAGCTTGGTTACTTCAAACCCCGATGAACAGATGATGAGTGTACTTTTTCAGTTCTTCGATCCCGAGCATCACTGTTTCACCTTTCTAGATTATCAGTTGGTACCCACCTTGGAGGAATTCTCTCATCTATTGTGCATATCCATTCTTGAACAGGTACCCTTTATAGGTATGGAAGAAGTTCCTCAGCCAGAAGTCATTGCCTCAGCTTTGCATTTGAAACGGGCCGATTTGGTATCCAATTGGGAAACTCGAATCGGAGTCGAGTGTTTCTAGCCAAATTTCTGATAGACCAGGCTCAGCTATTCTGGGATGACTTAGATTTTCAGGATTTTGAAGATATCTTGGCTCTTCTTATCTATGGTTTGGTTCTCTTCCCTAATCCGGATTCCTTTGAAGATGTGAATGCTATCAAGATTTTCCTTTCTCGCAATATTGTGCCTACCTTGCTTGGAGATATCTTGCATGCTCTATATACTCGTACCACGAGGAGAAAGGGGAATCTTATGTGCTGCATGACATTGTTGTCGAGGTGGTTTATTTCTCACCTCCCTAAGTCTGTGCTGAAGAACGAAGAAGGTTTGGGTTGGTCGTATAGAATAATGTCACTTGCTCATACATATATTATTTGGTGTTCTCAGGCTATGGAAGATGTTGTTGTTATTGACCATTGTGAGGGGTATCCTAATGTCCCATTACTTGGTATCAGAGGAGGTATAACTTACAATCCCTGTCTAGCTTTGTGACAATTTGGTCGTGCTCGAAGAGATGGTCCCCATAGGTTACTTCTCGAGGATATTGAATCCGACTATGAAGAGGATGTTAAAGGGCATCGCCGGAGGTTCATACGAGCTTGGGGCATGTTAAATAGATCTGACCCCCATGAGTTGGGACCAAAGACTTCCCTTCCTATGCAGCCTTACCTCCAATGGGTCTGAGCTCGTGCCCAGAAGCTTATGATGCCTTATGCGGTAGTGTTACCAGTGATTGTGGAACCCACTAACGAAGACGACATTCCTTACACGGTTCTCTATCCTTACATGCCCACTGATCTTGGGGAGCTACAAAGGTCTTGGATTCAGCTGAAGAATGAGCAAGATACTTACAGGGAGCAGTTCCATGAGCAAGAGAGGAAGGTTTTGAAGCTCACCAAGCAGCTCGAGGAGGAAAGAGTGCTAAATGACTACATCAGCACAAAGAGAAAGCGTCCATGGGACTTCTGATTTTGCTTTTCTAGTTTTAGATTTGTTTTATTTACTTCTTTGTAACGCCTTAAGGGCATTGTTGAACATTTCAAAGTTAAGCTAATAAAGTTTGTTTATTTTTGGTTTGAAATTTAAATCTCCCAAAGTCTTTGAAATCATTACATGCGCATCCCATTATCATGCACATCATCACAGGTACCACCACAAGTTTCTTATCTTCTTCGCTATTTATTTCAGCAGAAATGCCTTTCGATCAAGCCATCAAAGAGCTTCAGGCACAGAACGCCCAATTCCAACAGATGTTCATAAGTCTGGCTAAGGGGCAAGAGAATCTGAAAACTCTCATTCTGAAAGAGAAGAAGAAGAAGAAGAAGAAGGTCGGTCTTCTGAATATAGGCAGAAGGTTTGGAGAAAGGTTGAAGCTTCAAACTAATCTGACCTTTTCATCTAAAGAAGGGGAGAACCAAGAAGAAGAAAAGGACCTCAGTCCTGCAGTCTCTGATAATGATACTGATTTTGATGATGAGCAATATCCTCCTACCAAGGATAGGTACAAGCAGCTAGAAGACCGTCTGAGTGCTATAAAAATCCAAAAGATACCTGGTTTGGATTTCGGAGAACTAGGACTGATATCTAGAGTAGTCATCCCTCAGAAGTTCAAGGCTCCAGTTTTTTCTAAGTATGATGGAATGTCTTGCCCAAAAATCTATCTTCGCTCTTATGTCAGGAAAATTCAACCCCACACTGCTGATAGAAATTTGTGGGTGCACTTCTTTCAAGATAGTCTGTCAGGGACTCAGCTTAATTGGTTCTACCAGTTGGAAGGGGCCAATGTTCGAAATTGGGAAGATCTTGCTGCTGCTTTCTACAAGCAGTATCAGTACAATTCCGACCTTTCTCCCACTCATACTCAACTCCAGAGTATGTCCATGGGTGTAGGCGAAGGTTTCAAAGATTATGCTAAAAAATGGAGAGATTTGGCTGGCAGAGTTCAACCCCCTTTGTCTGATAGGGAGTTGGTTGATATGTTTCTGGGGACACTGTCTGGTCCATTTTTCAACCACTTGATTGGCAGCTGTGATACGGTGGGAGAACTGACTTGAGGGTTTTGCATTTGTGTTCGCAAATGTCGCGGTTTAGCAAGAGTCGCCACCGACTTTTCTTTTATCCAAAAGGAAAGGTGAAAAAGCACAGGAAAGACCTTTGAGATGTTTTCTTGAGTTCGGGGGGTAGATTATGAAAAGGGAAGGTGCTAGCACCCTTTTCATCCATGGTTTTCCATGGGCTCTTAGTTACTTGCTTAGATCACTTGCTTTGTTTTTGTTTGAAATGGTGTTTGGTGTGATTTTGAAAGTATTTTGTAAAAGAGGCCTTTGTTTAGGCAATCTTTGTAATGATTCTCATTCGTAAGAATGTATACAAAGATGTTTGTCTTTTGAAAATATTTTCAATGTTTTGTAGGATGTTTTGAAATGTGTGTGTGTGTGTTTGTTTTTGAAAATAGCAAGGATTGTTTGAAATAGAGCAAGTAACTTAGAAGCTATTTACCTACTCAAATGTCTTTCTTGTGCATTTTCATTCCTTTGACATTGTTGACTTACCATTGATTTGGTAAGAAACCCTATCGTTGGATGTTAACGGGAAGGGCGTGGGTCATCGTATAACCATGATAGCAATATTGCCAAGTATCTTAGCATTTTTGAGGGACCAAGATCGTTTTGTTTAGGCAACCTTTGAATAGCGTCATCGAGGGACTATGATCTTATACTTGTTTTGTTTTGCCAAGATACTTCGTATGCGTAACAAGGCCATTTTATTTTAGGCAACCAAGTGGGAGAAAACCTAATGGTGCTTGTGTGCAAAGTGTGTCATTTTTCATGCTTTTGTCTTGCATTTAGGGTTTTTCTATTTGTTTTGTTTTTTGTTCTTGTCATGCAAACCCTAATTACTAATCATAGTATATAAAGCGATAAATTGCGTAAAATAATCTAAAGCTATTACAACAATTATTATGGGAGGGGGATACAAGTTTTGAATGGGGATTTTGCACAAATATAAACCTAAATATATTATTACAACCAAATTGAATATTGCGCGAATTAAATAAATATAAGACAAATATTTAAAATGCAATGCAATGTTTATGTTAAAGAAATGTTGTTTTTTTTTGTATGAGAAAAATAATTAATTCAAACCCTAGAAAAATAAGGAAAAATAAATAATTCTTTTTTGAAAGGGATGAAACCCTAGTTTTTTTTAATTAAAAGAAAATAATATTCTATATTTACTAACTTGTATATTTTTATATAAAAAATAAAAAATAATATTATGTTTAAATATTAAAAATTAAATATGTATAGAAAATAAGTATTATATGAGTATAAATAGTATAATAAAAATATATAGTATTTTTTTTTAATTATTTACAAATTATTAAAGAAAATAAGTTCTATTTATCAAAATAAACTATTTTTCATGTGAGAAAATAATAAATAAAATAAAATAAAAGTGTGAAAATAAATAAATCAATTTTTGACATTTTTTATCATTTAAAAAAAATAAACAAAAGCATTAAATATGAAAATATGGAAAAAATACAAAAAATATAAAAAGCTAATCAAGGGGGTGCAGTAGCAAATCAGGGGGTGCAAATATCAAAAGCAAAAAAGCCCAAGGCGCCAAAAGCCCAAAACACTTCATCCCTGTCCTTGGTCAGCTTCCTGCGCGTGGTTCATGTTCAAATCTGTAACTCTCTTATGCTTGCAAAAAAAAAAAAACTTATAACATGAAACATGTGGCATTTGAGCTCACGATTCCAACCATATAAGTCATGTAACCTAACTCTTAAAGATCAAAGAGAATTTTTGAATCCCTAATTCGTGACCTAACTTTTTCAAAGTTTTCAATCTTCAAATTTTCTCAGCACAGTTAATATGAATGAAAAGTAAAGATATGTACAGCTTCGTTATGATAAGGACTACATTTTTTTCTTCACAAATCGTGGCTTGAAGTTGCCTGTATAAGGAGATAGAGTTTAAGAAAATAGCTCCTTCAGCTGGATTTGAGTAGGGCAATGTAGGGACTTTAATGGAGGCCTGATGACTGTTTCAGCTTCCTTGAACTTCCCAGAAGCTATTCCAATGCTTATCTTGCTTTGAGGATGGATGGAACTCTCTGAACAAGTCAAGCTGCAAGCTTCCAAAGTGAAAATGGTGGATGCTGAAACAGGGGTTACAGAACTAGGGTGATGGCTTGGATTACTTTGGTGTGAAGTGTATGAGAGGTTTGAACTGTTTAAACACAAAACGCACGAGCCAAATGAGAGTTGGCTGTGCTTTTGCAGATTCTGAGTGTTTTTGGCAGAATTTTGGTGTTTCTGAGTTTTGGAGAGTTTCAAGTCCAATCCAATCGTGTTATGCCTTGCAACAAGTTTGTATATTTGTATAAAAATGATACAAAGTCAGCCCTTACTAGCTGTACAAGCTTTGGACCTTTTTGCAACTTTTCTTGCATTTGAAGTAAAGTGAAGTGACCATACTCACATGCTTGTATCGGCTTGTTTGAGGGCTGCAATGAGCTTGTACAGTTTTCTTGAGAACTATGTAAATTGTATGCATCAAGGGGACATGTTCAATGCTCAAGATTGACAAAGTTGCAAAAGCTTCTCTTTATGAAAATGGCATTGTGAACTTTTTGCCTAAAATGGAAATACCTCTTGTGCAAAGCTTCAAAAGAAAAGATAAAGCCTTTGTCAACTGAGTTTGTATTTAATTATAGAGTGTAAAGCAAGCTTAGGACCTGTAAAGCAAGCTTAGGACCTGTAAAGCAAGATATAACTAGCATGGGTTTGATTTGCAACTTGAGGCTATGTGAAAATGGCTTGAACAAAAAGTGAGAAAATGCCAACTTCCTCTCTTCGATTCTCCCTACTCAAAAATGATCTTGGAGAGTTCTTGGACATTTTGGAAAGCTTGAAATGTTCTCTATAATCCATATTTGAAATGAATTTTGAGATACCTCTTGGAACTAGGTGAAAAGTTTCCATGAAGTTGGGTCAAAAACCTGCCTAAATTAGGGCAAAATTTCACTAAGTTATTTAGTTCATGAGCATGTATTCACAAATTTATATCTTGAGATCAAAGCCTCTTTATGGAAAACGTTGTGAAGCAAAGTTGTATATTTCATGGAGGACTACAACTTTCATGTTGGGAACTTTTCTTGAATCAAAATGGATCATGGTGAAAAAGTTGTGAAAAGTTGGGAAAAAATAAGAAAATTTCCATACTTAGAAAAATTCTAAGTTATGAAAATTTTCAAATTCAAAACCCTAATTTTCAAAATTGGTTTTCTTGCTGAAGAAGTTTCATATTTTGACATATCTTGATGAATTATGACCCTTGGTACTTGATTTTGACCAAAAAGTCAAAGTTTGACTTTTCAGTATACAGTTGACTTTTGATCAGTTGACTGCAAATTTCATCTGTCAATCCAATGATCTTGAGATCTTTTGAACCATGTAATTAAGTCAAGATGATTCCATTGAATCCTTGAAATCATGCTTGAACTCAATTGGCCATCGGCTAGGTTAAAAATCATAAATTGCCCTCTCTCAGTCAAAAACCCTATTTTTGACCATTTTGCCCTTTTGATGATTTGATCAAATTTCTTGAGGAGTTGTGATCCAAACTTGATCAAATGATACATATGAGTATAGAATGTTGATGTGGATCAAAAATTATGAAGTTTAACTGTAAATTGGCCATGGTTGACTTTTTCCCCATTACAACTGATTTTTAGGTCAACTGTCCAATTGATTGATCAAAAATGTGGTTCAAGGCTTGAAACTTAACATGAGCAATCTTAGGGGTCCAAGATGGTGCATGAAAGTCACATGAAGCATTGGTGATCCAAAAATACTTGTGCAAACTCAAACCCTAATTCTAGGTTATCAGTGCAAGATGAGGTACCTTAAGCTGACCAAACCCTAATCTTGTCTTGAGTCCAAGAAGTCTTGTGAGAAAAATCTTGATAAATGAGAGGGTAAATTTTGGAGTACAACAGCTGCCCCTGTTCAATCTTCTTGAACCTGAAGAGTTAGATTGGCGAGTTTTGCCATTCGTGACTCGAAGGTAAAAGATGATTGGACACTAGAGTGCCCATAAATTTGCACTCGACGAAGTGTAGCTGAGGGAATGGGCTTAAAGATGCCATTTGGAGAGGTGATAGAATTTTGTTGGTGATGGGCTTGTAGATGCCATCCAAGAATGTTTGTTGTAAATCAAAAGAATAAGCATCAGAGTGGTGTCCGTATCTGGAACGTATCTGAGCTGTATCTGAACTTGAATCTGAATGAGTAACACAATGGCAACCGTGTCTAGAACGTATCTGAACCGTATCATGAATTGTATTTTGAAGTTGAAATCTGAATGAGTATCAGAATGGCATCCCTGTCCGGAGCGTATCTGGACTGGAATATGAATGAGTAACAAAATGGCTTCCGTGTCTGGAGCGTATCTGAACTGGAATCTGAATGAGTAACAGAATGGCTTCAGTGTCTGGAGCGTATCTGAACTGGAATCTGAATGAGTAACAGAATGGCTTCCATGTCTGGAGCGTATCTGAACTGTATCTGTATTGGAAGTCCGAATAAGTATCAGAATGGCAACCGCGTCTGGAGCATATATGGACTGTATCTGAGCTTTGTAATCTGAATAAGTAACAGAATGGCAACCATGTCTGGAGCGTATCTGTACTGTATCTGAAATCTTTGAACATTGTTAATGATAGCTGTTAATCTTATCCTGAAAAGGGTAAAATGTTAGCTGAAACACAAAGTTATGTTGCATGAAATGTATGATGCAATAAATGTGCTTTTTCAATGTTTATGATATATGAATGTAATGTATGCGCATGTAAGCCGATTTGCTGTATTGCTGAGGAAAATAAATCCTTGACTGCTGATGATATGTGGATTCTTCATGTTTTGAAGTTGGAGTATTGATAAAAATTCCGTTATGAGAGTAATGCCATGTAGTGCTTGAGGAATCTGCTTTGGGGAATCCAGAGAACTTTGATGACTTCTGCTGGGAATTAACAAGAACTTTGTGGGGAAGAAACTTATTCTTGTCTGGAAAAAAGTTCAGGAGTTTCGGTCGTCTGTCATTCTACTGGGGAGTTATCAGGTTTTAAGACAACTTGCTGGGGAATTTGAGGAAACTGGAGGGTTTCCACTGGGGATTAATGGTTGAAGTTTCAGCTTCGCTGGGGAACTTAATGATGTACTGTAGGGATTGTTCATGGAATAGCCTAAAGGCATTTTCCTATCCTTTCAACCTGTCAGTAATTATTCTTTTTCACTTTGTTTATTTGTAAATAGTGATTATATTCAAATGCATATGTTCATTAATAAATCATTGGACGTTTTTGCAAATAAAAAACAAGTGTAAAAAGGAAAGGACAAATAGCTTTTCTGTACTTTTAAAGAGATATCTTTGTATTTACTTTGAATAAGTATTTTGTACAAAGGAGACAGACATCCTAGTAAGAGGATGGTGTCATAAAAATGATAAAAATTTATACGAAGAAAGACAGCTATGTGTAATAATCCCATGGGGTCCCCATTCTGCTATAGCCTTTGTATCTCCGATTATCTTGACCATTTGTTGCTTCGTCCGAAGATGATTGAGTTGATCAGAAGCCCGGAATTTGTCAGTGAAGAGATTGTCCTTAAAGTGATCCGACGAGATATAGTCATACGCTTTAATTCCCTAACTTTTGCCTGGACCGCCCTTTTGAGTTTTCGATCCACCGGGAAACCCTTTTTTGCCCAAGTCGCCCTTTCGGGTTTTCAACTTGCCGGGTGTAAAGATTTTTTATTTTATCCCTAACTTTTTCCTGAACCTTTTGGTTCGCCGGGATGCCCTTGTTTTTCCTAGGTGTGTCAACCTAGCGGGTCTCTTATGCGTAGTATCTTTTGACTATGTATGCGTTCGCAGGGTGTGGCAAGTCGTCACTGTCCATGGTGGTTAAGATCATTGCCCCACCAGAAAAGATGTTCTTGATTACAAATGGTCCTTCATAGGTAGGAGTCCACTTTCCCCTGGGATCACCTTGTGGCAAGATGATGTGCTTGATCACTAGATCTCTAACCTGATATACCTGGCGTCTGACTTTCTTGTTGAAAGCCTTGATCATTCATTTTTGATACGTCTGACCATGGAAAACAGTAGTAAGTCTCTTTTCATCAATCAAGTTCAATTGGTCAAGTCGGGTCTGGATCCAATCGTCTTCACTCAAACTTGCATCTTTCATAATTCTCAAAGAGGGGATCTGAACCTCAATAGGCAAGACAGCCTCCATGCCATAAACCAAAGAATAGGGTGTTGCCCCAGTTGATGTGCGAGCCGTGGTACGGTACCCATGGAGAGCAAACGGTAGCATCTCATGCCAGTCCTTGTAGGTGACTGTCATTTTCTGTATGATCTTTTTAATGTTTTTATTTGTAGCTTCGACAACACCATTCATCTTTGGCTGATAGGGAGAAGAATTGTGATGCTGAATCTTGAATTGCTCGCACAATTCCGTGATCATAGTGTTGTTGATATTTGTACCATTGTCAATGATGATCCTTTCTAGGATACCGTACCGGAAAATAAGGTTTTGCTTGATGAAGCGGGCAACAACATTCTTGGTAACAGAGGTGAAGGAGGCTGCTTCAACCCACTTTGTAAAATAGTCAATGACCACTAGGATGAAGCGATGTCCATTAGAGGCTGTTGGCTTGATTTCCCCAATCATATCAATTCCACACATAGCAAAAGGCTAAGGAGCTGTCAAGACATTCAGAGGAACCAGGGGTACATGCAATTTATCAGTATAAATCTGACACCATTCATCTTTGGCCGATAGGGGGATGAATTGTGATGTTGAATCTTGAACTGCTCGTACAAGGCGGTGATCATAGTATTGTTAAGGTTCGTACCGTTATTAGTGATGATCCTTTCTGGGATACCGTACCGAAAAATGAGATTCTGCTTGATGAAGCGGGCAACAACATTCTTAGTAACGGAGGAGAAGGAAGCTTCTTCGACCCATTTTGTAAAATAATCAATGGCCACTAGAATAAAGCGGTGTCCATTGGAGGCTGTAGGCTTGATCTCCCCAATCATATCGATTCCCCACATAGCAAAGGGCCAAGGAGCTGTTAAGACATTTAGAGGAACCTGGGGCACGTGCACCTTGTCTGCATAGATTTGGAACTTATGACAGGTCCGAGAGTGTTGATAGCAGTCTGCTTCCATGGTAGACCAATAGTAGCCTGCCCGTAGGATTTTCTTCGCCATCGTATGCCCACTAGAGTGAGTGCCAAAGGTACCTTCATGTAATTCAGCCATGATCTTTTCAGCTTCAATCTTGTCCACACAACGGAGCAGAATAGAATCATAATTACGTTTGTATAGGATGCCATTACTTAGGAAGAACTTAGCAGAGAATATCCTCAAGAAGTTTTTATCATTAATTGAAGCTCCCTCTGGATATTCTTGAGTCTCGAGATACCTTTTGACTTCATGAAACCAAGGCTGGTCCACTACTTCTTCAGTATTAATCTTGTGACAGTGTGCTGGTTCATCCATTCATTCAATGGTGATCTGGGGAGCATCGTTATCCCAATTAAGTTTAAACATAGATGACATTGTAGCTAGAGCATCTGTTAGTTGATTTTCTTCTCACGGGAAATGCTCGAAGGTAATCTGCTCGAAATGTGGTAACAATGACAAAACATGTTCTTTTATGGGATAAGGTTTGGATGCTTAGTGTCCCATCTCCTTTGATCTGACTGATGACAAAAGCTAAATCTCCAAACACAACCAAAGATTTGATTCCCAGGTCTATGGCAGCCTAGAGACCAAAGATGCATGCTTCGTATTCCGCCATGTTGTTTGTACAGTTGAAGCAAAGTCTGGCAGTAAAAGGAGTATGGCATCCTTCAGGAGATATGAGTACAACGCCGATACCGTTACCAAGTGCATTGGATGCCCCATCAAAGAACAGGGTCCATCGGGATCCTTAGTCAGGTTCGTCATATGGTCTGATTCCTTCACAGTTGTCTAATGTCATGATGTCTTCATCTGGGAATTCAAACTTCACGGATTGATAATCTTCTACAACTTGATGAGCAAGATGATCAGCTAGCACACTGCCCTTTATAGCTTTTTGGGTTGTATACTGTATGTCATATTCTGTTAGGATCATCTGCCATCTAGCTATCCTTCCAGACAAAGAAGGCTTCTCAAAGATGTATTTTATTGGATCCATCTTAGATATCAGCAAAGTGGTATGAGTCAACATGTACTGTCTTAGCCGGCGAGCAGCCCATACCAGAGCGCAGCAAGTTTTCTCGAGCAGTGAATATCTGGTTTCACAGTCGGAAACTTTTTGCTCAGGTAATAAATGGCGTGCTCTTTTCGGCCAGACTCGTCATGCTGCCCCAATACGCACCCCATTGAGTTCTCTAAAACGGTCAGATACATGATTAGCGGTCTTCCCTCGACTGGTGGCATCAAGATAAGAGGTTCTTGTAAATACTCTTTGATTTTTTCAAAAGCGATATGGCATTCATCATTCCATCTGACTACTTGATCTTTCTTCAACAGCTTGAAGATTGGCTCACAAGTAGATGTTAGGTGAGAAATGAATCTGGAAATATAGTTCAGGCGTCCCAAGAACCCTCTGAATTCCTTCTCAGTGCGAGGAGCATGCATTTCTTGTATTGCTTTGACTTTGGCAGGATCAACCTCAATGCCTTTGTTGCTGACAATGAAACCCAAGAGTTTACCGGACCGGACTCCGAATGTGCACTTGTTCGGGTTTAACCTTAGCTTGTACTCCTTCAATCTGACAAACAACTTTTGCAAGTGACCAAGGTGTTCTTCTTCAGTTTGTGATCGGGCTATCATGTCATCTACGTAGACCTCTATATCATGATGTATCATATCATGAAACAAAGCTACCATGGCGCGTTGATAGGTTTCCCCGACATTCTTCAGTCCGAATGCCATCACTTTGTAACAGAATGTACCCCACTGCATGACAAACGTAGTTTTCTCCATGTCTTCCTGTGCCATTTTTATCTGGTTATATCCTGAAAATCCGTCCATGAAAGAAAATACTTTGTGCTGAGCTGTATTATCAACCAGGATGTCGATGTGTGGAAGTGGAAAATCATCTTTAGGGCTGGCCCTATTTAAATCTCTATAATCGATGCACATTCGTACTTTACCGTCCTTTTTAGGCACAGGAACAATGTTGGTAACCCATTGAGGATAGGAAGTAACAACCAGAAATCCAGCATTGAACTGTTTCATAACTTCTGCTTTGATCTTTTTTGACATGTCAGGTCTCATGCGGCGGACTTTTTGTTTCACTGGTGGACAATCTTCTCTTGTGGGTAGATGGTGTACCACGATGTCTGTATCAAGTCCCATCATGTCTTCGTATGACCAGACAAAAATCTCAACATAATCATGCAATAGCTGAATTAGACGCTCCTTGACACTCGGCTCTAGGTTGGCACCCACTTTGATTTCCTTTTTATCTTCCTTGGTACCCAAGTTGATTGTATCCAACAACTCCTCATGAGGCTGGATAGCTCTTTCCTCTTGTTGCAGCAATCTGGCCGATTCCCCTGGCACTTCACAATCTTCCTCACCTTCGTCTTCGGCTTGGTAGATTAGATCGTTAGAGTCACTGAAGGCCATAGAAATATCGTTACCCATGGGATCCGAAATGGAGGGGCACCTGCATTTGTGAGTGTGGGTGTGTGTAAGGGTATAGCCACCTTTAAACAAATAAAATGAAAAAGAAAGACAATGAGCACAAAAAGTTTGTATGTGAAAAATGTCCATGATTTATTAAATGTCATATGAAGATGAAATAAAAACCCTTACAAATGGACCTTTGTGCCTCGGGTAAGACACAAGGTTGAAAATGTACGAATTGTTTGTGAATTATTACAGGTCCAACATAAATGTTTAAAAGATAAATTACTGAGAGATGAAAGTTATTGGGACAAAGTCTTTGGCTTCCCAGTTGTGGAGTCCCCCGTTGACAGTAGGAAATATACAATCTTTCAAGCTGCCCTCTTCTTCACTATCTTCCACTGCATTAACTCCCTAGTGGCTAATCTTCATAGGTGGCCCTCCAGCACGGGCGCGGTGCACAGCCTTCTAAGCAGTTGAAGTAAACCCCAAGCCAAATTTGTCTGATTTGTACGGAATGTCTGGAAGCTGCCCCCAGATGGTGCATTCACCCTCTTCAATTACTACCTTTACGTCCTTGAGAGATGACATCCGAAGCGGAGGTCTTGTAATCATGGGTACTGAGGACACTGTCTTGGTTGCCGCTACCTCTTGAGAGACCTCTTCGAAATGTTGAAAAGGAGTTTCGATGAACTCGCCATCCAATTCCACATATCGGAAAGAATTCAGATGACTAATCATGTATTCCTCTTCGCCATGGACAGTTATGATCTTCCCTTGAACCGGGTATTTTAACATTTGATGCAAAGTGAAGGTGACAGCTCCGACGTTATGGATCCAAGGCCGTCCCAATAGACAAGAATAAGAAGGACGGATGTCCATCACATAGAAAGTCGAGTTGAAAGTTTCAGTTCCCACCTTTATCGGGATGTCCACCTCCCCGTGGACCATCCTTTTTCAACCATCAAAGGCTCTCACAATTATGTTGCTGGGTTTCAGAGTTAGGCCTACACAATCCAATCTATCAAGGGCTTTCTTTGGTAAGACGTTCAAAGACGAACCAGTGTCTACCAATACATGGGCTAGGGTTGTTCATCTGCACTCCACTGAGACATGCAATGCCTCATTGTGTTTTCTCCCTTTTGGTGTTAGATCTGTGTCGGAGAAACGTAAACCATTATCAGCTGTTAAACTAGCCACACATTCTTGGAATTGGTCAGCGGATGTCTCTTGTGGCACATGGGCCATTTTTAAAAACTTTACCAGAGCTTTTGCATGTGCCTCAGAACACAGCAACAAAGCCAACATGGAGATCTTCGAGGGGGTTTGCCCTAGCTGTTCAACCACATCATAATCACTCTTCTTGATTATTCTTAGGATTTCTTCCATCTCTTTTTTGGAGGTTTCAGGGATGATCAATGGTTGAGCCTTCGTCCTGACAGGCTCTTCTTGAATCCCTTTTCCCCGAACATCAGTAGCAACAGTATTGGTGGGGATAACAACGGGGTTGTGTCTTCTTCAATGCTTGGAGTACTTGCGGATATGATTATTGGTGTAGAGGTAACCTTAGGAGCAGCTGCGGGTCTAAAAATTGCCTTTGGAGAGGCAATCTCTGGAGAGAAGATTCTACCACTGCGGGTAATATTGCTTGTTCCGGCAATGTTTACAATGTCGGAGTTGTCTTCTTCAGAGCTCTCTTCAGTCAGTTCATCTTGTTTAACACCATGGTAGTAGATTTCTCCACCGTAGTTCCATGGTACTGTTTTATCGGACTCATACGGGACTGGCCCGGGCATTGTGATCTTCAGTGGAGTAGTCTTCGGAGCTGATGTAATCCTAACGGGTCTTTTAGGGACCCTGGAAGGATTGGAGGAGATGGTTATAATCGAAACATCTTTAACAGGAATTGGTAAAGCAGGAGCTTTTTCGAACATAATTTCTTGGTTATCAATCAGGCGTTGGATACCTGTCTTCAACAATGGGAAATTGGTTAATGAGGATAAGAAATGATGGCAATCTTTCTTACAACCTGGGAAAACCCCAGCTTTCAACAAGTTCAATTTAATGATCGGGAGCAGAATTAACAGTTCATCCACTGAGGTAACAAATAAATCTTCCTCGACAACATTGGCATTGTGACCATGCCTTGGCATCGAAGCAGAAATAACATTTGGTTTTTCCGATGCATCAAACTCAACTTCTTTGGCATCTATCAGGTCTTGGATTTTGTTCTTCAGAGCCCAACAGTTGGTAGTGTCGTGCCCTGGACTTTCAGAATGGTATGCACACCTGGCATTTGGATGGTAGTGAGGAGACGCAATATTGGGATTCTTTGGGGCCTCTTTCAGATTTTCTAGATTCAACTTTAGAAGACGTGGTAGAACCTGGGCTGGAGTCATGTTAATCCTGGTGAATTATCGAACTGGCCTTTCCACCATTGGCTGATTAGTTCTTGGTTGATTGGTTCTTGGCTGATCAGATGTAGATTTTTGGATCATAACGGCCCCCACTGCTGGTCGGCGTTCAACTCTTCCTTGACCCCTCTGTGAATAGACAACAAACACTTCCTTCTTCCCCGTGAAAGGTTTTCTTATAACAGCAGAAGCAGACGCATCCTTTTGAATCTTCCCACTTCTTATACCGGCCTCCACTCTTTCTCCAGTTAAAATCAGTTCAGTAAACCCAGCAGACGAGCTCCCAATCAGGTGGTTGAAGAAAGGACCTGACAGGGTACCCAAGAACATATCCACCAGCTCCCTCTCAGACAGAGGGGGTTGTACTCTTTCGGCTAAATCTCTCCATTTCTGAGCGTATTCTTTGAAACCTTCATTTGAAACCACACCCATACTCTGAAGTTGAGTACGGGTTGGTGCCAAATCTGCGTTGTATTGGTACTGCTTATAGAAGGCAGCGG
Organism: Vicia faba; assembly: GCA_948472305.1. Classification (NCBI taxonomy): domain Eukaryota; kingdom Viridiplantae; phylum Streptophyta; class Magnoliopsida; order Fabales; family Fabaceae; genus Vicia; species Vicia faba. Next base: position 120,301,858 of record OX451738.1, read on the forward strand.
CAAGGTCTTCCCAATTATGGACATCAGCCCTCTCCAATTGGTAGAACCAATCAAGTTGGGTTCCGGATAAGCTGTCTTGAAAGAAATGGACCCACAAGTCTTTGTCTGCAGAATGCGGCTGAATCTTTCTCACGTACGATCGGAGGTGCATTTTGGGACATGACACCCCATCATATTTAGCAAATAGCGGCACTTTAAACTTTGGTGGAATCACAATTCCTGTCACCAGCCCCAATTCCTCAAAATCCAGACCCGGTACTTTCTGTATTTCCATAGTAGCTAAACGCTCTTCTAGATGTCGATATTTATCATCCGCCAGAGGATACTGCTCCTCAGAATAATCCTCCTCTTATTCCTCTTCTTCAAATTCAGATGGAACTGCTGTCTCTTTCCCTTTTCTTTCCCCCTCATCAGATGTTGTTGGAAAATCCAAGGTCCTTCTAGCTTGTCCTTGAAATCTTCTACCCATGATTACCACGCCAGTTGGTTTCTTTTTCTTTTTGTCTTTTGCTAGTAGAGTCTTCAGCTCCTCTTGCCCCTTGGCCAGGGTGGTTAGTAGCTGCTGGAACTGCATGTTTTGAGTTTGGATATCTTTGACCGTCTGTTCGAGATCCATCTTATTGAAATAAACAGTAAAGAGATGAGGAAACTTGTTGCAAAGACCTTTTTATGTTATGATGAATGCTATGTGCATATGTAATGTATTCAAGGATTTTAAAAGATTCAAATTTGTTTAAACAAAAAGGAAACACACGTTATATTAATAAAATAGAGTTGGAGTACATCAATGCCGCTTGGGCAAAATAATACAATGCTCTAAGATAAAAAAGTAGTGCGCATCCTCTTCAGTGCAATGTAGGCATTTAGAGCTCGCTCCTCCTGAAGTAGCCTGGTGAGTTCTAAAACCTTCTTCTCACTTGCGTAGAATTGGGATTCAAAAGTATCACGATCTCCCTTGAGCTGTATCCAATCCCTTTGTAGGTCTTCGAGAGATGTGGGCATGTCAGGATGCAGGATAGTGTATGGAACTTCTCCCTCCTTAACAAGCTCAACAATCACCGGTAGAATAGAAGGATAAGGCATCATAATACTTTGAGCGCGGGTTCATACCCACTTGAGGTAAGGCTCAAGAGGGATGGAATTCTTGTGTCCCAAAGTTTTTCTATCCACCTTGTTTAGCATCCTCCAAGCTCGGATGAATCTCTGGTGAAGACCTTGGTCGTCGTTGTCGTAGTCGAAGACCAAGCCTTGAATCAGCATATCATGTGGGCCATCCCTTCGGGCATAACCAAACCGTCTTAGATCCAAGCACGGGTTGCAGATGATGCCTCCCCTAGTGCCAAGTAGAGGGACATTAGGAAATTCCCCACAATGGTCAACAATGATAACATTCTCTTTGGATCGAGAACACCAATGAATATCCGAATGTTTAAGCGTCATCAACCTTTGTGACCACCTCAAACCTTGCTCATTCTTCAAGACTGATTGGGGAAGATGAGAAATAAACCATCTTGCCAGGAGAGGAGTGCAACACATGAGAACACCTTTTTTCCTGATTGTACGAGTGTGAAAAGAGTGTAAGATATCCCCAAGCAACATAGGCACCGGATTGCGTGACATGAAGATCTTGACAACACTCATATCTATAAGTTGGTCAGGTTTGGGAAATAAGACCATCCCATAGATAAGAAGAGCTATAATCTCCTCAAAAGCTTGCAAGTCCAAGGAATTCCGACAATCTTGGGCCTTCTCAAATAAGAACTTTTCCAAGAAGCCTTTGACACCACTTTTAGTTTCCCAATGGGTTGTGACATCAGATGGTTGCAAGTGCAGGGCTTGAGCAAACTCTTCTGGCTTTGGATCTCTTTCCGTACCGTTGAAAGGTAGTTGATTGAGAATAGGAATCCTCAAGAGTTGAGAAAATTCTTCCAAAGTAGGCACAAGCTGGTAATCAGGAAATGTGAAGCAGTGATGCAGAGGGTCAAAGAACTGGAAGAGAACTTTCATCATATCTTCTTCTATGTTGGAGGTGACCAAGTTGAGTAGACGACCATGCCTCTCGGTTAATGGAGAGTTCTCGGGAATCCTTGAAGCTAGATCCTTGAGTTGTGGAGGAATTCTTACAAGGTTGACTTGGATAGTTTTCCTGCAAAGTGAATCCATATGCTACAAAACAAGAACAAAGATGAATTTCCAAAATCCTTGAAATGGTTAGTGGATGCAAATGATGCTTCATGATGTCCATGGTGTTATGCACAAGTATATATGTATAAGCAAATCACACAAGTTCCTAGTTTAGGCTTGCATGGGGTTTCATAGGTAAGTACCCTCTTGAAGTTTAGTTGGCTCAACCTGTCCTAGCAATAGTAACCGGGTTCTAAGGAGCTCAATATCACTGGATTGTTTTCTTTGTTCATTGTTTCAGTTCAAGCCTCTTTACTGGCGACCAAAATATCCCAAGAAAACAACCCACAATGAGTGTATTATCGAGTATCTACCAACTTCGGACTGCACCAAAGCCGGTCATGTCACTACATCCTAAATGGCCAAGTTGGTCAAGTAAAGGGTTCTAAAAGTTCATTAGTGCTTCATGACATCACTCAGCGGCCCCGTATTCTCTTTAATTGACTCAAAGGCTATCGGTATCCACAAATATGTCACACTAACATAGCTATTTCTTAGACCGTGTCGATATACCCCGCACAGTTTCCACAACGTATTGCTATTTACCTATAATGTTTCCCAAATCCGGGTGGAGGATTCAAACCCAAACAATAGAACCAAGATGTAAAGCAAACAAGTCAAACAATTGTAAGCAAATAAAGGTGATCTAAACCCTAAGGTAACCCCACTTTTATAATAATCCCCAGCAGAGTCGCCAGTTCTGTGATACGGTGGGAGAACTGACTTGAGGGTTTTGCGTTTGTGTTCACAAATGTCGCAGTTTAGCAAGAGTCGCCACCGACTTTTCTTTTATCCAAAAGGAAAGGTGAAAAAGCACAGGAAAGACCTTTGAGATGTTTTCTTGAGTTCCGGGGGTAGATTATGAAAAGGGAAGGTGCTAGCACCCTTTTCATCCATGGTTTTCCATGGGCTCTTAGTTACTTGCTTAGATCACTTGCTTTGTTTTTGTTTGAAATGGTGTTTGGTGTGATTTTGAAAGTATTTTGTAAAAGAGGCCTTTGTTTAGGCAATATTTGTAACGATTTTCGTTCGTAAGAATGTATACAAAGATGTTTGTCTTTTGAAAATGTTTTCAATGTTTTGTAAGATGTTTTGAAATCTTTTGAAATGTGTGTGTGTTTGTTTTTGAAAATAGCAAGGATTGTTTGAAATGGAGCAAGTAACTTAGAAGCTATTTACCTACTCAAATGTCTTTCTTGTACATTTTCATTCCTTTGACATTGTTGACTTACCATTGATTTAGTAAGCAACCCTATATTTGGATGTTAACGGGACGGGCGTGGGTCATCGTATAACCATGATAGAAATATTTCCAAGTATCTTAGCATTTTTGAGGGACCAAGATCATTTTGTTTAGGCAACCTTTGAATAGCGTCATCGAGGGACTATGATCTTATACTTGTTTTGTTTTGCCAAGATACTTCGCATGCGTAACATGACCATTTTATTTTAGGCAACCAAGTGGGAGAAACCCTAAGGGTGCTTGTGTGCAAAGTGTGTCATTTTTCATGCTTTTGTCTTGCATTTAGGGTTTTTCTATTTGTTTTGTTTTTTGTTCTTGTCATGCAAACCCTAATTTCTAATCATAGTATATAAAGCGATAAATCGCGTAAAATAAACTAAGCTATTACAACAATTATTATGGGAGGGGAGATACAAGTTTTGATTGGGGATTTTGCACAAATATAAACCTAAATATATTATTACAACCAAATCGAATATTGCACGAATTAAATAAATATAAGACAAAGATTTAAAATGCAATGCAATGTTTATATTAAAAAAATGTTTTGTGTTTTTTTGTATGAGAAAAATAATTAGTTCAAACCCTAGAAAAATAAGGAAAAATAAATAATTCTTTTTTGAAAGGGATAAAACCCTAGTTTTTTTTAATTAAAAGAAAATAATATTCTATATTTACTAACTTGTATATTTTTGTATAAAAAATAAAAAATAATATTATGTTTAAATATTAAAAATTAAATATGTATAGAAAATAAGTATTTTATGAGTATAAATAGTATAATAAAAATATATAGTATTTTTTTTAATTATTTACAAATTATTTAAGAAAAAAAGATCTATTTATCGAAATAAACTATTTTTCATGTGAGAAAATAATAAAAAAATAAAATAAAAGTGTGAAAATAAATAAATCAATTTTTGACATTTTTTATCATTTAAAAAAAATAAACAAAAGCATTAAATATGAAAATATAGAAAAAATACAAAAAATATAAAAAGCTAGTCAGGGGGGTGCAGTAGCAAATCAGGGGGTGCAAATATCAAAAGCCAAAAAGCCCAAGGCGCCAAAAGCCCAGAACACTTCATCCCTGTCCTTGGTCAGCTTCCTGCGCGTGCTTCATGTTCAAATCTGTAACTCTCTTATGCTTGCACAAAAACAAAAACTTATAACATGAAACATGTGGCATTTGAGCTCACGATTCCAACCATATAAATTAAGTAACCTAACTCTTAAAGATCAAAGAGAATTTTTGAATCCCTAATTCGTGACCTAACTTTTTCAGAGTTTTCAATCTTCAAATTCTCCCAACACAGTTAATATAAATGAAAAGTAAAGATATGTACAGCTTCGTTATGATAAGGACTACATTTTTTCTTTACAAATCGTGGCTTGAAGTTGCCTGTATAAGGAGATAGAGTTTAAGAAAATACCTCATTCAGCTAGATTTGAGTAGGGAAATGTAGGGACTTTAATGGAGGCCTGATGACTATTTCAGCTTCCTTGAACTTCCCTGAATCTATTCCAATGCTTATCTTGCTTTGAGGATGGATGGAACTCTCTGAACAAGTCAAGCTGCAAGCTTCCAAAGTGAAAATGGTGGATGTTGAAACAGGGGTTACAGAACTAGGGTGATGGCTTGGATTACTTTGGTGTGAAGTGTATGAGAGGTTTGACCTGTTTAAACACAAAACGCACGAGCCAAATGAGAGTTGGTTGTGCTTTTGCAGATTCTGAGTGTTGTTGGCAGAATTTTGGTGTTTCTGAGTTTTGGAGAGTTTCAAGTCCAATCCAATCGTGCTATGCCTTGCAACAAGTTTGTATATTTGTATAGAAATGATACAAAGTCAGTCCTTACTAGCTGTACAAGCTTTGGACCTTTTTGCAACTTTTCTTGCATTTGAAGTAAAGTGAAGTGACCATACTCACATGCTTGTACCAGCTTGTTTGAGGGCTGCAATGAGCTTGTACAATTTTCTTGAGAGCTGTGTAAATTGTATGCATCAAGGGGACATGTTCAATGCTCAAGATTGACAAAGTTGCAAAAGCTTCTCTTTATGAAAATGGCATTGTGAACTTTTTGCCTAAAATGGAAATACCTCTTGTGCAAAGCTTCAAAAGAAAAGATAAAGCCTTTGTCAACTGAGTTTGCATTTAATTATGGAGTGTAAAGAAAACTTAGGACCTGTAAAGCAAGATACATCCAGCATGGGTTTGATTTGCAACTTGATGCTATGTGAAAATGGCTTGAACAAAAAGTGAGAAAATGCCAACTTCCTCTCTTCGATTCTCCCTACTCAAAAATGATCTTGGAGAGTTCTTGGACATTTTGGAAAGCTTGAAATGTTTTATATAATCCATATTTGAAATGCATTTTGAGATACCTCTTGGAACTAGGTGAAAAGTTGCCATGAAGTTGGGTCAAAAACCTGCCTAAATTAGGGCAAAATTTCACTAAGTTATTTAGTTCATGAGCATGTATTCACAAATTTATATCTTGAGATCCAAGCCTCTTTAGGGAAAACTTTGTGAAGCAAAGTTGTATATTTCATGGAGGACTACAACTTTCATGTTGGGAACTTTTCTTGAATCAAAATTCATCATGGTGAAAAAGTGGTGAAAAGTTGGGAAAAAATAAGAAAAGTTCCATACTTAGAAAAATTCTAAGTTATGAAAATTTTCAAATTCAAAACCCTAATTTTCAAAATTGGTTTTCTTGGTGAACAGGTTTCATATTTTGACATATCTTGATGAATTATGACCCTTGGTACTTGATTTTGACCAAAAAGTCAAAGTTTGACTTTTCAATATACAGTTGACTTTTGATCAGTTGACTGCAAATTTCATCTGTCAATCCAATGATCTTGAGATCTTTTGAACCATGTAATTAGGTCAAGATAATGCCATTGAATCCTTGAAATCATGCTTGAACTCAATTGGCCATTGTCTAGGTTAAAAATCAGAAATTTCCCTCTCTCAGTCAAAAACCCTAATTTTGACCATTTTGCCCTTTTGATGATTTGATCAAATTTCTTGAGGAGTTGTGATCCAAACTTGATCAAATGATACACATGAGTCTAGAATGTTGATGTGGATCAAAAATGATGAAGTTTGACTGTAAATTTGCCATGGTTGACTTTTTCCCCAATACAACTGATTTTTAGGTCAACTGTCCAATTAATTGATAAAAAATGTGGTTCAAGGCTTGAAACTTAACATGAGCAGTCTTAGGGGTCCAAGATGGTGTATGAAAGTCACATGAAGCATTGGTGATGCAAAAATCCTTGTGCAAACTCAAACCCTAATTCTAGGTTATCAGTGCAAGATGACATATCTTGAGCTGACAAACCCTAATCTTGTCTTGAGTCTAAGAAGTCTTGTGAGAAAAATATTGATAAATGAGAGGGAAAATTTTGGGGTACAACAGCAGATCATCGTCTGGCTTCACCGAGTTAATTTTAACTAGAGAAAGAGAGGAGGTTGGAATTCGAAGTGGTAAAATACAGAAGGATGCTTCTTTGAGTTCGATAAAGAAACCTTTTACTGGTAAGAAGGAAGCCAGTGCAGTTTATAGCCCGAGGGGCCAAAACCGATCTAGCACTGTCCAACGGTAAATGCTGTAGTGATATCAAGACTCGCTGTTGCTCCACAACGCATCAATCAACAAAGGGTGGAAAGACCACAACGACAGTTTACCCGCATTAGCATGACATTGGCTGAAGTGCTACCTCACCTGCTGAAATCCAACTTGACCACATTGAGGGAGGCTCCCAAAAATCCAAATACTACCTCTCCTAGATACAATCCCAACGCACGATGCGCATACCACTCTGAGAGTCCTGGCCATGATACCAATGACTGCTGGGCTTTGAGAAACAAAGTACAAGATTTGCTGGAGGCTAAGGAGATAGAGTTTGATGCTCCAGAAAAGTCGAATGTAATAACTGCTCATATGCCTAAACATGGTCATGGGGTTAATTCTGTTGACAATGATTTGTTTGTGACCTTTGCTGAAGAAATTTCTACTCCTCTTATGACTGTTAAGAGGAATCTGCTGTCGGCCGGTGTATTTCCGGGTTGTGGTGAAGGTTGCCACATGTGCTCGATTTTACCTTCCGGTTGCCGTTTGTTGAAGTCAGGTGTTCAGCGCCTGATGGATAATAAAGAGATTTTGTTCGAGAAGACTATGATTCCTGTTGTTCCAAGTGAAGATGTTGCCATCATAACCATTTCCGCCAATCCTTCCAAGGTTTCCCCGAGAAAACCTGTTAGGATTACACATGTTCCAAGAATTGCTCCGCTAATAATCACCGTTCCTGGCCCCATTCCGTACACTTAAGACAAGGCTGTCCCATGGCACTATAGTGCTGATGTGTATTATCATGGCATTAAGCAAGAGTTGAAGAATGAAGAAGCTGATACTGATGTCAGTAATATTTTCGGGGCTAGTAAGGTCACCAGAAGTGGAAGACTCTTTTCTCCTGAGATTTCCCCTCCGACTACCCACAAACCTGTTATTATTCCATCTGCTAGTACATCAACCACTGTCCCAATTCCCATTCCAGTTATCACCCCTGTCGCCCAGCCATCTGGGACTCGGGGCAAAGAAATCATAATGGAGCCTTCCCGAACGGAGGCTCCTAGAAAAATTATTGTGGAAGCCTTTAAACAAGAAATAGAGGAAATCATGAAAATTATCAAGAAAAGCGACTACAATGTGGTCGAATAGTTGGGGCAGACCCCGTCAAAGATCTCCATGTTGTCTCTGCTGTTGTGTTTTGAAGCCCATGCAAAGGCTTTGATTGCATTTCTCAAGACTGCGCATGTGCCTCAGGAAACTTCTGCAGATCAGTTCAAAGACTGTGTGGCTAGCCTGACTGCTGACAATGGGCTAGTATTTCAGATGCAGATCTGACCGCTAAGGGGAGGAATCATAATGACGCTCTGCACGTCTCGATTGAGTGTTGGGGAACCACTATGGCTCATGTGCTGTTTGACACCGGGTCTTCGCTGAATGTTCTGCCAAAGAAAGCGTTGGACCATTTGGACTGTGAAGGTTTGACTTTAAAACCGAGTAACATCATGGTGACAGATTTTGATCGATCAAAAAGAATGGTGCACGGGGAGGTGGACATCCCTGTCAAAGTGGGTTCTCAGACCTTCGGGTCCCCCTTCTATGTAATGGACATCAGACCATCGTATTCTTGCTTGCTGGGTCGTCCTTGGATCCATAGGGCTGGGGCAGTTACTTCTACACTCCATCAAATGCTGAAGTATCCAGTACATGGTGCGAGGTGAAGAAGATTACATGGTAAGCCATATCAATTCCTTCTGTTATATGGAGATGGATGGGGAGTTCAGAGAAACTCCTTGTCAGAACTTCGAAGAGGTCCCTCGGACTTTAGCGTCAACTGAAGTTACTACCAACAAACCTCCGCGGAAGATGGCTTCTCTCAAGGATGCCAGGGCTGTTGTTGAAGAAGGTGGGTGTAGCAATTGAGGTCGGCTCCCTGATTTCACTCACAAAACTGATAAATTTGGTTTGGGCTTTACTACAGGGGCTCAGAGGGCTGTTAGGCGCACGCGGATTGGAAGATCGCCTCTACACATCAGCAATCAAGGAGTTAATGCCATCGAGGATAGTGAAGAAGATTCAGACATCGACAGCTGGATCTACCCAACAACCAATGGTGGACTGAATAACTGGACGACGAAGGACTTCATACCTATTTCTTTCATTTCACAGTAATTGACTTTTTTTTTAAAGATTTGTAATAAACAATTTGAAACTTTATGGCCCGGTGCCTTGCCCGAGGCACCTTGGCTTCGCTTGTGAGGGTTTATTATTATTTGTCATTTTCATATATCATCAATAAAACATTGGACTTTTCTTGCATTACAAATTTTGCGCTCTTTGTTTTTCTTTTTTGTCTCCCATTTTATCAAAAACAACTATTCTCTTACACACACTCACGTATTATACTGCAGATCCATATCCACTCTGGATCCCATTGATAACGGTTCTGCTACTGCCAGTTATTACTTCGAAAATCCGATCAACCAAGCCGAGGAAGAAGGTGAGGATGATTGTGAGGTGTCGGGAGAGATTGCTAGGCTACTACAATAGGAAGAAAGGGCTATACAGCCTCATGAAGAGCCAGTCGAGTCAGTGAATTTGGGTACAGAAGAAGACAGGGAGGAGGTTAAAATAGGTGCGAATCTGGAGTCTAGTCTCAAACAACAGTGTGATCGGTGGAAATAGAACTGACTGTTTAAAGCTGGATCGCGTATGTCGCGGTAAGCAAGAGTCGCCGTCGTCTTTTATGTTCTCCAACATGGAAAGGACAAAAGCACAACAAAATTCCTTCTTTGAGATGTCTCTCGGTTCAGGAGGTAGATTTATAGAAAGGGAAGGTGTTAGCACCCTTTCTATCCATGGTTATCCATGGGCTCTTAGGTACTTGCTCTTATGTTTTCAAAAGATTTTTGCTTTTCTTGTGTATGTGGGTTTGAAAAAAGTTTCGTTTTTGAAAGATTTCTAAGTGACTCTTGTATCTGTCCTCAAGAGTGTATGAAAAATTCGTTTTGAAAACTTTTGAAAGTGTCAGTGTGAAAAGATATTTTGTTTGTTTTTGAAGAGAGCAAGTACCCATGAGTCATCCACCTACCCTAAGGAATTAGGCTGTGTAAGAGTCCTTAAGGTAGTGCCATCCCACCATTGAGAGGTAGGTAGCCCCACCGTTGGAGGTATTCGGGTCAATTCGATTGAGGGACAGTGTGGTCATCGAAGCAATAGTAGGACACCTTAGAAGTAACCCTAATGTCCTAGATCCTTTTTAATCCGAGGCAACCGTTTCGAGGCAACTGGATCTTAGACATAAGGGCAACCGCTAAAACACCCTATACTTGACGACCACCTTCGAGGCAACGAGTAAGGCGTACCCTAGAAGTGGCATGTGCTTTGTGAGTTGTTTTCATGTTATGTTTATCTTTGATCATGCAATTGTGAGCTACGAGTTGTTTTTAATTATCATACATTCTTTCATGCTTATTAACAGTTAGGAGTGCGGAAAATAAAATACGGAAAGGTAAAGCTACGCTATTACAAGGCGCGGGTCTATACATCGCCAAAAAACAAAGACCCGTTTTGATAAAGTGCGGAAAGTAAAGAAAGCAATAAACCTAATTACTATTACATTCCGGAAACAGTTACATAATAATCAAATAAATAATAATCATGCGCGAAAAGAAATTTAACCAAGACGTCCTAGGGTTTTTGACCCTTTTGAGAAATTATGAGTTTTTGTCCTTTTGTATTTAATAAAAATAAATAAATTAAAAATCAAAAGAAAACCCTAGTTCTAAGTTTATTTTAATTATTAATAAAAATGTTAAAGTTAACCTAATTTAAACTAATTAATTAATTTACATTTGTATGTACAAAAATAATGATAATTAATAATGATGATAATAAGAAAATGATTAAAAATGTCAAAACCTAATTCTATATAATTTTTATTTATTATTAAAAAAGATTAAAATGAGACCTAAATTAAGCTAAGTTAATTATTAGTATTTATTTACAAAATTAATAGTTAATAGTAAATTTAATAAATAATAAAATATATTTACAGTTTTGTGATTTCTGGATTTATTGTGAAAAAATAGTTTATTGTGAATTAATAATAATAATTATAAACATTAAAGGAATTAAGAGAAAAGAAAATAAAATTGCAAACCAAGGGGGTATGTTGGCCCATATGGAGGTAAAATTCTGGAATTCAGGCCCATTAAGACAAAACCATGTTTGACTTTCTGGCATCACGTGCATGTTCACTGACTCCTGCGTACCATGGTCTTCATCTCCTGGCCACTGGATGGGTGCTGAGAGACACATGGCGCATCACTGTTTGACGTGCATGGTAGAACATTGGACATGCGCTGCATTGGATTGCTTTAGAAAAAGGATTAACAATTATATGGGGGACCTGGGAATCGAACCCAGGTCTCAGTACTCCTTGCCTTAGTACCTTTGCCAGTTGGACTATGATGCGCGTTTGTTAATCTAATGGACAACAAATATTATATACAAAAAACAAACATTATGACATAAAACAAAAATAACGCGTGCCATATTTGAACCATCCAGTCACATACTGCCACGCCCTTCGTCTTCATCCTGAACCCTGTAAAAAGAAAGCAATTAGCGGGGGTTTTAAACCCCCACAAACTGGAAACATCAAAAATAGCGATTAGGCACACAAGCAATATAAAAAGGGCGCGAGGGTTGGGTTGAATTCATCTGACCTTGACAAATTCAACCATGCACGTTTCAAGGTCCAATTGTTCTGTATGTGCAAAGCCCTAATTTAACAGCTTCGAAACCCTAGATGTCTCCCATGGTGGTTTTCGATTCAGAGTGCTACAATCAAATTGGATTATACCAATAGCTTCAGAATGTCCCTATTAACATAAATCAATCCAAAAAAATGGTTAAAAACGCATGAATCATGATATGCAATTATGAAAAAATGTCCAAACCGTGGGACTTGTATTCTTTGATTCTTTGAGCTATGAAGCTGGAAATTGCTTGCAATACATTCAGGGAAACCTCTACAATGGATTAGAATCAACAAATTCTCTTGAATCGGCCTGGAAGTTAGAAAACAGTTTTGAATTTTTTCAATTTTTTTCAATATTTCCTATGGTGTTCTTGCAGCAGTTTCACGTGTAGGGTTTTAGGTTAAGCTTCAGCACATATAGCACAATAGAATTAGGGTAAATCTTGGCCCAACAATCCATGGCATTATGGTTTGAATGTGTGATTGCCAATCAAATCTTTTTCAATCTTTTTCTTTGATAAAACCTTGCCAATCATGGAGATTTTGAGGTCTTTGATATGTACACGAATTGCCAGCTTTCCCTAGCTTTATTTGCTTCACAAATGATTTAAAAATCATATCTTTTGAATTTTCCTACAATTAAAATCAATTAAATGAATTAATATTAATAAAAATTCAATTAATTAATTAAAAATAAGAAAATAAATCATATTAATCTTAATGGGTCGTGCATAAGCCTTGGGTAAAGATTCAAGAAGGAATTTGAGGCCCATTAGCAAAAATGAAGTGTTTTAGGCAAAGTTGACTTTTGAAAGTTCCCAAAAATTTCCCAACTTCTCCAATGCATATCTTGCTCAATTTTGAAGCTATGAACATTTTCTTGGACATTTTGGAAAGGTCTTGAAGTCCTATAACCAATGCCTTTGGTCCCATGTCATTTTGATTCACCAATCTCAAGTTATGGTCTTTGACTTAAAGTGCCTTTTTGTTGACTTTTGAAAATGACCTATAATGTAGAAATTGATAACTTTTTATGAGAGCATTTCTTGGACTTGGAATGTGAAGATGAGTTGTAGGAAATATCATCCCCTTCAAGATGAGCATTTGATGGAATTTTTATGATGAACCATGAAAAAGTTATGCCTTGGTCAATTTGCAGTTGACTTTTCAACTGTCCAAAAATAGAAACTTTTTGCATCTTGATGATTTCTGAGCCATTCTTGAGGAATCATGATCAAGACTTGATCAAATGATGATTGTGGCTTCAAAATAAGATGTTGACAAAAAATTTTGACTTTTGACTGCCAAATGACCATTTTGCCCCTGCAGTTGACTGTGAAGCAATTAGGGCTTTTGACTGTGCAACTTGATGCTGTGAGTCTTGAAACTAGACATATGGATGCTTGACAATGTATATAGGAATATGGGACTTGATTGGACCCTTGAAAACCTCAATTTCCTTGTAAAAACCAAAACCCTAATTTTGACTGTGTTAGGAGGGTGTTTGCACTGTGCAATCCTTAATCCATTTGAAGCTTGATCTTGCCAAATCTTGAAGAATATGGGAGGAAAAATTTTGGGGTACAACAGTTGCCCCTGTTCAATCTTCTTAGACCTGAGGATGTAGATTGGCTTGCGTGCCTTTCGTGATCCGAAGGTGGAAGATGATTGAACACTAAAGTGCCCAGAAATTTGCACTCACATAGCAGAGTATCAGCAGCGTGATGACGGGAATGGGCTTACAGATGCCATTTGGAGAGGTGATGGATAGGAGGATGGGCTTATAGATGCCATCTGGAGCTGTGACGAAGCCTTGTCGGGAATGGGCTTATAGATGCCATTTTGAGACTGTTGGTATGTGGATGGGCTTATAGATGCCATCTAGGTGTCGATCGTGTAAGAGATTCCTTAGCGAGAACTTGCGTACCTGAGAAAGAAAGATAATTACCTGGCCCGTTACAGGGGTTGATCTTCAAACTCTTTATGCAGATATGCCCTGGCTGGATACATGAATCGAATCTTCAAACTCTTCAGACGTGCCCTGGCTGGATACAAGAATCGAATCTGGAACTAGTCTTCAACAGATATGCCCTGGCTGGATACAGGAATCGAATCTTCAAACTCTTCAGACGTGCCCTGGCTGGATACAGGAATCGAGTCCGGAATTAGTCGTCAACAGATATGCCCTGGCTAGATACAGGAATCGAATCTTCAAACTCTTCAGACGTGCCCTGGCTGGATACATGAATCAAATTTGGAACTAGTCTTCAACAGATATGCCCTGGCTGGATACATGAATCGAATCTTCAAACTCTTCAGACGTGCCCTGGATGGATACAGGAATCGAGTCCGGAATTAGTCGTCAACAAATATGCCCTGGCTGGATACAGGAATCGAATCTTCAAACTCTTCAGACGTGCCCTGGCTGGATACAGGAATCGAGTCCGGAATTAGTCGTCAACAGATATGCCCTGGCTGAATACAGGAATCGAATCTTCAAACTCTTCATATGTGCCCTGGCTGGATACAGGAATCAAGTCCGGAATTAGTCGTCAACAGATATGCCCTGGCTGGATACAGGAATCGAATCTTCAAACTCTTCAGACGTGCCCTGGCTGGATACAGGAATCGAGTCCGGAATTAGTCGTCTACAGATATGCCCTGGCTGGATACAGGAATCGAATCTTCAAACTCTTCAGACGTGCCCTGGCTAGATACAGGAATCGAATCTGGAATTTCTTCATGCAGATATGCCCTGACTAGATACAGGTGTCGAATCCACAAGTAATCACTCATAGATATGCCCTGGCTAGATAGAGGCATCGAATCCGGAATTGCGACAGTTGATAGTAATCATCTTTGTATTGTCCTTTTCCTGAAAAGGCAAAACATTAGTTGTATGCAATGTCATGATGTATGAAATGCATGATGTTCTCAAAATAAATGAGATTGTATGTTCATGATGCGTACGTGCATGCTATAATGTATGAAGATGTGATGTTTATGAATGTATTTTTGTCTAGGAATATAAACCCTTGACGGGTGTCGGGAAGTCAAATCCTGGGCTGGTGTTGAAGAGTAGAGCTCTTTGTTTCCGCTGGGGATGACGGTTGCAAGAATAAACCTGTAGGAGAAGATGACTCCGTTGAGGAATAAACTTTGTTGAGGAGATTATTCTGCGGGGAAATACTCTGTGGGGAGAGATACTTTGCTGAGGTTTTGATGATAACTCCGCTGGGGAATAGGAAGAACTTTGTCGGGGACGATCTTTCTGTGGTAATTAGCTGAGGATAACCCAGTTATAAGCTCTGGTGAGGAATAACCTTCTGAATAAAGCCGGGGAGAGGCGTTTGTACCCTGCAGGTGATAAGCTTCCAGAATCTACTGGGGATAAGCTTCCTACTGGGGAGATTGATTCAACTCTCCTGGGGAGACTTTGGACTGCACTGAGGAATGGCTCCACTGGATGTCAGGTATTGCACCGGGGAACAATCTTAGATCAAGATTGCCGGGAATGCTTGTTAGGAATGTCTATATACTCCGCTGGGGAATGTGGAGATCTTCTGGGGATACCCAACTTGCTTAGGGCTGACAGTAGCCTAACTCTGCTTGGGGGGAGTGTTGCTGACTTGCTGGAGATACTGTGCCTTCTCTGTTTGGGGGAGAGTATGGCTGCCTCTTATCTTACTTGGCGCGGAGTGAAGGTATCTGGGTTACATTCTTCAGCCGAACTTACCTTGGTACCTTGGTGGACAGAGCAACTAGATCGCTTAGACAACTCATTATTGCCCCTGTTTCTGATGTCACCTGTAACTAATCCTTTGTTTCGCATGCAAATATTTATGAGTTAGTAATTAGTGTCAAATGCATATATCAAAAATGAACATTGGACGTTCTTTGCAAAACAAAACAGAAAAAGGAAAATAATTGGCAATTTATCTGAAAAGTGAATTTGTATTGATTTTTGAATTTGCCTGTAAATAGGCGTTTATGTACAAGAGGCTGACGTCCTAGTAAGAGAACGCCGCCGAACAGAGTTTATACAATTTGTACAAAGAAAACAAAGCAGCTATGTGAAAATATCCCACTGGGTTCCAACTCTGCTATCGCCTTTATGTCTTCAAGCGTCTCATCACTTGGCTGCTTAGTTGAAGATGAAGTTGATTGATCGATGCCGTCTGAACCTGATGGTTGATACCGGATTCTGGATGCAAGGTGATTCAATGAGACATAATATTATGCTTTCGTCCCTAACTTTTGCCTGGACCGCCCTTTCGGGTTTTCAGTCCACCGAGATACCCATTTTTGCCCAAGCCGCCTTTTCAGGTTTTCGACTTGCCGGGTGTACAGATTTTTTAATTTTTCATCCCTTATTTTTGCCCGAACCCTTTTGGTTCGCCGGGAAGCCCTTATTTTTGCCTAGGTGTGTCAACCTAGCGGGTCTTTAATTCATGCGTAGTATCTTTTTACTATGTCTGCATTGGCGGGGTGAGGAAGGTCGTCACCATCCATGTTGGTTAGAATCTTGGCTCCTCCTGAGAAGACATGTTTAACCACAAATGGCCCTTCGTACGTAGGGGTCCATTTGCCCCTGGGATCACTTTGGGGAAGAATGATGCGCTTGATTACCAGGTCCCCGACTTGATACTCTTGTGGTCTGACTTTCTTGTTAAATGCCCTGATCATCCGTTTTTGGTATGTTTGACCATGACAAATAATAGTGAGTCTCTTTTCGTCAATTAGGTTTAACTGATCAAGTCGAGTCTGGATCCAGTCATCTTCACTCAAGCCTGCATCCTTCATTATCCGGAGAGAGGGTATCTGGACTTCAATAGGCAAGACTGCCTCCATGCCATAGACCAAGGAAAAGGGGGTTGCCCCGGTTGACGTTCTTGCTGAGGTACGGTACCCGTGAAGAGAAAACGATAACATCTCGTGCCAATCTTTATAGGTCACTGTCATCTTCTTCACAATCTTTTTGATATTCTTATTAGATGCTTCTACAGCCCCATTCATCTTCGGCCGATAAGGAGAAGAGTTGTGGTGCTGTATCTTGAATTGCTCGTAGAGCTCAGTGATCATCTTGTTATTGAGATTGGTACCATTGTCCGTAATGATCCTCTCAGGGACACCGTAGCGACATATCAGGTTATGCCGAATGAACCGTGCCACGACGTTCTTGGTTACGGTAGCGTAGGAAGCTGCTTCAACCCACTTTGTAAAGTAATCGATCACCACCAGGATGAAGCGATGCCCGTTGGATGCCATAGGTTTGATCTCGCCGATCATATCAATGCCCCATATTGCAAAAGGCCAAGGTGCAGTCAAGACATTCAGGGGGACTGGAGGAACGTGCACCTTATCAGCATAGATCTGGCACTTATGACATGTCCGGGAATGTTGGTAACAGTCGGCTTCCATTGTGGACCAGAAATATCCTGCCCGAAGGATTTTCTTTACCATGGTGTGTCCACTAGAATGCGTTCCGAAGGTACCTTCATGTAGCTCTGCCATGATTCTCTCTGCTTCAGTCTTATCCGCACAACGCAGTAAGGTTGAATCATGGTTTCGCTTGTAGAGAATGCCGTTGCTGAGGAAGAACTTTGCCGCGAACCTTCTCAGAAACTTCTTGTCATTGACAGATGCACCCTCGGGGTATTCTTGAGCTTCCAGGTACCTCTTTACCTCATGATACCAAGGTTTTTCAGTTACCTCTTCAACCTCAAGATCACAGCAATATGCAGGTTCGTCCAATTTCCAAATGATGATACAGGGAGCCTCATTATCCCATTTGACTTTGAACATAGAAGACATCGTAGCCAGCGCGTCCGCCAACTGATTCTCCTCTCTTGGGAAGTGTTCAAAAGTTATTTGGGTGAAATGGGGGATCAATGTCAACACACATTCTTTGTAAGGAATAAGGTTTGGGTGTTTCGTATCCCATTCGCCTTTGATCTGATTGATCACGAGAGCGGAATCTCCGAAGACACTCAGAAACTTGATCCTTAAGTCAATTGCAGCCTGAAGGCCCATGATACACGCCTCATACTCTGCCATGTTGTTGGTGCAGTTGAAGCATAGCCGGGCAGTAAGTGGAGTATGAGTGCCTTTTGGGGATATGATCACAGCGCCGATACCGTTACCCAAAGCGTTGGAGG
This sequence comes from Vicia faba, assembly GCA_948472305.1. NCBI lineage: Eukaryota > Viridiplantae > Streptophyta > Magnoliopsida > Fabales > Fabaceae > Vicia > Vicia faba. The sequence continues at coordinate 120,319,785 of OX451738.1, forward strand.
CTCCGTCAAAGTGCATATACCATCTGGATCCTTCCTCAGGTCCTTCATCCGGTCCAGGTACTTCACAATCAGTCACCACCATGATATTCTCGTTGGGAAATTCAAAGTTCATTGACTGGTAATTGTCCACTGCCTGGTGTACCAAATGGTCTGCCAATACACTTCCCTTGATTGCTTTCTGAGTCGTGTACTGGATGTCATATTCCGTCAAGATCATCTGCCATCTTGCTATTCTTCCGGACAAGGCGGGCTTTTCGAATATGTACTTGATTGGATCCATTTTTGAAATTAACAGAGTAGTGTGAGTCAACATATACTGTCTCAGCCGGCGAGCAGCCCATACCAAAGCGCAGCAAGTTTTCTCGAGCAGTGAGTATCGGGTCTCACAGTCGGTAAACTTTTTGCTAAGGTAATAAATGGCGTGCTCTTTTCGGCCAGACTCGTCATGCTGCCCCAGCACACACCCCATTGAGTTGTCAAGTACTGTCAAGTATAGTATTAGAGGTCTCCCTTCAACCGGTGGCATAAGAATGGGTGGTTCTTGGAGATACTCTTTGATTCTGTCGAAAGCGGCCTGACATTCATCGTTCCAACGTACCACTTGATCTTTCTTCAGAAGCTTGAAGATTGGTTCACAAGTAGCAGTTAGATGTGAGATGAATCGGGCAATGTAGTTCAGTCGTCCTAGAAAGCCTCTGACTTCTTTCTCTGTCTTGGGAACTGGCATCTCTTGTATGGCTTTCACCTTGGCAGGGTCCACTTCAATACCTTTGTCGCTCACGACAAAGCCTAGAAATTTTCCAGATCTTACCCCGAAGGTGCACTTGTTCGGGTTCAACCTTAGCTTGTATAACTTCAGACGGTCAAACAGTTTCTGCAGATGGTCAAGGTGTTCTTCCTCAGTTTGAGACCTTGCAATCATATCATCGACGTATACTTCAATCTCATGGTGGATCATGTCATGAAATAAAGCAACCATGGCACGTTGGTAGGTTGCCCCAACATTTTTCAACCCAAAAGGAATGACCTTGTAACAGAAGGTGCCCTACTGACTAACAAAGGTAGTCTTATCCATATCTTCAGGAGCCATCTTGATCTGATTATAACCGGAGAAACCGTCCATGAAGGAGAACACCTTGTGCTGAGCAGTATTGTCGACCAGGACGTCGATATGAGGCAAAGGGAAATAATCTTTGGGGCTCGCCCTATTCAGATCCCTGTAATCAACACACATTCGGACCTTACCATCTTTCTTCGACACCGGAACCACATTGGCAACCCACTGAGGGTAAGAAGTCACTGCTAGAAACCCGACATCAAATTGTTTCATAACCTCAGCTTTGATCCTCTCGGACATCTCTGGACGCATACAGTGGACCTTCTGCTTAACCAGAGGGCAGTCTTCCTTGGTAGGCAGGTGATGAACCACAATGTCAGTATCTAACCCAGGCATGTCTTTGTAAGACCAGGCAAAGATTTCCATATAGTCATGCAGCATCTGAATCAACCGTTGTTTCACGCTGAGCTCTAGATTGGCACCAGCTTGACTTCCTTTCTATCTGTCTCAGTACCCAGATTTACCATTTCCACTGGCTCTTCATGTGGCTGAATGGCCCTCTCTTCCTGGAGTAACAGTCTTGCAAGCTCACCAGGCACTTCGCAATCATCTTCACCTTCGTCTTCGGCTAAGTTGATCAGATTTTCGAAGTCATAACTGGCAGTAGCAGAGTCGTTACCAGTGAGATCCAGAGTGGATTGAAACCTATATAGGTGAGTGTGTGTAAATATAGCTGTTTTGCAATATATAAAGAAAGAAAGGGAGCACAAGATGCGAAATGCGAAAAACGTCCAATGTTTTTATTCATGATTTATGGAAATGACAAGTAATAAGCCCTCACAAATGAAGCCACGGTGCCCCGGGTAAGACACCGGGCCATAAAGTTTCAAATTATTGTTCGTTACAAATTTAAAAACGAAGGAGTTCATTACTGAGTAACAAAAGTAACAGGTATGAAATCTTTGGCAGTCCAATTGTTCAGTCCACCGTCGGTCGTCGGGTAGATCCAGCTATCAAATTCAGATTCCTCAGCATCGCCTTCAATAACATTCACTCCCGGGTTGGTGATGAATACGCGAGGTCTTCCAATCCTTGCTTTACGTACAGCCCTCTGAGCCTCTGCAGTGAAACCCAACCCAAACTTGTCAGTCTTCAGAGTGAAATCAGGAAGTCTTCCCCAGTTTGCACATTCACCCTTCTCAGTCACAGCCCGGGCATCCTTTAAGGAAGCCATCTTCAAAGGAGAGTCTTCTTCGGTCCCAGTCTCTGCTGCTGCCAATGTTGGAGGCACCTCTTCAAAGTGTTGAAAAGGGGTCTCAATGAACTCCCCGTCCATCTCTATATACCGGAATGAATTAAGATGGCTAACCATATATTCCTCCTCCCCTTGCACTATAACAATTTTCCCTCTGACCGGGTACTTGAGTTTTTGGTGTAGAGTGGAGGTCACAGCTCCAGCCTTGTGGATCCAAGGACGAACCAACAAACAAGAATAGGACGGAAGAATGTCCATCACATAGAATGTTGAATCAAAGACTTGAGAACCAACCCAGATTGGAATGTCCACTTCACCATGTACCATCCTCTTCGACCCGTCAAAGGCCCAGACAATAATGTTACTAGGCTTCAACTCCAAACCCTCACAATCCAACCTGTCTAAGGCCTTCTTGGGCAATACGTTCAGTGAAGAACCGGTGTCTACCAACACGTGGGCAAGAGTAGTGCCCCTACATTCAATGGAGACATGCAGGGCATCGTTGTGGTTCTTTCCCTTGGCGGTCAGATCAGCGTCAGAGAAACTCAGACCACTATCAGCGGTTAAGTTGGCCGCACAATCAGTAAATTGATCAGCATACGTTTCTTGTGGCACATGGGCCGTCTTCAGGAAGGAAATCAGGGCCTTGGCATGGGCCTCTGAACACAACAACAATGATAGCATAGAGATCTTAGAGGGGGTATGCCCCAGCTGTTCAACGACGTTGAAATCACTCTTCTTGATAATCTTAAGGATTTCTTCCATCTCTTGCTGGGAAGCTTCAACATTAACAGTCTTCGGTGCCTCCATCTGGGCAGGCACATCATCAATCCCTTTGCCCCGAGTGTCAGACGACTCGACAGCAGGGGTAGAAACTTGATCAGGAGGGGAAACAGGCACACTGGCAGGTGTGATAACAAGAGGTCTCCGGATAGCTGGCGGTGCAATATCAGGCGAGAAGAGCCTGCCACTGCGAGTAACTTTAGAAGGACCAGTGATATTACTGATGCCGGTACTGGTATTAAACTCTTGCTTTACTCCGAGTACATAAACATCCGCCCCATAGTGCCACGGGACAGCCTTGTCAGATTTATAGGGGAGGGACCCCGAAACAGTAATAATGATAGGTGCAACAGACATGATTTTGACAGGCTTCCTCGGGGGAGCCTTGGTAGGATTGTTGAAAATGGTGACAACGGGACACTTCTTCAGTAGGAATAACGGGAGCAGCAATATTCTTGAACAAGATCTCTTTGCTATCCATCAGGTTTTGGACGCCTGACTTCAACAACTGACAACCAGCAGGTGAAACAGCACATAGAAGGCAACCCTTGCTACAACCCGGAAATAAACCGGCTAGCAACAGGTTCCTTTTGACGGACAACAACGGAGTAACAATATCATCCACAGAGGTTACATACGGGTCTTCCTCAACCGCATTTACTCCATGCTGGGGCATGGGAGCAGTCACAACATTGGGCCTTTCGGGCGCCTCAAACTGTATTTCCTTAGCATCGATAAGGCCTTGAACCTTATTCCTCAGGGCCCAACAATCATCAGTAGAATGCCCCGGGCTATCAGATTGATAAGCACAGCGGGCGTTGGGATTGTACTTCGGAGAGGTTGTGTTTACCACCTTCGGAGCTTCTCTGACAGTTACCAAGTTGGTTGATAGCAGTTGCGGCAAGATCTGAGACAAGGTCATACTAAGCCGAGTGTATTCTCTTCTGGGTCTCTCACCCCTTGGTTGGTTAGGTTGCCGAGGAGCGGAAGCAGGCTTTGAAATCACCACCGCGTTGACAGCTTGGCGGCGTTCCGGTTTATTTTGTCTTCTGGGACCATACACAACACTAGCTTCCTTCTTAAAAGGCTTCTTTTCAGAACTGGAGGATGCACCTTTCTGTATCTTCCCCGACTTCATACCAACTTCTATCCTCTCACCAGTCTGAATGAGGTCTATAAACCCTGCAGAAGAATTACCAATCAGGTGGTTGAAGAATAGCCCAGACAGGGTCCCCAAGAACATGTCCACGAGTTCACGGTCAGTCAACGGTGGATGCACCCTTCCAGCCAGGTCCCTCCACTTTTGTGCGTACTCCTTAAAACCTTCTCCCGATCCTAACGAAATACCCTGGAGTTGGGTACGTGTAGGAGCGAGGTCGACATTGTACTGATACTGCTTATAAAAAGCAGTAGCCAAGTCCTCCCAGTTTCGAATACTGGCTCCTTCCAGCTGATAGAACCACTCGAGTTGAGCCCCTGAAAGGCTATCCTGGAAGAAATGGATCCATAAGTTCTTGTCTGCCGTGTACGGTTGGATCTTCCGCACATAAGATCTGAGATGTAGCTTAGGGCAGGAAGCCCCGTCATACTTCGCAAAAAAGGGTGCCTTGAACTTGTGTGGGATCACCACCCCAGAAGATAAACCCAGATCCTCAAAATCCAACCCAGGAACCTGTTGAATTTCCATGGCACTCAGACGATCCTCTAACTGCTTGTACCTGTCTTCAGCGGGAGGGTACTGCTCATCATTGAAATCTGTCTCGTTGTCAGAGACCACATGACTAGGAACCCTTCCCCCTTGGGGACTGCATTTCCCTACAGAAGAAGCAGCTTGATCAGCCTCATTTTGCAGTGTATTGCCAAACCTCCGTCCAGTGTTGAATAGTACAGTTCTCTTCTTCTTCTTCTTTACCAGCAGAGCCTTTAATTCCTCTTGACCTTGGGCTAAACTCATGATCAACTCTTGGAACTGGGCGTTCTGGGCCTGGAGTGCCTTGATGGATTGCTCAGTAGATGATTCAGGATTCATGATGACTGCTGAAATAAACAGCGAAGAAGATTAAGCAACCTGTAGGAAAAGGGTACATGTGATGCACATGATGAATGAAATGCGTATGAATTATGTTTTCAAAGACAATCGGGAATCAACTTTGTAGACAAAAGGAACACACTTTATTAGATTTAAACTTTGGAATTTAAATTGTTCAAGAAAATTGCCCTTAGGCGTTACAAGAATGAAAATACTGAAAAGGAAATAAGGCTGTAAAAGAAATATCCAAGGCCCATCAATGCTCCCATGGTCTCCTCTTCTCAGTACGGATGTAGTCATTCAGGACCCGCTCGTTCTCCAACTGCTTTGTCAGCTTCTGGATTTTCTGTTCTTGTTCATTGAACTTTTCCCGATAAGAATCCCGTTCTTCCTGTAGTTGCGCTCAAGACCTCTTTAATGTATCAACATCAGTAGGTATCTGAGGAGGGAGAACAGTTGGAGGAACCCCGTCTCTATCAGGAAATTCAAGAATGATGGGTCTGACAGCTTCGTATGGCATACCTAACTTCTGAGCACGGATGCAGACCCATCTGTAGTAGAATTCCATAGGTAGAGAAGTCTTCGGTCCCAACTCATGTGGGTCAGCTTTGTGAATTCTGTCCCAAGCCTTGATGAATCTACGACGCAGCTCGTCACTATCTACCTGAAACTCAAAACTGATGTGAGGCACCAACATCTCATGAGGCCCTGCTCTCCTTGCTCTTCCAAACTGACGGAGAGCTAGACATGGATTATAAGAGATTCCTCCTTGGGTACCAATCAAAGGAACATTAGGATATTCTCCGCAATGATCAATAACAGCTACCTCATCCAAACCTCTGAGAGTCCAAATGATGTCATTATCAGTGAGAGACATTAACCTATGAGCCCAGCCTCTTCCTTCTTTGTTCTTCAGCACGAACTTAGGGAGGTGAGAAATAAACCACCTCACTAACAAAGGAGTACAACACCACAGAGTTCCTCGTCTTCGGGCAGTACGAGCATAAAGTTGTTGTAGGATATCACCCAAGAGAGTGGGCACAGGGTTCCGAGACATGAAGATCCTTATGGCATTGACGTTAATGAAGTTATCAGGATTAGGAAACAAAACTAGACCATAGATTAAGAGAGCCAAAATGTCTTCATACGCCCTGAAGTCTAAGTCATTCCAGAAACTGTTAGCTTTACCAATCAGAAACTTGGCCAAGAAGCCCTTAACTCTGCTTCTAGTGACCCAGTTGTCCATTACCTCCTTGTTGGTCAAGGGAAGGGCTGCAACAATCTCCTCAAGCCTAAGAGTCTTTTCCCAATCAGTGAAGGGAGTCTGATCCAAGATAGGGACACCAAGCAAATCAGAGAATTCTTCCAGGGTAGGGACCAGCTGGAAGTCTTGAAAGGTGAAGCAATTATACAAGGGATCATAAAACTGGGTCAAGACACTCATCAATTGTTGATCCCACTTTGAAGTGACTAAACCGAGAAGAGAACCATGCCTCTGGATGAAGGAAGCAGTATTTGGAATTCGGTCAACCAATTCTTTAAGCAAATCAGGTGGGTGAACAAAGTTGAGCCGTATAGTATTCCTTCGCACATGCATCATAATGTCCTACAAAACAGAGCAAAGATGAAACCCTCTTGTCTTTGAAATGGGTCAGTCCTTATGCAGGATGCATGCAATGGTATGATAGCATGATGTTATGATAAAGCACACCACAAATATTCACAAAGGCAAGCATGATAAGGCACACAAGTCACACAAGACAACCCTTAGAGTTTAGGCCAACATGAAGTTTGGGTACTACCCTCTTTCAGTTTCATTGGTTCAGACCTGTCCTACCAAAAGTAACCGGGTTCTAGAGGATCCCAATATCACTGACTACCCTCAATCGGTCATAACTCCAGCGTCGCAATCTTTTCTTGCGGCCAGAACCATCGCGAGAGTTTAGCCTCAATGGGTGTAGCATACTGCTACTGTTCTATGGCCAAGTTGGGTCAAATTAGGGTTCTAAGGTCGGTTGGTGCTTAATGACTCCTCAGAAGACCCATATTCTCCTCGTTGCAACACAAGGGATATAGGTACAGACCAAGGTGCCACACCAACATAGCCATTGCTTCACCCGTGTCGGTCTACGCCGGACAGGTCCCTCACAGCTTATGCTACCTAAAAGGTATTCCCCAGATCCGGGTTAGGATCTATGAAACTCCAAGACAATGCCCACAATAATAAAGCAATCAACACAAGCAATTGAAAACATAAGTATGATATAATCCTAAGGTACACCTCACTTTAAAATATCCCCAGCAGAGTCGCCAATTCTGTGATCGGTGGAAATAGAACTGACTGTTTAAATCTGGATCGCGTATGTCGCGGTAAGCAAGAGTCTCCACCGTCTTTTATGTTCTACAACATGGAAAGGACAAAAGCACAACAAAATTCCTTCTTTGAGATGTCTCTCGGTTCGGGAGGTAGATTTATAGAAAGGGAAGGTGTTAGCACCCTTTCTATCCATGGTTCTCCATGGGCTCTTAGGTACTTGCTCTTATGTTTTCAAAAGATGTTTGCTTTTCTTGTGTATGTGGGTTTGAAAAAAGTTTCGTTTTTGAAAGATTTCTAAGTGACTCTTGTATCTGTCCTCAAGAGTGTATGAAAAATTCGTTTTGAAAACTTTTGAAAGTGTCAGTGTGAAAAGATGTTTTGTTTGTTTTTGAAGAGAGCAAGTACCCATGAGTCATCCACCTACCCTAAGGAATTAGGCTGTGTAAGAGTCCTTAAGGTAGTGCCATCCCACCATTGAGAGGTAGGTAGCCCCACCGTTGGAGGTATTCGGGTCAATTCGATTGAGGGACAGTGTGGTCACCGAAGCAATAGTAGGACACCTTAGAAGTAACCCTAATGTCCTAGATCCTTTTTAATCCGAGGCAACCGTTTCGAGGCAACTGGATCTTAGACATAAGGGCAACCGCTAAAACACCCTATACTTGACGACCACCTTCGAGGCAACGAGTGGGGCGTACCCTAGAAGTGGCATGTGCTTTGTGAGTTGTTTTCATGTTATGTTTATCTTTGATCATGCAATTGTGAGCTACGAGTTGTTTTTAATTATCATACATTCTTTCATGCTTATTAACAGTTAGGAGTGCGGAAAATAAAATACGGAAAGGTAAAGCTACGCTATTACAAGGCGCGGGTCTATACATCGCCAAAAAACAAAGACCCGTTTTGATAAAGTGCGGAAAGTAAAGAAAGCAATAAACCTAATTACTATTACATTCCGGAAACAGTTACATAATAATCAAATAAATAATAATCATGCGCGAAAAGAAATTTAACCAAGACGTCCTAGGGTTTTTGACCCTTTTGAGAAATTATGAGTTTTTGTCCTTTTGTATTTAATAAAAATAAATAAATTAAAAATCAAAAGAAAACCCTAGTTCTAAGTTTATTTTAATTATTAATAAAAATGTTAAAGTTAACCTAATTTAAACTAATTAATTAATTTACATTTGTATGTACAAAAACAATGATAATTAATAATGATGATAATAAGAAAATGATTAAAAATGTCAAAACCTAATTCTATATAATTTTTATTTATTATTAAAAAAGATTAAAATGAGACCTAAATTAAGCTAAGTTAATTATTAGTATTTATTTACAAAATTAATAGCTAATAGTAAATTTAATAAATAATAAAATATATTTACAATTTTGTGATTTCTGGATTTATTGTGAAAAATTAGTTTATTGTGAATTAATAATAATAATTATAAACATTAAAGGAATTAAGAGAAAAGAAAATAAAATTGCAAACCAAGGGGGTATGTTGGCCCATATGGAGGTAAAATTCTAGAATTCAGGCCCATTAAGACAAAGCCATGTTTGACTTTCTGGCATCACATGCATGTTCACTGACTCCTGAGTACCATGGTCTTCATCTCCTGGCCACTGGATGGGTGCTGAGAGACACATGGCGCATCACTGGTTGACGTGCATGGTAGAACATTGGACATGCGCTGCATTGGATTGCTTTAGAAAAAGGATTAACAATTATATGGGGGACCTGGGAATCGAACCCAGGTCCCAGTACTCCTTGCCTTAGTACCTTTTCCAATTGGACTATGATGCGCGTTTGTTAATCTAATGGACAACAAATATTATATACAAAAAACAAACATTATGACATAAAACAAAAATAACGCGCGCCATATTTGAACCATCCAGTCACATGCTGCCACGCCCTTCGTCTTCATCCTGAACCCTGTAAAAAGAAAGCAATTAGCGAGGGTTTTAAACCCCCACAAACTAGAAACATCAAAAATAGCGATTAGGCACACAAGCAATATAAAAAGGGCGCGAGGGTTGGGTTAAATTCGTCTGGCCTTGACGAATTCAACCATGCACATTTCAAGGTCCAATTGTTCTGTATGTGCAAAGCCCTAATTTAACAGCTTCGAAACCCTAGATGTCTCCCATGGTGGTTTTCGATTCAGAGTGCTACAATCAAATTGGATTATACCAATAGCTTCAGAATGTCCTTATTAACATAAATCAATCCAAAAAAATGGTTAAAAACGCATGAATCATGATATGCAATTATGAAAAAATGTCCAAACCGTGGGACTTGTATTCTTTGATTCTTTGAGCTATGAAACTGGAAATTGCTTGCAATACGTTCAGGGAAACCTCTGCAATGGATTAGAATCAACAAAATCTCTTGAATCGGCCTGTAAGTTATAAAACAGTTTTGAATTTTTTCACTTTTTTTCAATATTGCCTATGGTGTTCTTGTAGCAGTTTCACGTGTAGGGTTTTAGGTTAAGCTTCAGCACATATAGCACAATAGAATTAGGGTAAATCTTGGCCCAACAATCCATGGCATTATGGTTTGAATGTGTGATTGCCAATCAAATCTTTTTCAATCTTTTTCTTTGATAAAACCTTGCCAATCATGGAGATTTTGAGGTCTTTGATATGTACACGAATTGCCAGCTTGCCCTAGCTTTATTTGCTTCACAAATGATTTAAAAAGCATATCTTTTGAATTTTCCTACAATTAAAATCAATTAAAGGAATTAATATTAATAAAAATTCAATTAATTAATTAAAAATAAGAAAATAAATCATATTAATCTTAATGGGTCGTGCATAATCCTTGGGTAAAGATTCAAGAAGGAATTTGAGGCCCATTAGCAAAAATGAAGTGTTTTAGGCAAAGTTGACTTTTGAAAGTTCCCAAAAATTTCCCAACTTCTCCAATGCATATCTTGCTCAATTTTGAAGCTATGAACATGTTCTTGGACATTTTGGAAAGGTCTTGAAGTCCTCTAACCAATTCCTTTGGTCCCATGTCATTTTGATTCACCAATCTCAAGTTATGGTCTTTGACTTAAAGTGACTTTTTGTTGACTTTTGAAAATGACCTATAATGTAGAAATTGATAACTTTTTATGAGAGCATTTCTTGGACTTGGAATGTGAAGATTAGTTGTAGGAAATGTCATCCCCTTCAAGATGAGCATTGAATGGAATTTTTCTGATGAACCATGAAAAAGTTATGCCTTGGTCAATTTGCAGTTGACTTTTCAACTATCCAAAAATAGAAACTTTTTGCATCTTGATGATTTCTGAGCCATTCTTGAGGAATCATGATCAAGACTTGATCAAATGATGATTGTGGCTTAAAAATAAGATGTTGACCAAATTTTTTGACTTTTGACTGCCAAATGACCATTTTGCCCCTGCAGTTGACTGTGAAGCAATTAGGGCTTTTGACTGTGCAACTTGATGCTGTGAGTCTTGAAACTTGACATATGGATGCTTGACAATGTATATAGGCATATGGGACTTGATTGGACCATTGAAAACCTCAATTTCCTTGTAAAAACCAAAACCCTAATTTTGACTGTGTTAGGAGGGTGTTTGCACTGTGCAATCCTTAATCCATTTGAAGCTTGATCTTGCCAAATCTTGAAGAATGTGGGAGGGCAAATTTTGGGGTACAACAAACGGTTAATATAGATGCTGCACAATTATGTTGAGATCTTCTCCTGGTCCTATGAATATGCCTGGTCTGGACACTGACATTGTGGTACATCGCCTACCAACCAAAGAAGACTGCCGTTCGGTAAAGCAGAAAGTTCGCCGTATGCACCCCGAAATGTCAGAAAAAATTAAGTCAGAGGTCATGAAACAGTTTGACGTCGGATTCTTAGCTGTTACTTCTTATCCGCAGTGGGTTTCCAACATCAATCTGGTACCTAAGAAGGATGGTAAGGTACGGATGTGTGTGGATTACAGGGATCTGAACAGGGCAAGCCCCATGGATGACTTCCCACTTCCTCACATTGATGTTCTAGTCGACAACAACGTGCAACACAAGATCTTCTCCTTCATGGATGGTTTTTCTGGCCACAACCAGATCAAGATGGCTCCCGAGGTCATGGAGAAGACAACTTTCGTTAAACAGTGGGGCACCTTTTGTTACAAGGTAATGCCTTTTGGGTTGAAGAATGCTTGGGAAACTTATCAACGTGCCATGGTCTCCTTGTTCCATGATATGATTCACCACGAGATTGAGGTTTATGTTGATGACATGATAGCCATGTCCTAAACTGAGGAAAAACATCTTGATCATCTCCAGAAGCTGTTTGACAGGTTGAAGACGTACAAGCTGAGGTTGAATCCGAACAAGTGTACCTTTGGGGTAAGGTCTGGTAAGCTTCTCGGTTTTGTTGTCAGTGACAAAGGTATTCAGGTGGACCCTGCAAAGGTAAAATCCATACAAGAGATGCCGACTCCCTGCACAGAAAAGGAATTTAGAGGTTTCTTGGGACGTCTGAATTACATCGCCCAATTCATTTCACATCTGACTGCTACTTGTGAGCCAATCTTCAAGCTGCTAAAGAAAGATCAAGTGATAAAGTGGAATGATGAGTTCCAGACCGCTTTCGAAATAATCAAGGAATACCTTCAAGAACCACCAATTTTGATGCCTCCAGTTGAAGGAAGACCTTTGATATTATACTTGACAATGCTAGATAACTCAATGGGGTGTGTGCTGGGGCAGCATGACGAGTCTGGTCGAAAAGAGCACGCCATTTATTACCTTAGCAAAAATTTTACTGACTGTGAGACCCGATACTCATTGCTCGAGAAAACTTGCTGTGCTTTGGCATGGGCTGCTCGCTGACTGAGACAGTATATGCTGACTCACACAACCTTGTTGATATCAAAGATGGATCCGATCAAGTATATTTTCGAAAAGCCCGCCTTATCCGGAAGAATAGCAAGATGGAAGATGATCTTAACCGAGTACGACATCCAATACCTAACCTAAAAAGCAATCAAGGGGAGTGTATTGGCGGATCATTTGGCGCATCAGGTCGTGGATGACTACCAGTCCATGAATTTCGAGTTCCCATATGAGAATATCATGTTGGTAACCGACTGCAAAGAACCTGGACCGGATGAAGGACCTGAGGAAGGATCCTGATGGTCTATGTATTTTGATGGAGCCTCGAATGCATTGAGAAACAACATTGGCACTATAATCATATCTCCTGAGGGCTGTCATACTCCGTTCACCGCCCGATTATGTTTTAACTACACCAACAATATGGCGGAGTATGAAGCATGTATCATGGGTCTTCGAGCTGCTATTGACCTAAGGATCAAGATCTTTAGTGTATTCAGAGATTCCACCCTAGTGATAAGTCAGATTAAAGGCAAGTGGGATACGAAGCACCCTAATCTTATTCCTTATAAGAAATATGTATTGACATTTCTCCCGCACTTTGAGGAGATAACCTTTGAACATTTCCCACGAGAGGAGAATCAGTTAGCGGACGCGCTAGCTACCATGTCTTCTATGTTCAAAGTTAGATGGGACAATGAAGCTCCCCAGATTACCATTGAGAGGTTGGACGAACCTGCATATTACTGTGACATTGAGACTGAAGAAGTGGCAGATAAACCCTGGTTTCATGAGGTGAGGAGGTATCTTGAGGCTCAAGAATACCCCGAGGGAGCATCTGTTAATGATACAAAGTTTTTGAGGAGGTTCGCTGCGAAGTTCTTCATCAGTAATGGGATTTGTTGTACACCAAAATTTACCCTCTTTTCATACACGCGTGTTATTTGTTTTATGGTTATGGAATAAAGGTATATTTATCAAGCTTCTTCAGGTTACAAGTGACGTTTATTTCTCCAATGGATGTTCTCAGAGTATTTTCTGTGCTGAAGATCGGTTCGCCATTTTGCAATGATTCGGGGTTCAAAGATTCACAAGTCCAACCCGACGCATCATATTCAGGTGTTCTTTCGCCAAGATATCCCTGATAACATATTCTCAAATTCAGGTTCGGCTCAAGAGTCAATTCTTTAAAGAAGGTCTCCGAATGTGTGAGTTTTCTCGAAGAAATATGGTGAAAAAGTGTGCTGAAAGTGCAGTTTTTACGCACTAAAAAATTCATAACTTGAAGATCGTGGCTTGTTTTGAACCTATTCCGGTGGCTAAAATTCTGTCTTGATGTCATCTACGTTTTCATCTCTCACGGCTAGAAGCCAATTTCGATAAGAAGGTCTTCAAAAATGCGGATTTATCAAGTATTTTCATACAGAAAATTTGTGACAGAAGTTTATTAGCGTCATGTTCAGAAAATCATAACTTGGTCGATTTTCATCATATTGAGATGGTTCTGGCGCCAAAATTTTATAAATTGAGTTGGCTAAGTTTTCATAGGAGGTACTGAGTTCAAACGGTATTCAAAAGGCCTTCGTTTTTTGCTCAGAGTGTGTGTGATGCGCCGAAAATCCTGAATGCTGAATAATATTTCATCTGGGCCGAAACTTCGAAAATTCATAACTCGGTCAATTTTTATCGGATCGGGCCCATCTTTTTACACAAGGTCACTGACTCAGATATCTACAACTTTTATTCCAAAGTCGAGACCGGATTATGCTCCGATCAATACCAGTTTTTTATTGAAGAACGTGTCAGAGTCGACACTGGAGCCCAAAATAAGTTTGTCTGAGCTGAAACTTCAAAAATTCATAACTAATTCACCGTTTATCCGATTGAGCCCATTTTTGGAGAGGAGTTAGTTCTCTATGTAGGCTACATTTTGTTTTCAAATTTCAACTTCAAAAATTGCACTTAAGCCCCTGCGATTTAGCCTGGAACGTGACGGACTCAAGTGAACATTGGAGGCCCAATTGCACATTCAAAGCCCATATCTTTGCTCTAATTTCCATTATATAATCTCATTCTTTTCACACAAACAAAGGGGGAGGAAAAAAAAACCTTTGCGACAACCCTGTCAGAATATCAAATTCTTTAAAGAACCCTAAAACCTTGAAATCCTTATTACAAATCCCCATCTCACTACAAACAAGCCATCCTTGTCACAAACCCACATCTCACTACTTCTCCTGTAAGGGTAAGGCTGGTTTGATCTCCATGATCAAAAGGGCATAGAAGCATTCATCTCACTACTTCTCCAGTAAGGGTAAGGCTGGTTTGATCTCCATGATGAAAAGGGCATAGAAGCATTCATACAGCCCATATCGGTTTAAACATTAAAAAATGTTTATATATTTATTTTCTTTGTATTTCATGATATAGTAACTTATTTAATGTGTTCATGAGATTCAACACTGCAGATTTAGACAGGATCCCATGCATGATTATTTAAAAACGCTGATGACTAAAACAGAAGTTGATGGCCAAAATAGAATAACCAATGCATGACGAGGCAGACATCCTGAGAAGGTTAAGGGCGTGGGTTCAACAACCACCCTATTGGTTTTGGTTTTCTTCCTTTCTATTTATCATTTTACCTATTTTCATTCTTTCTCTTTAAAACTGTTTTTTTTTCATAAAACTTAACATTTTTCACAAATCTTTGATTTTTTCTCCTAAACTCGAATAATTAATTTTAGGTTTTTTTAATTTAATTTTAGGTTTTAAATTAATTTTTGGGTCAACACCTACCCCTGACAATATGTATAATTTTGCTTATTTTTAACCTAGTGTGCCTCATTTCTTTCTCTTTAATATCTTCCTTAAAAAATCCTAAGTTCTTATAAACTCCAATTTTATTTAAATAAAAAACCCTATTAATTGGCAAACTAAACCTTTTTTTACAAACCCTAATTAATTTAGGTTTTAAATTTTTTTATTATTTTTAACTCTTTTTTTTATTAACTATTTAATTTAATTAATTAACTTTTTTTCTGCAAATTAGGAAAACAATTAGGTTTTAGGTTTTCTTTGTAATTAACCCTTTAATTAACCTTTTTTAACAAATTACAATTAGGTTTTTGTTTTAGTTAGTAACTGGATTTTTGGCTTTTTTTCATTTATTAATAAATTAAGTTAATTAACTTTTTTTTATTATTAAAATTAGTTAGAATTAGGTTTTTTAATTAACTTAAAATTATTTTCTACAAAAAATACCAAAAATATTAACTTAGAATTTTAGGTTTTAATTTTTCCTTAATTTCTTTTTATTTATTCTTTTACATTTTAATTTCTAGAAAAATTGTATAGGTCGCATCATCAATGTAATAGCGTAGATTTATCTTTTCTCGCATTTTTTTTCTAATTATGTAATTGCTTCCGGGATGTAATAGTTTTAGGATTTCTTTTCCGCACTCTTCATTATTATGTAGTTGCCCCAAAGCTCTGTAATAGCTTAGGTTTACATTTCCGCTTTTTTATTTTCAGTCCAAAATAATTATGTATCTGCAAAAGCCTTGTAGTAGCTAGGACTTTAAACTTTCTTGCTTTTAATTCCGCAAACTATAAACTGCTTAGATGTATGTTAATAGGATTGTATGGAAAGACAAACTGAAAATTAATACGGTAGAAAACCCTAATTTCAAGATAAATAACCGAACTGAATCACTTTTGCACACTTGCACTCCTAGGGTATACCTCACTCGGTTGCCTCGGAAAAAAATGATCATGTCCCTCGAACATAGGGATACCCTTAGAAAAGACCCTCGGTTAAAGTCATCTTAAAGATCATGGTCCCTCAATGTCCCTCGAGTTGCCTACGAGAAATGATCTTGTCCCTTGATGTTGCCTACGAATATATGATGACAGTCCCTTTGAAATGCTAAGGTATCCTTACATGTTGCCTTCAATGACCATTTCGTCCCTTTCGATAGTCCCTTAAACATCCAACGACTAGGGTTACCTACTCACTAATAGTAGGATAACACGGTCTAAAGGATAGGAGGAAAAAAACGCCTTTTTTCGAGTAGGTAGATAACTGTTAGGTACTTGCTCAAAACAACAAATCTTTTTTACACAAACACCTTTCAAAACAAATTTTCAAAACAACTTCGTCACACCCTTGAGGATTGATACAATGGTTATCACAAAGTAAAACATTTTCAAAGCAAGCACACATAAGCAATTTAAAAATGAGCAAGTACCTAAGAGCCCATGGAATACCATGGATGGAAAGGGTGCTAACACCTTCCCTTTCTATAATCTACCCCCGTACTCAGAAACATCTCGAAAAAGGTTTTTTCTGTTCTTTTTCCTTTTCCTTGTTGGATAAAATAAAAGTCGGTGGGGACTCTTGCTTACCGCGATATTTTGCAAACAAAAAATGCAAAACGCAAACCAGTATTAAACAGTCGGTTCTGCCACCGTATCACAGAACTGGCGACTCTGCTGGGGAGTCAAATAAGTGGGGTATACCTTAGGATTTTAGTTCATCATAAATTGCTTCTCTTTTTTGTTTTGGTTGCTTTATTTTTAAGGGTTGTTTGGGAGTTACTATAGATCCTAACCCGGATCTGGGGACACCTTTTAGGTAAGTAGCAATAAACTGTGAGGGAACTGTATGTCGTAGACCGATACTGTTGAAGCAGTAGCTACGTTGATGTGGCACATTGGTTGGTACCGGTATCTCTTGTGGAGAAACGAGGAGAATACGGGGCCACTGCGTGTATCGTTAAGCATCAACTGACCTTAGAACCTTTAATCGACCAACTTGGCCATTAGGAAGTAGTGAGATAGCCGGCCTTGGTGTAAAGCTGAGAACTGGTTGATAATCGATGCTACACTCATTGAGACCATACTCTCGAGATAGTTCTGGCTGCAAGAAAAGATTGTGTGAGCTGAAACCATGACCGATGGAGGATGGTCAGTGATATTGAGATCCTCTAAAACCCGATTAATTTTCTAGGACAGGTTGAACCAACTAAACTTCAAGAGGGTACTACCTTAAAACCCATGCAAGCCTAAACCTAAGGCTGTTTGTGTGACTTGTGTGCTTTCAACTTGAACTACTTGCACAGTTTTATTATCTGAGAACATGAGTTCCTTACAGGTTTTGTTTACAGTCCTTATCCAATAACTTGGATTTCTTTCCGGGTTCACTTGCTTACATCACCTCGCACTTTTGCTTAAACGCATAGCATACACATCATAACATCATGCCTTAACATTTCCTTAACCATTTCAAGGATCTCAAGGGTTTCTGATGCAGGTTATGATAAATCAGACGTCTAGCAAGGGGAAAAGGGATTTATTTTCCTCTAGCCAATGTCGTCTAGAGATAAAAACACGATAACTTGAGTCAGGGGCTATGACCCACTCGATATGGTGAGCTTGACTCTTGAAGAAGGACTCTTAATGACACGAAGTTTCTTCAATCAAGCTGTAACCAAATTCTAACAGTTTCTTGTTTACCCTGCGAGATCCTTGAAAATATTGCATACATATATCATACATATCATTGCATAGCAGGTCTTCCAGTACAGGTCTCTCATGTTCTCACTGTTTATTTCAGAAATGGATCTCAAACAAGACAACAAAGATCTTCAAACTCAAGAAGATCAATTCAGGGACATATTCCTAAACCTATCCAAGGGGCAGGAAGAGTTGAAAACACTCCTCGTTGGGAACTTGGTCAAGAAAAGTCCTGAAGACAATAAGGACGAACGATTGGAACAACTGCAAGCTGAGGTAGGTGCAATGAGAACCCAGATGCTAGGGAAGATGGCTCTTATCCAAGGCCTAGCCCAAAGGCAATAAGAGTTAAAATCCATCATCAACCAACTTCATCAAGACGAATACAACAGTATGAAGCAAACAGTCGAGACCGGGGACCAAGTCATTGATCAACCTCCAATAAGACAAGAGTTTGTTTTGGTGAAGAGTGGACCTTTCCAACTTTCTACTACCTCACGGGTCCAACAACATCCTCGCCAAAAACAACGGGTTAATCATAGTAAGCCAGATACACCCAAGAGGCAGTTTACCAAACTCAACATGCCGTTGTCTCAAGCTTTACAACACATGTTGAGGATGAATCTGGTTACGTTGATAGGACCTCATCCGAATCCCAAGACTTCTTCGCCTAACTACAATCCTAATTCAAGGTGTGCATATCACTCCAACAGTATGGGGCATGATACTGACGACTGTTGGAGGTTGAAATACAAAATTCAAGACCTGATTGATGAAGGAGCATTGAAATTCACACAAGATGGTCAACTGGAATGTTTCTGTCAATCCTCCAAGGCTTACCATTTGAAGTGACAAGTTCTAACAAGAGAGGCTTTTGTTCATTAGAATTTTCAATTTTCAATTTTCTTTTGATTGTTCGAACATCTATTCATGTCAAACTCTGTTACTTTACCAATGCATTGCATATGTCTATTTTGAATCAATTCATTCATATTCACTATATTTAAATTTCTTTCCTTTTTGTGATATTCAACTTTCGAACAAAAGCTCTGAGCCTTTAGAGGGAGGATGACGAAAATGATATCAAAATCTCTACAATATGCTTTTGAACAGACCCCGCTGACGATGTACAGGCGATGTTTCAAATCCTAAATAGTGGAGTTATAAGGAAGATAATCCCTAGTCAACCCCTTTGAGCCAAAGAAGTAGGAGTTTTTCTTTTCACACAAATTAAAATCCTTAATCACAACCTGGGGCAGGGTAGTTTTCTCAGTTAATCCAGGTGCACAATGAATGGCATCAAAGATGTCCTTCCAAAACAAAAGACGGTGATGGTTCCCTATAATCGTCAAGACAGACAGTCATTATCTCTCGAAATAAAAACCCATTAAGTCAAAACCTATGAAGGAGACTTAAGTAAAAAACTGGGGCGTCCCGCTGACTGTAATCACAAAAAGAAACAGTTCAGGAAAAAGACAGGGATAATAAAATAAAAAAGAAAGAGGTCCTACAAACCCTCAACAAAAAGAAATAACTTCCTATTCAAAATAAACTGTCAGTATCCGAACCATCACTAGAATATCAGAGCAAAGACTCAAACGAGATCTAAATGCACACTTAACTGAGTATAGGATCGAAGAACATCACGAAGAACGGGTGGGTACAAATAAAATTTGAGCTTTTATCCTTTGTTTCTTAAACCGTGAACCAGGCCACGTTATAACCCTTAAAAGTCCTAGCTGAAGCATGGGTTAGTTCGAAAGCATACTGTTACAAAAGGTATCCTGACTCCTATAAGGTTTGCTATTTATCCTGAGTTGACATCATACTTTTACAAAAAAAATTGTTTTACAAAAAAATGAATTTTCAAACTTCAAGACAGACGTAAGCTTTGCATTCTTAAAATAACATCGTTTGGATATGACTATTCGTTCAACAGTAGAGAAATTTGCATGACGAATATCTAGTGAACAAAAACCTTCTCAATAAAAAGGATCACCTCAAGTGGAAAAAACACTTCCAACCAAGGGGCACGACATGTTTGTTGTCCATCATCTGGGGCAGTCAAGTCAAGATTCAAGGAATCTCTCAAAGATGCCAAATAGCCAGGGGCAGATCTCCATTTGAATCACTTGGGGAATTGGACATGAATTCCAACAACAAATCTTGTATGATCAAACGAACAGCTTCTGGTAGTGTGGCAACACAACACTACCGACAATGACAACTCCCTACACCCTGAGAGCGTGGACATAGTCAGAAAATACTGCGCATGAACAAAGACCCGCTAGGTTGACTGGCCTAGGCAAAAATAAGGGCATCCTGGCGAACCAAAAGGGTTCGGGCAAAAATTAGGGATAAAAACAAAAAAGATATGTACAGCCGACAAGTCGAAAACCTGAAAAGTCGGCTTGGGCAAAAAAGGGTATCCCGGTGGACTAAAAATCTGAAAAGACAGCCCATGAAAAAGTTAGGGATTAAAGCGTACGACTATATCCCGTCATCTCGTCACTTGCCTACCAGTAGAAGACTTATCATTTCGATCGAAAGTTACCAAGCACCTCATAAGTTGGGATAACAATCAATCCACAAGGCCTCCGCAGGCACTTTCTCCAGCAGGTACATGGGCAGAAAAGTCTCGATGCAAAGTCATTGTCATATCCTTAGCATGCGTCCCAGTAACATATACACTCCCCACAGAGTAAAAAGTATCCAAAGACAGTGATGTTAGCTTTCCCGAATAGGACATAACTCTCCTAAGCTGAGGTTCACAATCGCGAGTGAGTCGGTAAGTTTTTCCCCAAGCAGAGTTTGTTTCTCTCACAAGCAGAAATTCAATCTCCAACAGAATTCATTATCGCCAGCAACGAAAATTCATCCCTGGTGGAGTTTATTTCTCCAAATTAGCATGATCTATCACCAGAGTATCTCCTCTCCAACAGAGTCATTACCCCGCAAGATTGTTCTTAGACAAAGTCTCTCCCGACAGAATATTCTCAAGCAGAATGGATGTAAATATCCAGCTAATCATCTTCATTCACTATCCCCAACAGAAATGAAGAACTCAACTCCTTATACTCTCTAGCAGCAATCCAGGATTTATTCTCCCTGGCTAGAGAGTATCATAATGACATTACATATCCATGCATCATGGCATGCGCATATGCATCATACAACATAACCTCATTTATTTTGAGAACATCATTACTCAATACATTTCATACATCATGACATTGCATACAACTAACACTTTACCTTTCAGGGAAAGACACAATCAAGTTCTCACAAGTTTTCTCTAGTTCAGTCAAACCGATACTAAGGTTTCTATTCTAGTTGAAGATGTTCTAAGACTTTCGTCTGGGTCAGCTGAATCGTCGCTAAGATTCCCCTTATTTCTATGCCAGTCAAAGTTAATCCGAGACCTCTCTAGGGACCAGTCAAATCGATACTAGGATTTCTCTCCCAGTTGAAGTTCTCACAAGTTTCCCCTGGTTCAGTCAAATCAATACTAAGATTTCTATTCCAGTTCAAGCTATGAAGCCCGAAAATCGACCGGATAATATCTTGATTTCCCCAAAATACTACGAATACTGGAATCGAGAAGATAGTGGTATATCTTAAATACAAGCTATGAAGCCCGGAAATCGACCGGAAAATAGCTTAATCCCCAGCAAGTTACCGTGAAGCCTGGAAATCGACCGGATAATAGTACAAGACACTGTGAAACCTGGAGCACGACCAGATAACAATATGAGGTACTGCGAAGCTTGGAATTCAACCAAATAGCAGTTTACTTGGCCAATTACTATGAAGCCCGGAAATCGACCAGATATTAGTATGCCTTAAATTCAAGTTGAAACCTGGATGCGACCGGATAACCACTTAATTCTTTCTGAAGCCTGGAGCACGACCAGATAACGGTTTTTGAGATTGCAAAGCCTGGAGCACGACCAGATAGAAAGTTTAATCTCATCTCCCCAGTAAGTCACTGTAAAACCTGGAGTACGACCAAATAGCAGTCAGTCTTATAATCCTCAGCAAATCATTGTAAGGCCTGAAGCACGACCATATAGCAGTTCATTTTCATCTCCTCGACTAAGAGATGATTCCCCAGTAGATTAACGGACAACTGAAGCTCCTAAAATTCTATTTCTCCCAAGACAGATACCAACATTCCTCAGCAGATTCCTCCTCAACGACAGGAACAGGAATTCTCATCAAAGGAATATCTCGGGAAATCAACATCCTCTAGATGGCATCTTTAAGCCCATCTCCGACGATTCTCCGTCATATCTTCCGGATGACATCTTTAAGCCCAAATCCTGTGACCTTCCATTATCTCCTCCAAATGGAATCTGTAAGCCCATTCCCGATACTACCTACATAGTCAAGCATCATTACAGACGAGTGCAAATTTATGGGCACTCTAGTGTTCAATGATCTTCCACCTTCAGATCACGAAAGGCAGACAAGCCAATCTAAATCTTCAGGTTTAAGAAGATTGAACAGGGGCAGCTGTTGTACCCCAAAATTTGCCCTCTTTTCATACACACATATTATTGGTTTTATGGTTATGGAATAAAGGTATATTTATCAAGCTTCTTCAGGTTACAAGTGATGTTTATTTCGCCAATGGATGTTCTCAGAGTATTTTCTGTGCTGAAGATCGGTTCGCCATTTTGCAATGATTCGGGGTTCAAAGATTCACAAGTCCAACCCGGCGCGTCATATTCAGGTGTTCTTTCGCCAAGATATCTCTGATAACATATTCTCAAATTCAGGTTCGGCTCAAGAGTCAATTCTTTAAATAAGGTCTCTGAATGTGTGAGTTTTCTCGAAGAAATATGGTGAAAAAGTGTGCTGAAAGTGCAGTTTTTACGCACTAAAAAATTCATAACTTGAAGATCGTAGCTTGTTTTGAACCCGTACCGGTGGCCAAAATTCCATCTTGACGTCATCTATGTTTTCATCTCTCACGGCTAGAAGCCAATTTCGATCAGAAGGTCTTCAAAAATGCGGATTTATCAAGTATTTTCGTACAAAAAATTTGTGGCATAAGTTTATTTGCGTCATGTTCATAAAATCATAACTTCGTCGATTTTCATCGTATCGAGATGGTTCCGGCGCCAAAATTTCACAAATTGAGTTGGCTAAGTTTTCACAGGAGGTACTGAGTTCAAACGGTATTCAAAAGGCCTTTGTTTTTTTCTCAGAGTGCGTGTGACGCGCTAAAAATCCTGAATGCTGAATATTATTTCATCTGGGCCGAAACTTCAAAAATTCATAACTCGGTCAATTTTTATCGGATCGTGCCCATCTTTTTACACAAGGTCACTGACTCAGATATCTACAACTTTTATTCCAAAGTCAAGACCGGATTATGCTCCGATCAATACCAGTTTTTTATTGAAGAACGTGTCAGAGTCGACACTGGAGCCCAAAATAAGTTTGTCTAAGCTGAAACTTCAAAAATTCATAACTAATTCATCATTTATCCGATTGAGCCCATTTTTGGACAGGAGTTAGTTCTCGATGTCGGCTACATTTTGTTTCACATTTCAACTTCAAAAATTGCACTTAAACCCCTACGATTTAGCCTGGAACGTGACGGACTCAAGTGAACATTGAAGGCCCAATTGCACATTCAAAGCCCATATCTTTGCTCTAATTTCCATTATATAATCTCATTCTTTTCACACAAACAAAGGGGGAGAAAAAAAACCTTTGCCACAACCCTGTCAGAATATCAAATTCTTTCAAGAACCCTAAAACCTTGAAACCTTATTACAAATTCCCATCTCACTACAAACAAGCCATCCTTGTCACAAACCCACATCTCACTACGCTTCAGTAAGGGTAAGACTGGTTTGATCTCCATGATCAAAAGGGAATAGAAGCATTCATCTCACTACTTCTCCAGTAAGGGTAAGGCTGGTTTGATCTCCATGATCAAAAGGAAATAAAAGCATTCATACAACCCATATCGGTTTTAACATTAAAAAATATTTATATATTTGTTTTCTTTGTATTTCATGATATAGAAACTTATTTAATGTGTTCATGAGATTCAACACTGTAGATTTAGACAGGATCCCATGCAGGATTATTACAAAACGCTGATGGCCAAAACAGAAGCTGATGGCCAAAATAGAATAACCAATGCATGACGAGGCAGACATCCTGAGAAGGTTAAGGGCGTTGGTTCAACAACCACCCCTATTGGTTTTGGTTTTTTTCCTTTCTATTTATCCCTTTACCTATTTTCATTTTTTCTGTTTAAAACTGTTTTTTTTCCATAAAACTTAACATTTTTCACAAACCTTTGATTTTTCCTCCTAAACTCGAATAATTAATTTTAGATTTTTTTAATTTAATTTTAGGTTTTAAATTAATTTTTGGGTCAAAACCCACCCCTGAAAATATGTATAATTTTTCTTATTTTTAACCCAGTGTGCCTCATTTCTTTCTCTTTAATATCTTCCTTAAAAAACCCTAAGTTCTTATAAACTCCAATTTTATTTAAATCAAAAACCCTATTAATTGGCAAACTAAATCTTTTTTACAAACCCTAATTAATTTAGGTTTTAAATTTTTTTTTTAAATTTTTTTTATTAACTCTTTAATTTAATTAATTAACTTTTTTTTCTGCAAATTAGGAAAACAATTAGGTTTTAGGTTTTCTTTGTAATTAACCCTTTAATTAACCTTTTTTTTTAACAAATTAGGATTAGGTTTTTGTTTTAGTTAGTAACTGAATTTTTGGCTTTTTTTCATTTATTAATAAATTAAGTTAATTAACTTTTTTTAATAAATCTTTTTTACAAACCCTAACTAATTTAGGTTTTAAATTTTTTTTTTAAATTTTTTTTATTAACTCTTTAATTTAATTAATTAACTTTTTTTTCTGCAAATTAGGAAAACAATTAGGTTTTAGGTTTTCTTTGTAATTAACCCTTTAATTAACCTTTTTTTTAACAAATTAGGATTAGGTTTTTGTTTTAGTTAGTAACTGAATTTTTGGCTTTTTTTCATTTATTAATAAATTAAGTTAATTAACTTTTTTTAATTAAAATTAGTTAGAATTAGGTTTTTTAATTAACTTAAAATTATTTTCTACAAAAAATACCAAAAACATTAACATAGAATTTTAGGTTTTAATTTTTCCTTAATTTCTTTTTATTTATTCTTTTACATTTTAATTTCTAGAAAAATTGTATAGGTCGCATCATCAATGTAATAGCGTAGATTTATCTTTTCTCTCTTTTTTTTCTTCTAATTATGTAATTGCTTCCGGAATGTAATAGTTTTAGGATTTCTTTTCCGCACTCTTCATTATTATGTAATTGCCCCAAAGCTCTATAATAACTTAGGTTTACATTTCCGCTTTTTTATTTTCAGTCCAAAATAATTATGTATCTGCAAAAGTCTTGTAATAGCTAGGACTTTAAACTTTCTTACTTTTAATTCCGTAAACTATAAACTGCTTAGATGTATGTTAATAGGATTGTATGGAAAGACAAACTGAAAATTAATACGGTAGAAAACCCTAATTTCAAGATAAATAACCGAACTGAATCACTTTTGCACACTTGCACCCCTAGGGTATACCTCACTCCGTTGCCTCAGAAAACAATGGTCATGTCCCTCGAACGTAGGGATACCCTTAGCAATGACCCTCGGTTAAAGTCATCATAAAGATCATGATCCCTCAATGTCCCTCGAGTTGCCTACGAGAAATGATCTTATCCCTCGATGTTGCCTACAAATATATGATGACAGTCCCTTTGAAATGCTAAGGTATCCTTACATGTTGCATTCAATGACCATTTCGTCCCTTTCGATAGTCCCATAAACATCCAACGACTAGGGTTACCTACTCACTAATAGTAGGATAACACGGTCTAAAGGATAGGAGGAAAAGAACGCCTTTTTTCGAGTAGGTAGATAACTGTTAGGTACTTGCTCAAAACAATAAATCTTTTTTACACAAACACCTTTCAAAACAAATTTTCAAAACAACTTCGTCACACCTTTGAGGACTGATACAAGGGTTATCACAAAGTAAAACATTTTCAAAGCAAGCACACACAAGCAATTTAAAAATGAGCAAGTACCTAAGAGCCCATGGAAAACTATGGATGGAAAGGGTGCTAACACCTTCCCTTTCTATAATATACCCCCCGTACTCATAAACAACTCGAAAAAGGTTTTTTTCTGTTCTTTTTCCTTTTCCTTGTTGGATAAAATAAAAGTCGGCGACAACTCTTGCTTACCGCAATATTTTGCGAACAAAAAACGTAAAACACAAACCAGTATTAAACAGTCGGTTCTGCCACCGTATCACAAGATCCTCTATAAGAGTAACCATGATTCAACCTTACTGCGGTGCATAGACAAGAACGAGGAAGAAAGGATCATGACAGAGTTACATGAAGGTACTTTCAGAACTCATTCCAGTGGACATACCATGGCGAAGAAAATCCTACGGGCGGGATATTACTGGTCCACCATGGAAGCCGATTCTTATCAGCACTCTCGAACCTGTCATAAATTCCAAGTCTATGCTAACAAGGTGCATGTACCTCCGGTTCCCCTAAATGTTTTGACAACTCCGTGGCCCTTTGCGATGTGGGGCATCGACATGATCGGCGAGATCAGGCCTACTGCGTCTAACGGACATCATTTCATTCTGGTAGCAATTGATTACTTTATGAAGTGGGTTGAGGCAGATTCCTTTTCTACGGTAACCAAGAACATCGTGGCGCGGTTCATCCGACACAATATGATTTATCGATATGATGTACCAGAGAAGATTATTATTGACAATGGTACAAATCTAAATAATACAATGATCACCGAGCTCTGCAAACAATTCAAGATTCAACATCATAACTCTTCTCCCTACCGGCCGAAGATGAATGGCGTTGTTGAAGCCGCTAACAAGAACATTAAGAAGATTGTGCAGAAGATGACGGTGACATACAAAGACTGGCACGAGATGTTACCATTCGCTCTTCATGGGTACCGTACCTCAGCGCGGACGTCGAAAGGGGCAACACCCTACTCTCTGGTATATGGCATGGAGGAAGTCCTACCCATCGAGGTCCAGATACCCTCTCTCAGGATTATGAAGGATGTGGGTTTGAACGAAGACGACTGGATCCAAACCCAGCTTGATCAGCTAAATTTAATCGATAAGAAGAGACTTACTGCTATCTGTCATGGTCAGACGTATCAAAAGCGAATGATCAAGGCTTTTAACAAAAAAGTTAGACGTCAGGAATATCAAGTCGGAGATCTAGTGATCAAGAGAATCATTCTACAACAAGTTGATCCCAGGGGCAAATGGATCCCTACATACGAAAGGCCATTTGTGGTTAAGAACATTTTCTCGGAAGGAGCTATGATTCTAACCACCATCGATGGTGACGATCTTTCTCACCCCGTCAATACAGACATAGTGAAAAGATACTACACATAATCAAAGACCCACTAGGTTGACTGGCCTAGGCAAAAATAAGGGCTTCCCGGCGAACCAAAAGGGTTCGGGCAAAAGTAAGGGATGAAAATGAAAAAAAACTGTACACCCAGCAAGTCGAAAACCTGAAAAGGTGGCCTGGGCAAAAAAGGGTATCCCGGTGGAACGAAAACCCGAAAGGGCGGTCTAGGCAAAAATTAGGGATCAAAGTGTAACACTATGTCTCATTGGATCATCTCGCAACCAGACTTCGGTATCAACTATTAAGCTCAGACGGCGCCAATCAATCTGATCCACCTTCGACCAAGCAGCAAAGTGATGAGACGCTTGAAGATATAAAGGCAATAGCAGAGTTGGAACCCGATGGGATCGTTCCGCGTAGTTGTTTTTCTTTCTTTTACACAAATTGTAATTTCTATCTTTCGACGGTGTTCTCTTACTAGAGCGTCATCCTCTTTGTACAAAACGTCTATTACAGGCCAACTTCGAAATCAATACATTTCATTTTCACAAGAAATTTCCATTTTGTTTTGCAAGAACGTCCAATGATTCATTTTTGATATAAGCATTTGAAAATAATGGTTGCTCATAAATATTTACATGAAAAACAAAAGACGATTACTCGTAATTCCAGGAATAGGGAAAACAAGAAGTACCCAAACCTTACCGTTATTCTGCCCATCAGGTGTCAAGGTAGAACCAGCGCTAGAGCATGAGTAGTGGTACATACGCTCCCCACAGCGTAAGAAATATCCAGAGACAATGATGTCAACTTCCCCAAGCAGGACATGACTCTCCCCAGCTGAAGCTCACAATCGCGGGTGAATCAACAAATTATTCCCAAAGCAGAGTTTATTTCTCTCACAAGCAGAAATCCAATCTCCAATGGAATTCATTATCACCAGCAATAGAAGTTCATCCCCAACTGAGGTTATCTCTCCAAGACAGTAGATCTATCAACAAAGTATATCCTCTCCAACAAAGTTATTCCCCGCAGAGTTATCCTCAGGCAGAGTCTCATCCGGTGGAATATTTACCAACCAATGGGAAAATCCTCAGCATAGTCATTGTTGTTCACCATCCCCAACAGAAGCAGAGGAACTGTGGTTGTTACAGCAGTCAAGAATACCATTTCTCATACTCTCCAAACAACAATCAAGGATTTATTTTCCTAGATTCATATTATTACGTCAGCATTTCATGTTCATACACCATGACATGAGCATACATCACATATAACATAATCTCATTTACTTTGAGAACGTCAGCATACAATGCATCTCATCCATCACACATAACTAACCCCATATTTATTTCAGGAAAATATAATTATTATCAACAATTTCCAATAGGTACATGATCAACACTCGAAGCTAAACAGAGTAATCGTCGGTGCAACAAATACAACCTTCTGCAGGTTTCTCAGTAGCCCTACTATCCAGGATTTCATATCGAATTAACCCTGCTATCCAGGTTCCTTCTCACAGCCCCACTATCCAGGCTTCCATATCGAAGTAACCCTGCTATCCAGGTTCCTTCTCACAGCCTCACTATCCAGGCTTTCATATTGAAGTAACCCTACTATCCAGGTTCCTTCTCACAGACCTACTACCCAGGCTTTCATATCGAAGTAACCCTACCATCCAGGTTCTTTCTTACAGCCCTACTACCCAGGCTTTCATATCGAAGTAACCCTACTATCCAGGTTCCTTCTCACAGCCCCACTATTCAGGCTTTCACATCGAAGTAACCCTACTATCCAGGTTCCTTCTCAAGCCCTACTATCCAGGCTTTCATATCGAAGTAATCCTACTACCCGGATTCCTTCTCATAACCTTACTATCCGGGTTCTTCCTCTCTTATCCCCAGACAGCAGCCCACAGCACTGTAAGACCGAGATTTGATCAAACTTTCACATTTCCCCAGAAAGTCGCGGTGCAACACATACCCCGACCAGACACATAGTTCACTTTCGTTTCCCAAACCATAATTATTCCCCAGTAGAGTAACAGACAACTGAAGCTCCTAAAACTCTATTTCTCTCAAGTCAAAGACCAGCATTCCCCAGCGAAGTCCCCCTCAACAGCAGGTATGCAGATTCTTGCAAAGGAATCTCTTATGCGATCGACACCTCTTCGGATGGCATCTTTAAGCCCATCTCCGATAATTCTATAACAAAATCCAAATGGCATCTACAAGCCCATTCCTGATATCACAAATCAAGTATCACTTCATGCGAGTGTAAATTTCTGGGCACTCTAGTGTTCAATCATCTTCCACCTTCAGATCACGAAAGGCAGACAAGTTAATCTACATCCTCAGGTTTAATAAGATTGAACAGGGGCAGCTGTTGTACCCAAAAATTTTCCCTCCCATATTCATCAATACCTGTCAAGTGAGGTCCTCAAATTGCTCAAAGAAGTCCAAGAGTTGACTAGACAAACTCTCTCCTAAAGCAGTCTACTTCAAATTAGGGTTTCATTTTTCATCAAAATGCTTGAGTCCAAAGGATACCAAATGCTCACCATTGTCCTAATATGTTCTCAAGATCCTCCATGTCAAGTTTCAATCCTTGCAGAGGAAGTTTGCTCAGTCAATTGCTCAAAAGCCTGAAAATTGACTGTGCTAGGTCAAAAGTCAATTGTGGCCCACATACAATCAAACTTCAATATTTTTGGTCAACATCCTCATTTTGAAGTATTTTTCATCATTTTATCAAGGGTTGATCATTATTCATCAATTATTGTTCACAATTCATCAAAACCCAAAAGTTGCTAAATTAGGGTTTTGTAGGAAAAGTCAACTCAACTTTGACCAAGCATAACTTTCTCATACTTTATCAGAAATGAACCATCCAAATCTCATTTTGAAGAGGATGAAATTCCATACAATTCATATTCATCTCCCAAGTTCAAAATATGCACTCACAAAAAGATATGAATTGGGACATTATAGGTCATTTTGAAAAGTCAACAAAAACACATTTTGGGTCAAAGCTTCAAACAGGAACATGGAAGACTCAATTGAGATGAGACCAAAAGGGTTGCTTAGAGGACATCTTATGCTTTCTAAAAAGTTCAAGAACACCATCCTAGGGTCAAAATTGAGGGAGATATGCATTCTCAAAGTTGACCTTTTTTTCAAAATTGCCAAAAGTCAAATGTGCTCAAATTTGCATTTTTTTTGCTAAATGGGCCCAACTTTTTATGCTTGCATCTTATTCCTAACATAGTCCAAGATCTATGGGACCCTCCATGCTTTATTTATTCATTTATTTAATTTATTTTGATTTTTATTCATTTAAAATTCAAATAAAATCAAATAAATCTAAATAAATCATATTTTGAGTTTTAGGGATGATTTTTGCATTGAAAGAAGGTCTTATATGCTGTCAATTGAGAATCAAATCGTGCAAGGCTAAATTGGTTGGAAAAAGATTGGATTTGAGCAAAATTGGAAAGAAATCATATGCCATGAAAGACCAAATCAAATCTCCATGATGAGCAAGATTGAGGTCATTTTTGTTAACCTAATAAGTTGTATTACATATACAGAAGCAAGGCAGGGTAGGAGAAGGGGTTGAGCAGTCGTGAAAGAGGCAAACAAAACTGGAAAAAAATAAAGAAAAGTGGTGATCCAATTTCCATACTAGAGACCAAATCGTGCTATCTTTCCCTTGCCAATCGATTGCTGGAGGTCTTAGGATCATATTCCAATCATTAGCAAGCCTCTCCAGGTCCTGAAACCCGTTACAACAGCCACACGGTTAGCAAGAATTTTCGTTTTCGTTTTCATCAATTTATACACCATTTGCACGTTTTGATGGCATATTCTTATTCCTTAACATGTTTGCAAGCTAATCATTATATTCAATTGCATTTTTGGTGATTGCATGACAAACTGCCATAGCTAGGGTTTCAAGTTCTTGTTTAGGGCTTTGCAGGATAGGTAAAATTGGACATTGATTCTGGTACCATGAGACTCGTGAGGATGAGACGAGTTTATTGGTACCAACCATGGTCATTTATGTTGCCTATGGACAATTTTTGAAACACACAGGGTTGTAGCTACAACGCAATGTCCGTAGGTAAAAACCTCTAGGGCTAACACGGCGGATGGGAGGAAGAAGATGAGGCGTGGTGCCCCCTGGTTGGGCAATTTGAATTTAGCGTGTTTTTTCATTTAATCTTTGTTTTTTCATATATTAGATTTTGTTTTTAGTATATATACAAGTAAATCAGATGGCTCAGTTGGCAAGCATGCAAGGGAAGAGTGCCTAAGGACCTGGGTTCGATCCCCAGGTCCCAACCTTTATTCATGTTTTTCTTCAACAGGCAATCTAGCGCATTACACGTCAAGAGTTCCACCATATACTATCAGGATCTGGCCATCTAATTCACCAACGCTTCAGATATAATGCCTTCCCCTTGGAGGACCACCATACGCCTCTAGTCAACAACCACATTGGATCTGGCAAAGTCAAATGGGCCTGGATCTTATGGGCTCAGAATCTCAAACAGCACCCCCCTCAATTGCTAAACAGCATCATGCCCATTACTAATATTTTTTTAAATTTATTTTCTTTATTTTTTTATTATTCTTTTAATTTCCTTTATTTATTTAATTTAAAAATTAATTTATTTTTCACAAAAACCATAAAATCAACAATTCACCAAAATTAGGATTAGTTTTTTTCATTATTATCAAAATTTATTTAACTTAGTTTAATTTAGGGAAATTGTAATTTGTTTTCATAAATAAAAATCAAAAATAGAAATTAGGTTAAAACCTTTAATTTAATTTTATTTTGCTCTTTTTCTCAAATAACTAAAAATACAAAAATAGGTTTAGAATAAATTAATTTATTTTTGTTAGATTAAAATTAATTCGAATTAGGCCTTTCTTTTTTTAATGTAATAATTTCTCTATCTTCTTAAATAACAAAACACGACCAAACATTTTTTACCAATCGCAATTAGGTTTAGGCAAGGGTCAAAAACCTAGTTCTCTCGTATTCAATTCATCGCGCACGTGTTATTTTATTTTTTGTCGATATTGTTGTAACTGTTCATGGTTTGTAATAGTTTAATCTAGGGCTTTTATTTATCGCTTTTCCTGGGTTTTTGGCTATATAATTAATCCCCTCCCCGAAGCCTTGTAATAGCGTAGATTTACTTTCTCGCATTTTAATTCTCGCAAATATTTGACTGTTTAGATGTATGCTAATAGGATTGTATGACAAGAATGCATGACAAATTAATACAGTTAGAAAACCATAATGTGAAAAGACTAAACAATTGAAGACAGATCACTCAAACATATCACTCTTAGGGTATACTCACACTTCGGTTTCCTTTGATAAACGGTTATTAAGTATAGGGTGTCTTAGTCGTTGCCCTCCTGTCTAAAAGATCAAACGTTGCCTCGGAAATGTTGCCTCGGAAATGTTGCCTCGGAAATGTCGCCTCAAATATGATCTTAAGACTCTAGGGTTATTAATAAGGCGTCCTAACATTGCTTTAGTGATCGTACGTCCCTTTTGAATTGACCCTTACAACTCCAACGACGGTGCTACCTATTTCTCAATAGTAGGATAGCGCTGTCTAAAGGAACAAGAATAGAAACAATTTATTTTTTGAGTAGGTAGATGCTAGTAGGTACTTGCTCAAGTCAAAGCTTTTCACACTTACACATTTCAAAACAACTTCGTCACACCTTTGAGGGATGATACAAGGGTTATCACGAATTCAAACTTTTCAAAACAAAGCACATACACAAGCAATTTTAAAAGATGAGCAAGTACGTAAGAGCCCATGGAAAACCATGGATAGAAAAGGTTCTAACACCTTCCATTTCTATAATATACCCCCGTACTCAGAATATCTCTAAAAAGGATTTTTTCTGTACTTTTTTCCTTTCCGGTTGGATGAAATAAAATTCGATGGCGACTCTTACTTACCGCGGCATTTTTCAAACACAAAACGCAAAACGCAAAACGCAAAACGCAAACCAGCGTCGAATAGTCAGTTCTGTCACCGTATCACACAACCCAATAAACCCTCAAAGATAAAGCAAGCAAAGATACAATAAAGCTTTTAACATGAAGAACTAAAACTCTAAGGTAACCCCACTTTTTGTTATCCCCAACAGAGTCACCAGTTCTGTGATACGGTGGAAGAACCGACCGTTATACACTGGTTTTGCATTTTCTTGTTTGCAAATATCGCGGTAAGAAAGAGTCATCACCGTCTTTTCTTTTATCCAACAAAGGAAAGGGTGAAAAGAACAGAAAAATACCCTTTTGAGATGTTTTCTGAGTAAGGGGGGTAGATTATGGAAAGGGAAGGTGTTAGCACCCTTTCCATCTGTGGTTTTCCACGGGCTCTTCGAGGTTTGCTCATTTTGAAATACCTTTGTGCTTTGTGCGTTTGAAAACGTTTGGAAAATGCCTTAGTACAGAGAAATTTATAATGTTTCTCGGGATAGTAGAGAAAATATACAAAGTGTTTTGGAATTGTTTTTTTGAAAAGTAGTTTTCTGTGTAAGTGCAAAAAGTGTTTTTGAGAAAAATTCTAACATCTATCTACTTTTGTACTCGAAAAGGGTCTTTCTTTTCTTCCTATCCTTTAGACAGTGCTATCCCACTATTAGTGAGTAGGTAGCCCTATCGTTGGATGTATTAGGGACATTCGAAAGGGACGTTATAGTCACGAAGGCAACATATATAGACGCTTTAGCAATTTCGTTTAAGGGACGAGATCATTTACCGAAAAGGCAATTGTTGGGTCATCGAGGGACTATGATCTTTTGATTTAATGGGTCTTTGCTAAAGTGTTCCTGCCTCATGACTGTTTTATTGAAGGCAACCAAAGTGGGCGTGCCTCAGAGGTGTATATGTGCAAGTGTGTTATGTTCAGTTATTTATCTTTTTATCAAGTTTGCTAACGTTTGATTTTAGTTTTGTCATACAAACCTAGTTACTAACAGTTAATATATTGCATAATATTAAAGTGCAGGAATTTAAATCTATGCTATTACAATGCTTCGGGGAGGGGATTTACATTATACAAGGATAAAGGGGATAAAGCAATAAATATCCTAATTTTATCTATTACACCCAATAAACATATACAATAATAGTAAAAATACGAAATTAAATAAACGCGTGTAAAGTTGAGAACATGTGTGAAAATGTAAAAAGAAAGTCTTTTTGTTGTTTTTGGTATAAAAGAAAATAAAGCCTAAGTCTATTTAATTTTAATTTTAAGAAAAAGATGTTAAAATAATTTAATTTATTCATAAATTAATTTGATTAATAAAATACTAACCTAATATTTTTTTTTGGATTTTTTATTTTAAGATTGACTCAAATGATAAAGTAAAAAAAGAGAATAGGAACATAAAAAGCCTCCTTCGATTGCAGGGAGGCGACGTCTTTCGATCCAGGAAGGAGGTTTCTCCTTCGATCCAGAAGGCTATGGCCCTTTCGATCAATAAGGGAGCCGCCTTCTTAGGTTCAGGAGGACAATGGGCAGCTTCGATCCAGAAGGCTATGGCTCCTTCGATCTGGAAGACTACGTCTTTCGATCCAGGAAGGCAATGGCTTCTTCGATCTGGGGTGCTGGATCTGCAAAAGTATGTTAGCAAAATAAAATGCAGGACCTGGGTATCGAAACCCAGGTCCTTCGATCCTGCGCGCGCTGGGTCTTTTCAGGCTATATCTGCAGTAAATGTTAGCAAACGAAAAACATGACCTGGGTGCCAAACCCAAGCTCTTTGATTCTGTCTAGGATGACAAATCGAATGGAACAACAAATATGGATGTGTTATGCAAATAAAAAGTTTGACAATTTACCCTCTCTTACCAGTAGTTAGAACCTTCGATTTGGGCACTTTCTGGATGTGGGCACCTTCGATCCGGGACTACTGGGCATGGATACTTTTGTTGAAGGGTTGCTTTGGCTTGGATTACTTATGAAAATTTTGACAACCTTTGGTGGATTTTGTGGGCAGCGTCTCTCCAATTTTTTCATCCTCCTTTTTTGCTTGTAAGCATGCTGTTTATATGGAGTAGGAGGGAGGGGACAAGAGAAGTAATGTTGGTAACGGCCATTTGAATGCCATGAATACCAAAATGTAACCTTGGCTAAAGTTAAGGTATCTTGTTTATTTTTTTGAATTTAGCATAATATGTAACTGGCCTTTGAATGCTCTCTTTCGAATGGGCTGATGGCCTCCTTCGAATGGCCTTGATTCAGCTCCTTCGAATATCCCTTGTCCAAATACCAATCGAAGGGTATTTATTGAAATGTCAATCGAAGAGTCCTTTTCTACGCCAATCAAAAGATCTTGTCCATGCCAATCGAAGGACATAATTAACATGTCTGTCGAAGCTGCCTTGACACAATGCCAAATCGAAGGATCCCTTTCCATGCCAATCGAAAGTCTTGGCCCAGGGTGCCAAACGAAAGGGTATTTCAGAATTCCAATCGAAGGCCTTGACACAATGCCAATCGAAAGGCTTGTCATGAGGCCAATCGAAAGGCCTTGTATCTATGTCAATCAAAGGGCCTGGCCACAATGCCAATCGAAGAATTTGGAATGTCAATCGAAAGACTTGGCTAAAATGCTAATCGAAGAGCATTGTCCATGCCAATCGAAAGGCTCCTTCAAAATACCAATCGAAGGGTCTTTCAGAATGCCAATCAAAAGGTACTTAAAACACCACTTAAAAATCTTCTTTTTCCTTAGGCAAGGGTTTGTGGTCAATCATGTAGGGGAAGACCATGGAAAATATGAGAGGGCAAATTTTGGGGTACAACAGACACCAATGGATATCAGAGTGAGAGAGAGACATTAGTCTTCGACTCCACCTTAAGCCTAAATCATTCTGCATTACTGACCGAGGAAGGTTCAAAATGAACCACCTATATAGCAGAGGGCTGCAAGACATGGGAGTTCCTCGCTTCTTCAGAGTACGAGTATAGAGAGAATGTAGGATATCCCCGAGCAATGTAGGAACCGGATTGTGAGCAAGAAAAATGTTGATGGCATTCACATCTATAAATTGATCTGAATTAGGAAACAAGACCAACCCATGGATCAAGAGAGCTAAGACATCTTCGATGGCATGATAACTCGTAGCATCCAGAAAAATTTGAGCTTTCTTCATCAGAAAATTTGCAAGGAGACCCTTAACTCCACTTCTTTTTCCCAATTGGACTCAATGTCAGATGGCTTCAAATGCAAAGCTAAGGCAACATTTTCAGAAGCTGGGTCTTGTTCTAAACCAGTGAAAGGTACTCGCTCCAATATAGGTAAACCAAGTAACCTAGAGAATTCTTCCAGTGTAGGCACCAGTTGATAATCAGGGAATGTGAAGCAATGGTGCTTAGGGTCGAAGAACTGGAATAAGACACTCATCAAATCCGGTGGTAACCAAACTGAGTAAGTGACCATGTCTTTTGTGAAATGATGAGTCCTCGGGGACTTTCAAGACTAATTCCTTGAGCTTGGGAGGAACTTCCGTGAAGTGAATCCAGATGGTTTTTCTACGACCTGAATTCATATCCTACAAAACAGCAAAGAGGTAAATCCAATTGGTCCTTGAAATGATTAGTATATATGAATGTTATGATGTTTATGATGTCATGATTATGCTTAAAATCTCAGATAAACACAAGCAAATCACACAATATACCTTAGGTTGAAAGGTTTGCATGAAGTTTTAAGGTAAATACCCTCTTGAATGTTCAGTTGGCTCAACCTATCCTCTTCATAGTAATTGGGTTCTAAGGAGTCTCAATATCGTTGAACTTTCCGTCAGGCATTGTTTTAGCTCAAGCACCAAAGTATTGCGGCCAAAATATCCCGAAATTCCAGTCTCAATGAGTGTAGCATCGAGTATCAACTAGTCTTCAGTCAGAACCAAAGCCAGCTATCTCACTACTTCCTAATGGCTAGGATGAGTCAATTAAAGGTTATAAAGGTCAGTCAACGCTTAGTGACACTATGAGGAATCCTAATGTTATCCTTGACATACTCAAGGAACATTAGTACAATCCAAAGTATCGCGCTAACATAGCCACCACTTTGTTCGTATCAGTCTACACTGTACATCCTCCATGGTTTATTGCTACTTACCTAAAAGGTGCCCCAGATCCGGGTGTGGGATCTTTACAAGAATACCCCAACAAAACCCTTAAGAGTAAAGCAGTCAAGGCAAACAAAGAAAGCAATTTTAAAATGATCTAGACCCTAAGATAAACCCCACTTTAATATACTCCCCAACAGAGTCGCTAGTTCTGTGATACAGTGGCAGAACCGACTGTTAATACTGGTTTGCGTTTTATATTCGCAAATGTGCGGTAAGCAAGAGTCGCCACCGACTTTTCTTTTATCCAACAAAGAAAAGGATGAAAAGAACAACAAAAGACCTTTCTCGACAACAAAATAACTTTCCGTCCGTGGTTTTCCACGGGCTCTCAGGTACTTGCTCATTTTTGAAAATTTCTTTTTGTGTGTTTTGAAAAGTTTTGTTTGCTTTATGATAACTCTTGTATCAGTCCTCAAGAGTGTGATAAAGCGTTTTTGAAAAGGTTTTTGAAAGTGTGGTGTAAAAAGGAATTAGTTTTGAGCAAGTACTTAACCGCTATCTACCTACTCGAAAAAGGCGTTCTTTTCCTCCTTTCCTTCAGATAGTGTTATCCTACTATTAGTGAGTAGGTAGCCCTATCGTTGGATGTTGAGGTACTATCGAAGGGACGTTTACAGTCACCAAGGCAACTAGGCAAGAACTCTTAGTAACTGTCCTAAAGTTCTAAGATCACTTTTTAACCGAGGTAACAGTCGAAAAAGTCATCGAGGGACTTGTGATCTCTTGAACAAAAGGACACTCACTAAAAATTCTCACGTTTCGAGAATTGTGATCGTTTCGAAGGCAACCAAAGTGGGAGATACCCTAGGGGCGCACATGTGCAAGTGTGTTTGATTCAGATATATTATCTTTGAATTAGGTTATGCTATGTTCAATTAATCTTTATATTTCCATACAATCCTATTACCCATTCATCTAAGAAGTTTAGAGTGCGGAAAATAAATTGCAGAAAATAACAATTCCTAAGCTATTACATGGCCTCGGGGCAATTACTTAATCAGATGCAGAAATTTAAACCCTAATTAAACTATTACAAACCGGGAAACAGTTACATTATTGAAAAAAAATAATATAAAATCGAAAGCAAAGATAAGCGCGCGAAGAAGGGAAAGAGCGTCTAAACCCTAAAAACATTCCTAAATTAAAAGAAAAATTATTTTTTGTGTTTTTTATTTATTAATGAAAATATTAAATTGCAGTGTCTTAGTTAACTAAATTGAACAAGAAAAGAAAAAATTAATTACAATTAATTTTTATGAAATTAATATTTTTTGGAATTTTTGAAGAAAAAGATTTAAAATTTAATCCTAACTTCTAATTAATTTTAATTTAAAAAAATTAAAGTAGTTAAACTAGTTTAATTTACAAAATTAATTTTAATTATATAAAAAAACCTAATCCTATTTTTTGTGATCTTATGATTTTATGATTAAAATAAAAAAATGATTTAAAAAAATAAATAAAATAAAAAAACAAAGAAATTAAAAAAAAGGGACAAAAATGAAAAGAAATCTGCCTGAAGTGCATTAGCAATCTGGGGGGGGGGGTGCTGGCTGAATTTGGCTAGGCCCAGATCTGTTGGCCCATTGCCCTTGCGTGAGATCTAATGTTGCTACGTCTGGAAGGTTCACCATGGGGAAGCACCCTAGGAGCACTGGATCTGGAACAATGAAGATTTGATGGCTAGATCTGAGGGTGCAAGGTATATGCGTGGGATGGAAATGCGTTGGATCTGAAATAAATTTGTTAGAAAATACAAAATATAGGATTCTGGGATTGAACCCAGATCCTTCCTCTCACACACCCTATGCCTTTACCACCTGCGCTGCCAACTCATTCACAATTATAATGACTTAACAATATTATATGTAAAACAATGATCAAATCCCAGTCATCAAAAGAACGCACGTCAGCAATTCCAGTGGACCAATAAAATTAGGTCATATTGCCACGCAAGGTATTAGTCTGGGTCAGAGAGGTCAACGACGCCAGAGCTGCACTCCAGTCGTCTTCTCCGACCAGAAAAACATCCAAACCTACAAAAATGTGAGGATTCAAATGCAAAAAGGACCCTACTCCCCTTGAAATTTTCCCAGGAATCCAAATATGGGGTTGGTTTGGTCTGGAAGTCCCTGTACAGGAAGATACGAAGCTTGCAGTTCATTCTGCCCTAGCCATGGAAGATGGCTATTTAGCCATCAAAGCTCATCAACGATTGCCCAGATCTGTTCCTTACCATCATGTGATCATGTTAACGGGGTTAGAACGAATTGAAACATTCTATAATTTAAAATATGATAGACAGAAAAATTATGAAAAATATGAGTTATGTACAATGAGTTTCAGCGTGTTATGGCTATGAATAATGATCCATACTTACCTAAGCTTACCTCAGGAACACCAAGGAATGGTTAGAATGCTTTGAAGCTGTCTCCAAATGTGAATACGAGGATGCAAGTTTATGGATAATTTTTTATATTTGAAACCCTAGTGTAAAGGCTTTGGCTGTGTGTGTGTGCTTCTGAATGATTGTGTATATGTAGTAGAAAAGATTAGGTCAACAAATCCATCCATGAGATCAAATATAATCATGCTCTTAAAGTCATGAAGATTTGATCCAAAATTTCTAAAATAAGAAGATATTTCCCTCCTCTTGCCTTGTGCATTTTTGACATCTATTTGTGAGCTTTTTGGGCCTCCAACATGACCAAATCTCCAGCCTTGCACGCCTTATACATCAATCTTGCATTTATTTAATTTATTTTGATTTTATTTGGATAAAAATCGACAATAAATAAAATAAAAATTAAACTTATGCATGGCTGAGTTTATAGGTTCTTGGACATGTTAGGAATAAGTTTCAAACGTAAAAAGATAGGCCCACTTGGAAAAAATCCAAGTTAGCTCAATATTTGCTTCATGCCCTTTTCCAAAAAATTGATCTAATTTAGCAATGCACATCTCTCTCAATTTTAACCCTATGAAGGTGTTCTTGAACTTTTTAGAGAGATTAGGATGTCCTATAAATAACCCTTTTTGTTTCATTTCAATTGGATCTTCCATGTTCATGTAAGGAGCTTTGACCCAAAAGGTGTTTTTGTTGACTTTTTGAAAGAACCTATAATGTTTGAGCTTGTATCTTTTAACTGGGAAATTTATTGAACTTGAGGGCTGAATATAAGTTATAGGGGATTTGATTCTCTTCAAAATGAGCCTTGGTGGAAAAATTTATGATAAGGTATGAGAAAGTTATGCCTGGTCAAAGTTTGGTTGACTTTTCCTATAGAAACGCTAATTTGCAGTTTTTGACTTTTGATGAGTTAGGAGCATTTCTTGAGGAATCATGATCAACCTTTGATTAAATGATGGATATCACTTCAGAATGTTGATGTTGACCAAAAATCTTGAAGTATGACTGTATATATGTCACAATTGACTTTTGACCTAATATAGTTGATTTCCAGGCATTTGAGTAGTTGACTGAGCAAACATGTTGTGCAAGGCATGAAATTTGGCATGGATGATCTTGAGGATATATTAGGGCCATGGAAAATATTTGGGACCCTTAGAGCTTACACATCTTGATGAAAACTGAAACCCTAGTTAGAGGTTTATTGCCTTAGGAGGAGAATTTGTCTGGTCAATTCTTAGTCATCCTAAGGCTAGTTATGGATCTCAATGGACATGTCTTGAGTAAAACGAGAGGGAAAATTTTGGGGTACAACACTCAAATTTCCATTAAAACCGGTATTGCTACAGTTCCCATATCCCCATTAGTCTCAACGCCTTGCCTCTAAAGAGTAGCAGTTGGACCGATTGATTCACTGCTACGGTGCTATAGATGTGCTTGTGTCATTTATGAATAGTGATCAGACTATAGTCTCTCGCTTATGATCTCTAACTTTTGCTTGGACCGTCCTTTCGGGTTTTCGATACAACGGGATACCCATTTTTGTCTAAGTCGCCCTTTCGGGTTTTCGACTTAGCGGGTTATTATATTTTTTTGTTTTATCCCTAATTTTTGCATGGACTTTCTTTTTATGTCCACTGGGATGCCCATTTTTTCCTAAGTCTCCCTTTCGAGTTTTCGACTTAGCTGTTCTCTTTATGCGTAGTATTTTTTGACTAAGTTTGAATTGAATGGGAGTGGAACATCTTCCCCATCCATGTTTGTCAGGATTAGAGCACCTCTCGAAAAGGCTCTCTTCACAATATATGGTCTCTCGTAGTTGGGAGTCCATTTTCCCCTTGGATCTGAATGAATTTGCATAATAACCTTTCTTAAGACCAGATCACCAGGATAAAACTTCAGAGGATGAATCTTCTTGTCAAATGCTCTTTTCATCCTATGTTGGTACAACTGGCCATAACAAATGGCTGCCAGACATTTTTCGTCAATCAGATTGAGCTAGTCAAGTCTTGTCTGAACCCACTATGCCTCATCAAGCTTGGTTTCCATCAGAACCCTCAACAAAGGAATCTCCACTTCAACAGGAAGCACTGTGTATGTACCATAGACAAGAGAAAATGGAGTTGCTCCCGTTGAAGTACGCACCGACGTTCTGTAACCATGCGGAGCAAAGGGCAGCATTTCATGCCAATCTTTATACGTTTA
The DNA here is from genome assembly GCA_948472305.1 of Vicia faba. Lineage (NCBI taxonomy): Eukaryota > Viridiplantae > Streptophyta > Magnoliopsida > Fabales > Fabaceae > Vicia > Vicia faba. The sequence continues at coordinate 120,361,867 of OX451738.1, forward strand.
ACACATCTTCTGGACGATCTTCTTTATGTTCTTGTTAGCGGCTTTGACTACACCGTTCATCTTTGGTTGATACAATGATGCATTATGATGTTCAATCTTGAACTCTTAACACAACCCCTTCATCATGTTGTTGTTAAGATTATAACTATTATCAGTGATGATTCTGTGAGGAATTTCGTAACGACATATGATTTCCTTCTTGATGAAGTTGGTAACGACATGTTTGGTTACATTCTTGTAAGAAGTTGCTTCCACCCATTTGGTGAAATAATCAATAGCCACTAGAATAAATCTATGACCATTCGAAGTACTTGGTTAAATCCTTCCAATCATGTCAATGCCCCACATTGCGAACGGCCATGGTGAAATCATAACATTCAAAGGAGTTTGAGGAACATGAATTCTGTCTGCATACACCTGGAATTTGTGACACAACTTTGCGTATACGCAATATTCACTCTCCATTGTCATCCAGAAATACCCTGCGCGTAGGATTTTATACTCCATGGAATTCCCGCTTGAATGAGTCCCAAAAGAACCCTCATAGATCTCCTTTATGATCAACTCTACTTTATGAAAAGGGAAGGTGTTAGCACCCTTTTCATCTGTAGTTATCTACGGGATCTTAATCACTTAGCTCGCTTTTTCAAATTGCTTTGTGTGTTTGAAAATATTTTGAAAAGTTGCCAATGTAAGGAGAACTTTGTAATGATTCTCGTATCTGTCCTCGAGAATGCATATAGTGTGTTTATTTGAAAATATTTTGAAAATGTTTGTGTGAAATGTTTTTGTTTTGAAGAGATTTGTGAGCAAGAAATTATGAGTATCTACCCACTTAAGGCCGTTCTTGTATTTTGCCTCCTCCTTTAGATAGTGTTATCCGTATCATTAGTTAGTAGGAAGCCTTATCGTTGGATGTGAAGGGACAGGCGAGGGTCATCGTACAATCATCGAAGGAAACTAGTAAGGACGGTTTAGCAATTTTTCGTAAGGGACTAGATCATTTACCGAAAGGCAACGTCAAAGGGTCATCGAGGGACTATGATCTTTTTAATTGAGGGACTTCGCTAAAGCACCTCCACGTTCAAGGGACATGATTGTTTTTATTCTGAAGTCAACAAGGGGGGTTACCCTAGAGGTGCAAGTGTGAAAGTGTGTTATGTTCATTTATTTTATCTTTGAAGTTAGGGTTTTCTATCGTTCAGTTTTTAGTCTTTCCATGCAACCCTAATTACTAAGCAATAATAGCAAATATAAAAAACAGTAAAAGTGCGGAAAGTAAAGAGAGAAAATATAAACCTAAGCTATTACATCGCTTCGGGGAAAATACATAATAGTGAAAGCAGAAAAGAAAATCCTAAGCTATTACATACTATAAGAAGATACATAATAATGAAAAAATGGAAAATAAGGCTACGGTATTACATTCGCGAACCTATACAGTCAATCTAAAACATAAAATTAAAATTGAAGGAAAACAGAATCAACGCCCAGCGTGCTTTGGTGTTAGCAAGATAGAATCAACGCGATATATGTTACACTTGCTTGAAAATATGGAAAAAATGAAATAAAATCCCCAAAACACCAAAAGGCAGGGATTGAACCCACACCATGGCATAGTAAGGCCTTATCGCACGCGCTTCTACCACTGGGGTGGTGATACATCCAGTGATATAACTGAAACAAAACAATTAAATAATAAAACAGCATGACTGGACCGGAGAAGCGCTGGAGCCTTAGCTCCGGTCGTCTTCTCCAGCGAGCTCGTTTCTTGTCCTTGCAAAATAGAAAATATTAGAGGTTCAGTGGTACCCTACCCCCTTAAATCGAGGGCCCTGAATTCAATAATGAGGTCGTTTTGGATTAAAAGTGGTTGTCTTAGGAATTTCGAAACAAAACTCAATTCATGCCCTAATCAGGCAAGTCTTTGTCCCCGCGCCAAAGCTCACATATTATGCATCAAACCTGCTCTAATGATGTATATGAACACATGTAAACGTATCAATTAGTTAACAATGCATAAATCAAATGTTTAAATTAAAAAAAAAACTATCAAAATTAGTGAGGATGAACGTGATTTTCTGGGCATGATCTTGACTACTTGAAGATTGGGATGGATTCTTGGACACTTTAGGATGATAATGTAATGTTTGGTTTCAATTGAGAAGGGCTGGAAACAAGGGTTTTGTGTTGCCCTAGTTTCTTGAATTTTTGGAAGTTTTTTTGGACATGTTTCTTTGTGTAAGGGTTCGTGTCCTTGATGTCTGAAATGATGAGATGTATAAAGCCTGAAATTAGGTCAACCAAAGAATGGGTTTGGACCTTTGTAAGAAGCCTTGGTCTTATCTTATTTCACTTTGAATTTAAATTAATAAAATCAAAATAAATAGAATACAAATCCATGGGGTGTATGAAGTGATTCAGGGGATCACTATAAGTTGCAAAAACACATTTGGACCTTGAAACATCAGTCCACTAGCCGAAAAATCCATGTTTTGTCACTTTAAGTTTCATGCATTTGCTCAAAATTTTCCAACTTGCACCAATCATAACTCTCTCAATTTTTATCATTTAAAGGAGATCTTGGACTTTTTGGAAAGCTCAAGATATCCTTTATGTAACACCCCAATTCTACTGCAAGCAATTATCGGAAAATCAGAGTATAAAAATTTCCAATATAATCAGGACGTCACATATTCAACAAAATCACATAAACCTGTCATGCTTTTAGAATAGATACATAACACTTAAAGAAGCGGAATGAACACAACTCATGAATATACTCTTCATAACATAAACTAAACTTTGATTAATCATGTAGTGGATTCATAATAGTTCTCTGAATAAGATATATCATCTTTTGAATCATGAAACAACATCAATACAATAAACTCCTAAACTAACAACATAAGGTTCAATAAATAAACAACAAAATAAGACAAGCGTTCATTTCCCCCCCGAGTGCTACGTATCAGAGCAAATGACACCGAACTCGAACTAACAATGCTATCAGTTACTCATTTTGGTTACCTGCATGTTACCAACAAAGGGCAACATTCAAACAGAAGGGGTGAGATATCAAACTATATAAATAGGGTTATGATAAACAATATATTAGGTAAAGAATAAAAAGAATCACCACTTCATACAACAATAACTCAACACTTCACTAATCATCAACACCACAATTCAGCATATACGACTCAAATATGCAACTCGAATCTATGTGAATGCATATGGTACTATCGGAGTAAAATTCCCACCATAAACATTTTCCAGTAATTTCAAGGCGCAAGGCATAAGCCTTCTCCATAATTCACAAATACAGGCCTTCACAAAATCCACCAATACACACCTTCACAAAATCCGCCAATACAGGCCTTCACAAATGCAAATGTATGAATGTACAACACATACAACAACATCATTAAACACTTCACGAGGCATACACCTATATAACTACTTCACGGGCTATAGGCCTACAACATTATCAACATAATCAATACAATTCATGGCAACAACATATTCATTATATATTCACTAGGATTCATACCATAAGGCTACCCACACAAATAATTCATAATCACATTATCAATAGTGAATTCCACATATAGTAAATGATATCTTGCAACAACAATGCATTCATCGATCAACACAAAATAACACAACATTGGTCATAAGACCGATAATTAAAAATGTCCATAAATTGGAAGAAACGACTTAACCAGCTGTACCGAAAATTCAGCATAATCGACAAACTTCAACAAAAATACATATCCATAATTACCTACTAACTAAACTTAGTTACCCAGTCAAATTTCGTTAAATTCTGGGAAACTAACTATACCACCTAATTCGGCTACTGTTCAATGGTTTTTACACAGGAAAAGTGCATAAGTCCAAGTTTCTGGAAATTTGTAACATCAGCTCTGACACGGGTGGCCGTGTTTCCTGGCACGGTCGTGTCAGGAGAAAAAAGGGAAGGCATGGAACACAGAGGCTGACACGGGTGCCCGTGTCAGCTGACATAGGTTCCCGTGTCAGCTGACACGACCCGTGTCAGGAAGCATGGAGCTTAAAAACCAGTTTGCCATCCTTCACACATGTGCCTTGTTCTTGTTCATTCCTTATTTCAATTTACCAATTATCCTAGCTTAGCATTTACCCAACACAGTTCAAATACAACAATTAACAACACAGCTTAAATTAATCGTTAATTTCAATAGCAACACAACCAATTTTCAGCATAACATTGTAGTGAAACTAATACCCAAAACCCAAATTAATATTCATCATACTCCCATTTATTTAGCAAGAACCCCACCCTTACCTTGGATTGAGTGTAGCTCTAAGAAATTTCAATGGAATTTCTGGGAACTTGACACTAGTAGAAACCTCCTCTTGTTCTTCTTCTCCTCTCAAAACCCTATTCCTCTTTCTCTTCTTTTTTCTTTTTCCTGATAACACTATACTCTCTTTCTCCTCTAATTCTATTTCTAATATAATAGTATTATTTTACTTACTCCCTTAATAAATCTAAATGATCCTAAGTGACATACCCCCTTATTACTTCACAACACCACAAATTAAGCCCAATATCATATTTAAACTTAATAATAAAAATAATACCTTAACTTAATTCCACCAAATTAAATCAGATTATTTATCATGCTACTAAATAAAATAATTCCGACTTCGACGATAAAAATTCGAATTAATATAAAATATTCAAAACAATATTTAATTAAATAAATAATTAAATATCGGGACGTTACAACTCTCCCCCACTTAGAATATTTTCATTCGAAAATAAAAGTTTATCTGGTTCAAATAACTCGGGATAGGAGTCTCGCATCTTGCTCTCCAACTCCCAGGTCATACTTTCTCCAGTAGCTCCTAACCAGAGAACTTTCACCAAAACAATCTCCTTTCCTCTTAGAATCTTCATATCGCGATCCGCGACTCACACATGTATCGTCTCCACCGTGAGATTATTCTGTACCTGCACATCGTCCATCTGAATCACATGAGACATATCAGGAATATACTTCTGGAGTTGCGATACATGAAACACATCATGCAAACTAGCAAGGTTTGGCGGTAACGCCACTCGGTAAGCAACTTTTCCAACTCTATCTGATATCTGATATGGACCTATAAAACAAGGAGTGAGCTTCTTAGACTTCAGAGCTCTCCAAACACCAGTCACAGGCGTGACTCTAAAAAACACATGATCACTAGCTTGGAATTACAAATCCTCCCTTCTCTTGTCATGGTAACTTTTCTGTCTACTTTGAGAAACCTTCATCTTCTCTCGGATAAGCTTCACTTTCTCAGTAGTCTCTCGAACAATCTTAGGTCCAATTACCACACTTTCACCTGATTCATGCCAACACAACAGAGTCCTACACTTCCGACCATACAACGCCTCAAAAGGTGCCATCCCAATACTCGGATGGTAACTGTTATTGTAAGTGAACTCAATCAACGAAATATAAGCATCCCACGAACCTCCCTGCTCAAGAACACGTGCTCTCAACAAATCCTCCAATGATTAAATCGTCCTCTCGGTCTGACCATCCGTCTGAGGATGAGACGCCGTACTCAACCTCAACTTAGATCCCAACGCTTCTTACAAACTTTTCCAGAAATCAGAAGTAAACCTCGGATCTCTATCCGACATAATACAGAAAGGAACACCATGCAACTTCATAATTACTCTGGTGTAAATCTCTACCAACTTCGAAATCGGATATGTGATGTTAACAGGTATAAAGTCTCCGACTTTGTAAGCCTATCAACAATCACCCATACCAAATCATGTCCTCTCAAGGTACTAGGTAATCCCGTTACAAAGTCCATCGAAATGCTATCCCATTTCCATTCTGGAATCTCTAACGGTTACATCAACCTGCAGGCTTCTGATGCTCAATCTTCGACTTCTGACAAGTCAAACAAGCATACACAAACCGTGCCACATTACGCTTCATACCAGACCACCAAAACAAGCCCTTCAAGTTTTGATACATCTTTGTAGCTCCTGGATGAATACTCAAACTGCTTCTATGACTTTCCTCAAGAATCACTTTCTTAATCTCTTCATCATTAGGAATGCAAATACGATCTCAGAATCTCAACACCCTTGCGCATCTATCTTGAAATCATCATTCTCATATCGATCGATTCCCATCATCATATCCACCAACTTCACATCTAGATTTTGAGCCTTACTGATATTGTTGATAAAGTCATTATTAATCTTTAACATTCCCAACATAACACTCTATGGTGTCACTTCACAAACCAGACTCAAATCTCAGAATTGCTCAATCAACTCCAAGTCTTTAACCATCATTGTCGACATGTGCAAAGTCTTTGGGCTTAAAGCATCAACCACAACATTAGCTTTTCCTGGATGATAATTTAAACCGAAATCATAATCCTTCAACAATTCTAACCACCTTCGCTGCCTCATATTCAACTCATTCTGATCAAAAAGATACTTCAAACTCTTATGGTCACTAAACACTTCGAATCTAGAACCATAAAGATGATGGCTCCATATTTTCAACACAAAGAAAACTGCAGCTAATTCTAAATCATGCGTAGGATAATTATTTTCACGAGTCCTCATTTGCCTCGACGCATAAGCAACCACCTTACTATTCTGCATGAGTACACCACCTAACCCCATCAGACAAGCATCATAATACACAACAAAAGGTTCTCCCGGATTAGGCAAAGTTAAAACTGGAGCCGACGTCAATCTCTTCTTCAACTCGGTAAAAATTTCTTCACATCGACTATCCCACACAAAGGCTTTACCCTTACAAGTTAGCTTGGTCAACGGAAGTGCCAACTTAGAAAAACCTTCGATAAACCGCCTATAGTAACCGGCTAATCCCAAGAAGCTTCTAATCTCGGTAACCAACTTCAGAGCTTCCCATTGCAACACATCATCAACTTTAGAAGGATCCACTAAAATTCCACTACCAGAAATGACATGACCAAGGAAACTAACCTCATGCAACCAAAATTCACACTTGGACAACTTCGCATACAACTTCTTCTCTTTCAAAACTTGCAATACAACTCTTAGGTGCTTTTCACGTTCTTCTTTCGATTTAGAGTAAATCAGAATGTCATCAATGAATACCACCAAACTGATCCAAATAAGTATGAAAGATACGATTCATGTACTCCATGAATACTCCCGGCGCATTATTAACACCGAAAGGAATCACCGAATACTCGTAGTGTCCATACCGAGTTCTGAATGCGGTCTTCCGAATATCATCTTCCTTCACTCTAATTTTGTGATATCCTGACCTCAAATCAATCTTAGAAAAAACACTTTCACCCACCAATTGATCCATCAAGTCATCAATTCTCGGAAGCAGATACTTGTTCTTAGTCATCACTTTATTCAATTGTCTATAATCGACACAAAGCCTCATACTTCCATATTTCTTCTTTACTAACAACACAGGCGCTCCCCACAGAGATACACTTGTTCTTACAAACTTTTTCTCAACCAACTCTTCTAACTTCTTGTTCAATTCAGACAACTCAGATGCAGACATCCTGTACGGTGCCATAGAAACAGGTTTGGTACCAATTACAAGATCAATCGCAAACTCAACTTCTCTTTCTGGAGGTACGTCGGGGATTTCATCAAGAAACACTTCAGGAAATTCTCGCACCACCTGCAACTCATCAATCCTAACTTGGTTTTCAATAGATAGCGACGCCATCAACGAGAACATGTGCGCTTCGTCTTGCATCAATTTCCGCAACTGTTTACCAGTCAACAAACCAACTTCTTCCTCTTCATGAGTAGAAAACCTCAAGGTTTTATTATAGAAATTGATATGAACATATTTATACTCTAACCAGTTCATGCCCAAGATCACATCCAATCCGCTTAACGACAAACAAATCAAGTCAACAACAAAGTCTTTACCGAAGATCGACAAAGGGAAATTCAAACACACACGAGAAGTAGTCATCGATCCCTTAGCCGGAATCTCGACGACCATTTCTCCATTCATAGAAGACAACACAAGACCCAATCTTTCAACATAATCAGCAGCAATAAAACAATGAGTAGCACTAGTATCAATAATAGTAATTAAAGGCGTACTATTAATGAAACATGTACCTCTGATGAGTCTGTCCTCACTAACTGTCAGAGTCCCAGCCAAAGCAAACACCTTACCACCGGTTTGTGCCTTCTTTGGTTTCTGACACTGAGTACTACTATGTCCTTCTTCACCATAATTGAAACAAATCACCTATTTATGCCTACACTCAGGAGCCGTGTGTCCAATATTGCCACAACGAAAACACCTCTTCACATCAGCAGTAGTGCACACATTACTCTTATGACCAGGTTACCCATATTTGAAACATACAACTGTAGCATGATCATCTCCCTCACTAGTCCTCTGACCATGAGCAACTCTTTGTTTACCTCTACCAGCATCATAAGGCTTGCCCCGTGTGATCGGTGGAAAAAGAACTGACTGTTTAAAGCTGGATCGCGTATGTTACGGTAAGCAAGAGTCGCCACCGTATTTTATATTCTCCAACATGGAAAGGACAAAAGCACAGCAAAATTCCTTATTGAGAATGTTTCTCAGTTCGGGAGGTAGATTTATAAAAAGGGAAGGTGTTAGCACCCTTTCTATCCATGGTTATCTATGGGCTCTTAGATACTTGCTCATTGTGTTTTCAAAAGTGTTTGCTTTTCAATTGTGAGTGGGTTTGAAAAAGTTTCGTTTAAAGATTTCAGAATGACTCTTGTATCAGTCCTCAAGAGTGTTTGAAAAATTGTTTTGAACGCTTTTTGAAAGTGTCGGTGTGAAAAGAGTTTTTTTGATTTGTTTTTTAATAGAGCAAGTATCTACGAGTCATCTACCTACCCTAAGGAATTAAGCTGTGTAGATGTCCTTAAGGTAGTGCCATCCCACCATTGAGAGATAGGTAGCACCACCGTTGGAGGTGTTCGGGTCAATTCGAGTTTAGGGACAGTGTGGTCACCAGAGCAACAGTAGGACACCTTAGAAGCTACCCTTATGTCCTTGATCCTTTTTTAATCCGAGGCAACCGTTTCGAGGCAACTGGATCATGGACATAAGGACTTACTAAAACGTCCTATACTCGACGACCACGTTTCGAAGGCAACAGGTGAGGCGTACCCTAGAAGTGGTGTGTGAATTTGTGTGTTATTTTCAGTTTAACATTTATCTTTGATCATGCATTTGTGAGCTACGCTTGTTTTTAATTATCCATACATTCTTTCATGCAAAGTTTTAGAATTTAAGAGTGCGGAAAGTAAATGCGGAAAGATAAGTCTTACGCTATTACAAGGCGTGGGTCTATACATCACTGTGATCGGTGGATCTGGAACTGGCTGTTTAACGCTGGTTCGCGAAATGTCACGGAAGCAAGAGTCGCCACCGTCTTTTATTTTCTCCAAATGGAAGGGACAAAAGCACAGAAAAATTCCTTATAGAGATTGCTCTCGGTTCGGGAGGTAGATTATAGAAAGGGAAGGTGTTAGCACCCTTTCTATCCATGGTTATCCATGGGCTCTTAGATACTTGCTCATTGTGTTTTCAAAAATGGTTTGTTTGCTTTTCAACTGTGGGTTTTTAAAAAGTTTCTTTGAAAATTCCAGTTCGACTCTTGTATCGGTCCTCAAGAGTGTTTGAAAAATTGCTTTCGAAAGCTTTTTGAAAAGGTGTCGGTGTGAAAAGTATTTTTGATTCGTTTGGAAATTAGAGCAAGTATCTAGAGTCGTCTACCTACCCTAAGGAATTCGTCTGTGTAAATGTCCTTTAAGGTAGTGCCATCCCACCATTGAGAGATAGGTAGCACCACCGTTGGAGGTGTTCGGGTCAATTCGAAGGTTCGGGACATGGTGATCACCGGAGCAATAGGAAGACACCTTAGAAGCTACCCTCATGCCAGGTTCCCGGATCATGAGGACTTACTAAGACATCCTCTACTCGACGATCACCTTTCGAGAGGCAAGGCAACAGTGAGGCGTACCCTAGGGGTGGTGTGTTATTTGTGTGTCAGATTCATTTATTTTTGTCTTGTCATGTCATGGGTGATCTACGCTTTTGTTTTTATTTTGTCATTCATTCTTGCATGCAATTATTAACAGTTAAAAAGTTGCGAGAAATAAAAAGTTCCTAAACTATTACAAAGGCGCGGGTCCACATCGACAAATTAAATCCAGGACCCGATTTGACATAAAATAAAAATGCGAGAAATATAAAAGTTTAATTTACACGGCTTTGGGAGAATTACAAAAAATTATAAGAAAGGAAATAAATGTGTGAATTGAAATTATTATCGAATGCGAGGGCGTTGGACCCTTTTTAATGAAATTAAATTATTATTAAAAAATTAATTAAATTAAAGAAAAAAAGAAAAGATTTTTGAGGTCTTTTGTATTTATGAATTTTTAATAAGAGGATTAAATGAAATTAAGAAATTAATTAATTAACCCTAATTCTACAATTTTTATTTATTAAGAAAAGCATTAAAATTTAACCTAAAATTAAACCTAATTAATTAATGCAATTTTATTCACAAGAAAATATAATTAATTATGAAAAAGAAAAGGTAAAAATAATTAAAACCTAATTCTACAAATTTTAATTTATTAAGAAAAGATATTGAAATTTACCCTAGAATTGAAAACTAAATTAAATGATATAATTTATTTACAAAAATACTAAATCAAATATATTTATTTTTTGTCTTTTTTTTTTATTTTTTACTATTTTATATTTTATGAAAATAAATTAAATTAAAGAATTTAAAGGAAATTAATTAAAACAAATAAAGATAGCAAAATATGAAAAAGAATAAAAAGCAAACCATGGGGGGTTCTGTCCCCAAACTGGAGGTATATTCCTAGTAATTCTGGCCCATTAGAACCCTGGCCTTGTTGACTTTATTGGCCACGTGTAGCTTCATTGACTTATGCCTATGATGTTCTTCACATCTGGACCCTTTGATTGATCTTGATAAGCGCGTGGCAATCCTGGATGATGGACGTATGGTGGACGCTTGTATTGAAACTGCACAGAAGCATTATTAGAAAAATAATATGGAATAAAAAGGGGGACCTGGGATTCGAACCCAGGTCCCAGAGATTACCAATCCACGTGCTTTCCAACTGATCCAACTACGCGCTTTGGTTATATTATAGGAAACAAATAACATAAGGCAAATCCTGAGTTAGTGGACAATTTTAGCGCGAAATTCAAATGATCCAATCATTGGCCTACACTTCATCATCTTCTTCAAGGCTTCGCTGTATCTGAAACAAAAACAAACAAGATAGCGGGGGTTTTAAACCCCCACTATATGATATATGCAAAAATAGCGAATAGGAATCCCTGCATCATAAATTAGGCGCGATATGTGTGTTCGATTCGTCCAAGTGTCCTGATTTTGACCATGGCCCTGAGATGTTCTAATTTTACAAGATGCGTAAACGCCCGATTCAAAACTTGAGGAACCCTAAAACATTCCAATGGCAATTTTCGTAACAAGCATTGTTAGTCAAATTAAAGGTCACCATTAGTCTCAGAACCTTCATATTAGTCTAAATCAACAGTCAAAATATATCAAAAATGCATGCATATTAGAATATGATTATGGCAAAGTTTTGAGAATGCTTGACACCCATATACCGATTCTGGAGGCGTGGGGACTGGAAAACGATTCAGGAAGCTTCCTTGACGCTTTTGCAAGCTATTGGGATTGTTACTTTGCCTTGAAAAGCCTTGGAACCACGTTTTCAGTTTTCAATTTTTTTCACAAAAACTCAAACTTGGTTCTTGATGTGTGGCGCAGTATTCAGGTCTTTCACACTAGGGTTTGCATCCTGCTTATGTATGGAATGATTAGGGTTGAGTTTTTGGTCCAAAGAATCAAAGCATTGATGTAGAGAATATTTGATTTTCATGGCATAATTTTTCAATCTTTTTCATGCATATTTGATTCCAATCATGGCAAATCACATTGATTTTTTCCCTATCTAATAATGCACGAAATCCTTAAGTTATTCCATGCATAAAAAGATTTGAAAACTTTGGTTTAGTATTTTCCACATATTTTAATTAATTAAATGAATTTTTAGCAATTAAAAATTCAAATAAATAAAATAAAAATGATGAATAACTTCCCTTTGGGCCAAATGGTCGTGCACATGCTTTGGATGATGAATCTTTGAAGAAAAAGAGGCCCATTAGCAATTTTAAGGCATTTGAAGTAAAGTTGACTTTTCAAAATACCCAAAAATTGTCCAACTTCCACAAGGCATATCTTGCTCAATTTTTAAGCTTTGATCATGTTCTTGGACATTTTGGAAAGGTCTTGAAGTCCTCTAACCAATGACTTTGGTCCCATGTCATTTTGATTTACCAATATCAAGTTATGGCCTTTGACTTAAAGTCCCTTTTTGTTGACTTTTGAAAATGACCTATAATGTTGAAATTGATAACTTTTTGTGAGAGCATTTCTTGGACTTGAAGTGTGAAGGAGAGTTGTAGGAAATGTCTTTCTCTTCAAAATGAGCTTTAGATGGAATTTTTCTGATAATCCATGTGGAAGTTATGCCTTGGTCAAGTTACAGTTGACTTTTTCAACTGTCCAAATATGGAAACTTTTGCATCTTGAGACTTTTTGAGCCAAGCTTTGCGAATCATGATCAAGCATTGATCAAATGATGTTTGTGGCTTAAAAATGAGATGTTGACCAAAAATTTGAACTTTTGACTGTCAAATGACCATTTTGCCCCTACAGTTGACTGTAGTGCAATTAGGGTTTTTGACTGTGCAATTTTGTGCTGTAAGTCTTGAAACTTGGCATGAGGATGCTTGACCATGTTTGTAGGCATGTGGGACTTGATTGGACCCTTGAAAACTTCATTTTCTTTGTCAAAACCAAAAACCCTACTTCTTGACTGTTAGGAGGCCCTTGAACTGTGCAACCCTTGGGGAATTTTGAAGCTTTGACTTTGGCAAATTTTGAAGAATATGGGAGGGCAAATTTTGGGGTACAACAGTTGCCCCTGTTCAATCTTCTTAGACCTGAGGATGCAGATTGGCTGACGTGTCTTTCGTAATCCGAAGGTGGAAGATGATTGAACATTAGAGTGCCCAGAAATTTGCGCTCACATAGTAGCAGTGTGATGGCGGAATGGGCTTATAGATGCCATTTGGAGATTGATGGATAGGATGATGGGCTTATAGATGCCATGCTAAGAGGTGATGGAAGGTGGATGGGCTTATAGATGCCATCTGGATGTTGATCGCGTAAGAGATTCCTTAGTGAGAGCTTGCGTACCTGCAAAAGAAAATGATTAGCTGATCTGTTACAGGAGCTGGTCTTCAAACTCTTTGTATGGATGTGTCCTGATTGGTTACAGGAGCTGGATCTGGAGCTTCAAAAAGCGATGAATGAACCAGGGATGGTTACTACCTCAACAGGAACGGTGAGAGAACCTTGGATGATTACTACCTCAACCGTAACGCTGAGAGAATCTGGGGACGATTACTACCTCCGCAGTAACGGGGAGAGAACCATAGGCGACTTAAACCTCAACAGTATCATTGAGAGAATCTTGGATATCTTCAACCTCAACAGTAACGCTGAGAGAATCTGGGGCGACTTCTACCTCAACAGTAACGCTGAGAGAATCTTGGGCGACTTCTACCTCAATAGTAACGCTGAGAGAATCTTGGGCGACTTCTACCTCAACAGTAACGCTGAGAGAATCTGAGGACGATTACTACCTCCACAGTAATGGGGAGAGAACCATAGGCGACTTCAACCTCAACAGTATCATTGAGAGAATCTTGGGCGACTTCTACCTCAACAGTAACACTGAGAGAATCTTGGGCGACTTCTACCTCAACAGTAACGTTGAGAGAATCTTGGGCGACTTCTACCTCAACAGTAACGCTGAGAGAATCTGGGGACGATTACTACCTCCACAGTAACGGGGAGAGAACCATAGGCGACTTCAACCTCAACAGTATCATTGAGAGAATCTTGGGCGACTTCTACCTCAACAGTAACGCTGAGAGAATCTTGGGCGACTTCTACCTCAAAAGTAACGCTGAGAGAATCTTGGGCGACTTCTACCTCAACAGTAACGCTGAGAGAATCTTGGGCGACTTCTACCGAGTCTTTATCAGGAAAATCTGTTAGGGGTCGATTTAGCTGGACTAGAGAAGGCCTTTGACTGGATAAGAAACAGGAAAATCTTAGGGTCGATTTAACTGAACCGGTCTAGGTCTTGAAATCTTCAACTGGATAAGAAACAGGGAGATCTTAGGGTCGATCTGACTGAACCAGAGAAGGCCTTTGACTGGATAAGAAACAGAAAAATCTTAGGGTCGATTTAACTGAACCGGTCTAGGTCTTGAAATCTTCAACTGGATAAGAAACAGGGAGATCTTAGGGTCGATCTGACTGAACCAGAGAAGGCCTTGGACTGGATAAGAAACAGCAAAATCTTAGGGTCGATTTAACTGAACCGGTCTAGGTCTTGAATATAGCTGAGAACTTAACTGGGTCTTTCCTGAAAGGTAAAGGTCAGTCATATGTAATGCATGATATGGATCAAGCAATGGTGTTCTCAACATAAATGAGATTTGTAAGATATGATGCGTATATGCATGCTATAATGTATGAAAATGCGATGCTTATGAACGTGTCTTTTCGTCTAGGAAAGTAAATCCTTTGACGGGTGCCGGGAAGTTAACTCCTGGGCTGATGTTGAAGAATAGATTTTGCTTCCGCTGGGGATGATAGTTGCAAGAATACCGGTAGGAGAAGATGACTCCGTTGGGGAATAAGCTTGGCGAATGGATTACTCTACGGGGAGAAAAGTACTCTAACGATCTTGTTGGGAAGCAATACTCTGTGGGGCGAGAGATACTTTGTTGAAATGTTGACGGTAACTTCGCTGGGGATACCATTGTTATGTTGGAAGTGTTAATAGACTTCACTGGGTAATAAACTTTGCTGAGGACGATCTTTCGGTGGCTTTTGGCTGAGGATAACCCAGTTATATCCTGGTAGGGAAATAATCTTTGAATAAAGCCGGGAGACACGTTCGTGCTCTACGAGGATAAGCTTCCAGAATCTACTGGGGATAAGCTTACTGCTTGGGGAGATGAATTCCAACTTTCCTGGGGAACTAGATTGGACTCTCCTGGGGAAGTTTTGAACTGTAATTTTTGTAAGTTGAAAGAGGGAACCTATGTAGGGTTGCCTGATGATGAGCTCGTGTAAAACCACATCTTGGAAAGAAGGACACCTGTGTGGTAAAACTGCATCCTGAAAGAGGTAAAATCTGGGTAGGGTTTCTGATGACGAGTCCGTGTAAAACTGCATCTTTGGGGAGAGAGAACCTGTGTAGGGTTTCTTCGGGATAAGTTCGTGTAAAACTTCTGGCGGAACCGGGGTGAGGTTACTGCAGGATAAGTTCATGTAAAACTTCTTGATAAACCGGGGTAAGGTCATCTTGAGATAAGTCAGTGTAAGACTTCTGGAGGAACCGGGGTGAGGTTACTGCAGGGTAAGTTCGTGTAAAACTTCTTGATAAACCGAGGTAAGGTCATCTTGAGATAAGTCTGTGTAAGACTTCTGGAGGAACCGGGGTAAGGTTACTGCAGGGTAAGTTCGTGTAAAACTTCTTGATAAACCGGGGTAAGGTCATCTTGAGATAAGTCCGTGTAAGACTTCTGGAGGAACCGGGGTAAGGTTACTGCAGGATAAGTTCGTGTAAAACTTTTGGATGAACCGGGGTGAGGTCATCTTGAGATAAGTCCGTGTAAGACTTCTTCTGAGGATGAGTCCGTGTAAGACTTTGTCTGAAAGTTGAGAAGGAACCGGTGTAGGGTTGCCTGATGGTGATCACGTGGATGATTGTCCTGTTTGGTTTCGGATATTAACCCACGATCAGTCGTCCACTGATTTTTCTTGGATTGTTACCAATGTTGATCTGGAATTTGTAAAGGTATATGGTAATCATCTTTATATTGATCTTTTCTTGGTACCTTGGTTGACAGAGCAACTGGATCGCCTGGACGACTCGTTATTGCCCCTGTTTCTGAGGTGAGGGAGGAAGACCTGTGAGGTGCTGGTAGTTGTTGATGGACAAACCTTCTTCTGGTAGGCAGGTGACAGGATGACAGGACATAGTCGTACGCTTTAATCCCTAACTTTTTGCCTGGACCGCCCTTTCGGGTTTTCAGTCCACCGGGATACCCATTTTTGCCCAAGCCGCCTTTTCAGGTTTTCGACTTGCCGGGTGTACAGATTTTTCATTTCATCCCTTATTTTTGCCCGAACCCTTTTGGTTCGCCGGGAAGCCCTTATTTTTGCCTAGGTACGTCAACCTAGCGGGTCTTTGATCATGCGCAGTATTTTTCCGACTATGTCCACGTTCTCAGAAAGTAGGGAGTTGCCCCTGTCAGAAGTGTTTTGTCATTGTTGTACCCCAAATTTTGACCTAAGATACCGTCTTCCATCTGCATTATTCGCATTGCAAGGGTTTTCACATATTTTATCAAATTTTCAAAGCAGTTTAAAAATTCATAACTTTTTCGAGTCGGGAGCTGTTTATTTGTTGAACGCTAAATTTATTAACTGATCAAGACTTAAACAATGTTCATTAATTATTTATTATCTTAAATTCAAATAATTGGAATTTATTTTCGATTATTATGTAATTTAAAGATTTATAAATGATAAAAAGATTATTTGAGAAAAGGTTTATTAATTGATCAAATAATGTTTATTAATTATTCATTATCCTAAATTTAAATAATGGGAACCTGTTTTCCGTTATTATATAATTTGAAGGTTTATGAATAATGAAATAAACATTTGAAAATGAGTATATTAATTGATCAAGCAATGTTTATTTGATTATTTATTGTTCTAAATTTAAATAGCTGAAGTTCTATTTTTTCAA
The DNA here is from genome assembly GCA_948472305.1 of Vicia faba. Classification (NCBI taxonomy): domain Eukaryota; kingdom Viridiplantae; phylum Streptophyta; class Magnoliopsida; order Fabales; family Fabaceae; genus Vicia; species Vicia faba. The sequence continues at coordinate 120,378,884 of OX451738.1, forward strand.
GTTATTATAATTTAGAAGAATTAAAAATAATAATAAAATAAATAATTGAAGTTATTAATTGATCAATGATATTTATTTATTTGTTTATCATTCTGAATTTAAATGATTGGATTTGATTTTCAGTCATTATATAATTTAAAGAATTATAAACAATAAATAAATAATTGGAAAGAAAAAGAATTAACTGAGAAATAATAGAATTTTTGTTCACTTTATTCTATTTATTACAATTGTCATTTAAATGTTGTGTTATTACAAAATATTTATAAAGACAATTACATAAATGCTTAAAGTAAATAAAAAGCTATTTTTCTAAATTCTAATTCTAAATCTTCCATCCAATGCTTTTGTTTGCTCATTTAATTTTACCTGCGAAAAACAATTAAAAGAAAGTCAGAATTGAATAAATAATTAAAATGCAGAAAATAAATTTAATATTCATCATTAAAAGCAAACGGCCGGAATCAGTTTGCCCTTTTTGCAAATCGCGGGATTTCTCCCGGTTCACAAAAAGGGAGGAATTCTTATGAATGCATAATTAAAAAATAGCACATTTCAAAATCAATTGCATTTTTATCAAAAAAAGCCCACTGCATATTTCAAATATGCATAAATTCAATTTTGGTCAAAACTGCATAAACCATACAAAACAGCATATGCAAGTTCATAACAAAAGCTAACGTTAACCTGCAACCACATAGGAGAGATATGCAAGACAAAAGAAAATGCAATTCCAACAATATGCAATTTCAAACATGTGCAGTCTTAAAACTATGAATGCAAGCAATATGTTTCCATTTTTCATCATATTCCAGCCTGTTTGCTTTTTCAGACAGCAGTACAAGATATCATTTTTATGTATCATTTAGGTACTTGAGAGAGAAGAGAGAAGAGGTTCAGTTTTGCAGGTTTTGGATTTAAGCATGAAATGGGAATAAAGTCAACCATATGTAGCAGCATATGTGCAGAACATTAGAAAAATATATTAAGATACTCAAACCTGAGCCATGACAAAAAAAGGAGGCAACGGTCATATGAGAAGGGAACCCCTTCAAAAGGAAGTCTAAGCTTGCATATCACAGAACCACATCACTGCAAAAACTATCCAGTAAATATCCTATAGCATATCTCTACACAAGACATCACTGCTATGCCATTCAAAAAACCATATTCCATTTCCACACAAGACATTACTGCTAAACCATTTTGCATAGCATATTGCAAATCACACAACCATATCACTGCAAAAACTATTCAAAACTATAACAAAAAGCAAAAATCATCTTTTCTGCTCCAAGGCAAAAATCACACAACCTGCATACTGTATCAAAACCTTAGATAAACCAGTATAATCCAAATCCATTCAAAAACCAATTATTCATATTCCAACCAGTTTTAGACGAAGAAGAAGAGAAGAATTAGTAGCAGAAAGCAAAGAGCGAGGAATCTTCGGAGCTTACCTGATTTCGCCGGAATCGTACCGTCGGACTAGCTCCGACCATGTGAGTTTCTTAAGTTTTTCGCATAAATCTTTATACCGTTGTGTTGCCTTTGTCTCACTGGATAATAATCCTCTCTCAATTTTCTGAAATCATGAAAAATGGCCATTTAATATCATTGCGAATCATCAATACATCAATCCCTATTTAGCACCGGCAATAACTCGTTCGATAAATTTCAAGTTTATTAAATGTTGCAAGACCGATACACAATCACATAAGCACTATTAATTTAAAGCCAATTTGAGGTAATATAGGAAATTCACAAACCTTTTTTTAACACAAACCACACAAAGCAGCCATTAATAACATTAGTATTTATAACACATCATAGATCATCACTCCAAGAGAAAAAAATGTCAAAAAGAAGAATAACTGCATAGGCTGGTGGTTAACATCTGAACCTCCTGTCAAAATCCTAAAACATCTCTATACATCTGAATCATGACACTAACTAACACCAATGAAATTACATGAAATATATTAAAAAAAAATGCAAGTTAACTAAAAGGAAGCATTCTTACATATGTTTTATACCAATGCATACTAACCTTTGAAATGCATTTTACTAACTATACACTTTCCTTACGACGGTGCGGTTAGAGAAGTTAATATCACCTGAACTGAAATCTAATATAAGACTAGATTTGATGTCAATCATGGCAAGTATGTGCTCTCAACAGCATTCCAGACCGAGAAGAAACTAGGTGGATTGCGGGATCGAATGATAAACCATCATGTTGTTATCAACGGCAGCATTTGATGAAGATGCGCCTCCTTTCGCTGTTTGAAAAAAAGGAACGTATTGTTAGCTTTTGCAAATCAGTGACAAATTTTTCTTTTACTAAAAAAAAAACAATAATAACAACTAATCGCGCTAGCAGTATCCATCGTTTTCCTCTTCCTCTTCATGCAGCTTCTTCTTCTCGCCCCAACAACCTCGCCAATTCCCCAAAACACCGCGTTTCGTTTCTTTCCATGATTCATTCCATCAGCATCATACGAACCCAAAATCAATCCATTTGTAAATATCACAAACATCTGACTCTGTTTTTTAAACAAAATCCATTAACACAACACAATTTCAAGCATCATGCGAACAAAATCATCCATCAAAAGCTCTTCATATAGGCTAATTAGAGTTTCAAATTAAAACTTCAATTAAGCTTGAACTAGAGTGTTCTATACCTGCAACAAACATACAGTTCCAGACAAACACTGAGGAAGAAGAATAGAAAACATTATACTAATACACTGCACAAGATCAAACTGCTTCCTCCAATAGATCATCACCACCAATCAACTCCGCACAACCACCCTGTCCAATTCCCTCCGCCTTCCTTCCATCTCCCAGCTCACCATCTTCACAGCTCAACGCCTCTTTCCAATTTTCCTTCATCATCGTCCCGAGCCATCCTCCAATCGCTCTCTCTCTCTCGAACCGCATCTCCTCCTCCGACCCACAATCCTTATCCTGCAACAACATGCCGGTAAATAGATTGTTAGCATTATACAAATCGACGAAGATTCGACCTATTTCTCATGTTCCAGAATACCTCTTATCAACAAAAATTACCTTCTTTTCAAAATGAAACGCTCCTCTAACCTGTGCCGTACTGCGATTCGTTAGCAATTGTTGAACCACTGTGTTGCGTGAGGAACTGAAGCGAGCCAGCACCGACCTCCAGGACGCAGTCACCAGCGGCGGTCAACTTGCACGTTCCTAGGTTTTGTCGCTACAGCATTTGTGTTCTTGGGTCTGGGTCTTCCATGACCCGCTCCACTCCCCTCAACCCATCTCAATTCCTTTTTTAGCTCAAGCCCATTCCATTTGATATTCACACCCCATCTTTTATTTGCTATTTAGTTAATTCTATTCATTTTCTTAACTTAATTAATTTAGACTAGTTAGTTTTCTTAGGAATAAACATATAGTTTTAAGTAGATAATTTTAATATTTTACCCTAATCTCATTTAATCTAAGTTTAGGTTTATTTAATTTTAGTTTTCCTTATTTTAATTAGATATTTGACTTGTAAGTTTTATTTAATTTGAAAAATATTTAATATCTCTAAATATGTGAAAGTAAAAAATGAAAACTAAAAGACACGCTATTTTTCTTTAATTTATTCCCCTCATTTTGGTTAAATACCAATATACAAAAAGACATAAAAAATAAAAACATATAAAACCTAAAAAACATTTCTATTAATTCTAATTACCTTTTATTTATGTTAAAATGCGTAACAAATTAAAACATTTTTCTCTTCATATATTAAACAAAAATCAAAAATGCATATTCACACTCAATCTCTTATTTAATTTGTTGTATATCATTTATCTCATAATTTTCTGTTTAAATATCTCGCATTTACTTGATTATTCTGTTTGCGCTAATCCAAAGGGAATTGTCTAATTTTTGTTGACTTCATGTCCTCAAAAACGATCGAGCGAATACTCTCATTCATTAAAAGCTTAGGGTAATTTTTCCTCAAACATTCAATCTTTTTCGAAGCTTATACCATTTTAAGTCAAAACTTCAACGTTAGGTCGTCGTATTTTCAAAAACCCGTCCGTATCCCTTTTTCGGCCAAAATGATTTATTTTCAATCAAGCGATCAATTTTAAATAAAACAGATATTTCAAAAGGTTCCTATAGAGTACTATAGATGCATTGGGTGCTAGTACCTTCCCATTGTATAACCAACCCCCGAACCATAAGATCTCTTTTCAAAAACGCTTTGTATTTGTATTTTTATTTACATTGCATATTTAGGGTTTTATTTCGCTCTTTTCCCTTTTCCTTTGGAAACAATAAAGCGCGGTGGCGACTCTTGCTTTTGCGAGACGAATTAATCAATAATTCGATCTCCGATTTACCCCGCTACATTTTTTATCGCTACAGAATTGGCGACTCTGCTGGGGACTGATTGACCTCTTGCTGGTCCATCCCTAAGTGGGTTAAGCCTAATTTGTTTTATCTGTTTACTATTATTTGATTTGCTTGATTATATGTTTAAATTGGGGTTATTCGGGTTTTTCGCAAAGGACAAATCCTACACCCGGATTAAGTAACACTTAAGGAATAGGACGGGCGGTATAGTCATGTTAACTTTGAGGGAGTAATCCCGAAAAAGGAGGCATGAGATCCCCCACTCAATGGAAGGCCCTCTTGAACTCAATATTTGTTTACCGAGTAATCGGGAAGACATTATTATTTTCAACCTAGGAGCCCGAGAAGTTGAAGACCGTAGAACCCTAACCCATCTTGGCCTTTTTTAGGTGTAGCGCGGAGACTATAACGGAGTAATTCGGAAGTAGTTGTTACGCGATGCTACGCTCAGACGAGTTTCTCTTGAGAATATTGCTAATTATCGAGTAATCAAGACGTTGGCAATATCCGAAGGAGGAATGTAGACTCTGGGAACTCTTAGAACCTTGTTCTACAGGTGTGATTAAACCCTTAGTACATACCTTGGGGATGTTTTTACCCTTGACTCCATGCTCGTGACGTGGAACCTTTCGACTTTGTTTGTGACCTTGCTTGTGGTTGTTGCATCGCCATGCATTCATGCATCCATAAAACTCTTTTCACTTGACTTTGAAGGAGTTTGGAGGTCTTTCTTTGTAAACATCACTAGTTTCGTCAAACTCAATGGATCTTGGGTGTCGATAGGGCGAAAACCCCAATCCACCAAAATGGATGATTAATCTTGACGATAACTTGATCAATGTTTGGAGCCAATTTAAAATTCATCTGTTATCTTCATACTTGGATGTTTATAACTTGATATCTTGAGTTCCTTGAAAGTCAAATAAAACTCTCTTTTGCATATCATACATCATTCTACATTTTTCTTTGTCTCACTTTCAAAGGTCTTTTTCCGAGTCTTATTTTTTCCCTTGGTCTCACTAGTACAACACTCGCGCTAAGAGGATAATGGAGAATATCAAGCAAGAGGTTTCTGAACTCCGCAGAGAGGTGACTATTTTGAAAGCTGGTTTGGATTACTTAACTGGTTTGTGGAAATTCTGATCTCCGCCCAAGTCAATCCTTCTAGGAGGGAGGAAGCAAGGATAAAAGTCTTCACGGAGACTCTAAAATCTTTTTCTCATGAAAAGGTGACGGTTAATGCACCTGATGACTTTCCTGACAAGGTGAATGTGGGAGTGCGTCTAGAAGAAGATGCCGGAAAGGGATGTTTATATGAAGTGGGTAACTCAGTTAATGGTGTGAGGAATGTTGATAATGACTTTTCCAAGAAGAGAACAAAAGGAAGGAATAATCATCATCAGAATCATCACGTTCATCAACAGAATCAGCAAGTTCCTAATCAGAGGAAAACCCAGTTTGATTCAATTCCAATCACCTATACAGAGTTGTTCCCTATCCTGTTGCAGAGGAATTTGGTTCAGACCCGACCTCCACCGAAGATCCCTAAGAAGATACATTGGAACTACAAAGCTGATTTGGCTTGTACTTTTCATCAAGGTGCTCCTGGGCATGACTTGGAGGGTTGCTTTGCTTTGAAGATTGAGGTTCAGAAGTTGGTCCGAAGTGGTATCTTGTCATTCAAGGACGTTGGTTTTGAAGTTCAAATCAAACGGGCGCCGAAGAGTAAACACGACTGAGGGTGACTTTGAGTTTTTGAAGATGTTTTCGGTAGTTCAAGTGGAAAGCCTTCCCAGATTATTAACTTGTTTCTGCTTTTGTAGCTTTTCTATTTATCGAAACATTGTTTGCATGTAAGAACTTGTTTGCATCTGAATGATCATTTTAATACAATGAGTATGTTTGTCTTGAAGAAATTCATTCATTTCACTCATATTTGTTTTCAAATTTTAAATTTCTTTTTGCATTATGATGCCAACTTGCTGACCATTCTCTTGCCTAGGCAGAGATTGGGGGGGGATGATGATCTAAAGAACACAAAATCTTTGGTTGCATGCTTTTGAATAAAATCTTGTTGATGATGTACAGGCATTGTTTCAAATCCCTAAACACCGGAGATATAAGGAAGATAATCCCTTGCTAACCCCTTTTGAGCCTTTGAAGCAGAAGTTTCTTTTCTATACGAAAAAACCTTGAATTTTAACCTGGGGCAGGGTAGTTTTCAGTTAGTCTGATTGAGTGTTCAAAATTCGCAAGGAAGATGTTACCGTCACAAAATCCTTTGAGAGATGAACACTCATGTTGAATTAACCGAACATAGAGTTGGAGAACATCATGAAGAGTGGGTGGGCACCAAATATTTTGAGCCTTACTAAAAAACCATGAATCAGACCACATTACATCCTTCAAAAGTCCTAATTGAAACAAGTTCATTCTGAAAACATACTTCAATGAGATAGTGTTCCTGACTCCCATGAATGTTCTAAATAGTTATGTTGGTATCACATGTTTTTCCTATACAAAAATAGATGATGCTCTAGCTCGCAAAATTTGTGCGATATCTTTTCAAAATCTTCAAGACTTATATAACTGTTGCATTAGAATTCTCATTCTCATTGTAAACTTTTTCTAACTGCAAAACATTTGCTTGATATCAAGGAAGCTCACATAAACACCAGTGATGAGTTTATTCTTTTAAGGCTTGAAACTATGTTGAGTAATTGGAGAATCAATTCAAAAAAATCATATCCAGGGGCATGTCAGTTGAAGACCTTAAGCACGAACATGTTGCTTCTCCCAGTTATTGCTTTTCCCAATTTGTTTGCTCGTTTGGGGCAAAAATTCGAAGACTTTGTTGTGCCGACTACAGTCAATCCGGGGCAATCGCGTCAAGATTGGATGAATTCCTCTAAGAGTTTGAAGACACCAGAGCATGGTGAATGCCAGGTCTGTTGTAAACCCTCGTTAGACGATTTCTCCTCATCAACCTTTTAGCTTGGGGCATTTTAGAAGTGAAGTTATTCGCAAGAATCGTCGTGCATCAGCAGTAAACTTGGGGCACCAATTTGGTCCCAGGGGCAATCTAGACTTGTTAGAATGTGTGTTATGTATCGCACACTTTATCAGAGGGTGGTGTTCCCGGTATCTCCAGCTAAGCATGACTTTTTCCAGCTGAAGCTTTGTTCGTGTTGTTACCCTTTCAATGGATTGTCGACGTTAGAAGACTAGACTTTGGATTTTCTACCTAAAATATCTTCCTCTCCAAGAGATTTAAGCCTTGTAGAAGGATTTTACAGCATTGTTGGCTTTTGTCTTCTATCTCCAGTGATGTTCCCCTCCTTTTGAGATTAGCCGAGTGTCGGGTTGTACTATGATGTCTTATCATCTTCTGTCCATCTCCCCTGTCGTTTTGTCAGCATACACATGACATTCATTCACACTTGCATCATGCACGCACAGTTGTATTTGTTGATGTCATTGAGTTCGTACACCTTGGTTGTGTCTTTTCAAATAGCACATTTGATCTTTCCAAATAGAGTGCCAACTTAAGCATAAAATGTGCCTCCTTTCTAACTCCCCAATTGAGCTAATCCTCGTGGATGATTTTTGATTTAGCTTACCTTGTCCATTTCTGGATAGGATAATTTCCCCAATCGATTTACTTTCTCATTGGGAGGAGTCTTGTTTGACTGTTTTCTCTTTGGTTATTCCTGGATGAAGTGGCTGCCTCTTGCATAGGCTATACTCTTTGATTTTCCCCAGTGAGTTTGCGACCAAGACGACTGGTGCATTTATTTTGCACATTTAAGTGTTTGATCTCCTCGGGAAGGATTGATTCAGGGTTCTCTTTGATGAAGATTTTATTCTCTGCCAATATCATCGCAGTTTCCTTCTGAATTATGTTGGAAAACGACAAGCGTTAGCTCTTCACGAGCAACTTGTACGTTAATCTTCGAAAGCGCCGAGCAGCAGTTCTTCATGAGCTACTAGTGCGTCATTTTATCTTTTCGAAGGCGCCGAGCAGCAGTTCTTCATGAGCTACTAGTGCGTCATTTACTTTTTCTGAGAGCGCCGAGCAGCAGTTCTTCATGAGCTACTAGTGCGTTATTTACTTTTTCTGAAAGCGCCGAGCAGCAGTTCTTCATGAGCTACTAGTGCGTTATTTACTTTTTCTGAAAGCGCCGAGCAGCAGTTCTTCATGAGCTACTAGTGCGTTATTTACTTTTTCTGAGAGCGCCGAGCAGCAGTTCTTCATGAGCTACTAGTGCGTCATTTTATCTTTTCGAAAGCGCCAAGCAGCAGTTCTTCATGAGCTACTAGTGCGTCATTTTATCTTTTCGAAAGCGCCGAGCAGCAGTTCTTCACGAGCTACTAATGCGTCATGTTCTTTTCTTTTCGAAAGCGCCGAGCAGCAGTTCTTCATGAGCTACTAGTGCGTCATTTTATCTTTTCGGAAGCGCCGAGCAGCAGTTCTTCATGAGCTATTAGTGCGTCATTTATTCTTTTTTGAAAGCGCCGAGCAGCAGTTCTTCATGAGCTATTAGTGCGTCATTTATTCTTTTTTGAAAGCGCCGAGCAGCAGTTCTTCATGAGCTATTAGTGCGTCATTTTTATTTTCTGAAAGCGACAAGCAGCAAACTCTTCATGAGTTACCAGTACGTTATTACTTTTCTTTGGACGACAACAAGCGGCAGCTTCTTTATTTGAGCAACTTGTTTGTTATCGGTATTTTCTTTGGAAAACAGCAAGTGGTAGCCTCTTTATTTGAGCAGCTTGTTTGTTATCGGTATTTTCTTCGGACGACAGCAAGCGGCAGCCTCTTTATTTGAGCAACTTGTATGTTATCGGTATTTTCTCTGGACGACAACAAATGGCAGTTTTCTTTATTTGAACAACCTTCGTATCTACAGTCTCATTACCTCAGCATTAATGAGTATATCTCTGAAAATCTAGCAAAGAAGTCTGTTACGAATCTGTACCTCCAGAAGTCGGTAACCAGTTATCAGCAATTTGATACTCTCTATCTACCGTCGACCTTGAGTTGTGAACTCACTGTTTTGGGATCAATAATCTGTTACGGCCTATGCAAGATGCTCTCTTTGTTAGGGTAGAGGTTATATTCCCTCGATTTTATTCGCTGTCAGGAGTCTGTCGTTTGAAGTCGATAGCTCGTTTTCCCCAGTAGCGTATAATTCATGTCTCTGTGTTTTGTTGGTGTTCGATTCCTCCAACGTTTGTCTTGTTTCATACAATATCTTTCTCTGTGAATTCAACACTACATTCATATCACCGCATGATGACGGCATCTTAGGACAAAATTTGCGTAATTATGTATTTAAGTACCTTCAATCTCGTCGAGACGAAGACTTTAATCTTCATATCTCCGGATAGAAGGAACTTAAATAGGGGCAGCTGTTGTACCCCAAATTTTGACCTAAGATACCGTCTTCCATCTGCATTATTCGCATTGCAAGGGTTTTCACATATTTTATCAAATTTTCAAAGCAGTTTAAAAATTCATAACTTTTTCGAGTCGGGAGCTGTTTATTTGTTGAACGCTAAATTTATTAACTGATCAAGACTTAAACAATGTTCATTAATTATTTATTATCTTAAATTCAAATAATTGGAATTTATTTTCGATTATTACGTAATTTAAAGATTTATAAATGATAAAAATATTATTTGAGAAAAGGTTTATTAATTGATCAAATAATGTTTATTAATTATTCATTATCCTAAATTTAAATAATGGGAACCTGTTTTCCGTTATTATATAATTTGAAGGTTTATGAATAATGAAATAAACATTTGAAAATGAGTATATTAATTGATCAAGCAATGTTTATTTGATTATTTATTGTTCTAAATTTAAATAGCTGAAGTTCTATTTTTTCAAGTTATTATAATTTAGAAGAATTAAAAATAATAATAAAATAAATAATTGAAGTTATTAATTGATCAATGATATTTATTTATTTGTTTATCATTCTGAATTTAAATGATTGGATTTGATTTTCAGTCATTATATAATTTAAAGAATTATAAACAATAAATAAATAATTGGAAAGAAAAAGAATTAATTGAGAAATAATAGAATTTTTGTTCACTTTATTCTATTTATTACAATTGTCATTTAAATGTTGTGTTATTACAAAATATTTATAAAGACAATTACATAAATGCTTAAAGTAAATAAAAAGCTATTTTTCTAAATTCTAATTCTAAATCTTCCATCCAATGCTTTTGTTTGCTCATTTAATTTTACCTGCGAAAAACAATTAAAAGAAAGTCAGAATTGAATAAATAATTAAAATGCAGAAAATAAATTTAATGTTCATCATTAAAAGCAAACGGCCGGAATGAGTTTGCCCTTTTTGCAAATCGCGGGATTTCTCCCGGTTCACAAAAAGGGAGGAATTTTTATGAATGCATAATTAAAAAATAGCACATTTCAAAATCAATTGCATTTTTATCAAAAAAAGCCCACTGCATATTTCAAATATGCATAAATTCAATTTTGGTCAAAACTGCATAAACCATACAAAACAGCATATGCAAGTTCATAACAAAAGTTAACGTTAACCTGCAACCACATAGGAGAGATATGCAAGACAAAAGAAAATGCAATTCCAACAATATGCAATTTCAAACATGTGCAGTCTTAAAACTATGAATGCAAGCAATATGTTTCCATTTTTCATCATATTCCAGCCTGTTTGCTTTTTCAGACAGCAGTACAAGATATCATTTTTATGTATCATTTAGGTACTTGAGAGAGAAGAGAGAAGAGGTTCAGTTTTGCAGGTTTTGGATTTAAGCATGAAATGGGAATAAAGTCAACCATATGTAGCAGCATATGTGCAGAACATTAGAAAAATATATTAAGATACTCAAACCTGAGCCATGACAAAAAAAGGAGGCAACGGTCATATGAGAAGGGAACCCCTTCAAAAGGAAGTCTAAGCTTGCATATCACAGAACCACATCACTGCAAAAACTATCCAGTAAATATCCTATAGCATATCTCTACACAAGACATCACTGTTAAGCCATTCAAAAAACCATATTCCATTTCCACACAAGACATTACTGCTAAACCATTTTGCATAGCATATTGCAAATCACACAACCATATCACTGCAAAAACTATTCAAAACTATAACAAAAAGCAAAAATCATCTTTTCTGCTCCAAGGCAAAAATCACACAACCTGCATACTGTATCAAAACCTTAGATAAACCAGTATAATCCAAATCCATTCAAAAACCAATTATTCATATTCCAACCAGTTTTAGACGAAGAAGAAGAGAAGAATTAGTAGCAGAAAGCAAAGAGCGAGGAATCTTCGGAGCTTACCTGATTTCGCCGGAATCGTACCGTCGGACTAGCTCCGACCATGTGAGTTTCTTCAGTTTTTCGCATAAATCTTTATACCGTTGTGTTGCCTTTGTCTCACTGGATAATAATCCTCTCTCAATTTTCTGAAATCATGAAAAATGGCCATTTAATATCATTGCGAATCATCAATACATCAATCCCTATTTAGCACCGGCAATAACTCGTTCGATAAATTTCAAGTTTATTAAATGTTGCAAGACCGATACACAATCACATAAGCACTATTAATTTAAAGCCAATTTGAGGTAATATAGGAAATTCACAAACCTTTTTTTAACACAAACCACACAAAGCAGCCATTAATAACATTAGTATTTATAACACATCATAGATCATCACTCCAAGAGAAAAAAATGTCAAAAAGAAGAATAACTGCATAGGCTGGTGGTTAACATCTGAACCTCCTGTCTAAATCCTAAAACATCTCTATACATCTGAATCATGACACTAACTAACACCAATGAAATTACATGAAATATATTAAAAAAATGCAAGTTAACTAAAAGGAAGCATTCTTACATATGTTTTATACCAATGCATACTAACCTTTGAAATGCATTTTACTAACTATACACTTTCCTTACGACGGTGCGGTTAGAGAAGTTAATATCACCTGAACTGAAATCTAATATAAGACTAGATTTGATGTCAATCATGGCAAGTATGTGCTCTCAACAGCATTCCAGACCGAGAAGAAACTAGGTGGATTGCGGGATCGAATGATAAACCATCATGTTGTTATCAACGGCAGCATTTGATGAAGATGCGCCTCCTTTCGCTGTTTGAAAAAAAGGAACGTATTGTTAGCTTTTGCAAATCAGTGACAAATTTTTCTTTTACTAAAAAAAAAACAATAATAACAACTAACCGCGCTAGCAGTATCCATCGTTTTCCTCTTCCTCTTCATGCAGCTTCTTCTTCTCGCCCCAACAACCTCGCCAATTCCCCAAAACACCGCGTTTCGTTTCTTTCCATGATTCATTCCATCAGCATCATACGAACCCAAAATCAATCCATTTGTAAATATCACAAACATCTGACTCTGTTTTTTAAACAAAATCCATTAACACAACACAATTTCAAGCATCATGCGAACAAAATCATCCATCAAAAGCTCTTCATATAGGCTAATTAGAGTTTCAAATTAAAACTTCAATTAAGCTTGAACTAGAGTGTTCTATACCTGCAACAAACATACAGTTCCAGACAAACACTGAGGAAGAAGAATAGAAAACATTATACTAATACACTGCACAAGATCAAACTGCTTCCTCCAATAGATCATCACCACCAATCAACTCCGCACAACCACCCTGTCCAATTCCCTCCGCCTTCCTTCCATCTCCCAGCTCACCATCTTCACAGCTCAACGCCTCTTTCCAATTTTCCTTCATCATCGTCCCGAGCCATCCTCCAATCGCTCTCTCTCTCGAACCGCATCTCCTCCTCCGACCCATAATCCTTATCCTGCAACAACATGCCGGTAAATAGATTGTTAGCATTATACAAATCGACGAAGATTCGACCTATTTCTCATGTTCCAGAATACCTCTTATCAACAAAAATTACCTTCTTTTCAAAATGAAACGCTCCTCTAACTTGTGCCGTACTGCGATTCGTTACCAATTGTTGAACCACTGTGTTGCGTGAGGAACTGAAGCGAGCCGGCACCGACCTCCAGGACGCAGTCACCAGCGGCGGTCAACTTGCACGTTCCTAGGTTTTGTCGCTACATCATTTGTGTTCTTGGGTCTGGGTCTTCCATGACCCGCTCCACTCCCCTCAACCCATCTCAATTCCTTTTTTAGCTCAAGCCCATTCCATTTGATATTCACACCCCATCTTTTATTTGCTATTTAGTTAATTCTATTCATTTTCTTAACTTAATTAATTTAGACTAGTTAGTTTTCTTAGGAATAAACATATAGTTTTAAGTAGATAATTTTAATATTTTACCCTAATCTCATTTAATCTAAGTTTAGGTTTATTTAATTTTAGTTTTCCTTATTTTAATTAGATATTTGACTTGTAAGTTTTATTTAATTTGAAAAATATTTAATATCTCTAAATATGTGAAAGTAAAAAATGAAAACTAAAAGACACGCTATTTTTCTTTAATTTATTCCCCTCATTTTGGTTAAATACCAATATACAAAAAGACATAAAAAATAAAAACATATAAAACCTAAAAAACATTTCTATTAATTCTAATTACCTTTTATTTATGTTAAAATGCGTAACAAATTAAAACATTTTTCTCTTCATATATTAAACAAAAATCAAAAATGCATATTCACACTCAATCTCTTATTTAATTTGTTGTATATCATTTATCTCATAATTTTCTGTTTAAATATCTCGCATTTACTTGATTATTCTGTTTGCGCTAATCCAAAGGGAATTGTCTAATTTTTGTTGACTTCATGTCCTAAAAAACGATCGAGCGAATACTCTCATTCATTAAAAGCTTAGGGTAATTTTTCCTCAAACATTCAATCTTTTTCGAAGCTTATACCATTTTAAGTCAAAACTTCAACGTTAGGTCGTCGTATTTTCAAAAACCCGTCCGTATCCCTTTTTCGGCCAAAACGATTTATTTTCAATCAAGCGATCAATTTTAAATAAAACAGATATTTCAAAAGGTTCCTATAGAGTACTATATATGCATTGGGTGCTAGTACCTTCCCATTGTATAACCAACCCCCGAACCATAAGATCTCTTTTCAAAAACGCTTTGTATTTGTATTTTTATTTACATTGCATATTTAGGGTTTTATTTCGCTCTTTTCCCTTTTCCTTTGGAAACAATAAAGCGCGGTGGCGAATCTTGCTTTTGCGAGACGAATTAATCAATAATTCGATCTCCGATTTACCCCGCTACATTTTTTATCGCTACAGTCATGTCACCAGACGGTGTTTGATCAGGCAAGATTCGTTGTCGGAATGCCCCAGGTGATCCGGATGGAGATTTGCCCCAGGCTATTTGGCCTTTTGAGAGATTCTCTGAATCTTGACTGAATTGCCCCAGATGATGGATAATAATCACGTCTGCCCCTTGATTGGAATTGCTTTTGTTCACTAGGTATTCATCGTGCGGATTTCCCTGCTGCTCAAACAAATATTCATATGTAAACAAAGTTATGTTAAAAATGCAAAGCTTATGTCTGTCTTGAAGATTTTGAAAATGCATTCGTTTTCATAAAACAAGTGAATGTTTGTAAAACGTGATGTCAACTCCGTATTTACCGTAGGCCTTAAGGAGTCAGGATACCTTTCGCGACAGTATGCTTTCGAACTAACCCATGCTTCAGCTAGGACTTTTAAGGGTTATAACGTGGCCTGGTTCATGGTTTAGGAAACAAAGGATAAAGGCTCAAATTTTATTTGTACCCACCCACTCTTCATGATGTTCTCCAAACCTAAACTCAGTTGATCATACGTTAGACCTTGTTTGAATTTTTGCTTTGATATACCAGTGATGGTTCAGATATTGATAGTTTATTTTGAATAGGCAGTCATTCATTTTTGTTATTGAGGGTTTGTGTGACCTCTTTTCCTTTTTTTTTGATTTCGTTATCCCTATTTTTTGCCTGAACTGTTCTTTTGTGATTACAGCCAGCGGGATGCCCCAGTTTTGTAAGTCTCCTTCATAGGTTTTGCCTTTATGGGTTCTTATATTGAAAAATAATGACTGCCTTTCTTTATTGATTATTCGGAACCATCACTGTCTTTCTTTGTTTTTTAAGGACCTCTTTGGTGCCATTCGTTATGCACCTGGATCAACTGAGAGAACTACCCTGCCCCAGGTTATAATAAAAGGGTTTTAATTTTCGAAAAGAAAAACTCCTACTTCTTTGGCTCAGAGGGGTTGACGAGGGATTATCTTCCTTATAACTCCAGTGTTTAGGGATTGAAACAATGCCTGTACCTCATCAGTGGGGTTTGTTCAAAAGCATACTGTAAAGATCGTGGTATCGTTTTCGTCATCCTCCCTCAAGAGGCTTAGAACTATTAATTGAGAGTTGTCATCAGAAAAAATATGAAAATAATTTGCGTATAGTGAATACGAATATATTGCTTCAAAACAGACATATGCGATGCATTACTGAAATAACAACGTTTAACATGAGTAAATGTTTGAACAATAGAAAATTACAACTTGAAAATTCTAATGAACAAAAGTCTTTTCATCTCAGGGCTTGTCACTTCAAATGGTGAGCCTTGGAAGGATGGTAGAAAAACTCGGCCTGTCCATCTTGTGTGAACTCCAATGCTCCTTCATCAATCAGGTCTTGGATTTTGTTCTTCAGAGCCCAACACTCATTTGTATCATGTCCTGGACTGGCAGAGTGGTAGGCATACCTTTTGTTGGGATCATAGATAGGAGATGCTGTGTTGGGGTTCCGGGGATGAGCCCTTAATGTGATCAGGTTCAACCTCAACAGGCGTTGTAAAGCTTGAAACAACGACATGTTGAGCTGGGTGAATTTCCTCCTAGGCTTGTCTGGCTGACGCTGGTGAAGTTGCTGCTGAGTTTGTGACCCTGAAGCCATTTGAGGAGCTCTCCCCTTATCTCCTTGTCTCAAAGATGGTTGAATGATGACTGGCCCTTCAACCTTAGATGTTTGCCCCAGTTGGTTACCCCGAAGCAGTTGGTTGACGAGAACTCCGAGCTCTTCTTGTCTTTGAGCTAAGCCTTGAATGATAGTCATCTGCCCCAGCATCTGGGCTCTCACTGCATCCACTTCAGCTTGCAGATGTTTCAGCCGTTCGTCCTCATCGCTGTTCCTGACCAAAGTCTCCATGAGAAGTGTCCTTAGCTCCTCCTGCCCCTTGGATAGATTCAGGAGGATTTCCTTGAACCGAGTCTCTTGAGCCAGAAGGTCCCTGTTATCTGGTTGGGAAGCCATTGCTGAAATAAACAGCGAGAAAGGTAAGTGACCTGTTAGAAGGGTACCTGTTATGCAATGATGTGTATGACATGCATGTAATGTTTTCAAGGACCTCGTGGGATAAACAAGAAAATTTGTTAGAATTTGGATCCGGTAGCTTGATTTGAAGGAACTTCATATTTGTTGAGAGTCCTTCTTCAAGGGTCAAAGGCTCACCATATCCAGTGGGTCATAGCCTCTGACAACCTTGGCTAGAGGAAAATAAATCCTCTTTGCCCCTTGCCAGATGTTGGTTCATCCGGACCTGCATCACAGACCCTTGAGATCATTGAAATGGGTTAGGATGTATGCAATGGTATGATGTTATGCTATGCATGGGGTAATGTAAGTAACCCTGTTGTGAGTCCCAATTAAGGACTGCAAACCAAAACCTGCAAGAAACTCAAGTAAAACCTGTCATGAGTCCCAATTAAGGACTATAAACAAAACCTGCAAGAAACTTAGTAAACCCTGTTATGAGTCCCAATTAAGGACTATAAACAAAACCTGCAAGTAACTTATGTGTCAGATAACAAGCATGCAAGAAGTAGTCAAGTACGAAGGCACACAAGTCACACAAGAGAAGCCCTTAGAGTTTAGGCCAGCATGAGGTCTAGGTATTACCCTCTTTCAGTTTGTTGGTTCATACCTGTCCTATCAAAAGTAACCGGGTTCTTAGAGTATCCCAATATCATTGACTACCCTCAATCGGTCATAACTCCAGCATCGCAATCTTTTCTTGCAGCCAGAACCATCACGAGAGTTTAGCCTCAATGGGCGTAGCATACTGCTACTGTTCTAATGGCCAAGTTGTGTCATTTAAGGTTCTAAGGTCAGTTGGTGCTTAATGACTCCTCAGAAGACCCATATTCTCCTCATTACGACACAAGGGATATCGGTACAGACCAAGGTGCCACACCAACGTAGCCACTGCTTCACCCGTGTCGGTCTACGCCAGACAGGTCCCTCACAGCTTATGCTACCTAAACAGGGTATCCCCAGATCCGGGTTAGGATCTTTGTAACTCCCATGCAACCCACAATTTTAAAGCAAGCAAGTCATTACAATTGAAAATACAGTTATGAACTAATCCTAAGGTACACCTCACTTTATAAAGATATCCCCAGCAAAGTCGCCAGTTCTGTGATCGGTGGATCTGAAACTGACTGTTTAACGCTGGTTCGTGAAATGTCGTGGAAGCAAGAGTCACCACCGTCTTTTATTTTCTCCAAATGGAAAGGACAAAAGAACAGAAAAATTCCTTATAGAGATTGCTCTCGGTTCGGGAGGTAGATTATAGAAAGGGAAGGTGTTAGCACCCTTTCTATCCATGGTTATCCATGGGCTCTTAGATACTTGCGCATTGTGTTTTCAAAAATGGTTTGTTTGCTTTTCAACTGTGGGTTTTTAAAAAGTTTCTTTGAAAATTCCAGTTCGACTCTTGTATCGGTCCTCAAGAGTGTTTGAAAAATTGCTTTCGAAAGCTTTTTGAAAAGGTGTCGGTGTGAAAAGTATTTTTGATTCGTTTGGAAATTAGAGCAAGTATCTAGAGTCGTCTACCTACCCTAAGGAATTCGTCTGTGTAAATGTCCTTTAAGGTAGTGCCATCCCACCATTGAGAGATAGGTAGCACCACCGTTGGATGTGTTCGGGTCAATTCGAAGGTTCGGGACATGGTGATCACCGGAGCAATAGGAAGACACCTTAGAAGCTACCCTCATGCCAGGTTCCCGGATCATGAGGACTTACTAAGACATCCTCTACTCGACGATCACCTTTCGAGAGGCAAGGCAACAGTGAGGCGTACCCTAAGGGTGGTGTGTGATTTGTGTGTCAGATTCATTTATTTTTGTCTTGTCATGTCATGGGTGATCTACGCTTTTGTTTTTATTTTGTCATTCATTCTTGCATGCAATTATTAACAGTTAAAAAGTTGCGAGAAATAAAAAGTTCCTAAACTATTACAAAGGCGCGGGTCCACATCGCCAAATTAAATCCAGGACCCGATTTGACATAAAATAAAAATGCGAGAAATATAAAAGTTTAATTTACACGGCTTTGGGAGAATTACAAAAAATTATAAGAAAGGAAATAAATGTGCGAATTGAAATTATTATCGAATGCGAGGGCGTTGGACCCTTTTTAATGAAATTAAATTATTATTAACAAATTAATTAAATTAAAGAAAAAAAGAAAAGATTTTTGAGGTTTTTTGTATTTATGAATTTTTAATAAGAGGATTAAATGAAATTAAGAAATTAATTAATTAACCCTAATTCTACAATTTTTATTTATTAAGAAAAGCATTAAAATTTAACCTAAAATTAAACCTAATTAATTAATGCAATTTTATTCACAAGAAAATATAATTAATTATGAAAAAGAAAAGGTAAAAATAATTAAAACCTAATTCTACAAATTTTAATTTATTAAGAAAAGATATTGAAATTTACCCTAGAATTGAAAACTAAATTAAATGATATAATTTATTTACAAAAATACTAAATCAAATATATTTATTTTTTGTCTTTTTTTTGATTTTTTACTATTTTATATTTTATGAAAATAAATTAAATTAAAGAATTTAAAGGAAATTAATTAAAACAAATAAAGATAGCAAAATATGAAAAAGAATAAAAAGCAAACCATGGGGGGTTCTGTCCCCAAACTGGAGGTATATTCCTAGTAATTCTGGCCCATTAGAACCCTGGCCTTGTTGATTTTATTGGCCACATGTAGCTTCATTGACTTATGCCTATGATGTTCTTCACATCTGGACCCTTTGATTGATCTTGATAAGCGCGTGGCAATCCTGGATGATGGACGTATGGTGGACGCTTGTATTGAAACTGCACAGAAGCATTATTAGAAAAATAATATGGAATAGAAAGGGGGACCTGGGATTCGAACCCAGGTCCCAGAGATTACCAATCCACGTGCTTGCCAACTGATCCAACTACGCGCTTTGGTTATATTATAGGAAACAAATAACATAAGGCAAATCATGAGTTAGTGGACAATTTTAGCGCGAAATTCAAATGATCCAATCATTGGCCTACACTTCATTATCTTCTTCAAGGCTTCGCTGTATCTGAAACAAAAACAAACAAGATAGCGGGGGTTTTAAACCCCCACTATATGATATATGCAAAAATAGCAAATAGGAATCCCTGCATCATAAATTAGGCGCGATATGTGTGTTCGATTCGTCCAAGTGTCCTGATTTTGACCATGACCCTGAGATGTTCTAATTTTACAAGATGCGTAAACGCCCAATTCAAAACTTGAGGAACCCTAAAACATTCCAATGGCAATTTTCGTTACAAGCATTGTTAGTCAAATTAAAGGTCACCATTAGTCTCAGAACCTTCATATTAGTCTAAATCAACAGTCAAAATGTATCAAAAATGCATGCATATTAGAATACGATTATGGAAAAGTTTTGAGAAAGCTTGACACCCATATACCGATTCTGGAGGCGTGGGGACTGGAAAACGATTCAGGAAGCTTCCTTGACGCTTTTGCAAGCTATTGGGATTGTTACTTTGCCTTGAAAAGCCTTGGAACCACGTTTTCAGTTTTCAATTTTTTTCACAAAAACTCAAACTTAGTTCTTGATGTGTGGCGCAGTATTCAGGTCTTTCACACTAGGGTTTGCATCCTGCTTATGTATGGAATGATTAGGGTTGAGTTTTTGGTCCAAAGAATCAAAGCATTGATGTAGAGAATATTTGATTTTCATGGCATAATTTTCAATCTTTTTCATGCATATTTGATTCCAATCATGGCAAATCACATTGATTTTTTCCCTATCTAATAATGCACGAAATCCTTAAGTTATTCCATGCATAAAAAGATTTGAAAACTTTGGTTTAGTATTTTCCACATATTTTAATTAATTAAATGAATTTTTAGCAATTAAAAATTCAAATAAATAAAATAAAAATGATGAATAACTTCCCTTTGGGCCAAATGGTCGTGCACATGCTTTGGATGATGAATCTTGGAAGAAAAAGAGGCCCATTAGCAATTTTAAGGCATTTGAAGTAAAGTTGACTTTTCAAAATACCCAAATATTTCCCAACTTCCACAAGGCATATCTTGCTCAATTTTTAAGCTTTGATCATGTTCTTGGACATTTTGGAAAGGTCTTGAAGTCCTCTAACCAATGCCTTTGGTCCCATGTCATTTTGGTTTAACAATATCAAGTTATGGCCTTTGACTTAAAGTCCCTTTTTGTTGACTTTTGAAAATGACCTATAATGTTGAAATTGATAACTTTTTGTGAGAGCATTTCTTGGACTTGAAGTGTGAAGGAGAGTTGTAGGAAATGTATTTCTCTTAAAAATGAGCTTTGGATGGAATTTTTCTGATAATCCATGTGGAAGTTATGCCTTGGTCAAGTTACAGTTGACTTTTTCAACTGTCCAAATATGGAAACTTTTGCATCTTGAGACTTTTTGAGCCAAGCTTTGAGAATCATGATCAAGCATTGATCAAATGATGTTTGTGGCTTAAAAATGAGATGTTGACCAAAAATTTGAACTTTTGACTGTCAAATGACCATTTTGCCCCTACAGTTGACTGTAGTGCAATTAGGGTTTTTGACTGTGCAATTTTGTGCTGTAAGTCTTTAAACTTGGCATGAGGATGCTTGACCATGTTTGTAGGCATGTGGGACTTGATTGGACCCTTGAAAACTTCATTTTCTTTGTCAAAACCAAAAACCCTAGTTCTTGATTGTTAGGAGGCCCTTGAACTGTGCAACCCTTGGGGAATTTTGAAGCTTTGACTTTGGCAAATTTTGAAGAATATGGGAGGGCAAATTTTGGGGTACAACAATCGCCAAATTACAAAGACCCGTTTGGTAAAAGATGCGGAAAGTAAAAGACCTAATTACTATTACAAGCCTTGAGCAGTTACATAATATTTAAAAAAAAAAAGAAAAAAAGAAAAACATGCGAAAGAATAAAAGTTAGGACGTCTGAGGGTTTTGACCCTTTGCTTGAAATTAAATTGAATTAAAAAAAGCTAATTAACTATTTAATTAAGAAAAGAAATTGTTTTTGTGTTTTTTTTTTTGTATTTATGAAAATAAAGAATTTACAAGAAAACCCTAATTCTAGATTATTTTTAATTATTTAAGAAAATATTCAAGTTAATCTAATTTACACTAATTAATTAAATTACATGTTTATTTACAAAAATATTTAGTAATTAATAATAATAATAATGAGAGAAAATTATTTATTAAAAAAAAGATGAAAAGGTCAAAACCCTAATTCTACTTATTTTATTTACTAAGAAAAGATTAAAGTTTAAAACCTAATTTACTAAATTAATGGTTAGAGTTTATTTACAAAAATATCCAAATGGTGAAATTAAATATTAATAAAAAACAAACATTTTTTAGTTTCTGATTTTTTTATAGAAAATTATTTTATGAAATTAAAGAAAACAATCAAAAACAAATTAAAACAATTTAAAAAGAATTAAAATTGAAAAGAAAATAAAATTAAAAGATTGCAAACCAGGGGGTTTCAGGCCCAAAGGGAGGTGTTCTTGGAGCAATTTTGGCCCATTGAATAAAAAGCCTGTTTGACTTTCCATGCTTGAATGCACGTTAGTTGACTGCGCCACACCCTGGATCTCATTCATTGACCTTCAGATTGATCATCCAAGCCACTTGGCAAGCCATGCGTGAGGATGTATGGTGAGGTGTTGGAGAATACGCTGCACTGGAAAGCCTTAGGAGAAAAAATATGAAATATGTGGGGGACCTGGGAATCGAACCCAGGTCCCAAGGCTTGCAACACATGTCCACTACCAACTGAGCTGCTGTACGCGTTTGTTAACATAATGGAACACAAATATTATAATAAGAAAACAAAAGTTAATGAGGTAAAACAAAAAAAACGCGCGGCAATTCAAATACTCCAGTCACATGATGACACACTAGCTTCGTCTTCGTTCTTCCTGCAAATAGAAAACAAATAGCGGGGGTTTTAAACCCCCACAAACTGCAACTCATGAAAATAGCGATTACGCCTATGGATCAAATAAATTGGGTGCGAGGTATTGGTTCAATTCGTATGAAGCTCCTGAATTCAATGGCATAGGTCTCAAGGTCCAATTTTTCCTCTACATGAAAGCCCCATTCCGAAGCTTTGGAAAACCTAATTTTCGTCCATGGCAGATCTGGCTACAAGCATCGTTAGTCCAATTAAACACTACCAATCGCTTCAGAACATCATTATTAGTGTAAATCAACAAATAAAACACATGAATAGTGCATGGAAATTAGAAAACGATTATGGAAAAGTTTGTGATAAACGTGATGCTATTCTACCAGTTCTTGGAGTATGGAGACTGGAAAGTGGTTGTAACACGTTCAAAGAAGTCTCAGCAAGGGTTTTGAATAGGTTTGAGGCTTTGAATGATCCTGCAAATACAAAATCAGTTTTCAAAATTTCTATGAAAAATTGCAACTTTGTTCTGAGTTCTTAGCAGCCTTTTCGTGTATTTTAGAATAGGGTTGAGTTGTGCATAAGTAAGTGAATGAAATTAGGTCAGGAAACCAGCCCAAAGATCCATGAATTGATGTTTTGAATATTTGATTTTTATCACATCTTTTTCAATCTTTTTTCATGGAAATCTTACCAAATATGGATGATCTTGTCCCCTTGAGATGATGCACGAGATATTTTTCATATAATGAACATATTTGCTGCACAAAAAAGATTTAAAACCATTATTTGATATTTTTCTCATAATTAAATCTGATTAAATGAATTAATAAGAATAAAAATTCAATTAATTAATTAAAAATAAGAAAATAAATCATTTTTAGCTCAATGGGTCGTGCATATGCTTTGGGTAATGATTCAAGGAAGAATTTGAGGCCCATTAGCATTTTTGAAGGGTTTTAGGCAAAGTTGACTTTTCAAAATTCCCAAAAATTTCCCAACTTCTCCAATGCATATCTTGCTCAATTTCGAAGCTATGAACATGTTCCTTGACATTTTGGAAAGGTCTTGAAGTCCTCTAACCAATGCCTTTGGTCCCATGTCATTTTGATTTACCAATCTCAAGTTATGGTCTTTGACTTAAAGTGCCTTTTTGTTGACTTTTGAAAATGATCTATAATGTCGAAATTGATAACTTTTTGTGAGGGCATTTCTTGGACTTGAAGTGTGAAGATGAGTTGTAGGAAATGTCATTCTCTTCAAAATGAGATTTGGATGGGATTTTTCTGATAAACCATGAGGAAGTTATGCCTTGGTCAATTTGCAGTTGACTTTTTCAGCTGTCCAAAAATAGAAACTTTTGCATCTTGATGTTTTTTGAGCCATGCTTTGAGAATCATGATCAAGAATTGATCAAATGATGTTTGTGGCTTCAAAATAAGATGTTGACCAAAAATTTTGATTTTTGACTGTCAAATGACCATTTTGCCCCTGCAGTTGACTGTGAAGCATTTAGGGCTTTTGACTGTGCAATTTAATGCTGTGAGCCTTGAAACTTGACATATGAATGCTTGACAATGTATGTAGGCATATGGGACTTGATTAGACCCTTGGAAACTTCAATTTCTTTGCCAGAACCAAAACCCTAATATTGACTGTGTTAGGAGGCATTTGGACTGTGCAATCCTTGAGGGATTTTGAATCATCTAGGGATTGATCTTGGCAAATCTTGAAGAATATGGGAGGGAAAATTTTGGGGTACAACAGTTTCCCCTGTTCAATCTTCTTAGACCTGAGGATGTAGATTGGCTGGCGTGCCTTTCGTAATCCGAAGGTGGAAGATGATTGAACACTAGAGTGCCCAGAAATTTGCACTCACATAGTAGAATGTTAGCAGTGTGATGGTGGGAATGGGCTTACAGATGCCATTTGGAGAGATGATGGATAGGAGGATGGGCTTATAGATGCCATCTGGAGCTGTTGGTATGTGGATGGGCTTATAGATGCCATCTAGGTGTCGATCGCGTAAGAGATTCCTTAGCGAGAACTTGCGTACCTGAGAAAGAAAATAATTACCTGGCCTGTTACAGGAGTTGATCTTCAAACTCTTTATGTAGATGTGCCCTGGCTGGATACATGTATCGAATCTTCAAACTCTTCAGACGTGCCATGGCAAGATACAGGAATCGATTCCGGAGAATATAGTCGTCAACAAATACACCCTGGCAAGATACAGGAATCAAATCTTCAAACTCTTCAGACGTGCCCTGGCAAGATACAGGAATCGAGTCTGGAACATAGTCGTCAACAGATACACCCTAGCAAGATACAGGAATCGGATCTTCAAACTCTTCAGACGTGCCCTGGCAAGGTACATGAATCGAGTCTGGTAATGTAGTCGTCAACAGATACACCCTGGCAAGATACAGAAATCGGATCTTCGAACTCTTCAGACGTGCCCTGGAAAGGTACAAGAATCGAGTCTGGTAATGTAGTCGTCAACAGATACACCCTGGCAAGATACAGGAATCGGATCTTCGAACTCTTCAGACGTGCCCTGGTAGGATACAGGAATCGAGTCTGGTAATGTAGTCGTCAACAGATACACCCTGGCAAGATACAGGAATCAGATCTTCGAACTCTTCAGACGTTCCCTGGCAGGATACAGGAATCGAGTCTGGTAATGTAGTCGTCAACAGATACACCCTGGCAAGATACAGGAATCGAATCTTCGAACTCTTCAGACGTGCCCTGGCAGGATACAGGAATCGAGTCTGGTATTAGTCGTCAACAGATACACCCTGGCAAGATACATGAATCAGATCTTTAGTTGCGACCGTTGATGGTAATCATCTTTGTACTGACCTTTGTCCTGAAAAGACAAAACGTTAGTTGTATGTGATGTCATGATGTATGACATGCGTGATGTTCTCAGAATAAATGAGATTGTGTGTTCATGATGCGTATATGCATGCTATAATGTATGAAGATGTGATGCTTATGTATGTTTTTGTCTAGGAAAATAAATCCTTGACGGGTGCCGGGAAGTTGAATCCTGGGATGATGTGGAAGAATAGAGCTTTGTTGTTTCTGCTGGGGATGATAGTTGCAAGAATATCGGTAGGAGAAGATGACTCCGTTGGGGAATAAACTTGGCGAATAGAATACTCTGCGGGGAATGCTTTGTGGGGAAGAGATGTATTTTGCTGAGATGTTGATGATAACTCCGCTGGGGATACCATTGATAAGTTTTGAGGGGATTGATGAACTCCGCTGGGGACAGGAAGACTTCACCGGGGACGATCTTTTCGTGGCAATTAGCTGAGGATAACCCAGTTATATCTTGGTGGGGAATAACCTTTGAATAAAGCCGGGAGACGCGTTCGTGCTCTGCAGGTGACAAGCTTCCAGAATCTACTGGGGATAAGCTTCCTGCTGGGGATAGGGATTCCACTTTCCTGGGGAAACTTTTCATATTGGACTGGGGAATGGCTCCACTGGATGTTCGATATTCCGCCGGGGAACACTCTTAGATCAAGATTTCCGGGGATGCTTGTTAGGAATGCTTGTATACTCCTTTGGGGAATGTTGAGATCTTTTGGGGATAATCCAACTTCCTTAAGGTTGACTGAGTAGGCTAAGTCTGCTTGGGGAGAGTATCACTGACTTGCTGGAGGATATTGTGCCTTCTAGGGCTGATGGGAGATCAACTGCTTGGGAGAGAATTGTTGAATTTTGTCTTACTCTCTGGGGAATTAAGATATCTTGGTTATGTTCTTCAGGTGAACTTACCTTGGTACCTTGGTGGACAGATCAATTAGATCGCTTAGACAACTCATTATTGCCCCTGTTTCTAATGTCACATGTAATTAATCCTTTGTTTCGTATGCAAATATTTATGAGTTAGCAATTAGTGTCAAATGCATATATCAAAAATTGAACATTGGACGTTCTTCGCAAAACAAAACAGAAAAAGGAAAAAACAATTGGCAATTTGTCTGAAAAGTGAATTTGTATTGATTTTTTTGAATTTGCCTGTAAATAGGCGTTTGTGTACAAGAGGCTGACGTCCTAGTAAGAGAACGCTGCCGAACAACAGAGTTTATACACTTTTGTGCAAAAGGAAAACAAAACAGCTATGTGAAGAGAATAATCCCACTGGGTTCCAGCTCTGCTATCGCCTTTATATCTTCGAGCGTGCCCCTACAATTTTAGTCCCTTGTTATGAATTTCTAGAGTGCCCCTACAAGTTGCCTTTATGACTGTACGATGACCCTCACATGTCCCTTCACATCCAACGATAGGGCTTCCTACTAACTAATGGTAGGATAACACTATCTAAGGGAGAAGGAAAATAACACGAAAGACTTTTGAGTAGGTAGATAGCTCGTAATAGCTTGCTCACACTTTTCAAAACATTTTTCACACAAAACACTTTTCTGAAATATTTTCAAAAAAATAAACACTTTGTATGCATTCTTAACTTATAAAATAATCATTAAAAAGTTGTCACACTTAGGAATTTTTTTCAAAATATTTCCAAACACATACACAAAAGCATTTCAAAACAAAGTGAGCTAGCGATTAAGAGCCCGTAGATAACTACGGATGAAAAGGGTGCTAACAACTTCCATTTTCATAACCTACCTTGGGAAATCAATAAAATATCGAAGGTCTTTCCTGTTCCTTTCACCCTTTCCTTATTAGATAAAAGAAAAGTAGGTGGCGACTCTTGCTATCCGCAACATTTGCGATAAAACGCAAAACCAAGTCAGTTCTCCCAACATATCACATACCAGTTTGAGAATTGTTGATGATATTCGTCTATTTGTGAATTTTACCTGAAAAGACAAAGTTAGTCTTGATGCAGTCACAATGTGTGTGATGCATTGCGTAATGATGTAAATGAGACTGTGTTAAATACATTTCGTATGCATATGATATGATATTTATAAATGATGTATGTATGTAACATGTCGTTGAAGCGTATTGGTAGCTTTGTATAATATCCTTGACTGGGGAAAATAAATCCCCAACTGTTGCTGGGAATGAAGAATATGAATCTTCCATCTCGTTTAGAATGTCTACGTTTTGGATTCCTGCTTTCTGTTTGAGGATGTTCCGCTAGGGACATTCGACTTCCGCTTGGGGATAAAAGAGTTCAGGAACATTGGTCGTTCATTGCTCTACTGGGAATTTGGTTCTTATATACCCTGACTGGGGATAAAAGAGATGGATAACCTTATGAGGAGCTGTCTGATCTAGTTCCTGATATGGATACCAGCTCTTATAGGGAGGACAAAGTTAAATAATATCTGGCCCGTTTTCAGATTCCGTAGAAACTCTCTGGGGATGGCAATCTTGACTATACTTTGCTGGAGAGGGGAATCTTGCCGGGGATTTGCAGTAATCAGAGAAATAAACTTTTTTGGGGGAAATAAACCTTGCTGGAGAAATAAACCCTGCTGGAGAAGAGAATTATGTAGGGGATTTTATTGTTGGAGAAATAAACTCAGCTGGAGAATTAAATTCTTGTTAACTATGCTGAGGAAGTTTCCACCGTATTCTGGGGAAATGATCAAACTTCCTTATCCACTGGGGGACCTATTGGGGGAGATGGTCATGTGGACTGCTGGAAGACACCCCAATTCTTATCTGAAAGCATATTAGACTTGCTGAGGAATATATCTCTGTCGGGGATTCCTCTATGGGGAATTATGGACGACTTGAACACTATCACAACTCCTAGATCTTTAGTAAATGCTTATTCCTATTTTTATGCATATATTTGTTAACAGTAATCATATTCATATGTATATGTTCATTCAATTTAGTCAATGGACGTTTTTGTAATTAAAACAAAGAAAGTAAAACAAATTTGAATTTTGAAATTGACTTTGTATTGAAAGTTTGCCTATAAACAGATGTTTTGTACAAAGAGACATAAATCCTAGTGAGAGGAAATCATCGTAAAATGAAAAAAGTACAAAGTAAAACAGGGAAAAACAACTATGTGGAAATGATCTCATCAAGTTTCAACTCAGCTATTGTCCCCATATCTTCAAGCATCTCATCCCTTGATGTCGGAAGAAGTTGACTGAATTAATTTGTACATCCTAACTTGACGTTGGTAACCAAGCTTGCTGTAAGTAGGTGATCTAACGGGACATAGTCATACACTTTAATCCCTAACTTTTTCCTGGGCTGCCCTTTCGGGTTTTTAGCCCACAAGAATACCCTTTTTTGCCCAAGCCGCATTTTTATTTTTTCGACTTGCCGGGTGTATAGTCTTTATATATATATATATATATATATATATATATATATATATATATATATATATATATATATATATATATATATATATATATATATATATATATATATATATATATATATATATATATATATATATATATATATATATATATATATATATATATATATATAATTTTTTCCTGAACCCTTTTGGTTCACTGGATGCCCTTCTTTTTTCCTAGGCCAATCAACCAAGCGGGTTATTTTTAGGCGTAGTATTTTTTGACTATGTCCGCGTTCACAGGGTGCGGGAAATCTTCACTGTCCATGGTGGTCAGTATGATACGGTGGGAGAACTGACTTGAAGGTTTGCGTTTGTGTTCTCAAAATGTCGCAGTTAGCAAGAGTCGCCACCGACTTTTATTTTATTCAAAAGGAAAGGTAAAAAAGCACAGGAAAGACCTTTGAGATGTTTTCTTAAGTTCGGGGGGGGGGGGGGGGTAGATTATGAAAAGGGAAGGTGGTAGCACCCTTTTCATCCATGTTTTTCCATGGCCTCTTAGTTACTTGCTTTGCTTTTGAAATTGTTTGAAATGGTGCTTTCGGTGTGGTTTTGAAAAGTATTTGTAAAAGAGGCCTTTTGTCTAGGCAACCTTTGTAATGATTCTCGTTCATAAGAATGTATACAAAGGTGTTTGTATTTTGAAAATGTTTTCAATGTTTTTGAAAGTTGTTTGAAAATGTGTGTGTGTGCTTGTTTTTGAAAATATCAAGGATTTGTTTTGAAATGGAGCAAGTAACTTAGAACCATCTACCTACTCAAAATTCTTTCTTGTACATTTTTTATTCCTTTGATGTTGTTGACCTACCATTGTTTTGGTAGGCAACCCTATCTTTGGATGTTAAACGGGACGGGCGCGGGTCATCGTATAACCATGATGGCAATGTTGCTACGTATCTTGGCATTTTTCCGAGGGACCAAGATCATTTGTTTTTAGGTAACCTTGTCTAGCGTCATTGAGGGACTATGATGTTTTGTTTTGTTTTGTTTTGCCAAAATACCTTGCATGCATACCATGGCCATTTTTAAGGCAACAAAGTGGGTGAAACCCTAGAGAGTGCTTGTGTGCAATGTGTTGTCATTTTACATGAATTTGTTTGTCTTGTATTAGTTCATGCTATTTGTTTGATTTTTGTCTTATCATACAAACCCTAAATTTACTAAACATGTATATAATGCGATAAATTGCGTAAAGTAAATCTAAACTATTACAACAATATTATGGGAAGGGGGATACAAGTTTTGAATGAGAAATATTGCTCAAAATAAAACCCTAAAAATTATTACAACCCAATTGAATTATATTGTACAATAAATAAATAAACAAATATTTAAATATGCAATAAAATGTATGGATGCAAAATGTTTTTTGTATTTATTTTATGTATGAAAACAATAAATTATTTAAGTCCTGAAAATAATAAAAATAATATTATTATTTTTGAAACGGTGAAAAACCCTAATTTTGTTTTAAAAGAAAATTATGTTTTCTATATTATTTATTTGTCCATTTTTGTTCAAGAAAAATAATAATAATATTATGCACAAAATGTTAAAAATTAAAATATGTATGAAAATAATATTTTATGTGTATGAATAATAAAAATAAAAATGTATAGTATTTTTTAAATTATTTACAAGTTTTATTTAAGAAAATAAAGTATATTATTACTAATAAACTATTTTTTATGCCAAAAAATAATAAAATAAATAAAATAAAATGCAAAAATAAAGAAAATGTTTTTCATGATTTTTTATGGTTCAGGAAAAATAAATAAAACAATAAATATAAAAATGAAAAGGAAATATGAAAAATAAATAAAATAAAGCTACGGGGTGTGGATAGTGGATCAGGGGGTGCGGATAGTCAAAACAAAAGGCCCAAAGGCGTCAAAGCCCAGAACATCATCTTCATCTCTGTCCTTGGCTTCCTGCGCGCGTGTTCCTGTGTTCAAACCTGTATCTAGCTCTAGCTTGCATAAAATCAAAAACTCATAACACAAAAAATGTAGCTTATGATCTCACGATTCCAGTGATATAAAAAATATAATCTAACTCTCAAGGATCATGGAGAATTTAATCACCCCTAATTTCTGACCTAGTTTTTTCATGAACTTCAAGCTTCAAATTTTCACTACTCAGTTAATATAAATGACAACTATGCATATGTACAGCTTCACCATGTTAAGGACTACATCTTTGCTTCACAAATCAAAGCTTGAGGATTCCTAAATAGAGAGATAGAGTTTTTAAAAATACCTTATTCAACTGAGTTTGGATATGGCAATGTGGGGACTTTGAGTGAGTCCTGAAGATCGTGTGAGCTTCCTTGAAGTTCCCTTAAGCTTCTCCAATGCTCAGCTTGCCTTGAGAATGCTTGAAACTTCCTGCACGAGTCAACCTGCAACCTTCCAAAATGAAAATGGTGATGTCGGAAACTAAGCTTCCAGAACCAGGACAAGGGCTTGGATAGCTTAGGTGGGATGTATGGAGGATGTTTCAAGTGTTAAAGGAAGAAACGCACGAGCCAATATTGAAATGGCAAGTGTTTTGCAGAAGCTGCCCTATTTTGGGCAAAAATGTGTTTTTTATGTTTGGGAGAGTTTTGGATGATATGAATTTGTGCTTAGGCTTGTAACAAGCTTGTGAAGTTGTTTAGAATAAGGCCAAGTCTTCTCTTTATCAAATGCACCAGCTCTCTTGACTTTTTCCACTTTTCTTGTATTTGAAGAAAGTTGAAATGACTTAAGCCAAAATGTTGTACTTGCTAGTTCTAGGGCTGATAATAATTGGTACAAGTTGCTTGTTATCTGTGGAAAATTCCTGCATCCAAGGAACAAGTCCAAGGCTCAAGGCTGATAAAGTTCAAAAAGCAAGCTTTATGAAAATAACAATGTACACTTTTGGCCATTTATGGATTAGTCTCTTGTACAATGCTCCAAAGGTGAAAACAAAAGCTTTAACCACTGAGTTTGCATTTAATTATGGAGTGTAGAAGGGATTATGACCTGTAATGCAAGGTACAAGCATGCTAGGATCTGATTTGCAAGTTGGTGCATTGTAAAAATGGCTTGAACAAAAGTGACAAAATGCCATTTTCTCTTCTTCAATTCTCCCTAACCACAAATGATCTTGGAGAGTTCTTGGACATTTTGGAAAAGTTGCAACATGCTATACAATCCATCTTTGAAATGCAACTTGAGATTCCTCATGGAACTAGGTGAAAATTTGCCATGAAGTTAGGTCAAAAACCTGCCTAAACTAGGGCAAATTTTCACTAAGTTATTTAGTTTATGGACCCCTATTCAAAAAATAATAACTTGAGATCCAAGCATCTTTTGGGAAAACTTTGTGAATAAAAGTTGTATATTTCATGGAGGACTACAACTTTCATGTTGGAAGTTTTCTTTGAATCCAATTGCATCATGGTGAAAAAGTTGGGAAAATTTGGGAAAACTTAAGAAATTTTCAACACTTAGAAAAATTCTAAGTTATGAAAAATTTCAAATTAAAACCCTAACTTTGCATGTTTAGGTTTCTTGGTCAACAAGTTTCACATTTTTACATATATTGATGAATTATGACCTTTGGCACTTGATTTTGACCAAAAATTCAAAGTTTGACTTTTCAGTGTACAATTGATTTTTGATCAGTTGATTGGAAAATTCATCTGTCAATCCAATGCATTTGAGATCTTTTGAAACTTGTGATTAGGTCAAGATGATGCCATTTATTCCTTGAAGCCATGCTTGAACCCAATTGGCCATTGGCTAGGTCAAAAATCAGAAATTGCCCTTCTTCAGTTAAAACCCTAATTTTGACCATTTTGCCCTTTTTATGATCTGATCAAATTTCTTGAGGAGTTGTGGTCCAAAATTGATCAAATGGTTCATATGAGTCTATAATGTTGATGTGGGTAAAATATTATGAGGTTTGACTGTAAATTGGCCATGGTTGACTTTTTCCCCAATACAGTTGATTTTTAGGTCAATTATCCAATTGATTGGTCAAAAATGTGATTCAAGGCTTGAAACTTGGTATGAGCAATCTTAGAGGTCCAACATGATGTATGAAAGTCACATGAAGCATTGAAGGTCCAAAAATCCCTGTGCAAACTCAAACCCTAATTCCAGGTCATCAG
Organism: Vicia faba; assembly: GCA_948472305.1. Lineage (NCBI taxonomy): Eukaryota > Viridiplantae > Streptophyta > Magnoliopsida > Fabales > Fabaceae > Vicia > Vicia faba. The sequence continues at coordinate 120,412,034 of OX451738.1, forward strand.
TGCAAAGTGAAGTATCTTGAGCTGACAAACCCTAATCTTGTCTTGAGTCCATCAAGTCTTGTGAGGAAATCTTGATAAAATGAGAGGGCAAATTTTGGGGTACAACAGCTGCCCCTGTTCAATCTTCTTGAACCTGAAGAGTTATATTGGCGAGTTCTGTCGTTCGTTACTCGAAGGTAAGAGATGATTGGACACTAGAGTGCCCATAAATTTGCACTTGATGAAGTAGTTGAGGGAATGGGCTTAAAGATGCCATTTGGAAAGGTGATAGAATCTTGTTGGAGATGGGCTTGTAGATGCCATCCAAGAATGTTTGTTGTCAGTCAAAAGAATAAGCATCAGAATGGTGTCCGTATCTGGAACGTATCTGAGCTGTATCTGAACTTGAAATCTGAGTAAGTGACATAATGGCTTCCGTGTCTGGAGCATATCTGGATTGTATCTTGAACAAGTGACAAAATGACTTTCGTGTTTGGAGTGTATCTGAGCTGGGGAAAATCAGAATAAGTGACAGAATGACTTCCGCGTCTGGAGCGTATCTGTACTGTATCTTGAAATTGAAATCTGAATAAGTAACAAAATGACTTCTGTGTCTGGAATGTATCTTCACTGTATCTGAAGTTGAGGTCTGAATGAGTAACAGAATGACTTTTGTGTCTGGAGTGTATCTTCACTGTATCTGAAGTTGAGGTCTGAATGAGTAATAGAATGACTTCTGTGCCTGGAGTGTATATGTACTGTATCTTGACTAAGAGATCTGAATGAGTAATAGAATGACTTCCGTGTCTGGAGTATATCTGTACTGTATCTGAAATTTTTGAATATTTGTTAGAGATAGCTGTTAATCTTATCCTGAAAAGGGTAAAATGTTAGTTGAAACACAAAGTTATGTTGCATGAAATGTATGATGCAATAAATGTGCTTTATCAATGTTCATGATATGTGAGTGTAATGTATGTGCATGTAAGATAGTTTGTTGTATTGCTGAGGAAAACAAATCCTTGACTGCTGTCGGGGAAAATAAATCCTTGATTGCTGAGGATGAGAAATCCTTGGAGACTGTTGGGGATTAAGAAAAATCCTGACTTCTCTGGGGATATAGGGATCCTTCATGTCTTGAAGTTGGAGTATTGACAAAAATTATGTTGTGAGAGTAATGCCAAGTACTGCTGGAGAAACCTGCTTGGGGAATCCCGAGAACTTTGATTACTATGGATGGGGATTAAGAATGAGAATCTTCATTCTGTTGGGAATTAATAAAACTCTGCGGGGAGAAAGTTTATCCTGTTGGGGAGTAGTGAAAACCCTGTGGGGAAAAGCTATCATGTTGGGGAGTTTCAAAGTTTGGGTTGTATGCCAATCTACCGGGGAATTATCCGAAGTTGTCGTCTGGTTAGTTTTCAGGCTTCAAAGCAACTAGCTGGGGAATTATTTGGTTTTAAGACAACTCTTTGGGGAATTTGAGGAAACTGGATGGTTTCCACTGGGGTGTAAAGGTTGAAGGTTTAGCTCAGCTGGGGGACCTTAATGATGTACTGTAGGGATTGCCCCTGGAATAGCCTAAAGACGTTTTCCTATTCTTACAACCTGTCAGTAATTATTCTTTTCAGTTCATTTATTTGTAAACAATGATTATATTCAAATGCATATGCTCATTAATAAATCATTGGACGTTTTCGCAAATAAAACACAAGTGTAAAAGACAAATAGTTTTCTGCACTTTAAAGAGGTATCTTTGTATTAACTTTGAGTAAGTGTTTTGTACAAAGGAGACAGACATCCTAGTAAGAGGATGGTGTCATAAAAATAAGAAAAATTTATACAAGGAAAGATGGTTATGTGTAAAAATCCCATGGAGTTCCTATTCTTCTATAGCCTTCATAACTCTGAATATCTTGTCCATTCGCTGCTTCGTCCGAAGATGATTGGGTTGATCAGAAGCCCAGAGTTTGTCCATGAAGAAATTGTCCTTAAAGTGATCCGACGAGACATAGTCATACTCTTTAATTCCCTAACTTTTGCCTGGACCTCCCTTTCGGGTTTTCAGTCCACCGAGAAACCCTTTTTTGCCCAAGTTGCCCTTTCGGGTTTTCAACTTGCCGGGTGTACAGATTTTTTTTTGTTTAATCCCTAACTTTTTCCCGAACCTTTTTTGTTCGCCGAGATGCCCTTGTTTTGCCTAGGTGTGTCAACCTAGCTGGTCTCTTATGCATAGTATCTTTTGACTATGTCTGCGTTCACAGGGTGCGGCATGTCGTCGCCGTCCATGGTGGTTAAGATCATGGCCCCACCAGAAAAGATGTTCTTGATTACAAATGGTCCTTCGTAGGTAGGAGTCCATTTACCCCTGTGATCACCTTGCGCAAGATGATGCGCTTGATCATGAGATATCCAACTTGATAAACCTGGAGTCTGACTTTCTTGTTGAATGCCTTGATCATCCTTTTTTGATACGCCTGACCATGGCAGACAACAGTAAGTCTCTTCTCGTTAATTAAGTTCAATTGATCAAGTCGGGTCTGGATCCAATCGTCTTCACTCAAACCTGCATCCTTCATGATTCTAAGAGAGGGGATCTGAACCTCAATAGGAAAAACTGCTTCCATGCTGTAAACCAAAGAATAGGGTGTTGCCCCTGTTGACGTGCGAGCCGTGGTATGGTACCCGTGGAGAGAAAACGATAGCATCTCATGCCAGTCCTTGTAGGTGACTGTCATTTTTTGTATGATCTTCTTAATGTTTTTGTTCACAGCTTCGACAACACCGTTCATCTTTGGCCGATAGGGAGATGAATTATGATGTTGAATCTGGAACTGCTCGCACAAGGCGGTGATCATATTATTGTTAAGGTTTGTACCGTTGTCAGTGATGATCCTTTCAGGGATAGCATACCGGAAAATGAGGTTCTGCTTGATGAAGCGGGCAACAACATTCTTTGTAACGGACACGAAGGGAGCTGCTTCGACCCACTTGGTAAAATAATCAATGGCCACTAGAATGAAGCGGTGTCCATTGGATGCTGTAGGCTTGATCTCCCCAATCATATCGATTCCCCACATAGAAAAGGGCCAAGGAGCTGTTAAAACATTGAGAGGAACTAGAGGCACGTGTACCTTATCCGCATAGATTTGACATTTGTGACAAGTCCTGGAGTGCCGATAGCAGTCAGCTTCCATGGTAGACCAGTAGTAGCCTGCCCGAAGGATTTTCTTCACCATCGTATGCCCGCTAGAGTGAGTGCCAAAGGTACCGTCATACAGTTCAGCCATGATCTGTTCAGCTTCAATCTTGTCCACACAACGGAGCAGAATACAATCATGATTGCGCTTGTACAGGATGCCATTTCTCAGGAAGAACTTGGCAGAGAATTTCCTTAAGAACTTTTTGTCATTGACTGAAGCTCCTTCTGGATATTCTTGAGCCTCAAGATACCTTTTGACTTCGTGAAACCAAGGTTGGTCCACTACTTCTTCGGTATTAATCTCGTGACAGTGTGCTGGTTCGTCCATCCGTTCAATGGTGATTAGGGGAGCCTCGTTATCCCAATTAAGTTTAAACATGGATGACATTGTAGCGAGAGCATCCGCCAGCTGATTTTCTTCTCGCGGGAAATGCTCGAAGGTAATCTGCTTGAAATGTGGTAGCAATGTCAGAACATGTTCTTTGTAAGGGATGGGGTTGGGATGTTTAGTGTCCCACTCTCCTTTGATCTGACTGATGACCAAAGCTGAGTCTCCAAACACAACCAAAGATTTGATTCCCAGGTCTATAGCAGCTTTGAGACCGAAGATGCAAGCTTCATACTCCGCCATGTTATTGGTACAGTTAAAGCAAAGTCTAGAAGTAAAAGGAGTATGGCATCCTTCTGGAGATATGAGCACAGTGCCGATACCGTTATCGAGTGCATTGGAGGCCCCATCAAAGAACATGGTACATCGGGATCCTTGTTCAGGTCCGTCATATGGTTTGATTCCTTCACAATTATCCAAAATCATGATGTCCTCGTCCGGGAATTCAAACTTCATGGATTGATAATCTTCAACAGCTTGATGAGCAAGATGATCAGCTAGCACACTACCCTTTATAGCTTTTTGGGTCGTGTACTGTATGTCATATTCTGTTAGGATCATTTGCCATCTAGCTATCCTTCCAGACAAAGCAGGCTTCTCGAAGATGTATTTGATCAGATCCATCTTAGATATCAGCAAAGTGGTATGAGTCAACATGTACTGTCTCAGCCGACGAGCAGCCCATACCAAAGCGCAGCAAGTTTTCTCGAGCAGTGAATATCTAGTTTCACAGTCGGTAAAATTTTTGCTAAGGTAATAAATGGCATGCTCTTTTTGGCCAGACTCGTCATGCTGCCTCAGTACGCACCCCATTGAGTTTTCTAAGACGGTCAGATACATGATCAGTGGTCTTCCTTCAACGGGAGGCATCAAGACAGGAGGTTCTAGCAAATAATCTTTGATTCTGTCAAAGGAAATGTGGCATTCGTCATTCCATCTTACTACCTGATCTTTCTTTAACAGTTTGAAGATTGGTTCACAGGTAGATGTTAGGTGAGAAATGAACCTAGCAATGTAGTTTAGGCGTCCCAAGAAACCTCTGACTTCCTTCTCAGTGCGAGGAGCATGCATTTCTTGTATAGCTTTAACTTTGGCAGGATCAACCTTGATGCCTTTGTTGTTGACTATGAAACCCAAGAGTTTACCGGATCGGACTCCGAATATGCACTTGTTAGGGTTTAACCTTAGCTTGTACTCCTTCAGTCTGACAAACAGCTTCTGCAGGTGATTAAGGTGTTCTTCCTCCATTTGTGATCGGGCTATCATGTCATCTACGTAGACTTCTATCTCATGATGTATCATGTCATGAAACAAAGCTACCATGGCGCGTTGATAGGTTGCCCTGGCATTCTTCAGTCCGAATGGCATCACTTTGTAGTAGAACGTACCCCACTGTGTTACAAAAGTAGTTTTCTCCATGTCTTCAGGTGCCATTTTGATCTGGTTGTAACCTGAAAATCCGTCCATGAAAGAAAATACTTTGTGTTGAGCTGTATAGTCGACTAGGATGTCGATGTGCGGTAGTGGAAAGTCATCTTTAGGGCCGGCCCTGTTTAAGTCTCTGTAATCCATGCACGTATGTACCTTTCCGTCTTTTTTAGGCACAGGCACAATGTTAGCAACCCATTGTGGATAGGAGGTAACAGCCAGAAATCCTACATTGAACTGCTTCATAACCTTTTCTTTGATCTTTTCTGACATGTCAGGTCTCATGCGGCGAACCTTCTGTTTAACTGGTGGACAATCTTCTCTTATGGGTAGACGGTGTACCACGATGTTTGTGTCCAGTCCCGGCATGTCTTCGTATGACCAGGAAAAGATCTCAACATTGTCATGTAACAGCTGAATCAGGCGTTCCTTGACACTCGGCTCTAGGTTGGCACCCACTTTGATTTCTTTCTTATCCTCCTCGGTACCTAAGTTGATTGTATCTAACAACTCCTCGTGAGGTAGAATAGCCCTTTCTTCCTGTTGCAGCAGTCTAGCCAATTCCCCTGGCACCTCACAATCTTCCTCACCTTCGTATTCGACTTGGTAGACCAGATCTTCAGAGTCACTGAAGGCCATATCAGAATTGTTACCCATGGAATCCGGAATGGAAGGGTACCTGCATTTGTGAGTATGGGTGTGTGTAAGGGTATAACCACCTTTAAACAAAATAAAATGTAAAAAGAAAGACAATGAACACAAAAGTTTATATGAAAAACGTCCATGATTCATTAAATGGCATATGAAGATGAAAAATAAAAACCCTTACAAATGGACCTTTGTGTCTCGGGTAAGACACAAGGTTAAAAGTGTACGAATTGTTTGAGAATTATTACAAGCCAACATAAATGTTTGAAAGATAAATTACTGTGATATGAAAGTAATTAGAACAAAGTCTTTTGCTTCCCAGTTGCACAGTCCTCCGTCAACAGTTGGAAATATCCAGTCTTCCAGGCTGCTCTCCTCTTCACTATCCTCCAAAGCATTGATTCCTTGATGGCTGATCTTCACAGGTGGCCCTCCCGCATGGGCGTGGCGTACAACCTTTTGAGTAGATGAAGTGAATCCTAAGCTGAATTTATCTGATTTATAGGGAAAGTCTGGAAGTTGCCCTCAAATTGTGCTTCCTCCTTCTTCAATCACTGCTTTTGCATATTTTAGAGACGACATCTGAGGCGGAGGTCTTGTAATCATGGGTACTAAAGACACTGTCTTGGTCGCCGCTATCTCCTGAGCTACCTCTTCAAAATACTGGAAAGGGGTTTCGATGAATTCGCCATCCAATTCTACATAGCGGAAAGAATTGAGATGGCTTATCATGTATTCCTCTTCACCATGAACAGTTATGATTTTCCCCTGAACAAGGTACTTGAGCATTTTATGCAGAGTAGAAGTGACAGCTCTAGCATGGTGGATCCAAGGTCTTCCCAACAGGAAAGAATAGGAAGGACGGATGTCCATCACATAGAATGTGGAGTTGAAGGTTTCAGTTCCCACCTTGATCGGGATGTCCACCTCTCCGTGAACCATCCTTTTAGAACCATCAAAGGCTCTGACAATTATATTGCTGGGTTTCAGGGTTAAGCCTTCACAATCCAGTCTATCCAAGGCTTTCTTCGGCAATACATCCAACGATGAACCATTTTCTACCAGTACGTGTGCTAGAGTAGTCCCTCTGCATTCCACCGAGACATGCAAAGCGTCATTATGTTTTCTCCCTTTCGATGTTAAATCTGCATCGGAGAATCCTAGACCGTTGCCAGCTGTTAAGCTAGCCACACATTCCTGGAACTGATCCACGGAGGTTTCCTGTGGCACATGGGCCGTCTTCAAAAATCTTATCAGAGCTTTAGCATGAGCTTCTGAACAAAGCAGCAGGGCCAACATAGAGATCTTTGAGGGGGTCTGCCCCAGCTGTTCCACCACATCATAATCACTTTTCTTGATTATTTTCAAAATCTCTTCCATTTCTTTTTGAGAGGTCTCAGGGATGATCAACGGCTGAGCCCTCGTCTTGACGGGCTCTTCTTGGATCCCTTTCCCTCGAATATCAACAGCAGCAGAGGGAAGAACCACAAGAGTTATAACTTCTTCAATAATTGGAGTTCTTGCAAATATGTTTACTGGTGCAGGGGTACCCTTAGGAGCAGTTGAGGGTCCAAAGATTGCCTTTGGAGGGGAAATCTCTGGAGAGAAAATTCTACCATTGCGGGTAATTTTTCTCGTTTCGGAAATGTTTCCAATGTCGAAAGTCTCTTCATCATAACTGTCTTCAGTCAATTCAGTTTGCTTAACACCGTGGTAGTAGATTTCTCCACCATAGTTCCATGGTACTGATTTGTCGGACTTGTACGAGACTGGCCCGGGCATGGTTATCTTCAACGATGAAGTCTTCGGAGCGGATGTAATCTTAACAGGTCTTTTGGAGACCTTGGAAAGATTGGCAGATATGGTTATTATTGAAACATCATTAACAGGAGTGGGTAACACTAGAGTATTTTCAAAAAGGATTTCTCGACTATCAATTATGCGTTGGATGCCTATCTTCAACAAGGGACAGTGGGTCGATAAGGATGAACAAAGGAAGCAATCTTCTTCACAACCTGGGAAAATCCCAGCCTTCAGCAAATTCAGTTTGATTATCGGGAGCGGAGTTATCAAATCATCAACAGTAGAAACAAACAAATCCTCCTCAATAGCATGGGCATTGTGGCCATGCCTTGGCATTGGAGCAGAGATTACATTCGTCTTTTCAGGGGCGTCGAATTCAACTTCTTTAGCATCTATCAAATCCTGAATCTTATTCTTCAGGGCTCAACAATTGTCAGTGTCGTGCCCTGGACTCTCTGAATGATAAGCGCACCTGGCATTCAGATGGTAATGCGGAGAAGCAGTATTCGGGTTCTTCGGGGCCTCTTTCAAACTTGCGAGGTTTAACTTCAAGAGATGGGGTAGAACCTGAGCAGGGGTCATGTTTATCCTGGTGAATTGCCTAACTGGCCTTTCCACCCTGGTTTTATTGGTTCTTGGTTGACTGGTTATGGGCTGATCAGATGTAGACTTCTGAATCATAACGGCCCCTACCGCTGGCTGGCGCTCAACCCTTCCTTGACCTCTCTGAGAGTAGACAGCTGATACTTCCTTCTTTGCCGGAAAAGGTTTTCTGATAGCAGTAGAAGCAGATGCATCTTTTTGAATTTTCCCGCTTCTTATGCCGACTTCTATCCTCTCACCAGTTAAAATCAACTCAGTGAACCCCGTAGAGGAGCTTCCAATCAGATGATTAAAGAAAGGTCCTGACAGAGTTCCCAAAAACATGTCCACTAGCTCCCTTTCAGATAAAGGTGGTTTCACCCTTCCGGCTAAATCCCTCCACTTTTGGGTGTAGTCTTTGAATCCCTCATTGGACACCATAGCCATACTTTGGAGTTGAGTACGGGTTGGTGCCAAGTCGGCATTGTATTGATACTGTTTATAGAAAGCGGCCGCCAAGTATTCCCAATTATGCACATCAGACCTCTCCAACTGGTAGAACCAATCAAGCTGCGTTCCTGACAAACTGTCCTGTAAAAAGTGGATCCACAAATCTTTGTCAGCAGAATGCGGTTGAATTTTCCTGACATAAGATCGTAGGTGCAACTTGGGACAAGACACCCCATCGTACTTGGCAAAAAGTGGCACTTTAAACTTCAGAGGGATTACTATTCCAGACACCAACCCTAACTCCTCAAAGTCCATCCCCGGTACTCTCTGAACTTCCATAGCTGCTAGACGCTCTTCCAAGTTTTTGTATTTGTCATCGGCCAGTTGGTATTGTTGTTCAGAGTAATCCTCTTCTTCCTCTTCTTCAGCTACAGAATCTGAAGGCACTGCAGTCTCTTTACCTTTCTGTTGTACCCCAAAATTTGCCCTCTCATATTCCTCAAGACATTGCAAGAAAAATCTCCAAGTTGCTCAAGGTTGCTCAAGAGTTGGTCAGACAAGCTATCTCCTAAGGCAGTCAACCCCAAATTAGGGTTTTGTGTTGCATCAAGATCCTTGAGTCCAAATGACCTCAAGTGCTCCCCAATGTCTTAATATGTTCTCAATACCATCCATGTCAAGTTTCAAGCCTTGCAGAGGAAGTTTGCTCAGTCAATTGCCCAAAGGTCCAAAAATCGATTGTGCTAGGGCAAAAGTCAACTGTGACCCAAATACAGTCAAACTTCAATATTTTTTGTCAACATTATCATTTTGAAGGATATTTCATCATTTGATCAAGGTTTGATCATGATTCATCAAGGATTGCTCAAAATTCATCAAGACTCAAAATTTGCTAAATTAGGATTTTGTAGGAAAAGTCAACTCAACTTTGACCAAGCATAACTTTCTCATACTTTATGAGAAATGACCCATCCAAATCTCATTTTGAAGAGGATTAAATTTCCTACAATCCATCTTAATATCCCAAGATCAAAAAATGCACTCACAAGAAGTTATGTATTTGGACATTATAGGTCATTTTTGAAAGTCAACAAAAACACCTTTTGTGTCAAAGCTTATAACTTGAGCATAGAATATTAAAATGCGATGAGACCAAAAGGGATGGTTAGAGGACATCTCAAGCTTTCTAAAAAGTCTAAGAATACTTCCAAAAGTTCAAAATTGAAGAAGTTATGCATTGTTGAAGTTGGACTTTTATGCAAAATTGCCAAAAGACAACTATCCCCAAAACTTCAAATTTTTCCAAATGGGCCAATTCTTTTTCACTTGATTTAAGTTTGTATTATTGCCCACGTGCCCTAGCTTCAGCCATGTGCCCATATTTCATTTTTATTATTTAATTTGATTTTTAATTGAATTTATTCATTTTAAATCAAATAAAATCATATAAAATCCAAGGCATTGATAACTCATGATTTTATGATTGTTTTAGGCTTTGGTCACAACTAGCATTGCAATAAAATTCGTGTCAAAGTCATTATGCACAAGAAGATATGGTTTGGAGAAAATTTGGCAAGTTTGTAAATGGAGATCAAATCAAATATCCAAACCTTAATGTGGAGAGATTTGGACAAACAATTGAGACCTAATGCACTGAGTGATACATAAGCAAGAGAGGCACACGAAAATAAGGGTTGGAAATCGTTGGAAGAGGCAGAACCACTTTGCAAAAATTCACAAAAAAGTTGGAGATCAAAATCCAGGTTAGAGGCAATTTCAGGACGCGAGAGTGGTCTCAATCGATTCTTGGTCATCCACACAAGCTAAATCGATCCAAAGCACGCACCCTCAGACCCTTATACGCGCGGTAAGTCTCACGCTATTCACCCCTGTTCTTGATTTTGATTTGAATCATTCTGGCATCTATTGAAAAAACTAATGGCATATTTGTGATCACAAGAACATTTGCAAACTGATGGTAATAGCCAATTTCATTTATGTGCTCTGTATAGAAAATCACCATAGCTAGGGTTCCTTGTTCGTGTTTAGGGCTTTCTGTTTCAGGTACAATTGGCTCATAAGAAGAACATGGTTGTGATCAGGAGATCATGACGAACTCAACCCTAGCCTTGAAAATCATTTTTGTGGCCCGTACAGGATTTTGGAGATGGACCTGCTTATAGCTACAGACTTCTGTCCGTTGGTATAGGTACTCAACCTTTTAGCCACAGACGGGAGGTCAGGGATGATGTGTGGCATCCCTCTATTGGACCATTCAAACGAAACACACGTTTTTCTTGTTTTGCTGGAAATTGTTTGGTTTTGATATATTATTATTAGTATATGTTATATTAACAATTGAAACAGTGTGGCGTAGTGGCAAGCAAGCATTTGATGTACCTTCAGGACCTGGGTTCGAATCCCAGGTCCCCCTCTTCCTCAATATTATTTCTTTTCAGGTTTTCCAGTACATGCGCCTATCTGTAGTCCACCATACTCCCTCATGATCCAAGCGCCAGATGGCCAAGGGGCCAGATTTGGTGGTCCGTGTGGGAAGTCCACCATAAGCCAGGTCAATGCATGCTTACTGGATCAGAGAAAGTCAAACGAGCCAGCATTGTTGGGCCTACAGATCTGCTATTCACACCCTTCAAAATCAGGGCCAACTCCTCTCTTTTATTTATTTTGTTTTATTTAATTTAATTATTTTATTTCAGTTAATTAATTTCTAACCAATAACTTTTTTTTTCCTTTTATTAATAAAATCACAAAAAAATATTTTATTCAATTAGATTTTAAACTTTTATTTTATTAATAATTACTAACTAATTCAATTAGGTTTTAATTTCTAGAATAACCTTAACTTATTTTGCAAATAAATAATTAATTAGATTTAATTAGATATTAACCACTAATTTAATTAATTTTAGCTTCTTTCTTAAAATAATAAAAAAAAACTCCAAAAATAATTTATTTTTCATTTAATTAATTAATTTAATTTAATTTAGTTATTTAACTTAGGATTAATTTCTTTCTTAAAATAAAAACAACAAAAACCAAAAAAACAATTTTCTTTCAAAAGGGTCAAAACTCTAATCTTAGATCCGATTTAATTTCGCGTCACGCTTTATTTATTTTTATCCAATAATGTACCTGCTTCCGGATGTAATAGTTAAATAGGACATTTATTTATTTTATCGCTTTATTTTATTTTTAAAGGGTTGCTTTTGGCGATGTAAATACCCGATGCCTTGTAATTTAATTTCCGCACCTTTAATTTCTGCAAATTATAACTGCTAGATGTTTGCTAATAGGGTTTGCATGACAAGACTGAATGTTTAATCCTAAAATAAAATTAGATCACCTTTAACATGTACAAAGATAAAAATAACTGAAAACGACACACTCGCACATGCACACTCTTAGGGTACACCCACTTGGTTGCCTTCGTACACGGTCATTGAGTATAGGTCACTTTAGAGGTCGCCCTCTTGTCTAAAAGATCATAGTCGCCTCGAAATGGTTGCCTCGGATATAATTTCCTCAAACAAAATGATCTAAGACATTAGGGTTATCGCTAAGGCGTCCTAACATTGCTTTAGTGACCGTATGTCCCTCATTCGAATTGACCCTCAAACTCCAACGACAGTGCTACCCACTCACTAATAGTGGGATAGCATTATCTAAAGTAAATTATCATAGAACGATTCCTTTCTTCGAGTAGGTAGATGGTTCTTAGATACTTTCTCTTTCAAAAACAAAACTTTTTCACACTTACACTCCTTTTCGAACAAGTTTTCAAAAATACTTCATTACACTCTTGAGGACAGAAGCAAGAGTTAAATCGAAGTTTTCAAACAAAAACTTTTTCAAACCCACAAGCACAAAGAAAACAATTTTGAAAACATGATGAGCAAGTATCTAAGAGCCCGTGGATAACCACGGATAGAAAGGGTGCTAATACCTTCCCTTTCTATAATCTACCCCCCGAACCCGAGAAATATCTCGAAAAAAGGAATTTTTCTGTGCTTTTTTCCTTTCCTCGTTGGATAAAATAAAAGTCGGTGGCGACTCTTGCTTACCGCGACATTTTGGAAAAACAAACGCAAAACGCAAACCAGCATTCCAAAAACAGTCAGTTCTTCCCACCGTATCACAGAACTGGCGACTCTGCTGGGGATATTATAAGTGGGGTGTACCTTAGGATAGTTCATCATTGTGTTTTCAATTGCTTGTTTTGTATGCTTTATATTTGTTGTTCGAATCGGAGTTACTATAGATCCTAACCCAGATCTGGGGGCACCCTTTAGGTAAGTAGCAATAGACTGTGAGGGAACTGTACAACGTGGACCGATACGGTTGAAGCAATAGCTACATTGTTGTGACACTTTAAGTTTGTACCGATATCTCTTGTGGTGGAACAAGGAGAGTATGGGGCAGCTAAGGGGTCATTAAGCACCAACTGACCTTAGAACCTATAATTGACCAACTTGGCCATAGAACAGTAGCAGTATGCTACACTCATTGAGACCAAACTCCCGCGATGATTCTGGCTGCAAGAAAAGGTTGCTAAACTGGAATTATGACCGATCGAGGGTGGTCAGTGATATTGAGATCCTCTAGAACCCGATTACTATTTCTAGGACAGGTTGATCCAACTGAACTGAAAGAGGGTAGTACCTAAACTCCTTGCCAGCCTGAAATCTAAGGGCTATCTGTGTGACTTGTTTGCCCTTACCATGTTTGCTATCTGTGAATACATGTGGTTTGTTCTTATCATGACATCATGCATCATGACATTGCATGCAGATTGCATTAGACTAACCATTTCAAAGACCAATGAGATTCATCTTTGTTCTGTTTTGCAGATCATGGCACCTATGCGTAGAAACACCATTCGGATCAAATTTGTGCAGATTCCTACTCAGCTTAGAGACTTGGTTGCAAAGATCCCTGATACTTCTTCTTTTATTAGAAGACATGGTAACCTCCTTGGTTTGATCACTTCCAAGTTGGATGAACAGATGATGAGTGTCTTATTCCAGTTCTTTGATCCACTGTACCATTGCTTTACTTTTCCGGACTACCAGTTGGTCCCTACCTTGGAAGAGTTCTCAGATCTACTCGGCATCTCCATTCTAGAGCAGACACCATTTACAGGTTGGGAGGTATCCCTTAGGCCGGAAGAGATTGCTTCAGCCCTACATCTGACCAAGGCTGAGGTAATGTCTAATTGGGAAACTCGGAGTGGGGCAAAAGGCTTTTTGACTAAGTTCTTGGTTGATCGGGCTAATCAGTTCTGGGACAGTTTAGACTTTCAAGCTTTTGAAGAAATCCTTGCTCTTCTCATTTATGGTCTGGTTCTGTTTCCAAACTCAGATTCCTTTGTTGACGTGAATGCGGTGAATATTTTCATGTCCCGTAATCCGGTGCCCACTCTCTTGGGTGATATTCTGCACACTCTCTATGCCTGTACTGCTCGGAAACAGGGAACCCTTATGTGTTGTGCACCATTGCTGGCGAGGTGGTTTATTTCTCACCTCCCCAAATCAGTTTTGAAGAACAAGGAAGGCATGGGTTGGGCCTATAGAATTATGTCTCTTGCTCACACGGACATCATTTGGACTACTAAAGACATGGAAGAAGTAGCTATTATTAATCGCTGTGGGGAATACCCCAATGTTCCATTGCTGGGAACTCATGGAGGGATCACTTATAATCCTTGTTTGGCCTTACGCCAGTTTGTGCGAGCTAGGAGGGACGGGCCTCATGAGTTGTTGATGCCAAACATTGTCTTTTATTTCCAAGGGGATAGTGACATGCAGCGCCGCAGATTCATACGAGCCTGGGATAGAGTCAACAGGTATGATCCGCATGAGCTAGGCCCGAAGACTTCTCTTCCGATGGAACCATATCTCCGGTGGGTTCGTACACGCGCTCAGAAGCTAGGAATGCCATACGAAGTTGTCTTACCCGTGATAGTTGAGAGTACTGATGAAGAAGGGGCTCCTCCTACCATCTTTCACCCATACATGCCTACTGACATTGGGGCACTAAAGAGATCCTGGCTCCAACTGAGGGAAGAAAGGGATACTTACATAGAGAATTATCATGAACAAGAGCGGAAGATCCTGAAGTTGACATGGCAGCTGGAGAATGAGAAGATCCTCAACGACTATGTCAGCACCAACGGAAAACGACCATGGGAGCGCTGATTGTCTTTTGTTATTTCTAGTTTTGATTTACTTTTCAACTCTTCTTTTTGTAACGCCTTAAAGGAACTTGTTGAACATTGAATTCAAGTTTTATCTAATAAATGTGTGTACCCTTACGAATTTGAATCTCTAAAGTCTTTGAAATCATTATCATATGCATATCATTCCTATGCACCTCATTATAGGTACCCTTACAGGTTTTCTCATCTTCTTCGCTGTTTATTTCAGCACTCACATCATGTCTGCTGAAACATCAACTGATCAAGCTATCAAGGCTCTTCAAGCCTAAAATGCTCAGTTCCAGGAAATGTTCATGAGCCTGGCCAAGGGGCAGAAAGATCTGAAGACTCTTATCTTGAAGGATAAGAAGAAGACGATTCTCCTGAACATGGGTCACAGGTTTGGGAACAGGCTGCGGGAAGAAGCTGATTTATCCCACTCATCTAGAGGGGGAGAAAACCAAGGAGAAAGGAGGGTTCATAGCCCTGTGGTTTCTGACAACGAGACTGACTTTGATGAAGACCAGTATCCTCCGGCTGAGGACAGGTATAAGCAACTGGAAGACCGGTTGAGCGCAATGGAAATTCAGAAGGTCCCTGGTCTGGACTTTGGAGACTTGGGTCTGTCATCTGGGGTGGTAATTCCCCACAAGTTTAAAGCGCATGCCTTTGCTAAGTACGACGGAGTCTCCTGCCCAAAGCTGCACCTCCGTTCGTATGTTAGAAAGATTCATCCATACACCGCTGACAAGAACCTCTGGATCCACTTCTTTCAAGATAGTCTTTCAGGGACTCAACTTGAATGGTTTTACCAGCTGGAAGGAGCTAGTGTCCGTAATTGGGAGGACTTGGCTGCTGCTTTCTACAAGCAGTACCAATATAATGCCAACCTTGCTCCCACGCGTACCCAACTTTAGGGTATGTCTATGGGTGCGAGCGAAGCTTTCAAAGACTACGCTCAGAAGTGGAGGGACCTTGCTGGAAGGGTACAACCCCCTTTGGCTGACAGGGAGTTAGTAGACATGTTTCTTGGGACCTTGTCTGGTCCATATTTTAATCACCTGATTGGAAGTTCATCGTTCGGGTTTACTAAGCTGATTATAACCGGGGAAAGAGTTGAAGCCGATATCAAGAGCGGTAAAATACAAAAGGGTGCTTCATCAAGCACTAAGAAGAAGCCTTTTAAGAAGGAGTCAAGTGTTGTTTACAGCACAAAGAGCCATAACAGACCTGAGCTCCGCCAAGCAGTCAATGCGGTGGTTATATTAAGACCTGCTGTTGCTCCTCAACGCAACAATCAGCCAAGGGCCGAGAGGCCGTGAAGACAATTCACTCAGCTCAACATGACCTTGTCTCAGATTCTGCCGCAGTTATTAAAGACCAACTTGGTGATTCCGAAGGAGCACCCGAAGAATCCCAATACAACATCGCCCATGTACAATCCGAACGCCCACTGTGCTTTTCACTCTGATAGCCTGGGGCACGATACGGATAACTGCTGGGTCCTGAAAAACTAGGTACAGAACTTGATTGATGCTAAGGAGATTGAGTTTGAAGCACCTGAAAGACCTAATGTTGTGACTGCTCCTATGCCCAAGCATGGGGTGAATGCTATAGATGAAGACTCGTTTGTGATTTCTGTGAAAGATATTGTTACTCCATTGATGACTGTGAAGAAGAACCTTTTGTTAGCCGGTTTATTTCCGGGTTGCGGTGAAGGTTGCCGTCTGTGTGTCGTCCTACCTACTGGTTTCCATCTTTTGAAGTCAGGTGTCCAACGCCTGATGGATAATAAAGAAATTCTGTTTGAGAAGACTTTTGTTCCTTTGGTTCCTACTGAAGAAGTTGCTATAATCACCATTTTTGACAATTCTTCCAAGGCTTCCTCGAGAAAGCCTATTAGAATTACATCCGTTCTGAGAATTGCATCGTTGATCAACACTATTCCTGGGCCTATCCCCTATACATCAGATAAAGTTGTCACGTGGCACTACGGGGCTAACGTGTACTACCATGGAGTTAAACAAGATTTGAATGTTGATACTGACGTCAGCAACATTGTTGGAGCTAGTAAAGTCACCCGCAGCGGAAGGCTTTTCTCCCCTGAAATATCTACGCCAGCTGTTCGGAAGCCTATTGTTATTAAACCTACCAGTACACCTACTACCACTCCTGTTCATGTTCCAATCCTTACCCCTATCACCGAGTCATCTGACACTCGGGGCAAAGGGATCACCGATGAGCTTGCCCAGATGGAGGCGCCAAAGAAGATTACTTTTGAAGCCTCTAGACAAGAGATAGAGGAAATTTTAAAGATTATCAAAAAGAGCGACTACAATGTAGTCGAGCAGCTGGGGCAAGCCCCATCCAAAATCTCTATGTTGTCCTTATTGTTGTGTTCAGAGGCCCATGCTAAGGCTCTGATTGCTTTCCTAAAGACTGCGCACGTGCCGCAGGAGACCTCAGCTGATCAATTTAAAGATTGTGTGGCTAGTCTGACTGCTGATAATAGGTTGGGTTTCTCCGACGCCGACTTAACTTCCAAAGGGAAGAATCATAATGATGCCCTGCATGTCTCCATTGAGTGTAGGGGCACTACTCTAGCTCATGTGTTAGTGGATACTGGGTCCTCGTTGAATGTGCTACCCAAGAAGGCATTAGACCGGTTAGACTGTGAAGGTTTGGAGCTGAAACCAAGCAACATCGTAGTCAGGGCCTTTGATGGGTCCAAGAGGATGGTACACGGAGAAGTGGATATTCCAGTGAAGGTTGGTTCTCAGGTTTTTTCATTTACATTCTATGTGATGGACATTCGGCCATCGTATTCTTGTTTGCTGGGTCACCCGTGGATCCACAAAGCTGGGGCAGTAACGTCTACGCTCCACCAGATGCTAAAATACCCGGTGAAGGGGAAAATTGTTACGGTACGAGGGGAAGAGGAGTACATGGTGAGCCACCTCAACTCCTTTCGGTATGTGGAAATGGATTGGGAGTTCATTTAGACCCCATTTCAACATTTTGAAGAAGTCTCCTAGACGCTGGCATCAACTGAAACTGTTACTGAAGATCCTCCAATGAAGATGGCTTCCTTCAAGGATGCCCGGGATGTTGTGGAGAAATGTGGGTGTGCGAATTGGGGCCAACTCCATGATTTTGCACATAAGACTAACAAGTTTTGCTTGGGTTTCACTACAGAAGCTCAGAGGGATGTTCGGCGCGCACGGATCGGAGGACCTCCCCTGTTTATCAGCAATTCAGGAGTGAATACCATTGAAGACGATGTTGAAGAGTCTGAGTTTGATAGCTGGATTTACCCAACTGTCGACGGTGGATTAAGCAACTGGACAGCAAAGGACTTCGTCCCAATTTCTTTTATTGCCCAGTAATGAGACTTTTGTTTTGAATTTGTAACAGACAATGTTTTAAACTTTACGGCCCGGTGTCTTACCCGGGGCACCGTGGCTTTGTTTGTGAGGGCTTTATGTGTGTCATCTACATATATCATTAATAAAAACATTGTACGTTTCTTGCATTTCAAATTTTGCGCTCCTTGTTTTTCTTTTATTATATATTGCAAAACAACTATTTTACACACACTCACATATACAGGTCTACATCCACTCTGGATCCCACTGATAACGACTCTGCTACTGCTAGTTATGACTTCGAAAGTCCGATCAACTTAGCCGAAGACGAAGGTGAAGATGATTGTGAAGTGCCTGGAGAACTTGCAAGACTGCTACTTCAGGAAGAGAGGGCCATACAGCCGCATGAAGAGCCAGTAGAATCAATAAATTTGGGTACGGAAGTAGACAAGAAAGAGGTCAAGATTGGTGCGAATTTGGAACCTAGTCTTAAACAACGGTTGATTCAGATGCTCCATGATTATTTGAGATCCTTGCCTGGTCTTATGAAGATATACCTGGGTTGGATACTGATATTGTGGTTCACCGCCTACCTACCAAGGAAGACTGTCCTCCAGTGAAGCAGAAGGTTCGCCGAATGCGCCCAGAAATGTCTGAGAAAATCAAAGCTGAGGTTATGAAACAATTTGACGCCGGTTTTCTAGCAGTTACTTCTTACCCGCAGTGGGTCGCCAACGTGGTTCCAGTTCCGAAGAAAGATGGTAAGGTTCGAATGTGTGTTGACTATAGGTACCTGAACAGGGCGAGCCCCAAGGATGATTTCCCTCTACCTCATATCGACATTCTGGTTGACAACACCGCACATCATAAGGTCTTCTCCTTTATGGATGGTTTCTCCAGTTATAATCAGATTAAAATGGCTCCCGAAGACATGGAGAAGACAACCTTTTTTACTCAATGGGGTACATTTTGCTACAAAGTCATGCCTTTCGGATTGAAGAATGCTGGGGCAATGTATCAACACGCCATGGTCGCTTTGTTCCACGACATGATTCATCATGAGATTGAGGTATACGTCGATGACATGATTGCAAGATCCCAGAATGAGGAAGAACATATTGACCACCTTCAGAAGCTATTTGACAGGTTGAAGTTGTACAAGCTGAGACTAAACCCGAACAAGTGCACCTTCGGGGTGAGATCTGGTAAGCTGCTGGGTTTCGTCGTAAGTGATAAATGTATTCAAGTGGATCCTGCAAAGGTGAAGGCCATACAGGAAATTCCAGCTCCCCAAACAGAAAAAGAAGTCATAGGCTTTCTGGGACGGTTGAATTACATTGCCCGATTCATTTCACACCTGACTTCTACTTGTGAGCCAATCTTCAAGCTACTAAAGAAAGATCAAGTAGTAATATGGAATGATGAATTTCAAGCTGCTTTCGAAAGGATCAAGGAATATCTCCAAGAGCCACCTATTTTGATGCCTCTAGTTGAAGGGAGACCTTTGATCTTATACTTGACAGTACTCGACAACTCAATGGGGTGCGTGTTGGGGCAGCATGATGAGTCTGGCCGAAAAGAGCATGCTATTTATTACCTTAGCAAAAAGTTTACCGAGTGCGAGACCCGATACTCGTTTCTTGAGAAAACTTGCTGCGCTTTGGCATGGGCTGCTCGCCGGCTGAGACAGTATATGCTGACTCACACTACCCTATTGATATCAAAGATGGATCCAATCAAGTATATCTTCGAGAAGCCTTCCTTGTCCAGAAGAATAGCAAGATGGCAGATGATCTTGACTGAGTATGAAATCCAGTATACAACCCAAAAGGCAATCAAGGGAAGTGTGTTGGCAGATCATTTGGCACATCAGGCCGTAGATGATTACCAGTCTATGAACTTTGAATTCCCGGATGAGAACATCATGATAGTGATCGACTGTGAAGAACCTGGACCGGATGAAGGACCTGAGGAGGGATCCCGATGGTCTATGTACTTTTATGGAGCTTCAAACGCTTTGGGTAATGGTATTGGTGCCGTGATCATATCTCCTAAAGGCTCTCATACTCCATTCACCGCCCGACTCTGTTTCAACTGCACCAACAATATGGCGGAGTATGAAGCATGCATCATGGGTTTTCGAGCAGCAATTGACCTAAGGATTAAGTTTCTAAGTGTTTTCGGAGATTCCTCTCTTGTGATCAGTCAGATCAAAGGCGAGTGGGATATGAAACACCAAAATATTATTCCTTACAAGGATTATGTATTGACGTTGCTTCCACACTTCGAAGAGATAACCTTTGAACACTTCCCTAGAGAGGAGAATCAGTTAGAGGACGCGCTGGCTACGGTGTCTTCTATGTTCAAAGTCAATTGGGATAACGAAGCTCCCCGGATTATCATTGAAAGGTTGGACGAACCTGCACATTGTTGTGACATTGAGACTGAAGAGGTAGCAGATAAACCCTGGTTTCATGAGGTAAAGAAGTATCTTGAGACTCAAGAATACCCTGAGGGTGCATCTGTTAATGACAAGAAGTTTCTGAGGAGGTTCGCGGTGAAGTTCTTCATCAGTAATGACATCCTTTACAAGCGCAACCATGATTCGACCTTACTACGATGTGTGGATAAGAACGAGGCAGAAAGAATTATGGTAGATCTACATGAAGGTAATTTCAGAACTCATTCCAGTGGACACACCATGGCGAAGAAAATCCTTCAGGTAGGATACTATTGGTCCACAATGGAAGACGACTGTTACCAGCATTCTCAGACCTGTCACAAGTGCCAAGTTTATGCTTATAAGGTGCACATACCTCCAGTTCCTCTGAATGTCTTGACAACTCCGTGGCCTTTTTCAATGTGGGGCATTGATATGATCGGCGAGATCAGACCTACAGCATCCAACGGACATCGTTTCATCCTGGTAGCTATTGACTACTTTACGAACTGGGTTGAAGCATCTTCCTTTTCCACTTTAACCAAGAACGTCGTGGCACGGTTCATTCGGCATAATCTGATATGTCGATACGGTGTACCAGAGAGGATCATTACGGATAATGGTACCAATCTCAACAATAAGATGATCATTGAGCTCTGCGAGCAGTTCAAGATACAGCATTACAATTCTTCTCCCTACCGGCCGAAGATGAATGGGGCTATCAAAGCGGCTAATAAGAACATTAAGAAGATTGTGCAGAAGATAACGGTGACATACAAAGACTGACACGAGATGTTACTATTTGCTCTTCATGGGTACCGTACCTCAGCACGGACGTCAACAGGGGAAACACCCTATTCCTTGGTATATGGTATGGTGGCAGTCTTTCCTATTGAAGTTCAGATACCCTCTCTTAGGATTATGAAGGATGCAGGTTTGAGTGAAGATGACTGGATTCAGACCCGGCTTGATCAGCTGAACCTAATTGACGAAAAGAGACTTACTGCTATTTGTCATGGTTAGACGTATCAAAAGTGGATTATCAAGGCATTTAACAAGAAAGTTAGACGACAAGAGTATCAAGTTGGGGATCTGGTAATCAAGCGCATTATCTTACCTCAAGGTGATCCCAGGGGAAAATAGACCCCTACTTACGAAGGGCCATTTGTGGTTAAGAACATTTTCTCAGGAGGAGCTATGATTCTAACCACCATGGATGGTGACGACCTTCCTCACCCCGTCAATGCAGACATAGTGAAAAAATACTATGCATAATCAAAAACCCGCTAGGTCGACTGGCCTAGACAAAAATAAGGGCTTCCCGGCGAACCAAAAGGGTTCAGGAAAAAATAAGGGATGAAAATGAAAAAAACTGTACACCCAGCAAGTCGAAAACCTGAAAAGGCGGCTTGGGCAAAAAAGGGTATCCCGGTGGACTGAAAACCCGAAAGGGCGGTCCAGGCAAAAATTAGGGATCAAAGCCTAACACTATGTCTCATTGGATTACCTTGCAACCAGACTTCGGTATCGACTATCAAGCTCGGACAACACTAATCAATCTGATCTACCTTCAACCAAGTAGCAAAGTGATGAGATGCTCGAGGACATAAAGGAAATATCAGAGTTAGAATCCAGTGGGATTATTCACATAACTGTTATGTTTAGCTTTTCACAAATTGTGTAAATTCTATTATTCGGTGGCGTTCTCTTACTAGGACATCAGCCTCTTGTACAAAAATTCCTATTTATAGGCCAAACTTCAAAGTTAATACAATTCATTTTCAGAGAAATTTCAAACTGTTTTTCCTTTGTCTGCTTTGTTTTGCAAAGAACGTCCAATGTTCATTTTTGATATATGCATTTGACATTAATTGCTGCTCATAAATATTTACATACAAAACAAAAGACGATTACTTGTAATATCAGAAACAAGGGCAATAAGAATTGTCCAAGCTTTACAGTTGCCCTATCCACCAGGTACAAAGGTAGATTTAGCTGAGGAACAGGGCTAAGGTACTTTCACTCCCCGCAGAGTAAGAAAAGACATTACTATTAGCTCTCCCCAGCTGAGACTTGCAACTGAATGAATCGGTAATATTCTCCCCAAGCAGAGTTTATTTACCATCAACACTGAAAGGTCTTAATATTCCCCAGCGGAGTAAAAGAATATTCCCCGGCAGAATACAAAATGTCCCCAGTGGAGTTTGAATTTTTTCCCAGTGCAGTCTAAAAAAGCTTCCCCAGTGGAGTTTAGAGAATCATTCCAGTAGACTTTGGAAGATTGTCCCCAGGAAAGCTCAAAGGATTATCCCCATTAGAGTCTAAAAGGTTATCCCTAGTGAAGTCGCAGCTGAAAGATTATCCCCAGCGGAGTTCTTTCCTTTCACAAACAGAAACTCAATCCCCAACAGGATTCAATATCACCAGCAACGATAATTCGTCCCCAGCGGAATTTATCGGTGGAATCCTCAGCAGAGCATCTCTTCCCCACAGAAGTAATCTCCTCATCAGTTTATCCCCCAATGGAGTTATTATCTCCTGCAAATTTATTCTCACAGTCATCTTCATTTGCCATCCCCAGCGGAAACGAAGAATTCAACTCTCCAGCAGCTATCCGGGACTTATCTTCCCCAAATAAAAACATTACATTTCCATACATCATGACACATGCATCGTACATCACAATCTCATTTATTTTGAGAACATCATGGCTTGATACATATCATGCATTGTATACAGCTAACCTTTACCTTTCAGGAAGGATGGGGTTAAATTCTCATAAAATTCAAAGCTATGAAGCTTTTGTCCTCCGTCGAATTACGGACAGTTCTTAAATCTCAACAGAATTATCCTTAGTTGAATTACAGATAAGTCCTAAATCTCTATGAAGATGTTTCCCCTAAGTCGAATTACCGACTAGTTCTTAAATCTCAACAGAATTATCCTCGGTTGAATTACAGATAAGGTCCTAAATCTCGGCAAAGTTCCTCCGTCAAATTACTGACAGCTCTTAAATCTCAACAAAATTATCCTCAGTTAAATTACAGATAAGTCATAAATCCCGATGAAGATGTTTCTCCTAAGTCGAATTACCGACCAGTTCTTAAATCTCAACAGAATTATCCTCGGTTGAATTACAGACAAGGTCCTAAATCTCGGCAAAGTTCCTCCGTTGAATTACAGACAAGTTCCTAAATCTCAGCAGAGTTTCCTCAGTTGAATTACGGGAGAGTTCTTAAATCTCGACGAAGATGTTTCCCCCTCAGTTGAATTACGGACAAGTTCTTAAAACTCAACAGAGATATTCTCTCAGTTGAAGTACAGGTAAGTTCCTAAATCTCAACAAAGATCAGACTTCCCCAGCGGAATCATCCTCAAACAACAGGTGTACAAGCTCTGGCTAAGGAATCTCTTATGCGACCTACACTCCTTCAGATGGCATCTTTAAGCCCATCCCCTCATCACCAATCTCCAAATGGCATATGTAAGCCCATTCCCGACATCACAAGTCTGATACCACTTCATGCGAGTGCAAATTTCTGGGCACTCTAGTGTTCAATCATCTTCCACCTTCGGATCACGAAAGGAATGAAAGCCAATCTACATCCTCAGGTTTAAGAAGATTGAACAGGGGAAGCTGTTGTACCCCAAAATTTGCCCTCTCATATTCCTCAAGACATTTCAAGAAAAATCTCCAAGTTGCTGAAGGTTGCTCAAGAGTTGGTAAGACAAGCTATATCCTAAGGCAGTCAACCCCAAATTAGGGTTTTGTGTTGCATCAAGATCCTTGAATACAAATGACCTCAAGTGCTCCTGAATGTCCTAATATGTTCTCAAGACCATCCATGTCAAGTTTCAAGCCTTGCAGAGGAAGTTTGCTCAGTCAATTTCCCAAAGGTCCAAAAATCGACTATGCTAGGGCAAAAGTCAATTGTGACCCAAATACAGTCAAACTTCAAGATTTTTTGTCAACATTCTCATTTTGAAGGATATTTCATCATTTGATCAAGGGTTGATCATGATTCATCAAGGATTGCTCAAAATTCATAAAGACTCAAAAGTTGCTAAATTAGGGTTTTGTAGGAAAAGTCAACTCAACTTTGACCAAGCATAACTTTATCATACTTTATGATAAATGACCCATCCAAATCTCATTTTTAATAGGATGCAATTTCCTACAATCCATCTTCATATCCCAAGATCAAAAAATGCATTCACAAGAAGTTATAATTTGGACATTATAGGTCATTTTTGAAAGTCAACAAAAACACCTTTTTTTCAAAGCTTATAACTTGAGCATAGAATATCAAAATGAGATGAGACCAAAAGGGTTGGTTAGAGGACCTCTAAAGCTTTCTAAAAAGTCAAGAACACTTCCAAAAGTTCAAAATTGAAGAAGTAATGCATTTTTGAAGTTGGACTTTTTTTGCAAAATTGCCAAAAGTCAACTATCCCCAAAACTTCAAATTTTGCCAAATGGGCCCATTATTTTTCACTTGATTTAAGTTTGTATTGTTTCCCACGTGCCCTAGCTTCAGCCATGTGCCCATATTTCATTTTTATTATTTAATTTTATTTTTAATTGAATTTATTCATTTTAAATCAAATAAAATCATATAAAATCCAAGGCATTGATAACTCATGATTTTCTGATTGTTTTAGGCTTTGGTCACAGCTAGCATTGCAATAAAATTCGTGTCAAAGTCATTATGCACAAGAAGATATAGTTTGGAGCAAATTTGGCAAGTTTGTAAATGGAGATCAAATCAAATATCCAAACCTTAATGTGGAGAGATTTGGACAAACAATTGAGACCTAATGCACTGGGTGATACATAAGCAAGAGAGGCACACGAAAATAAGGGTTGGAAATCGTTGAAGAGGCAGAACCACTTTGTAAAAATTCACAAAAAAGTTGGAAATCAAAATCCAGGTTAGAGGCAATTTCAGGACGCGAGAGTGGTCTCAATCGATTCTTGGCCATTCACACAAGCTAACTCGATCCAAAGCACGCACCCTCAAGCCCTTATACACGCTGTAAGTCTCACGCTATTCACCCCTGTTCTTGATTTCGATTTGAATCATTCTGGCATCTATTGAACAAACTAATGGCATATTTGTGATCACAAGAACATTTGCAAACTGATGGTAATAGCCAATTTCATTTATGTGCTCTGTATAGAAAATCACCATAGCTAGGGTTCCTTGTTCGTGTTTAGGGCTTTCTGTTTCAGGTACAATTGGCTCATAAGAAGAACATGGTTATGACCAAGAGATCATGACGAACTCAACCCTAGCCTTGAAAATCATTTTTGTGGCCCGTACAGGATTTTGGAGATGGACCTGCTTATAGCTACGGACTTCTGTCCGTTGGTATAGGTACTCGACCTTTTAGCCACGGACGGGAGGTCAGGGATGATGCATGGCATCCCTCTATTAGACCATTCAAACAAAACGCGCATTTTTTTTTGTTTTGCTGGCAATTGTTTGGTTTTGATATATTATTATTAGTATATGTTATATTAACAATTGAAACAGTGTGGCGTAGTGGCAAGCAAGCATTTGATGTACCTTTAGGACCTGGGTTCGAATCCCAGGTCCCCCACTTCCTCAATATTATTTCTTTTCAGGTTTTCCAGTACATGCGCCTATCTGCAGTCCACCATACTCCCTCATGATCCAAGCGCCAGATGGCCAAGGGGCCAGATCTGGTGGTCCGTGTGGGAAGTCCACCATAAGCCAGGTCAATGCATGCTTACTGGATCAGAGAAAGTCAAACGAGCCAACATTGTTGGGCCTACAGATCTGCTATTCACACCCTTCAAAATCAGGCCCAACTCCTCTCTTTTATTTATTTTATTTTATTTAATTTAATTATTTTATTTCATTTAATTAATTTCTAACCAATAACTTTTTTTTCCTTTTATTAATAAAATCACAAAAAAATATTTTATTCAATTAGATTTTAAAATTTTATTTTATTAATAATTACTAACTAATTAAATTAGGTTTTAATTTCTAGAATAACCTTAACTTATTTTGCAAATAAATAATTAATTAGATTTAATTAGATATTAACCACTAATTTAATTAATTTTAGCTTCTTTCTTAAAATAATAAAAAAAAAACTCCAAAAATAATTTATTTTTCATTTAATTAATTAATTTAATTTAATTTAGTTATTTAACTTAGGATTAATTTCTTTCTTAAAATAAAAACAACAAAAACCAAAAAAACAATTTTCTTTCAAAAGGGTCAAAACCCTAATCTTAGATCCGATTTAATTTTGCGTCGCGCTTTATTTATTTTTATCCAATAATGTACCTGCTTCCGAATTGTAATAGTTAAATAGGACATTTATTTATTTTATCGCTTTATTTTATTTTTAAAGGGTTTCTTTTGGCGATGTAAATACCCGACGCCTTGTAATTTAATTTCTGCACCTTTGATTTCTGCAAATTACAACTGATAGATGTTTGCTAATAGGGTTTGCATGACAAGACTGAATGTTTAATCCTAAAATCAAATTAGATCACCTTTAACATGTACAAAGATAAAAATACTGAAAACGACACACTCGCACATGCGCACTCTTAGGGTACACCCACTTGGTTGCCTTCGTACACGGTCATTGAGTATAGGTCACTTTAGAGGTCGCCCTCTTGTCTAAAAGATCATAGTCGCCTCGAAATGGTTGCCTCAGATATAATTGCCTCAAACAAAATGATCTAAGACATTAGGGTTATCGCTAAGGCGTCCTAACATTGCTTTAGTGACCGTATGTCCCTCATTCGAATTGACCCTCAAAATCCAACAATAGTGCTACCCAGTCACTAATAGTGGGATAGCATTGTCTAAAGGAAATTAGCATAGAACGATTCCTTTCTTCAAGTAGGTAGATGGTTCTTAGATGCTTGCTCTTTCAAAAACAAAACTTTTTCACACTTACACTCCTTTTCGAACAAGTTTTCAAAAATACTTCATTACACTCTTGAGGACATAAGCAAGAGTTAAATCGAAGTTTTCAAACAAAAACTTTTTCAAACCCACAAGCACAAAGAAAACAATTTTGAAAACATGATGAGCAAGTATCTAAGAGCCCGTGGATAACCACGGATAAAAAGGGTGATAATACCTTCCCTTTCTATAATCTACTCCCCGAACCCGAGAAATATCTCGAAAAAAGGAATTTTTCTGTGCTTTTTTACTTTCCTTGTTGGATAAAATAAAAGTCGGTGGCGACTCTTACTTACCGCGACATTTTGCGAAAACAAACGCAAAACGCAAACCAGCATTCCAAAAACAGTCAGTTCTTTCCACTGTATCACACTTTCCTTTCCCCTTCCTTAGAGGTTGATGGAAAATCCAAGACCCTTCTGGATTGTCTTTCAAACCTTCTGCCCATCGTAGCCACACCAGCTCGCTTCTTCTTCTTTTTCTCTTTTTCTTTCTCTAGCAGAGTCTTGAGCTCCTCCTGCCCCTTGGCCAAGGTCAAGCGTAGCTGTTGAAATTGGGAATTCTGAGCTTGCAAGTCTTTAACCGTTTGTTCAAGATCCATGTTGCTGAAATAAACAACAGAGGGATGAGGAAACTTATTGCAAAGACCTGTTATGTTATGATGAATGCTGTTTATGTATATGCAATGCATTCAAGGATTTTAAGAAAATCAAAATTGTTTAAACAAAAAGGAAACAAACATTATATTAATAAAATAGAGGTTAGTACATCAATGCCGCCTGGGCAAAATAATACAATACTATAAGATAAAAAAAGTGTTGCGCATCCTCTTTGGTGCGATGTAGGCATTAAGAGTTCACTCCTCCTATAGTATCCTGGTGAGTTCTAAAACCTTCTTCTCGCTGTCGTAGAATTGGGCTTCAAAAGTATCACGTTCTCCCTTGAGCTGTATCCAACTCCTTTGTAGATCTTCGAGTGATGTAGGCATGTCAGGATGTAGGACGGTGTATGGAACCTCTCCTTCCTTAACAGGCTCTATAATCATTGGGAGAATGGAGGGATAAGGCATCATAAGATTTTAGGCGCGGATTCGTACCCACCTGAGGTAAGGCTCAAGGGGGATGGAATTCTTGTGTCCCAAAGTCTGGATGTCTACCTTGTTGGGCATTCTCCATGCTCGATTGAATCTCTGGCGGAGAGCTTGATCGTTGTTGTCGTAGTCTAAGACCAAACCTTGAACTAACATGTCATGTGGGCCATCCCGTCAAGCATAACCAAACTGTCTGAGAGCCAAGCAGGGGTTGTAGGTAATGCCTCCCCTAATGCCAAGTAGAGGGGCATTAGGGAATTCCCCACAATGGTCGATGATGATAACATTCTCTCTGGACCGAGAGCACCAATGAATATCAGAATGTTGAAGTGTCATCAGCCATTGTGACCACCTCAAGCCTTGCTCATTCTTCAAGACTGACTGGGGAAGATGAGAAATAAACCATCTTGCCAGAAGAGGAGTGCAGTACATGAGAATACCTCTTTTCCTCATTGTTCGAGTGTGAAAAGAGTGTAAGACATCCCCAAGCAATGTAGGCACAGGGTTCCGAGACATGAAGATCTTGACAACATTCACATCTATAAGCTGGTCAGGGTTTGGGAACAAGACCATCCCATAGATGAGAAGAGCTACAATCTCCTCAAAAGCTTGCAGGTCCATAGAATTCCAACAGTCTTAGGCCTTCTCAACCAGGAACTTTGCCAAGAAGCCCTTGACACCACTTCTAGTCTCCCAATGACATGTGAAATCTGATGGTTGCAAGTGCAGGGCTTGAGCAACATCTTCAGGCTTTGGATCTCTTTCCGTACCGTTGAAAGGTAGTTGATGGAGAATAGGAATCCTTAAGAGTTGAGAAAATTCCTCCAAAGTAGGCACTAGTTGGCAGTCAGGAAATGTGAAGCAGTGGTGCAGGGGGTCAAAGAACTGGAAGAGAACATTCACCATATCTTCTTCTGTGCTGAAGTTGACCAAGCTGAGAAGATGACCATGCCTCTCGGTGAATGGAGAATACTCAGGGATCTTGGAAGAAAGCTCCTTGAGTTGAGGAGGAATTCTCACAAGATTGACCTGGATAGTTTTCCTGCGAAGTGAATCCATGTCCTACAAAACAAGAACAAAGATGAAATTCCAAAAATCCTTGAAAGGTTAGTGGATGCAGATGATGCTTCATGATGTTCATGATGTTATGCACAAGTATATATGTACAAGAAAATCACACGAGTTCCTAGTTTAGGCTTGCATGGGGTTTCATAGGTAAGTACCCTCTTGAAGTTTAGTTGGCTCAACCTGTCCTAGAAATAGTAATCGGGTTCTAAGGAGCTCAATATCACTGGATTGTTTTCTGTGTTCATAGTTTCAGCGTAAGCCTCTTTACTGGAGAACGAAATATTCCAAGAAAACAAACCTCAATGAGTGTAGTATCGAGTATCTAACAACTTCGTACTGCACCAAAGCCGATCATCTCACTACATCCTAAAAGGCCAAGATGGTCAAGTAAAGGTTCTAAAAGTCCATTAGTGCTTCATGACATCACTCAGCGGCCCCGTATTCTCTTTGATTGACTCAAAGGCTACCGGTACCCACAAATATGTCGCACTAATATAGCTATTGCTTAGACCATATCGGTATACCCTGTACAGTTTCCACAATGTATTGCTATTTACTTATGAATGTTTCCCCAAATCCGGGTGGAGGATTCAAACCCAAACAATAGTACCAAAGTGTAAAGCAGTCAAGGCAAATAAGATAAGCAAGTAAAGGTGATCTAAACCCTAAGGTAACCCCACTTATAAGTAATTCCCCAGCAGAGTCTCCAGTTCCGTGATACGGTGGGAGAACTGACTTGAAGGTTTGCGTTTGTGTTTGCAAAATGTCGCGGTTAGCAAGAGTCGCCACCGACTTTTATTTTATCCAAATGGAAAGGTAATAAAGCACAGGAAAGACCTTTGAGATGTTTTCTTGAGTTTGGGGGGTAGATTATGAAAAGGGAAGGTGCTAGCACCCTTTTCATCCATGGATTTCCATGGGCTCTTAGTTACTTGCTTATATCACTTGCTTTGCTTTTGAAATTGTTTGAAATGGTGCTTTCGGTGTGGTTTTGAAAAGTATTTGTAAAAGAGGCCTTTTGTCTAGGCAACCTTTGTAATGATTCTCGTTCGTAAGAATGTATACAAAGGTGTTTGTCTTTTGAAAATGTTTTCAATGTTTTTGAAAGTTGTTTGGAAATGTGTGTGTATGCTTGTTTTTGAAAATAGCAAGGATTTGTTTTGAAATGGAGCAAGTAACTTAGAACCATCTACCGACTCAAAAGTCTTTCTTGTACATTTTTTATTCCTTTGATGTTGTTGACCTACCATTGTTTTTGTAGGCAACCCTATCTTTGGATGTTAAACGGGACAGGCGCGGGTCGTCGTATAACCATGATGGAAATGTTGCTAGGTATCTTGGCATTTTTTCCGAGGTACCAAGATCATTTGTTTTTAGGCAACCTTGTCTAGCATCATCAAGGGACTATGATCTTTTGTTTTGTTTTGTTTTGCCAAAATACCTTGCATGCATACCATGGCCATTTTTAAGGCAACAAAGTGGGTGAAACCCTAGAGAGTGCTTGTGTGTAATGTGTTGTCATTTTACATGTATTTGTTTGTCTTGTATTAGGTCATGCTATTTGTTTGATTTTTGTCTTATCATACAAACCCTAAATTTACTAAACATGTATATAATGCGATAAATTGCGTAAAGTAAATCTAAACTATTACAATAATATTATGGGAAGGGGGATACAACTTTTGAATGGGGAATATTGCTCAAAATAAAACCCTAAAAATTATTACAACCCAATTGAATTATATTGTACAATAAATAAATAAACAAATATTTAAATATGCAATAAAATGTATGGATGCAAAATGTTTTTTGTATTTATTTTATGTATGAAAAATAAATAAATTATTTAAGTCCTAAAAATAAGAAAAATAATATTATCATTTTTGAAAGGGTGAAAAACCCTAATTTTGTTTTAAAAGAAAATTATGTTTTCTATATTATTTATTTGTCCATTTTTGTTCAAGAAAAATAATAATAATATTATGCACAAAATGTTAAAAATTAAAATATGTATGAAAATAATATTTTATGTGTATGAATAATAAAAATAAAAATGTATAGTATTTTTTGAATTATTTGCAAGTTTTATTTAAGAAAATAAAGTATATTATTATTAATAAACTATTTTTTATGCCAAAAAATAATAAAAAAAATAAAAAAATAAAATGCAAAAATAAAAGAAAATGTTTTTCATGATTTTTTATGGTTAAGGAAAAATAAATAAAACAATAAATTTAAAAATGAAAAGGAAATATGAAAAATAAATAAAATAAAGCCAGGGGGTGTGGATAGTCAAAACAAAAGGCCCAAAGGCACCAAAGCCCAGAACATCATCTTCATCCCTGTCCTTGGCTTCCTGCGCGCGTGTTCCTGAGTTCAAACCTGTATCTCGCTCTAGCTTGCATAAAATCAAAAACTCATAACACAAAAAATGTAGCTTATGATCTCACGATTCCAATGATATAAAAAACATAATCTAACTCTCAAGGATCATGGAGAATTTAATCACCCCTAATTTCTGACCTAGTTTTTCATGAACTTCAAGCTTCAAATTCTCACTACTCAGTTAATATAAATGACAACTATGCATATGTACAACTTCACCATGTTAAGGACTACATCTTTGCTTCACAAATCAAAGCTTGAGGATTCCTAAATAGAGAGATAGAGTTTTGAAAAATACCTTGTTCAGCTGAGTTTGGATATGGCAATGTGGGGACTTTGAGTGAGGCCTGAAGATCGTGTGAGCTTCCTTGAAGTTCCCTCAAGCTTCTCCAATGCTCAGCTTGCCTTGAGAATTCTTGAAACTTCCTGCACGAGTCAACCTGCAACCTTCCAAAATGAAAATGGTGATGTCTGAAACTGAGCTTCCAGAACCAGGACAATGGCTTGGATAGCTTAGGTGGGATGTATGGAGTATGTTTCAAGTGTTAAAGGAAGAAACGCACGAGCCAATATTGAAATAGCAAGTGTTTTGCAGAAGCTGCCCTGTTTTGGACAGAAATGTGTTTTTTCTGTTTGGGAGAGTTTTGGATGATATGAATTCGTGCTTAGGCTTGTAACAAGTTTGTGAAGTTATTTAGAATGAGGCCAAGTCTTCTCTTTATCAGATGCACCAGATCTCTTGACTTTTGCCACTTTTCTTGTATTTGAAGAAAGTTGAAATGACTTAAGCCAAAATGCTGTACTTTCTAGTTCTAGGGATGATAATAGTTGGTACAAGTTGCTTGTTATCTGTGGAAAATGCCTGCATCCAAGGAATAACTCCAAGGCTCAAGGCTGATAAAGTTCAAAAAGCTAGCTTTATGAAAATGGCAATGTACACTTTTGGCTATTTATGGATTAATCTCTTGTACAATGCTCCAAAGGTGAAAACAAAAGCTTTAACCACTGATTTCGCATTTAATTATGGAGTGTAGAAGGGATTAGGACCTGTAATGCAAGGTACAAGCATGCTAGGATCTGATTTGCAAGTTGGTGCATTGTAAAAATGGCTTGAACAAAAGTGACAAAATGCCATTTTCTCTTCTTCGATTCTCCCTAACCACAAATGATCTTGGAGAGTTCTTGGACATTTTGGAAAACTTGCAACATGCTCTACAATCCATCTTTGAAATGAAACTTGATATTCCTCTTTGAACTAGGTGAAAGGTTGCCATGAAGTTAGGTCAAAAACCTGCCTAAACTAGGGCAAAATTTCACTAAGTTATTTAGTTTATGGACCCCTATTCACAAAATCATAACTTGAGATACAAGCATATTTTGGGAAAACATTGTGAAGAAAAGTTCTAGATTTCATGGAGGACTACAACTTTCATGTTGGAAGTTTTCTTTGAATCCAACTGCATCATGGTGAAAAAGTTGGGAAAAAATAAGAAATTTTCAACACTTAGAAAAATTCTAAGTTATGAAAAATTTCAAATTAAAACCCTAACTTTGCAATTTTAGGTTTCTTGGTCAACAAGTTTCGCATTTTGACATATATTGATGAATTATGACATTTGGCACTTGATTTTGAGCAAAAAGTCAAAGTTTGACTTTTCAGTGTACAGTTGATTTTTGATCAGTTGACTGGAAAATTCATCTGTCAATCTAATGCATTTGATATCTTTTGAACCTTGTGATTAGGTCAAGATGATGCCATTGAGTCCTTGAAGCCATGCTTGAACCCAATTGGCCATTGTCTAAGTCAAAAATCAGAAATTGCCCTTCTTCAGTCAAAACCCTAATTTTGACCATTTTGCCCTTTTGATGATCTGATCAAATTTCTTGAGGAGTTGTGGTCCAAACTTGATCAAATGGTTCATATGAGTCTATAATGTTGATGTGGGTCAAATATTATGAGGTTTGACTTTAAATTGGCCATGGTTGACGTTTTCCCCAATACAGCGGATTTTTAGGTCAACTGTCCAATTGATTGGTAAAAAATGTGATTCAAGGCTTGAAACTTGGTATGAGCAATCTTAGAGGTCTAACATGATGTATGAAAGTCACATGAAGCATTGAAGGTCCAAAAATCCCTGTGTATACTCAAACCCTAATTCCAGGTCATCAGTGCAAAGTGAAGTATCTTGAGCTGACAAACCCTAATCTTGTCTTTAGTCCAAGAAGTCTTGTGAGGAAATCTTGATAAAATGAGAGGGAAAATTTTGGGGTACAACAGTCAGTTTCATAGCACCGCCAGAAAATATCTTCTTTATTACAAATGGCCCTTCATAGGTGGGAGTCCATTTTCCCTTGGGATCACCTTGTGGTAGGATGGTGTGCTTTATTACCAAGTCACCAGCCTGATATACCTGATGTTTGATTTTCTTGTTGAAAGCTTTGACCATATGCTTCGGGTGCATCTGACCGTGATGGACAGCCGCAAGCCCTTTCTCGTCAATAAAATTTATTTGGTCTAGTCTAGTCTGAATCCACTTGTATTAGTCTAAACCTGCATATTTCATGATCCTTAGAGAAGGAATCTGGACTTCGACAGGTAAGACAACCTCCATACTGTAGACTAGAGAGAATGGGGTTTCCCCAGTTGACGTTCGTACTAAAGTGCGATAGCCATGAAGACAAAATGGTAAAATCTCATGCCAATCTTTATATGTCACTGTCATCTTCTGTATGATCTTCTTGATATTCTTATTGGAGGCTTCCACTGACCCATTCATCTTTGATCGATACGAAGAAGAATTATGGTGATTTATCTTGAACTGCATGCAAAGTTCTGTGATCATAGTGTTGTTGATATTGGTACCATTGTCCATGATAATCCTTTCGGGGATGCCATACCGATAGATGAGGTCATGCTTAATGAACTAGGCCACAACATTCTTGGTAACTAAGGCAAGTGAGGTTGCTTCAACCCACTTTGTGAAATAGTCAATAGTGACGAGGATGAAACAATGTCCGTTAGAAGTAGTAGGCTTAATTTCTCCAATCATATCAATGCCCCACATTGCAAATGTCCAAGGAGAAGTCAAGACGTTCAAAGGTACTAGAGGCACATGTACTTTGTCAGCATAGATTTGGCATTTGTGATAGGTTCTGTAGTGGTGATGGAAGTCAGTTTCCATATTCGACCAATAATAACCTGCTCTCAGAATCTTCTTAGCCATTGTATTCCCACTAGAATGAGTACCAAAGACTCCTTCGTGCATATGTTCCATAATTTTCTCAGCTTCCTTCTTGTCAACACAACAAAGTAAAGTCAAATCATGGTTGCGCTTGTACAAAATTCTATTGCTCAGGAAGAACTTAGCAGAGAAGCTCTATAGGAATTTATTGTCATTGATAGACGTCCCCTTTGGGTACTCTTGAGCCTCAAGGTATCTCTTTACTTCATGAAACCAAGGCTTTTCCTCTACTCCGTCAGTATCAACCTCGTAGCCATGTTTCGATTCATCCATCTTCTCAATAGTAATTCGAGGACCCTCGTTGTCCCATTTTACTTTGAACATAGATGACATGGTAGCTAATGTGTCCGCCAATTGATTCTCTTCTCGTGGGATGTGCTCAAAAGTGATTTCCTCGAAGTACAAAATCAATGTCAATACATGCTCCCAATAAGGAATGAGATTTGGATGTTTCGTATCCCATTCTCCCTTAATCTGGATGATCACTAGGTTGAGTCCCCATATACATTCAAGGACTTGATCCTCATGTCAATAGCAGTCTTGATACCCATGATGCATGCTTCGTACTCTGCCATATTGTTGGTACAGTCAAAGCATAATCTAATAGTAAACGATGTGTGGAAACCTTTGGAAGAGACAATCATAGCACCAATTCCATTACCAAGCGTGTTAAAAGCTCCATCAAAAACCATAGTCCATCGAGATCCCGGCTCGGGTCCTTCATACGGTCCAAGTTATTCGTAATCTGTAACTAGCATAATATTCTCATCTGGGAACTCAAAATTCATAGATTGATAGTCGTCTATAACTTGATGATCCAAATGATCTGCTAGTACACTTCCTTTAATTGCCTTCCGAGTGGTTTACTGAATATCGTATTCTGTCAAGACCATTTTCCATCTTGCTATTCTTTCGGAGAGAGCGAGCTTCTCGAATATGTATTTAATCAGATCCATCTTAGAGATCAACAAAGTAGTATGCATCAACATATACTATCTTAGTCGACGAGAAGCCCATGCCAAAGTGCAACAAGTTTTCTCGAGTAGTGAGTATCTTGTTTCACAGTCAGTAAACTTTTTGCTAAGGTAGTATATTGCATGCACTTTTCGACCAGACTCGTCATGTTGTCCCAGTACACACCCCCATTGAATTCTTTAACACTGTTAGGTACATGATAAGAGGTCTTCCTTCAACTGGTGGCATCAGTATCAGAGGTTCTTGGAGGTACTCCTTAATTTTTTCGAAGGCTATCTGACAATCGTCGTTCCATTTCATTACTTGATCTTTCTACAACAACTTGAAAATCGGCTCACAAGTAGCGGTCAAGTGATAAATAAATCTGGAAATATAATTCAGTCGTCCTAAGAAACCCATGACTTCCTTCTCAGTAAGACGAGATGGAATTTCTTGAATGGCTTTAACCTTAGCAGGATCAATTTCAATACCTTTACCTCTAACGACGAAACCTAGTAGTTTACTGGATCTTACCCCAAAAGTGCAGTTGTTCGGATTAAACCTCAACTTGTACTTCTTCAGTCTCTCAAACAACCTGTGTAGATGGTCAAGATGTTCTTCTTTAGTCTGAGGTCTGGCTATCATGTCATCGACGTAGACCTCTATCTTGTGATGGATCATATCATGGAAGAAAGCTACCATAACACGCCGATATATGGCGCCGACATTCTTCAAACCGAAAGGCATAACCTTGTAACAGAAAGTGCACCACTGTGTGACAAAAGTAGTCTTCTCCATGTCTTTAGGTTCCATCTCAATCTGATTATAACCTGAGAAACTATCCATGAAAGAAAATACTTTATGTTGAGCGGTGTTGTCAACCAGAACATCAATATGTTGAAGCGGAAAATCATCTTTTGGGCTTGCCCTATTCAGATACCTATAGTCCACACACATTCGCACTTTGCCATATTTCTTTGGTACTGGAACCACATTTGCAACCAACCTAGGATAGGATGTAACAACTAAGAAACCTGCATTGAATTGCTTCATAACCTCAGCCTTGATCTTTTCTGACATCTTGGGAAGTATATGAAGAACCTTTTGCTTTATTGGAGAACAACCCTCTTTCATCGGTAGACGGTGAACCACAATATTAGTATCGAGCTCTGGCATGTCTTCGTACGACCAAGTAAAGATATCAACATAATCATGCAACATCTGAATTAACCTATTCTTGACGTTGTCCTCTAGGTTGGCCGCTATCTTAAATTCTTTCCTGTCTTATGCAGTACCCAAGTTTACAACCTCGACTGGATCTTCATGTAGTTGTATAGCCTTTTCCTCTTGTACTAAAAGTATGGAAATTTCTCCAGGTATTTCACAATCTTCCTCACCTTCGTCCCCGACTTGATAGATCGGATTTTCAAAGTAATAAGTGGTAATAGCATAATTGTTATCAATGGGATCCATAGTAGGTGTGGATCTGGAATTTATTATGTGGGTGTGTGTAAGGACACATAGTTATTTTGAAAGAAAATAAAAGAAAGGCAAAGAGCGCAAAATTTGAATGCAAAATGTCCTATGATTTATTGAATGAAAATATGTTAATGAAATGACAACCCTAACAAAAGAACTATTGTGCCCCGGGTAAGACACAAGGCTTAAAGTTATTATTTTAAAATTTCATAACCAAAACATAAAAGCAATAAAACAGAAAGTAGCATTTACTCCTAACTAAAGGAGATTGAGATATGTTCTTCAGTCTTCCAGTTGTTGAGCCCGTTGCCGATGGTGGGAAAAATCCAGCTATCTAGGTCATCGTCACTATCAACATCTTCTATCATGTTGACTCCATTGTTGTTGGAGTGGAATAGTGGTCTTCCAGCACGAGCACGACAAATAGCCCTCTAAGCCTTTGCAGTGAAACTCAAACCAATATTGTCAGACTTGTAAAGAATGTTAGGAAGCTGACCCCAAGTAGTGCAACCACCTTATTCTACTACAACTCTAGCATCCTTCAAAGAAGCCATTCTGGGTAGGACCTTAGTAACTTTGGGAATATCATAAACGTCTTCAATAGCGGTAGTTGTCCGAGGCATAACTTCAAAAGTCTGGCAGGGAGTTTCAATGAATTTGCAATCCATCTCAACATACTTGAATGATTTCAAATGACTCACCATATACTCTTCTTCACCATAAACTGTAACAACCTTTCCTTTTACGGGATATTTCAGCTTTTGATGCAGGGTTGGAGTAATAGCGTCTGCCCCATGAATCCAGGGGAATCCAAGTAAAAAAGAATATGCCGGACAAATGTCTATCACATAGAAGGTAGAATCGAATACCTGCGAACCTACTCTGAGCAGAAGATCCACTTCTCTGTATACCATCCTTTTTGAACCATCAAAGGCCCTGACCAGAATGTCACTGGGTTTCATCATAACCCTTTCACAGTCAATTCTGTCTAGAGCACCCTTCAGTAGAACATTTAACGAGGAACCTTTATTAACCAACACATGAGCTAAAGTAGTGCCCCTGCATTCAATAGAGACATACATGGCCTTGTTATGGTTTCTTCCTTCGGGATTCAGGTCGGCATCAGAAAAGCCTAGCCCATTATAAGTCGTCAGGCTAGCAACATAACTTTCAAATTGATCAGCATAGATTTCTTGTGGCACATACGCCTATTTCAAGAACTTCACCAAAGCCTGGGCATGGGCTTCAGAGCATAATAAGAGGGATAACATGGAGATCTTTAAGGGAGTCTGCCCCAGCTGTTTAACAATCTTGTAATCACTTTTTCGGGTAATTTTCAATACCTCCTCCAACTCTTGCCTGAAGGTGTCTCCAGTGGTAATTTCTTTAGGTACCTCCGTCTGGGAAGGCTCATTCATTTGTTCTTTGCCCCTAGTCTCAGTAGTTGACTCGGTAGCGGTAACTCGAACTGGGGTAGCAACAGTCTTTGGAGAGATTTCCGGAGAGAAAACCCTTCCACTTCTAGTAACTTTACTTGTCCCAACAATATTGTCGATGTCGGGATCATCAACTTCAATACCTTCACTCTCAGTAGTCAAAGTTTCTTGCTTGATGCCATGATAGTAGACGTCGACTCCATAGTTCCAAGGGATATCTTTGTCCGAGGAAAATGGAATTGATCCGGGTGCAATGATGATTAGAGGAGCGACTCTAGGTTCAACCGTCATCCTCACAAGGCCTTTGGCAGTGATTATGATAGGAATACCAGAAACCACAGATACCTCTCCTAGCTCCAAGTCTTGAAACAAATTCTCCACAGAGGGATTCCTCTCAATTAGTATTATGTGGTTGTCCATCAGACGCTGGATATCTTTTTTCAGCAGTTTGCAACCATTGGGTTGGGCTACGCAACAATAACACCTTTCAATACAACTCAGAAATAAACTGGATTGTAACAGATTCCTCTTAACAATTAGGAAGGTAGTGGCCAATTCACTTACAGTTGAAACATACAAAACATCATCAATAGCAGTAATGCCTTTGTCGTGCTTAGGCATAGGGGAGGTAATCACATTGGGAGTCTTAGGATGATTATACTCAATCTCTTTATTGTCAATCATATCTGTCATACCCCAGATTTTCCCGCCTTAGTGTTACCGTCAAATTTATTTTTGAACTTGGGTTTTACAGATTATAAAATTCCTTTGATTTAATCATATTAACATACTCAGGTTTTTTTAATAAAAAATTGCTTTCAAGTCTGTTTGAAAATATAATAATTATTTGTATTTTTAAATAGCAAATAATTGTTCGCTGTCATATACTTTCAATTGGCTTTTTACTTCAAATAAGTAGCATAGTACAATTGGTAAGGGAGAAAGATTTGCAAGCAGAAAGTCACGGGTTCGAATCTCACTTGGTGCACTTTGTATATTTTTGTTGTTTATTGTTACTAACTTTATTTTCATTTTCAATTATTTCTAACCACAAAAATCATATTTTTTATTATTATATTACTATTTTCGTATTTATTTATTTATTATATTTTAAAAATATTATTTTTTATTAAAATTATTATTTTATTTAAAAAATAGTCAAAATACCTTATAAATTAATCTTTTCAAATCAATCTCAATATTTGAAATACACTACGCCAAACAAGACTTTAGACAGTGCTTTTTTTGGCATTAGACAACACTTTAAAGCATTGTCTATTCCAGCGCTACCGTAGAAAAAGACAACGCTTTGTTAAAAGTAAAAGCGCTGCTAAATCCCCCCTTTAGGAAACCCTTTTACTTTGAAAGCGCTGCTAAAGGCCCCTTTAGCCAGCACTTTTACTTTTAAAGCGATGCTAAAGGCCCCCTTTAGCCAGCGCTTTTACTTTTAAAGCGCTGCTAAAGGCCCCCTTTAGCCAGCACTTTAAAGGTAAAAGCGCTGGTAAAGGACCCCTTTAGCCAGTGCTTTAAAGGTAAAAGTGCTGCTAAAGGCCCCCTTTAGCCAGGGCTTTAAAGGTAAAAGCGCTGCTAAAGGCCCCCTTTAGCCATCACTTTTACCTTTAAAGCATTGCTAAAGGCCCCCTTTAGCCAGCGCTTTTTCTGAAACAAAATTTTTAAATAAAAAAAAACCCCTTTTAGGCAGCGCTTTTAATGTTAAAGTGCTGTCTAAAGCCCCCTTTAGGTAGCACTTTTTTTTAAAGCGCTGCTAAAGGCCCCCTTTAGCCAGCGCTTTTTCTGAAACAAAATGAAAAAAAATCCCCTTTAGGCAGCACTTTTACAGTAAAAGCGCTGTCTAATGGGGGCTTTAGACAATGTTTTTTAAAACGTTATCTAATGTCAACGAAATTTTTTATACAACCTTTTTGAAGAAAAAAAGCTCTGTTTGATATATACAATTTTATATGCACAAATTTTAACCATATTCGCACGAGGTTTTCACCATATTTTGCACCTGCATATACCATTATAAATTTCACTAGATTTTCACTAATATTGGAGCTTTAATCCAATAAAAAATAATACCTAAAGATACTATGATACTTTTACAAATTACATATTACCCTAAACCATTACAAATTACTATGATAGTATGATACAAATACATACCAAAGATACTATGATACATGTATATACCATTACAAATTACAAACTTTGCACCTGTATATACTTTTGCAAAAAAACAACACCAAAATAACACCATTATATACCATTACAAAATCTATTCATCTCTATCTTCTACATATGTACATATAACCCTGAAACAACACCAAAATATCGTAATTCATACCATGATACAAACAAAATATATATAATTGGCCATATGACAAACAACAACAAAATTGCAACACTTGAATATACATACTTAAAATTCTCATCAATTAAAGTAATATTACAATATACCTTATATAACTTTCGTCTCAATAATGTATTGACACCAATCCTCCTTAAGTTCATCCAACTGAGAACTTGAGTAATAAGCACACTTGAATTCATCAAAGTACTACATAATAATATAACATATTATGTTTAAGTTAAAACTATTTAATTATATGAGAAATATGTGTTAAGTATTAAAATAACTCCTAAGTTAGAAATCCATACCTTAGATGGAATCTCTATTCGATCCAAAAGAAGGATTTCTCTCATAAACCTCAACATGTAAAAACCGTAATCTACTTCATTACGCTGCCGAGGACACTACACATGAAAAGAAAATATGGATAAGGCCTAAGTTTTATCAAGTATCATCACTATTAATATAATCAAAGTTGTGATAATTAATTAATATACATCCACTATAATCCATGTAATGTTGTTGGATTTACTCTTTGGTACTTGAACACCTCTTTGTGCTCGAAAAACTTGTATAATGCTAATAAAACATAAACGCATATTTAGAACAATTCACATAAATAAATAAATAAATATACACACGAATATTTAAAACAATCTCACTTACGTATCAACCATATTCTTCATATCTTGGTATGTACTTGGATCATTGCATAAAGAATCCAGATAATATACAACTTCTCTGATAGGATTAATCGCGACCAACAACCAATGTCCACTGTAAGATAAAACAAATATAAGCTGAAAACTTTCTACACAACGTCAAAATAAGAAAAATTATAATAGATGAATTTAGAATGAAAATCTAACCCGTTTCTGGTATTAAGCGGTAAAAAGAACAACTTTTCGGTATCTTTGTCGACCATAAAACGCTCGAGTACATACGCCGTGACTTCATCTGGTTTATGAATGATAACCCTAAGTTGGCACTGAAAGGAGATAAGAAAGCAAATCTTTGCTCCATTCCACTTGGGCGCATCAATTTTTCATACAAAAACCTTAAATAAAAGACCTCATTAACATTTGAAATGAGTAAATGAATTGATCAATTAATTAGACAAAGTAGATCGGATATACCTTATATATGTATTAACAACACCGAGGCCTAATTGTGTATGTTGTAAAACTTGATCAAAATCCTCCATACCAATTGTTTCAGAATATTCAAAACCAAAAGTACCAAACTCCATAGGTAGAAGACGAGTATTTCCTTCTGGAATATCAGAAATTTCTAAAAATGTCCCAAGGCACGACCTAAACTTGGAAGTAGGTTTGTTTTAGCCGCGGTCTTCTTAGCAATAACCTTTTTTGTGTGGAAATGTTGCTAATTTCAGGATTCTTACCCCTACCAACATCTTCATTCTCTTTAGCATGAATCTAAAGATCATATAATTAGTTATGTGAAGTATAAGATCACGAATTAACATTTAATTAGTTACATGCATAAATATCATATAATTGTGATGTACCTCTTTTATTGATGACACTGACTCGGTTTTCCGCAGAATCCCCTTGTCTTTTGCTTTGGATTTTGTTGGAATCTAATTAAT
Organism: Vicia faba; assembly: GCA_948472305.1. Taxonomy (NCBI): domain Eukaryota; kingdom Viridiplantae; phylum Streptophyta; class Magnoliopsida; order Fabales; family Fabaceae; genus Vicia; species Vicia faba. Next base: position 120,455,105 of record OX451738.1, read on the forward strand.
ATAACCATGTAAAAACAAATGTACGTAAAATGCGCGTAAAAACTTTGATTACTCAAAGGTTTATATATATGGTTTTAAGCATACCTCATTATCTACACTAATGAGGCTTGATGGCCATGCAACAAACTAACCGATTGCATCTCCCACAAGTGTGGCATCCGTAACATCATCAGGATGTGGTAATAACTCATCCTTCTCCAAAGCAATGTCAACTGATACTTTCAAACAACCAACAGGGAGCAGTTTAGTGTGAAGTAATTCTCCCAAAGTGTTATGCACTTTTCCCTTACCAACCATCCGATAAGTCGGTGACGATAAGTAGAGATGACAAGGTGAAATGCCCTAAAACCAATAATAAATTTTAAATTATTATTGTGTATATATTTCAATTAAATAAATTAAGCTACTTTAATTTCATAATGATGTATATAATTACCTCTGGAAGATTCGGTTGAAAATTACAACTGATACTACCTTTGTCACTAGTAGCTTTAAAACCAGAAGCTTGCTCTCTTAATTCTTTTTCTCTTCTCAATTCACGAACTTCAGCTTGTAGTGCTTTCAAGGTTTCTTGTAGTTATTTATTGCTAGGAGTCTTTTGTGTTTTCATCTTCAAGGATTTTGGAGTATTCCAAATCCCTTACCCCTCACCCGACCAGAATACTCACGAACATCTAATGCTCGACTAAGTATGCTCCTGCAATCATTGTCTTCATCTGGACATATATACTGAGATAGAGTCTCCTGAAATTCATATGAATATTGAAAATTTGTCTTAATTATATGTTACTAAACTTTTGATTTAATTAAAGAAATAATTATATACTTACACATTTCTCAAAAACTTTTTGAACATCTTCTTTGACAACTCCATCCTTACCCACACGGGTTTCCTTCCACAAAACATGCGCCAGAAGAGATGTTTCAGAACTATTCTCCTTTGTTAACTACACATAAAGCCAAATAATATGATCAAATATAATTCATGATGAACAAGTATATCATTGAAATTTATAGATACTTATGATAGACTATTCTAAGCGTCCATATCCAATACGCCCTTTTCTATATGGATACGCGGGACTTGATGCTCTTTGCCGATTTGTTTCACTTACACTATGAAATTCTTGAGTTTTTCGTTTGGCTTTAAACGTTTCCCATTCTTTAGGTGAAACCAAACTTGCATATTTAGATGGAAGCTCTGCATCAATAAAAAATTTATCTGCATCCCTAAGAAACTTGATATTTAAAAAAGTCCTAAACCCTCTTAGTAGTTTTTCGACCAATCGGAGACAAAAAGTTTTTCTAGTATCATCAATGTTGTTGAAAGACTTCTACGAAAAACATACACAGAGTGCGTTAGTACAAGTAATTTAAAGACATAATCGTCATTACAAACAAATTGGAACTTCATTAAATATGGTACCTGTATCTCACTCCAGATTTTTTCTTTAGCTTCTTTCAACTCTATTTTTCTCCAATCATCACAAGTAATTGGAACTTCATTCCTTACAAGTGCACCAATAAAACTTGTCACCGTTGAACCGTTAGGCTCAATTAGTTTGCCACTTTGGCTCCAATGCGCATCTAATTTTATGCCTCAGTCTCTATCACGAATAACTTTCTTCATAACTAGTATTCCCCGTCTGATTTCCACTTCCTGATCAGTAACAGTCGCATCATCATGTGGGCGATCCTTGTTACTAGCCATTTAACTTGTAATAAAGAAAAACATAAACCCAATATAAAAATCCATAATCAATTGAATATATAACAAATGACAAATAAAGAATAGCATATAAATTTATTTAAAATGACATAATATATAACATTTTACTATATTACCTATTTCACTAACATCTCTTTCTTTTCTTGGTTGGAATATGAATTACTTGTTTCTTAGCAATGCGGACGTCAGAATTGATCCAAATTCCCTCGTTATGATTATTTCTAATATATGATTCATCCTCTATAATATTCTCATCTTGATCATTTCGTCTAATACATGACTGATTCTCAACATCAATATCACCTTGATCTACATTGGTATCATCAACCACTTTGTTAGATAAATGCACTATACACCATTTCGTACTCGTCAGGTCAGTGACATAGAACACTTGTTTAGCTTGAGATGCTAGAATAAAAGGCTCTTCTTTGTACCCCACCCTATTAAGATCAACTTGCAGAAGTCCTGACTTATCCATTCGTATGCCACTACTATTTACCCATTTGCAACCAAAGATAGGAATCTGAAATTTCTCGTAATCAAACACCCAAATGTGCTCAATAACCCAAAAATATGACAGATTTGCATATTTGGGGTTTAAGTCCTTCAAACTTAATATGTGCATTGCTTCAGCTAGCACGGTGACACCACTATTTTGCATAGTAATTTTGTCATCTTGTTCTTTGGTATAAAATGTGTATCCATTTATTGCGTATGAGCTATGAGAAAACATATGCAAAATTGGACCAAATTCCAAACATCTCAACCTTTCTGTTATTGAAGTGGGATCTGAAGAGAGTTTTAAATAAATATGATCCTTAAACCATTGTATAAAACTTTGATTGTGCTCTCGTACTATCCAATTTTCATTTCTGTTCTAATTTAACCCTCGGAGTACAACCTTGTGCATTTCAACATATGGCTCAACCTCAATGTCATTATGCAGAATATACAAATTCACTTGCTCCCGTTCATCCCTTGATATTGTCTCAATTTTATTTCCAATTAATTTTTTACCTTCCTTTTTTTTCAAAAATATGAGTTTTGGGGAGCCCAACGGATTGAACATTGGACAAATATTCAGTACAAAACTCAACCACTTCTTCAACAATGTATCATTCAACAATACAACCCTCTGGGAAACTTCGGTTTTTAACATACCCTTTTAATATTTTCATATAATGTTCAGCAGGGTACATCCATCTCATATAAGTTGGTCCACACAACTGTGTCTCTACGAACAATTAGATGTACCATTATGTCAAAAAAAGAGGGAGGAAAATACATCTCAAGCTCACACAAGGTAATAACTATTTCTTTTTGCAGTGTTGGTAAGACCTTAGGATCGATCAACTTACTACAAATTGACCTAAAGAAAAAACACAATTTAGTTATGGTGCTTCTTACTTTTTTTTGGCAAAATAGAACGTATACCTATTGGTAGAAAATGCTCCATTATAACATGACAATCACGTGTCTTTAAACTCTTCAACTTGAGGTATTTCATAGACACAAGTCTTCTAATATCTGAAGAGTATCCTTCTGGAACTTTAACTTCACTTAGAAACTTGCACAATATTTTTTCTCCTTTCTAGATAGAGTAAAAGAAGCAAGTGGTAGATATGTTTGTATTCCTTTCTTCAGGGGTTCTAATTCAGTTCTTATTCCCATCTTCATCATGTCCTCCCTTGCTTTAAGGCCATCCTTAGACTTTCCTTTTATATTGAGTAACGCACCAATAACACTTTCAAATACTTTTTTTTAATATGCATAACATCGAGAAAATCTCTCACATACAAAGACTTCCAATATGGAAATTCAAAAAAAATTGACCTCTTCTTCCACGCACCTTTGACAACCTTATGTGCAAAAGGCTTGCCAAACTGAGTACACACATCTTTCACCTTTTCAAAAGTTTGATCACCTGACAATGCAGGTGGAGCTTTACATTGTTCGGTGTCTCCATTGAATGATTTTCTCCACCCACGATAGTGATGTTTAGAATGTAAGAATCTACAATGACTAAGAAACACATTATTCTGACAAAGTTCCAATCACGTCGTACCGGTTCCATCTTCACAAACAAGACACACACGTTGGCCTTTAATGCTATTCACAGATAGATTCTCGTATGCTGGAAAATCATTAATTATGCCAAACAACATCGCCCTCAAATTGAAACTTTCTTTCCTATATCCATCATAAACCTCCACATTTAGTTCAACCTTTATACAACGGTTTCTCTACATCGCTTACCAATCTCTCAAACATTTTGGGACAATCCTGAAGATCTTCTTCAAGTGCATCTGCAATCTCTTCGACTCGATCAAAATCGTATGTATTTGTGTCCTTGTCGTCTGAAGCATAGGCCGTACTACTTTTCTCCCTTGGTTCAACACTGTCTTTACGTTTTTCACCGTGAAATATCCAACACGTATAACTTATATCAATTCCATGCATTAGTAAATGCGATTTCAATCCATCTGCGTCAACCCGACCCACATAACAACAACCCAAGAAGGAAACTTCATTCGACAGAGGTCTTTAGCATGCTCAACAGCAAACTTAACGAATTCCAATACCCCATTCTCGTACTCTTTTGACAATCGATCGACAGACATCCATTTTTTATCCATTTTTTTACTAATTAAAGTAAACAAAAACACTATAAATGGATTATTCCCTTTTTGTATGAATTAAACGAATTATTTCTAGAAATTTATTTCTAGAGTTATTAATATGGACTCAAAATAAATATAGGAAGGAGATAGTAAATAAATAAAAGAATCAGTAATGTTGAATTTGAACTTGACTTACCAAAGAAAGAAAAGGGGTTATTGGTGTCGACGGCAGATGATGCGGCTTTGATGTTCTTCGAATCGGTGATGGTCTTCGACTAACTACACCAATACAAAGGGATCATCAAAAACAAACAAAAACAGTCTATTTAGGAGGCTAATGAATTTAGGTGTCAATGCACATGAACAAAATAGGGAAAGCAGTCTATTAATACAAACTTTTAGAAATTTTGTATGATTTAAACGGATTATTTCTAGAAATTTAGTACCTATATATCTCATAACCAAACTCTACTAATTAACTATATATATATATATATATATATATATATATATATATATATATATATATATATATATATATATATATATATATATATATATATATATATATATATATATATATATATATATATATATTATTCTACTATATATGAAGTGAAGTAACTAGTCCTTATGTTGTAGTTATGTTATTAAAATCATGAAAATTTGAATATTTACTATGATTGAATGTCTAATGAGATAAAATAATTTAGAGGACTAGCACCCTATATGATTAAACAACTTATTTCCGCGTTTATCATATATTTGCTTATATTATAAGTCATTTATATGAAACAAAAAAGAAGAGGCAATATGTTACAACCTTTGAATTGTGGATGTCAACAAAGCTTCTTAGCAATAGTACTTTGCCCGGAACCACACGAACCAGTAAAATAATGATCTACACCATAAAAGAAATAGAATCTGACAAACCTGCCATAAACTTATGCCAACAAGAATCATGCTACAAACAACTTCTCTATTAGCTTGCTCTTAGCCATGTTAATGTACTCTAACAAATAAAAACACTTCCCAAATTGATTTTACACGGAACAATATTGAGCATTTTAATTTATCATGATTTTAGTAAAACTCGGATTCAAGAAAGAACCTACCTTGAGAATGGGCCGGTCGGGGTGGAGGACAAATGAGAGAGACGGTGGAGGACGAAGGGAAAGGGCTGGTCGGACGAAGGACGGAGGATGGAGCTTGGACGACAGCGGAAGGAGCTTGGACGATGGCGAAAGGAGCTTGGACAACGATGATTTGTAAGAGGGAAAGGATTTTCGTTCGTGAGTCTGAGAGGGAAACGAGTCTTTGAAAAGAGAAACAGTGATGATTCTATTTTTTAATTTTAATTTATATGCCTTTAGACAGCGCTTTTTAGAAAGCGCTGGCTAATGTGGTCCTTTTGCAGCGCTTTTTAGAAAGCGCTGGCTAATATAGTCCTTTAGCAGCGCTTTTGAGATTTTTTTTCATTTTATATGACTTTAGACAGCACTTTTTAAAAGCGCTGTCTAAAGTGGTCCTTTACCAGCGCTTTTGATAAAGCGCTTTCTAAAGCAACACTTTTAGCAGCGCTTTTTAAAAGCATTGTCTAAGGTCACATTTTTAGTAGCACTTTTATTTATTATTGTATACAGTTTCCATTTTTTTTTAAATTCACTTATAGCAGCGCTTTTGTATAAAAGCGCTGTCTAATGTGCGCTGTTAAAAGCCCTTTTTGGCGTAGTGATAGTCATAAACAAGGCTAGATTCATAATCTTGTTCACCAAATTATGGACCAAATATTCAATCAATTTCTAATCTTCAAAATCATGCCAAAAATAGATCAATCTCAATTGGTGCACTTTGGATATTTTTTGTTACTAACTATTTTCTAATTATTTTCAAAATCACAAAAATCATGTTTTTTTTATTATTTAAATATTATTTTCGTATTTTTAATTATTGTATTTCAAAAAAATAATTATTTATTTGATTTTATGCACTTTTCATCAAAATTGAGTGAAAAAATCATAATAAATACCAAAAATATTTCCTTTTTGAGATAACTGTTTCTTATTGGTTAATCTGCGTCAATTTGTGTCATACTCAATTTCTGATTGGTCAACTTGTTGACCAAGAAAGATCTGATTTATTTTATTCTCTTTTTTTCCCTTTGACCTGATTTTGACAGTCTATAAATAGGACCATATTTTTACACTTCTAGGACATCTAGAATTTCTCACAACAACTTTTCACACACACTTTCCTTTTAAATTTTCTTCTCAATATTATCGGTGTTTGTTTTACTTTTTTTGGCTGATAATTTCATATGAGACCTCTTGATTATTTTTTAATTGTTGTTGTTGTTGTTTTATTTAACCATATAATGATGCTTTCTCATGGTTTTATTTCTTCGTAAAAAAAAATATATGCAATATTTTGTTTTATCAACAATTTCACAGATCCATAATTCATCAACAATTTTTCCATCAACCACACACGAATTGCACAACCATGTTTTTGTGAAGCTTCCACGCACCAACTTACGAAGTCCCTCTGACAACCCTCCAATCGCGGTCACCACGACTATAAGTCTCTCCTTTCTTTTTTATTTATGTTTTGGTTTTGATTGTTGGACATATGTGTTAATTTTATTACTATGAAGGAGAGATTTGCTTGTTGTTGTTATTGTTTTTGCAAAAGTTATGAACTAAAAAAGGAGCACAAGTGAAAGAGAAAACATTGGTCTCTTGGATGTATTTGTGTTATCTCTTTACTTTTTTTCTTATTTTTGTTTTAATTAAATGCCACGTGTCTAGCCACCATTGGTTAGTGCTTTGAAAACATGATGATAGCAATATAGATAAAGTCACGTGAAAGGTAATCTCTTCAATGACTTTCATTTGTTATTTCTATTTTATTTGATTTTTTACACAAAATCTTGTTTAAATTAGGCTATAGATATTGGGTAGCAATCCCTTCATATTTAATTTACTAATCATTATATTTAGTAATTTTATTATTCTAAAAAATGATATAAAATATTAATTTCATTAATTGCTTAATTTAGTCTATAAAAAATGTCCAAACACAAAAAATGGTGATTTTATTATTAGCTTTAGACTTGTTGGTAAATAATTAATGTAGTTATATAATTATTAGGCTAATTAAATTTAGTTGGTGTATTATACTCTATTAACTTTTAATTATAAGAATTCAAAAAATCAAACTTTTTAATTAAAATTCTACTTAATCTAAACCCCCCCGCTTAATTGGGCCAAGTTCAAATTCTGAACTTGGGCCCTTAATACCCCATCTGCATTTAGGGCCCAGTTCAATATCTAAACTTGAGTCTTTACTTGCCATACCCTCATATTTGACTACCCTGTCACAAAACATAACCCTCAGCCTATTTGGCCCAGATCAATATCTGAACTTGGGCCATATTTCTTATACACTCTCTTTTTTACTGCGTGAACAAAAAAGCACACCTCCCGCCTTTTGGGCTTGAATTTAATATCTAAATTTAGGTCCTTGTTGTTAGCACCTCCTATTTCACCACCTCAACCTAATTAACACCCCCTTGCGTTTTATTTTCTTTTTATTTTATAATTTTTATATTATATATTTCCTATTTTTATAATTTTAGTATTATATTAATTATTACTATTAATTATTATCGAATCAAATATCATTTTGTTTAAATCATTCAAATATATTTTACCTATTGCATTAAAATATCTTTTACCCTACATTTAAACAAGAATTTTTATAATTAGTATATAAAAACATTTAACAAACGCCAAATTATCTTTGATAAATAAATTAATTTAACAATGAGTTTTCAAAAAGGGTTACGAAGCATATTTTGATTATCTGCGCATTTGGTCCAAAATCTCCGTTATTCACACACCCGAGCTAAGTACGAGGGAAATCAAAATATCTGTGTAATCCATAAAAAAACACCAACCAACCGCGAACTATGAAATAGGGCCTTGATTCCTCCTAAGAGGATACGTAGGCATACGACTAAAGTCGTGGCAAGTTCCCCTATTAAAATAAAACCCCTTTCCCCCTAATTAAAAGACAAACCCTTTTTCCCCTAATAAAAAACGAAAACCCTATTTCTTAAAAATTTCGCTTCTAACCCTAGTATCTTTGGGAACAAGGTAGATGAGGGGTGCCTAAGAACTTCCCTTCGTCTAGAACCGAGTCCAAAAGACCTAAAATCTCTAATATTTTAGGGTTATCCTTTATATTCCCTTCCTTAGGATAAAATTAAGGCTGGCGACTCTGATTTTAAATCTAGTTGCAACAGCTGGCGATTCTACTGGGGACTTTAACCCTAGGTTTAGAAGCCTTTCCTTTAGGTTTTAGGTTTTTGTTTGGTTGGGTTTTTATTTTCTTTATTTATTCATTTATTTATTCTTTTTCTCTCTTACTATTATATTTATTGTGTGGCAGGAATTCAATTTCAAAAAAATTATTTTCAAAGTAACCCTTAGAAAGAAGGTTCGTCTATTAGCTTAGGGGGTACATCATCGTTGCGAGTTTATGTGACGACTTCGCCTAGAGTCGGTGGAATTCCACAAAAGGAATACTTATCAAGAGATATCCTCTTGACGAGTAGGACTTTGGAATGCCACCCATGACTCTTTGTACAACCCTAACCAAAATCTCATGACGAGACCTTTCATGACTTTGACACGAAAGTCTCAGTATGTAAAGGGACTCCACTTAAGGGAGGCCCTTGTTCCTTTTCCCTCTGGGGGTATTCATGATACCATTAAGGAAGCCACCTTATGGGAAGGGTAGACTAACCATAGGCCAAAACTAGGAGCCTACCTTCTAAGGATACCATTCATATATTCACATCCCTAAACCCGCAAGGGTTACTTCTGGTATACCACAATCCCTAGCCTGTAGGGCTTATCTTTCATGAGTCATAACCCCTAGCCTGTAGGAATTCCTATACCTCCCATTATATTATCATAATTCCTAGCTTGTAGGAATTCTCGTCCCTCAGTTACAATCCCTAGTTTGAAGGGATTCCTCTTCGTCTTTAATGGTCCTTCATCCTTAAGGAAATCCTATCTGTCTTAATATCTGAGTCAGTGTATGGTATCCTCAAAAACATATCTATTATCATCTTCATATTTAAGGAATTCCTATCTGTCTCAATATCTGAGTCAGTGTATGGTATCCTCAAAAACATATCTATTATCATCTTCATATTTAAGGAATTCCTATCTGTCTCAATATCTGAGTCAGTGTAGGGTATCCTAAAATCTGTATCCATTATCATCTTCATCCTTAAGGAATTCATATATGTCTCAATATCTGAGTCAGTGTAGGATATCCTATAATCCCTATTTATTATCTTCAAGGAATTCCTCTATGTCTCAATCTCTGAGTCAATGTTGGGTATCTTCAAATCCATATATATTATCCTTAGGGAGTTCATGCATGTCTCAATCTCTGAGTTAGTGTAGGATATCATCAAATCCATATTTATTATCTTCGTCCTTAAGGAATTCCTATCTGTCTCAATTCTGAGTCAGTGTGGGGTACCCGCGTTTCCATCACTATCTTCGTCCTTAAGGAGTTCCTTCCTATCTCAATCTCTAAGATAGTGTAGGATATTACTGTATCTACCATTACACCTGTATAGGGTACCCCTAAGTCTACTCTCATACTACGTCCGTGTCAAATTACATATCCATGAGACATTTTTGCATACCTAAAAGCCAAAAAATATTTTTGCATACCCATGCATTTACATACATCCATACATTTGCATCTCATGCATTTCCACCTTCGCCCTTATCCAATCATCATCCATATGCTAGTTGATTTCTTGGTACTCGCAAACAACTCAAGAAAAAAAAAGATTATCTATTGAAGACTCAATGGAGCTTGATTCTACAAATCTTATTGGAGAGAGAAGGCAGCCCTTTACTATGACAACTACAGTGCCTCAAATGCCTATACCATTGGGGATTCCTCTACATCAAGAGCAACCGCCCTATCAACAAAATTGGTATGCCTAAAGAGAAGTCAAGGGTCACCCCCATGTTTTGACAAGTGCAAAAAGTACAAAGCATACCTTAAAGATAGTGGATCAACAAAAAATATCATCTCAAAGATCATTAGACTTTATCAAATTCAATTTGTAAAATCCAAGTTGCTAGGTTGTATTTGTTGTAAACTTTTATCTTTTGATTAGTAATTCTAATAAAACGAGAATGCATGTTTTGAAAAAGATCCATTCGTATTCACTCTTCTATCACTTTCCATAAATATCAATTATTCACTTCTATCTTCCATTTCAACTTTAACAAACTAGGGAGAATGATGAAAATACAAAATAATCAAATTTTTCCAACGTATGCTTTTTAATAGTTAGGCTTAGCTGACGATGTAAGGCATTGTTTCACTTCCCAAAAAATGGAGATATAAGGAGATAGTCCGTAGTCAACCCCCCTCAAGCCAGAAGTTGGAGTTCTTTCTATTTTCTATAAAAAAAACCTTAATCTTAACCTGGGGCAGGGTAGACTTCAATTAATTCGACGATGCATTCAAATCCCAGGAGAATTGAAACGATCTAAGTAAGGTTCAAGCATATATCTTTCCAGGATACATCATTGAGAGAATGATCCAAGAAAATATTCGAGCATACCATCTTCCCCGCGTTCATCATCCAAGATTAAGGAATCAACAAAGACAAATCCCACAATGTCTTCTTCCTCAATACATCAATCAAGATCGAGGAAACGATGAAGATGAAGCTTACAGCAATCAGTGTGACAGTCACAAATTTTAAAAATCAAAAGCAAAAAAATAAATATTAAAAAAAATGGAGAAAGCCCGCTAAGTCGAAGGAAATAAAAAAAACTTGACTTAGGAAAAAGTTAGGGCATCCAGATGGACCGGAAAATTCAAAAGAATTGGTCCATGCAAAATAAGGGATTGAAAACAAAATTGGAGAACAATCTTGTGACTTCCACCTCAAAGGCTTATCATCAAATCTTGGATCCTATTAATTCTTGGAACTTATCAATTCTTTTCATTGGCGCTTGGATCTTTATCTACGCTTCTCATCATCTGCTCGACTACGAAATTTCTCTTGGGAATTAAATGTGTTGGTTGCATTAATTGAAATTAGGAATGGAGAACATAAAGGAGAATAGGGGTGTGCTAAATAAATTTTGAGCCTTATATCTTTTGTTTCTTTAAACCACGAACCATGGCCACGTTACAACCTTTAAAAGTCCTAATTGAGGCTAGGTTCACTATGAAAGCATACTCAGCGAAATTTGTGTTAAACTGACTCCTACGTTTGTTAAAATTATTTCTAACTACTCCGCTTCTTCGAATATTCATCTTCTAATCTTCCATTTCTTTTCAAATAATCAATTTCGATTTCAAGAGCTTGCATGTGCATCAAACGGAATTACTTTTTCAAAATGTACAATTTTATATGTGAATCAATACTTAGCATCAAGGAGATTTCAAAAGAAAAGGTTTGATCAAAGGCAGCATTTCCAAGAAGCTTCTAGCTAGGGGAAAAGCATATAAGAGGACCTCTATAAATAGGGGAAAATACTAATGATCATAGGGGTATATCACATGAAGATATTATTAACAAGGGGCAACCTTCCAAGATTCAAACGTTGGAGCAATACGTACCAAGTTCATCCTACTATACGTAGGGTCCAAATTCCCCTTCAAGCAACTTCAAGCGTAAACTTTTCAAGCTTTAAATACTTAGGGAAATCTATGTCAAGTTTGTGGTGAAGTCTGAGTTCTTTCTGAGGATACTTCCTCCAAATGCAGGAGATTGATGGGGCACCTTTTTCAAAATTTGAATGGTGGGGCAGACCACTGCAAGACTCGGTCATAAGAAATTGATTCAAAATGGTTCATCAAATCCAAGAATTTTCAAGAGTCTTTTAATCAGGGGCATAATACAAAGTAGTGGGTTCATTCACATTATGATCAAACTATTTCCAAGGTTATATCAAAGACAATCTCCTCCAAGACCCTACCAACAAATTAGGTAAGTACAGTCCATAAAGAAGAAAGTTCTCCACGTACTTTCATAATCTCTGATGGATCTTTCTCCTACATCCAGCAATCTTCAAGTTCAAATCGAGTATCGGGAAATCATGGTAGCATAACGTTCAACCATCGTGTGACAAAACAACCTTGTTACATAGGCAAACTTCTACGCTTAGTCACCCACGACCTATCACAGGGGGCACCATTCAAAAAAGCATTCAAGTCATAATCATAAATAATAAGGATGCATAAATTATGCATTAGGGCTCCTTGATCTGAAACCAAACTATACTTATCATTTCGTCCATCTGAAGACTTTCGATAGCATGGGTCGAGCATATCTCAAAAAGACCAATTACGCATTTGCATTTCAAAGTCTAACATCCATCTACACATATCCAAGTCATTCATCACATACATCAATCAATCATCACATTTCATGCATCAATAAAATTTGCACGCATAACATAAAAATTCATTTTTATGTGAAGACAGTCATCATTGTCAATCAAGCTATTAGTTCTCAACAAAATCTCGGCAGTAGATTCTTCTGGTTGATCTTGGCAGTTGATTTTCCAGAAGACCTTGGCAGAAGGTAGTATTCAAATTGAATCTCGATAGTAGATTCCCCTAGTTGATCACGACAGCTGATTATCTATAAGATCTCGACAAAAGGTTATTCAAAGTGAATCTCGGCAGTAGATTCTCCTGGTTGATCATGTCAGTTGATTATCCAGAAGATCTCGACAGAAGTCTATTCAAATTGAATCTCGATAATAGATTCTCCTGGTTGATCACAACAGTTGATTATCCAGAAGACCTCGGCAGAAGGTTATTCAAATTAAATCTCAACAGTAGATTCTCCTGGTTGATCACGATAGTTGATTATCTGGAAGACCTCGGCAGAAGGTTATTCAAATTGAATCTTGACAATAGATTCTCTTGGTTGATCATGGCAGTTGGTTATCCGGAAGACCTCGGCAGAAGGTTATTCAAATTGAATCTCAGCAGTAGATTCACCTGGCTGATCACGGCAATTGATTATCTAGAAGACCTCGGCAGAAAGGTTATACGAATTGAATCTCGGTAGTAGATTTTCCTGGTTGATCATGGCAGCTGATTATCCGGAAGACCTCGGTAGAAGGTTGTTCAAATTAAATCTCGATAGTAGATTCTCCTGGTTGATCACTATAGTTGATTATCTGGAAGACCTCGATAGAAGGTAGTTTCCAATTGAATCTCAGGAGTAGATTCTCCTGGTTGATCACAGAAGTTGATTATCCGGAAGACCTCTACTGAAGGTAGTTTCCAATTTAATCTTGGTAGTAGATTCTCCTGGTTGATCACGGCAGTTTATTATCCGAAAGACCTCGACATAAGGTAATTCAAATTGAATCTCGACAGCAGATTCCCCTGGTTGATCACGACAGTTGATTATCCGAAGACCTCGGTAGAAGGTAGTTTACAAACAAATCTTGGCAGTAGATTCCCCTAGTTTATCACGATAGTTTATTATCCATAAGACCTCGGTAGTAGGTAATTCTCAATCGAATCTCGGCAGTAAATTCCTTGGAAATCTCGACAATAGATTTCTCGTTAAGAGCCTCACGTTATGAATATACATCATGAATGGCATCTTTCAAATTTCGAATTTTTCTTGGGGTTCATCATTAGCAAGCTTATCCATACAATGATGTAGTTGTTGAGATTTTTCAATTATCTATCCCCCAGGTTGTGATAGATCTGCATAATCCATTGCATCAGTCTCTTGGCAGCAATATGTTATCAGACTTTGTTTTATTCATCCCATAGGTTGTGATGAATAGACAAAATCAAATTAAATTAAAACATACTATATTGGTCTCCAAGCATTAGCAAGTCAGCTTTTTCAAACTTGAATCATTTACCTCCTAGGTTATGGTAAATTCTACAACAATCTCTTTTCTAGGCATTGACGAGTTATCCACGTCGTCATGTCTAGATTATTCTTACTCTTCAATCATATCTCTCTATTCAAACTCTGGTAGGATGATACATCATATGTCTTTGCCTAAAAATTTAATTCAAATCCTAGTAAGGTGATACATCATTGTTGTACCCCAAAATTTTCCCTCCCATGTTTCTCAATACATTTCAAGTGAGGTCCTCAAATTGCTCAAGGAAGTCCAAGAGTGGACTAGACAAACTCTCTCCTAAGGCAGTCAACCTCAAAATTAGGGTTTCATGTTGCATCAAGATGTGTGAATCCAAAGGGTCTCAAATGCTCACCATTACCCTAATATGTTCTCAAGATCATCCATGTCAAGTTTCAAGCCTTGTAGAGAAAGTTTGCTCAGTCAATTGCTCAAAGGCCTGAAAATCGACTGTGTTAGGGCAAAAGTCAATTGTGGCCCACATACAGTCAAACTTAAATATTTTTGGTCAACATTATAATTTTGAAGTATTATTCATCATTTGATCAAGGGTTGATCATGATTCATCAATGATTGCTCACAATTTATCAAAACTAAAAAGTTGCTAAATTAGGGTTTTGTAGGAAAAGTCAACTCAACTTTGACCAAGCATAACTTTCTCATACTTTATGAGAAATGACCCATCCAAAGCTCATTTTGAATAGGATGAAATTCCATACAATTCATCTTCATCTCTCAAGTTCAAAATATGCACTCACAAGAAGTTATGAATTTTGACATTATAGGTCATTTTGAAAAGTCAACAAAAACACCTTTTTTCTGTCAAAGCTTCATACATGAACATGGAAGCCTCAATTGAGATGAGACTAAAAGGGTTTCTTATAGGACATCTCAAGCTTTCTAAAAAGTCCAAGAACATCTTCAAAGAGTCAAAATTGAAGAAGTTATGCATTGGTGAAGTTGACCTTTTTTGCAAAATTGCCAAAAGTCAAAAGTGCCTCAAATTGCAATTTTTGTCAAATGGGCCTAACTTTTTGCACTTGTTCTGAGTTGGTAGCATGGTCCACGAGCCCTATATCTTTCCATTTGTCTTTATCTTATTTTTGCTATTTATTTTGATTTTTTATTACAATTAAATCAAATTAAATCAAAATAAGTCATGCAAATATCCAAATCATTCAAACTTCAAGATTTTGTGCACATTTCAGGTCCCATGTACAGCTAGCAAGAAAATCAAATCGTGCAAGGCATAGGTGGGCATAAAAAGATTGATTTTGGCCTATTTCGGAAAAAATTTCATGGAAATCAAATCATGATCAAAGATCATAATTGATAAAGATTGAGATCACAATTGCAACCCTAATTCAATCAGTGGTATATAGTGGACAAATGCAGATCAAAAGGAAAAGGTTTGGAGGCGTAGAGAGGAAGAACAAAACTTGAAAAAACTCAAGAAAAGTGCTGACTAGATTTCACGCTTCCAGGCGTTTTCAAGACTCCCAAGCCATCTCATTCGCTTCCTGGGCATACAAGGAAGCTATACCAATCAAAAGCAAGCATCCTCGTGCCCAGAATTCATCTCCACGACCCTCACGGTTTGGCTTTTTTCTTGAAATTGTATTCCATTATTCTTGCATCTTTATCATGTTTTAATAGCATATTTGTAATCTTGATCATGTTTTCAAGCTAACAGTACCATTTAATTGCATTTTCGTTAGTTATATTGGAATCCACCATTGCTAGGGTTTCTTTGTGCATTTTGGGATCTTTTTGTACAAGCAAAATTGGCCCACAAGAAGGGTGCCATGATGATCACATGGTCAGGACGATTGGATCTATACCATTAGATTGTGTTTATCGTGCTTGTGTGAGATTTTGAGATATGCAGGGTTTGTAGTGACGGACCTATGTCCGTAGGTAAAAGTCTCTGACTTTTACCAACGAAGAGAGGAAGAAGAAGACACGTGTGGCATCACCCTACTCGCCCATTTGAATTCTGGCGCGTGTTTTACAGCTAGCTTCATTTATTCATTTTATTGTTTTTGTTTCATAATTTAACAAATTGAATCAAATGGCCCAGTGGTAGTCCAAGTGGCGCTAAGGCATTGCAGGCGTGAGGTCAGGGGTTCGACCCCTGCCTCCAAACATTTGCAATTTTTCCTAATTGTGCTTCACAAATCTAATGTCCCACGCATCATGAAGACCACCATGTGCCCTTAGGATCCAACCATTGGATCTCCAGAAGGCCAGATCTGAAGGCCATCATGTGGTGATCCACCAAAAGCCTAGGTCAGCGCATAGCATGGAAGCATAGAGGTCAACGTGGGTCAGAATTTCTTGGGCCCAAAAATTTCTAAAGGCACCCCTTCAAATTTGCTGATTACAGACCCATTTTCTATTTTCTTTTCTTTTATATTTTACTTATTTAATTCATTTAAATTATTTTTGCTAACAAAAATTAATTCTTTTTTTATAAAATCATAAAATCAATATTTCACCAAATTAGATTTAGGTTTTTTTTATAAAAATTAATTTAGTTAGTTAATTTAATTTATTAGATAACTTTAATTCTTTTTGTAAATAAATTAAAATAAATTAGAAACTAGGGTTTTTGTCTAATTTAATTTTAATTTTAATTTTCTTAAAAATAACCAAAAACACAAAAATAGGTCAAATAATTATTTTTTATTAATTTAATTTAATTAGTAATTAGGTTTGTATTTAATTTAAAACCTTATTCTTTTTCTTAAAATAATCAAAAAAACCACAAAAATAATTTTTCTTTTTAATTAGGTTAGACGGGGTCAAAACCCTAATTTTTTCTCGTTCTTAATTCATTGCGCGCGCTTATTTATTTTTACCATATTGATGTAACTTCTCACAGGATGTAATAGATTAATTAAGACTTTCTCCTTTCATTTATTATTTTGACGGGTTTTTTTGGCTATGTAATTAATCTCACCCGAAGCTTTGTAATAGCGTAGCTTTACTTCTCGCGTTTTAATTTTCGCCAAATATTAACTGTTAGATGTATGGTAATAAGGTTGCATGACAAGAATGTATGTTAATATTAAAACAATTAGCGAACCCTAAATGTGCAAAGATAATAAACTTGAAATTGAATCACTCGCACATGCGCACTCCTAGGGTATACTCCCACTTCGGTTGCCTTCGGTAAACGATCATTGAGTATAGGATATTTTAGTGGTCGCTCTTTTGTCTAAAAGATCAAATGTCCCGTTCGGAAAGGTTGCCTCGGAATTGTTGCCTCGAATACAATCTTAAGACATTAGGGTTATTACTAAGACGTCCTAACATTGCTTTAGTGATCGTACGTCCCTTTTGAATTGACCCTTACAACTCCAACGACAGTGCTACCTATTCACTAATAGTGGGATAGCGCTGTCTAAAGGAAACAAGAACAGAAAAAGTTCTTTTTTCGAGTAGGTAGATGCTAGTAGGTACTTGCTCAAAATCAAACTCTTCCACACCTACACTCTTTTCAAACAAAGTTTTCAAAACGACTTCGTAACACTCTTAAAGGCAGAAGCAAGGGTTAAATCGAAGCAAAACAAAAACTTCTCAAACACACAAACACAGAAGCAATTTTTAAAAAGATGAGCAAGTACCTAAGAGCCCGTTGAAAACCACGGATAGAAAGGGTGCTAATACCTTCCCTTTCTATAAT
Organism: Vicia faba; assembly: GCA_948472305.1. Classification (NCBI taxonomy): domain Eukaryota; kingdom Viridiplantae; phylum Streptophyta; class Magnoliopsida; order Fabales; family Fabaceae; genus Vicia; species Vicia faba. The sequence continues at coordinate 120,473,105 of OX451738.1, forward strand.
CGACCCCCCGTACTCAGAAAATCTCGAAAAAAGGAATTTTTCTGTGCCTTTTTCCTTTCCTTTTTAGATAAAATAAAAGTCGGTGGCGACTCTTGCTTATCGTGACATTTTGCGAACACAAACGTAAAACGCAAACCAGTATTAAATTGTCTGGTTCTGCCACCGTATCATAGAACTGGAGACTCTGCTGGGGAATTCTATAAGTGGGGTATACCTTAGGATTAGTTCATCATATATGCTTCTATTGTTTGATTTAATTGTTTTACTTTTGAGGGTTTATATTGGAGTTACTATAGATCCTAACCCGGATCTGGGGAACACCTTTTAGGTAAGTAGCAATAAACTGTGAGGGAACTTTACGGCGTAGACCGATACGGTTGAAGCAGTAGCTGCATTGATGTGGCACATTGGTTGGTACCGGTATCCCTTGTGGAGAAACGAGGAGAATACGGGGCTGCTATGTGTATCGTTAAGCATCAGCTGACCTTAGAACTTATAATTGACCAACTTGGCCATAGGAAGTAGTGAGATAGCCGGCCTCGGTATAAAGTTGGGAACTGGTTGATACTCGATACTACACTCATTGAGACCATACTCTCGAGATAGTTCCGGCCGCAAGAAAAGATTGTGTGAGCTGAAACCATGACCGATGGAGGATGGTCAGTGATATTGAGAACCTCTAGAACCCGGTTACTATTATTAGGACAGGTTGAACCAACTGAACTTCAAGAGGGTAGTACCTAGACCCCATGCAAGCCTGAAACTTAAGGGCTCCTGTGTGACTTGTTTGCCTTTACCATGTCTGCTATCTGCTATACATGTTGTGTGCTTTACCATGACATCATGCATCATAACATAGCATGCATACTTCATTAAACTAACCATTTCAAAGACCAAGGGGATTTATCTTTGTTCTGTTTTGCAGATTATGGCTTCTATGCGCATAAACACCATCCGAGTTAACTTTGTGCAAATACCTGCTCAACTCAAAGATTTAGCCTCGAGGATTTGTGATACTTCTTCATTCATTAGGAGACATGGTCAGCTTCTTAGCTTGGTTACCTCAAAGTTTAATGATCAGATGATGAGTGTGTTTTTCCAGTTCTTCGATCTAGTGCATCATTGCTTCACTTTCCCAGATTATCAGCTAGTTCCCACTTTGGAGGAGTTTTCTTATTTACTGGGCATATCCATCCTCGAGCAGACACCCTTCACAGGTTTGGAAGAGGTTCCCAGACCTGAGGACATTGCTTCAGCCTTACATCTAAAAAGGGCTGATATAGTATCCAACTGGGAGACACGGAGCGGGGTTAAAGGTTTCTTGGCTAAGTTTCTGATGGATCAAGCTCAACAGTTCTGGGATAACTTGGATTTTCAGGCTTTTGAAGACATCTTGGCTCTCCTCATCTACGGCTTGGTTCTTTTCCCGAATCCAGATTCCTTCATAGATGTGAATGCGGTTAAGATCTTCCTGTCCCGCAATCCTGTGCCTACTCTTCTTGGTGATATCCTACATGCCCTCTACACCCGTACTGTGCGAAGAAGAGGGACCCTCATGTGTTGTATGCCGCTGCTGGTGAGGTGGTTTATTTCGCACCTCCCCAAGTCTGTATTGAAGAATGAGGAAGGTTTTTGTTGGTCCTACAGGATAATGTCCCTTGCCCATACGGACATTCTTTGGAGTTCCAAGGCTATGGAAAATGTTGTTGTCATTGATCGATGTGGGGGATACCATAATGTCCTGTTGCTTGGAATTAGAGGAGGAATAACCTACAATCCTTGTTTGGCTTTACGACAGTTTGGTCGTGCTCAGAGAGACGGTCCCCATGAGATACTTCTTGAGGATATTGCGTTTGACTACAAGGAAGACACTAATGAGCATCGCCGAAGGTTCATACAGGCCTGGGGCATGGTGAACAGGTCTAGCCCTCACGAGCTAGGACCAAAGACTTCTCTCCTTATGCAACCTTATCTCCAGTGGGTCCGAGCTAGAGCCTAGAAGCTTGGGATGCCCTATGAAGCTGTGCTGCCAGTGATTATGGAGCATACCAATGAAAAAGGTGTTCCTTATACGGTCCTTTATCCATACATTCCTACTGATCTTGGGGCATTGAAGAGATCCTGGATTCAGTTGAAGGAAGAGAGGGATACCTACCGGGAGAAGTATCATGAGCAAGAAAGGAAGATCTCGAAGCTCACGAGGCAACTTGAGAATGAAAGGATAATCAATGATTACGTCAGCACGAAGGGGAAACGACCATGGGATTTCTGATGTCCTTTATTGTTTCTAGTTTAGATTTGCTTTTCAGTTATTTCTTTTGTAACGCCTTAAAGACATTGTTAAACATTCTTACAAGTTAATCTAATAAAGTGTGTTTTATTTTTGTTTTACAAATTTAAATCTCCCAAAGTCTTTGAAATCATTCCATACGCATTCCATTATCATGCACATAATTACAGGTACCATTACAGGTTTCTCATCTTCTTCGCTGTTTATTTCAACACAAAATGTCTTCTAAAATGCCTACCGATCAAGCCATCAAAGCTCTTCAGGCTCAGAATGCCCAATTTCAAGAGATGTTCTTGAACTTGGCTAAAGGACAATAAGATTTGAAGACTCTCATCCTGAAGAAGGAAATGAAGAAGAAGAAGAAGAAGAAGAAGAAGGTGGTTCTTCTGAATATGGGTCACCGATTTTGGAATAGGTTACGAGAGGAAGCTGATATGTCTCATTCATCCAAAGGAGGAGAGAATCAAGAAGAAGAAAATGGTCCTAGTCCTGTGGTCTCTGATAATGATACTGACTTTGATGAGGAACAGTACCCTCCTGCCGAGGATAGGTACAAACAACTTGAGGACCGTCTAAGTGCTATGGAGATTCAGAAGGTTCTTGGGTTGGACTTTCGAGATTTGGGACTAGCATCGGGGGTGGTGATCCCTCACAAGTTCAAAGATCTAGTTTTTGCTAAGTACGATGGAGTATCCTGTCCAAAACTCCATCTCCGCTCATACATCAGAAAAATTAAACCTTACACTACTGATAGGAATCTGTGGGTACACTTCTTTCAAGAAAGTCTGTCAGGGACTCAGCTTGAATGGTTCTATCAATTGGAAGGAGCTAATGTCTGAAACTGGGAGGACCTTGCTACTGCTTTCTACAGGTAGTACCAGTATAACACCGACCTTGCTCCCACTCGTACTCAGCTTCAGGGTATGTCTATGGGTGCAAGCAAAGGCTTTAAGGATTATGCTCATAAGTGGAGAGATCTGGCTGGAAGAGTCCAACCCCCTTTGTCTGACAGGGAGTTGGTTGATATGTTTCTGGGGACGTTGTCTGGTCCATTTTTCAATCATCTGATCGGCAGTTTGTCATCTGGGTTTACTGAATTTATTCTGACTAGGGAGAGAGTAGAAGCTGGTATCAGAAGTGGTAAGATACAGAAGGATGCGTCATCCAGTACAGTAAAGAAGCCTTTTGGTGGTAAGAAAGAAGCTAGTGCAGTCGACAGTTCGAGGAGACAAAACCAACCTGAACGCCGTCAAGCAGTGAATGCGGTAGTAATATCAAGACCCATTGTTGCCCCACAATGCAACAATCAACAAAGAATGGAGAGGCCACAAAGACAATACACTCGGCTTAATATGACTTTGTCTCAGATTCTACCACAATTGTTGAAAACCAATCTGGCAACTCTGAGGGAAGCCCCGAAGAATCCCAGTACCACATCTCCACTATATAATCCAAACGCCTGTTGTGCCTATCACTCTGATAGCCCGGGCCATGATACGAATAACTGTTGGGCTTTGAGGAATAAAGTGCAAGATCTGATTGAAGCTAAAGAGATCGAGTTTGACGCTCCAAAAAAACCCAATGTCATAACTGCTCCTATTCCCAAGCATGGTCATGGGGTAAATGCTGTGGACGATGATTTTTTTGTAACCTCTGTGGAAGACATCTCTACTCCTATGATGACAGTAAAGAAGAATCTTTTGTTGTCTGGTTTATTTCCGGGTTATGGCGAAGGTTGCCACCTATGTTCAATTCTACCTGCTGGTTGCTATTTATTGAAGTCAGGTGTTCAGCGCCTGATGGATAACAAAGAGATCCTGTTTGAGAAGACTTTGACTCCATTGATTCCAGTTGAAGATGTTGCCATCATAACCATTTCCGCCAATTCTTCCAAGGCTTCCTCGAGAAAGCCTATTAGGATTACATCTGTTCCAAGAATCGCTCCGCTAATCATTACTATCCCTGGTCCTATCCCATACACTTCGGATAAGGCCGTCCCTTGGCACTATGGGGCTGATGTGTACTACCATGGATATAAACAATACTTTAAAGATGAGGAAGCTGATACTGATATCAACAATATTGTTGGGTCTAGCAAAGTCACCAGAAGTGGAAGACTCTTTTCTCCCGAGATTTCCCCTCTGACTGTTCAAAAGCCTGTTGTCATTCCATCTGCCAGTACATCAGCTACTGTTCCAATTCTTACTCCAGTTATCACTCATGTCGCCGAGCCATATGAGACTCGGGGCAAAGAAATCACAGGTGAGCTTGCCCGGACGGAGGCACATAGAAAGGTTGTGTTGGAAGCCTCTAAGCAGGAGATAGAGGAAATTATGAAGATCATCAAGAAGAGCGTCTACAACGTAGTCGAGCAGCTGGGGCAGACCCCGTCAAAAATCTCCATGTTATCCTTGTTATTGTGCTCGGAAGCCCATGCAAAGGCTTTAATTGCTTTCCTCAAAACTGCGCATGTGACGCGGGAGACTTCTGCTGATAAATTCAAAGACTGTGTAGCTAGTTTGACTTCCGACAATGGTTTGGGTTTCTCAAATGCAGATCTGACTGCTAAAGGAAGAAATCACAATGATGCCCTGCACGTCTCAATCGAGTGCAGGGGCACTACTATGGCTCACGTGCTGGTGGATACTGGGTCCTCATTAAATGTTTTACCAAAGAAGGCATCAGACCGTCTGGACTGTGAAGGTTTGACTCTGAAACCAAGTAATATTGTGGTTAGGGCTTTCGATGGGTCGAAAAGGATGGTGCACAGGGAGGTGTATGTCCCTGTTAAAGTTGGCTCTCAGTCTTTTGCATCTACTTTCTATGTGATGGATATCTGACCATCTTATTCTTGCTTGTTGGGTCGCCCTTGGATTCATAAGGTTGGGGCAGTGACTTCTACGCTCCATCAGATGTTGAAATATCCAATAAAAGGGAAGATTGTTACGGTACAAGGTGAAGAGGAGTACATGGTGAGTCATCTTAACTCCTTCCGGTATGTGGAAATGGATGGAGAGCTCATCGAAACCCCGTGTCATAACTTTGAAGAGGTTCCCCAGACTTTGGCGTCGACTAAAGTTGTTGCCGACAAACCTCCGATGAAGATGGCTTCCCTCAAGGATGCCAGGGATGTTATTAATCAAGGTGGGTGTGCAAATTGGGGACAACTCCATGACTTCACACACAAAACTGACAAGTTTGGTTTGGGCTTTACTGCAAAGGCTCAAAGGGATGTTCGGCGCACGTGGATTGGAAGACCTCCTCTGCACATCAGTAATCCGGGAGTGAATGCAATTGAAGATGATGAAGAAGAGTCAGATATCGACAGCTGGATTTACCCAACTGCCAATGGTGGCTTGAATAACTGGACGGCGAAGGACTTCGTGCCCGTTTCTTTTATTACACATTAATAGACTTTTGTTTTGAGATTTGTAACATACAATTTGAAACTTTACAGCCTGGTGCCTTGCCCAAGGCACCTTGGCTTTGTTTGTGAGGGCTTATTATTTGTCATTTTCATATATCATCAATAAAGCATTGGATGTTTCTTGCATTACAAATTTTGCGTTCCTTGTTTTTCTTTTCTGTCTCTCACTTTATCAAAATAGCTATTGTCTTACACACACTCACATATCATAATGCAGATCCACATCCACTCTGGATCCCATTGATAACGACTCTTCTACTTACAGTTATGACTTCGATAATCCGATCAACCAAGCTGTAGACGAGGGTGAGGATGATTGTGAAGTGCCTGGGGAGCTTGCTAGATTGCTGCTATAGGAAGAGAGGGCCATACAGCCTCATGAAGAGCCAGTGGAATCAATAAATTTAGGCATGGAGGAAGACAAGAAAGAGGTCAAGATAGGTGCAAATATGGAGCCTAATGTCAAGCAACGGTTGATACAGATGTTACGCGACTATGTTGAGATCTTCGCTTGGTCTTACGAAGATATGTCGGGTTTAGATACTGATATTGTGGTACACCTCCTGCCAACCAAAGAGGATTGTCCTCCGGTAAAGCAGAAGGTTCGTCATATGCGCCCCGAAATGTCTGAGAAAATCAAATCTGAGGTCATGAAACAGTTTGACACCGGATTTCTGGCTGTTACTTCTTACCCGCAGTGGGTTGCCAACGTTGTTCCGGTGCCGAAGAAGGATGGTAAGGTATGGATGTGTGTAGATTATAGAGATTTGAACAGGGCGAGTCCCAAAGATGATTTCCCACTGCCTTATATCGATGTTCTGGTCGACAACACCGCACAGCATAAGGTCTTCTCCTTTATGGATGGTTTTTCCTGTTACAATCAGATTAAGATGGCTCTCGAGGATATGGAAAAGAAAACTTTCGTTACACAGTGGGGTACTTTCTGTGACAAGGTGATGCCTTTCGGGTTGAAGAATGCTGGGGAAACTTATCAGCGCGCCATGGTCGCCTTGTTCCATGACATGATTCACCATGAGATTGAGGTTTACGTTGATGACATGATTGCAAGGTCCCAGACTGAAGAAGAACACCTCGACCATCTCCAGAAACTGTTCGACAGGTTAAAGATGTACAAGCTGAGGTTAAACCCGAACAAGTGCACCTTCGGGGTAAGATCTGGTAACCTGTTGGATTTCGTTGTTAGTGATAAACGTATTCAGATGGATCCCGCAAAGGTGAAGGCTATACAGGAGATGCAGCTCCCCTCACAGAAAAAGAAGTTAGAGGCTTTTTGGGACATCTGAATTATATCGCCCGATTCATTTCACATTTGACTGCTACTTATGAGCCAATCTTCAAGTTGTCAAAGAAAGATCAAGTGGTAAAGTGGAATGATGAATTCCAGGCCGCCTTCGAAAGGATCAAAGAATATCTCCAAGAGCCACCAATTCTGATGCCTCCAGTCGAAGGAAGACCTTTGATCTAATACTTGACAGTGTTGGACAACTCAATGGGGTGCGTGCTGGGGAAGCATGACGAGTCTGGCTGAAAAGAGCATGTTATTTACTACCTTAGCAAAAAGTTTACTGACTGCGAGACCCGATACTCGCTGCTCGAGAAAATTTGTTGCGCTTTGGCATGGGCTGCTCGCCGGCTGAGACAGTATATGATGACTCACACTACCCTGTTGATATCAAAGATGGATCCAATCAAGTATATCTTCGAAAAGCCTGCCTTGTCCGGACGAATAACAAGATGGCAGATGATCTTAATTGAGTATGATATCCAATACACAACCCAAAAAGCAATCAAGGAGGGTGTATTGGCAGATCATTTGGCACATCAGGCCGTGGATGATTACCAATCTATGAATTTTGAGTTCCCGGATGAGAACATCATGTTGGTGACTATTGTACCCCAAAATTTGCCCTCCCATATTTCTCAAAACATTGTAAGAAATATCCTCAAGTTGCTCAAGATAGTCCAATGGTTGGCCAGACTAGCTCTCTCCTAAGGCAATCTACCCCAAACTAGGGTTTCATGTTGCATTAAGATACCAGAGTCAAAATGGCCCCAAGTGCTCACCAATGTCATAATATGTTCTCAAGATCATCCATGCCAAGTTTCAAGCCTTGCAGAGAAAGTTTGCTCAGTCAATTGCTCAAAGATCCAAAAATCGACTATGCTAGGGCAAAAGTCAACTGTGGCCTATATACAGTCAAACTTCAAGATTTTTGGTCAACATTCTCATTTTGAAGGATATTTCATCATTTGATCAAGGTTTGATCATGATTCATCAAGGATTGCTCATAATTCATCAAGATTCAAAAGTTGCTAAATTAGGGTTTTGTAGGAAAAGTCAACTCAACTTTGACCAAGCATAACTTTCTCATACTTTATGAGAAATGACCCATCCAAAGCTCATTTTGAAGCGGATAAAATTCCCTACAATCCATCTTCAGCTCCCAAGTTCAAAATATGCACTCACAAGAAGTTATGAATTTGGACATTATAGGTCATTCTGAAAAGTCAACAAAAACACCTTTTTTGTCAAAGCTTCATACATGAGCATGGAATATCAAGATGAGATGAGAACAAAAGGGTTGATTATAGGACATTTCAAGCTTTCTAAAAAGTCCAATAACACCTCCAAAGAGTCAAAATTGAGGAAGTTATACATTGTTGAAGTTGACCCTTTTTGCAAAATTGCCAAAAGTCAACTATCCCCAAAACATCAAATTTTTCCAAATGGGCCCATTCTTTTTTACTTGTTTTGAGTTGGAAACATAGCCCACGTGCTCTAGCCTTTTCCACTTGTCCATGTCTTATTTTTATTAATTATTTTGATTTTTATTTGAATTAATTTGATTTAAATCAAAATAAATCAAATAAAAATCCAAAACATTGATAACCAAGGATTTTGTGATTATTTCAGGCTTCATTATACAGCAAGCATCATTCAAATTCATGTTAAGCCTTAGAGTGAACAAAAAGATTCAAAATAAGCCATGTTTGGAAAGATCTTCAAAGCAAATCAAATCAATATCCAAAGCATTGAAAGAAGAAGATTTGGATGCAATTTGCAACCCTAATCCCTTCACTAATACATAAGGAGGCGATGCAGATCAAAAGCAAGGTTGGAAACAGGCGAGAGAGAGAACAAAATCTGAAAAAACAAGCAAAAAGTGTGAGATCGAATTGGTGGTTAGAGGCATCCTCAAGGCCTGGTATCTGTCCCAATCGCTTCCTGGCATTCTATAGAAGCTAAAGCAATCCAGAACCAGTCCATTCCAGTCCCAGAATACGCTGTAAGTCGCTCACAACCTTGCTCTGTTCTTGAATTCGCATCTTGCAATTTAAGCATTGATAATCTGAAATAATGGCATACTCTTAACCTATGAAGCATTTGCAAACTTTTGGAATTATTCAATTTCATTTATATGGACTGAATCGAAATCCACCATTGTTAGGTTTTCGAGTTTGGTTTTAGGGTTTTTGTTTTCAAGAACAATTAGCCTTCATAATGGGCATGGTTATGATCAGGAGGATGAGACGAATCTAACCATGGTGTTAGATTCCATTTACATGGCATGTGGAAGGTTTTGAGAATGTTTGGTTTGTAGAAACGAACATTTGTCCATGGGTATAGATATTTCAATTTTTAGCCACGGAGAGAGGAAGGAGATAATGCGTTGTCACTCCCTTACTGGCCTGTATGAATTTCGCGCAAAAATCCCACTAACGCTTTGTTTTTATATATTATTATTATTGTATGTTTTATGTACAATCAAAACAGAATAGCCCAGTGGTTTCCACGTGAGTCTTAAGGCATTCAGAGGCTGGAGGTCAGGGGTTTGATCCATGCCTCCAGCATTTGCCATTTTCTTGTTTATTTTCAGAATCCAATGCAGGCGCAGTCAAAAGATCCACCATACTCCTTCCTCATTAACGCGCCAGATGGCCAGATGGCCAGATCTGGTGGCCATCATTGAGGGTGCACCACAAGCCAGTCAAACGCAACGCATAGGATCTAGAAAGTCAGCATGGACCTCCATTTGGGCCCAGAATTCTTGCTATTGACACCCTAATTTCAGGCCTAGCATCTCTATCTTTCTTTATATTTTATTTTGTTTCATTTATTTATTTTGTTTATTTATTTACTAACCAATAATTTAATTATTTTCTTTATCAAAAAATCCCCAAAAATTATTTTTTATGTCCAAATTAAATGTTAGATATTTATTTTTAGTAAAAAAATCAATTATTTTAATTAGGTTAATTTGCTAGATAACTTTAATTTATTTTGTAAATAATTAAAATTAATTAGAATCAATAGGTTTTTATACTAACTTAATTATTTTCATTTCTTTCCTAAAATAACAAAAACCCAAAAATATGTCATTAATTATTTTTCATTAATTTATTTAATAACTAATTAACTTAGCATTTAATTTTAGGACTTAATTTCTTTTCTTAAAAAAATATTAAAAATAACAAAAACATTTTCTTTTAATTAGGAGGGTCAAAACCCTAGTTTTCGCATTCGATTTAATATTCTCGCGCGCTTTATTTTTATCCAATTATTGTATCTGCTCCCGGTTTGTAATAATTAAATTAGGAAATTTATTTATTTTTCTATCGCATTTAAATTTCAAAGGATTTGTTTTTGGCGATGTAAATACCCGACGCCTTGTAATAGTTTAGTTTACTTTCCGCACCTTTAATTTATGCAAATATTCAACTGCTAGATGTTTGATAATAGGGTTTGCATGACAAGAATGAATGACTAAATTTAAACGGTTAGATCACCCTAAATGTGTAAAGATAAATAGCTGAAATCAACACACTCGCACATGCGCACTCCTAGGGTACACTCCCACTTGGTTGCCTTTGTTTAAATGGTCATTGAGCATAGGTTGTTTTAGAGGTCGCCCTCTTGTCTAAAAGATCATAGTTGCCTCGGAAAGGTTGCATCGGATATCATTGCCTCAAATAAATGATCTAAGACATTAGGGTTACCGCTAAGACGTCCTAACGTTGCTTTAGTGACTGTAAGTCCCTCTCGAATTGACCCTCAAATTCCAACGATGGTGCTACCTATTTACTAATAGTAGGATAGCATTGTCTAAAGGAAATGAATACAAAACGATTCCTTTTTCGAGTAAACAGATTAGTTCTTAAGTACTTGCTCAAACAAAATAAAAGTTTTTTCCACAGTTACACTTCTTTACAAAACAAACTTTTTTCAAAAACACTTCATTACATTCTTGAAGACAGACGCAAGAGTTAAATCTAAGTTGAAACAAAAACTTTTCAAAACCCACAAACACAAAGAAAACAATTTTGGAAATGATGAGCAAGTACCTAAGAGCCCGTGGAAAACCACGGATAAAAAGGGTGATAATACCTTCCCTTTCTATAACCTACCCCCGTACTCAGAAATATCTCTAAAAAGGAAATTTTTTGTGCTTTTTTATGTTCCTTGTTGGATAAAATAAAAGTCGGTGGCGACTCTTGCTTACCGCGACATTTTGCAAAAACAAACGCAAAACACAAACCAGCATTCCAAAAACAGTCCGGTTCTGGCCACCGTATTACAGAATTGGCGACTCTGCTGGGGAATATAAGTGGGGTATACCTTAGGATTAGTTCATCATATTGTTTTCAATTGTTTGATTTGTTTGCTTTACCTTTGTGGGTTTTGAATCGCAGTTACTATAAATCCTAACTCGGATCTTGGGACACCTTTTAGGTAAGTAGCAATAGATTGTGAGGGAACTGTACGACATAGACCGATACGGTTGAAGTAGTAGCTACGTTGGTGTGACACTTTAAGTTTGTACCGATATCCCTTGTGGAGTAACAAGGAGAATATGGGGCTGCTAAGGGGTCATTAAGCACCAACTGACCTTAGAACCAATAATTGACCAACTTGGCCATAGAAAAGTAGCAGCATGCTACACTCATTGAGACCAAACTCTCGAGATGGTTCCGGCCGCAAGAAAATGTTGCTAAACTGGAATTATGACCGATCGAGGAGGGTCAGTGATATTGAGAACCTCTAGAACCCTGTTACTATTTCTAGGGCAGGTTGAACCAACTAAACTGAAAGAGGGTAGTACCTAGACTCCATGCCAGCCTGAAATTTAAGGGCTATTGTGTGACTTGTTTGCCCTTACCATGTTTGCTATCTGTGATACCTGTGGTTTGTTCTTATCATGACATCATGCATCATGACATTGCATGCATATTGCATTGGATTAACCATTTCAAAGACCGAGGGGATTCATCTTTGTTCTGTTTTGCAGATCATGGATTCTATGCGCAGAAACACCATTCAGATTAACTTTGTGCAGACCCCTGCTCAGCTTAGAGAGTTGGTTTCAAAGGTTCCTGATACTTCTTCTTTGGTCAGAAGACATGGTCATCTCCTTGGTTTGGTCACTTCCAATTTGGATGAGCAAATGATGAGTTTGTTGTTCCAGTTCTTTGATCTATTGCATCACTGTTTCACCTTCCCGGACTATCAGTTGGTCCCTACTTTGGAGGAGTTCTCTGATTTACTTGGTATATATATTCTAGAGCAGACACCATTTACAGGTTTGGAGGTGGTTCCTAAACCAGAGGATATTGCTTCAGCCCTTCATCTGACAAAGGTTGATGTAGTATCTAATTGGGAGACTCGGAGTGGTGAGAAGGGTTTCTTGGCTAAGTTTCTGATTGGTCAGGCTCAACAGTTTTGGGATAGTCTGGACTTTCAAGCATTTGAAGACATCCTGGCTCTCCTTATTTATGGCTTGGTTTTGTTCCCAAATTCGGATTCTTTTGTTGATGTGAACGCAGTGAAGATTTTCATGTCCCGTAATCCAGTGCCCACTCTCTTAGGTGACATTCTACATACTCTTTATGCCCGTACTGCACGGAAACGGGGAACTCTCATGTGCTATGCACCATTGCTGGCAAGGTGGTTTATTTCTCACCTACCCAAATCTATTTTGAAGAACGAGGAAGGCATGGGTTGGGCCTACAGAATTATGTCCCTTGCTCATACGAACATCATATGGAGTACTAAAGACATGGAAGAAGTAGCCGTTATCGATCGCTGTGGGGAATACCCCAATGTTCCATTACTTGGAATTAGAGGAGGAATCACTTATAATCCTTGTTTGGCCTTACGACAGTTTGGGCGAGCTAGAAAGGACGGACCTCATGAGTTGCTACTTACAAGCATTGTCTTTGACTTCCAGGGAGACGTTGAAGGACATCGCCGCAGGTTCATACGAGCCTGGGATAGGGTGAACAGGTCTGATCCGCACGAGCTAGGTATGAAGACTTCTCTCCCGATGGAACCATATCTCCGGTGGGTTCGAGCCCGTGCTCAAAAGCTGGGGATGCCATATGAAGCTGTTTTACCAGTAATTATGGAGCGTGCTGATGAAGAAGGGGTTCCTCATACGGTCATCCATCCTCATATGCCTACTACATTGGAGCATTGAAAAGGTCTTGGATCCAGCTAAGGGAAGAAAGGGATACTTACAGAGAGAAGTATTATGAGTAGGAGCAGAAGATTCTGAAGCTTACAAGGCAGCTGGAGAATGAGCGGGTCCTCAATGACTATGTCAGCACCAAAGGAAAACAACCATGGGAGCGCTGATTTCTTTTTATTGTTTCTAGTTTAGATTTTACTTTTCAGTATTTCCTTTGTAACGCCTTAAAGGCATTTGTTAAACATTGTTTCAAGTTTTTTATCTAATAAAAGTGTGTTTCATTTTGGTTTGCAAATTTGAATCTCCCTAAAGTCTTTGAAATCATATCATATGCATTCCATTCCCATGCACCTCATTACAGGTACCCTTACAGGTTTCTCATCTTCTTCACTGTTTATTTCAGCATGATCATGTCTTCTGAAGCAACTACTGATCAAGCTATCAAGGATCTTCAAGCCCAAAATGCTCAGTTCCAGAAGATGTTCATGAACTTGGCCAAGGGTCAGCAAGATCTGAAGATTCTTATCTTGAAGGATAAGAAGAAGAAGAAGAAGAAGAAGAAGACGACAGTCCTCCTGAATATGGGTCATAGGTTTGGAAACAGATTGCGAGAAGAAGTTGATTTGTCTCACTCATCTGGAGGGGGAGAGAACCAAGAAGAAAGGAGGGCTCCTAGCCCTGTGGTTTCTGACAATGAGACTGACTTTGACGAAGACCAGTATCCTCCGGCTGAGGACAGGTATAAGCAACTGGAAGACCGGTTGAGCGCAATGGAGATTTAGAAGGTCCCTGGTCTGGACTTCGGAGACTTGGGTTTGGCATCTGGGGTGGTGATTCCCCACAAGTTTAAAGCGTCAATCATTGCTAAATACGACGGGGTTTCCTGCCCAAAGTTACACCTTCGCTCGTATGTTAAGAAGATTCAACCATACACTGCCGATAAGAACCTCTGGATCCATTTCTTTCAAGATAGTCTTTCAGGGACTCAACTTGAATGGTTTTACCAACTAGAAGGAGCTAACGTCCGTAACTGGGAGGACCTGGCCTCTGCTTTTTACAAGCAGTACCGGTACAATGTCGACCTTGCTCCCACGCGTACCCAACTTCAGGGTATGTCTATGGGTGCGAGCGAAGGTTTTAAGGACTACGCTCAGAATTAGAGAGATCTTGCAGGAAGAGTACAACCCCCTCTGGCTGATAGGGAGTTAGTGGATATGTTTCTTGGGACCTTGTATGGTCCATATATCAACCATTTGATCAGAAGTTCATCGTCTAGCTTCACAGAGTTAATTATGATTGGGGAGAGAGTTGAAGTCGGTGTCAAGAGCGGCAAGATACAGAAGGGTGCTTCATCAAGCATAGAAAAGAAGCCCTTCAAGAAAGAGTCTAGTGCAGTTTACTTCTCAAGGAGCCAAAACCGACCCGAGCACCGCCAAGCAGTGAATGCGGTGGTTATATCAAGGCTTGTTGTTGCCCCACAATGCAATAATCAGCCAAGAGCAGAAAGGCCACATAGACAATTCACTCGGCTCATTATGACCATGTCTCAAATTTTGCTGCAGTTGTTAAATACCAACTTGGTGATTCCGAAGGAGGCTCCGAAGAATCCCAATACTACATCACCGCTGTATAATCCGAACGCCCGTTGTGCTTTTCACTCCGCTAGCCCGGGGCATGATACGAATAACTGTTGGGTCTTGAAGAATAAAATGCAGGATCTGATTGATGTTAAGCAGATTGAGTTTGAAGCGCCGGAGAAGCCTAATGTCATAATGGCACCTATGCCCAAACATGACGCGGGAGTGAATGCTATTGGGGATGATGAAGAAGATTTTGACATTGACAGTTGGATTTACCCGACTACTGACGGTGGATTAAACAATTGGACAGCGAAGGATTCTATGCCCGTTTCTTTTATTACCCAGTAATGAGACTTTTGTTTTGAGTTTGTAATAGACAATTTTAAACTTTTACGGCCTGATGTCTTACCCGAGGCACTGTTGGCTTTGTTTGTGAGGGCTTGATATTTGTCATTTCCATATATCATTAATAAAAGCATTGGACGTTTTCTTGCATTTAAAATTTTGCGCTCCTTGTTTTTCTTTTCTATCTTGCAAAACAGCTATTTGTCTTACACACACTCACATATACAGGTCCACATCCACTCTAGATCCCACTGATAACGATTCTTCTACTGCCAGTTATGACTTCAAAAGTCCGATCAACCAAGCCGAGGACGAAGGTGAGGATGATTGTGAAGTCTCTAGGGAACTTGCTAGACTGTTACTTCAGGAAGAGAGGGCCATACAACCTCCAAGAGCTACCAATTCTGATGCCTCCAGTTGAAGGAAGACCGTTGCCTTATACTTGAAAGTGCTGGATAATACAATGAGGTGTGTGCTGGGGCAGCATGACGAGTCTGGTCGAAAAGAGAATGCTATTTACTGCTTTAGCAAAAATTTTACCGACTGTGAGACCCAATACTCACTGCTCGAGAAAACTTGTTGCGCTTTGGCATGGGCTGCTCGCCGGTTGAGATAGTATATGCTGACTCACACTACCCTATTGATATCAAGAATGTGAATGTCTTGACAAGCTCCATGGCCTTTTGCAATGTGGGGCATCGACATGATCGGCGAGATAATACCTACAGCATCCAATGGGCATCGTTTCATCCTGGTAGCTATCGATTACTTTACAAAGTGGGTTGAAGCAGCTTCCTTTGCTACTGTAACCAAGAATGTCGTGGCACGGTTTATTCAGCACAACCTGATCTATCTATACGGTATACCAGAAAGGATCATTACAGACAATGGTACCAATCTCAATAATAAGATGATCACCAAACTCTGCAAACAGTTCAAGATACAGCATCACAACTCTTCTCCCTACCGGCCGAAGATGAATGGGGTTGTTGAAGCGGCTAATAAGAACATCAAGAAGATTGTGCAGCAGATGACGGTAACATGCAAAGACTGGCACGAGATGTTACCATTTACTCTTCATGGATACCGCACATCAGCGCGGACGTCAACATGGGCAACCCCTTATTCCTTGGTGTGATACTGTGGGAGAACTGACTATGGTTTTGTGTTTGTTTTCGCAAATGTTTCGGTCGAGCAAGAGTCGCCACCGACTTTTTATTTTATCCTAAGGAAAGGTTTAAAAAGCACAGCAAAAACCTTTGAGATGTTTTCTTGGGTTCGGGGAGTAGATTATAGAAAGGGAATGTATTAGCACTCTTTCTATCCATGGTTATCCATGGGCTTAGTTACTTGCTTAGATCGCTTGCCTTTTGTTTTTTTCAATTGTTTGAAATGGTGCTTGTGTGGGCTTGAAAATTGTTTTGAAAAGAGGCCAAATGTGGTGGCAACCTTTGTGATGATCCATGTTGGGATGTATACAAAGGTGTAGGTCTTTTGAAAAGTTTTTCATTTGTTTTTTGAAAGTTGTTTTGAAAGTGTTGTGAGGTATGTTTTAGAAAATAGGCAAGTGTTTTGTTTTTGCAAGTTTGATTCAAGTAACTAAGAGGTTATCTACTCCTAAATTTCTCAAAGTTTATTGCTATGTTTTAACCCTTTTAACAAGTTTGTTCCACCATTGTATTTGGTGGACAATCTCATGTTAGGATGTGAAAGGGACAGGCGCGGGTCATCGTTTAGACCATAATTGCAATGGTGCCAAGTATCTTTGGGGAATTTTCTTTAAGGGACTTGATCATTTGTTTAGGCAACTTTTTGAAAGCGTCATCGAGGGACTATGATCATTTGATTTGTGTTTGTTTTGCCCAAAGAGACCTAACATGCAATATGGCCCAATTTTGAAAGGCAACAAGTGGAATACCCTAGGGGGTGCAAGTGTGATTTGTGTGTCCATTTTAATGCTTGTTTATCTTGAAATTAGGTCAAAGCTATTTTTCGTTGTTTTTCGCATACAAACCCTAATTCTAACATGGTATAATTGGAAAGCAATAAAGTGCGAAAATAAATTTACTAAGCTATTACAAAACCATATATGGGAAAAGGGGTACAAATGTTCAAATGGGGGGATATTTAGACAAAGAAATTAAACCTAGCTATTACATCATTTTTTGAGCATTTACAAGTGATTAATTGCATAAATTAAATGGAAAATAAAATAAAGGTGCAAAATGCAAAAAAGGGTTTTTATATGTATGAGAAAAAAAGTATTATTTATGTTAAATAAAAAATAAAAAGTATTAATTTGGAGTTTTTGTATTTTAAGGGTGAAACCCTAATTTTTATTAAGTAATATATATATTATTTAATTTACACAAGTATTTATTTATTATGTACAAAAAAAAATAAAATAAAATGAAATATATTTATAAAAAGTACTTTTTTATGTCAAGTATTAATAAAAATAAAAATATATGTATTTTTGTATTTTACCCTAAGTATACTAATATATATATATATATATATATATATATATATATATATATATATATATATATATATATATATATATATATATATTAATTCCTAAATGTGTATTATTTATATATAAATAATAATATTTAATATTTATAAAAAAAAGTATATTTTGCATAAAATATTTTCAAAAAGGCAAATGTAATAAAATCATAAATAAGTATATTTGCACTATTTTTTAGTTTTCTAAATAATAGTATATATATATTATTTATACACAAATGTCTATATAAACAAATAAATATCTAAAAAATGCAAAAATGGTGTGAAAATAATTTTTATATTTTTAATATCATGAGAAAAAAATAAATAAGTCAATCCAAAAAGGAAAAAGTCAAAAAGTCAAAGAAATAAGCAAAATGGGCTCAGGGGGTGCAGAAGTAAGTGTATGGTGCAAAAAGAAAATGTGAAACAGGCCCAGCCCAAAGGACCTTCTTCAACCTCCAGCATGTTTGAAACAAGAACAAAGCGCGCGTTTTCCATTGTCAAGCATAGATCCTGATTCTTTGACTTTCATCAAAAACTTACAACAGCAAACTTGTAAAGCATCATGTCACGATTCTAAGCATGTAAAAAAATCAATCTAACTCTCAGAAATGAGAGAGAATTTCTTCTCCCCCAAATTCTGACCTAGTTTTTATGCCATGTTCAGACTCAAAATTCTTGCAGCACACATAATATAAATGAAATCTAATCATATGGGCATGTTCAGAGCTATGATTGTGACATGTTTTCTTCACAAACCTAAAGCTAACAATGCCTAATAAGAGAGATACGAGTTCATGAAGTTACCTGTTCAGTTGAAGTTGTATCTGGAAATGGAGAAGCTTTCAGTGTAAGGTGATGATTGGTATAGCTTCCTTGAGGTCCAGGGATGCTATTCCAAGCTTTACTTTGTCTTGAAACTTCTTGAATCGAGCTAGAGAACTTCAACTGCAAAACAAGAAAATGAAAATGGTGGAACTGGTTAGAGGAATTACAGGTCGTGTTTTAGGTTTTGGTTAGCTTGCATTGATGGTAGGGAAGGTGTCTGAAGTGGTTTGGGCAAGAATGCTTGAAAGGATTGAGAGTTGGAACTCAATCTGCAGAGGTTGCTCTGTTTGAGCAGTTTGATGGTGGTTCTAAGTTTTTGGAGGTTTTGGAGGTATTGGAGTCGTGTTATAGCTTGTGCTTGATGATTAGGAAGTGTACAAAACAAATGCTTAAGTGTTCTAATGCTGAGATGAGAGTTATGTTGTGATATGGGATGTTTCTTAACACTTAAGCAAGAAAATGTCAAGTTGAGGTTTAGACAGGTAGAGGACCCCTAATCATGCTGCAAAGCTCCTCCTTGATCAGTGTGTTATGCTCATAATCTTGTGCCAATCAGATTTCATCTGTACTTGTTGGATTTGCAATATGACATAAAGCTTGCTTTTGCAAAAATGGAAGAAATGCTTTATCTATTTATGGACTAATCCAACATGTAATGCACAAGCTCATGAAACAAAGCTTTAGCACAATGAACATGCATTAAATTATTGAGTGTTGGATGGTTTAAGGACCTGTAATGCAGCACAAACCAAGCTGACTTGCAAATGGCATAAGTTATGAACATGTATATGACCAATTCAAAAGTGAGTTTTTGCCATATTGTGAAATTCGATTCTCTCAAGTTATGAGGTTGTTTGATGAGTTCTTGGACATTTTGGAAAGCTTGGAATGTGTACTACAATCCATCTTTGAAATGAAAATTGAAATTCCAAGTGGAAGTGTATGGAAAATGGCCTTGAAGTTAGGTAGAAAACCTTGTCAAAATAGGTTAAAATTTCACTAAGTTAAGAATGGTTTAGTACCCTTATTCCAAAAATTGTAACTTGGGATACAAGCCTTATTTAGGAAAACTTTGTGAATCAAAGTTGTAGATTATGCAACAAGCTACAACTTTCATGTTTTGACTTTTGCTTGAATCCAAATGAATCTTGGTGAGAAAGTGGGGCAAAGTTGGGAAAAAATTAGGGTTTTTCATAACTTAGGAAAATTCTAAGTTATGAAAAATTCTCATTTCAAACCCTAATTTGCAATTTTTGATTTCTTGGTGAACAAGTTTCATGATTTGGCATGCTTTGATGAAAAATGAATCTTGACCCTTGATTTTGACCAAAAAGTCAAAGTTTGACTTTTCAGTATACAGTCAAAATTGGTCAATTGACTAGAAAATTCTTCTGTCAATCCTGTGCATTTGAGATCTTTTGAACTTGTTGAGCATGTCAAGATAATTCCATGGGGTCCTTGAGTCCATATGTGAGCTTGGTTTGCCATTGGCTAGGTCAAACAGTAAAAAATTGCCTTTGTGCAGTCAAAACCCTAAAAATGACCATTTTGCCCTTTTGATGATCTGATCAAATTTCTTGTGGAATTGTGATCCAAACTTGGTCAAATGGTCCATGTGAGTTCATAATGTTGATGTGGGTCAATTTTCATGATGTTTGACTGTCAATTGGCCATAGTTGACTTTTCCCCAATACATTTGATTTCTAGGTCAACTGTCCAATTGACTGGGCAAAATTTGGAATCAAGACTTGAAACTTGGTATGGATAAACTTGGGAGTCCAACATGAAGCATGAAAGTCATCTTAGGCATTTTAGGTCAAAATATCCTTGTGCCATCACAAACCCTAATTTGGGTCAACAGTGCAAGGAGAAGTCTTGAGCAGAGGAAACCCTAACTAGGTCTTGATCTTCAAGGGTTTTGTGATGAGAAAATGTTGAGGAGATGGGAGGGCAAATTTTGGGGTACAACAGTTGCCCCTGTTCAATCTTCTTGAACCTGAAGAGTTAGATTGGCAAGTTTTGCCTTTCCTGACTCGAGGGTAAAAGGAGATTGGACACTAGAGTGCCCGGAAATTTGCACTCGCATGTTGAAGTATCAGCAATGTGATGTCGGGAATGGGCTTGCAGATGCCATTCAGAGAGATGGTGGATAGGGAGATGGGCTTATAGATGCCATCTGGAAATGTGACAGAACCTTGTCGGGAATGGGCTTATAGATGCCATTTAGAGGTGTTGATCGCATAGGAGATTCCTTAGCGAGAACTCGTGTATTTGAGAAAGACAGATGTTTTCCTGGCTTGTTACAGGTGTTTGATCTTCAATCTCCTCATGCAGATATGCCCTGGCTAGATACAGGTGTCGAATCTTCAATCGGTTGCTTACAGATGTGCCCTGGCTGGATACAGGAATCGAATCCAGAAATAGTCGTCAATAGATATGCCCTGGATGGATACAGGAATCGAATCTTCGAACTCTTCAGACGTGCCCTGGCTAGATACAGGAATCGAGTCTGGAAATGTGGTCAACAAATATGCCCTGGCTGGATACAGGAGTTGAATCTGGAAATGTTGTAGTTGATAGATGTGCCCTGGCTAGATACAAGAATCAAATCTTTGAACTCTTCAGACGTGCCCTGGCTAGATACAGGAATCGAGTCTGGAAACTGATCACTCTCAGATGTGCCCTGGCTAGATACAGGAGTCGAATATGGAATTGTGACAGTTGAAGGTAGTTGTCTTCGGGATTGTCTTTTTCCCTGAAAAGGCAAAAACATAAGTTGTATGCAATGTCATGATGTATGATATGCATGATGTCATGATTTTCAACATGAGATAGTGTTGTATGCACTTTATCATGTATGTAAGCAAGATGTGTGAAAATGTGAAATGTTTATGAATGTAATTTCGTCTTAGGAAAATAAATCCTTGACGACCGGCCGGGGAATTGCTCTGTGGCAGAGATACTTTGCTGAAGTTTTGATGAGAGGCCTGCTGAGGACTTCAATGATGGATTCCGCTGGGGATAATGATGATAAACTCCGCTGGGGATAATGATGATAAACTCCGCTGGGGAACACCAAAGATAAACTCCGTTGGGGAATAGGAAGAACTTTGCCGAGGGCGATCTTCCGTGGCAGATAGCTGAGGATAACCCAGTTATAAGCCCTTGTGAGGAATAACTTTGAATAAAGCTTGGGAGAGACGTCTGTATTCTGCAGGGAACAGGCTTCCAGAATATACTGGGGATAAGCTTTAAGACCTGCTGGGGATGAGAATTCCACTTTCCTGGGGAAACTTTTGGAATTGCACTGGGGTACTGATATTCTGCCGGGGAATGTTGTGCCTTTTCAGGATCGACGGGGGACCAACCCTGCTCGGGGAAAGTATTGCTGAATCTTGTCCTACTCTGCGGGGAGTTGAGATGATTTGACCATATTCTTCAGTCGAATCTACCTTGGTACCTTGGCAGACAAAGCAACCAGACTGCATCAGACAACTTCACATTGCCCCTGTTTCTGATGTCACCTGTAATTAGTCTTTTGTTTAATATGTAAATATTTATGAATCAGCAATTTAATGTCAAATGCATATATCAAAAAATGAAAATTGGACGTTCTTCGCAAGACAAAACAGAAAAAGGAAAAATAATGGCAATTTGTATGGACAAGTGAATTTGTATTGATTTGAATTTTGCCTGTGAATAGGCGTTTTTGTACAAGAGGCTCACATCCTAGTAAGAGAATGCCGCCGAATAACATAGAATTTACAATTTTGAAAAGGAAACAAAACAGCTAAGTGAACAATCCCACTGGGTTCCAACTCTGCTATCGCCTTTATGTCTTCAAGCGTCTCATCACTTTGCTGCTTAATTGAAGATGAAGCTGACTGATCGATGCCAAGATCTGAGCCAGATGGTTGATGCAGAATTCCGGATGCGAAGTGATCCAATGAGACATAGTGTTACGCTTTATCCCTAACTTTTGCCTGGACCTCCCTTTCGGGTTTTCAGTCCACCGGGATACCCATTTTTGCCCAAGCCGCCTTTTCAGGTTTTCGACTTGCCGGGTGTACAGATTTTTTCATTTTATCCCTTATTTTTTCCCGAACCCTTTTGGTTCGCCGGGAAGCCCTTATTTTTTCCTAGGTATGTCAACCTAGCGGGTCTTTTATTTATGCGTAGTATCTTTTTACTATGTCTGCATTGGCGGGGTGAGGAAGGTCGTCACCATCCATGGTGGTTAGAATCATGGCTCCTCCTGAGAACACATGTTTAACCACAAATGGCCCTTCGTATGTAGGGGTCCATTTGCCCCGGGGATCACTTTGAGGAAGGATGATGCGCTTGATTACCAGGTCCCCAACTTGATACTCTTGTGGTCTGACTTTCTTGTTAAATGCCCTAATCATCCGTTTTTGATACGTCTGACCATGACAGATAGCGGTGAGCCTCTTTTCGTCAATCAGATTTAATTGATCAAGTCGGGTCTGGATCCAGTCATCTTCATTCAAGTCTGCATCCTTCATTATCCGGAGAGAGGGTATCTGGACTTCAATTGGCAAGACTGCCTCCATGCCATAGACCAAGGAGAAAGGAGTTGCCCCGATTGACGTCCTTGCTGAAGTACGGTACCCATGAAGAGCGAACGGTAACATCTCGTGCCAATCTTTATAGGTCACTGTCATCTTCTGCACAATTTTCTTGAAATTCTTATTAGCTGCCTCTACAGCCCCATTCATCTTCGGCCGGTAGGGAGAAGAGTTGTGGTGCTGTATCTTGAATTGTTCGCAGAGTTCAGTGATCATCTTGTTATTGAGATTGGTACCATTGTCCGTAATGATCCTTTCCGGAACGCCGTACCGACAGATCAGGTTATGCCGGATGAAACGTGCCACGACGCTCTTGGTTACTGTGGCGTAGGAAGCCGCCTCAACCCACTTCGTGAAGTAATCAATCGCTACCAAGATGAAGCGATGCCCGTTGGTTGCCGTCGGTCGGATCTCGCCGATCATATCAATGCCCCACATTGCAAAAGGCCAAGGTGCCGTCAGGACGTTCAGAGGAACCGGAGTGATGTGCACCTTGTCAGCATAGATCTGGCATTTATGACAAGTTCGAGAGTGTTGGTAACAATCGGCTTCCATTGTGGACCAGAAATATCCTTCCCGAAGGATTTTCTTAGCCATGGTGTCTCCACTGGAATGTGTTCCAAATGTACCTTCATGCAGTTCTATCATGATCTTTTCTGCTTCAGCCTTATCCACACAACGCAGTAGAGTTGAATCATGATTCCGTTTGTAGAGAATGCCGTTGCTGAGGAAGAATTTTGCCGCAAACCTTCTCATGAACTTCTTGTCATTGACAGATGCACCTTCAGGGTATTCCTGAGCTTCCAAATACCTCTTCACCTCATGATACCAGGGTTTTTCAGTCGCCTTCTCGGCCTCAAGATCACAGCAGTATGCCGGTTCGTCCAACTTCCAGATAATGATCCGGGGAGCCTCATTGTCCCATTTAACTTTAAACATTGAAGACATCGTAGCTAGTGCGTCCGCTAGCTGATTCTCCTATCTTGGGAAGTGCTCAAAAGTTATCTCTTCAA
Organism: Vicia faba; assembly: GCA_948472305.1. Classification (NCBI taxonomy): domain Eukaryota; kingdom Viridiplantae; phylum Streptophyta; class Magnoliopsida; order Fabales; family Fabaceae; genus Vicia; species Vicia faba. The sequence goes on from OX451738.1 coordinate 120,497,175, forward strand.
AGTGGGGAAGCAAGGTCGACACATACTCCTTGTAAGGAATAAGATTTGGGTGTTTCGTATCCCACTCGCCTTTGATCTGATTGATCACGAGAGCGGAATCTCCGAAGACACTCATAAATTTGATCCTTAAATCGATTGCAGCTTGCAGACCCATGATACATGCCTCATATTCTGCCATGTTGTTGGTGCAGTTGAAACACAATCGGACGGTGAGTGGAGTATGAGTTCCTTTGGGAGATATGATTACAGCGCCGACGCCGTTACCCAAAGCATTGGAGGCTTCGTCAAAATGCATAGACCATCGGGATCCTTCCTCAGGTCCTTCATCCGGTCCAGGAACTTCACAATCAGTTACCACCATGATGTATTCGTCCGGAAATTCAAAGTTCAATGATTGGTAATCGTCCACAGGTTGGTGTGTCAAATGATCTGCCAATACACTTCCTTTGATTGCTTTCTGAGTTGTATACTGGATATCATATTCTGTCAAGATCATTTTCCATCTCGCTATTCTTCCAGACAGAGCAGGCTTTTCGAATATGTACTTGATGGGATCCATCTTTGAAATCAAAAGAGTAGTGTGAGTCAGCATATACTGTCTCAGCCGGCGAGCAGCCCATACCAGAGCGCAGCAAGTTTTCTCAAGCAGTGAGTAACGAGACTCACAGTCGGTAAACTTTTTGCTCAGGTAATAAATAGCGTGCTCTTTTCGGCCAGACTCGTCATGCTGCCCCAGCACACACCCCATTAAATTGTCAAGCACAGTCAAGTATAGTATCAGAGGTCTCCCTTCCACTGGTGGCATAAGAATGGGTGGTTCTTGGAGATATTCCTTTATCTTTTCAAAGGCAGCCTGACATTCATCGTTCCAGCGTACTACTTGATCTTTCTTTAGTAATTTGAAGATTGGCTCACAAGTAGCAGTCAGATGTGAGATGAATCGGGCAATGTAATTTAGTCGTCCCAGGAAGCCTCTGACTTCTTTCTCTATCTTTGGAGTTGGCGTCTCTTGTATGGCTTTTACCTTGGCAGGGTCCACCTGAATACCTTTATCACTTACAATGAAACCTAGCAATTTTCCGGACCTCACCCCGAAGGTGCATTTGTTGGGATTCAACCTCAGCTTGTATAACTTTAGTCGGTCAAACAAATTACTCAGATGATCAAGGTGCTCCTCCTCAGTTCGAGACCTTGCAATCATGTCATCAACGTATACCTCAATCTCATGATGGATCATATCATGAAATAAAGAAACCATGGCACGTTGGTAGGTTGCCCCAGCATTTTTCAACCCGAATGGCATGACCTTGTAGCAGAAGGTGCCCCACTGAGTCACAAAGGTAGTCTTTTCCATATCTTCCGGAGCCATCTTGATCTGATTATACCCTGAAAAACCATCCATGAAGGAGAACACCTTGTGTTGAGCAGTATTGTCAACAAGAACGTCGATATGAGGTAAGGGGAAGTCATCCTTGGGGCTTGCCCTGTTCAAATCCCTGTAGTCGACACACATTCTGACTTTACCGTCCTTCTTCGGCACTGGTACCACGTTGGCAACCCATTGAGGATAAGAAGTTACTGCTAGAAAACCGGCATCAAATTGCTTCATAACCTCAGCCTTGATCTTTTCGGACATCTCTGGACGCATGCGACAGACCTTTTGCTTTACTGGAGGGCAGTCTTCCTTGGTTGGCAGGTGGTGAACTACAATGTCGGCATCCAAACCAGGCATGTCTTCATAGGACCAAGCAAATATCTCCATGTAATCATGTAGCATCTGGATCAATCGTTGCTTCATGCTGAGCTCTAGATTGGCACCAATCTTGACCTCTTTCCTATCTGCCTCAGTACCCAGGTTCACTGTTTCCACCGGCTCTTCATGTGGTTGAATAGCCCTCTCTTCCTGGAGTAGCAGTCTTGCGAGTTCACCAGGCACTTCGCAATCATCTTCACCTTCGTCTTCGGCCAAGTTGATCGGATTCTCGAAGTCATAGCTGGTGGTAGCAGAGCTGTTACCAGTGAGATCCAGAGTGGATTGAAACCTGTATGAGTGAGTGTGTGTAAATATAGCTGTTTTGCAATATATAACACAAAAAGAAAAAAGAGCACAAGATTTGAAATGCAACAAACGTCCAATGTTTTGATTGATGATATATGGAAATGTCATACAAAAAGCCCTCACAAATGGAGCTACGATGCCCCGGGTAGGACACCGAGCCAATAAAGTTTTAACATATTGTTTGTTACAAATTGAAAATCAAAAGAGTTAATTACTGCGTGACAAATGTGATAGGTGTAAAATCCTTTGTCGTCCAGTTGCTTGGTCCGTTGCTGGTGGTTGGATAGATCCAACTGTCAAACTCTGCTTCCTCTACATCCTCCTCGATAGCATTCACCCTTGGGTTGGAAATAAACACCGGAGTCTTTCTGATCTTTTCCTTGCGCACAGCCCTCTGAGCCTCTGCAGTAAAGCCCAACCCAAACTTGTTGTTCTTTTGAGTGAAGTCAGGAAGCTGACCCCAGTTTGCACAATTTCCTTTCTCGATTACAGCCCGGGCATCCTTCAAGGACGCCATCTTCAACGGAAAGTCTTCTTCAACCACTGTTTCAGCTGTTGCCAACGTTGGAGGTACCTCCTTAAAATGCTGAAAGGGGGTTTCAATAAATTCCCCGTCCATCTCGATATACCGGAATGAATTCAAGTGACTAACCATGTATTCCTCCTCACCCTGCACAGTAACAATCTTCCCTTTGATAGGGTATTTGAGCTTTTGGTGTAGAGTGGAGGTTACTGCCCCAGCCTTGTGAATCCAGGGTCGACCCAACAAGCAGGAGTAAGATGGATGAATATCCATTACATAGAACGTTGAGTCGAAGACTTGGGAACCCACACGAATAGGGATGTCTACTTCACCGTGCACCATCCTTTTGGAGCCGTCGAAGGCTCTAACAATGATGTTACTAGGTTTCAGCTCCAGACCCTCACAATCCAAGCGGTCCAATGCCTTTTTGGGCAAAACATTCAGGGAAGAGCCGGTATCCACTAACACGTGTGTGAGAGTAGTGCCCCTGCACTCTATAGAGACGTGCAGGGCATCATTGTGATTTTTCCCTTTGGGGGTGAGGTCAGCATCCGAGAACCCCAAGCCATTGTCAGCTGTCAAATTAGCTACACAGTCAGTGAATTGATCTGCAGAGGTCTCTTGCGGCACATGGGCCATTTTCAGAAATGAAATCAGGGCTTTTGCATGGGCCTCTGAGCATAGCAGCAATGATAGCATAGAGATTTTGGAGGGGGTATGCCCCAATTGTTCAACAACATTAAAGTCACTCTTTTTAATGATTTTAAGGATTTCCTCCATTTCTTGTTGGGAGGCTTCAACAGCAGTCTTTTTTGGTGCCTCCGTCCTGGCAGGCAAATCGGTAGCAACTTCTTTGCCCCGGGCATCAGAGGACTCGGCGGCAGTAGTAGACACAGGAACTTGAATTGGAACATGCACACTTGCGGGTGTGATGGTAAGAGGTTTTCGGATAACTGGCGGTGCAATGTCAGGCGAGAAGAGCCTGCCACTGCGGGTAATCTTGGCGGGACCAGTGATGTTACTGATACTGGTATTGGTGTTGAACTCCTGCTTCACCCCAAGCACATACACGTCGGCCCCATAATGCCATGGGACCGCTTTATCAGACTCATACGGGAGAGGCCCCGGAACAGTAATAGTAATGGGTGCAACATACATAATTTGGACTGGCTTCCTCGGGGGAGCTTTGGCAGGATTGTAAATTGTGACAACAGATATTTCTTCAACGGAGACAAACGGAACAACGGTTTTCTTGAACAGAATTTCTTTGCTGTCCATCAGGCTTTGGATACCTGATTTCAGCAGTGGATAACCGGTAGGGATAACAGCACACAGGAGGCAACCCTTGCTACAACCCAGAAATAAACCGGCTAGTAGTAAGTTCCTCTTAACAGTCAACAAAGGGGTAGCAACATCCTTCACCGAAACAGCATACAAATCTTCCTCAATGGCATTTACTCTATGCTGGGGCATAGGAGCAGTTACAACATTTGGTCTCTCAGGCGCTTCAAACTGAATTTCCTTTGCATCGATAAGGTCTTGCACTTTATTTCTCAAGGCCCAGCAATCATCAGTAGTGTGCCCGGGGCAACCGGAATGATAAGCACAACGGGCATTTGGGTTATATTTAGGAGATGCAGTATTCACGACCTTAGGAGCTTCTTTGAGGGTCACCAAGTTGGTTGATAACAGTTGCGGTAAGATTTGTGACAAGGTCATACTCAGCCGAGTATACTGCCTCTTGGGACTTTCACCTCTTTATTGATTGTACTGCTGAGGAGCAGCAACGGGCTTTGAAATGACCAAGGCATTGACGGCTTGGCGACTTTCTGGCTTGACTTGTCTTCTAGGACCATAGACTGCACTTGCTTCTTTCTTAAACGGCCTCTTCTTAGTACTTGGGGAGGCAGCTTTTTGTATCTTTCCTGACCTGATGCCAGCTTCAATTATTTCTCCCGTCAGAATCAAATCCGTAAACCCAGCGGAGGAGTTACCAACCAAATGATTGAAAAATGGGCCAGACAAAGTCCCTAGAAACATATCAACCAACTCACGATCAGTTAATGGAGGATGCACCCTGCCAGCCAAATCTCTCCATTTTTGTGCATTTTCTTTGAACCCTTCGCCCGTTCCTAGAGACAACCCTGAAGTTGGGTACGCGTAGGAGCGAGATCAGAATTGTATTGATATTGTCTGTAGAATGCGGTTGCCAAATCTTCCCAGTGTCGGATACTAGTTCCATCAAGTTGATAGAACCATTCAAGCTGCGACCCCGAAAGGCTATCTTGGAAGAAGTGAATCCAAAGGTTCTTATCTGCCGTGTAAGGTTGGATCTTCCTTACGTACGACCTTAGATGCAGCTTTGGACAGGAGGCCCCATCATATTTGGCGAAGGCAGGCGCCTTAAACTTGTGTGGAATTACTACCCCAGAAGATAACCCCAAATCTCCGAAATCCAGCCCCGACACATTCTGAATCTCCATGGCGCTCAAGCGGTCTTCCAATTGCTTGTATCTGTCAGCAGTAGGTTGGTATTGTTCGTCATTGTAGTCCGTCTCGTTGTCAGAGACTGCAGGACTAGGAGCTCCTCCCCCTTGGGGACTGTTTTTCTCAGCAGAAGAAGTAGTTGGTTCAGCTTCATTATGGAGTGTGTTCCCAAACCTGCGTCCGGTGTTGAACAACGCAGTCCTCTTTTTCTTCTTCTTCTTCTGGAGTAGGGTCTTCAACTCTTGCTGACCTTGGGCCAGGCTCAGGACCATTTCTTGAAACTGGGAACTTTGGGCCTGAAGGGCCTTGATTGCTTGCTCACTGGATGAGTCTGGATTCATGATGACTGTTCAAAATAAACAGCGAAGGAGATTAAGCAACCTGTGAAATAGGGTACCTGCTATGCATATGGTGCAATGAAATGCGTATGTTTTATGTTTTCAAAGACAAACAAGATTCAACTTTGTAGACAAAAGGGAAACGCACTTCATTAGATTCAAATTTCAAATTGTTCAACAACTTGCCCTTAGGCATTACAGGAATGAAAAATACTGGAAAGGAAATAAAAGCTATAAAAGGAAATATCCAAAGCCCTATCAGTGCTCCCATGGCCTTCTTTTCTCAGTGTTGATGTAGTTATTCAGGACCTGCTCTTCCTCCAATTGCTTAGTCAGCCTCTGGATCTTCCGCTCCTGTTCGTTGAACTTTTCCCGATAAAAATCCCGTTCTTCCTTTAGCTGCGCCCAAGATCTCTTCATTGTGTCAAAATCAGTGGGTATCTGAGGAGGGAGGACAGTCGGAGGAACCCCATCTTCATCAGGAGATTCAAGAATGATAGGTCTGACAGCTTCATACGGCATACCTAACTTCTGAGCATGGATGCGGACCCATCTGCAATAGGGTTCCATTGGTAGAGAAGTCTTTGGTCCCAACTCATGTGGGTCAGCTTTGTGAATTCTGTCCCAAGCTCGAATGAATCCATGGCGTAGTTTGTCACTTTCTGCCTGAAATTCAAAATGGAAGTGAGGAACCAACATTTCATGAGGACCTACTCTTCTGGCTCTTCCAAACTGGCGGAGAGCTAAGCATGGATTATAAGAGATTCCTCCTTGGATACCAATCAACGGAACATTAGGGTACTCTCCGCAACGATCAATAACAGCTACCTCATCCAAACCTCTGAGAGTTCAAGTGATGTCATTATCAGTGAGAGCCATTAACCTATGAGCCCAACCTTTTCCTTCTTCATTCCTCAGCACGAATTTAGGAAGGTGCGAAATAAACCACCTCACTAGCAAAGGAGCACAACACCATGGAGTTCCCCGTTTTCGAGCAGTACGAGCATAGAGTTGTTGCAGGATATCACCCAAAAGAGTGGGTACAGGATTCCGAGACATGAAGATCCTTATGGCATGGATACTGATAAAGGTGTCAGGATTGGGAAACAGTACCAAACCATAGATCAAAAGAGCCAGAATATCTTCGTATGCTTTGAAGTCCAAGTCATTCCAGAAATCATTAGCCTTGCCAACCAGAAATTTGACCAAAAAGCCCTTGACTCCACTTCTAGTTTCCCAGTTAGCCAATACCTCTTCTTTGGTCAAGGGGAGAATTGCAACAATCTCTTCAGGCCTAGGAGTCTTTTCCAAACCAGTGAAAGGAATTTTCTCCAAGACAGGGATCCCAAGCAAATAGGAGAATTCTCCCAGGGTAGGAACCAGCTGGAAGTCTTGAAAGGTGAAACAATGATACAGGGGGTCATAAAACTGGGTCAGAACACTTATCAGTTGTTGGTCCCATTTTGCACCGATCAAGCCGAGGAGAGAACCATGCCTGTTGATGAAGGAGGAGGTGTTTGGAATCCTACCAACCAAATCCTTGAGCAAAGTTGGTGGTTGAACAAAGTTGAGCCGGATAGTATTCCTACGCACGGGCATCATGATGTCCTACAAAACAGAGCAAAGATGAAACTTTTTTGTCTTTGAAATGGGTTAGTCCCTTATACAGGATGCATGCAATGGTATGATGGCATGATGCTATGATGAAACACACCACAAGTATTCACACAGGCAAACATGAGAAGGCACACAAGTCACACAAGACAACCCTTAGGTTTCAGGCTAACATGAAGTTTAGGTATTACCCTCTTTTGGTTTCGTTGGTTAAAACCTGTCCTATCAAAAGTAACCGGGTTCTAGAGGATCTCAAATCCTTGACTACCCTCAATCGGTCATAACTCCAGCATCGCAATCTTTTCTTGCGGCCAAAACCATCGCGAGAGTTTAGCCTCAATGAGTGTAGCATACCGCTACTATCCTAATGGTCAATTTGGTCAATTTAAGGTTCTAAGGTTGGTTGGTGTTTAATGACTCCTTAGAAGACCTATATTCTCCCCATTACAACACAAGGGATATATGTACAGACCAAGGTGCCACACCAACGTAGCCACTGTTTCACCCATGTCGGTCTACGCCGGACAGGTCCCTCACAGATTATGCTACCTAAAAAGGGTATTTCCCAGATCCGGGTTAGGATCTATGAAACTCCGATGCAAAGCCCACAAATATAAAAGCAAACAAAGCAAACAATTGAAAACAAAGGTGATCTAAACCCTAAGGTTACTCCACTTTTAAGTTTATCCCCAACAGAGTCGCCAGTTCTGTGATACGGTGGGAGAACTGACTATGGTTTTGCGTTTGTTTTCGCAAATGTTTCGGTCGAGCAAGAGTCGCCAATGACTTTTTATTTTATCCTAAGGAAAGGTTTAAAAAGCACAGCAAAAACCTTTGAGATGTTTTCTTGGGTTCGGGGAGTAGATTATAGAAAGGGAAGGTATTAGCACCCTTTCTATCCATGGTTATCCATGGGCTCTTAGTTACTTGCTTAGATCACTTGCCTTTTGTTTTTTTCAATTGTTTGAAATGGTGCTTGTGTGGGCTTGAAAATTGTTTTGAAAAGAGGCCAAATATGGTGGCAACCTTTGTAATGATCCATGTTGGGATGTATACAAAGGTGTAGGTCTTTTGAAAAGTTTTTCATTTGTTTTTTGAAAGTTGTTTTGAAAGTGTTGTGAGGTGTGTTTTAGAAAATAGGCAAGTGTTTTGTTTTTGCAAGTTTGATTCAAGTAACTAAGAGGTTATCTACTCCTAAATTTCTCAAAGTTTATTGCTATGTTTTAACCCTTTTAACAAGTTTGTTCCACCATTGTATTTGGTGGACAATCTCATGTTAGGATGTGAAAGGGACAGGCGCGGGTCATTGTTTAGACCATAATTGCAATGGTGCCAAGTATCTTTGGGCAATTTTCTTTAAGGGACTTGATCATTTGTTTAGGCAACTTTTTGAAAGCGTCATCGAGGGACTATGATCATTTGATTTGTGTTTGTTTTGCCCAAAGAGACCTAACATGTAATATGGCCCAATTTTGAAAGGCAACAAGTGGAATACCCTAGGGGGTGCAAGTGTGATTTGTGTGTCCATTTTCATGCTTGTTTATCTTGAAATTAGGTCAAAGCTATTTTTCGTTGTTTTTCGCATACAAACCCTAATTCTAACATGGTATAATTGGAAAGCAATAAAGTGCGAAAATAAATTTACTAAGCTATTACAAAACCATATATGGGAAAGGGGGTACAAATGTTCAAATGGGGGGATATTTAGACAAAGAAATTAAACCTAGCTATTACATCATTTTTTGAGCATTTACAAGTGATTAATTGCATAAATTAAATGGAAAATAAAATAAAGGTGCAAAATGCAAAAAAGGGTTTTTATATGTATGAGAAAAAAAGTATTATTTATGTTAAATAAAAAATAAAAAGTATTATTTTTGGAGTTTTTGTATTTTAAGGGTGAAACCCTAATTTTTATTAAGTAATATATATATTATTTAATTTACACAAGTATTTATTTATTATGTACAAAAAAAAATAAAATAAAATGAAATATATTTATAAAAAGTACTTTTTTATGTCAAGTATTAATAAAAATAAAAATATATGTATTTTTGTATTTTACCCTAAGTATACTAATAAAAATATTTGTGTATTATTTATATATAAATAATAATATTTAATATTTATAAAAAAAAAATATATTTTGCATAAAATATTTTCAAAAAGGAAAATGTAATAAAATCATAAATAAGTATATTTGCACTATTTTTTAGTTTTCTAAATAATAGTATATATATATTATTTATTCACAAATGTCTATATAAACAAATAAATACCTAAAAAATGCAAAAATGGTGTGAAAATAATTTTTATATTTTTAATATCATGAGAAAAAAATAAATAAGTCAATCCAAAAAGGAAAAAGTCAAAAAGTCAAAGAAATAAGCAAAATGGGCTCAGGGGGTGCAGAAGTTAGTGTATGGTGCAAAAAGAAAATGTGAAACAGGCCCAGCCCAAAGGACCTTCTTCAACCTCCAGCATGTTTGAAACAAGAACAAAGCGCGCGTTTTCCATTGTCAAGCATAGATCCTGATTCTTTGACTTTCATTAAAAACTTACAACAGCAAACTTGTAAAGCATCATGTCACGATTCTAAGCATGTAAAAAAATCAATCTAACTCTCAGAAATGAGAGAGAATTTCTTCTCCCCCAAATTCTGACCTAATTTTTATGCCATGTTCAGACTCAAAATTCTTGCAGCACACATAATATAAATGAAATCTAATCATATGGGCATGTTCAGAGCTATGATTGTGACATGTTTTCTTCACAAACCTAAAGCTAACAATGCCTAATAAGAGAGATACGAGTTCATGAAGTTACCTGTTCAGTTGAAGTTGTATCTGGCAATGGAGAAGCTTTCAGTGCAAGGTGATGATTGGTATAGCTTCCTTGAGGTCCAGGGATGCTATTCCAAGCTTTACTTTGTCTTGAAACTTCTTGAATCGAGCTAGAGAACTTCAACTGCAAAACAAGAAAATGAAAATGGTGGAACTGGTTAGAGGAATTACATGTCGTGTTTTAGGTTTTGGTTAGCTTGCATTGATGGTAGGGAAGGTGTCTGAAGTGGTTTGGGCAAGAATGCTTGAAAGGATTGAGAGTTGGAACTCAATCTGCAGAGGTTGCTCTGTTTGAGCAGTTTGATGGTGGTTCTGAGTTTTTGGAGGTTTTGGAGGTATTGGAGTCGTGTTCTAGCTTGTGCTTGATGATTAGGAAGTGTACAAAACAAATGCTTAAGTGTTCTAATGCTGAGATGAGAGTTATGTTGTGATATGGGATGTTTCTTAACACTTAAGCAAGAAAATGTCAAGTTGAGGTTTAGATAGGTAGAGGACCCCTAATCATGCTGCAAAGCTCCTCCTTGATCAGTGTGTTATGCTCATAATCTTGTGCCAATCAGATTTCATCTGTACTTGTTGGATTTGCAATATGACATAAAGCTTGCTTTTGCAAAAATGGAAGAAATGCTTTATCTATTTATGGACTAATCCAACATGTAATGCACAAGCTCATGAAACAAAGCTTTAGCACAATGAACATGCATTAAATTATTGAGTGTTGGATGGTTTAAGGACCTGTAATGCAGCACAAACCAAGCTGACTTGCAAATGGCATAAGTTATGAACATGTATATGACCAATTCAAAAGTGAGTTTTTGCCATATTGTGAAATTCGATTCTCTCAAGTTATGAGGTTGTTTGATGAGTTCTTGGACATTTTGGAAAGCTTGGAATGTGTACTACAATCCATCTTTGAAATGAAAATTGAAATTCCAAGTGGAAGTGTATGGAAAATGGCCTTGAAGTTAGGTAGAAAACCTTGTCAAAATAGGTTAAAATTTCACTAAGTTAAGAATGGTTTAGTACCCTTATTCCAAAAATTGTAACTTGGGATACAAGCCTTATTTGGGAAAACTTTGTGTATCAAAGTTGTAGATTATGCAACAAGCTACAACTTTCATGTTTTGACTTTTGCTTGAATCCAAATGAATCTTGGTGAGAAAGTGGGGCAAAGTTGGGAAAAAATTAGGGTTTTTCATAACTTAGAAAAATTCTAAGTTATGAAAAATTCTCATTTCAAACCCTAATTTGCAATTTTTGATTTCTTGGTGAACAAGTTTCATGATTTGGCATGATTTGATGAAAAATGAATCTTGACCCTTGATTTTGACCAAAAAGTCAAAGTTTGACTTTTCAGTATACAGTCAAAATTGGTCAATTGACTGGAAAATTCATCTGTCAATCCTGTGCATTTGAGATCTTTTGAACTTGTTGAGCATGTCAAGATAATTCCATGTGGTCCTTGAGTCCATATGTGAGCTTGGTTTGCCATTGGCTAGGTCAAACAGTCAAAAATTGCCTTTGTGCAGTAAAAACCCTAAAACTGACCATTTTGCCCTTTTGATGATCTGATCAAATTTCTTGTGGAATTGTGATCCAAACTTGGTCAAATGGTCCATGTGAGTTCATAATGTTGATGTGGGTCAATTTTTATGATGTTTGACTGTCAATTGGCCATAGTTGACTTTTCCCCAATACATTTGATTTCTAGGTCAATTGTCCAATTGACTGGGCAAAATTTGGAATCAAGACTTGAAACTTGGTATGGATAAACTTGGGAGTCCAACATGAAGCATGAAAGTCATCTTAGGCATTTTAGGTCAAAATATCCTTGTGCCATCACAAACCCTAATTTGGGTCAACAGTGCAAGGAGAAGTCTTGAGCAGAGGAAACCCTAACTGGGTCTTGATCTTCAAGGGTTTTGTGATGAGAAAATGTTGAGGAGATGGGAGGGCAAATTTTGGGGTACAACAGTTGCCCCTGTTCAATCTTCTTGAACCTGAAGAGTTAGATTGGCAAGTTTTGCCTTTCGTGACTCGAGGGTAAAAGGAGATTGGACACTAGAGTGCCCGGAAATTTGCACTCGCATGTTGAAGTATCAGCAATGTGATGTCGGGAATGGGCTTGCAGATGCCATTTGGAGAGATGGTGGATAGGGAGATGGGCTTATAGATGCCATCTGGAAATGTGACAGAACCTTGTCGGGAATGGGCTTATAGATGCCATTTGGAGGTGTTGATCGCATAGGAGATTCCTTAGCGAGAACTCGTGTATTTGAGAAAGACAGATGTTTTCCTGGCTTGTTACAGGTGTTTGATCTTCAATCTCCTCATGCAGATATGCCCTGGCTAGATACAGGTGTCGAATCTTCAATCGGTTGCTTACAGATGTGCCCTGGCTGGATACAGGAATCGAATCTGGAAATAGTCATCAATAGATATGCCCTGGCTGGATACAGGAATCGAATCTTCAAACTCTTCAGACGTGCCCTGGCTAGATACAGGAATCGAGTATGAAAATATGGTCAACAGATATGCCCTGGCTGGATACAGGAGTCGAATCTGGAAATGTTGTAGTTGATAGATATGCCCTGGCTGGATACAGGAAACGAATCTTTGAACTCTTCACACGTGCCCTGGCTATATACAGGAATCGAGTCTGGAAACTGATCACTCTCAGATGTGCCCTGGCTAGATACAGGAGTCGAATCTGGAATTGTGACAGTTGAAGGTAGTTGTCTTCGGGATTGTCTTTTTCCCTGAAAAGGCAAAAACATAAGTTGTATGCAATGTCATGATGTATGATATGCATGATGTCATGATTTTCAACATGAGATAGTGTTGTATGCACTTTATCATGTATGTAAGCAAGATGTGTGAAAATGTGAAATGTTTATGAATGTAATTTCGTCTTAGGAAAATAAATCCTTGACGACCGGCCGGGGAATTGCTCTGTGGCAGAGATACTTTGCTGAAGTTTTGATGAGAGGCCTGCTGAGGACTTCAATGATGGATTCCGCTGGGGATAATGATGATAAACTCCTCTGGGGAACACCAAAGATAAACTCCGTTGGGGAATAGGAAGAACTTTGCCGAGGGCGATCTTCCGTGGCAGATAGTTGAGGATAACCAAGTTATAAGCCCTTGTGAGGAATAACTTTGAATAAAGCTTGGGAGAGACGTATGTATTCTGCAGGGAACAAGCTTCCAGAATCTACTGGGGATAAGCTTTAAGACCTGCTGGGGATGAGAATTCCACTTTCCTGGGGAAACTTTTGGAATTGCACTGGGGTACTGATATTCTGCCGGGGAATGTTGTGCCTTTTCAGGATCGACGGGGGACCAACCCTGCTCGGGGAAAGTATTGCTGAATCTTGTCCTACTCTGCGGGGAGTTGAGATGATTTGACCACATTCTTCAGTCGAATCTACCTTGGTAACTTGGCAGACAAAGCAACCAGACTGCATCAGACATCTTCACATTGCCCTTGTTTCTGATGTCACCTGTAATTAGTCTTTTGTTTAATATGTAAATATTTATGAATCAACAATTTAATGTCAAATGCATATATCAAAAAATGAACATTGGACGTTCTTCGCAAGACAAAACAGAAAAAGGAAAAATAATGGAAATTTGTATGGACAAGTGAATTTGTATTGATTTGAATTTTGCCTGTGAATAGGCGTTTTTGTACAAGAGGCTCACATCCTAGTAAGAGAATGCCCCCGAATAACATAGAATTTACAATTTTGAAAAGGAAACAAAACAGCTAAGTGAACAATCCCACTGGGTTCCAACTCTGCTATCGCCTTTATGTCTTCAAGCGTCTCATCACTTTGCTGCTTGATTGAAGATGAAGCTGACTGATCGATGCCAAGATCTGAGCCAGATGGTTGATGCAGAATTCCGGATGCGAAGTGATCCAATGAGACATAGTGTTACGCTTCATCCCTAACTTTTGCCTGGACCGCCCTTTCGGGTTTTCAGTCCACCGGGATACCCATTTTTGCCCAAGCCGCCTTTTCAGGTTTTCGACTTGCCGGGTGTACAGATTTTTTCATTTCATCCCTTATTTTTTCCCGAACCCTTTTGGTTCGCCGGGAAGCCCTTATTTTTGCCTAGGTATGTCAACCTAGCGGGTCTTTTATTTATGCGTAGTATCTTTTTACTATGTCTGCATTGGCGGGGTGAGGAAGGTCGTCACCATCCATGGTGGTTAGAATCATGGCTCCTCCTGAGAACACATGTTTAACCACAAATGGCCCTTCGTATGTAGGGGTCCATTTGCCCCGGGGATCACTTTGAGGAAGGATGATGCGCTTGATTACCAGGTCCCCAACTTGATACTCTTGTGGTCTGACTTTCTTGTTAAATGCCCTAATCATCCGTTTTTGATACGTCTGACCATGGCAGATAGCGGTGAGCCTCTTTTCGTCAATCAGATTTAATTGATCAAGTCGGGTCTGGATCCAGTCATCTTCATTCAAGTCTGCATCCTTCATTATCCAGAGAGAGGGTATCTGGACTTCAATTGGCAAGACTGCCTCCATGCCATAGACCAAGGAGAAAGGAGTTGCCCCGGTTGACGTCCTTGCTGAAGTACGGTACCCATGAAGAGCGAACGGTAACATCTCGTGCCAATCTTTATAGGTCACTGTCATATTCTGCACAATTTTCTTGAAATTCTTATTAGCTGCCTCTAGAGCCCCATTCATCTTCGGCTGGTAGGGAGAAGAGTTATGGTGTTGTATCTTGAATTGTTCGCAGAGTTCATTGATCATCTTATTATTGAGATTGGTACCATTGTCCGTAATGATCCTTTCCGGGACGCTGTACCGACAGATCAGGTTATGCCGGATGAAACGTGCCACGACGCTCTTGGCTACTGTGGCGTAGGAAGCTGCCTCAACCCACTTCGTGAAGTAATCGATCGCTACCAAGATGGAGCGATTCCCGTTGGTTTCCGTCGGTCGGATCTCGCCGATCATATCAATGCCCCACATTGCAAAAGGCCAAGGTGCCGTCAGGACGTTCAGAGGAACCGGAGGGATGTGCACCTTGTCAGCATAGATCTGGCATTTATGACAAGTTCGAGAGTGATGGTAACAATCGGCTTCCATTGTGGACCAGAAATATCCTGCCCGAAGGATTTTCTTAGCCATGGTGTGTCCACTGGAATGTGTTCCAAATGTACCTTCATGCAGTTCTATCATGATCTTTTCTGCTTCAGCCTTATCCACACAACGCAGTAGAGTTGAATCATGATTCCGTTTGTAGAGAATGTCGTTGCTGAGGAAGAATTTTGCCGCAAACCTTCTCATGAACTTCTTGTCATTGACAAATGCACCTTCAGGGTATTCCTGAGCTTCCAAATACCTCTTCACCTCATGATACCAGGGTTTTTCAGTCGCCTTCTCGGCCTCAAGATCGCAGCAGTATGCCGGTTCGTCCAACTTCCAGATAATGATCCGGGGAGCCTCATTGTCCCATTTAACTTTGAACATTGAAGACATCGTAGCTAGTGCGTCCGCTAGCTGATTCTCCTATCTTGGGAAGTGCTAAAAAGTTATCTCTTCAAAGTGGGGAAGCAAGGTCGACACATACTCCTTGTAAGGAATAAGATTTGGGTGTTTCGTATCCCACTCGCCTTTGATCTGATTGATCACTAGAGCGGAATCTCCGAAGACACTCATAAATTTGATCCTTAAATCGATTGCAGCTTGCAGACCCATGATACATGCCTCATATTCTGCCATGTTGTTGGTGCAGTTGAAACACAATCGGGCGGTGAGTGGAGTATGAGTTCCTTTGGGAGATATGATTACAGCGCAGACGCTGTTACCCAAAGCATTAGAGGCTCCGTCAAAATGCATAGACCATCGGGATCCTTCCTCAGGTCCTTCATCCGGTCCAGGCACTTCACAATCAGTTACCACCATGATGTCTTCGTCCGGAAATTCAAAGTTCAATGATTGGTAATCGTCCACAGGTTGGTGTGCCAAATGATCTGCCAATACACTTCCTTTGATTGCTTTCTGAGTTGTATACTGGATATCATATTCTGTCAAGATCATTTGCCATCTCGCTATTCTTCCAGACAGAGCAGGCTTTTCGAATATGTACTTGATGGGATCCATCTTTGAAATCAAAAGAGTAGTGTGAGTCAGCATATACTGTCTCAGCCGGCGAGCAGCCCATACCAGAGCGCAGCAAGTTTTCTCAAGCAGTGAGTAACGAGACTCACAGTCGGTAAACTTTTTGCTCAGGTAATAAATAGCGTGCTCTTTTCGGCCAGACTCGTCATGCTGCCCCAGCACACACCCCATTGAATTGTCAAGCACAGTCAAGTATAGTATCAGAGGTCTCCCTTCCACTGGTGGCATAAGAATGGGTGGTTCTTGGAGATATTCCTTTATCTTTTCAAAGGCATCCTGACATTCATCGTTCCAGCGTACTACTTGATCTTTCTTTAGTAATTTGAAGATTGGCTCACAAGTAGCAGTCAGATGTGAGATGAATCGGGCAATGTAATTTAGTCGTCCCAGGAAGCCTCTGACTTCTTTCTCTGTCTTTGGAGTTGGCATCTCTTGTATGGCTTTTACCTTGGCAGGGTCCACCTGAATACCTTTATCACTTACAATGAAACCTAGCAATTTTCCGGACCTCACCCCGAAGGTGCATTTGTTGGGATTCAACCTCAGCTTGTATAACTTTAGTCGGTCAAACAAATTCCTCAGATGATCAAGGTGCTCCTCCTCAGTTCGAGACCTTGCAATCATGTCATCAACGTATACCTCAATCTCATGATGGATCATATCATGAAATAAAGCAACCATGGCACGTTGGTAGGTTGCCCCAGCATTTTTCAACCCGAATGGCATGACCTTGTAGCAGAAGGTGCCCCACTGAGTCACAAAGGTAGTCTTTTCCATATCTTCCGGAGCCATCTTGATCTGATTATACCCTGAAAAACCATCCATGAAGGAGAACACCTTGTGTTGAGCAGTATTGTCAACAAGAACGTCGATATGAGGTAAGGGGAAGTCATCCTTGGGGCTTGCCCTGTTCAAATCCCTGTAGTCGACACACATTCTGACTTTACCGTCCTTCTTTGGCACTGGCACCACGTTGGAAACCCATTGAGGATAAGAAGTTACTGCTAGAAAACCGGCATCGAATTGCTTCATAACCTCAGCCTTGATCTTTTCGGACATCTCTGGACGCATGCGGCGGACCTTTTGCTTTACTGGGGGGCAGTCTTCCTTGGTTGGCAGGTGGTGAACTACAATGTCAGCATCCAAACCAGGCATGTCTTCATAGGACCAAGCAAATATCTCCATGTAATCATGTAGCATCTGGATCAATCGTTGCTTCATGCTGAGCTCTAGATTGGCACCAATCTTGACCTCTTTCCTATCTGCCTCAGTACCCAGGTTCACTGTTTCCACCGGCTCTTCATGTGGTTAAATAGCCCTCTCTTCCTGGAGTAGCAGTCTTGCGAGTTCACCAGGAACTTCGCAATCATCTTCACCTTCGTCTTCGGCCAAGTTGATCGGATTCTAGAAGTCATAGCTGGTGGTAGCAGAGCTGTTACCAGTGAGATCCAGAGTGCATTGAAACCTGTATGAGTGAGTGTGTGTAAATATAGCTGTTTTGCAATATATAACACAAAAAGAAAAAAGAGCACAAGATTTGAAATGCAACAAACGTCCAATGTTTTGATTGATGATATATGGAAATGTCATACAAAAAGCCCTCACAAATGGAGCTACGATGCCCCGGGTAGGACACCGAGCCAATAAAGTTTTAACATATTGTTTGTTACAAATTGAAAATCAAAAGAGTTAATTACTGCGTGACAAATGTGATAGGTGTAAAATCCTTTGCCGTCCAGTTGCTTGGCCCGTTGCTGGTGGTTGGATAGATCCAACTGTCAAACTCTGCTTCCTCTACATCCTCCTCGATAGCATTCACCCTTGGGTTGGAAATAAACACCGGAGCCTTTCTGATCTTTTCCTTGCGCACAGCCCTCTGAGCCTCTGCAGTAAAGCCCAGCCCAAACTTGTCGTTCTTTTGAGTGAAGTCAGGAAGCTGACCCCAGTTTGCACAATTGCCTTTCTCGATTACAGCCCGGGCATCCTTCAAGGACGCCATCTTCAACGGAAAGTCTTCTTCAACCACTGTTTCAGCTGTTGCCAACGTTGGAGGTACCTCCTTAAAATGCTGAAAGGGGGGTTTCAATAAATTCCCCGTCCATCTCGATATACCAGAATGAATTCAAGTGACTAACCATGTATTCCTCCTCACCCTGCACAGTAACAATCTTCCCTTTGACAGGGTATTTGAGCTTTTGGTGTAGAGTGGATGTTACTTCCCCAGCCTTGTGAATCCAGGGTCGACCCAACAAGCAGGAGTAAGATGGATGAATATCCATTACATAGAACGTTGAGTCGAAGACTTGGGAACCCACACGAATAGGGATGTCTACTTCATCGTGCACCATCCTTTTAGAGCCGTCGAAGGCTCTAACAATGATGTTACTAGGTTTCAGCTCCAGACCCTCACAATCCAAGCGGTCCAATGCCTTTTTGGGCAAAACATTCAGGGAAGAGCCGGTATCCACTAACACGTGTGCGAGAGTAGTGCCCCTGCACTCTATAGAGACGTGCAGGGCATCATTGTGATTTTTCCCTTTGGGGGTGAGGTCAGCATCCGAGAACCCCAAGCCATTGTCAGCTGTCAAATTAGCTACACAGTCAGTGAATTGATCTGCAGAGGTCTCTTGCGGCACATGGGCCGTTTTCAGAAATGAAATCAGGGCTTTTGCATGGGCCTCTGAGCATAGCAGCAATGATAGCATAGAGATTTTGGAGGGGGTATGCCCCAATTGTTCAACAACATTAAAGTCACTCTTTTTAATGATTTTAAGGATTTCCTCCATTTCTTGTTGGGAGGCTTCAACAACAGTCTTTTTTGGTGCCTCCGTCCTGGCAGGCAAATCGGTAGCAACTTCTTTGCCCCGAGCATCAGAGGACTGGGCGGCAGTAGTAGACACAGGAACTTGAATTGGAACATGCACACTTGCAGGTGTGATGGTAAGAGGTTTTCGGATAACTGGCGGTGCAATGTCAGGCGAGAAGAGCCTGCCACTGCGTGTAATCTTGGCGGGACCAGTGATGTTACTGATACTGGTATTGGTGTTGAACTCCTGATTCACCCCAAGCACATACACGTCGGCCCCATAATGCCATGGGACCGCTTTATCAGACTCATACGGGAGAGGCCCCGGAACAGTAATAGTAATGGGTGCAACATACATAATTTGGACTGGCTTCCTCGGGGGAGCTTTGGCAGGATTGTAAATTGTGACAACAGATATTTCTTCAACAGAGACAAATGGAACAGCAGTTTTCTTGAACAGAATTTCTTTGCTGTCCATCTGGCTTTGGATACCTGATTTCAACAGTGGACAACCGGTAGGAATAATAGCACACAGGAGGCAACCCTTGCTACAACCCGGAAATAAACCGACTAGTAGTAAGTTCCTCTTAACAGTCAACAAAGGGGTAGCAACATCCTTCACCGAAACAGCATACAAATCTTCCTCAATG
This sequence comes from Vicia faba, assembly GCA_948472305.1. Taxonomy (NCBI): domain Eukaryota; kingdom Viridiplantae; phylum Streptophyta; class Magnoliopsida; order Fabales; family Fabaceae; genus Vicia; species Vicia faba. The sequence goes on from OX451738.1 coordinate 120,516,650, forward strand.
GCATTTACTCTATGCTGGGGCATAGGAGCAGTTACAACATTTGGTCTCTCAGGCGCTTCAAACTGAATTTCCTTTGCATCGATAAGGTCTTGCACTTTATTTCTCAAGGCCCAGCAATCATCAGTAGTGTGCCCGGGGCTACCGGAATGATAAGCACAACGGGCATTTGGGTTATATTTAGGAGATGCAGTATTCACGACCTTAGGAGCTTCTTTGAGGGTCACCAAGTTGGTTGATAACAGTTGCGGTAAGATTTGTGACAAGGTCATACTCAGCCGAGTATACTGCCTCTTGGGCCTTTCACCTCTTTGTTGATTGTACTGCTGAGGAGCAGCAACGGGCTTTGAAATGACTAAGGCATTGACGGCTTGGCGACTTTCTGGCTTGACTTGTCTTCTAGGACCATAGACTGCACTTGCTTCTTTCTTAAACGGCCTCTTCTTAGTACTTGGGGAGGCAGATTTTTGTATCTTTCCTGACCTGATGCCAGCTTCAATTCTTTCTCCCGTCAGAATCAAATCCGTAAACCCAGCGGAGGAGTTACCAACCAAATGATTGAAAAATGGGCCAGACAAAGTCCCTAGAAACATATCAACCAACTCACGATCAGTTAATGGAGGATGCACCCTGCCAGCCAAATCTCTCCATTTTTGTGCATATTCTTTGAACCCTTCGCCCGTTCCTAGAGACATACCCTGAAGTTGGGTACGCGTAGGAGCGAGATCAGAATTGTATTGATATTGTCTGTAGAATGCGGTTGCCAAATCTTCCCAGTGTCGGATACTAGTTCCATCAAGTTGATAGAACCATTCAAGCTGCGACCCCGAAAGGCTATCTTGGAAGAAGTGAATCCAAAGGTTCTTATCTGCCGTGTAAGGTTGGATCTTCCTTACGTACGACCTTAGATGCAACTTTGGACAGGAGGCCCCATCATATTTGGCGAAGGCAGGCGCCTTAAACTTGTGTGGAATTACTACCCCAGAAGATAACCCCAAATCTCTGAAATCCAGCTCCGGCACATTCTGAATCTCCATGGCGCTCAAGCGGTCTTCCAATTGCTTGTATCTGTCAGCAGCAGGTTGGTATTGTTCGTCATTGTAGTCCGTCTCGTTGTCAGAGACTGCAGGACTAGGAGCTCCTCCCCCTTGGGGACTGTTTTTCTCAGCAGAAGAAGTAGTTGGTTCAGCTTCATTATGGAGTGTGTTCCCAAACCTGCGTCCGGTGTTGAACAACGCAATCCTCTTTTTCTTCTTCTTCTTCAGGAGTAGGGTCTTCAACTCTTGCTGACCTTGGGCCAGGCTCAGGACCATTTCTTGAAACTGGGCACTTTGGGCCTGAAGGGCCTTGATTGCTTGCTCACTGGATGAGTCTGGATTCATGATGACTGTTCAAAATAAACAGCGAAGGAGATTAAGCAACCTGTGAAATAGGGTACCTGTTATGCATATGGTGCAATGAAATGCGTATGTTTTATGTTTTCAAAGACAAACAAGATTCAACTTTGTAGACAAAAGGGAAACGCACTTCATTAGATTCAAATTTCAAATTGTTCAACAACTTGCCCTTAGGTATTACAGGAATGAAAAATACTGGAAAGGAAATAAAAGCTATAAAAGGAAATATCCAAAGCCCTATCAGTGCTCCCATGGCCTTCTTTTCTCAGTGTTGATGTAGTTATTCAGGACCCGCTCTTCCTCCAATTGCTTAGTCAGCCTCTGGATCTTCCGCTCCTGTTCGTTGAACTTTTCCCGATAAAAATCCCGTTCTTCCTTTAGCTGCGCCCAAGATCTCTTCATTGTGTCAAAATCAGTGGGTATCTGAGGAGGGAGGACAGTCGGAGGAACCCCATCTTCATCAGGAGATTCAAGAATGATAGGTCTGACAGCTTCATACGGCATACCTAACTTCTGAGCACGGATGCGGACCCATCTGCAATAGGGTTCCATTGGTAGAGAAGTCTTTGGTCCCAACTCATGTGGGTCAGCTTTGTGAATTCTGTCCCAAGCTCGAATGAATCCATGGCGTAGTTTGTCACTTTCTGCCTGAAATTCAAAATGGAAGTGAGGAACCAACATTTCATGAGGACCTACTCTTCTGGCTCTTCCAAACTGGCGGAGAGCTAAGAATGGATTATAAGAGATTCCTCCTTGGATACCAATCAACGGAACATTAGGGTACTCTCCGCAACGATCAATAACAGCTACCTCATCCAAACCTCTGAGAGTCCAAGTGATGTCATTATCAGTGAGAGCCATTAACCTATGAGCCCAACCTTTTCCTTCTTCATTCCTCAGCACGAATTTAGGAAGGTGCGAAATAAACCACCTCACTAGCAAAGGAGCACAACACCATGGAGTTCCCCGTTTTCGAGCAGTACGAGCATAGAGTTGTTGCAGGATATCACCCAAAAGAGTGGGTACAGGATTCCGAGACATGAAGATCCTTATGGCATGGATACTGATAAAGGTGTCAGGATTGGGAAACAGTACCAGACCATAGATCAAAAGAGCTAGAATATCTTCATACGCTTTGAAGTCCAAGTCATTCCAGAAATCATTAGCCTTGCCAACCAGAAATTTGACCAAAAAGCCCTTGACTCCACTTCTAGTTTCCCAGTTAGCCAATACCTCTTCTTTGGTCAAGGGGAGAATTGCAGCAATCTCTTCAGGCCTAGGAGTCTTTTCCAAACCAGTGAAAGGAATTTGCTCCAAGACAGGGATCCCAAGCAAATAGGAGAATTCTCCCAGGGTAGGAACCAGCTGGAAGTCTTGAAAGGTGAAACAATGATACAGGGGGTCATAAAATTGGGTCAGAATACTTATCAGTTGTTGGTCCCATTTTGCAGCGATCAAGCCGAGGAGAGAACCATGCCTGTTGATGAAGGAGGAGGTGTTTGGAATCCTACCAACCAAATCCTTGAGCAAAGTTGGTGGTTGAACAAAGTTGAGCCGGATAGTATTCCTACGCACGGGCATCATGATGTCCTACAAAACAGAGCAAAGATGAAACTTTTTTGTCTTTGAAATGGGTTAGTCCCTTATACAGGATGCATGCAATGGTATGATGGCATGATGCTATGATGAAGCACACCACAAGTATTCACACAGGCAAACATGAGAAGGCACACAAGTCACACAAGACAACCCTTAGGTTTCAGGCCAGCATGAAGTTTAGGTATTACCCTCTTTTGGTTTCGTTGGTTAAAACCTGTCCTATCAAAAGTAACCGGGTTCTAGAGGATCTCAAATCCTTGACTACCCTCAATCGGTCATAACTCCAGCATCGCAATCTTTTCTTGCAGCCAGAACCATCGCGAGAGTTTAGCCTCAATGAGTGTAGCATACCGCTACTGTCCTAATGGCCAAGTTGGTCAATTTAAGGTTCTAAGGTTGGTTGGTGTTTAATGACTCCTTAGAAGACCTATATTCTCCCCATTACAACACAAGGGATATAGGTACAGACCAAGGTGCCACACCAACGTAGCCACTGTTTCACCCATGTCGGTCTACGCCGGACAGGTCCCTCACAGATTATGCTACCTAAAAAGGGTATTTCCAAGATCCGGGTTAGGATCTATGAAACTCCGATGCAAAGCCCACAAATATAAAAGCAAACAAAGCAAACAATTGAAAACAAAGGTGATCTAAACCCTAAGGTTACTCCACTTTTAAGTTTATCCCCAGCAGAGTCGCCGGTTCTGTGATACGGTGGGAGAACTGACTATGGTTTTGCGTTTGTTTTCGCAAATGTTTCGGTCGAGCAAGAGTCGCCACTGACTTTTTATTTTATCCTAAGGAAAGGTTTAAAAAGCACAGCAAAAACCTTTGAGATGTTTTCTTGGGTTCGGGGAGTAGATTATAGAAAGGGAAGGTATTAGCACCCTTTCTATCCATGGTTATCCATGGGCTCTTAGTTACTTGCTTAGATCACTTGCCTTTTGTTTTTTTCAATTGTTTGAAATGGTGCTTGTGTGGGCTTGAAAATTGTTTTGAAAAGAGGCCAAATGTGGTGGCAACCTTTGTAATGATCCATGTTGGGATGTATACAAAGGTGTAGGTCTTTTGAAAAGTTTTTCATTTGTTTTTTGAAAGTTGCTTTGAAAGTGTTGTGAGGTGTGTTTTAGAAAATAGGCAAGTGTTTTGTTTTTGCAAGTTTGATTCAAGTAACTAAGAGGTTATCTACTCCTAAATTTCTCAAAGTTTATTGCTATGTTTTTACCCTTTTAACAAGTTTGTTCCACCATTGTATTTGGTGGACAATCTCATGTTAGGATGTGAAAGGGACAGGCGCGGGTCATCGTTTAGACCATAATTGCAATGGTGCCAAGTATCTTTGGGCAATTTTCTTTAAGGGACTTGATCATTTGTTTAGGCAACTTTTTGAAAGCGTCATCGAGGGACTATGATCATTTGATTTGTGTTTGTTTTGCCCAAAGAGACCTAACATGTAATATGGCCCAATTTTGAAAGGCAACAAGTGGAATACCCTAGGGGGTGCAAGTGTGATTTGTGTGTCCATTTTCATGCTTGTTTATCTTGAAATTAGGTCAAAGCTATTTTTCGTTGTTTTTCGCATACAAACCCTAATTCTAACATGGTATAATTGGAAAGCAATAAAGTGCGAAAATAAATTTACTAAGCTATTACAAAACCATATATGGGAAAGGGGGTACAAATGTTCAAATTGGGGGGATATTTAGACAAAGAAATTAAACCTAGCTATTACATCATTTTTTGAGCATTTACAAGTGATTAATTGCATAAATTAAATGGAAAATAAAATAAAGGTTCAAAATGCAAAAAAGGGTTTTTATATGTATGAGAAAAAAAGTATTATTTATGTTAAATAAAAAATAAAAAGTATTATTTTTGGAGTTTTTGTATTTTAAGGGTGAAACCCTAATTTTTATTAAGTAATATATATATTATTTAATTTACACAAGTATTTATTTATTATGTACAAAAAAAATAAAATAAAATGAAATATATTTATAAAAAGTACTTTTTTATGTCAAGTATTAATAAAAATAAAAATATATGTATTTTTGTATTTTACCCTAAGTATACTAATAAATATATATATATATATATATATATATATATATATATATATATATATATATATATATATATATATATATATATATATATATATATATATATATATATATATATATATATATATATATATATATATATATATATATATATATATATATATATATATATATATATATATATATATATATATATATATATATATATATATATATATATATATATATATATTAATTCCTAAATGTGTATTATTTATATATAAATAATAATATTTAATATTTATAAAAAAAAAGTATATTTTGCATAAAATATTTTCAAAAAGGAAAATGTAATAAAATCATAAATAAGTATATTTGCACTATTTTTTTGTTTTCTAAATAATAGTATATATATATTATTTATTCACAAATGTCTATATAAACAAATAAATACCTAAAAAATGCAAAAATGGTGTGAAAATAATTTTTATATTTTTAATATCATGAGAAAAAAATAAATAAGTCAATCCAAAAAGGAAAAAGTCAAAAAGTCAAAGAAATAAGCAAAATGGGCTCAGAGGGTGCAGAAGTAAGTGTATGGTGCAAAAAGAAAATGTGAAACAGGCCCAGCCCAAAGGACCTTCTTCAACCTCCAGCATGTTTGAAACAAGAACAAAGCGCGCGTTTTCCATTGTCAAGCATAGATCCCGATTCTTTGACTTTCATCAAAAACTTACAACAGTAAACTTGTATAGCATCATGTCACGATTCTAAGCATGTAAAAAAATCAATCTAACTCTCAGAAATGAGAGAGAATTTCTTCTCCCCCAAATTCTGACCTAGTTTTTATGCCATGTTCAGACTCAAAATTCTTGCAGCACACATAATATAAATGAAATCTAATCATATGGGCATGTTCAGAGCTATGATTGTGACATGTTTTCTTCACAAACCTAAAGCTAACAATGCCTAATAAGAGAGATACGAGTTCATGAAGTTACCTGTTCAGTTGAAGTTGTATCTGGCAATGGAGAAGCTTTCAGTGCAAGGTGATGATTGGTATAGCTTCCTTGAGGTCCAGGGATGCTATTCCAAGCTTTACTTTGTCTTGAAACTTCTTAAATCGAGCTAGAGAACTTCAACTGCAAAACAAGAAAATGAAAATGGTGGAACTGGTTAGAGGAATTACAGGTCGTGTTTTAGGTTTTGGTTAGCTTGCATTGATGGTAGGGAAGGTGTCTGAAGTGGTTTGGGCAAGAATGCTTGAAAAGATTGAGAGTTGGAACTCAATCTGCAGAGGTTGCTCTGTTTGAGCAGTTTGATGGTGGTTCTGAGTTTTTGGAGGTTTTGGAGGTATTGGAGTCGTGTTCTAGCTTGTGCTTGATGATTAGGAAGTGTACAAAACAAATGCTTAAGTGTTCTAATGCTGAGATGAGAGTTATGTTGTGATATGGGATGTTTCTTAACACTTAAGCAAGAAAATGTCAAGTTGAGGTTTAGACAGGTAGAGGACCCCTAATCATGCTGCAAAGCTCCTCCTTGATCAGTGTGTTATGCTCATAATCTTGTGCCAATCAGATTTCATCTGTACTTGTTGGATTTGCAATATGACATAAAGCTTGCTTTTGCAAAAATGGAAGAAATGCTTTTATGGACTAATCCAACATGTAATGCACAAGCTCATGAAACAAAGCTTTAGCACAATGAACATGCATTAAATTATTGAGTGTTGGATGGTTTAAGGACCTGTAATGCAGCACAAACCAAGCTGACTTGCAAATGGCATAAGTTATGAACATGTATATGACCAATTCAAAAGTGAGTTTTTGCCATATTGTGAAATTCAATTCTCTCAAGTTATGAGGTTGTTTGATGAGTTCTTGGACATTTTGGAAAGCTTGGAATGTGTACTACAATCCATATTTGAAATGAAAATTGAAATTCCAAGTGGAAGTGTATGTAAAATGGCCTTGAAGTTAGGTAGAAAACCTTGTCAAAATAGGTTAAAATTTCACTAAGTTAAGAATGGTTTAGTACCCTTATTCCAAAAATTGTAACTTGGGATACAAGCCTTATTTGGGAAAACTTTGTGAATCAAAGTTGTAGATTATGCAACAAGCTACAACTTTCATGTTTTGACTTTTGCTTGAATCCAAATGAATCTTGGTGAGAAAGTGGGGCAAAGTTGGGAAAAAATTAGGGTTTTTCATAACTTAGAAAAATTCTAAGTTATGAAAAATTCTCATTTCAAACCCTAATTTGCAATTTTTGATTTCTTGGTGAACAAGTTTCATGATTTGGCATGATTTGATGAAAAATGAATCTTGACCCTTGATTTTGACCAAAAAGTCAAAGTTTGACTTTTCAGTATACAGTCAAAATTGGTCAATTGACTGGAAAATTCATCTGTCAATCCTGTGCATTTGAGATCTTTTGAACTTGTTGAGCATGTCAAGATAATTCCATGTGGTCCTTGAGTCCATATGTGAGCTTGGTTTTCCATTGGCTAGGTCAAACAGTCAAAAATTGCCTTTGTGCAGTCAAAACCCTAAAAATGACCATTTTGCCCTTTTGATGATCTGATCAAATTTCTTGTGGAATTGTGAGCCAAACTTGGTCAAATGGTCCACCTGAGTTCATAATGTTGATGTGGGTCAATTTTCATGATGTTTGACTGTCAATTGGCCATAGTTGACTTTTCCCCAATATAGTTGATTTCTAGGTCAACTGTCCAATTGACTTGGCAAAATTTGGAATCAAGACTTGAAACTTGGTATGGATAAACTTGGGAGTCCAACATGAAGCATGAAAGTCATCTTAGGCATTTTAGGTCAAAATATCCTTGTGCCATCACAAACCCTAATTTGGGTCAATAGTGCAAGAAGAAGTCTTGAGTAGAGGAAACCCTAACTGGGTCTTGATCTTCAAGGGTTTTGTGATGAGAAAATGTTGAGGAGATGGGAGGGCAAATTTTGGGGTACAACACTTGGTATATGGTATGGAGGCAGTCCTGCCCATTGAAGTTCAGATACCCTCTCTTCGGATTTTGAAGGATGTAGGTTTGAGCGAAGATGACTGGATTCAGACCCGGCTTGATCAATTGAACTTAATTGATGAAAAGAGGCTTACTGCTATCTGTCATGGTCAAACTTATCAAAAACGGATGATCAAGGCATTTAACAAGAAAGTTAGACGACAAGAGTATCAAGTTGGGGATCTGGTGATCAAACGCATCATCCTACCACAAGGTGATCCCAGGGGCAAATGGACCCCTACTTATGAAGGGCCATTTGTGGTTAAGAACATTTTCTTAGGAGGAGCTATAATTCTAACCACCATGGATGGTGACGACCTTCCTCACCCCGTCAATGCAGACATAGTGAAAATATACTACGCATAATCAAAGACCCGCTAGGTCGACTGGCCTAGGCAAAAATAAGGGCTTCCCGGCGAACCAAAAGGGTTCGGGAAAAAATAAGGGATGAAAATTAAAAAAATTTGTACACCTGGCAAGTCGAAAACCTGAAAAGGCGGCTTGGGCAAAAAAGGGTATCCTGATGGACTGAAAACCCGAAAGGGAGGTCCAGGCAAAAATTAGGGATCAAAGCGTAACACTATGTCTCATTGGATCACCTTGCAACTAGACTTCGGTATTGACTATCAAGCTCGGACGGCACTAATCAATCTAATCTACCTTCAACCAAGTAGCAAAGTGATGAGATGCTCGAGACTTAAGGGAAATAAAAGAGTTGGAACCCAGTGGGATTGTTCACATAGCTATTTTGTTTCTTTTACACAAAATGTATAAACTATTTGTTCGGCGGCGTTCTCTTACTAGGACGTCAGCTTCTTGTACAAAAACGCCTATTTACAGGCTGACTTCAAAATCAATAAAATTCATTTTCAAAGAAATTTCAAACTGTTTTTCCTTTTTCTGTTTTGTTTTGCAAGAACGTCCAATGTTCATTTTTGATATATGTATTTGACAATAATTACTGCTCATGAATATTTACATTCGAAACAAAAGACGATTACTCGTAATATCAGACAGGGGCAATAGGAATTGTCCAAGCTTTACAGTTGCTCTATGCACCTGGTACAAAGGTAGATTCAGCTGAAGGAAATGACTGAGGTACAATCACTCACCGCAGAGTAAAGAAAAAGAGAGTAATGTTAACTCTCCCCAGCTGAGGCTCACAACCGCGAATGAGTCGATAATATTATTCCCAAGCAGAGTTTATCCATTATCAGCACTAGACAATTATCTCCAGCGCAGTCTGGAAAATCTTCCCCAATGAAGTTTGGAGAATCATCCCCAGTAGATTCCGGAAGATTGTCCCCAGTAGAGTCTAAAAGGTTATCCCCAGTGAAGTCGTAAATGAAAGATCATCCCCAACGGAGTTCATTCCTTTCATAAACAAAAACTCAATCCCCAACAGGATTCAGTATCGCCAGCAATGGTAATTCATCCCCAGTTGAATTTACCAACGGAATCCTCTACAGAGCATCTCTTCCCCACAGAGTAATTTCATCATCAGTTTATTCCCCAGTGGAGTTATTCTCTCCCGCAGGCTTATTCTCACAATCATCTTCATTCGCTACCCCCAGCGGAAACGAAGAATCCAATTCTTTTCTCCAGCCGCAATCCAGGATTTATTTTCCCTAGCTAAAAACACTACATTTCCATACATCATGACACATGCATATACGCATCATACAACACAATCTCATTTATTTTGAGAACATCGTTGCTTGATACATATCATACATTACATACAGCTAACCTTTACCTTTCAGGAAGGATACAACCAGATTCTCACAAAATTCAAGCTATAAAGCTTTTACATCAGTTGAATTACGGGCGAGTTCCTAAATCTCGAAAAAGATGTTTCCTCAGTTGAATTACGGACGAGTTCCTAAATCTCAGTAGAGATGTTTTCTCAGTTGAATTACGGTTAAGTTCCTAAATCTCAGCAAAAGTGTTCCTCAGTTGAATTACGGATGAGTTCCTAAATCTCAGCATGGATATTTCCTGAGTTGAATTACGAACGAGTTCCTAAATCTCAGCATGGATATTTCCTCAGTTGAATTATGGACGAGTTCCTAAATCTCAGCAAAGATGTTCTTAAGTTGAATTACGGACGAGTTCCTAAATCTCAGCATGGATATTTCCTCAGTTGAATTACGGACGAGTTTCTAAATCTCAGCAAAGATGTTCCTCAGTTGAATTACGGACGAGTTCCTAAATCTCAGCATGGATATTTCCTCAGTTGAATTACGGACGAGTTCCTAAATCTCAGCAAAGATGTTCCTCGGTTGAATTACGGACGAGTTCCTAAATCTCAGCATGGATATTTCCTCAGTTGAATTACGGGCGAGTTCCTAAATCTTAGAAAAGGTGTTCCTCAGTTGAATTATGGACGAGTTCATAAATCTCAGCAGAGATGTTTTCTCAGTTGAATTACGGGCGAGTTCCTAAATCTCGACAAAGATATTTCCTCAGTTCAATTACGAACGAGTTCCTAAATCTCAGCATGGATATTTCCTCAGTTGAATTACGGGAAAGTTCCTAAATCTCAGCAAAGGTGTTCCTCAGTTGAATTACGGACGAGTTCCTAAATCTCGACAATGTTGTTCCTGGGTTGAATTACGGACGAGTTCCTAAATCTCAGCAGAAAAGTTTTCTCAGTTGAATTACGAGCGAGTTCCTAAATCTCGACGAAGATGTTTCCTCAGTTGAATTACGGGAAAGTTCCTAAATCTCAGCAAAAGTGTTCCTCGGTTGAATTACGGACGAGTTCCTAAATCTTAGTAGAGATGTTTTCTCAGTTGAATTACGGACGAGTTCCTAAATCTCAACAAAGATGTTCCTCAGTTGAATTATGGACGAGTTCCTAAATCTCAACAGAGATGTTTTCTCAGTTGAATTACGAGAGAGTTCCTAAATCTCGACGAAGATGTTTCCTCAGTTGAATTACGGACGAGTTCCTAAATCTCAGCGAGATGTTACCTCAGCTGAATTACGGACGAGTTCCTAAATCTCAGCAGAGATGTTCCTCAGTTGAATTACGGACGAGCTCTTAAATCTCAGCAAAAATGATTCCTCAGTTGAGTACGGACGATCGAAGTTCCTAAATATCAACAGAGACAACTCATCAGCAGAATAACGGACACCGAAGCTCCTAAATTTCTACTTCTCTCAACAAAGATCAGTTTATTCCCCAACGGCATTTTCCTCAAACAACAGGTATACAAGCTCTCGCTAAGGAATCTCTTATGTGATCGACACTCCTTCAGATGGCATCTTTAAGCCCATCCCCTCGTCAGCAATCTCCAAATTGCATTTTTAAGCCCATTCCCAACATCACAAGTCAATTATCACTTCATGCGAGTGCAAGTTTCTGGGCACTCTAGTGTTCAATCATCTTCCACCTTCGGATCACGAAAGCCAATCTACATCCTCAGGTTTAAGAAGATTGAACAGGGGCATCTGTTGTACCCCAAAATTTTCCCTCCTATATTTCTCAAAACATTGCAAGAAAGATCCTCAAGTTGCTGAACATAGTCCAAGGGTTAGCCATACCAGCTCTCTCCTAAGGCAATCTACCCCAAAATAGGGTTTCATGTTGCATTAAGATAACCGAGTCCAAATGGCCCCAAGTTCTCACCAATATCCTAATATGTTCTCAAGATCATCCATGCCAAGTTTCAAGCCTTGCAGAGAAACTTTGCTCAGTCAATTGCTCAAAGGTCCAAAAATCGACTGTGCTAGGGCAAAAGTCAACTGTGGCCTATATACAGTCAAACTTCAAGATTTTTGGTCAACATTCTCATTTTGAAGGATATTTCATAATTTGATCAATGGTTGATCATGATTCATCAGGGATTGCTCATAATTCATCAAGATTCAAAAGTTGTTAAATTATGGTTTTGTAGGAAAAGTCAACTCAACTTTGACCAAGCATAACTTTCTGATACTTTATGAGCAATGACCCATCCAAAGATCATTTTGAATAGGATGCAATTCCCTAAAATCCATATTCATCTCCCAAGTTCAAAATATGCACTCACAAGAAGTTATGAATTTGGACATTATAGGTCATTCTGAAAAGTCAACAAAAACACCTTTTTTGTCAAAGCTTCATACATGAGCATGGAATATCTAAATGAGATGAGACAAAAAGGGTTGATTAGAGGACATCTCAATATTTCTAAAAAGTCCAAGAACACCTCCAAAGAGTCCAAATTGAGGAAGTTATGCATTGTTGAAGTTGACCCTTTTTGCAAAATTGCCAAAAGTCAACTATCCCCAAAACTTCAAATTTTGGCAAATGGGCCCATTCTTTTTTACTTGTTTTGAGTTGGCAACATAGTCCACGTGCTCTAGCCTTTTCCACTTGTCCATGTCTTATTTTTATTAATTATTTTGATTTTTATTTGAATTAATTTGATTTAAATCAAAATAAATCAAATAAATATCCAAAACATTGATAACCAAGGATTTTGTGATTATTTCAGGCTTCATTATACAGCTAGCATCATTCAAATTCGTGCTAAGCATTAGAGTGAACAAAAAGATTCAAAATAAGCCGTGTTTGGGAAGATCTTCAAAGAAAATCAAATCAATATCCAAAGCATTGAAAGAAGAAGATTTGGATGCAATTTGCAACCCTAATCCCTTCACTAATACATAAGGAGGTGATGCAGATCAAAAGCAAGGTTGGAAACAGGCGAGAGAGAACAAAATCTGAAAAAACAAGCAAAAAGTGTGAGATCGAATTGTTGGTTAGAGGTATCCTCAAGGCCTGGTAACTGTCCCTATCGCTTCCTGGCATTCTCTAGAAGCTAAAGCCATCCAGAACCGGTCCATTTCAGTCCCAGAATACGCTGTAAGTCGCTCACAACCTTGCTCTGTTCTTGAATTCGCATCTTGCAATTTAACATTGATAATCTGAAATAATGGCATATTCTTAACCTATGAAGCATTTGCAAACTTTTGGCATTATTCAATTTCATTTATATGGACTGAATCGAAATCCACCATTGTTAGGTTTTCGAGTTTGGTTTTAGGGTTTTTGTTTTCAGGAACAATTAGCCTTCATAATGGGCATGGTTGTGATCAGGAGGACGAGACGAATCTAACCATGGTGTTAGATTCCATTTACATGGCCTGTGGAAGGTTTTGAGAATGTTTGGTTTGTAGCAACGAACATTTGTTCGTGGGTATAGATATTTTAGGTTTTAGCCACGGAGAGAGGAAGGAGATGATGCGTTTTCACTCCCTTATTGGCATGTTTGAATTTCGCGCAAAAATCCCACTAACGCTTTGTTTTTATATATTATTATTGTATGCTTTATGTAAAATCAAAACAGAATAGCCCAGTGGTTGCCACGTGAGTCTTAAGGCATTCAGAGGCTGGAGGTCAGGGGTTCGATCCCTGCCTCCAGCATTTTCCATTTTCTTGTTTATTTTCAGGAGATCCAATGCAGGCGCAGTCAAAAGATCCACCATACTCCTTCCTCATCAACGCGCGAGATGGCCAGATGGTCAGATCTGGTGGCCATCATGGAGGGTGCACCACAAACCAGTCAAACGCAACGCATAGGATCCAGAAAGTCAGCATGGACCTCCATTTGTGCCCAGAATTCTTGCTATTGACACCCTATTTTCAGGCCCAGCATCTCTATCCTTCTTTATATTTTATTTTGTTTCATTTATTTATTTTGTTTATTTATTTACTAACCAATAGTTTAATTATTTTCTTTATCAAAAAATCACCAAAAATTATTTTTTATGTCCAAATTAAATGTTAGATATTTATTTTTAGTAAAAAAATCAATTAATTTAATTAGGTTAATTTGCTAGATAACTTTAATTTATTTTGTAAATAATTAAAATTAATTAGAATCAATAGGTTTTTATATTAACTTAATTATTTTCATTTCTTTCCAAAAATAACAAAAACCCAAAAATATGTCATTAATTATTTTTCATTAATTTATTTAATAACTAATTAACTTAGCATTTAATTTTAGGGCTTAATTTCTTTTATTAAAAAAATATTAAAAATAACAAAAACATTTTCTTTTAATTAGGAGGGTCAAAACCCTAGTTTTCGCATTCGATTTAATTTTCTCGCGCGCTTTATTTTTATCCAATTATTGTATCTGGTCCCGGTTTGTAATAATTAAATTAGGACATTTATTTATTTTTTATCGCATTTAAATTTCAAAGGGTTTGTTTTTGGCGATGTAAATACCCGACGCCTTGTAATAGTTTAGTTTACTTTCCGCACCTTTAATTTCTGCAAACATTCAACTGCTAGATGTTTGATAATAGGGTTTGCATGACAAGAATGAATGACTAAATTTAAACGGTTAGATCACCATAAATATGCAAAGATAAATAACTGAACTCAACACACTCGCACATGAGCACTCCTAGGGTACACTCCCACTTGGTTGCCTTCGTTTAAACGGTCATTGAGCATAGGTTATTTTAGAGGTCGCCCTCTTGTGTAAAAGATCATAGTTGCCTCGGAAAGGTTGCCTCGGATATCATTGCCTCAAATAAATGATCTAAGACATTAGGGTTACCGCTAAGACGTCCTAACGTTGCTTTAGTGATTGTAAGTCCCTCTCAAATAGACCCTCAAATTCCAACGACGGTGCTACCTACTCACTAATAGTAGGATAGCATTGTCTAAAGGAAATGAATACATAACGATTCCTTTTTCGAGTAAACAAATTAGTTCTTAAGTACTTGCTCAAACAAAATAAAACTTTTTTCCACACTTACACTTCTTTACAAAACAAACTTTTTTCAAAAACACTTCCTTATATTCTTGAAGACAGACGCAAGAGTTAAATCGAAGTTGAAACAAAAACTTTTCAAAACCCACAAACACAAAGAAAACAATTTTGGAAATGATGAGCAAGTACCTAAGAGCCCGTGGAAAACCACGGATAGAAAGGGTGCTAATACCTTCCCTTTCTATAATCTACCCCCCGTACTCAGAAATATCTTGAAAAAGGAATTTTTCTGTGCTTTTTTCCTTTCCTTGTTGGATAAAATAAAAGTCGGTGGCGACTCTTGCTTACCACAACATTTTGCAAAAACAAACGCAAAACGCAAACCAGCATTCCAAAAACAGTCTGGTTCTGGCCACCGTATCACAGTGACCGACTGTGAAGAACCTGGACCGGATGAAGGACCTGAGGAGGGATCCCGATGGTCTATGTATTTTGACGGAGCCTCAAACGCGTTGGGTAATGGCATTGGCGCCGTGATCATATCTCTTGAAGGCTGTCATACTCCGTTCACCGCCCGATTATGTTTTAACTGCACCAACAATATGGCGGAGTATGAAGCATGCATCATGGGTCTTCGAGCTGCTATTGACCTGAGGATTAAGTTCTTGAGTGTGTTCGGAGATTCTTCTCTCGTGATCAGTCAAATTAAAGGCGAGTGGGATACGAAACATCCAAACCTCATTCCTTACAAAGAGTATGTATTGACATTGCTTCCGCACTTCGAGGAGGTAACCTTTGAACATTTCCCGAGAGAGGAGAACCAGTTAGCGGACGCGCTAGCTACTATGTATTCTATGTTCAAGGTCAGGTGGGATAATGAAGCTCCCCAGATTACCATCGAGACGGTGGACGAACCTGCACATTGCTGTGATATCGATACTAAAGAGGTAGCAGATAAACCTTGGTTTCACAAAGTAAAGAGGTATCTTGAGGCTCAAGAATACCCCGAGGGTGCATCTGTTAATGATAAGAAGTTTCTGAGGAGGTTCGCGGAGAAGTTCTTCATCAGTAATGGTATCCTTTACAAGCGTAACCATGACCCAACCTTACTGCGGTGTGTGGACAAGAACGAAGAAGAAAGGATTATGGCAGAGTTACACGAAGGTACCTTCGGGACTCACTCCAGTGGACATACCATGGAGAAGAAAATCCTACGGGCTGGATATTATTGGTCTACTATGGAAGCCGATTGTAATCAGTATTCTCGGACCTGTCATAAGTGCCAAGTCTATGCTGATAAGGTGCATGTACCTTCAGTTCATCTGAATGTTTTAACAGCTCCTTGGCCTTTCACAATGTAGGGCATCAATATGATTGGCGAGATCAGACCTATTGCGTCCAACGGGCATCGTTTCACTCTAGTAGAAATTGATTACTTCACGAAGTAGGTTGAAGCAGCGTCTTTTGCTACAGTGACCAAGAACGTCGTGGCGCGGTTCATCCGACACAATCTGATCTGTCAATATGGTGTACCAGAGAGGATCATTACAGACAATGGTACAAATCTCAACAATACAATGATCACCGAGATCTACAAACAATTTAGGATACAACATCACAACTCTTCTCCTTACCGGCCGAAGATGAATGGGGCTGTTGAAGCGGCTAATAAGAACATCAAGAAAATTGTGCAGAACATGACGGTGACATACAAAGACTGGCATGAGATGTTACCATTCGCTCTTCATGGGTACCGCACCTCAGCACGGACGTCAACATGGGAAACACCCTACTCTTTGGTGTATGGCATGGAGGCAGTCTTACCCATTGAAGTCCAGATACCCTCTCTTCAAATTATAAAAGATGCAGGTTCGAATGAAGACGAATGGATCCAGACCCGGCTTGATCAGCTGAATCTAATCGACGAAAAGAGACTTACTGCTATTTTTCATGGTCAAACGTACCAAAAGCGAATGATCAAGGCATTTAACAAGAAAGTCAGACGACAAGAGTATCAAGTCGGGGATCTAGTAATCAAACGCATTATACTGCCGCAAGGTGATCCCAGGGGAAAATGGACCCCCACATACGAAGGGCCATTTATGGTTAAGAACATTTTTTCGGGAGGAGATATGATTCTAACCACCATGGATGGTGACAACCTTCCTCACCCTGTCAATGCAGACATAGTGAAAAAATACTACGCATAATCAAAGACCCGCTAGGTCGACTGGCCTATGCAAAAATAAGGGCTTCCCGGCGAACCAAAAGGGTTCAGGCAAAAGTAAGGGATGAAAATGGAAAATCTGTACACCCGGCAAGTCGAAAACCTGAAGAGGCGGCTTGGGAAAAAAAGGGTATCCCGATGGACTAAAAACTCGAAAGGGCGGTCCAGGCAAAAATTAGGGATCAAAGCATAACACTATGTCTCATTGGATCACCTTGCAACCAGACTTCAGTATCGACTATCAAGCTCGGACGGCGCCAATCAATCTGATCTATCTGCAACCAAGTAGCAAAGTGATGAGATGCTCGAAGACATAAAGGCAATAGCAGAGTTGGAACCCAGTGGGATTGTTCAGATAGCTGTTTTTCTTTGTTTTTCACAAATTGTATAAATTCTATCTTTCGGTGGAGTTCTCTTACTAGGACGTCAGCCTCTTGTACAAAAACGCCTATTACATGCCAACTTCAAAATCAATACAATTCATTTTTACAATAAATTTCAAAATTATTTTTCTTTTTCTGTTTTGTTTTGCAAGAATGTCCAATGATTCATTTTTGATATATGCATTTGACAATAACTGCTGCTCATAAATATGTACATGTAAAATAAAAGACGATTACCGGTAATTTCAGGAACAGGGGAAAATAACAAATGTCCAAACCTTACAGTTGCTCTATCCCCCAGGTGTAGGGATAGACCCAGCTGAAGAATAAGACTAAAATGCATTCACTCCCCGCAGAGTAAAAGATATCTAAAAACAGTGGTGTTAGTTCTCCCCAAGCAGAGTTCATCTATCACCAACAGTGGAAGACCATCCCAAGTGGAGTTTATTTCTTCCACAAACAGAAATTTTATCCCCGACAGAGTTCATCATCACCAGCAACGTTAAGTCATCCCCAGCCGAGATTATTTCTCCAAATCAGTGGATCTTCTGACAGAGTATCTCTCTTCCCCACAAAGTCATTTTTTCACCAGTTTATTCTCCAGCAAAACTATTCTCTTGCCAATGTATTTTCAAATCATCTTCGGTCGTTATCCTCAGCGAGCGAAACTCCTTTTATTCTCCAGCAGCAATCCGAGATTTATTTTCCCCAGCTATAAAACATCATAATACATTGAATACATCATGACATGCGCATACGCATCATACAACACAGTCTCATTTATTTTGAGAACATCATTGCTCAATACATTTCATACATCATGACATTACATACGATTAACCCTTTACCTTTCAGGAAAAGATACAATAAAATTCTCACAAAGTACAAGACACCATGAAGCCTGGAAACGACCAGATAGTAGTTTATCACAAGCTATGAAGCCCGGATTCGACCGGATAATAGTTTAATCCCCAGCAAGTTATTGTGAAGCCTGGATTACAACCAGATAGCAATACAAAGCACCATGAAGCCTGGACTCGACCAGATAATGGTACATCTTTAACGCAAGTTATGAAGCCCAGACTCGACAGGATAATATCTTGATTTCTCCAAATACCGTGAAGCCTGGACTCGACCAGATGATTGTATAGGATGCTGTGAAGCTTGGACTCAACCAGATAACAGCGAAGTACTACGAAGCTTGGATTACGACCAGATAGCAGCCAAGAATACTACGAAGCCTGGATTACGACCAGATAATGGTATATCTTTAATTTAAGTTATGAAGCCCGGATTCGATCGGATAATACCTTGAATTCCCCGAACACCATGAAGCCTGGATTCGACCATATAATGGTATATTACATCGTGAAGCCTGGATTACGGTTAGATAGCGGTACAAGACACTACGAAGCTTGGATTTCGACCAAATAGTAGTTTTTACCTGGATAATTACTAAGAAGCCCAGAGTCGACCGAATATTAGTGTTCCCTAAAGTCAAGTTGAAGCCCGGATGCGACCGGATAACAACTTAATTCATTCTGAAGCCTAGAATTGAGAAATTGCAAAGCCCATACTACGACCGGATAGCAAGTTTAATCTCATCTCCCCAGTAGATCACAGTAAAGCTTGGATTACGACCAGATAGCAGTCGATCTTATCACTATGAAGCCTGGATCACGACCAGATAATAGTTCATTTTCACCTCTTCAACCAAGAGACTATCCCCCAATAGAATAACGGACGACCGAAGCTCCTAAAATTCAACTTTCTCTCAAGACAGAGACCAGCATTCCCCAGCGGAATCCTCCTCAACAACAGGTATACAAGCTCTCGCTAAGGAATCTCTTATGCGATAGACACTCCTTCGGATGACATCTTTAAGCCCATCTCCCGTTGTCAACTTCCAAATGGCATCTATAAGCCCATTCCCAACATCGCAAGACAGATATCACTGCATGTGAGTGCAAATTTCTGGGCACTCTAGTGTTCAATCATCTTCTGACTTCGGATCACGAAAAGCAGACAAGCCAATCTACATCCTCAGGTTTAAGAAGATTGAACAGGGGAAGCTGTTGTACCCCAAAATTTGCCCTCCCATGTTTCTCAATACATTTTAAGTGAGGTCCTCAAATTGCTCAAGGAAGTCCAAGAGTGGACTAGACAAACTCTCTCCTAAGGCAGTCTACCTCAAAATTAGGGTTTCATGTTGCATCAAGATGTGTGAGTCCAAAGGGTCTCAAATGCTCACCATTACCCTAATATGTTCTCAAGATCATCCATGTCAAGTTTCAAGCCTTGCAGAGAAAGTTTGCTCAGTCAATTGCTCAAAGGCCTGAAATCGACTGTGCTAGGGCAAAAGTCAACTGTGGCCCACATAGAGTCAAACTTCAAGATTTTTGGTAAACATTCTAATTTTGAAGTATTATTCATCATTTGATCAAGGGTTGATCATGATTCATCAAAGATTGCTCGCAATTCATCAAAACCCAAAAGTTGCTAAATTAGGGTTTTGTAGGAAAAGTCAACTCAACTTTGACCAAGCATAACTTTCTCATAATTTATGAGAAATGACCCATCCAAAGCTCATTTTGAAGCGTATGCAATTCCCTACAATTCATCTTCAGCTCCCAAGTTCAAAATATTCACTCACAAGAAGTTATGAATTTCGACATTATAGGTCATTTTGAAAAGTCAACAAAAACACCTTTTTTGTCAAACCTTCATACATGAACATGGAAGACTCAATTGAGATGATACCAAAAGGGTTGCTTATAGGACATCTCAAGCTTTCTAAAAAGTCAAAGAACACCTTCAAAGAGTCAAAATTGAAGATGTTATGCATTGGTGAAGTTGACCTTTTTTTGCAAAATTGCCAAAAGTCAAAAGTGCCTCAAATTGCAATTTTTGTCAAATGGGCCATATATTTGCACTTGTCCTGAGTTGGTAGCATGGTCCACGAGCCCTAGCTCTTTCCATTTGTCTTTATATTATTTTTGCTATTTATTTTGATTTTTTATTACAATTAAATCAAATTAAATCAAAATAAATCATGCAAATATCCAAATCATTCAAAGTTCAAGATTTTGTGCACATTTCAGGTCCCATGTACAACTAGCAAGTAAATCAAATCGTGCAAGGCATAGGTGGGCATAAAAAGATTGATTTTTGCCTATTTTGGAAAGATTTTCATGGAAATCAAATCATGATCAAAGATCATAATTGATAAAGATTGAGATCACAATTGCAACCCTAATTCAATCAGTGGTATATAGTGGACAAATACAGATCAAAAGGAAAAGGTTTGGAGGCGTAGAGAGGAAGAACAAAACTTGAAAAAACTCAAGAAAAGTGATGACTTGATTTCACACTTCCAAGCGTTTTCAAGACTCCCAAGCCATCTCATTTGCTTCCTGGGCATACAAGGAAGCTATACCAATCAAAAGCAAGCATCCTCGTGCCCAGAATTCATCTCCACGACCCTCATTGTTTGGCTTTTTTCCTTGAAATCGTATTCCATTATTCTTGCATCTTTATCATGTTTTAATAGCATATTTGTAATCCTGATCATGTTTGCAAGCTAACAGTACCATTTAATTGCATTTTCGTTAGTTATATTGGAATCCACCATTGCTAGGGTTTCTTTGTGCGTTTTGGGATCTTTTTGTACAGGCAAAATTGGCCCACAAGAAGGGTGCCATGATGATCACAGGGTCAGGACGATTGGATCTATACCATTATATTTCGTTTATCATGCTTGTGTGAGATTTTGAGATATGCAGGGTTTGTAGTGACTGACCTATGTCCGTAGGTAAAAGTCTCTGACTTTTACCAACGAAGAGAGGAAGAAGAAGACACACGTGGCATCACCCTACTCGCCCATTTGAATTCTGGCGCGTGTTTTACAGCTAGCTTCGTTTATTCATTTTATTGTTTTTGTTTCATAATTTAACAAATTGAATCAAATGGCCCAGTGGTAGTCTAGGTGGCGCTAAGGCATTGCAGGCGTGAGGTCAGGGGTTCGACCCCTGCCTCCAAACATTTGCATTTTTTCCTAATTGTGCTTCACGGATCTAATGTCCTACGCATCATGAAGACCACCATGTTCCCTTAGGATCCAACCATTGGATCTCCAGAAGGCCAGATCTGAAGGCCATCATGTGGTGATCCACCAAAAGCCTCGGTCAGCGCATAACATGGAAGCATAGAGGTCAACATGGGTCAGAATTTCTTGGGCCCAGAAATTTCTAAAGGCACCCCCTTCAAATTTGTTGATTACATGCCCATTTTCTATTTTCTTTTCTTTTATATTTTCCTTATTTAATTCATTTAAATTATTTTTGCTAACAAAAATAATTCTTTTTTTATAAAATCATAAAATCAATATTTCACCAAATTAGATTTAGGTTTTTTTTATAAAAATTAATTTAGTTAGTTAATTTAATTTATTAGATAACTTTAATTCTCTTTGTAAATAAATTAAAATAAATTAGAAACTAGGGTTTTTGTCTAATTTAATTTTTATTTTTCTTTTCTTAAAAATAACCAAAAACACAAAAATAGGTAAAAAAATTATTTTTATTAATTTAATTTAATTAGTAATTAGGTTTGTATTTAATTTAAAACGTTATTCTTTTTCTTAAAATAATAGAAAAAAACCACAAAAATAATTTTTCTTTTTAATTAGGTTAGACGGGGTCAAAACCCTAATTTTTGCTCGTTCTTAATTCATTGCACGCACTTATTTATTTTTATCATATTGATGTAACTGCTCACAGGATGTAATAGATTAATTAGGACTTTCTCCTTTCATTGATCGTTTTGATGGGTTTTTTTGGCTATGTAATTAATCTCATCTGAAGCCTTGTAATAGCGTAGCTTTACTTCTCGCATTTTAATTTCCGCCAAATATTAACTGTTAGATGTATGGTAATAAGGTTGCATGACAAGAATGTATGTTAATATTAAAACATTTATAGAACCCTAAATGTGGAAAGATAATAAACTTGAAATTGAATCACTCGCACATGCGCACTCCTAGGGTATACTCCCACTTCGGTTGCCTTCGGTAAACGATCATTGAGTATAGGATATTTTAGTGGTAGCTCTTTTATCTAAAAGATCAAATGTCCCATTCGGAATGGTTGCCTCAGAATTGTTGCCTCAAATACGATCTTAAGACATTAGGGTTATTACTAAGACGTCCTAACATTGCTTTAGTGATCGTACGCCCCTTTCGAATTGACCCTTACAACTCCAACGACGGTGCTACCTATTCACTAATAGTGGGTGTGATACGGTGGGAGAACTGACTTGAGTTTTGCGTTCGTATTCGCACTTGTGCGGTTAGCAAGAGTTGCCACCGACTTTTTATTTTATCCTAAAGGAAAGGTTAAAAAAGCACAGCAAAAACCTTTTGAGATATTTCGTGGGTTCGGGGGGTAGATTATGAAAAGGGAAGGTATTAGCACCCTTTTCATCCATGGTTATCCATGGGCTCTTAGTTACTTGGTTTTTTTTAGATCACTTGCCTTGTTCTTTGAAAATGGTGTGTGTGTGGGTGCTTTTTGAAAATGTTTTGGAAAAAGATGCCTTGTCTTAGGCAACTAATGTATTTGACTCGTGTTTGAGTGTTTTACAAAAGTGTGAATCTTTTCGAAAAGATGTTTTCAAATGTTTTTGAGAGTTTGTTTTGAAAGTGTTGTGGATTGTGGTTTTTGAAAAGAAAGCAAGTGTTTTTTCAAGTTTGATCTCAAGTAACTAAGAGTTTTGTCTACCCTATTGTACTCAAAGGTTTTTGTCATGTTTTAACCCCTTTTAACAACTTTGTTCCACCATTGAAATTGATGGACAATCTTGCGTTTAGGAAGTTTATTCGGGACGGGCGCGGGTCATCGTATGGACCATGAATGCAATGATGCCGAGTGTCTTTGGCAATTTGTTTTGAAGGGACTATGATCATTCCGTTTAGGCAACACTTTGAGACTTATGATCATTTGATTTTGTTTTGCCAAAGATACTCGACGTGCAAGCATGGCCCATTTTGGAAGGCAACATGTGGGATTACCCTAGGGGGTGCAAGTGTGATTGTGTATTGATTACATGTATTTGTCTTTGTATAAGGTTATCTAGCGTTTGATTTTATGTACATACAAACCTAGGTCTAACCATGGTATAATTGGAAAGCTGTAAATTGCGGAATGTAAAATCTACGTTATTACAAAATAGTGTCCGGGAGTGGGGGTATAAATGTACAAGGGGATGAGACTTATAGTATCCAATAAGTTACAACCAAATCGAATGTGCGATCAATATGTAAATATCGAATGTACAAAAATATAAGATAAAATGTGTATAAGGCAATGTGAATGTATTTGTGTAGGTGTACAAGTGTATATGTATATGAATTGTGTAATTATGTACAAGTGCGAATTGTGAAGTTGGATCGTATTAGGGTTTTTTGACCTAGATATGTATTTTAAATGAATCTTTGATTTTTGTGTGTTTAATTGTGTATAAAAGAAAAAGAAAGTGTTTTGATTTAAATGTTCAAGTTTTTAATTGGAAAGTATTTTAGTCAAATGTTTGTGAATTTTAATATTAGAAAATAAATGTATTTAAATTGTTATGTACAAATGTATTTTAAATGAAAGAGTAAATAAATAAATGGAAATAATTATTTTCAAATTTAATATATGAGGTAAATATGTATTTTAATTAGGTTAGTATTTTACAAAAAAAGAGTAAATATTGCTTATAAAATAAAAGAAAGGGTTAGTATTATATATAAAAGAAAAGGTTAAATGAATATTGTTGATGAAATAAAAAAGGGTTAGTGTTTGATGGGCTTTGGGGAAGTGAGGACGGGTCAGGCCCAAGCTTGGTCTTGAACGAAATTTAGGGTTAGTGAGGAGTGATCAGTTTGGTCATGAAAGTTTTAGGGTTAGCGAGGCAGCGGCGGCGCGTTCGTCTTCTCCGATCATCAACCTTCTGAACGCCTCTCTTTCTGGCCATCAACGTCACTCCTGAAGCCTTTCTTCCCTCCATTGACATGAACCCAGCATCCTTGATTTAAGGTTTGATTTCCACACCTTATGTTCTTTCGTGAATGATACGCATTTTTTGATTTGAGTCTTAAGTTGAGTTTTTATGATTATGAGGTGAAGGAGAAGAGAAGTGGGAAAAGATTGGCTACCTTCATTTGGGAGATGGAGGAGAGGCGGAGTGACGCTTCAGGAGGCCGGAACGGCGGAGAGAAATGTGACGAAACTTTGAGGTTCCCTGGTATTTTTATCTGATTGATATTTTAGGGTTTTGGTGATGATGCTAGATTTGCCTGAAAACCCTTCTTTCTAATTTACTTCTTTATCTTCTTCTTCCATGCCACTGTTGCCTTTGGGAATTTGTATGTTGCCTCGAACATTTATTTGCTGAATGGTTGCCTTGAGATGCCCAGTGATGATCTCAGAGATCTGAGGGCCTATGTTGCCTTTGATACTTTTGTTTTCCTCTGAGCCCCTGATGCCTTGAATGATTGTTCTGTGTTATCTTGAACTTGCCCTTTTGTACGTTTGCTTGCCTTTAGATTTTTGAATTGCTTCCTGAGATTGATGCCCTTGACGCTTTTGTTGAGTTGGATGTCATGTTTTTATTGCCTATGATGAAGAAATTCTGAGGCTTAGAGGTTGGTTTGAATGTTTTGACATGCTTGAGGGGGTATGTTTGGATATGTTTGAGAGGTTGGTTTGAACTAGACAGGCAGGTTGTTGGTATTTCTGAGTTTTGTGTTTGGGCAGGGTTGATGAAGTTTGATGGTTATGGCATTGTGTTATGTTTCTGCCTTGACAGTAGGCAGGTTAAAGCATTTTCAGGTTATCTGTTTGGTGATTCTGGTTATGAGTTTTGAAAAGTGTTTCAGGTTATGATTTTGAGATGTGTTATGTTGGTCTTTGTTTGCTTCAGTTTGATGGGTTTGTGAGGCTAATGCTGGTGCAGTAGTTTTGCTTCAGTATGTTATGTTGTCTTACTTGCCAAGGTTAGAGGTTGGTGTTGACAGTGGGATGTAGGCAGGTTCTGATGCTAGCAGGTTTTTTACTGGTTTTTATGTTAGCTTGGCTTGATAACTCAGTTTGCAGGTTATGCTTCAGTGTGTTATGTTGTTGGGCTTGGCCAAGTTTGAGATTGCTCAGGTTTGATAGATTTTGTGATTCTGGACAGTAGTGGTGGCTTTAGACTTTTTGAGTTTGTATATCTCTCTTCTATTCTAACCTTCCTCTCTTTTGTATTGGCTTGTGTATTTTCTGTTTGTCTTAACCTTTCTTCACTTCTGAACTGTCTTTGGATTATATCTCTTTTTTCTGTCTTGCTGCTTATGTCTCAGACCTGAACTCTGCCTATGCTCTTTATCTCTCTTTTTCTCACTTTTCAGTACAGTTTAAAGATTATTATATGATTTCTTTGTACTGTTTCTGAAGGGGCCCTATTTTGATGGGAAATGATGATTAAGTTTTCTTGCATAACACATTTTCTGCATCTCTTTCTCCAGCTTTGACAGTTTGTGTGCTTTTTCTTTTCCTTGATATCTTGGCCAAATCTTTTCATGACAGCTTGGGTACTTGTGACAGTAAATGTACTTTTGAAATCTTTGATATCTTTGGCATTTTGACAGTAACTTGCCTTTTGCTTTGGATAGAAAGTTGAGATTGGATTTTTTTCAGTTTAGTTGGAAGTTTGCAGTTTGAATTTTGGAACTTATACTTTTGACATTTGCATTTCATGAATAAAAATAGAATTCTTCCCTCTTTGTGAACCGGGAGAAATCCCGTGATTTGCAGAGAGGGTCAACTGATCCCAGTCAGTGGCCCCTAATGATGAGCAATATTAACTGTCTTTTAATTTCAACTGCTTTCTGACTTTTCTTGTTCTTTTTCGCAGATAAAAAACGGAGCACCGGAGCGGAGTGAAGAATGAAGAATATTAGAAAATAGGATAGTTTTAATTTTATGTAATATTTAAATTAATGTAAATTATTGTCTGTAATTTAAATTATAAACAACAATTTGTACAAATAATTCAAATATCAATAAAATCCAAATTATCCAATTGGTTCTAACTTTCTTTATTGCTTATTTATTTATTTAAAATTCTTAGAATTAAAACAATTGAAAAATAAATTTCAATCATTCAATTTTAGAATAATAAATAACTTAAATAAAAACAACATTGATCAATTAAACCTGTCTCTTCCGATATCCAAAGCAAAGCAGCAGTCAACCAAACTGAACTGTCCAAGCGCATTCCTTCTTCACTGATTTGCCATAAACATTGTGAACCCAATACTGCATACTGTATCTGACTGGCCCAATCAAAACGTACTGAATTCAAACCACTGTCTCTTTTACTGATTAAATCAAGATAACGCGAATTTTAACCCGAATCTCGGAATAAACTGCGAAGTGCTGTGGAATTTAAATTCTTCTGAGAATATGCCCATAAAACCTTAATTCCCGATTAAATGCCAAATAATGCTCGCCTGATCAAAATTGGACCAAAAATCATCCAAAACCCTGAGCCAACTGTGAAACAATCCAAAGCTCTGAAAATCAGTAAAAACCCTAATTTTGCTTGACTGTCAAGAAAAGTCCATTTGTCCGATTCTTGTGCCAGTTTGAAAAGTCAGGAAATGTTTGAAGCTGATATTTCTTGTGGAAAAGCGCGAGGGCAAATTTTGGGGTACAACAGTTGCCCCTGTTCAATCTTCTTTGACCTGAAGAGTTAGATTGGCAAGTTTGCCTTTCGCGACTTGAAGGTAAAAGGAGATTGGACACTAATGTGCCCAGAAAATTTGCGCTCGTCGATGTGATGGCGGAGGTGAATGGGCTTAAAGATGCCATTTGGTGATGGGCTTAAAGATGCCATCTGGTGCGAGAGAATTTGTCGGGGGATGGGCTTAGAGATGCCATCTGGATATGTTGAACTGTATGTCAATGGTGAATGGACAAGTATCAGAAGGGCATCCATGTTTTGAGGACATCTTTGAATTGGGGTCTGAACAAGCAACAGATTGACGTCCATGCCTGGAGAATTTGTAAACTATTTCAGGAGTTGAGGTTGAATAAGCAATAGAGCAACATCCTTTGTTGGGAAGCGTCCGTAAACTATTTTCAAAAATTGAGAAGAGTCTGAATCAGTTGGTAGATTGGCATCCGTTGTAGGGAAGAATCTGTAAACTGTCTTCAAAAGTTGAGAAGAGTCTGAATCAGTCGGTAGATTGACATCCGTTGTTGGGAAGAATCCGTAAACTGTCTTCAAAAGTTGAGAAGTGGAAGAGGAAACGGTATAAGGTTTCTGCTGATGCGTCTGAATGAATCTGGAATAAGTATCAGAATGTCGCCGCGTCCGGGTCACATCTGAACTATTTCTGGATGAATCTCGGGAGATGATCTGTGTCTGTCGACTGATCTTTCCTGAAAAGGCAAAGGGTTAGTTGTATGCAATGTTATGATGCAATGCGTGACATCAATATTTATGAATGAATGCGATGAATGCGCATGTAAGCTGATGAGCTAATCTTGCCAAGGATACATGAATCCGAGATGGCTGAAGATAAAAGCGTCTCGACTGCTGCCGGGGAAAATAAATCCTTGGCTGTCGCTGGGGAAGAGAATCCCTGATGACCTCTACTGGGGAGCTCCAAACTAGTAGACTCATGCTGAGGAGGCCAGATTGAGAATCTTCGGCTTGATGGGAAGTAACCCTGGAGACTTCACTGGGGAACTCAAGATTTTTCTTCTAAAAACTCTGTGGGGAGAAGATTTAAAAGTCTGACTCCGCTGGGGATGCCGAAGTTTATACTCTGAGGGGAATTGAACTCCGGAGGATTCTTTGGCTGGGGATTCTGATGAACTCCGCTGGGGATAGGGAGAATTTTGGCGAGGGCGATCTTCCGTGGTTGTTAGCTTGAGAAGAATCTGGGCAAGCGATAAGTTAACCTCCGTTTACTTGGAGAACCCGTGAACTGTTTTCAAAAATCTTGAAGTTGAATCAACAATAGAGCAACATCCGTTGTTGGGAAGCGTCCGTAAACTAATTTCAAAGGTTTGAGAAGAATCTGAACAAGTCGGTAGATTAGCGTCCGTTGTTGGGAAGAATCCGTAAACTATTTTCAGAAATCTTGAAGAGTCTGAACAAATCGGTAGATTGACATCCGTTGTAGGGAAGAATCCGTAAACTTGTTTCAGAAGTCTTGAAGAGGAACCGGTGTAGGGCTTCCTGTTGATGAGCTTGTGTAAAACTGCATCGGGTTTTGAACACTTTTGACATTCGAATGCCTCAAGTGGTGATGTAGATAAATTCCTGGCTTATTACAGGTGTTGGTCTACAATCGGTTGTTCACAGATGTTTCCTGGGTTGTTGCAGGTGTTGATCTGGAATTCTTCAGACATGCCCTGGCTGGATACAGGAGTCGAATCTGGAAAGGTGATAGTTGATAGATATGCCCTGGCAGGATACAGGAGTCGAATCTTCAAACTCTTCAGACATGCCCTGGCTAGATACAGGAGTCGAGTCTAGAAATGTAGTCAACAGATATGCCCTGGCTGGATACAGGAGTCGAATCTGGAAATAGTCGTCAACAGATATGCCCTGGATGGATACAGGAATCGAATCTTCGAACTCTTCAGACGTGCCCTGGCTAGATACAGGAATCGAGTCTGGAAATGTTGTAGTTGATTTGTTGAACACTTTTGACATTCGAATGCCCCAAGTGGTGAAGAAGGAGTCTTGAATCAGATTACTCTGCATATTGAGAGATTTCTTGAAATCTTGACTGGACTGCCCCAGGTTAACTGTACTTTGAAAGATCTGTTGGACCTTGACTGGACTGCCCCAGGTTAACTGAACTTTGAAAGATCTGTTGGACCTTGACTGGACTGCCCCAGGTTAACTGAACTTTGAAAGATCTGTTGGACCTTGACTGGACTGCCCCAGGTTAATTGAACTGTGACATGTCATGCCCCTTTGTTGATAAGGGATTTGATGGAAGTGTTATCCTCTTGAAGTGATTTTGACTTACTGAGAGAGTTTTCGTTCCTCCGAACATTCGCTGTATGAATTTCTTCGCTGTCAAATAAAAGGGTCAAATGCAGACAGTGATATTCGAATAATGCAAAGTTTATGTTTGTCTCGAAGTTTTGAAAAATGCGTTTTTTAGCAGAAAACTTTTCACAAGACAAGTTAACACAAGATTTAGAGCAAAGCTTTACAGGAGTCAGGATACCTTTTGTAACAGTATGCTTTCGAACTAACCCATGCTTCAATTAGGACTTTTGAAGGGTTGTAACGTGGCTTGGTTCACGGTTTAAGAAACAAAGGATAAAGGCTCAAAGTATATTTGCACCCACCCGCTCTTCGTGATGTTCTTCAACCTAAGCTCAGTTAATTGTGCGTCACACTCTGTTTTGAGTTTGGAACGACTTTTGGGCGATGGTTCACCAGTTTGAATTTGGGAGACAGTCATTATCTCTTTTTCCTTTTTCAACACTTTTCATGTTGTTGAGGATTTGTAATGACCTCACTATTTTGATTTTGATTTGTTATCCCTAACTTTTGCCTGACTGTTACCGTTTTCGGGATTATTGTCAGCGGGATGCCCCAGCTTTCTTAAGCCTCCTTTATAGGTTTTGGCTTGGTGGGCTTTTCTCTTTTGAGAGATTGACTGTCTATGTGATAGGGAACCACCCTTGTCTTTTGATTCCAAAGGAACGCTTTCCTTTTTGGCGTCGTTCGTTGTATTACGAACTGAGAGTTTACGACTTCAATGCGCATTTTCTTTTGAATTAACTGAGATACTACCCTGCCCCAGGTTTATATCAAAGGTTTTGATCGTTTAGAATAGGGAACTCCTACTTCTTTGGCTCGAAGGGGTTGACTAGGGATTAACTTCCTTATAACTCCAGTGTTTGGGAATTGAAAGAAATGCCTGTACATCATTAGCAAAGTCTGTTCAAAAGCATACTGTATAAGATCACGGTATTGTTTCGTCATCCTCCCTCTAAAGGCTCGCAGCTTTTTATCAAGAGTTTAAATATCATAAAGAAAAGCATAAGAGTAGTGAAACGAATGGATGAATTCAAGACAAACATATGCAATGCATTAATGAAAACAGAGTTTAACATCAACAAATAATTGTTTGACAGCAAAAGAAATTACAACTTTGAAAATTCAAAAAGAAGCAAAAGTCTTTCAATTCGAGCTTCGTCACTTCAAGCGGAGAACCCTTTAACGGAAGATCTTCATCTCGCCGTCTGGCATGAATTCCAGCACCCCAATGTCAATCAGATCTTGAATCTTGTTCTTCAAGGCCCAACAGTCGTTGGTACTGTGTCCCGGGCTGCAGGAGTGGTAAACACAGAATGCGTCGGGATTAAAGTGAGGAGAAGAGATGTTGAGCTTCTGAGGAGGGTCCTTTACGGTGAGCAAATCGACCTCCAACAGGCGCTTCAGTATGAAGAATGATGGTATTTCAGTCTCCGTAAACTGTCTTCCCGACTTTTCTTGCTTACGCCGATTGCCCCGTTGACGCTGGCGAGGTTGTTGATGGGTTTGTGACCCTGAAACTAGCAAAGGAGCTTTCCCCTTGTCTTCTTGAGTTGATGGAGGTTGAGCGGTGACTTGCTCTTCGACCTCAGATGTTTGCCCCAGTTGGTTGTTTGGAAGCAGTTGGCGGACAAGAACTCTGAGTTCCTCTTGTCTTTGAGATAGGTCTTGGATGAGAGCCATCTGGCCCACCAAATATCCCATCATTTGAGTCCTCAGTGTTGTCAGATCAAACTGCAGCTCCGCAATCTGATCACTCCTGGCATTGTTGGAATTCCCCAAGCCTTTGGTGAGGAGAGCTTTCATCTCTTCTTGCCCCAGAGACAAGTTCAGTAACATCTCCTGCAGCTGAGCAGTCTGGTCTTGAATGTCTTTGACAGACCGTTCTAGAGCCATCTCTTGCTGAAATAAACAGCAGGAGAGTAAGGAAACCTGAAAAAGGAAGGATTGTCAAAATGAAATGCATGATATGTGGATGCATGCTTTCAAGGACCTCTTGGGGTAAACACAAGAAAATGTTAGAGGTTGAACTCTGCTCTTGGATTGGAGATCTCTGCGCCGGTGGACGTCCTTCCACGAGAATCAAGCTCACCATGTCGAGTGGGTCATAGCCACTGATTCAAGTTGTTGCACTTGATCTTTTGATTGGAGAGCTTTGTGTCGGTGGATGTCTTTCCACGAGAATCAAGCTCACCATGTCGAGTGGGTCATAGCCACTGAGTGAAGTTGTTGCACTTGATCTTTTGACTGGATTGGTTAGAGGAGAAACCTCTTGCCCCTTGATAGATGTCTGGTTCAACGTAACCCTGCATCAAAAGAGCCCTCGAGATCCTTGAAATGGTTATTGAAAATGCTATGGTATGATGTCATGATGTTATGTACATGCATGCATAAACAAGTGAGTGTATATACAGGCAAACAATATTCACACAAAGCACACAAAGCCTTAGGTTTAGGCTTGCATGAGGTTAAGGTACTACCCTCTTTCAGTTTGTTGGTTAAAACCTGTCTACCAAAAGTAACCGGGTTCTAAGGGTCCCAATATCACTGGATTGCTTTCATTGTTCATCGTTTCGATTTAGCCACTGAACTGGCGACCGAAATATTCCAGGAAAGCAACCCTCAATTGAGTGTAGTATCGAGTATCAACCAACCTCGGACTGCACCAAAGTCAGTTATCTCACTACCCTAAAAAGGCTAAGATGGTCAATTAAGGTTCTAAGGTCAGTTGATGCTTCGCGACACCACGCGGCGGCCCCGTACTCTCCTTGACTGAACTCAAGGGTTACCGGTACACACCAAAGTTCCACATCAACGTAGCAGACTGCTTCAACCATGTCGGTATACCCCGCACAGTTCCCTCACAGCCTTGTTGCTACCTAAAAGGGTTTTCCCCAGATCCAGGTTAGGATCTATAAAACTCCGATACAAAGCCCATAAATGTAAAGCAAACAAAGCAATCAATTGAAAGTAAAGGTGATCTAAACCCTCGGGTAACCCCACTTAAAGACTGTCCCCAGCAGAGTCGTCAGTTCTGTGATACGGTGGGAGAACTGACTTGAGTTTTGCGTTCGTATTCGCACTTGTGCGGTTAGCAAGAGTCGCCACCGACTTTTTATTTTATCCTAAAGGAAAGGTTAAAAAAGCACAGCAAAAACCTTTTGAGATATTTCGTGGGTTCGGGGGGTAGATTATGAAAAGGGAAGGTATTAGCACCCTTTTCATCCATGGTTATCCATGGGCTCTTAGTTACTTGGTTTTTTTTAGATCATTTGCCTTGTTCTTTTAAAATGGTGTGTGTGTGGGTGCTTTTTGAAAATGTTTTGGAAAAAGATGCCTTGTCTTAGGCAACTAATGTATTTGACTCGTGTTTGAGTGTTTTACAAAAGTGTGAATCTTTTCGAAAAGATGTTTTCAAATGTTTTTGAGAGTTTGTTTTGAAAGTGTTGTGGATTGTGGTTTTTGAAAAGAAAGCAAGTGTTTTTGCAAGTTTGATCTCAAGTAACTAAGAGTTTTGTCTACCCTATTGTACTCAAAGGTTTTTGTCATGTTTTAACCCCTTTTAACAACTTTGTTCCACCATTGAAATTGATGGACAATCTTGCGTTTAGGAAGTTTATTCGGGACGGGCGCGGGTCATCGTATGGACCATGAATGCAATGATGCCGAGTGTCTTTGGCAATTTGTTTTGAAGGGACTATGATCATTCCGTTTAGGCAACACTTTGAGACTTATGATCATTTGATTTTGTTTTGCCAAAGATACTCGACGTGCAAGCATGGCCCATTTTGGAAGGCAACATGTGGGATTACCCTAGGGGGTGCAAGTGTGATTGTGTATTGATTACATGTATTTGTCTTTGTATAAGGTTATCTAGCGTTTGATTTTATGTACATACAAACCTAGGTCTAACCATGGTATAATTGGAAAGCTGTAAATTGCGGAATGTAAAATCTACGTTATTACAAAATAGTGTCCGGGAGTGGGGGTATAAATGTACAAGGGGATGAGACTTATAGTATCCAATAAGTTACAACCAAATCGAATGTGCGATCAATATGTAAATATTGAATGTACAAATATAAGATAAAATGTGTATAAGGCAATGTGAATGTACTTGTGTAGGTGTACAAGTGTATATATATATGAATTGTGTAATTATGTACAAGTGCGAATTGTGAAGTTGGATCGTATTAGGGTTTTTTGACCTAGATATGTATTTTAAATGAATCTTTGATTTTTGTGTGTTTAATTGTGTATAAAAGAAAAAGAAAGTGTTTTGATTTAAATGTTCAAGTTTTTAATTGGAAAGTATTTTAGTCAAATGTTTGTGAATTTTAATATTAGAAAATAAATGTATTTAAATTGTTATGTACAAATGTATTTTAAATGAAAGAGTAAATAAATAAATGGAAATAATTATTTTCAAATTTAATATATGAGGTAAAGATGTATTTTAATTAGGTTAGTATTTTACAAAAAAAGAGTAAATATTGCTTATAAAATAAAAGAAAGGGTTAGTATTATATATAAAAGAAAAGGTTAAATGAATATTGTTGATGAAATAAAAAAGGGTTAGTGTTTGATGGGCTTTGGGGAAGTGAGGACGGGTCAGGCCCAAGCTTGGTCTTGAACGAAATTTAGGGTTAGTGAGGAGTGATCAGTTTGGTCATGAAAGTTTTAGGGTTAGCGAGGCAGCGGCGGCGCGTTCGTCTTCTCCGATCATCAACCTTCTGAACGCCTCTCTTTCTGGCCATCAACGTCACTCCTGAAGCCATTCTTCCCTCCATTGACATGAACCCAGCATCCTTGATTTAAGGTTTGATTTCCACACCTTATGTTCTTTCGTGAATGATACGCATTTTTTGATTTGAGTCTTAAGTTGAGTTTTTATGATTATGAGGTGAAGGAGAAGAGAAGTGGGAAAAGATTGGCTACCTTCATTTGGGAGATGGAGGAGAGGCGGAGTGACGCTTCAGGAGGCCGGAACGGCGGAGAGAAATGTGACGAAACTTTGAGGTTCCCTGGTATTTTTATCTGATTGATATTTTAGGGTTTTGATGATGATGCTAGATTTGCCTGAAAACCCTTCTTTCTAATTTACTTCTTTATCTTCTTCTTCCATGCCACTGTTGCCTTTGGGAATTTGTATGTTGCCTCGAACATTTATTTGCTGAATGGTTGCCTTGAGATGCCCAGTGATGATCTCAGAGATCTGGGGGCCTATGTTGCCTTTGATACTTTTGTTTTCCTCTGAGCCCCTGATGCCTTGAATGATTGTTCTGTGTTATCTTGAACTTGCCCTTTTGTACGTTTGCTTGCCTTTAGATTTTTGAATTGCTTCCTGAGATTGATGCCCTTGACGCTTTTGTTGAGTTGGATGTCATGTTTTTATTGCCTATGATGAAGAAATTCTGAGGCTTAGAGGTTGGTTTGAATGTTTTGACATGCTTGAGGGGGTATGTTTGGATATGTTTGAGAGGTTGGTTTGAACTAGACAGGCAGGTTGTTGGTATTTCTGAGTTTTGTGTTTGGGCAGGGTTGATGAAGTTTGATGGTTATGGCATTGTGTTATGTTTCTGCCTTGACAGTAGGCAGGTTAAAGCATTTTCAGGTTATCTGTTTGGTGATTCTGGTTATGAGTTTTGAAAAGTGTTTCAGGTTATGATTTTGAGATGTGTTATGTTGGTCTTTGTTTGCTTCAGTTTGATGGGTTTGTGAGGCTAATGCTGGTGCAGTAGTTTTGCTTCAGTATGTTATGTTGTCTTACTTGCCAAGGTTAGAGGTTGGTGTTGACAGTGGGATGTAGGCAGGTTCTGATGCTAGCAGGTTTTTTACTGGTTTTTATGTTAGCTTGGCTTGATAACTCAGTTTGCAGGTTATGCTTCAGTGTGTTATGTTGTTGGGCTTGGCCAAGTTTGAGATTGCTCAGGTTTGATAGATTTTGTGATTCTGGACAGTAGTGGTGGCTTTAGACTTTTTGAGTTTGTATATCTCTCTTCTATTCTAACCTTCCTCTCTTTTGTATTGGCTTGTGTATTTTCTGTTTGTCTTAACCTTTCTTCACTTCTGAACTGTCTTTGGATTATATCTCTTTTTTCTGTCTTGCTGCTTATGTCTCAGACCTGAACTCTGCCTATGCTCTTTATCTCTCTTTTTCTCACTTTTCAGTACAGTTTAAAGATTATTATATGATTTCTTTGTACTGTTTCTGAAGGGGCCCTATTTTGATGGGAAATGATGATTAAGTTTTCTTGCATAACACATTTTCTGCATCTCTTTCTCCAGCTTTGACAGTTTGTGTGCTTTTTCTTTTCCTTGATATCTTGGCCAAATCTTTTCATGACAGCTTGGGTACTTGTGACAGTAAATGTACTTTTGAAATCTTTGATATCTTTGGCATTTTGACAGTAACTTGCCTTTTGCTTTGGATAGAAAGTTGAGATTGGATTTTTTTCAGTTTAGTTGGAAGTTTGCAGTTTGAATTTTGGAACTTATACTTTTGACATTTGCATTTCATGAATAAAAATAGAATTCTTCCCTCTTTGTGAACCGGGAGAAATCCCGTGATTTGCAGAGAGGGTCAACTGATCCCAGTCAGTGGCCCCTAATGATGAGCAATATTAACTGTCTTTTAATTTCAACTGCTTTCTGACTTTTCTTGTTCTTTTTCGCAGATAAAAAACGGAGCACCGGAGCGGAGTGAAGAATGAAGAATATTAGAAAATAGGATAGTTTTAATTTTATGTAATATTTAAATTAATGTAAATTATTGTCTGTAATTTAAATTATAAACAACAATTTGTACAAATAATTCAAATATCAATAAAATCCAAATTATCCAATTGGTTCTAACTTTCTTTATTGCTTATTTATTTATTTAAAATTCTTAGAATTAAAACAATTGAAAAATAAATTTCAATCATTCAATTTTAGAATAATAAATAACTTAAATAAAAACAACATTGATCAATTAAACCTGTCTCTTCCGATATCCAAAGCAAAGCAGCAGTCAACCAAACTGAACTGTCCAAGCGCATTCCTTCTTCACTGATTTGCCATAAACATTGTGAACCCAATACTGCATACTGTATCTGACTGGCCCAATCAAAACGTACTGAATTCAAACCACTGTCTCTTTTACTGATTAAATCAAGATAACGCGAATTTTAACCCGAATCTCGGAATAAACTGTGAAGTGCTGTGGAATTTAAATTCTTCTGAGAATATGCCCATAAAACCTTAATTCCCGATTAAATGCCAAATAACGCTCGCCTGATCAAAATTGGACCAAAAATCATCCAAAACCCTGAGCCAACTGTGAAACAATCCAAAGCTCTGAAAATCAGTAAAAACCCTAATTTTGCTTGACTGTCAAGAAAAGTCCATTTGTCCGATTCTTGTGCCAGTTTGAAAAGTCAGGAAATGTTTGAAGCTGATATTTCTTGTGGAAAAGCGCGAGGGCAAATTTTGGGGTACAACAGTGGGATAGCGCTGTCTAAAGGAAACAAGAACAGAAAACGTTCTTTTTTCGAGTAGGTAAATGCTAGTAGGTACTTGCTCAAAATCAAACTCTTCCACACCTACACTCTTTTCAAACAAAGTTTTCAAAACGACTTCGTAACACTCTTAAAGACAGAAGCAAGGGTTAAATCGAAACAAAACAAAAACTTTTCAAACACACAAACACAAGCAATTTTTAAAAGGATGAGCAAGTACCTAAGAGCCCGTGGAAAACCACGGATAGAAAGGGTGCTAATACCTTGCCTTTCTATAATCTACCCCCGTACTCAAAAAATCTCGAAAAAAGGAATTTTTCTGTGATTTTTTCCTTTCCTTGTTGGTTAAAATAAATGTCGGTGGCGACTCTTGCTTACCGCGACATTTTGTGAACATAAACGCAAAATGTGAACCAGTATTAAACTTTTCGGTTCTGCCACCGTATCACAATCATCATTGCCTATTCTCTTCAAAACTCTTGGGGGTATGCTATATCAGCGTAACCTTATCTAACTAAACTTTGTGGGGTATGCTATATCAATGTAACCTTATCTAGCCAACTCTTGGGGGTATTATATATTAATGTAACCCTATCTAGCCAACTCTTAGGGGTATGTTATATCAGCGTAACCCTATCTAGCCAACCATTGGTCAAATTTTGAGGTCTTCTATTATTTAATAAATCTCTGATTCGAATGAACAAAGACCTATGCATTCTCGCGCTATTCAATCAAAGAGTTATTAAATAAGGGTAGCTGTCATACCCTAAATTTGCCAGCCTTAGTGTTACCGTCAAATTTATTTTTGAACTTGGGTTTTATAGAGTATAAAATTCCTTTGATTTAATTATATTAACATTCTGAGGTTTTTTTAATAAAAATTCGCTTTCAAGTCTGTTTGAAAATATAATAATTATTTTCATTTTAAATAGCAAATAATTGTTCGATGTCATATACTTTCAATTGCCTTTTTACTTCAAATAAGTAGCATAGCACAGTTGGTAAGGGAGAAAGACTTGCAAGCAGAAGATCGCGGATTCGAATCCTACTTGGTGCACTTTGGATATTTTTGTTGTTTATTGTTACTAACTTTATTTTCATTTTCAATTATTTCTAACCACAAAAATCATATTTTTTTATTATTAAATTATTATTTTCGTATTTATTTATTTATTATATTTTAAAAATATTATTTTTTATTAAAATCATTATTTTATTTAAAAAGTAGTCAAAATACCTTACAAATTAACCTTTTTTTCAAATCAATCTCAATATTTAGAATAGTCATAAACAAGGCTAGATTCATAATCTTATTCACCATATTATGGACCAAATATTCAATTAATTTCTAATCTCCAAAATTATGCCAAAAATAGATCAATCTCAATTGGTGCACTTTGGATATTTTTTGTTACTAACTATTTTCTAATTATTTTCAAAATCACAAATATCATGTTTTTTTATTATTTAAATATTATTTTCGTATTTTTAATTATGAAATTTTTAAAAAATAATTATTTATTTGATTTTATGCACTTTTCATCAAAATTGAGTGCAAAAATCATAATAAATACCAAAAGTATTTCCTTTTCGAGATAATTGTTTCTTATTGGTTAATCTGCGTCAATTTGTGTCATACTCGGTTCCTGATTGATCAACTTATTGACCAAGAAAGATCTGATTTATTTTATTCTCTTTTTTGCCCTTTAACCTGATTTTGACAGTTTATAAATAGGGTCATATTTTCACAGTTCTAGGATATCCAGAATTTCTCACAACAAGTTTTCACACACACTTTCCTTTCAAATTTTCTTAATAGCATTGGTGTTTGTTTTACTTTTTTTGGCTGATGATTTCATATGAGGCCTATTTATTATTTTTATAATTGTTGTTGTTGTTTTATTTAACCATATAATGATATTTTCTCATGGTGTTCTTTCTTTGTAAAAAAAATAATATATATGCAGTATTTTGTTTTATCAACAATTTCACAGATCTAGAATTCATCAACAATTTTTCCACACACGAATTGCACAACCATGTTTCGGTGAAGCTTCCACGCACCAATGCACGAAGTCCCTCCGGTAACCCTTCAATCGCGGCCACCACTACTATAAGTTTGTACTTTCTTTTTTATTTATGGTTCGGTTTTGATTGTTGGACATAGGTGTTAATTTTGTTACTATGAAGAAGAGAGATTTTCTTGTTGTTGCTATTATTTCTGCAAAAGTTATGAACGAAAAAATGGGCACAGGTGAAAGAGAAAACATTGGTCTCTTGGATGTATTTATGTTATCTCTTTACTTTTTTTTCTTATTTTTGTTTTAATTAAATGCCACATGTCTAACCACCATTGGTTAGTGCTTTGAAAACATGATGATAGCAATAGAGATAAAGTCACGTGAAAGGTAACCTCTTTAATTACTTTCATTTGTTATTTCTATTTTATTTTATTTTTCACATAAGTTTAAATTAGGCTATAGATATTGGGTAACAATCCCTTTGTATTTAATTTACTAATCATTATATTTAGTTATTTTATTATTCTAAAAAATAATATAAAATATAAATTTTATTAATTTCTTAATTTAGTCTATAAAACATGTCCAAACACAAAAATGAGTGATTTTATTATTAGCTTTAGACTTGTTGGTAAATAATTAATGTAGTTATATAATTATTAGGCTAATTAGATTTAATTGGTGTATTATACTCTATTAACTTTTAATTATAAGAATTCAAAAAATTGAACTTTTTAATTAAAATTAATTTTAATCTAAACCCCTGCTTAATTGGGCCAAGTTCAATTTCTTAACTTGGAACCTTAATTCCCCATCTGTATTTAGGGCCCAGTTTAATATTTGAACTTGAGTCTTTACTTTCCAGACCCTCCTATTTGACTATCCTATCACAAAAACGTAACCCTCATCCTATTGGGCCCAGTTCAATATCTGAACTTCGGCCCTATTCCTTATATACCCCCTTTTTTAATGCGTGAACAAAAAAGCACACCTCCCGTCTTTTAGGCTTGAATTCAATATCTGAAGTTAGTTCCTTGTTGTTAGCACCTCCTGTTTTACCACCCAACCTAATTAACACTCCATTGCGTTTTATTTTATTTTTATTTTATAATTTTAATATTATATATTTCCTATTTTTATAATTTTTATATTATATATTTCCTATTTTTATAATTTTAGTATTATATTAATTATTACTATTAATTATTATCGAATCAAATATCATTTTTTTTAAAATCATTCAAATATATTTTACCTATTGCATTAAAATATCTTTTACCCTGCATTTAAATAATAATTTTTATAATAGTATATAAAAAACATTTAACCAATGACAAATTATTTTTCATAAATAAATTAATTTAACAATTAATTTTGAAAAAGGGTTACGAAGTATATTTTGATTAACTGCATATTTGGTCCGAAATCTCCGCTATTCACACACCCGGGCTAAGTACGAGGAGAATCAAAATATCTGCGTAATCTATAAAAAATACTAACCAACCGTGAACTACGAAATGAGACTCTGATTCCTCCTAAGAGGATACGTAGGCATACGACTAAAATCACGATGAATTCCTCTATTAAAATAAAACCCCTTTCCACTTAATTAAAAGATAAACCCTTTTCCCCTAATAAAAAACTAAAACCCTATTTCTTAAAAACCACGCTTCTAACCCTAGTATCCTTGTGAACAAGGTAGATGAGGGGTGCCTAACACCTTCCCTTCATCTAGAACCGAGTCAAAAAGACCTAGAATCTCTAATCTTTTAGGGTTATCCTTTATATTCCCTTCCTTAGGATAAAAATTAAGGATGGCGACTCTGATTTTAAATCCAGTTGCAACAATATCTTGAATTTCATTTTTCAAAGCCCAACAGCTATTTGTGTCGTGCCCGGGACCATTGGAATGATAGGCACATCTTACATTAGGATTGTACTTGGGGGAGGAAGTGTTGGGATTCTGAGGCGAATCTCTTAACATTATCAATTCTTCTTTCAAAAGATGTTGTAAGTCTTGAGACAATGGCATGTTGATCTTAGTATATTGTCTCCTGGGTGCGTATGACCTACGCTGATTGCCTTGTTGATATTGTTGCACTGGCGCAGGATTAGAAATTAGCACAGCTCCCACAGACTGGTTACAGTCATTTCTAGCACGACCCTTCTGGCCATACACAAGATTAGTTTCTTTTTTACCATTGAACGTCTTCTTCATAGTACTTGAAGACACAACCACCTAAATTTTTCCACTTCTAATTCCACATTCAACATATTCCCCAGTTAATATCAGCTCAGTGAAACCAGATGAAGAGCTTCCGATCAGATGATTAAAGAAAGGCCTTGTCAAATTTCCTATAAACATATAAACCAGCTTCCTATCAGACAATGGAGGTTGAACTCTTCCAGCTAGATCCCTCCATTTCTGAGCATATTCCTTAAAGCCTTCGTTCGGGCCCATGGTCATACTTTTTAATTGCACACGGGTTGGTGTAAGATCAACATTGTATTGGTATTGTTTGTAAAAGGTTGTAGCCAAGTCTTCCCAAGTACGGATGTTGGTTCCTTCCAGTTGATAGAACCAATCTAATTGTGTCTCCGACAAGCTCTCTTGAAATAAGTGTACCCATAACTTCCTATCAACAGTATGGGGTTTGATCTTCCATATATAAGACCTCATATGCAACTTAGGGCAAGAAACACTGTCATACTTCACAAAAGTAAGGACCTTGAATTTGTGAGGAATCATAACTCTCGAGATTAGACCTAAATCTTCAAAATCCAGCCCAGGCACTCTCTGAATCTCCATAACATTCAAACACTTCCAGCTATTTATATTTGTCATCAGCAGGAGGGTACTGTTCATCTGAATAGTCTGCTTCTTCTTCATCAGAACCTTGGTTGTTATTCTCCTCGGCTTTCACACTCTTATCATCTTTCTCTTGGTTATCATCTTCATTTGACGGGACCTCAAAATCTAGAGCCCTTCTGACCGGACCTTTTAATCTTCTACCCGTATTAAGAAAGACAACTAGCTTCTTAGTCTTTTTTCTTGGCGATGAAAGTCGTCAGTTCTTTCTTCCCTTGGCTAAGTTCAGGAGCGTATCTTGGAATTGAGCGTTTTGAGCTTGAAGTTCTTTCACGGTTTGTTCGAGAGCCATCTTTTATTGAAATAAACAGCAAGAAGATGATAAAACCATTCTTTGGATTACCTGCTATGATATGATGTATATGGTATGTGAATGCATATGCAATGTTTTCAAGGATCTCGCAGGGTAAACAAAAAGGAGATGAAATGTTAGAAGTTGAGTCTGGATGCAACTTTGATTGAATAACTTTTGCGTCTTTGAACTTCCTTCTATGAGAATCAATCTCACCATGTTGAGTGGGTCCTACCCTTTGACCCAAAAGAACGCACGTCGGTCTTTGATGGCATTTGGTTAGAGGAAAATAAATCCTTTCGTCCCTTTCTAGACGTCTGGTTCATGATAAACTAACATCACTGGCCCTTGAGATCCTTGAAATGGTCAGTAAAAATGCTATGGTATGATGTTATGATGTCATGATGTCATGTATTAACATATAGCAAACACAAATAAAGCATACAATATCCTTAAGTTTAAAGGCTTGCAGTAGGTTCGTAGGTAAGTACCCTCTTGAAGTTCAAATGGCTCAACTTGTCCTAATATTAGTAACCGGGTTCTAGGAGTCTCATATCACAGATCTTTCTTCAAGGTTTTATTTTAGTACATCAACTGATTTTCCACCAAAATATCCCGCGAGTCGAATCTCAATGAGTATAGCTTCGAGTATCAACCAACTTTAGACTGCACCAAAGCTGACCATCTCACTACCTTCTAATGGCCAAGTTGAGTCAATTAAGGTTCTAAAAGTCAGTTAGTGCTTATGACACCATGCGACAACCTAGTGTTCTCCTCGACTGGCTCAAGGGACACCAGTACAAACCGAAATGTCACACTAACGTAGCCATGACTACAACCACATCG
This sequence comes from Vicia faba, assembly GCA_948472305.1. Classification (NCBI taxonomy): domain Eukaryota; kingdom Viridiplantae; phylum Streptophyta; class Magnoliopsida; order Fabales; family Fabaceae; genus Vicia; species Vicia faba. The sequence goes on from OX451738.1 coordinate 120,559,671, forward strand.
GTCTACACCGTACAGTTTCCATGATCTATTGCTACTTACCTAAGGTGTCCCCAGATCCAGGTGTAGGATCTTTGCAAGAAATAAACCCGAGCAACCCTCAAATATAAAGAAAACAAGGCAAACAATTTTAAGTGAAAGTGATCTAACTCTAAGGTAACACCTCTTTTTTAAGTATTCCCAAGCAGAGTCGCCAGTTCTGTAAGACGGTAGGAGAACTGACTTATTTTTCATTTTATCGCAAATGTTGTGGATAGCAAGAGTCGTTACCGACTTTTGTTTTATTCAATAAGGAAAGGGTAAAAAGAACAGGAAAGACCTTGAGATTTTTGAGTTCGGGGGGTAGGTTATGAAAAGGGAAGGTGTTAGCACCCTTTTCATCTGTAGTTATCTACGGGCTCTTAATCACTTAGTTAACTTTTGAAAATTGCTTCGTGTGTTTGAAAATATTTTGAAAATTTGTCAATGTAAGGCGAACTTTGAAATGACTCTTGTATCTCTCCTCGAGAATGCGTATAAAGTTTTTGTTTGAAAATATTTGTGTGAAATGTTTTTACTTTGAAGAGCTTTGTGAGCAAGCGATTAAAATTATCTACCCACTTAAGGTCGTCCTTGTATTTTTCTCCTCCTTTAGATAGTGATATCCATACCATTAGTTAGTAGGAAGCCATATCGTTGGATGTGAAGGGACATGCAGGGGTCATCGTACAGTCATCGATGGCAACTAGTAAGGATACTTTAGCAATTTTTCGTAAGGGACTAGATCATTTACCGAAAGGCAACGTCGAAGGGTCATCGAGGGACTATGATCTTTTTTATCGAGGGACTTTACTAAAGCGCCCCCACGTTCGAGGGACATGACTATTTTTATTCTGAAGGCAATAAGGGGGTTACCCTAGAGGTGCAAGTGTGTGAGTGTGTTATGTTCAGTTATTTTATCTTTGAAGTTAGGGTTTTCTATCATTCAGTTTTTAGTCTTTCCATACAACCCTAATTAGTAAGCAGTAATAGCAAATATAAAAATAGTAAAAGTGCGGAAAGTAAAGGCAGAAAATATAAACCTAAACTGTTAAATCGCTTCAGGGCAGATACATAATAGTGAAAGCGGAAAAGAAAATCCTAAGCTATTACATATTATAAGTAGATAGATAATAATGAGAAAAAAACAGAAAATAAGGCTACGTTATTACATTCGCGAACCTACACAATCAATCTAAAACATAAAATTAAAATTGAAGGAAAAAGAAATGTTTTTGATGATTTTTTTATGAAAAAAGTTTTATGATGATTAATTAATAAACCTAAAAAAACTAATTAATTTTAATTAAAAAAAAGGTTAATTAATTTTAATTAAAAAAGGCTAATGATAAAAAACCTAAATCCTAATTATTTTTTAGGGTTTGAAAAAATAATTTTTCTTAAGTTTGTAAAAAATGTTTTGTTATTTATGGTTAAGTGAAGGTAAAATATTCATTTTGGTCCCTTAAGTATACCCTTGGATTCACATTGGTCCTTTAACTTTTTTCGTGTTATTTTGGTCCCTTAACTTTCAAAACGTTTCATTTTAGTCCTTTTTGTCTAATTAGCGACTAATTTCAAAGTTTTTCCGTCGCTAATTAGACAAAAAGGACTAAAATGAAACTTTTTGAAAATTAGGGGACCAAAATGACATGAAAACAAGTTAAGGGACAAATGTGAACTCAAGGGTATATTTAAGGGACCAAAATGAATATTTTTCCTTAAGTGAAATTAGGGTTAAGAGGAAATTAGAAGCAAAATAAACACAAACTGCCAGGGGTGGATGTTGAACTCACGCCCTTAGCCTTTCCACCCAGCAGGTTAACCACTGTGCCCAACGCGCTTTGGTGTTAGCAAGACAGAACCAGTGTGCTATATGTTACACTGCCATGAAAATATGCAAAAAATTAAATAAAATCCTCAAAACACCAAAAGGAAGGGATCGAACCCACACTCAGGCATAGTAAGGCCTTATTGCGTGCGCTTCTACCACTGGGGTGGTGATACATTCAATGATATAACTTAAACAAAACAATTAAGTAATAAAACAATGTGACTGGACCGGAGAAGCGCCGGAGCCCTAGCTCCAGTCGTCTTCTTCGGTGAGCTCATTTCTTGTCCCTGCAAAATAACAAATATTAGAGGTTCAGTGGTACCCTACCCCCTAAATCGAGGGGCCTGAATCCAATGGTGAGGTTGTTTTTGGCTTAAAAGTGGTTGTCTTAGGAGTTTCGAAGCAAAACTCAGTTCACTCCCTAATCATGGCAAGTCTTCGTCCCTGCATTAAAGCTAACATATTATGCATCAAACCTGCTCTAATGATGTATATGAACACATGTACACGTATCAAATTAGTTAACAATGCATAAATCAAAGGTTTAAATTAAAAAAAAAACTACTAAAACTGGTGAGGGTGAACGTGATGTTCTGGGCACGATCTTAAATGCTTGATGATTGGGATGGATTCCTGGGCACTTCAGGATGATAATGCAATGCTTGGTTTCAATTGAGAAGGGCTGGAAACAAGGTTTTTATGTTGCCTTACTTTCTTGAATTTTTGGAAGTTTTTTTGGACAGGTTTCTTTGTGTAAGGGTTCGTGTCCTTGATGTCTGAAATGATGAGATATATAAAGCCTGAAATTAGGTCAACCAAAGAATGGGCTTGGAACTTTGTAAGAAGCCTTGGTCTTATCTTATTTAACTTTGAATTTAAATTAATAAAATCAAAATAAATAGAATACAAATCTATGTGGTGTATGAAGCAATTCAGGGGTTCACTATAAGTTGCAAAAACACGTTTGGACCTTGAAACATCACTCCACTAGCCCAAAAATTCAAGTTTGGTCACTTTAGGTTTCATGCATTTGCTCAAAATTTCCCAACTTGCACCAATCATAACTCTCTCAATTTTCCTCATTTAAAGGTGCTCTTGGACGTTTTGGAAAGCTCAAGATATCCTCTACAATATCTATGTTGATCATTTTTCATTTGAATACTTTATCTTGATGTAAGTTGCCTTGACAAAAAGTGTTTTTTTGTTGACTTTTGAAATGACCTATAATGTATTGGCCCAAATCTCTCAAATGAAGCGTTTTTTGGATTTGAAATTATAGAGACAAAGTTGTAGAGAATTGAATTTCCTTCAAAATAAGCTTTGGTTAAGGAAAATATGATGAAGCATGTGGAATTTATGCTTGGTCAAAGTTCAGTTGACTTCTCCTTAAGAAAACCCTAATTTGGCAACTTTTGACTTACGATGAATCTTGAGTTTTCTTGATGAATTATGATCAACCCTTTGATCAAATGATGATTATGACTTCACAATATTGATTTTTGCCAAAAATCTTGAGGTTTGACTGTATGTTGACCATACTTGACCTTTTGTCCAATATAGTTGATTTTTAGTCATTTGAACAATTGACTGAGCAAACTTGTGATGCAAGGCTTGAAATTTGACATGAGCATTCTTAGGGACATATGAGAAACCATGAAATCCACTATTGGGCCCAGTTCAATATCTGAACTTGGGCCTTATTCCTTATATACCCCCTTTTTTAATGCGTGAACAAAAAAGCACACCTCCCGCCTTTTGGGCTTTAATTCAATATCTGAATTTAGGGCCTTATTGTTAGCACCTCTTATTTTACCACCCAACCTAATTAACACCCCCTTGCGTTTTATTTTATTTTTATTTTCTAATTTTTATATTATATATTTCCTATTTTTATAATTTTAGTATTATATTAATTATTACTATTAATTATTATCGAATCAAATATCATTTTTTTTAAAATCATTCAAATATATTTTACCTATTGCATTAAAATATCTTTTACCCTGCATTTAAATAAGAATTTTTATAATTAGTATATAAAAAACATTTAACCAATGCTAATTATTTTTCATAAATAAATTAATTTAACAATTAATTTTCAAAAAGGGTTACGAAGTATATTTTGATTAACTGCGCATTTGGTCCAAAATCTCCGCTATTCACACACCCGGGCTAAGTACGAGGGGAATCAAAATATATGTGTAATATATATAAAACACCAACCAACCGCGAACTACAAAATGAGACTCTGATTCCTCCTAAGATGATATGTAGGCATACGACCAAAATCACGGCGAGTTCTTCTATTAAAATAAAACCTCTTTCCCCTCAATTAAAAGACAAACCCTTTTCCCCTAATAAAAAACTAAAACCCTATTTCTTAAAAACCGCGCTTCTAACCCTAGTATCCTTGTGAACAAGGTAAATGAGGGGTTCCTAACACCTTCCCTTCATCTAGATTCGAATCCAAAAGACCTAGAATCTCTAATCTTTTAGGGTTATCCTTTATATTCCCTTCCTTAGGATAACAATTAAGGGTGGAGAATCTGATTTTAAATCCAGTTGCAACAATATCTTGAATTTCATTATTCAAAGCCCAATAGTTATTTGTGTCGTGTCCGGGACCATTGGAATGATAGGCGCATCTTACATTAGGATTGTACTTGGGGGAGGAAGTGTTGGGATTCTGAGGCGAATCTCTTAACATTATCAATTCTTCTTTCAAAAGATGTTGTAAGTCTTGAGACAATGGCATGTTGATCTTAGTATATTATCTCCTGGGTGCGTCTGACCTATGCTTATTTCCTTGTTGATATTGTTGCACTGGCGTAAGATTATAAATTAGCACAGCTCTCACAGACTGGTTACGGTCATTTTTAGCACGAACCTTCTGGCCATACACAAGATTTGTTTCTTTTTTACCGTTGAACATCTTCTTCACAGTACTTGAAGATGCAACCACCTGAATTTTTCCACTTCTAATTTAACATTCAACATGTTCCCCAGTTAATATCAGCTCAGTGAAACCAGATGAAGAGCTTCCGATCTGATGATTAAAGCAAGGCCCTGTCAAAGTTCCCATAAACATATCAACCAGCTCCCTATCAGACAAAGGAGGTTGGACTCTTCCAGCAAGATCCCTCCATTTCTGAGCATATTCCTTAAAACCTTCGTTCGGGCACATGGTCATACTTTTTAATTGCACACGGGTTGGTGTAAGATCAACATTGTATTGGTATTGTTTGAAAAAGGTTGTAGCCAAGTCTTCCCAAGTACGAATGTTGGTTCCTTCCAGTTGATAGAACCAATCTAATCGTGTCTCCGACAAGCTCTCTTGAAATAAGTGTACCCATAACTTCCTATCAACAATATGGGGTTGGATCTTCCGGACATAAGACCTCATATGCAAGTTAGGGCAAAAAACACTATCATACTTCGCAAAAGTAGGGACCTTGAATTTGTGAGGAATCATAACTCCCGAGATTAGACCTAAATCTTCAAAATCCAGCCCAGGCACTCTCTAAATCTCCATAATATTCAAACGCTTCCAGCTATTTATATTTGTCATCAGCAGGAGGGTACTGTTCATATGAATAGTCTTCTTCTTCTTCATCATAACCTTGGTTGTTATTTTCCTTGGCTTTCACACTCTTATCATCTTTCTCTTGGTTATCATCTTCATTTGATGGGACCTCAAAATCTAGAGCCCTTCTGACCGGTCCTTTTAATCTTCTACCCATATTAAGAAAGACAATTGGCTTCTTAGTCTTTTTTTTCTTGGCGATGAGAGCCATCAGTTCTTTCTTCCCCTTGTCTAAGTTCGGGAGCGTATCTTGGAATTGATTGTTTTGAGCTTGAAGTTCTTTCACGGTTTGTTCGAGAGCCATCTTTTATTGAAATAAACAGCAAGAAGATGATAAAACCAGTCTTTGGAATACCTGCTATGATATGATGTATATGGTATGTGAATGCATATGCAATGTTTTCAAGGATATCGCGGGGTAAACAAAAAGGAGATGAAATGTTAGAAGTTGAGTCTGGATGTAGCTATGATTGAAGAACTTTTGCGTCTTTGAACGTCCTTCTATGAGAATAAATCTCACCATGTTGAGTGGGTCCTAGCCTTTGACTCAAAAGAATGCACGTCGGTCTTTGATGGCATCTGGTTAGAGGAAAATAAATCCTTTCATCCCTTTCTAGACGTCTGGTTCATGATAAACTTGCATCACTGGCCCTTGAGATCCTTGAAATGGTCAGTAAAAATGTTATGGTATGATTTTATGATGTCATGTTTGAATAGATAGCAAATACAAATGAAGCACACAATAGCCACAGGTTTAAAGGCTTGCAGGAGGTTCGTAGGTAAGTACCCTCTTGAAGTTCAAATGGCTCAACTTGTCCTAATAATAGTAATCGGGTTCTAGGAGTCTCATATCACAGATCTTTCTTGAAGGTTTTATTTTAGTACATTAACTGATTTTCCACCAAAATATCCCGTGAGTCGAATCTCAATGAGTGTAGCATCGAGTATCAACAAACTTTATACTGCACCAAAGTTGGCCATCTCACTACCTTCTAATGGCCAAGTTGGATCAATTAAGGTTCTAAAAGTCAGTTAGTGCTTATGACACCATGCGTCAGCCTATTGTTCTCCTCGACTAACTCAAGGGACACTAGTACAAACCAAAGTGTCACACTAACGTAGTCATCACTACAACCATATCGGTCTACACCGTACAATTTCCATGATCTATTGCTACTTACCTAAGGTATCCCCAGATCCAGGTGTAGGATCTTTGCAAGAAATAAACTAGAGCAACCCTCAAATATAAAGAAAACAAGGCAAACAATTTTAAGTAAAGGGGATCTAACTTTAAGGTAACCCCTCTTTTTTAAGTATTCCCAAGCAGAGTCGCCAGTTCTGTAATACGGTAGGAGAAATGACTTGTTTTTCATTTTATCGCAAATATTGTGGATAGCAAGAGTCGTCACTGACTTTTCTTTTATTCAATAAGGAAAGGGTGAAAAGAACAGGAAAGACCTTGAGATTTTTGAGTTCGGGGGTAGGTTATGAAAAGGGAAGGTGTTAGCACCCTTTTCATCTGTATTTATCTACAGGTCTTAATCACTTAGCTCACTTTTGAAAATTGCTTTGTGTGTTTGAAAATATTTTGAAATTTTTCCAATGTAAGGCGAACTTTGTAATGATTCTCGTATCTCTCCTCGAGAATGCGTATAAAGTGTTTGTTTGAAAATATTTGTGTGAAATGTTTTTATTTTGAAGAGCTTTGTGAGAAAGCGATTATGAGTATCTACTCACTTAAGGTCGTCATTGTATTTTTCTCCTCCTTTAGATAGTGATATCCATACCATTAGTTAGTAGGAAGGCCTATCGTTGGATGTGAAGGGACATGTGGGGGTCATCGTACAGTCATCGATGGCAACTAGTAAGGATACTTTAGCAATTTCTCGTAAGGGACTAGATCATTTACCTAAAGACAACGTCGAAGGGTCATCGATGGACTATGATCTTTTAATTGAGAGACTTTTCTAAAGCACCCCCACGTTCGAGGGATATGACTGTTTTTATTCTGAAGGCAACAAGGGGGTTACCCTAGAGTTGCAAGTGTGCGAGTGTGTTATGTTCAATTATTTTATCTTTGAAGTTAGGGTTTTCTATCATTCAGTTTTTAGTCTTTCCATACTAAAGCTACCGGCAGAAAACACAGAGCCGCCACCGAACTTTATTTATCCTGAAGGAAGGGGAAATATCGATAAAACCACAAGGGAATGGATAAGATGGTCTTGCGACCAAGAGAAAGGGTAAGGGAGTCGGTTATATGAGGGGAAGGTATTAGCACCCCTCGCATCCGTTGTACTCAACGGGATCCATTTTGTTTGCTTGTCTTAAAGGGTGTATTTATCTACAACTATGTTTGCTTAAAGGGAAATGAATGGTTTTTATTATTGCGTTCGTGAGGGTTTCGCAACCCTTTGCCTATGTATCCAATGAAGGAATCAGAACACCGTAGTTCCTCTAGAAAATAGGTTGGTTTGTTTGTGTTTTTTAATGGGCGGCGTTAACGCACGCATTCTAGCAATAGGCACGACCGATATCGCGGTAGAACGGAGATAGCATGCCCCTTGGGGAAGGTTTTGATTTGTTGAGTGTTTTGCGGGTTTTTTAAAATAAATTCAAGTAATGATTAAGTAGTGTTTTTAGATTTTTGATTTGTGAAAATAGTTTGTTTAGCTAAAAATGGGCGCGGGTGAGATTTTGAAGATACGACGACCTAGTGTCGAAGTTTTGACTTAAAAGGTGTGAGTTTGAAAATCGAGTTTTTTGGGGAAATTATCTTAAGTTTAACAAATAAAAGATGAATGAGGGCATTCGCACGATTAGAAGAGACGTGTTTGATGACGTGAAGTCAACAAAGTCAAAATATTTCTCTTGGATTTGAGACGGACGAAAGATATAAAGATTAAACGATGGATGATTTAATTAGGGTGACAATCTAATAATAACAAAAATTCGATAAGATATTAGTTTGTAAGCATATGTTTTAAACGATTAAATAAATAACCAAAAGTACATAAAGACTAAATTACAATATCATGGATTTTTAACATTTAAACAAATAGAAAAAATTGAATGATAAAAACTAACTTATCAAGCATGTATTTTTTTGAATAATTAAATAATAAAAGATTAATAACATATTAACAAAAATTAAATAAAGATTAAATTATAAAAGCATGTTGCTTTTATGTGTTTTGTAATTAACTCATAATTGTAACCTAAACTATATATAATTAAGTTAAAAGGAATTGAAAAAAGAAGAAGGGAAAAAGAGCAAAAAAGAAAATGTCCCCACCAAGGATCGAACTCAGCTTCTTTAGATTATAGCTCTTTGGCCCAACCACTAAACCATTGACGTCTTTCTGTTATGTAATCTCTAAGAAAAAAATAAAAAGGTAGAACAATCGGGTTGGGCTCTAAATTTAGGCCCAAACCCGAACTGGCCCTTGGAGAAAAAGAAGAAGGGTTTTCGAAACCCTAAAGAAGCAAGGAAGCACGGCGACTGGTTGTTATTGAGAATAGGAAAAAGTCAGATTTAATAATATTTCCAGTAAAAAAAGTTGCAGCAAATACGCAATCTTTTCTTTCTCATCCGTATCATCACTATCATCTTCTACCACTTAAACCAACCATTCGTTTCTCGCTCAAACGAATCGTCATCCTCATATCAATTCCTTTCCGCGATGGCCGTCGTTTCCGCTCTCCTCTTTCTCCACTTTTCTTGTTGGATAGCCTTTCCTATGTTTTTTGTTGAGTTTTAGTAACCACAAGTTGTTCTTGATTTGAAGGTGGGGGGCAAGAGAGAGATGCAGTTCATTGTTGCATAGCGAGTCCAATACATAAAGCAGAGAAAAAAGTATAAAACGGAAAGTGGAGAGAGGAATGAGTTATCGGAAACGCACGTTGAAGAAAAAGATTAAGAAGATCTGGATTTCTGATATCTTCTCTGATCTAAAGAAAGAGCCGCACGTTCTTCGGTCGGTAAGATTCGTACCTTATTCATTCATTTTGTTTCGCGTGTTTCAAGTTCTTCTAGCATTTGATCTGTTATTGTTGTTACGAGCTGAGAAGGTGAGGACGAAGGATGACAGATGCGATGGTGTTTGACGGTTTTTTGAAGGACCTGAAAGCGAAGAAGCTTGAAAATAGGCGAAGAAGGGAAGTTATAGTTCAGTTGCAGAGAAGTTGAAATTGACTGAAGTCGCGAATTGGTCTGTAAAAAAAAGGATGAATGAAGGTTTGGCAGGTAAGTTGGAAATTAGTTTACAGTATTTTAAGTTCTCGATCAGGTTTCCTTTCTTTTAGTTGAAGTACTTCTGTTGATACTTTGCAGGTTAATTGTTTTGGTGGTTGACAGGTTCTAAGGTTTTGTTAACAGGTTAACAGGTTTTGTTATAGGTTCTAAGGTTTTAACAAGTTCTATGTTTTAACAGGTTCTATTGTTATACTTGAGAAAGGCGTGGCAAAAGCAATTTCCATAATCCAGTTCTGGTTTTTCTTTATTCTGATTTCTATTCTTCTAATTTTAAGAACGAATTTATGTTTTGGAATCTCTTATGTTTGAGCAGAGTTGGTTGCAGGTTGTTAGATACACAGAGAGGAAGAGATAGAAGTTGCTGTTACGCGACGGAAGGAGTATGGTTCTTTCATTATACTCATTGTTATTACTGTTATTATGGATTCTATACATGTTTAAAGGCTAACAATCATGCAGCAACTCAAATAAAAATACAACAAAGAAAAGAATGATAAGGCAAACATCATATGGCAAAGAAAAATGGTGCAGAAAGTGATTCAAACATGAATATATGCAGCAGTAGATAGAGAGGAAGAAGAAAATAATACCTATCGGAGCCTCTCCGATGGGGCTTCTAAAAGATAGTAATTTTTTTCCTTGAGTTTGCTATGTTCTTCTGGCTTTTCTCTCTACTGAATTTTAGAACAAAACTATCTTTTTCTGTTTTCACTCTCTTGTTGGATTTTTGACTTCTCTTGGTGTCTCCGATTTTGCTGGTTGTCTCCAAATAAAATCCTCTCCCTTTTACTATGAATGAAGCATGTTATATAGGCAGATTGATGGGTGTTTTGGGGGGGAAAGTAAATAGGTTTTAAACACTTTATGATGCTGTTTTGATTACTTTTTGGTGCAGTCTGCCTTTGGCTATTTTGATATCATTTACAGGATGTTTGGAGCAGGTGCTTGGACTGTTGTGGGCAGATTTAATGCAGGCGATATCTTTTCTCTCTCATCTTTCTATGACACAAAGTTGTTGCTTTTTGAAAATTAATTCTGAAGGGTTTACTTTTAGGAAAGTGATGACAGGGTCTAGAGCTATTTGATAGCTGCCATATTATTTGTCTTGTTTGGATGTTGTTGCCTGTTCTGTTATTTTAGCAGCCTATGTTGCCTTGCTTGGCAGCTTGGTGTCACATGTTACTGCTGCGCTGCTGTGCATATTGGTTTTGGGTTGTGCTGCTGCTGTTTTTGTTGCCTTTCTTTGTTTGTTGTTGTTGGAAAATTTTGCCTTATACATTTGTTGTTTGCTGTTTTTTTGTTTTGAGTTGCACTGCTGTTTGGCAGTTTTGCCGTATATTTTCCGCTTTGTTTCTCTTGGCAGTGGGCTGCTGTATGTTGCAAATTTGTTCCAAATTTCTTTTCCCCTTTTGTGAACCAAAAAGCTTTTTTGTGATTTGCAAAATAGGAGGAGATGGATTATGATTAAAAACAAAAACCTTTCGAATTTCTGATTCCAAATGCAAACCCTAATGATGAGATACCACTTTCTTTTTAACAATCAATTCTTGCTTGAATTTTTCACATGTTGATGATTTGCTAATTTTTCCTTTTTCTTATTTCATGAACCCGAGGATTGGATGATCAAGGAAAGGTTAAAAGACGAAAAGGCCATGGCTAGCAAGGAGCGGATGAGTTTCTTGAAGATGAAGCAAAGAGACTTGAAGAAGAAACATTTATTTCTTTTTTTTTGTAAACAAACATATTTGTAACTCGCATTTCACATTTGTATCTCCTTTGTAATTTGCCTAAAAGAATGTAACTTGAATACAACACTTGAATGAATTCTATGGATGATGAGCTTTGTTGTATGGAAATTAAACAGCTTTTGGATCTTGATTAAAATTTGAAATTCTCACTTGAATGGTTCAAATGATACACTTTGCCTTTGTAACTTGAATTTTAGGAAATCAAATATGATCTTCATAACTTGTGCTTCAAGTAAATCATGCACCTTGTCTTTCAATTCCAAATATTCATATCATGTCCAAACCCCACTTGCACTATCAACGAGAACCGTAACTTTGATGTCTAAACCACAAGTAACTTGTAACTGAAGCAACAAAACATGCCTTGATTATCATGAACCTCCAACCTTATTTCCTCGTAACGTGATGACAAAATTCATTCCACGATCCACTAATCGAGAACCAGACGAGTTTCCCTTTTACCTGAGAAGAGAACTTCAACACAAAATTAGACATAAAGAGGGCGAAGCCTAATACCTCGAACCAAAGTGAATGATTCCATGAGATGCGGGATATGCACATGACTGAGTGAAAATGGTGCAAATGGGATACAAAGTTCAAAGCCAGACAAAAGTAAAAGAGGTAGGGCAAATTTGGGGTACGACAGCTTCCCCTATTTAATCGTCTTAAACTTGAATGTGAGATTGGTGTCCGCCTTTCGAAAGTTCAAGGTGGAAGATGATTAAATACCAGGACCCAAAATTTTCCCTGGAGAGATGGTGTGAGTGTCATTTATGGGTGTGAATGTCTGTTGGGGAAAGACAAACTGGTCTTCTGGTGGACCAGTCATGATGGATAAACATGGTTGAATACGGTAGCTCGTACTGGGGTAACGGTGCCAATACAAGGTTCTTGAAGGAGTGGACAGTAAAGTGGCTGAAAAGATATGGTTGACAATGTCGCGGTGACTGGAGGTAGGATTCATAAGAAACATAAAGATAACACGAGGGTAAAGTCCGCGAAAGACTTACGACCCTAAAAGGATAGCGTGAGGGTGAGACCTACGAATGACCCACAACCCTAAAAGAGATAAAGCGAAGGTAGGACCTACAGACGATCTTCGATCTTAAAAACAAGACGAGGAGAGGGTAAAGCTAAGGTAAGATCTACAGACGATCTACGAACCCGAAAACAAGATGAAAAGAGGGTAAAGTCTACGGACGACCTACGACCCAAAAAATATAACGCAATGGTAAGATCTACGGACGATCTACGACCCTAAAAATATGACGCGATGGTAAGATCTACGGACGATCTACGGCCCTAAAATGCGAAGGTAAGATCTACGGACGATATATGATCTTAAGAGGATGAGAGGGGAGGGTAAAGTCTACGGACGACCTACGACCCTAGGAAAGATAAAGTGAAGGTAAGATTTATGGACGATCTACGACCCTAAAAAGACACAATTATGGTAAGATATACGGACGATCTGCGACCTTAAAAGATAACGTGACGGTAAGATCTACGAATGATCTACGAGCTTAAAAAAAGAGGATGAGAGGGTAAAGTCTATGGACGACCTACGACCCTAGGAATATGACGCGATGGTAAGATCTAAGGATGATCTACGACCCTAAAATGAGACAGTAAGATCTACAGACGATCTATGACCTTAAGAGGATGAGAGGATAGGGTAAAGTCTACGGACGACCTACGACCCTAGGAAAGATTTAGTGAAGGTAAGATCTATGGACGATCTATGACCCTAAAAAGACACCATTATGGTAAGATCTACGGATGATTTACGACCTTAAAAGATAACGCGACGGTAAGATCTACAGATGATATGCGACCTTAAAAAAAAGAGGATGAGAGGGTAAAGTCTACGATTGACCTACGACCCTAAGAGAGATAAATTGAAGGTAAGATCTATGGGTGACCTACGACCTTAGAAAGATGATGAGAGGGTAAAGTCTACGGACGACCTACGACCCTAAGAGAGATAAAGTGAAGGTAAGTTCTATGGGAGACCTAAGACCTTAGAAAGATGAAGCGACGGTAAGATCTACGGACGATCTACGACCTTAAGAATACGAGGAGGAGAGGGTAAAGTCTACGGACGACCTACGACCCTAAGAGAGATAAAGTGAGTATTGAGAGTTGGGGAGCATGACGTACTAACACCCTGGTTTATTTTAGTTGGTAGTGTAGTAACAGATGTTAATTGGAAATTATGAGGATGAAATTATTTGTGGGGATGTTTTGTTGATTTGGGATTGATTTGGGATTGACTTGGGACTGATCTGGCTCATGCTTCATATGCATTTGAGATGATCCATGGATATGCTATGCGTTTGAGGATGCAATTCAATTTGCTGTGATGATTATTATATGCTAAATTCCAAAAACTCATTGGGGTCTGTTGCTCGTCATCTTGAGGTACTAATATGGACTGGTGCTTAAAAATTGAGAGAAAAGAGTTAGCCTTGTCGAGTTCACTAGGGAATTAAATCTTGTTGAGGAGAAATGACTTGATCTGACTTTCTTCATGTGTTGGGCCTTTTGTGAATAACTGAAAAAGGGACGTGGATCTCAACCAATTCCCCAAGTCTCTCTATGTGGGAGAATCGGGCGCTCGGTCGATTGTAAGGAGTCGACGAGGATGAAATCTTGGTCAAGGTGACCGTTATGACTTGCTACCTGTATAGAAGAACGAACACTTGGAAAACCACAGCATTCCCTGGGGATGCCTTCATATCCATGTAATGTAGTGTTTCATACCTTAGCTCGTGATTATTATTGACTTATTGTTTTTAATGCAATGCTTAACAAAGAATTTAAATCACGATTCGCGTACGGGAAAAAATGAAGTAAAAGAACATAACAAAGATTATTTTAATGGAAGAGCAAATTTTTATTAATGAGTTTGGCCCGTGAATGGGAATTAATACATAGAAGCAACCCCTAAGTGAGGAAGTTGCGAAAAAGAAAAGAAATACAACGGGTAAAATGGCAATAAGAAAATCCTGAACTTCTGTTAAAGCTGATATTGCTACAGTTCTCGCATCTTGGGTCGTCCTAGTGTCGTGCTTCCAAAGGATAATAGCTAGATTGATCCATTCCACATTAGGAGGGTGTACGTGAAGAGTCTTCAGGCTGCAGTCTCTCGCTTTTTGTCCCTAATTTTTTCCTAGATCTCCCTTTCGGGTTTTCAGTCCACTGGGACACCCATTTTTGCCTAAGCCGCCCTTTCAGGTTTTCGACTTAGCGGGTTATTCTTTTTTTTTTCTTTTTTAGCCCTAACTTTTGCCTAAGCCGCCCTTTCGGGTTTTCGACTTAGCGGGTCCTTTCATACGTAGTATTTTTTGACTGAGTCTGAATTGACTAGAAGTGGAACGTCTTCCCCATCCATGTTTGTCAGGATTAAAGCACCTCTTGAGAAAGCTTTCTTCACGATGTACGGTCCCTCATAGTTGGGAGTCCACTTGCCTCTTGGATCAGCGTGGATTGGGAGAATCTTCCTTAAGACCAGGTCACCTGCGTGGAACTCTCGAGGCCGAATCTTCTTGTCAAATGCTCTCTTGAGACGCTGTTGATATAACTGACCATGACAAATGGCTGCCAGGTGTTTTTCTTCGATGAGATTGAGCTGGTCGAGTCTCGTTTGAATCCATTCAACTTCATCAAGCTTAGTATCCATCAGAACCCTTAAGGAAGGGATCTCCACTTCGACCAGTAGTACCGCATCCATGCCATAGACTAGTGAAAACGGAGTTACCCCAGTGGAAGTACGCACCGAATTTCGATAGCCATGCAGGGAAAAAGGAAACATCTCATGCCAATATTTGTATGTTCTCACCATTTTCTAGACGATCTTCTTTATGTTCTTGTTCGCGGCTTCGACTGCCCCATTCATCTTTGGCCGATAAGGTGACGAATTATGGTGCTCGATCTTGAACTCTTCACACATTTCCTTCATCATCTTATTGTTGAGATTTGACCCGTTATCAGTGATGATCTTGTTAGGAGTTCCATACCGGCATATGATCTCTCTTTTGATGAAACTAGTGACAACTTTCTTGGTCACATTCTTGTACGAAGCCGCTTCCACCCACTTGGTGAAGTAACCAATAGCAACGAGGATAAACCTGTGTCCATTTGAAGCGCTCGGCTCGATGCGTCCAATCATATCGATGCCCCACATTGCAAAGGGCCATGGTGAAGTCATCATATTCAAAGGAGTGGGAGGAACATGTATCCTGTCTGCGTAAACCTGACATTTATGGCACATTTTGGCATATATACAACAGTCACTTTCCATCGTCATCTAGAAATAACCTGCTTGTAGGATTTTCTTGGCCATGGAATGCCCACTAGCATGAGTACCAAAAGATCCCTCGTGTATTTCTCGTATAATGGATTCTGCCTCGTGTCTATCCACGCATCTGAGCATAACTGAATCATAGTTTCTCTTGTACAGAACGTCTCCTGACAGTAAAAACTTAGACGCCAACCTTCTGAGAGTCCGCTTATCATAAATCATAGCACCTTCGGGGTACTCTTGCTTCTCAAGATATCTTTTGATGTCGAAATACCACGGCCTTTTGTCTGATACATCTTCAGTTGTGAGACAATGAGCAGGGAAAATATGTGTCGGCTCCTTGTAATGACAGATCCTTATACTGGGTGCATGATTTGGGTAATTGACTTTGAACATTGCTGCTAAAGTGGCCAGAGCTTCTTCCAGTTTATTCGCTTCTCTAGGAATATGCTCAAAGGTGACCTCATCGAAAGCGGGCAACAACTCAACTATATAATCCCTGTATGGAACTAAATTACAGTTCCGTGTATCCCAATCACCCCGTACTTGATGTATCACTAAGGCAGATTCCCCATAAACTTCAAGAATCTTGACCTTCAAATCAATGGTTGCCTCAAGGCCCATCACACAAGCTTCGAATTCCGCGACATTATTCATGCAATCAAAACATAATCTGGCAGTGAAAGGTATATGAGTATCGCGTGGAGAGGTCAGAACTGCCCCAATACCGTGACCCATAGCATTCGACGCACCATCGAACGTGAGAGTTCGTCGCTCCCCTGGTTCAGGTCCTTCATTGTCATCAAGTTTCATAATATCCTCGTCTGGAAAATCGAACTTCATGGGCTGATATTCTTCCAATGGTTGGTAAGAGAGATGATCAACAAGAATGCTACCTTTGATAGCCTTTTATGTGACGTACTGGATGTCATACTCAGACAAAAGAATTTGCCACCGAGCCAATTTGCCTGTAAGTGTTGGTTTCTCGAAGATGTACTTTATCAGATCCATCTTAGATATCAGAAGCGTAGAATGTGTCAACATATACTGCCTCAAACATCAGGCTGCCCACATAAGAGCACAACTAGTCTTCTCAAGTAAGGAATACCTCGATTCACAATCAGTAAACTTCTTGCTCAAATAGTAAATAGCGTGTTCTTTTCGTCCAGTATCATCATGTTGTCCGAGCATACTGAAACTACGCGGCTGGAACCTATCATCTGGATGTTAATGAAACATCAATGAAGTCGCCAACGAACGTCTTTTATCCCGCCAAGAGGGAAAGGTAAACATCGAGAAAACCTGAAAAGGGAGAAATCACGGTATTTTGACTGAGAGTTCGGGTAAGGGAGTCTGTTACGCGAGGGGAAGGTGTTAGCACCACACACGCCCATAGTACTCTACAGTGTCCACTCTTGTTGTCTAATCTAATGGGTGTGGTCAAATCCTATGTCTATGGTTTATCATTGAAAAGGGAATGCATGCAAAAGGAAAAAGAAAATAATGTAGGGAAAATAAAAATTATGCTCGATTGGGCCCTACCCCAATGCCTACATATCCCTTTTAAGGAATCAGAGCAGTCGTAGTTTGGCTTATGTGTTTGGGTTGGTTTGTGTTTTTTAATTAAGACAAACAAAGATAGTCAAGATGGCAAAACATCGAATGAAACAACAAACAAATAATACGATCAAACATCGATTAAATAATAACAAAGTAACATGTCAAAGATGGCAAAACATCAAATGATAAAACGGATGACAAAACATCACACCTATCAATGATATTAAGAATCAAAGTAGGATAACAAACATTTGCGATGGTGAAACATCGGCTTCAAACAAATGTGCGATGGCGAAACATCGACTAAGAGATAACATGGCAAAGATGGTGAAACATCAATAAGACAGGTGATAAAACATCACACCTAACAATGATATTGAGAATCAATGTAGGATAACAAACATGTGCGATGGCGAAACATCGGCTTCGAAAAATGTGCGATGGCAAAACATCAATAAGACAGGTGATAAAACGTCACACCTAACAATGATATTGAGAATAAATGTAGGATAACAAACATGTGCGATAGCGAAACATCGGCTTCAGAAAAATGTGCGATGGTGAAACATCGGCTAAGAGATAACAAGATATCATGGCAAAGATGGCAACACATCAATGAAACAGATGACAAAACATCACACCTAACAATGATATTAAGAATCAATGTAGGATAACAAACATGTGCGATGGCGAAACATCGTCTTCAAGATAACACAAACAAGGCAAGATTGGTTTGTATCTTTTACTTTGAAGAAGGGTTTGAGTTCATTAGAAATGTCTTATGATTTTCCAAGAAACAAATTTTTGTTTTAAGATGCAAAATGTAAAGAAAGGAAAAAACAAATAAGGGAAACTGGCCTAGCATTATCCCTAGTGTTATCATACAATGGTTGATCCTAAGGTTGAGGATAAGGGAAAATCCTACCCTAATTTACATGTTAAAGGGAACTCAACAAAACTATCCTATAGGGAACATGCAATGAGAGCGAAGTCGTGATCTCAATTTCTAAATTGAGTGACTCAGCGATCTACAATTAAAGAAGAAAAGCAATTAACATCCTATAGGGAACACGCAATGAGAGCGAAGTCGTGATCCCAATTTCTAAATTGAGTGACTCATCGATCAACAATTAAAGAAGAAAAGCAATAAACATCCTATAGGGAACATGCAATGAGAGCGAAGCCGTGATCTCAATTTCTAAATTGAGTGACTCATCGATCCAAAACAAACACAACACATGCATCAAACAAAAACCAGAGGGCCTCCTGACATATATCAGCAACAGAGGTCCCATCATGCAGTCACAGAATTATGCAAAATGAAAATGGGAGAAAGGAAGTAGTACAATACCAAACAGATAACTATCTGTAGCAATCAAGCAAGAATAAAAGAAACCAAGAGAAACTTCAAGCAAGCTCAAGGAGAACAGTGTTCTATTGTCTCCTTCACTCCAGATGCAAACAAATGGTGCTAGCTTGATCTACTCCCTTTGCTGAAGCTGAATCCACAAGAATTTTAAAGAAAACACCAAGGAATTGAGATAATCGAATCAAGTTGCAAAAGAAGAAAGTAAATTTCAGATCTGAAATTCTTGCAAATGGTGCATTCTCCCCGTGAAATGAGGCTTGTAGTGCACTATATAGTGTGAGTAGAGAAGGTTAGAAAAGGAATTTGGTCTTCCAAGTTGTCCAAGGGCTTGATTGGAAAATTTTGGCAAAAATGAAGTGTGCACAGAATTAGCTGTTTTGCTCGTGCACTCTTTGGCTTCCTATGCATTTTTTGGGCCAAATTACTTCAGAAGATCATGCTTAGAATCTTGGCCCTTAATTCCATTTGATCAAAGAGTGTTGGAGTTTTTGCAATTTTTGGCAATTTTTTTATTTTTCATTCAAGCAAACACCAAGGTCCATGGAACACGAAATGGCTGATATTATGGGCCTTAACATGTCACAAATAGGTCATGGGATGGATTAGGAACAAAGAGAATGGCTGAAACCTGAGTTTTCATGAATTGGCCATTTTGCATATTTGCCAAATTTCAATAAAATGCTCCAAACTTCCAAAACTCATAACTTTCTCATACTTTTGAATTTTGGCACAAATGAGCACAATTTGGAAAGGTATTGAAAAGATATACAATCCCTTAGTTTTGAGCTTTTTCAATTGAATCCATTAAGGTCCTCAAAATTTTGCTTGAAATTCACTAATTTTAAAAAATGACCTATAATTTTGTGACTTCAAAAGACCATAACTCTTGATTCCTTGCCAATTTGGACATGAGACAAAAAGGAGGTGAAATATCATTCCCTTAGATTTCCAAGCATGTTTCATTTGCATTTTCTTGATCAAGGGTGAATAAAACATGAATTTTTGAACTTAAGTCCTTATTTTCCAAAATTAGCAACTTTTAGGGTTTCTTCAAGAACAAGTTTCAACCCAAACCTCAATATCTTTGATCCAATGACCAAAATGGACTTGAAATATGAAAATTACATCCTTGAATTGATGGTTGGCCAAAAATTCACTTGGTCAACCTTGACTTTGACTGATCTTGACCAAAATGACCATTTTGCCCCTCTGAATCAATTGATCCATTTCCCTTCAAAATTGATGATCAAAACTTCAAACATATGATCTTCCAAATATATAGATGCCATGTACAAAGTTTCACTTCAAAATTCTCAAAGAAACCTGATAAAAACTCAAACCCTAGTTTTGGTCAACACCTTAGGAGACTGATGAATCATCTTTAACACTTCAAATCCTTTGGGCATCATGACCAATTCCTTGTGCAAAGACCTCTTAGATACCAAAGAGATGTTATAGCTCCCTAAATCAAGACTTGTACATTTTCCAATATCCTTGCTCAAACAAAACCCTAATTTGACTGGTGAATCCAAAGAGTGATTCCCCTTGCAATCAAACACAAACTTCAATCCTCTGGTGATCCAAAGTGATGGATAAAGTATCTTGAGATATGCCATAACCTTTGAGCTTGAAAGATCCAGAGGTTTAGATAATAAGATTCTACTTGAACAACTTGTCAATGTAATCAACCTTCAAAGCTTGAGGAAGACTTGATAACCAAAGTACTTGATCCCATTACAATGTATGAATGCAATGCAATATGATATTCATGATGAAACATACGGATAAATCAAGAGGGTAAATTTTGGGGTGCAACACACACAACCCATAGATCCTTCAAGCACAGTAAAATACATAATGAGAGGTCTCCCGGGAACTGGTGGTATGAGTATTGGTGGTTCTTGAAGATACTGCTTAATCTTCTCGAAAGCTTCTTGACAACTCTCATCCCAATAGACATCTTGATTCTTGCGTAACAATTTAAAGATAGGTTCACAGGTAGCAGTAAGATGGGAAATGAACCTAGCTATGTAATTCAACCTTCCGAGGAAACCTCGTACTTCCTTCTCATTTTTCGGCGCCGGCATATCTTGTATTGATTTTACTTTGTCTGGATCTACTTCAATTCCTCATTGACTCACGATAAAACCAAGTAACTTACCCGATCGAACCCCAAAGGTGAATTTGTTGGGATTAAGCCTTAACTTGAACTTTCGAAAACGATCAAACAACTTCTTCAAATGAACCAAATGTTCTTCCTCAGTCTGTGACTTCGCAATCATGTCGTCCACATACACCTTGACTTCTTCATGAATCATGTCGTGAAAGAGAGTCACCATAGCTCGCTGATATGTCACACCAGCGTTTTTAAGACCAAAAGGCACGACTCTATAGCAAAAGGTACCCCAAGGAGTTGTGAAAGCTGTTTTATCCATGTCCTCCGGAGCCATCTTTATCTTATTATAGCCAAAGAACCCATCCATAAAGGAAAACACCGAAGACTGAGCAGTGTTATCAACCAATACATCAATATGAGGCAATGGGAAATTATCCTTCGGGCTTGCCCTATTCAAGTCTCGGTAGTCAACACACATAGTACCTTAACATCCTTCTTAGGTATGGGTACAATATTAGCAATCCAAGGCGGGTAATTTATCACAGATAGGAAACCTGCTTTGAGCTATTTTTGAACCTCTTCTTTCATCTTCAAGGCCATGTCGGGTCTGGTCCTTCTTGGTTTTTTCTTTACAGGAGGACATTCTGGCTTGAGTGGCAATCTATGCATTACTATATCAGTGTCTAAGTCGGACATGTCTTTATACGACCAGGCGAAGATGTCAGCATACTCTTGAAGAAATTCGATCAACCCCTTCTTTTCTTCACTTTGCAACGCGACCCCTATCTTGACTTCTCTCTTTACCTCTTCAGTACCGAGATTGACGACTTCTGTTTCTTCTTGATACGGATGGATGACCTTCTCTTCCTGTCTCAAGAGCCTGGCTAGTTCTTCAGGGACTTCACAATCTTCCTCACTATCTTCATTAGCACGATCGACTGAATTCTCAAGGATATAAGCAGCCATAGCATTATCATTTCCAACAGAGTCCGAGACGGATCTGCATGATCGATGATTTTATGTTTTATTTTTATAAAGTGCAAAAGAATATTTAGAATATGAAAAGAAAAGTATTGCCATTTTTATTTTGAAAAAGTAAAAGTAAAAGAAAAGACAGTGAACAAAATTGTATGCGAAAGTGCAATTTTTCATTCAATGTTAAACTAAGATTGAAACATAAGAGGCCCCTTCTACAAGTTGTCAGTATGCCTTGGGCAGGACATATGACTTAAAATGGAAACAGAAAATTACACATCAAGGAAAACAACTTCAAGGATGTCCACGGCAATCCAATTACTGAGCTCCTGATCCGGCGCAACTTGATAGATAAATCTTGAAATATCTTCATCGTCACTTTCAGCATTTGTGGAGAGTACTTGTCCTTCTTTGCTTACACCAGCACTGATGAACATTTCAGAAATTGGGGAAACCTGTTGTCCTATGAGAGAATCCCAACCAGCTTGCACGGAGGATAATGGTTGATACCCAAGACCAAAACGATCTTTCTTCTTTGGAACTTCAATCAATTTTCCCCAACTGTCATGGGGAGGTCTAGCTTCTATGAGGGCTTTGGCATCCTTCAAAGAGGCCAGGGGTATCTCAGACTTCTTACATTCCACGGCGGGGAATTTCTCAACAGTAACAATCTCCAGAGCTTGAAAGGGAAACTCTTGTACCTCGCCTTCCACTTCCACATAACGGTAGGTAGTCATATTATTAATCACTATGTCTTCTTCCCCGCAAACGATGACAACTTGGTCATTCGCAATGAACTTCAGGCGTTGATGAAGAGTAGATGTCATAGCTCCTGCTACATGAATCCATGGACGACCCAAAAGGCAAGTATAGGATGGACAGATGTCCATAACATAAAATGACAAATAGAAAGTGTAGGGACCAATCCTGACAGGCAAATCCACTTTTCCATCCACCGATCTTCTTGAACCATCAAACGCTCGAACATTTAGAGTGGAGGGCCTCATCATTACTCTGTCCATATTCAGCTTAAACAAGGTAACCTTAGGCATCACATTGAGTGAAGAACCTATATCCACCAAAACTCGAGATAAAACAGTGTCCAAGCACTTCATAGAAACATGCAGCGCTTTATTATGGGATCTGCCTTCAACTGGGAGTTCATCATCACAGAAACCCAAACAATTTCCCACAACAATATTAGTGACTATTCCTTCAAACTGGGCCGCAGAGATGTCTTGGGTAACATGAGAAGAACATAAATTCTTCAACAAGGCATTGTGGTGAGCCTTTGAACACAAAAGGAGAGACAAGATGGAAATCTTGGATGGTGTCTGGTTGAGCTTGTCCACTACTTTGTAATCACTCCGCTTGAGAATTCTCAAAAGTTGCTCTGCTTCTTGTCCTACAGAAAGTTCGGGTTGACTATCCATCACTTGCTTTCCCCTGGCCTTAGCTAGAGCTTCACTGTTAGTTTCCTTAGGAGGTGGTGGTGGAGGAGAAAATATTCGACCACTACAAGTCATGTTACTGGTTCCCGCAATGTTGGTAACATTCTTGTCACCTACCGGAGGGCACTCATACCTCTTTCCATGAATATAAACTACATTATACTCCCATGGAACTGCCTTCGAGTCATTGCTTGTAGGAGGAATAGGAGCTTGAATCATTGTGGGGGGTAATAGGAACCTGAATTGTTAACGGAATACTAGGGGTGGCTGAAAAGCTTCTCGGATAGTAGAGGATTTCCAAGACATCAATCTCTTCTTCTCGGAATACTTTCTCTATCTGTAGGACACCTTCATCGATCAACTGTTGGATGGCTGTCTTCAACTCAGCACACTCTTTTGGTTTGGAAGAACATGTTAAGCAGAAGTCATGGAGTTCTTGTAGCACTTCATGCTTTAACAAATGTTCTCTGACAGTTTCCAAAGATATATTAATTTCATCAACCTTTGATACCAAAACCCGTTCATTAACTTCTTCAATAGCATTGACTGTTCCCCCTTGATGAGGAGGCATGAGATTATTTTGAATATTCGGACCAACAGGGTTGAAGTTGATGGCTTTTGCATCGATGAGATCTTGAACTTTGCATTTGAATGCTCTACAATTTTCAATTGTATGGCCTAGGGCACAAAAATGGAATTCGCAATGAGCATTACTATCATATCCCCTAGGGAGAGGATTTGGCGGTGGACCGAGTTCGTGCAATTGAACCATTTGACTAGCAAGTAACTGCGGGATAAGCTGAGCGTAGGACATGGGAATGAGATCAAATCTTCTTTCAAGGGCTCTTTGTCTTGGAGGAGCTCTCGGGCCTTGTGGTTGTTGATTCGGTTGTTGATAAGTTGTAGGAGGTGCAAATTGTTGTTGCGGAGCATAATGTGGTTGCGGAGCGAAAGGCCATTGTTGGGCCATCCAGGGTGCTGGAGTTGTAGCAGCATATACTTGAGGAACAAATTGGTTGGGAACAGCAGCAGGTGTAGGAAAATAAGGGAATCGGACTTGAGGAAATGCGGGAGCTCTTCCTTGGTTGACGGTGATGGCACTGGTCTCGCCCTCTTTCTTCTTGACAAAACCAGAAAATGGTTTTCCACTAATGCTTGCATTGTTGTTAACATTGTTAGGAACACCTTGAATCGTTCCAGCCTTAATGCACGTCTCAACATGTTCACCAATGATGACCATATCAGAGAAATAAGTAAAAGTGCTACTGAGCATATGCTAGAGATAAAGGCCTTGTAGAGTACCCATAAACAGATCAATCAGCTCACGATCCAAGAGAGGAGGTTGGACCCTTGCAGCTAGTTCACTCCACCTCTGAGCGTATTCTTTGAAAGACTCTTCAGATTTTTGTACCATCCCTTGGAGTTGAGTACGGCTAGCAGCCATGGCAGTATTTTAATGGTAATGTTTCAAAAAAGCGTCAGCAAGCGCTCCCCAAGTACTGACATGAGACCTTTCCAATTGCATATACCAATCCAACGGTGCCCCGGTCAAGCTGTCTTGAAAGAAATGCATGAGTAATGGTCATTTTCAGCATAGGCCACCATTTTGCGACAATAGGAACAGAGATGAGTCTCTGGGAAAGAAGTGCCTTTGTATTTGTCAAACTCTGAGACTTTGAACTTGGGAGGAATAATTACCCCAAGCACGAGGCATATTGCAGCAGTATTGAATCCGGAAGCCTTGATACCCTCCATGGCTCTAAGTCGCTCTTCGAGAGCATGATACTTTTCGGAGTTTCGGCAACCCCGGCAGCAAGGTTCACTTGGGGTTCATCAAGATCAAGAACATCATGATGATCATCGACATCATTCCTAGGAGCGTCGGTAGGAGTCTTAACATTTGCATTGTCATTTCTCCCATTAGCAGAAGTGGAATGTGCAGCAGTAGTAAGCTTGGCAACACTTTGGTGTAGTTCTTCCTGACCCTTGATCACGGCATGAAGGGTTTCCATAAGTTGATCCATGTGAGTACCCATGGTGTCCATATCCCGACAGAGTGCATTCTGATTCTCTTCAAAAAGATCCATTAGCCTTCGTTGGTTGCCTCTGGTACGGTAAGGATGTGGATGAGTCGTCTTTGCTGTTTATTGGATTCTGAGAAAGGGGACCCCAATGAGTTTTTGTTGTGAAAAATGAATGCATGGTAGTATGGATGAATGCTTTATCTTCATTTCTGAGGAGACCCAAAGACTCATCTATCTTTTAAAATTTCCTTTTTTGAAAAGCTATATCAACGAGACTTGTCTTTGGATTTCCCTAGATATGAGATGTATATGATGATATGATGTCATGGTATGCTATGGCGTGAAGTCTCAGCTCCACATATTCTGGATAACCATTGTGTAGTCCGTTGCACAGGCTGAAAATAACAGGATCAAAAGTTCGACGTCAAAGGCATGGAGTCAAAGTAACCACCCACGAGGTATGTACTAGGGGTTTATCACATTCCGAATAAGGTTCTAAAGAGTTCTCGAAGTCTACGCTCTTCCTTTGGATATTACAGATGTCCCAATTACTTGGTAATCAGTAATATTCGCAGGAAAAACTCGTCCGAGTGCAATATCGTGTGACAACTACTTCTGGATTACTCCATTATAGTCTACGCACTGCACCTAAAAGGCCAGGATGGGTTAATGGTTCTACGGCCCTCAGCTTCTCGAGTTCCCAGGTCGAAAGCAACAACGTCTTCCCGATTACTCGGTAAACATCACTACTTTCAAGGGGACCTCCACTGAGTGGGGTATTTTCATGCCTCCTTCTTCGGGATTACTCCCTCAAAGTTAACATGACTATACCGCCCGTCCTAATCCTATGTGTAACCTAAGTCTGGGTATAGGACTTATCAAAAGTAATCACCAATCCCAACATCACAATTTATCCAGAATATGCGAGTAGCAACAATATATGCAATATATACAAAAGAGTAAGGCAATAATAAAACAATAAAGCAAAATAAAGCGAATAAATAAACACCCAAAAATACAAATAAACAAAACTAGGAGAGACTCGCAAAAAGTCCCAAGCAGAGTCGCCAGCTGAAGCTACCGACAGAAAACACAGAGCCGCCACTGAAATTTATTTATCCCGAAGGAAGGGGAAATATCGATAAAACCACAAGGGAATGGATAAGATGGTCTTGCGACCAAGAGAAAGGGTAAGGGAGTCGGTTATGCAAGGGGAAGGTATTAGCACCCCTCGCATCCGTTGTATTCAACGGGATCCATTTTGTTTGCTTGTCTTAAAGGGTGTATTTATCTACAACTATGTTTTCTTAAAGGGAAATGAATGGTTTTTATTATTGCGTTCGTGAGGGTTTCGTGACCTTTTGCCTACGTATCCAATGAAGGAATCAGAACACCGTAGTTCCTCTAGAAAATAGGTTGGTTTGTTTGTGTTTTTTAATGGGCGACGTTAACGCACGCATTCTAGCAATAGGCACGGCCGGTATCGCGGTAGAATGGAGATAGCATGCCCCTTGGGGAAGGTTTTGATTTGTTGAGTGTTTTGCGGGTTTTTTAAAATAAATTCAAGTAATGATTAAGGAGTGTTTTTGGATTTTTGATTTGTGAAAATAGTTTGTTTAGCTAAAAAAGGGTGCGGGTGAGATTTTGAAGATACGACGACCTAGTGTCGAAGTTTTGACTTAAAAGGTGTGAGTTTGAAAATCGAGTTTTTTGGGGAAATTATCTTAAGTTTAACAAATAAAAGATGAATAAGGGCATTCGCACGATTAGAAGAGACGTGTTTGATGACGTGAAGTCAACAAAGTCAAAATATTTCTCTTGGATTTGAGACGGACGAAAGATATAAAGATTAAACGATGGATGATTTAATTAGAGTGACAATTGAATAATAACCAAAAATCGATAAGAGATTATTTTGTAAGCATATGTTTTAAACGATTAAATAAATAACCAAAAGTAAATAAAGATTAAATTACAATATCATGGATTTTTAACATTTAAACAAATAGCAAAAATTGAATGATAAAAACTAACTTATGAAGCATGTATTTCTTTGAATAATTAAATAATAAAAGATTAATAACATATTAACAAAAATTAAATAAAGATTAAATTATAAAAGCATGTTGTTTTTTATGTGTTTTGTAATTAACTAATGATTATAACCTAAACTATATAATATCAAGTTCAAAGGAATTGAAAAAAGAAGAAGGGCAAAAGAGCAAAAAAGAAAATGTCCCCACCAAGGATCAAACTCAGCTTCTTTAGATTACAGCTCTTTCGCCCAGCCACTAAACCATTGACGTCTTTCTGTTATGTAACCTCTAAGAAAAAAATAAAAAGGTAGAACAATCGGGTTGGACTCTAAATTTAGACCCAAACCCGAACTGGCCCTTGGAGAAAAAGAAGAAGGGTTTTCGAAACCCTAAAGAAGCAAGGAAGCGCGGTGGCTGGTTGTTATTGAGAATAGGAAAAAGTCATATTTAATAATATTTCCAGTAAAAAAAAGTTGCAGCAAATACGCGATCTTTTCTTTCTCATCCGTATCATCACTATCATCTTCTACCACTTAAACCAACCATTCGTTTCTCGCTCAAACGAATCGTCGTCCTCATATCAATTCCTTTCCGCGATGGCCGCCGTTTCCGTTTTCCTCTTTCTCCACTTTTCTTGTTGGCTAGCCTTTCATATGTTTTTGTTAAGTTTTAGTAACAACAAGTTGTTCTTGATTTGCAGGTGGGGGCAAGAGAGAGAGATGTGGTTCATTGTTGCATAGCGAGTCCAATACGCAAAGCAGAGAAAAAAGTATAAAACAGAAAGTGGAGAGAGGAATGAGTTATCAGAAACGCATGTGGAAGAAAAAGATTAAGAAGATCTGGATTTCTGATATCTTCTCCGATCTAAAGAAAGAGCCGCACGTTCTTCGGTCGGTAAGATTCGTACCTTATTCATTCGTTTCGTTTCGCGTGATTCAAGTACTTCTAGAATTTGATCTGTTATTGTTGTTACGAGCTTAGAAGGTGAGGACGAAGGATGACAGATGCGATGGTGTTTGACGTTTGTTTTATTGGGCGAAGTCAAGCAGGCCTTAGCTTTATTGGGCCCAGAAATTCAGTTGGCACCCCCCTTTCAGTAATACCACCAGGCCCATTTACTTCTTTTTTATTTGTTTTCTTTATTTTATTCTTTATTCTTTTAATTTATTTTATTTATTCTTAATTCATAAATTAACTATTTTCCAAAAAATCAATAATTCACAAAAATTAGGATTAGTTTTTTTTTATTATCAAAATTAATTTAATTTAGTTTAACTTAAGGAAATTGTAATTTATTTTCATCAATAAAATCAAATAGAAATTAGGTTAAAACTCTTGATTTTATTTTATTTTATTTTTTTCTCAAATAAATAAAAATACAAAAATAGGTTTTAAAATAAATTAATTTATTTTTCTTAATTTAAAATTAAGTAGAATTAGTTTTTTTTCTTTTTAATTTAATTATTTCTTTACTTTCTTAAATAACAAAACATGACAAAAACATTTTCTCAATCAATCATCAATAGGTTTAAGTCAAGGGTAAAAACCCTAGTTGTCTCATATTTAATTCATCGCGCGCGTGTTAATTATTTTTGCCAATATTTCTGTAAATGTTCATGGCTTGTAATAGTTAATCTAGGGCTTTTTACTTATCGCCTCTTCCCCGGGTTTTTGGCTATGTAATTAATCCCCCTCCCCGAAACCTTGTAATAGCGTAGATTTACTTTCTCGCATTTTAATTCCCACAAATATTTGACTGTTTAGATGTATGCTAATAGGATTGTATGACAAGAATGCATGATAAATTAACATAGTTAGAAAACCCTAATGTGCAAAGATAAATATCTGAAAACAAATCACTCGCACATATCACTCTTAGGGTATACTCTCACTTCGGTTGCCTTCGGTTAACGATCATTAAGCATAGGGTGTCTTAGTGGTTGCCCTCCTGTCCAAAAGATCAAATGTCTTGTTCAAATGTTGTCTCAGAAATGTTGCCTCGGAAATGTTGCCTCGAATATGATCTTAAGAATCTGGGGTTATTACTAAGGTGTCCTAACATTGCTTTAGTGATCTTACGTGCCTTTCGAATTGACCCTTACAACCCCAACGATGGTGCTACTTATTTCTCAATAGTAGGATAGCGTTGTCTAAAGGAAACAAGAATAGAAATGATCTTTTTTCGAGTAGGTAGATGCTAGTAGGTACTTGCTCAAATCAAAACTTTTCACACTTACACTTTTCAAAACATTTTTCAAAACAACTTCGTCACACCTTTGAGGACTGATACAAGGGTTATCACGAAGTAAAACTTTTCAAAACAAAGCACGCAAACACAAGAAATTTAAAAATGAGCAAGTACCTAAGAGCCCATGGAAAACCATGGATAGAAAGGGTGCTAACACCTTCCCTTTCTATAATCTATCCCCCGTACTCAGAATATCTCGAAAAAAGATTTTTTCTATACTTCTTTCCTTTCCGGTTGGATGAAATAAAAGTCGGTGGAAACTCTTGCTTACAGCGACATTTTGCAAACACAAAACGCAAAATGCAAACCAGTATTAACAGTCGGTTCTGCCACCGTATCATAGAACTAGAAACTCTGTTGGGGACTTAATAAGTGGGGTATACCTTAGGATCTAGTCATCATAATTGCTTCTCTTGATTATTTTGTTTGCTTTACTTTTAAAGGGTTTGTTTAGAGTTACTATAGATCCTAACCCGGATCTGGGGAATACCTTTTAGGTAAGTAGCAATAGACTGTGAGGGAACTGTACGGCATAGACCGATATGGTTGAAGCAGTAGCTATATTGGTGTGGCACTTTGGTTGGTACCGGTATCCCTTGTGGAGAAACGAGGAGAATACGGGGCCGCCGCATGGTGTCGTTAAGAATCAACTGACCTTAGAACCTTTAATCGCCCAACTTGGACATTAGAAAATAGTGAGATAGCCGACCTCGGTATAAAGCTGAGAACTGGTTGATACTCGATGCTACACTCATTGAGACCATACTCTCGGAATAATTTTGGCTGCAAGAAAAGATTGCGTGAGCTGAAACCATGACCGATGGAGGATGGCCAGTGATATTGAGATCCTATAAAACCTGGTTACTTTTTCTAGGACAGGTTGAAGCCAACTTAACTTCAAGAGGGTATTACCTTTAACCTCATGCAAGCCTTAAACCTAAGGGCTTTGTGTGACTTGTTTGTCTTTGCAATACCTGTTATTTGCTATACCTGTGTTTTATCATGACATCATGCATCATAACATAGCATTCATGCTTAATTACACTAACCATTTCAAAGACCAAGGGAATTTATCTTTGTTCTATTTTGCAGATCATGGCTTATGTACGTAGAAAGAATATCTGAATCAACTTTGTGGAGATACCATCTCAACTCAAAGAGCTAGTGTCAAGAATTTCTGAAACTTCTATGTTCATTAAGAGACATGGTCAACTTCTCAGCCTAGTTACTTCAAACCCTGATGAACAGATGATGAGCGTACTTTTTTAGTTCTTCAATCCCGAGCATCATTGTTTCACCTTTCCAGATTATCAATTGGTACCCGCCTTGGAGGAATTCTCTCATCTATTGGGCATATCCATTCTTGAACAGGTACCCTTCACAGGTATGGAAGAAATTCCTAAGCCAAAAGTCATTGCTTCAGCTTTGCATTTGAAACGGGCCGATGTGGTATCCAATTGGGAAACTCGAAGCGGAGTCGAAGGTTTTCTAGCCAAATTTCTGATAGACCAAGCTCAACTAATTTTGGATGATATGGATTTTCAGGCTTTCGAGGATGTCTTGGCTCTTCTTATCTATGGTTTAGTTCTCTTCCCTAATCCGGACTCTTTCATAGATGTGAATGCTATCAAGATTTTCCTTTCTCGCAACCCTGTGCCTACCTTGTTTGGAGATATCTTGCACACTCTCTATATTCGTACCACGAGGAGAAGAGGGACTCTTATGTGTTGCATTTCGTTGTTGTCAAGGCGATTTATTTCTCACATCCCTAAGTCTATGCTGAAGAACGAAGGAGGTTTGGGTTGGTCGCACAGAATAATGTCACTTGCTCATACGGATATTCTTTGGTGTTCCCGGGCTATGGAAGACGTTGTTGTTATTGACCGTTGTGGGGATATCCTAATGTCCCATTACTTGGTATCATAGGAGGTATAACTTACAATCCTTGTCTAGCTTTGCGACAATTTGGTCATGCTTGAAGAGATGGTCCCCATAGGTTACTTCTCGAGGATATTGCATTCGACTATGAGGATGATGTTAAGGGGCGTCGCCGGAGGTTCATACGAGCTTGGGGCATGGTAAATAGATCTGACCCCCATGAGTTGGGACCAAAGACTTCCCTTCCTATGCAGCCTTACCTCCAATGGGTCCAAGCTCGTTCCCAGAAGCTTATGATGCCTTATGCAGCAGTGTTACCAGTGATTGTGGAACCCACTACCGAAGACGATATTCCTTACACGGTTCTCTATCCTTACATGCCCACTGATCTTGGGGAGCTACAGAGGTCTTGGATTCAACTGAACAATGAGCGAGATACTTACAGGGAGCAGTTCCACGAGCAAGAGAGGAAGGTCTTAAAGCTCACCAGACAACTCGAGGAGGAAAGAGTGCTCAATGACTACATCAGCACAAAGAGAAAGCGTCCATGGTACTTTTGATTTTGCTTTTCTAGTTTTAAATTTGTTTTTATTTACTTCTTTGTAACGCCTTAAGGGCATTGTTGAACATTTCAAAGTTAAGCTAATAAAGTTTTGTTTATTTTTGGTTTGCAAATTTAAATCTCCCAAAGTCTTTGAAATCATTACATGTGCATCCCATTATCATGCACATCATCACAGGTACCACTACAGGTTTCTTATCTTCTTCGCTGTTTATTTCAGCACAAATGTCTTCCGATCAAGCCATCAAAGATCTTCAGGCACAGAACGCCCAGTTCCAACAGATGTTCATAAGTCTGGCTAAGGGGCAAGAGGATCTGAAAACCCTCATTCTGGAAGAGAAGAAGAAGAAGAAGAAGAAAAAGAAGAAGAAGAAGGTTGGTATTCTGAATATGGGCAGAAGGTTTAGAGAAAGGTTAAAGCATCAAACTGATCTGAACTCTTCATCCAAGGAAGGGGAGAACTAAGAAGAAGAAAAGGACCCTAGTCCTGCAGTCTCTGATAATGATACTGATTTTGATGATGAGCAATATCCTCCTGCCGAGGATAGGTACAAGCAATTAGAAGACCGCCTGAGTGCTATGGAAGTTCAGAAGATACCTGGTTTGGATTTCGGAGAACTGGGACTGGTATCGGGAGTGGTCATCCCTTAGAAGTTCAAGGCTCCAGTTTTTGCTAAGTATGATGGAGTGTCTTGCCCAAAACTCCATCTCCGCTCTTATGTCAGGAAAATTCAACCCCACACAGCTGATAGAAATTTGTGGGTGCATTTGTTTCAAGATAGTCTGTCAGGGACTCAACTTGAATGGTTCTACCAGTTAGAAGGGGTCAATGTTCGAAACTGGGAAAATCTTGCTGCTGCTTTCTACAAGCAGTATCAGTACAATGCCGACCTTGCTCCCACTCATACTCAACTCCAGAGTATGTCCATGGGTGCAAGTGAAGGTTTCAAAGATTACGCTAAAAAATGGAGAGATTTGGCTGGCAGAGTTCAACCCCCTTTGTCTGATAGGGAGTTGGTTGATATGTTCCTGGGGACGCTGTCTGGTCCATTTTTCAACCACTTGATTGGCAGCTCGTCGTCTGGTTTCACCGAGTTGATTTTAATTGGAGAAAGAGTGGAGGCTGGAATTAGAAGTGGTAAAATACAGAAAGATGCCTCTTCGAGTTCGATAAAGAAACCTTTTACTGGTAAGAAGGAAGCCAGTGCAGTTTATAGCCCGAGGGGCCAAAACAGATCTGAACACCATCTAACGGTAAATGTTGTAGTGATACCAAGACCCGTTGTTTCTCCATAATGCAACAATCAACAGAGGGTGGAAAGACCATAGCGACAGTTTACCCGCATTAGCATGACATTGGCTGAAGTGTTACCTCACCTGCTGAGATCCAACTTGACCACATTGAGGGAGGCTCCCAAAAATCCAAACACTACCTCTCCTAGATACAATCCCAATGCACGGTGCGCCTACCATTCTGAGAGTCATGGCCACGATAACAATGACTGTTGGGCTTTGAGAAACAATGTACAATATTTGATGGAAGCTAAGGAGATAGAGTTCGATGCTCCAGAAAAGCCGAATGTAATATCTGCTCCTATGCCTAAACATGGTCGTGGGGTTAATGCTGTGGACAATGATTTGTTTCTGACCTCTGTTGAAGAAATTTATACTCCTCTTATGATTGTTAAGAGGAATTTGTTGTTGGCCGGTTTATTTTCAGGTTGTGGTGAAGGTTACCACATGTGCTCGATTCTACCTGCTGGTTGCCGCTTGTTGAAGTCAGGTGTTCAGAGCCTGATGGATAATAAAGAGATTATGTTCTAGAAGACTATGATTCCTGTTGTTCCCAATGAATATGTCGCCATCATAACCATTTCCGCCAATCCTTCCAAGGTTTCCTTGAGAAAACCTATTAGGATTACACTTGTTCCAAGAATTGATCCGCTAATAATCACTGTTCCTGGTCTCATCCCGTACACTTCAGACAAGGCTGTCCCATGGCATTAAGCAAGAGTTGAAGAATGAAGAAGCTGATACTGATGTCATTAATATTGTCGGGGCTAGTAAGGTTACCAGAAGTGGAAGACTTTTCTCTCCCGAGATTTCTCCTCCGATTGTCCACAAACCTATTATCATTCCATCTGCTAGTACATTAACTACTGTTCCAATTCTTACTCCAGTTATCACCCCTGTCGCCAAGCCATCTGGGACTCGGGGCAAAGAAATCATAGGTGAGCCTGCCCGGACGGAGGCGCCTAGAAAAATTGTTGTGGAAACCTCTAAATAAGAAATAGAGGAAATACTGAAAATTATCAAGAAGAGCGACTACAATGTGGTTGAACAGTTGGGGCAGACCCTGTCAAAGATCTCCATGTTGTCTCTGTTGTTGTATTCTGAAGCCCATGCAAAGGCTTTGATTCCATTTCTCAAGACTGCGCATGTGCCGCATGAAACTTGTGCAGATCAGTTCAAAGATTGTGTGGCTAGCCTGATTGCTGACAATGGGCTAGGATTTTCAGATGCAGATCTGACCGCTAAGGGGAGGAATCATAATGATGCTCTGCATGTCTCGATTGAGTGTAGGGGAACCACTATGGCTCATGTGCTAGTGGATACCGGGTCTTCACTGAATATGCTGCCAAAGAAAGCGTTGGACCATTTGGATTGTAAGGGTTTGACCTTAAAGTCGAGTAACATTGTGGTAAGGGCGTTTGACGGATCAAAAAGAATGGTGCACAGGGAGGTGGACATCCCTGTCAAATTGGGTTCTCAAACCTTTGGGTCCACCTTTTATGTAATGGACATCAGGCCGTCGTATTCTTGCTTGCTGGGTCGTCCGTGGACCCATAGGGCTGGGGCAGTTACTTCTACACTCCATCAAATGTTGAAGTATCCAGTGCAGGGGAAA
This sequence comes from Vicia faba, assembly GCA_948472305.1. Classification (NCBI taxonomy): domain Eukaryota; kingdom Viridiplantae; phylum Streptophyta; class Magnoliopsida; order Fabales; family Fabaceae; genus Vicia; species Vicia faba. Next base: position 120,594,533 of record OX451738.1, read on the forward strand.
ATTTTCACGGTGCGAGGTGAAGAAGAGTACATGGTGATTCATCTCAATTCCTTCCGTTATGTGGAGATAGATGGGGAGTTCATAGAAACTCCTTGTCAGAACTTCGAAGAGGTCCCTCAGGCTTTGGCATCAACTGAAGTTACTACCAACAAGCCTCCACTGAAGATGGCTTCTCTCAAGGATGCCAAGGTTGTTGTTGAAGAAGGGGCTCAAAGGGCTGTTAGGAGCGCGCGGATCGGAAGACCTCCTCTACACATCAGCAACCGGGGAGTTAATGCAATTGAGAACAGTGAAGAAGATTCAGACATCGACAGCTGGATTTACCCAACAACCAACGGTGGACTGAATAACTGGACGAAGAAGGACTTCATACCTGTTTCTTTTATTCCGCAGTAATTGACTTTTGTTTTAAGATTTGTAATAAACAGTTTGAAACTTTACGGCCTGGTGCCTTGCCCAAGGCACCTTGGCCTTACTTGTGAGGGCTTATTATTTGTCATTTTCATATATCATTAATAAAACATTGGACGTTTCTTGCATTACAAATTTTGCGCTCCTTGGTTTTCTTTTATGTCTCCCACTTTATCAAAATAGCTATTCTCTTACACACACTCACATATCATGCTGCAGATCCATATCCATTCTGGATCCCATTGATAACAGCTCTGCTACTTCTAGTTATGACTTCGAAAATCCGATCAACCAAGCTGAGGACGAAGGTGAGGATGAATGTGAGGTGCCTGGGAAGAGCCAGTCGAGTCAGTGAATTTGGGTACAGAGGAAGACATGAAGGAGGTTAAAATAGGTTTGAATCTGGAGCCTAGTGTCAAACAATGACTAATACAGATGCTACACGACTATGTTAAGATCTTCGCCTGGTCCTATGAAGACATGCCTGGTCTGGACACTGATATTGTGGTACATCACCTGCCGACTAAAGAAGACTTCCCTCTGGTAAAACAAAAGTTCTGTCGTATGCGCCCTGAAATGTCATAGAAAATCAAGGCAGAGGTCATGAAACAGTTCCACGCGGGATTCTTAGCTCTCACTTCTTATCCGCAGTGGGTTGCCAACGTTGTTCTGGTACCTAAGAAGAACGGTAAGGTACGGATGTGTGTGGATTATAGAGATCTGAATAGGGCAAGCCCCAAGGATGACTTCCCACTTCCTCACATTAATGTTCTAGTCGACAACACCACGCAGCACAAGATCTTCTCCTTCATGGATGGTTTTTCTGGCTACAACCAAATCAAGATGGCTCCTGAGGACATGGAGAAAACAACCTTCGTTACACAGTGTGGAACCTTCTATTACAAGGTAATGCCTTTTGGGTTGAAGAATGCTGGGGCAACTTATCAGCGCCCCATGGTCGCTTTGTTCCATGATATGATTGATCACGAGATTGAGGTTTATGTTGATGACATGATAGCCAGGTCCTAGACTGAGGAAGAGCATCTTGATCATCTCCAGAAATTGTTTGACAGGTTGAAGACGTACAAGCTGAGGTTGAATCCGAACAAGTGTACCTTCGGGGTAAGGTCTGGTAAACTTTTGGGTTTTGTTATCAGTGACAAAGGTATTCAGGTGGACCCTGCAAAGGTAAAAGCCATACAGGAGATGCCAGCTCCCCGCACAGAAAAGGAAGTTAGAGGTTTCTTGGGACATCTGAATTACATCGCCAAGTTCATTTCACATCTGACTGCTACTTGTGAGCCAATCTTCAAACTGTTGAAGAAAGATCAAGTGGTAAAGTGGAATGATGAATTCCAGACTGATTTCGAGAGAATCAAGGAATACCTTCAAGAACCACCAATTTTGATACCTCCAGTTGAAGGAAGACCTTTGATATTATACTTGACAGTGCTAGATAACTCAATGGGGTGTGTGCTGGGGCAGCATGACGAGTCTGGTCGAAAAGAGCACGCCATTTATTACCTTAACAAAAAGTTTACCGACTGTGAGACCCTATACTCATTACTTGAGAAAACTTGTTGCACTTTGGCATGGGCTGCTCGCCGACTGAGACATTATATGTTGACTCACACTACTTTGTTGATATCAAAGATGGATCTGATCAAGTATATTTCCGAGAAGCCCGCTCTCTCCGGAAGAATAGCAAGATGGCAGATGATCTTAACCGAGTATGATATCCAATACATAACCCAAAAAGCAATCAAGGGGAGTGTATTGGCGTATCATTTGGCGCATCAGGCCATGGATGACTACCAGTCCATGAATTTCGAGTTCCTGGATGAGAATATCATGTTGGTAACCGACTACGAAGAACCTGGACCGAATGAAGGACCTGAGGAAGGATCCTGATGGTCTATGTATTTTAATGGAGTATCAAACGCTTTGGGTAATGGCATTGGCGCTATAATTTTATCTCCCGAGGGCTGTCATACTCTGTTCACCGCCCGATTATGTTTTAACTGCACCAATAATATGGAGGAGTATGAAGCGTGTATCATGGGTGTTCGAGCTGCTATTGACCTGAGGATTAAGTTCTTGAGTGTATTCGGACACTCCGCTCTGGTAGTAAGTCAGATCAAAGGCGAGTGGGATACGAAGCACCCGAATCTTATTCCTTACAAAGAGTATGTACTGACATAGCTCCCGCACTTTGAGGAGATAACCTTTGAACATTTCCCAAGAGAGGAGAATCAGTTAGCGGACGTGCTAGCTATCATGTCTTCTATGTTCAAAGTTAGGTGGGACAATGAGGCTCCCCAGATTACCATTGAGAGGTTGGAAGAACCCGCACATTGCTGTGACATTGAGGTTGAAGAGGTTGAAGAGGTAGCAGATAAACCCTGGTTTCACGAGGTAAAAAGGTATCTTGAGGCTCAAGAATACCCCGAGGGGGCATCTTTTGATGATAAGAAGTTTCTGAGAAGATTCGCTGCGAAGTTCTTCATCAGTAATGGTATCCTCTATAAGCGTAACCATGATTCAACCTTATTGTGGTGCGTAGACAAGAGCGAGGCAGAAAGGATCATGACAGAATTACATGAAGGTACTTTCATAACTCATTCCAGTGGACACACCATGGCAAAGAAAATTCTACGGGAAGGATATTATTGGTCCACTATGGAAACCGATTGTTATCATCACTCTCGAACCTGTCATAAGTGCCAAGTCTATGCAGATAAAGTGCATGTACCTTCGGTTCCTCTGAATGTTTTGACAGCTCCTTGGCCCTTTGCAATGTGGGGCATCGACATGATCGGCGAGATCAGACCTACAGCATCTAACGGGCATCGTTTCATTCTGGTAGCCATTGATTACTTTACGAAGTGGGTTGAGTCAGCTTCCTTTGCTACAGTAACCAAGAACGTCGTGGCGCGGTTCATCTGACACAATCTGATATGTCGATACAGTGTCCCAGAGAGGATTATTACTGATAATGGTACAAATCTTAATAACACGATGATCACCGAGCTCTGCAAACAGTTCAAGATACAGCATCATAACTCTTCTCCCTACCAGCCGAAGATGAATGGCGATGTTGAAGCAGCTAACAAGAACATCAAAAATATTGTATAGAAGATGACGGTGACATACAAAGACTGACATGAGATGTTACCATTCGCTCTTCATGGGTACCGTACCTCAACACGAACATCGACAGGGGCAACACCCTACTCTTTGGTGTATGGCATGGAGGTAGTCCTACCCATCGAGGTCCAGATTCCCTCTCTCAGGATTATGATGGATGCGGGTTTGAACGAAGACGACTGGATCCAAACCTGACTTGATCAGATGAACCTAATCAACGAGAAGAGAGTTATTATTATCTGTCATGGTCAGACGTATCAAAAGTGAATGATCAAGGCTTTTAACAAGAAAGTCAGACGTCAAGAATATCAAGTTGGGGATCGAGTGATCAAGCGCATCATACTACCACAAGGTGATCCCAGGGGAAAATGGACCCCCACATACGAAGGGCCATTTATGGTTAAGAACATTTCCTCGGGAGGAGCTATGATTCTAACCACCATGGATGGTGACGACCTTCCTCACCCCGTCAATGCAGACATAGTGAAAGATACTACGCATAATCAAAGACCCACTAGGTTGACTGGCCTAGGCAAAAATAAGGGCTTCCCGGTGAACCAAAAGGGTTCGGGAAAAAGTAAGGGATGAAAGTAAAAAAAAAACTGTACACCCGGCAAGTCGAAAACCTGAAAAGGCGACTTGGGCAAAAAAGGGTATCCCGGTGGACTGAAAACCCGAAAGGGCGGTCCAGGCAAAAATTAGGGATCAAAGCATAACACTATGTCTCATTGGATCATCTTGCAACCAGACCTCGGTATCAACTATCAAGCTCGAACGACGCCAATCAATCTGATCCACCTTCGGCCAAGCAGCAAAGTGATGAGATGCTCGAAGATATAAAGGCAATAGCAGAGTTGGAACCCAATGGGGTCATTTCACATAGCTGTTTTTCTTTCTTAAAACACAAATTGTAACTTCTATCTTTCGGCGGCGTTCTCTTACTAGAGCGTCAGCCTCTTTGTACAAAAACGCCTATTACATGCCAACTTCAAAATCAATACAAGTCATTTTCACAAAACTTTAATTTGTTTTCTTTTTCCTGTTTTGTTTTGCAAGAACGTCCGATGGTTCATTTTCGATATGTGAATTTGAAAATAATTGCTTCCTATCAGAAATATTTACATAAGAAACAAAAGGAAATTACTCGTAATGCTAAAAAACAGGGACAAACAAGAAGTGCCCAAACCTTACAGTTACTCTGCCTATCAGGTACCGGGATAGAGCCAGCTTGAGAGCATAAGTGGTGGTACATATGCTCCCCACAGAGTAAAAAAGTATCCAAAAACAGCGATGTTAGCTTTCCCGAACAGGATATAACTCTCCCCAGCTGAGGTTCATAATCGCGAGTGAGTCAGTAAATTTTTCCCCAAAACAGAGTTTACTTCTCTCACAAGCAGAAATTCAATCTCCAATGGAATTCATTACTACCAGCAACGGAAATTCATCCCCAGCTGAGTTTATTTCTCCAAATTAGCGATCTATCAACAGAGTATCTCCTCTCCAATAGAGTCATTCTCCGCAGAGTTATCCGTAAACAAGGGGAAAATCCCCCGCTAGTCATCTCTGTTCACCATCCCCAACAGAAGTGGAGGACCTATGTTTTTTTACAACAGTCAAGAATACATACTGTTTCTTATACGCTCCAAACAGTAGTCATGGATTTATTTTCCCAGACTCAGATTATTACGCCAGCATTTCATGCTCATACATCATGACATGTGCATACATTGCATATAACATAATCTCAATTATTTCGAGAATCTCATCACAATGCATCTAATGCATCGCACATGATTAACCATATATTTGTTTCAGGAAAGACAGTTATTATCAACAATTTCCAACAGGTACATGATCAACACTCGAAGATAAACAGAGTAATCATCGGCGACAAATGTAACCTTATCCAGGTTCCTTCTCACAGCCCTACTATCCGGGATTTCATTTCGAAGTAACCCTACTATTCAGGTTCCTTCTCACAACCCTACTATCCAGGCTTTCATCTCGAAGTAAACCTACTATCCAGGTTCCTTCTCACAGCCCTACTATCCATGCTTTCGTTTCGAAGTAACCCTATTATCCAGGTTCCTTCTCACAGCCCTACTATCCAGGCTTTCATCTCGAAGTAACCATACTATCCAGGTTCCTTCTCACAGCCCTACTATCCAGGCTTTCATCTCGAAGTAACCCTACTATCCAGGTTCCTTCTCACAGCCCTACTATCCAGGCTTTCATATCGAGGTAACCCTATTATCCAGGTTCCTTATCACAGCCCTATTATCCAGGCTTTCATTTCGAAGTAATCCTACTATCCAGATTCCTTCTCATAACCTTACTACCCGGGTTCTGCCTCTCTTATCCCCAGACAACAGTCCACAACACTGTAAGACCGGGACCCGATCAAACACAATTGGTTTCACATTTCCCCAGAAATTCGTGGTGTAACATATACCCCGACCAAATACGCAGTTCACTTCAGCTCCCCAAACCGGAGTTATTCCCCAGTAGAGTAACAGACAATTGAAGCTCCTAAAACTCTATTTTTCCCAAGACAGAGACCAGCATTCCCCAACAAAGTCCTCCTCAACAACAGGTATACAGGTTCACGCAAAGGAATCTCTTATGTGATCGACATCTCTTCGGATGGCATCTTTAAGCCCATCTCCGACAATTCTCTAGCAGCTACCAAATGGCATCTATAAGCCCATTCCCGATATCATAAATCACTTCATACGAGTGCAAATTTCTGGGCACTCTAGTGTTCAATCATCTTCTACCTTCAGATCACGAAAGGCAGACAAGCCAATCTACATCCTCAGGTTTAAGAAGATTGATCAGGGGCAGCTGTTGTACCCCAAAATTTTCCCTCCCATATTTCTCAACACATGTCAAGTGAGGTCCCCAAATTGCTCAAGGAAATTCAAGAGTTGACCAGACAAACTCTCTCCTAAGGCAGTTTACCTCAAATTAGGGTTTCACTTTTCATCAGGATATATAAACCACAAAAGACTCAAATTCGCACCATTGTCCTAATATGTTCTCAAGATCATCTAGGTCAAGTTCCAAGTCTTGCAGAGGAAGTTTACGTAGTCAATTGCTCAAAGGCCTGAAAATCGACTGTGCTAGGTCAAAGGACAACTGTGGCCCATATACAGTCAAACTTCAATATTTTTGGTCAACATCCTCATTTTGAAGTATCATTCATCATTTGATCAAGGGTTTATCATGATTCATCAAGGATTTCTCACAATTCATCAAAATCCAAAAGTTGCTAAATTAGGGTTTTGCAGGAAAAGTCAACTCAACTTTGACCAAGCATAACTTTCTCATACATTATTAGAAATGACTAATCCAAAGCTCATTTTCAAGAGGATGCAATTCCCTACAATTAAAATCTTCATCTCCCAAGTTCAGAATATGCACTCACAAAAAGATATGAATTTTCACATTATAGGTCATTTTGAAAAGTCAACAAAAACACCTTTTGGGTCAAAGCTTCATACATGAACATGGAAGACTCAAATGAGATGAGACCAAAAGGGTTGCTTATGGGACATCCTAAGATTTATAAAAAGTCCAATAACACCCTCCTAGGGTCAAAATTGGAGGAGATATGCCTTGTCAAAGTTGGCCATTTTTGGAAATTTGCACAAAGTCAACAATGCTCAAAATTGCATTTTTCCACATGGGCCCATCTTTTCAAGATTGGATCTCATTCCTAGCATAGTCCATGACCTATGGGACCCTCCATGCTTTATTTATTTGTTTATTTAATTTATTTTGATTTTTATTCATTTAAAATTCAAATAAAATCAAATAAATCCAAATAAATCATATAATGTGTTTTAGGGATGATTTTTGCATTGAAGGAAGATCTTATGTGCTGTCAAATGAGAAGCAAATCGTTCAATCCAAGAACAGACACAAAATATCCATATTTGGGCAATTGTTCAAGATTTGATTTTCTCTTAAAACCATACCATTATTCTTTGGATTCTTTCCAATTCTATTACCCTAGATTGATTCACTACTTATGTCAGGATCCTAAAGACCTAGAAGACAAGTTTTCAGACGCGCGGATTGCCTCAAAGTGTCAAACAAAGTTCCAAATTTTCAAAGAAAAGTGCAGATTGGATCTTGCTCTATAGGCCGTTTCAAACTTTTCCAAGGATCAAGTCACATTCCCAGGCACTCACTGAACCTGTAGCAAGCATTCGCACGACCTGAAACCTCAAGAATCATGTTCTACGCCTCCCACGGTTTATCCAAAAATTTGATTCTGATTTCATTAATCCATGTATCTTTAGTGCTTTTGATTGCCATACTCATGTTTATCATCATGTTTGCAAGCTAATCGTTTTATTCAATTGCATTTTTGATGACTATATGCGAAACTTCCATGGCTAGGGTTTTGTGTTCTTGTTTAGGGCTTTGCAGTATAGGCTAAATTGGACGTTGATTCTGGTACCATGATACTCGTGAGGATGAGACGAGTTGATTGGTACTAGCCATGGTCATTTATATTGCTTGTGGACAATTTTTTAGATGCACAAGTTTGTACCTACAACGAAACATCCGTAGGTAAAAGCTTGTTTACCTAAAAAGACGGTTTGGTGAAGAAGACGATGTGTGGCACTCCCTGGTTGGGTGGTTTGAATTTTAGCGTGTTTTTCCATTAACCATTATTTTTCATATATTATATTTTATTTTCATTATATGTACAAATAAGTCAAGCAGCTCAGTTGGCAAGCGTGCATTGGAAATATGCATAAGGACCTGGGTTCGATCCCCAGGTCCCAAACTTTGTTCATATTATTTTGTTTCATGAGATCAGGTACGCTGTAGCCTCCAGCGTCCACCATGTACCATCAACATCTGGCCATCAAACACATCTCTAGCCCAGATCAACGTGCCATCCTTAGAGGCCTACCATGCTCCTGAAGTCAACCTATGCATCAGATCCAGCGAAGTCAAGCAGGCCTTAGCTTTATTGGGCCCATAAATTCAGTTGGCACCCCCCTTTCAGCAATACCACCAGGCCCATTTACTTCTTTTTTATTTCTTTTCTTTATTTTATTCTTTATTCTTTTAATTTATTTAATTTATTCTTAATTCATAAATTAACTATTTTCCATAAAATCATAAAATCAATAATTCACAAAAATTAGGATTAGTTTTTTTTTATTATTATCAAAATTAATTTAATTTAGTTTAACTTAAGGAAATTGTAAATTATTTTCATAAATAAAATCAAATAGAAATTAGGTTAAAACTCTTGATTTAATTTTATTTTCTCTTTTTCTCAAGTAAATAAAAATACAAAAATAGGTTTTAGAATAAATTAATTTATTTTTCTTAATTTAAAATTAAGTAGAATTAGGTTTTTTTTTCTTTTTAATTTAATGATTTCTTTACTTAAATAACAAAACATGACAAAAACATTTTTTTAATCAATCGTCAATAGGTTTAAGTCAAGGGTCAAAACCCTAGTTGTCTCGTATTAAATTCATCGCGCGCGTGTTAATTATTTTCGCCAATATTTCTGTAAATGTTCATGGCTTGTAATAGTTAATCTAGAACTTTTTACTTATCGCTTCTTCCCCGGGTTTTTGGCTATGTGTTGTACCCCAAAATTTTCCCTCTCATTTTTCAAAGATTCTCTCATAAGATCTTCTATGACGTCAAGTTTGCAGCAGTGATACATCAATTTAGGTTTAGAATTGGCCCAAGGGCAAAATGGTCAATTGCATACTAGAAAGTCAAACTTTGACTTTTTGGTCAACATTATATTCCAAAGATCAAATTTCATCAAGACATTCAAGAATATGAAACTTATTCATCAAGAAATCAAAAATTCAAATTTCATCTTTGAAAAGTCAAAATTTCAAACTTAGAAATTTTTCTAAGTGTTGGAAAATTCATGTTTTTTCACAACTTTATGCCAAATTTCCAACATGATGCAAGATGATTCAAAAGAAACTTTAAACATGAAAGTTGTAGATCTCCATGAGATCTACAACATTTCTTTACACAACTTCTCCTATAAGTGCTTGGATTTTAAGTTATAGATTCATGAAGTCATGGCATTTTTGAATAAACACTTAGAGAAATTTTCAGCAGTTTTGGTTAGGTTTTTATCCCAACTTCTTGGCCAATTTTCATTAAGTTCCAGTTTTATTTAACAAACGTGGTCAACATGGAAGTTGTAGAGGGTGTTTCAATCTTTCCAAAACATCCAAGAGCATGAATTTATCATATTTGAGCTAGGAGATTCAAGGGCCTGAAGTTGGACATTTATTCTTGAATTGCAAGCCATTTTTGTTGAAGAACACATAATCCAATTGGCATGATGTGTTGCATAATCTTACTTTGCAGGCTTTGTGACTTGCAAATCTTACCATAATTTAATGTTTACATAAACTTTTAAGCTATGGTCCATTTGGTTTAAGCATTGTCCAAGTGATCTTTCCATTTTTGGCACAAAGTTGACATTGCCATTCTTGCAAAGTAGCTTTAATCACAAAGTTAACTCTCCTTGAGCCTCTGACTTATCCCTTCTACACACACTCAACATACAAAATCAGAAGGGTCTGCTTAAAGTTTCCAACAACTCTATGCAACAAAGTACAAAGCATTGGAACTATAGTCTTCAAGCTTGCTTCATGTACAATCTAACCTAGCCATAACATGTGATTCAAAATCTGAGTTTTGTTTCAAGTCTCAAACCTTCTCTATAAATAGAGATGCAAATCACAAGAGAAAGAGGTTATGAAAAATAGAGAGAAAGGCCAGGAAAATAGGAGGGGAAACTAACACTCAAAAATCATTTTTGCTGTCAAAAACCAGATTTATACACAAAACCTCAATTTTTGGGCTTTGAAGTCCACACCTTTGAATCTCACACCTTGCAAGTTTTCTCCAAACAAACCATTCAAACACTTCACATACACCATATAGAAGTTGTTCAAACATAAGAATAACTTCGGTAACATCACTATCACCATCTTCCAAATTCAAAAACATACATTGCAACTTGACTTGGTTGGAGCGGTTCAACCATTTTCAGTATAAAAGGAAAGTTGGAGTTACTTCAAGAAGGTTTAAAGGAGCTCGATCAATCACCACTTTGCACCCGAATACCTCTGTATGTATCCTAAAGCTTCCGCTTCGAGAGGTAAAATTTCTCAAACCGTGATCTCATTGTTCATACATCATTTGATTTTGTGCTCAAAAGATATAACAAGACAGATCAAAGAGGAAAAAAACATAGTAAAAAGCCAGACCAGAGGTTGACACGGGTGCCCGTGTCACATCACACGGCCCGTGTCAGCATATTTGGGTTGAAAAACATAGTAAAATGCAGGTACAGATCAGCTATCCGGACGAAGGCTCAACCACTGACTATCCCGGAAACCTCCAAGAAGGAAATGGAGGAGATCTTGAGAATAATAAAGAAGAGCGACTACGACGTAGTTAAACAGATGGGGAAAACTCCCTCCAAGATCTCCATGCTAGCATTGTTGCTGTGTTCTGAGGCACATGCGAAAACCCTGGTGAAGTTCCTCAAGACAGCTCATGTGCCTCAAGAGACGTCTGCTGACCAATTTTAAGATTGTGTGGCCAGCCTGATAGCTGATAATGGCCTAGGCTTCTCAGATGTTGATCTAAAACCAAGGGGAAGGAAGCACAACGAGGCATTACATGTCTCCGTGGAATATAGAGGAACAACTCTGGCCCATGTCTTGGTGGACACTGGCTCATCTTTGAATGTTTTACCGAAGAAAGCTCTCGACATACTAGACTGTGAAGGATTGACGTTGAAACCCATTAACATAGTCGTAAGAGCATTTGATGTCTCAAAGAGGATGGTTCACGGGGAGGTGGACATCCCCATAAAGATTGGGACTCAAACTTTCAACTCAACTTTCTATGTAATGGACATCCGCCCCTCTTACTCCTGTCTGCTAGGACGGCCCTGGATCCATAATGTCGGTGCTATCACCTCCACACTACACCAGATGCTGAAATACCCGGTCCATAGAAATATTATCACTGTCCACGGAGAGGAAGAGTATATGATTAGCCACCTCAATTCTTTCCGGTATATAGAATTGGACGACGAGTTCATTGAAACTCCTTTTCAACATTTCGAAGAAGTCTCTCAAGAGGTAGCAGTAACCAAGACAGTGTCCCAGATCACAAGACCTCCGCTTCGGATGTCATCTCTGAAGGACGCTGAGGCAGTAGTAGAGGAGGGTGGATGCACCATCTGGGGGGAACTTCTAGATTTTCCGTATAAATCTGAGAAGTTTGGCTTAGGGTTTACTTCAAGTGCTCAGAAGGTTGTGCGTTGTGTCCGTGCTGGAGGGACACCCCTAAAGATTAGCAACCGAGAGGTCAATGCAGCGGAAGATGGTGAAGAGGATTTCATCTTGGAGGATTGGATCTTTCCTACTGTCAACAGAGGACTTTGCACTTGGGAAGCCAGAGACTTTGTCCCAATAACTCTCATCCCTCAGTAATTTATCTTTTACATTTCTGTTGGACTTATAATATTCACAAACAATTCTCACATTTAAAACCTTGTGTCTTGCCCGAGGCACAATGGTCAATTTGTAAGGGTTTTTTATTTCATCTTCATATGACATTCAATGAATCATGGACGTTTTTCACATACAAACTTTTTCTGCTCATTTTCTCTCTTTTACATTTTATTCTTTAAAGGATGGTTATACCCTTACACACACCCACACTCACAAATGCAGGTACCCCTCCATTCCGGATCCCATGGGTAACAATACTGCTATGGCATTTTATGACTCTGAGGATCTAATCTACCAAGCCGAAGACGAAGGTAAGGAAGATTGTGAAGTACCAGGGGAACTGCCCAGGCTACTACAACAAGAGGAAAGAGCTATTCAACCTCACGAGGAACTAGTGGATACAATCAACTTGGGTACCGAGGAGGATAAAAAAGAAGTCAAGGTGGGTGCCAATCTGGAGCCTAGTGTTAAGGAGCGCCTGATTCAACTGTTGCATGATTATGTTGAGATCTTTTCCTGGTCATATAAAGACATGCCAGGGCTCGATACAGACATTGTGGTACATCGTCTCCCTACAAGAGAAGACTGTCCACCAGTAAAACAAAAAGTCTGCCGTATGAGACCTGACATGTTAGAGAAGATCAAAGTGGAAGTCATGAAACAATTCAATGCCGAATTCTTGGCTATCACTTCCTATCCCCAATGGGTTGCCAACATTGTTCCCGTGCCTAAAAAGGACAGCAAAGTACGAAGTGCGTGGACTATAGAGACTTGAATAGGGCCAGCCCTAAAGATGATTTTCCACTTCCCCACATAGACATCTTGGTTGACAATACGGCCCAGCACAAAGTATTTTCCTTCATGGACGGATTCTCAGGTTACAACCAAATCAAAATGGCACCTGAGGACATGGAGAAAACTACATTTGTCATACAGTGAGGCACATTCTGCTACAAAGTGATGCCATTCGGACTGAAGAATGTTGGGGCAACCTATCGGCGCACTATGGTAGATTTGTTTCATGACATGATACATCATGAAATAGAGGTCTACGTAGATGATATGATAGCCCGATCACAAAATGAAGAGGAGCACCTCGATCACTTGCAAAAGTTGTTTGAGAGACTGAAGGAGTACAAACTAAGGTTGAACCCAAACAAGTGCACATTCGGAGTACGGTCCGGTAAACTCCTAGGTTTTGTCGTCAGTAACAAACGCATCGAGGTCGATCCCGCCAAGGTTAAAGTGATACAAGAAATGCCTGCTCCTCGTACTGAGAAGGAAGTTAGAGGATTCTTGGGGCGCCTAAACTATATTTCCATATTCATTTCTCACCTAACAGCTACTTGTGAGCCAATCTTCAAACTATTGAAGAAAGATTAAGTAATCAGATGGAATGATGAATGCCAGATTGCTTTCGACAATATCAAAGTGTACTTACAAGAGCCTCCTGTTTTGATGCCACCAGTTGAGGAAAGACCACTGATCATGTATCTGGCCGTTTTAGAAAACTCAATGGGGTGTGTATTGGGGAAGCATGACGAGTCTGGCCGAAAAGAGCACGCTATTTACTACCTGAGCAAAACGTTTACCGACTGTGAAACCAGATATTCACTACTCGATAAAACTTGTTGCGCTCTGGCATGGGCCGCTCGCTGGCTAAGACAGTATATGCTAACTCATACTACTTTGTTGATATCTAAGATGGATCCGATAAAGTACATCTTCGAAAAAACTTCTCTGTCTGGGAGGATAGCTAGATGGCAGATGATCCTAACAGAATATGACATACAGTATACTACCCAAAAAGCTATAAAGGGCAGTGCATTGGCTGATCATCTTGCTCATCAAGATATAGAAGATTATCAGTCCATGAAGTTTGAATTCCCGGATGAAGACATCATGACATTAGACAACTGTGAAGGAATCAGGCCATACGACAAACCTGAACAAGGATCCCGATGGACTCTGTTCTTTGATGGGGCATCCAATGCACTTGGTAATGGTATCGGCGTTGTACTCATATCTCCGGAAGGGTGTCATACTCCCTTTACTGCCAGACTTTGCTTTAATTGTACAAACAACATGGCGGAGTACGAAGCATGCATCTTTGGTCTTAAGGCTGCCATAGATTTGGGAATCAAGTCTTTAGATGTGTTTGGAGATTCAGCTTTTGTCATCAGTCAGATCAAAGGGGAATGGGACACTAAACATCCAAACCTTATCCCTTACAAAGAACTTTTTTTGACATTGCTACCACATTTTGAGGAGATTACCTTCGAGCATTTCCCGCGAGAAGAAAATCAGCTAGCAGACGCTCTAGCCATAATGTCATCTATGTTTAAACTTAATTGGGATAACGAAGCTCCCTAAATCACCATCGAACGAATGGACGAACCAACACACTACTACGAGATTAATACTGAAGAGGTAGTGGACCAACCTTGGGTTCATGAAGTCAAGAGGTATCTTGAGGCTCAAGAATATCCAGAAGGAGCTTCAATCAATGATAAGAAGTTCTTAAGGAGATTCTCTGCGAAGTTCTTCCTGAGTAATGGCATCCTGTACAAACGTAATCAAGACTCTATTCTGCTTTGGTGTGTGGATAAGGTTGAAGCGGAAAGGATCATTGCTGAATTACATGAAGGTACTTTCGGCACTCACTCCAGTGGGCATACGATGGCGAAGAAAATCCTACGGGAAGGCTATTATTGGTCTACCATGGAAGCAGATTGCTATCAACACTCTCGGACCTGTCATAAGTGTCAAATTTATGCTGACAAGATGCATGTACCTCTGGTTCCTATGAATGTCTTGACGGATCCTTGGCCCTTTGTTATGTGGGGAATTGATATGATTGGCGAGATCAAGCCTACATCCTCCAATGGACACCGCTTCATCCTAGTGGCCATTGACTATTTTACCAAGTGGGTCGAAGCAGCTTCCTTCGCTTCTGTTACTAAGAATGTCGTTGCCCGCTTCATTAAGCAAAATCTCATTTGCCGGTACGGTATCCCGGAAAGGATCACCACTGACAATGCTACAAATCTTAACAACATTATGATCACCGCCTTGTGCGAGCAATTCAAAATTCAGCATCACAATTCTTCTCCCTACCGGGAAAAGATGAATGGTGTTGTTGAAGCTGCAGATAAAAACATTAAAAAGATCATACAAAAGATGACAGTCACGTACAAAGACTGGCATGAGATGTTACCATTCGCTCTCCACGGGTACCGCACCATACCCTATTCTTTGATTTACGGCGTGGAGGTTTTCCTACCTATTGAGGTTCAGATTCCCTCTCTGAGAATTATGAAGGATGCAGGTTTGAATGAAGACGATTGGATCCAGACTTGACTTGATCAACTGAACTTAATTAACAAAAAGATACTTACTGATGTCTGCCATGCTCAAATGTATCAAAAACGGATGATCAAGGCTTTCAACAAGAAAGTCAGGCGTCAAGTATATCAAGTTGGGGACCTAGTGATCAAATGCATCATCTTTCCACAAAGTGATCCCACGGGCAAATGGACTCCTACCTATGAAGGACCATTTGTAATCAAGAACATATTCTTCGATGGGGCAATGATCTTGACCACCATGGACGGTGACGACCTGCCACACCCTGCGAACGCAAACATAGTCAAAAGATACTACGCATAAGAGACACGCTAAGTTGACACACCTGGGCAAAAAAGGGCATCCCGGCGAACCAAAAAGGTTCGGGCAAAAATTAGGGATAAAAAAATAAAAAAATCTGTACACCCGGCAATTTGAAAACCCGAAAGGGCGACTTGGGAAAAAAAGGGTTTCCCGGTGGACTGAAAACCCGAAAGGGCGGTCCAGGCAAAAGTTAGGGAATTAAAGCGTATGACTATGTCCCGTTGGATCATTTGACGGACAACCTTTGGCTTCTACTGACAAACTCGGAGTTTCTGATCAATTCAATCATCTTCGGACGAAGCAACAAATACACAATATATTCAGAGATATAAAGGCTATAGAAGAATAGGAACCCCATGGGATTATTACACATACCTAACTTTCTTTGTATAAATTTTTCTTGTTTTATGACAGCATTCTCTTACTAGAATGTTTGTCCCCTTTGTACAAAAAAAATACTTATTCAAAGTCCATACAAAGATACTCCTTTGAAAGTGCAAAAAAAAACTATTTTCCTTTTCTTTACTTTTGTGTTTTGTTTGCAAAAACGTCCAATGATTCATTGATAAACATATGCATTTGAACATAATTACTGTTTACAAATCAACAAAATGAGAAAGACAATTAATGATAGGTTGAAAGGACAGGAAAACGTCTCTAGGATATTCCATAAGTAATCCCCACAGTACGTCATTTGAATCCCCAGCGGAACTAAACTTTAAATTATTAATTCCCAGTAGAAATCGTCAAATTTCTCAAAATTTCCCACCAAATCTTACAGGAAGTACATGGCATTGCCCTCACAATAGAATTTACTTCTCTCGAACAAGAGTTCGTCAATGCTTCAACTCCAAGACATGAAAGTTCAACATATTCTCAGCAGCTTTCAAGGATTTATTTTCCTCAATCAAACAGCAATACAGCAAATTAGCTTACATGTGCATACATTGCATCCATATATCATAAACATTGATAAAGCAAATACATTGCATCATACATTTCATGCAATATAACTTTTTGTTTCAGCTAACATTTTACCCTTTTTAGGATAAGATTAACAGCTACCATTAACAATATGCAATCAGATACAGTACGGATACGCTCCAGATACGAATGCCATTCTGATACTCATTCAGATTCACCTTTTAGATACAGTACGGATACGCTCCAGACACGGATTCCATTCTGATACTCATTCAGATTCACCTTTTAGATACAGTACGGATACGCTCCAGACACGGATGCCATCCTGATACTCATTCAGATCCAGCTTTCAGATACAGTTCAGATACGCTCCAGATACGGATGTCATCCTGATACTCATTCAGATCCAGCTTTCAGATACAGTTCAGATACGCTCCAGATACGGATGCCATCCTGATACTCATTCAAATCCAGCTTTCAGATACAGTTCAGATACGCTCTAGATATGGATTCCATCCTGATACTCATTCAGATTCAACCTTTTGATATAGTTCATATACGCTCCAGATACGGATGCCATCCTGATACTCATTCAGATTCAACCTTTTGATACAGTTCAGATATGCTCCAGATACGGATGCCATCCTGATACTCATTCAGATTCAACCTTTTGATACCTTCAGATACACTCCAGATACGGATGCCATCCTGATACTCATTCAGATTCAGCTTTCAGATACAGTTCAAATACGCTCCAGATACGGATGCCATCCTGATACTCATTCAGATTCAACTCTCAAATACGAGTTAGATACAATCCATTTATGGATATTATTCCAATACTCAATCCAACACATCCATTATTCCAGTGTAAGTCAACCAGAGATTTATTCTGATACTTCTTCTATTCCAACCTGCAATCATTCTGGATGGCATCTACAAGCCCATCTTCGGCAACTTTCCATCATCTCTCCAAATGGAATCTTTTAAGCCCATTCCCTACACAATCAACCACCACATCATCGAGTGCAAATTTCTGGGCACTCTAGTGTTAAGTCATCTTCCACCTTCAAGTCACGAATGGCGGATCCGCCAATCTAACTCTTCAAGTTTAAGAAGATTGAACAGGGGCAGCTGTTGTATCCCAAAATTTTCCCTCTCATTTTTCAAAGATTCTCTCATAAGATCTTCTATGACGTCAAGTTTGCAGCAGTGATACATCAATTTAGGTTTGGAATTGGCCCAAGGGCAAAATGGGCAATTGCATACTAGAAAGTCAAACTTTGACTTTTTGGTCAACATTACATTCCAAAGATCAAATTTCATAAAGACATTCAAGAGTATGAAACTTATTCATCAAGAAATCAAAAATTCTAATTTCATCTTTGAAAAGTCAAAATTTCAAACTTAGAAATTTTTCTAAGTGTTGGAAAATTCATGTTTTTTCACAACTTTATGCCAAATTTCCAACATGATGCAAGATGATTCAAAAGAAACTTTCAAAATGAAAGTTGTAGATCTCCATGATATATACAACATTTCTTTACACAACTTCTCCTATAAGTGCTTGGACTTTAAGTTATAGATTCATGAAGTCATGGCATTTTTGAATAAACACTTAGAGAAATTTTCAGCAGTTTTGGTAAGGTTTTTATCCCAACTTCTTGGCCAATTTTCATCAAGTTCCAGTTTGATTTAACAAAAGTGGTCAACATGAAAGTTGTAGAGGGTGTTTCAATCTTTCCAAAACATCCAAGAGCATGAATTTATCATATTTGAGCTAGGAGATTCAAGGGCCTGAAGTTGGAGATTTATTCTTGAATTGCAAGCCATTTTTGTTGAAGAACACATAATCCAATTGGCATGATGTGCTGCATAATCTTACTTTGCAGGCCTTGTGACTTGCAAATCTTACCATAATTTAATGTTTATACAAACTTTTGAGCTATGGTCCATTTGGTTTAAGCATTGTCCAAGTGATCTTTCCATTTTTTGCACAAAGTTGACATTGCCATTCTTGCAAAGTAGCTTTAATCACAAAGTTAGCTCTCCTTTAGCCTCTAACTTATCCCTTCTACACACACTCAACATACAAAATCAGAAGGGCATGCTTAAAGTGTCCAACAACTCTATGCAACAAATTACAAAGCATTGTAACTATAATCTTCAAGCTTGCTTCATGTACAATCTAACCTAGCCATAACATGTGATTCAAAATCTCAGTTTTGTTTCAAGTCTCAACCCTTCTCCATAAATAGAGATGCCAATCACAAGAGAAAGAGGTTAGAAAAAATAGAGAGAAAGGCCAGGAAAATAGGAGGGGAAATTAACACTCAAAAATCATTTTTGCTGTCAAAAACCAGATTTATACACAAAACCTCCATTTTTGAGCTTTGAAGTCCACACCTTTGAATCTCACACCTTGCAAGTTTTCTCCAAACAAAACATTCAAACACTTCACATACAACATATAGAAGTTGTTCAAACATAATAATAACTTTTGTAACATCACTATCACCATATTCCAAATTCAAAAACATACATTGCAACTTGACTTGGTTGGAGCGGTTCAACCATTTTCAGCACAAAAGGAAAGTTGGAGCTACTTCAAGAAGGTTCAAAGGAGCTCGATCAATCACCACTTTGCACCCGAATACCTCTGTACGTATCCTAAAGCTTCCGCTTTGAGAGGTAAACTTTCTCAAACCGTGATCTCATTGTTCATACATCATTTTCTTTTGTGCTCAAAAGATATAACAAGACAGATCAAAGAGAAAAAAACTAACAAAAAGCCAGACCAAAGGTTGACATGGGTGCCGTGTCACATGACACGGCCCGTGTCAGCTTATTTGGGTTGAAAAACATAGTAAAATGCAGGTACAGAGGCTGACACGGGTGCCCGTGTCAATCGACACGGCCCGTGTCAGAGTTACTGGTGCGTACATGACCAAAAAAAGATGAACAGGGGCTGACACGGGCGCTCGTGTCAAGTGACACGGCCGTGTTAGGATGGATGGGACCAAAAAATGCATAAAAGTCATGGACAGGTCCTGACACGGGTGCTCGTGTCCCCTGACACGGCCCGTGTCAGCTCAGGCACCAAATTTCTTGATTTTTGGAGATTTTTTAGGTTCTTTTGGACATATTGCATTGCTTGGAAGTGACCTAAATTTATAAAACCTTTTTGTTCAAATGAAACCTCAAAAACACTTTTCTAAAAAATTAACTTAGACTTAGGTTTTTCTTCAATGAAATTAATTACAAAACCTTTTGCAATAAAAAACCCTAAAAAACAATTTCTCTCACTTTACATCTTCTTGCCTATTTTATTCTATTTTGAATTATAAATCATGTAATTGTAAAAGCCTTGTAATAGTAATTAGGGTTTACTTTACTTGTCATCTCCATTTGTACATTTGTATACCCCATCCCCATAATGATGTAATAGCGTAGTAATTTTACTTTCTGCAATTTATCGCTTTCATATCAATGCTAGTAAATTAGGGTTTGTATGGAAAGACAAAACCAACAAGTAGATCACCCTAATCAAGACTAAATGCATGTAAATAAAACACACTTGCACACAAGAACCCCTAGGGTTACTCCACTTGGTTGCCTTATACAAAAAATTGTCATATTACGCATGTAAGGTATCTTAGCAAAACAAACAAAAAAAAACAAGATCATAGTCCCTCGATGACGCTATTTAAAGTTGCCTCACAAAATGATATTAGTCCCTCAAAAATGCTAAGATACTTTGCAACATTGCTAATCATGGTTATACGATGACCCGCGCCCGTCCCGTTTACATCCAAAGATAGGGTTGCTTACCAAATCAATGGTAAGACAACAATATCAAAGGAAAAGGAAATGAACAAGAAATACATTTTGAGTAGGTAGATTACTTTTGGTTACTTACTCCATTTTAAACAAATCTCCTTGCTATTTTCAAAACAAACACACACATTTCAAAAACATCTTACAAACATTGAAAACATTTTCAAAAAAGACAAACATCTTTGTATACATTCTTACAAACGAGAATCATTACAAAGATTGCCTAAACAATGGCCTCTTTTACAAAAATACTTTCAAAACCACACAAAGCACAATATCAAAACAAAAATCAAGTGATCTAGCAAGTAACTAAGAGCCCGTGGAAAACCATGGATGAAAAGGGTGCTAATACCTTCCCTTTTCATAATCTACCCCCCGAACTCAAAAACATCTCTAAAGGTCTTTCCTGTGCTTTTTCACCTTTCCTTTTGGATAAAAGAAAAGTCGGTGGCGACTCTTGCTAACCGCAACATTTGCAAACACAAACGCAAACCCTCAAGTCAGTTCCCCCACCGTATCACACTATGTAATTAATCCCCCTCCCCGAAACCTTGTAATTGCGTAGATTTACTTTCTCGCATTTTAATTCCCGCAAATATTTGACTGTTTAGATGTATGCTAATAGGATTGTATGACAAGAATGCATGACAAATTAACATAGTTAGAAAACCCTAATGTGCAAAGATAAATATTTGAAAACAAATCACTCGCACATATCACTCTTAGGGTATACTCTCACTTCGGTTGCCTTCGGTAAACGATCATTAAGCATAGGGTGTCTTAGTGGTTTCCCTCCTGTCCAAAAGATCAAATGTCCCGTTCAAATGTTGCCTCGGAAATGTTGCCTCGAATATGATCTTAAGACTCTAGGGTTATTACTAAGGTGTCTTAACATTGCTTTAGTGATCGTACGTCCCTTTTGAATTGACCCTTACAACTCCAACGATGGTGCTACCTATTTCTCAATAGTAGGATAGCGCTGTCTAAAGGAAACAAGAATAGAAACGATCTTTTTTCGAGTAGGTAGATGCTAATAGGTACTTGCTCAAATAAAAACTTTTCACACTTACACTTTTCAAAACAATTTTCAAAACAACTTTGTCACACCTTTGAGGACTAATACAAGGGTTATCACGAAGTAAAACTTTTAAAAAAAAGCACACAAACACAAGCAATTTAAAAATGAGCAAGTACCTAAGAGCCCATGGAAAATCGTGGATAGAAAGGGTGCTAACACCTTCCCTTTCTATAATATACCCCCCGTACTCAAAATATCTCGAAAAAGGATTTTTTCTGTACTTTTTTCCTTTCCGGTTGGATGATATAAAAGTCGGTGGCGACTCTTGCTTACCGCGACATTTTGAGAACACAAAACGCAAAACACAAACCAGTATTAACAGTCAGTTCTGCCACCATATCACAGCTGGTATGTTCAGTGGTCCACGTACATCAGTATGTATGAGGGCCAAAAGATCGTTAGCCCTTTCACCTTTTCCTGTGAATGGAGACTTTGTCATCTTTCCAATTAAACAAGACTTGCATGTCTCATATGATTCATAATCAAAAGAGTCCAAGAGTCCATCTTTATGGAGTTTAGAAATGTGTTTCTCATTTATGTGGTCTAAGCGACAATGCCAAAGGTAACTTGTATTTGTCTCATTAGGTTTAATCCTTTTAGTATTAATGTTATGAATTGGCATTTCAAAATCAAGGAAATACAATATATTGTTCATTTGCGCAGAAGTATAGAATATATCATTCAAGTAAATGGAGCAGCAATTGTTCTTTATTATGAATGAAAAACCAAACTTGTCCAAACAAGAAACGGAAATAATATTCCTGCTAATTGTAGGTACATAATAGCAGTTCTCTAACTGAATTATCAAACCACTAGGTAAAGTTAAAACATAAGTTCCTATGGCTAAAACGGCAACATTTGCTCCATTGCTAACTCGTAGGTCAACTTCACCTTTTTGCAAATCTCTACTCCCTTTTAGCCCCTGCAAATTGGTACAAATGTGAGAACCGCATCCAGTATATAATACCCATAATACATAAGTAGATAAATTAATTTCTATAACAAAATTACTTGAATTGGAAGTCTCTACTCCATTCTTCTTATCTTCCAAGTACTTTGGGCAGTTTCTCTTCCAGTGTCTGGTCTTACCGCAATGGAAGCAAGTACCCTCTTTTGCTATGCCTCCACTAGGCTTCAAAGAAGGAACATTAGGTTTAGGTTTGGCAACTTCCTCGCCTTTCCCTTTACCAACCTGCTTGGTGGGCCTTTTGTTCAGTTTCTTTCCATTATTGACCATCAGAATGGACTTCCCTTTTGACTTCACATTTTGCTCAGCAGTTCTTAACATGCTTAGCAACTCTGGAAGACTTTTGTCCATGTCATTCATGTTGGAGTTCAAGACAAATTGACTGAATCTCTCTGGCAACAATTGCAAGATCAAATCAGTTGCAAGTTCCTTTCCAAGGGGAAACCCTAACCTTTCAAGGTTCTCCACATACCCAATCATCTTGAGTACATGGGGACCTACAGGGGTTCCCTTAGCTAACTTGCTATTAAAAAGGGCCTTTGAAACCTGAAACCTCTCATTTCTTGCCTGCTCTTGATAGAGCATCTTCAGATGTCTGATCATATCAAACGCTGACATGTTCTCATGCTGATTTTGCAACTCTAAGTTCATGGTAGTTAGCATAAGGCACGCGGTTTCATTGGCATCATCAACATGCTTCTTATAAGGATATTTTTCTGCCTTAGGTGCAGAACTAGGAGATTCTACTTTAAGAACAGGTGTCTCCAAGACATACAACTTCTTATCATGCTTGAGGACAATCCTCAGATTTCGGTGCCAATCCAGAAAATTTGTCCCAGACAACTTTTCCTTATCAAGGATTGATTGCAAAATGTTGTTAGAGGTGTTTGTTGTCATGGTAATCTATAAGAAAAATATGAAAATATAAATATCATTAAAACAACATATTCAATTAGACCTTTAACCAAATATGCTCCCACTATTTTACTCAAAACAAATGACCCTCATCATTTGATTCAAAAAATCTGGTTGGAAGATTTTCTAGTGGGTCGAGATCCACATTTCACTTTGTTTTAAGTCAGCATTAGGATGATTACACAAAACTAGGTTATTTGGGTAGGAACTCCTTCCAATTTTATCTCATACAATTCTTTCAGTTGGGTGAATAACCCAGTGTTTTAGCAATTGGATATTACATTTATCCCATCGCACCTTACTAATATAGAACATGCACCTCGCGTTAGGCGAAACATACATTGTTGGATACTAGTCATGATGAGTGCTAAAACTTGGAAAGCATAAACTTAATATTCCTTTTGAGGTAATTTGATATTAGTTTGATCTCACCGTCTTAACATGCAAATTGTATCTCACATGCATCAACATACAAACACATGCATCAATATACATATAAAAAGATACAGTTATGGCCCCTAGCGCAATTATTCTCCCAAGCCAATGAGGGAACCTAAGCTAACCTAATAAAGATCTAAACTTCTCCAAGTTAGATCTCTATGGTTGTCTTCCTTCAATCTTGTCTTCTTTCTTTTCTTAATCACGTTACATTACATAAAAGAATACTCGTTTTACATACGAGTAAATGAGATGAGAAAAGAAATTACATATAGAGATTAAGAGAAAGGCACGACACGCAGGTCGTATTCTAAAATCTCAAAATCAAAATAAAGGAATCTAAGGCCATACCTGATCACCACAAGACAACAATAATAAACACTCTATTATTATTATTATTAATTTAATTTCTGTTAATTAAATAAGTCAAATTAAATTTCGACGATTGATCACACTACGCGGAGATTTAGCCAGGGGTTCTGCTGCCCGGTCAACCCTTGTGCTATCTTGAACCCTAATGCAAATAATTTTATACCGTCAAACAAAATTCAATTGATAATTCAGTATGATCGATCAATATTCCATTGCTTCATCATACTAACGTCGGATTCTGAAGCGAATGACCAATGATCTTTCAATAGAATAACAATCATTATGTGATTGAATAGAAGAAATTAAAACAGTATATCTAATCTACCATCTTTGCACCAATTTTTTTTATATCATATATAAATTTGATCGATCATATTAGTGTAACTTATGGAGGACCAATGTATTGCTGCTTCACCATACTAGTGTCAGATTCCGAAGCATAGTCAACATCGACTCGCCTAAATCGTTTACACCATGATGCCAAAATTTAATTTACTTAGTTATTATTCAATTCATTCTTTGTTTTAATCTGATTAATATAGAACATGCAGAAAATAAATAGCTATCAGATCCATGGTTTCGTAAGTGGCTCTAATACCACTGAAGGAAAATTGCGATCCAAAATGCAGCGGAAAATTAAAATTATCCTTTAGTGACCCTTACAAATGGGCATGGTTAGTGATAGAAACCATTACCTATTGTGATGATTCAGACCTTTGATGTTATGATCATGAACGTTGATGAATAGCAACATCTATACTCAGTCCACACAAACATATCACTTTCAGACACAGTGCTAGCTGCTTACGAATGAAAACTTTTAGTGAGAGAGTGAGACAAAATACAGCTAGTGTTTCAAGACCGAATTTTCATCAAGTAAAATGCTTCAGCATAATGGTTCTATTTATAGAACCACTTATGTGGGCTGCAAGCTAAAAGCTCAATTAAGGCTACAAGCTAAAAACCCAATTAAGCATATGGGTATCATACCTTATGATATACCGCATATCACTTAAGCGCGTGGTACCTTACCATATTATGTATTTCTCTTAAGTGCACCATACCTTACGGTGTTCCTTATTTACTCTATCTCTCATCAACCTGTCCTAATGTTTGTGACCCTGTAGGTTTTCGTGACATTGGCAACTATATTAAATAAAACATTTAACATAATAAATAGTGAGCGGTATCTAGTAACACATCACTGCTATCCAAGTCACGAAAATGTCATGTGATCTGACAAAACCTTTCCATGATAATATTTGTGTGTACAATTACCCTTTTCCCCTTATGTCTATATTGAACACAAGGCATAAACTGTGTCACCCTTGTCCAGTTCAATATTGGGT
This sequence comes from Vicia faba, assembly GCA_948472305.1. NCBI lineage: Eukaryota > Viridiplantae > Streptophyta > Magnoliopsida > Fabales > Fabaceae > Vicia > Vicia faba. The sequence continues at coordinate 120,620,183 of OX451738.1, forward strand.
CTTTATACATTTATCCTGTTATGTAGGATGGATAAATTCCATCTAGGTCACTCATGTCCCTCAACATGCTTTGTGAAGAACCCATCAACTGTCTTTATGGTCATCCAGTTACGGATAATGTTTAATCAGCAATAAAGTACTTAACTCTACATCTAGGGTCCATAGTTGTTTCAAGTCGAAGGGTGGTATACACCATTATCACCATGAGAATAACTTATGACACCTTGCATAACATTCTATGTAGTATTCTCATAGCGGGTCAATCCAGTATAAATATTACTCCTAATATTCATATCTATGTCAAGACTTGATAACTCCTTATCCATGATCCATGAGGTGTGATCATCAGTCTATATTCATAACAATCTCAATGATTTAATGTTATCACACTTTTCAATAAAGCTCGACTACAGATACTTTAAGAATAGTATTCTTATGTTCAATGGGGTCTCATGATTAAATCACACTTTATATTTCATTAAACAGACGAAATATTCTAGGGACTTTATTATTTTGGAAAAGCAAACATAATAAAGAAATTCCTTTTATTATTAATAAATAATTCGATACAAGTACCCAAAGTATTGGCCTCTATCGCTTACACCAACACCCTGGTCATTTGAGAACACTAGGAGAATGTCTTGAAGAAATTGGGAGGGGAAATTTTGGGTTACAACAGTGAGGACTGGACTAACCAACTTTGGGGAACCAGGATAAACTTGTTGTGTGTTTTTTCTTTCCCCTTCTACTCAAATAGTTTTCTTACTAAATAATTTTAATTTGAAAATTTAAAAAGGTTGGTTATTCAAACCCCTCTTCCTAGTGAAAAATAAGTTACTTCAATTGGTATTAGAGCTAGGGCTCTGAACTAACATTTAACTGGGCAGAGTAAGAACGATCATAAACCAAAAGAGTTTCTGGTCCAAACAAGTTTGTAGCAGAAGGAGGATCAACTCACAAACCTTTATTCTTCAATGGATCTGACTACTACTTTTGGAAGGGTAAGATGGAATTATTTCTCATGTCTCAAGATATAAATATGTGGTCTATAGTTGAAATAGACAATTACACTCCAAGAACCATTCCAACAAAAGCTGCTCCAGCCACATAAAAACCTCAAGCATGCTAGAACTTTGAAGAAACCAACCAGGTACTCCTAAATTCAAAAGTTCAATTTACTATGTCCTGTGCATTAAGCACGGAAGAGTGTGATAGAATATAAGAATGCACCACAGCCAAAGAAATATGGGATAAGCTCAAAATTCACCATGAAGGAACAAGACACATAAAACAAGAAAGAATTGATATGGGGGTAAGAAAATTTGAAACTTTGAAATAAAGGAAGATGAAACTATTGATAAAATGTTTTCCATATTCACCATCATCATAAATGAACTAAGATCACTTGGAAAAACTTACACTACCCATGAAAGGATAAGGAAAATTTTGAGAAGTCTACCAAAAGTCTAGAGACCAATGGTAACAGCCATTACTCAAGCTAAAGACTTAAAAGTCCTTCAAGTAAAAGAACTCATTGGACCACTTCGTGCTCATGAAAGCCTCATCCTAGAAGACAAACCTAAAAAGAAAGTAAAACCAATTGCCCTCAAAGCCTCTCAAAATTTAGGAACTCAAAATGAAGGTAACTCCTCAGATAGAAAAAAAATGAGGAATTGACTGAAAACTTGTCTGAAGATTAAGATGACTTAGCCCTCATATCTAGAAGAATATAAAAAATGGTATTTCGATGAAGTATGAACAGAAAGCCATTTCAAAATAAAAGAGATCCTAAAAAGGATGAAGTAGACAAGAGCAAGATCACGTGCTACGGATGCAACAAAATTGGACAGTTCAAAATAGAATATCCTCAACTAAAAAGATCTATCAAAAGACCTCCATTCAAGAAAAATTCCATGATGTCATCATGGGATAACTCAAAAAACTCCAACTCTGAAATAGAAGAAGAGGAAGAAAATATATGCATCATGACTAACTCTGAGGTAAATTTTATCGAATCATGTTTTACTTGTCAAGAAATGAGCATTATGTTTGAAAATATTTTAGAGGATTCAAAAATGTTTTTTCAAAGAGAACAAATTTTAAACTTAACTAAAGAAAAAAGAAGAACTTGGAATTTTAACTAACGAGTAACTAGACACTATCAAACACTTACACAATGCACATTTATCTCTCTCCAATAAAGAAAATTCTTAATGAAAAGATAGTATCACCAGATGCATTAGTAATAGAGAAACTAGAAAATCAAGTTGAGAATTTAACTCAAGACATTACAAAATTTGTTAAATCCACTAAAACCTTTCTAAACATAATGAGTTCTCAATCTGGGATTTTTGATAAAGCGGGCATAGGGTATAAATCTCAAAAAACAAAAAATTCTATGAAACCTTTTTTACTCCTCATATAAAAATGAGTCCTCAAAAACTAAAAACACATTTAAGAAATGTTGCTACTGTAAGAAAACCAATCATGAGGAGTCAAGATGTTTTTTTTAAGAAAACTAGCTACAGATCCTCAACCCAGACGAACCATTATAGATAGACCACTAAATACAAAAATAACTCCTCATGGAAAATAAACGCTCTCTCTTTCTCTCTAAACCCGTAAATTTTGTTCCTGCTAAACAGAAATCCATATCTAACACTCAAGGACCCAAAGAGTTATGGGTACCTAAAAGCCTTCTAACATCAAATGTTGGAATATCTACTATCAATAAAGAGAAAGCCTTGGTACTTGGACAGTGGATGCTCAAGACATATGATAGGAGATAAAGAATGCTTCATATCACTTGAAGAAAAAAATGGAGGGACAATAACATTTGGAAACAATGAAAAGGATGAAATTAAAGTTATAGGAACCATTGGTAAGAATGGTTTCACTCTAATCAAAGATGTGCAATTTGTAGATGGATTAAAACACAACCTTTTACAAATTGCACATCTTTGGATGTTTTTGCTACATTCTAAAAAACGAAGATCTTTTGGGGAAATTTGATTCCAAATCATACAAAGGAATATTTTTAGGTTACTCAATCATCTCAAAAGGATATATAGTATTCAACTTTAAAAAATAATATTGTTGAAGAAAGTATGCATATTGTATTTGATGAACTTGATGATTGCTTGTTAGAAAATAAGATTGACGGAAAAAAATAGAAGAACAGGGCCTAATATTCAACACTAAACAAATTACTCCAAACAACAATGAGGACTCATCACCAACTCCTAAAAATAGTTGGAAATCTATTCCAGATCATCCACACGAGTTCATCATTAGTGAAACCTCAGATAAAGTTCGTACAAGACAATTCTTCAAAGACAAAACGATCAATCTGGCCATGATCTCTCAAATAGAACTGAAAAGTATAAATGATGCAATAAAAGAAAACTCATGGATTGAAGCTCTGACTAATGAACTCTCTCAATTTGATAAAATCAAGTATGGAATCTCGTCCCTAAACTTTAAAATAAAACTATTATTGGAACTAGATGGATCTTTAGAAACAAACTTGATGAAGATGGAAAAATCATAAGAAACAAAGAAAGACTAGTTGTTCGAGATTATAATTAACAAGAAGGAATTGATTATGATGAAACATATGCCCCAGTAGCTAGACTTGAAGCCATACGAATTCTTCTAGCTTATGTTGCTCATAAAGGTATCAAGCTCTTTCAAATGGATGTTAAAAGTGCTTTTTTAAATGGGTTCTTAAATGAAGAAGTGTTTGTTAAACAACCTCCTAGTTTTGAAGACTCAAAATTTCCAAACCATGTCTTCAAACTAACTAAAGCTCTTTATGGGATAAAACAAGCTCCTCGAGATTGGTATGAAAGGCTCGGCATATTTCTTTTAAAAAATAAACTTTTAAGAGGACAAATTGATACCACCCTCTTCACAAAAATTTATGAAAATAATCTTTTAATTATTCAAATTTATGTTGACGACATTATCATTGGATCTACAAATGAAAAAAAATATGTGTGATGACTTTGCCAATCTTATGCAAAGTGAATTTGAGATGAGCATGATGGGGGAATTAGGATGTTTCTTAGGCCTTCAAATCAAAAAAGAATCAAAAGGCATTTTTATTTTTCAAGAAAAATATATAAAAGATCTTTTAAAAAAAATATGGCATGATGGATGGTAAAATAATGAGCACACCTATACATTCCTCTTCTAGTTTAGACAAGGATGAAACTGGATCACTTGTCTCTGAAAAAGAATATTGAGGTATGATTAGATCATTATTATATTTAACTGCTAGCAGACCTGGCATTGTCTTTTCAATAGGTCTTTGTGCTAGATTTCAAATAGATCCCAAAGAGTCACATCTCACAGCAGTAAAATGAATTTTGAAAAATATTTGGTCGGTACCCCTAACATTGGTTTATGGTATAAAAAGGGTGCAAATTTTAAGTTAATAGCTTATTGTGATATTGATTATGTTGGTGACAAAATTTAAATAAAAAGCACTAGTGGTGCATGTCAAATTCTAGGGAATGCCCTAACTACATGGTCGTGCAAAAAACAAAATACCATTGCATTATCTACAATTGAAGCTGAATATGTATCTGCTGCAAGTTGTTGCTCACAAATAATCTGGATTTAAAATCAACTAAAATATTATTCTCTCCAATACTCAAAGGTACCAATCTTTTGTGACAACACTAGTGCAATTAATTTATCAAAAAATCCCACTAAAGAACATGATATGCATAGCGCGTCTGATCCATTGGATTAACTTACTAACGCGTTTTGACTCTCATCCATTGGTCCATTTTTTTTACTTTATTTTTTATTTCTGATTTTTATATTTAAATTGTTTTAAACTTCAAAAAATCATAGAAAATTCATTTCTGATTCAAAAATTTTGAAAGAATTCATAAAAATATTTTCAAATATTCTCTTTCTGAATTTTATTTTTTCATATTTATATTTTTAGATTTGATATTTTTTATAATTTTTCTTTGTTTTAGTTTGTTTTTAATTACTTAAAAAATACTTTTGAACATTTTTAAATTCTGAAAAAATTCATCAACATCATTTTCATTATTTCTGGCCTTCTGAACTTTTTTTAGAATTTTATTTTGACTTCTACTATTTTTTATTTTTTTTCATTTATTTGAGCAATTTTAATTAGTTTATAAATAGTTTCTGACTTTAAAAAAACACCAAAAACTTTATATAAACATTTGAGTATATTTCTGATTTTTTTTATGGCCTCATTTGATTTTTCTTGGTTGATTTGAATATAATTTCCATTTTCCCCTCTTACTTTCATTTTAAAATCATTTTTAAAAACCTTTTTCTTTATTTTAAATACAATTTTATTTTATTTTTGTATATATTATGGCTGATCTTGGACGATGAAATTTTGATCATGAGCTTTATTAACATCATTGGATTCATGGTTTTGAGTCTAACTCCATAAAAATGGATGAATGATTTTAATAATAGTTTCATTAATTTCTTTGGTTCAAATGTGGTTTAATTCTTCTCCCATCCCTCTTTTATCTTATCCCCTTCTTATTGTGTCATGTGTTGTTAGAGGATGATGTACATATCATCTCTCAAGCATAGGACACATAAATTGCTATTGACCGGCCTCAAAATATGTGCGACTTTTATATAAGTTCACTTATGATTGCTTAACATAGCGCTAAATTTTATCCCGATTCGAGAAATGATCATTCGTGGCCCAAACCCATGTTTGTAAGCCCAAGTATGTTGATTTGAATCCTTTGATCCAATAACTTTGATATTATTGTTAGGAGGCTTTGGTCTTATCAATCCTCTAATGAATCTTCATAAACTTTGGTCAAAGTTAATCACTTAAACATCATTGATCATTTATTGTTGCCTTGAGAATTTTGAATGGATGATATACTTGACAAAAAGCAAATGGAACTTGTTGTTGAGAGGCTTTGATTTTATCAATCTTCTAATGAGTTTCAAATGAAAGTTTTAAGATGGTCATTCAACTAACCTCTAATTTCTAACAATTGACTTTATTTTGTGCTTTTATTTTATGGTTTTACCGTAAGCACATTTATTTTAGCATTTACATTTCATGCTATTTTCATCTTTGCTCATTTGAGCATTTTTCTTTTATGTCATTTTTATTTTGCTCGTTTGAGCTTTTCATTTCTTTTTTGAAGATACTTAATAATCAACTTGAACCCTAAAAAACTTTAATGTTACTTGGACTACATGGTTACTATCCTTTTCATTTTGGAGTTATAGACTTCTTGGACGTAGGAGTAGAGACCTTAACCTACCTTGAGACCTTGTGACCTCAACTGTTATTTTGTCTAGAGTTCTTGGGGTTTACCCCAAGACATTGGGTTGTTTGTTTGTTTTGTGTGCAGGTTATTGTGATTACCGACTTTGTCTGGGATCTGGAATTCATTTGTATGCCATTGTTACTCTGCCCAATTTTTGTGAAGACTTAATGATATTGAAGCTTAGTTTCTTAAGAGTTTAGTATCTTTTCTTGCTTGGTTTCAATCCAAAGGATGAGAATTCTACATTGACTCATTATGTCAAGTGTTGGCTTCTTGTTGGTTTGACGGTACTTTTCCCTTAGCTTTTACTTTATGCCTTAGGATAATACCTTCATCTCCTCCCATCTTCTTTAATTTCAATAATATTCTCCCTCCTTTTGAAAATTCTTCTTGTTTTTGAACTTGAACCTCTTTCATAATAAACTTGGACTTATGTCCATGTGTTTTCAAAATATTTTCTTAATCAAACTTTAATCAACTTAATAATACCTTGACATTTTTATGAGAAGACTAAAAGTCAATCAATCTCATCCAAACCTTTTTGCCACTTTGGCTTTTTACTTTAAAATTTTCTCAAAAGAATAGACTCTTGTCAATCCTTGCCGTGATGCGAACTACTATACTTCTGTGACATTTGTAGTGAAGTGAGATATTTTCTACTTGGGTGTTGAGCGAAGCTTTGTTGATTTTTAAAATCCAAGCTATATCCTCCACTTTGAGATGACGCAAATTCTCCTTTCTCATAATCGTGGGTAGTAAATATGTTTTCCACTCGGATACGACGATGATGTCTCGTCTCTTAAAACTAACCAACACACATGTGTTACAAAAATTTTAAAAGGTGAACTACGAGTACCCTGATCCCCTATTGCACAGAAGGTGGTACGTAGGCACTAAAGGTTTACAACCATGACGGGTGCAAAAATCATAAAAAATACTTCTTTTCTCATCTCCACAATCTATTTTTATACAAACATTTATAGCCAAAATACACAGATTTTCAAAGAGGTTCCTGCGGAGTACCGTAGATGTTTAGGGTGCTAATACTTTCCCTTTGCATAACCAACCCCCGAACCTAGATTCTCTCCCCATCTTTTTGGGTTATTCGCTCGTTTCCTATTCCTTTGGAAACAATAAAGCGCGGTGGCAATTTTTATATGATATGTGCGAGTCAAGTCAATCCAATGGCTTAGTCTCAACATTTCCACCGCTACAGATTGCCTTTGACAAAATCAAGGAGTACCTACAAGAACCTTCGACTCTGATGCCACCGGTTGAAGGAATACCTCTAATCATGTATCTAATAGTGCTAGAGAATTCAATAGGGTGTGTACTGGGCCAGCATGATGAGTCTGGTCGAAAAGAGCATGCAATATACTACCTTAGAAAAAAGTTTACCGACTGTGAAACAAGATACTCACTTCTCGAGAAAACTTGCTACGCTTTGGCATGGGCTGCTCGTCGACTAAGACAATATATGTTGACTCATACTACTCTACTGATCTCTAAAATGGATCCCATCAAATACATATTTGAGAAGCCCGCTCTCTCTAGAAGAATAACTAGATGGAAAATGGTCTTGATAGAATACGTCATTCAGTACACCACTCAGAAAGCAATCAAAGGAAGTGTGCTGGCAGATCATTTGGCTCATTAAGCCGTAGACGACTACCAATCTATGAACTTTGAATTCCCAGACGAGAACATTATGTTAGTTACATATTATGAAAAAAATGGACCGTATGAAGGACCTGAGCCAAGATCCCGATGGACTATGGTTTTCGACGGAGCTTCTAACACACTTGGAAACATAATTGGTGCTGTAATCATCTCTCCTAAGGGTTTCCATACACCTTTCACCGTCAGATTATGCTTTGATTGTACCAATAACATGGCTAAATATGAAGCATGCATCATGGGTATTAAAGTTGTTATTAACCTGAGAATCAAGTTCTTGAGTGTATATGGGGACTCGGCCCTGGTAATCAGTCAAATCAAGGGAGAATGGGATACTAAGCATCTGAATCTCATTCCCTATAGAGAACATGTGCTTACCTTAATCCCACACTTCAGGGAAATTACTTTTGAGCACATTCCACGAGAAGAGAATCAGTTGACAGACGTGTTAGCTACCATGTCATCTATGTTCAAAGTCAGATGGGACAACGAGACTCCCAGAATTACTATTGAGAGGCTAGATGAGCTGGCACATTGCTTTGAAGTTGACACTAACGGAGTAGAAGAGAAGCCTTGGTTTTATGAAGTGAAAAGATACCTTGAGGCTCAAGAGTACCCTGAGGGGGAATCTATAAATGACAAGAGATTCCTATGGAGGTTCTCTACTAAGTTCATCCTGAGCAACAGAACTTTGTATAGACGCAACCACGATTCAACTCTACTTCATTGCATGGACAAGAAGGAAGCAGAGAAGATTATGGAAGATATTCATGAAGGTATCTTTGGTACTCATTCCAGTGGATATATTATGGCTAAGAAGATTCTGAGAGCGGGTTACTATTGGTCGACTATGGAAATTGACTGCCATCACCACTCAAGAACTTGTCATAAGTGTCAGATCTACACTGACAAAGTACATGTGCCTCGAGTACCTTTGAATGTCTTGACTACTCCTTGGTTGTTTTCAATGTGTGTAAATGATATAATTGTTGAGATCAAGCCCACTACTTTTAACGAGCATCGATTCATCCTTGTTGCCATTGATTACTTCACAAAGTAGGTTGAAGTCGCCTCATTTGCCTCTGTTACTAAGAATGTTGTCGCCCGGTTAATTAAGAATAACCTTATATGTAGGTATGGCATCCCCAAAAGGATTATCATAGACAATGGTTCCAATCTTAACAACACTATACTCACGGAACTTCGCATGCAGTTCAAGATCAAGCACCACAACTATTCTCTGTATCGACCGAAGATGAATGGCGCAGTGGAGGCCGCCAACAAGAACATTAAGAAAATTATACAGAAGATGACAGTGACATATAAATATTGGCATGAGATGTTACCATTTTCTCTTCATGGCTATCGTACCTCAGCACGAACATCAATTGGAGAAACCCCATTCTCTCTAGTTTACGGTATGGAAGTTGTCCTACCTGTCGAATTTCGAATTCCTTCCTTAAGAATTATGAAAGATGCAAATTTAGACAAAGACGAATGGGTTTAAACTAGGTTGGATCAGTTGAATTTGATTGACGAGAAAAGATTGGCAGCTGTTTGTCACGGTCAAATGTATCAGAAGTGTATGATCAAAGCTTTCAACAAGAAGACCAAGCATCGGGTATATCAGGCTGGTGACTTGGTAATAAATCACATCATTCTACCATAAGGTGATCCCAGGGGAAAATGGACTCCCACCTATGAAGGGCCATTTGTGATCAAGAAGATATTTTTGGGCGGCGCTATGATACTTACCACCATAGACGGTAAAGATCTTCTACACCCTATGAACGCAGACATAGTTAAAAGATACTACGCATAAAAAAAACGACCTGCTAGGTTGACTGGCCTAGGAAAAGATAAGGGCATCCTGGCAAACCAAAAGGGGTCGAGAAAAAATCAGGGATATATATATATATATATATATATATATATATATATATATATATATATATATATATATATATATATATATATATATATATATATATATATATATATATATATATATATATATATATATATATATATATATATATATATATATATATATATATATATATATATATATATATATATATATATATATATATATATAAAAGACTGTACACCCGACAAGTCGAAAACCTAAAAAGGCGGCTTGGGCAAATAAAGGTATCCCAGTCGACCGAAAACCCGAAAGGGCAATCCAGGAAAAAGTTAGGGATTAAAGCGTACGACTATGTCCTATTGGATCACTTACATCCAGCTTTATTACCAATGTCAAGTTCAAATGATACAGATTGATTCAGTCAAATTCTTTCGATAGCAAGGGATGAGATGCTCAAAGACATAGGGGCAATAGCAGAGTTGGAACCCGACGAGATTATTTACACATAGCTATATATTTTGTTTTCACTTTGTACTCTCTTCATTTTTCATGATGATTTCCTCTTACTAGGACTTCTGTCTCTTTGTACAACAATTTCCTGTTTATGGGCAAACTATCAATATAAACACAATTTCAAAATTCAAATTTTGTTATACTTTTTATGTTTTGTTTGCAAAAATGTCCAATGACTAAATTGAATGAACATATGCATATGAATATGATTACTATTAACAAATATATGCATAAAAATAGGAATAAGTATTTACTCAAGACTCCAGGAGATAGGATAATGGTCAAGTCGTCCATGAATCCCCACAGAATAACCTCCACAGAATAATTCCCACAGAGAAGTTCCCATAAGATTATCCCCCGCAGAGTCATCTTCACAAACTCGACACATACCCCGAAAGTATGAAATACCCCAATCATACTCACCAACAGATCCCCCTAGAAGACAAAGGAGTATGATATTTTCCCTGACAATGTCTCCAAGATACGGAGTCCCAATTCTCTTCAGAGAGTATGTCATCAACACAGTTCACAAAAACTCTCTACCCTAGCTGAGTTTATTTCTCCAAAACTATAACATCCTCTGCAGAATTATCATCCTCATAAGGGCTTATTCCCTCAGCAGAGTATTTCTCCAGCAAGGTTTATTTCCTCAACAGGGTTTATTTCCCCAACAGGATATAGTCTCCCCAGCTTGAGTCTATCACTTTGACTACTACAAATCACCTGCAGAATTTCTCTCTCTAGCAAATGGTAGTCCAGATTGCCATCCCCATAGAGTTACTACGGAATCTAAAATTAGGCCAGATATTAGTTAATCTTATCCTCTCTAGACAAGTCGGCATCCATATCAAAAACTTGGTCAGACAGCAACCCGGAAGGTTATCCATCTCTTTTATCCCCAATCAAGGTAAATAAGAATTAAATTCCCAATAGAGTGATGAATGACCGAGGTTCTTGAACTCTTCTCCCCAAGAAGAAACAATATTACCCAGCAGAGTTTCCTCAAACAGAAAATAGGAATTCCCAGTAGAGGCATTCTAGACAAGATTGAAGATTACACATATTCTTCATCCCCGGAAACATTTAGGGATTTATTTTCCCCAGTCGAAGATGTTATACGGAGCTACCAATACACTTCAACAACATCTCACATTCATACATCATTTATAAATATCATAGCATATGTATACGAAACGCATATAGCACACTCTCATTTACTTTGAGAACATCATTAAGAAATGCATTTCATACATCATGACATTGCATACAACTAACTCTTTATCTTTTCATGTAAAATATGCAAACAGACGAATATCATCAAAATTTCTCAAACAAGTCTAAGATTAATTCTTGAAACAAGACGGGGCAACTATCTATGTGACCAGGTCAAAGATTAATTCCTGAAACAAGATGGGGAAACTATCTCTATGGGAAACAAAAAGCAGGTCCCATGTTAATTCCCGAAACAAGAAGGGGAAACTATCTGGATGGCCAGACACAGATTAATTCCTGAAACAAGACATGGCAACTATCTGTGAAAACAAATTATAGATCAATTCCCGAAACTGGACAGGGAGACTCTCTACATGAACAAGTTGAAGATTAACTCCTGAAATAGGAAGGGGAAACTATTTATACGACCAAGCAAATATTAACTCCCGAAACAGGACGGGGAAACTATCTTTCTATCTTTATGACCAGGTGAAGATTAATTCCCGAAACAGAACGGGGCGAATATCTTTATCACCAGGTGGTATGAATTCCCGAAATAGGATGGGTTTACCAACAAAAACAGATTGTAAATCAATTTCCCAAACATGATGGGGAGACTATCTACATGACAAACATTTCCCTAGGAGACTAAATCTGACAAGCATTTCCCTCAGATACTAAATTTGACAAGCAGTTACTCAATCACCTTCCCCAGAGGTTCATTCTAGAAAGCATTCCTCGGATACAGTCAAGCGTAGAGTCATTATGATACTTCTATCAACAGTTACTCTGGATGACATCTGCAAGCCGATCTCCGACGACATCCTGTCATCTCTCTAAATGGCATATTTAACCCCTTTAAGGCAATATTATCAACAAACAATGTTACTTCTTGCACAGGCGAGTGTAAATTTTTAGGCACTTAAGTGTTCAATCATCTCCCACCTTCAAGTCACGAATGACGGACATGCCAATCTAACTCTTCAGGTTTAAGAAGATTTAACAGGGGAATCTATTGTACCCCAAAATTTACCCTCTCATTTTCTTAAAGACATTTCCTTAGGTCCGCGTATGCTCAAGGTTGCCTAAGAATTGATCAGACAAATTCTCCTCCCAAGCAATGGACTCACAACTAGGGTTTTGTATTTCTCAAAGAATAATGGGTTTCCAAGGTCTCAAGTGGTTTTTATGGTTATTCATATGTCCCTAGGAGTGCTCATGTCAAGTTACAAGCCTTGCATCACGAGTTTTCTCAATCAATGGCTCAGATGATTGAAAATCAACTATATTGGGTAAAAAGTCAAGTGTGGTCAAGATACAGTCAAACTTCAAGATTTTTGGTTAACATAAATATTTTGAATCCGCATTCATCATTTAATCAAGGTTTGATCATTATTCCTCAAGAAAATCCCCCAAATCATCAAAAGCCAAAAGTTTCCAAATTAGGGTTTTCTTAAGGAGAAGTCAACTGAATTTTGACCAAGCATAACTTTCACATGCTTCATCAGTTTTTACCCAACCAAAGCTCATTTTGAAGGGAATTTAATTCTCTACAACTTTATCTCTCAAAGATCAAGTCCAAAAATTGCATCATTTGAGAGATATAAGCCAATACATTACAGGTCATTTCAAAAGTCAACAAAAAGACACTTTTTGTCAAGGCAACTTCCATCAAGATAATATCTTCAAAAGAAAAAATTATCAATATAGAGATTGTAGAGGAAATCTTGAGCTTTCCAAAAAGTCCAAGATCACCTTCAAAATATGAAAATTGAGAGAGTTATGACCATTGCAATTTGGGAAATTTTGAGGAAATGCATGAATTCCAAATTGAGCAAATTTGTAATTTTGGGCTATTGGGCTTAAGTTTTCAGGTCCAAGCGTGTTCATGACATGTTTAAGGATCCATAAGTCCATTCATGCATTATATTTTATTTTTATTTATTTATTTTATTTTTATTCAATTAAATCCAAAATAAATTAAATTAAATATAAGATCAATAGGTTAAGACATGTGGGCTTTGCTATGATAATATTTAAGGTCCAAGATTACATGTGTAAGCTATCAAATTCTTACAAGTTCGATTGGTGCGATATTGAGCCAAAAATAGCAAGTTTCCATATAAATTTTCAATCAAATCTTCACCTCTTAATGACATGATTTCTCCAACTTTTGTTAACCTAATTTGATGGTCCTATATATACACAACAAGCTCATACTAATAGGACACGTTAAAGTTGCCTCAAAAACCCCTGGAAAAATTCTCAAATTTTCAAAGAATTTGGGTAAAGTTAAACTCTCATCTCCAGCCGTTGTCAATCAATTCTAGGCATCCAAGCGCGTTCCTAAAATTCCCAGGAGACGATCCATACCTTGCTCAAGCCTAAAGCATGCCAGAACTCCCTCTTTCAAGCATGACGGTTGGGTAAGGTTTCATGAAACCAAACTTTTAAACCATGCAATTTACATTGAATTAATGCATATATACATGTTCATGCTGATGTTTGTTATTGTTTAGAACCACTTTTTGCAAGCTTTGACGCAGGAATACATGATTGCCATTGTTAGGGTATCAAGAACAGATTTCATCGGAACTCATGATACAGGGATCTTTAGCCAAAACGAAGGGCACCATTGGATTCCTAGGGAAATTTTAATGGGAATAGGGTGTTTCGTTGGCTTTGATTTAGCATGTTTCGCAGGTTAGAAAAATCTTCTCACCGGAGAAGACAGTGGAAAACACCACAGGTGGTGGTGTTGTACCCCAAATTTTGACCTAAGATACCATCTCCCATCTGCATCATTACATTGCAAGTGTTTTGACCTATTTTTATCAATTTTCAAAGCAGATTTTAAATTCATAACTTTTTCAAATCGAGAGCTGGTTATTTTTGAAACGCCCAGTTCATTAATTGATCAATGCTAAAATGATGTTTATTTAATTATTTATTATTCTGAATTTAAATAATTGGAATTTATTTTCAGTTATTATATAATTTAAAGAATTATAAATAATAAAGTAAATATTTGAAAAGAAGTTTATTAATTGATCAATGATGTTTATTTAATTATTTATTATTCTAAGTTTAAATAATTGGAATTTATTTTCAGTTATTATATATAATTTAAAGAATTATAAATAATAAAGTAAATATTTGAAAAGAAGTTTATTAATTGATCAATGATGTTTATTTAATTATTTATTATTCTGAATTTAAATAGTTGGAATTCATTTTCAGTTGTTATAATTTAAAGAATTATAAATGATAAAGTAAATAATTGGAAAGAAGAAAAGAATTAACTGGTAAAATAATAGAGTTTTATTCATCTTTATTCTAATTGTTACAATTGTTGTTTAAATACTGTATTTATTTACAAAGTATTTACAATGACAATTATATAAAATGTTTAAAGTGAAATAAAAACTATTTTAATTTTTCTAAGATTCTAAATCTTCATCTTCTATCCAATACTTATTTGATGCTCATTTGATTTTACCTGCAAAGAATTAAAAGAAAAAGTCAGAGATAGATAGATAATTAAAAGCAGACGATTAATTTAGAGTTCATCATTAAAAGCAAACGGCTGGAATCAGTTTTTACCCTCTTTGCAAATCACGGGATTTCTCCCGGTTCACAAAAAGGGATGAATATTTATTGATAAATATGAATGCACAAGTTAAAAATATGCACAAATTCAATTTTTGCCAAAACCAACTGCATATTTCAAAACCAATTGCACATTTCAATTGTCAAAACTGCATATTTCAAAACCAACAGCATATGCAAATAACCAAGTCAAAGTCACATTTTCAAAAAAAACAAAGTCCAACGTAAACTATCCAATATATGGGAAGAGGTCAAAATACAAGGCTCCTCCATACTGTAACAATGCAGGAAAGCTAAAGAAGGAATGTGCAGATCAAAACCATATATGCAAGCAAATATTTCTAATTTCATCATTTTCCAGCTTTTGCTTTTTCAGAACACAAAGTACACATAACATTTTAATGTTTTAAACTGTACTAAGGAGAGAGAAGAGAGAAAAGAGTTTGGGTTTACAGGTTTTGGCCTTAGGCAGAAAAGAGATAGAAAACAAAACTACAGTAACACAGTAAAAAAGGAAGCATAGAAAAGGATACAAAGCAAACTGAATGGAACAGTAGAAGTGCAGAGGTATCAAAAGGAAAATAGTAAAAATATACAAAACCTGAACCATCAAAGGGTAGGCCAGGGCGGATATTATAACACACAAAACTTCTCAAGCAAAAGTTCAGAGTTCAAAAACCTGTTGGAAGCCTTAAACAAAAACAGAGTACAAAATACCACAAGCCTATTCTCAAAGTAAGAAAAAGCTTGAAGAACCTGCATTCCAAAAACAATATACAACCTGCTGTCTTAAGCCAAAAAAAAAACCAGAACCTGTAACACAAAAGCCCAAATCCTTAACCATGTCAAGCCTTCCACCTGCCTGAAGCACAAACCATAAAACCAT
This sequence comes from Vicia faba, assembly GCA_948472305.1. Classification (NCBI taxonomy): domain Eukaryota; kingdom Viridiplantae; phylum Streptophyta; class Magnoliopsida; order Fabales; family Fabaceae; genus Vicia; species Vicia faba. The sequence goes on from OX451738.1 coordinate 120,636,252, forward strand.
GGCCTGAAAAACCAGTAAACACTAAGTTGTCCAGCCAAAGCCATATCAAAACACAGAATCTGTTCAAACTTGCAGCCTAAAACCAGAAAAACATAACTAAAGCCTGAAGTTCAAACCAGTAAAACCACCATCAACCTGCCAAATCTAAACAGCACAAGCCCAAACTGCTCAAACCATGTCAAGCCTTACCTGCATCAGTCTTAACCACCAACAACCTGCCTAAAACCTTCATCCATTGAACCCTCAGAACTCAAGGAGTTCATCATAGGGGTATTAACCAACACATCCAGACATCAAACATTCAAAATTTCCAAACCATCCAGCTAAAGTGTTCAAAGGCAACACAAAACCCTCAGAATTTCTTTATCATTGGGCAAACAATAAGCAAGGCAGTTCAACACTAACCAACAATATCAACATTGTCAAGCTCAGAACAAGCATACAAAGGGTCCAGCATACAAAGCAACGATTCAACAGCATATCAGAACCATCACACAAGTATACAAGGGCAAGGGTTCACAAAGAAGCAGAAGCAGAACAGAAGCAAAAGGCAAATAAGCAGAAGAGAAGATCAGGGGGTAAGGGTTTTCAGAAGGGTTGTCATCACAAAACCCATAGAAGATAAAGATACAAACCAGGACACCAAGCAAAGCTAGCACCAAGTTCGTCACTGCTTCCCTCGCCGTCTGGCCCTCCACGCACCTCCGGTCCACCTCGTCTCCACCTTCAAGACTAGAGGTATAAACCCATCCCCTTTCTCCTTTCACAAAAACAACAGCATTTAATTCGAATCAGTAAGCAAAAAAAGTAAAACATATGAGATATAAACTGAAACCCTAACGCGAGCGATTAAGGATTCGTTACCTTGAACAAACACCGCTGGAGCAATCGTTAGAGGGAGAAGAGGTGAAGGCTGCACCGGTGGCCCTAGACGGAAGAGAAACTCAGGCGAAGGTGGGAGAACGAACAAAGAAGGCGAAGGATGAACGAACGGCGCTGTAACCCTAATCCGTTTTTCCCCAAACTAAGACAAACGTTTAACCCTAAACAAGTTATGAAATATTGGGCCTAACCCGTTTCCCTTGCTTAAACCATTTCATTTCTGCTAGTTTCACCCCCATCCCGTTTCTGTTTATTCTTGATTTGGCCCCTTAAAACTCTTTGGCCCATACAATTGTTTATTATCTACCCCTTTATTTTTTGATACCCCTCTTTCTATTTATTTTCTTTTAGTTTTTTTTAGAATTTTATTAATTTAGTTTAATTATAAAATTTAGTCAAATAGAGGTGTAATTTAATTAGACAAAATTTTAAATAATTTGACCAATTTTATTAGTTTAAGTTTAGGATTAATTTAGTAATTTTAGTATTTTTTTAATTAGATTTAAGTTAATAACTTTTAAAGTTTTAATTTAGTTTAGAATTATTTAATAATTCTTAAAATAATACTTTATATTAATAACAAAAAATACGCATATAAAAATAGAAAAATTAAAAAAAAAACATTTTATTTTCTTTAATTAATTCTCTTGCTTTGTACATATTAAAATAGAAAAATATAAAAATGCATGTTCACACCATTTAGTCTGTTATTTAATCATTGTTGTGGTTATATATCACTTAGCTACTTAATCATTATCTATCTAATTTTCTGTTTGATTATTTCATCTTTACTTGGTTATTCTGTTTACGTCTAAATCCAAGAGAAAAAAATGATTAAATTTGTTGACTCCATGTCCTCAAATCCAATCACGCGAATATCTTCATTTCATTAAAACTTAAGATAGTTTTTCCCCAAATATTCAATTTTTTCAAAACGTATACCTTTTAAGTCAAAACTTCGACATTAGGTCGTCGTACCTTCAAAAACCCATCCGTACCCCTTTTCGGCCAAAACAATTTATTTTTAATCAAACGAACATTTTAATAAACAGATATTTCAAAAGGTTCCTATAGAATACTATAGATACATTGGGTGCTAATACCTTCCCATTGTATAACCAACCCCCGAACTCTAGACCTCTTTTCAAAAACGCCTTGTATTTTCATTACTTTTAAAAGTATTATTTTACATTGCATACTTTAGGGTTTTATTTCGCTCTTTTTCCCTTTTCCCTTGGAAATAATAAAGCGCGGTGGCAACTCTTGCTTTTGTGAGACGAATTAATTAATAATTCGATCTCCGATTTACCCCGCTACATTTTTTTATCGCTATAGAATTGGCGACTCTGCTGGGGAAAGATTGACCTCTTGCTGGTCCATCCCTAAGTGGGTTAAGCCTAGTTTGTTTTATCTGTTTTATTATTATTTGATTTGTTTGATTATGTGTTTAAATTGGGGTTGTTTGGGTTTTTTGCAAAGGACGAATCCTATACCCGGATTAAGTTACACTTAAGAATAGGACGGGCGGTACAGTCATGTTAACTTTGAGGGAGTAATCCCGAAGAAGGAGGCATGAGATCCCCCACTCAATGGAAGTCCCTTTTGAACATAATATTTGTTTACCGAGTAATCGGGAAGACATTATTATTTTCGACCTGGGAGCCAGAGAAATTGAGAACCGTAGAACCCTAACCCATCTTGGCCTTTTAGGTGTAGCGCGAAGACTATAACGGAGTAATTCGGAAGTAGTTGTTACGCGATGCTACGCTCGGATGAGTTTCTCTTGAGAATATTGCTAATTATTGAGTAATCAAGACGTTGGCAATATCCGAAGGAGGAATGTAGACTCTGGGAACTCTTAGAACCTTGTCTTACAGGTGTGATTGAACCGTTAGTACATACCTTGGGGTGGGCTTTACCCTCGACTCCATGCTCGAAACGTTGAACCTTTGAACCCCATGTTTGTGAACTTGTGTGTAACTGTTGCATTATCATTCATTCATGCATTCATCAACATTTTTTGTAAAAACTTGTTTTTCAAGGAACTTAAGAATGATTCTTGCAGACATCTCAGGTACTATTATTATGGAATTTGGAAGGAGAAACACTCGAAGTTTTAGTTTTAAGGAGCCCGAGATTGAAGAACTGAAGAGTTTAATTCCTAAGATCAAGAACCCGACGGATTTTCAAAAAAAGTATGGGTCCATTATACCTCTCATGAAGCGCAAGATAAAAGAAGGAATCCTTGGTACGTTAGTCCAATTTTACGATCCTTTGTATCGATGTTTCACCTTTCTGGATTACCAGTTAATGCCCACCTTAGAAGAGTACTCCTACATACTCGGTTTGCCGATCACCGACTGTGTTCCTTTTTCTAGCTTAGAAGAGGAACCCAAATCTCACGAGATAGCGACCATCATCCACTTGAAGAAGTCAGAGATAGAGGAGAACATGACTACAAAAGGGGGAATCCGAGGCTTGTCTGCGCAGTTTTTGTTGAGGAAAGCTCATCATTTCGCTGAGATAAAAGATATTGTTGCCTTTGAAGACGTCTTTGCTTTACTCGCTTATGGTCTATTCTTGTTCCCTAACGTTGATAAGTTTGTGGATATCAACGCCATCAGAATTTTCTTGATTGGAAATCCGGTCCCTACGCTGCTAGGAGATACCTACTACTCCATCCATCTTCGAAACTCTTATCAAGGAGGGATCATTATTTGTTGTGCACCGTTGCTGTATCAGTGGTATGTTTCTCATCTACCTAGGTCTGATGTTTTCTAGGATCTCGAGAAGGAGCCGCGATGGGCGCCAAAAATTATGGCTCTCACTCATTTCGACATTGATTGGTATAATTGAGCTTACTATGACGTGAAGATCATCGATAGCTGTGGTGCTTTTCCTAACGTGCCTCTTCTTGGTACGAAAGGTGGAATTAACTATAACCCTGTTCTCGCGCGCCGTCAGTTTGGATACCCGATGAGGGACAAGCCAAACAACATCCATGTGAGTGGTTTCTTTTTACAAGAAGGACAAGATCACCAGGCACCTAAGAGGGAGATCGAAGGAGCTTGGCGCCACATCCATAGGAAAGGGAGATATATGTTAGGACATAGGGGTGCCGTTTCTTTGGAGCCTTACCTACAATGGGTCCGTGCTAGGGCTTGTGCTCTCAAGATGCCATATAAACCTGAAAAACTTTTATTCCCTATTGTTGCATCATCATCTGTTGATATCCCTATCGAGAATCTGGGAGAATACCAAGGAAATCTGGCTAGGATGAAGTCCGAGAGAGACGCTTGTAAAGAAAAGTATAATATGTCTGAATATGAGAATCGGGTCCTGGCTCGACAACTAAAGGAAAAGGAGGATTTGCTATTTATTCAAGATGGCTGGTTCATTGATCATGATGAGAAGCTTCGTCAAAAGGATGCTTTACTGAAGAAGTATGCTAGAGAAAGGAAGAGAAAGAAGGAAGGTTCGGTAAGCGTTTCTCTCGTTCCTAATCCACAAAAGGAAATCTTTGATCGACTGGTAGCTGAGAGGAAAGAGATGGAAGACTTTTATGAAGAGAAGATCAGGAAGCTCCAGTTGCAGTTGGCATTTGGTCCTCCATCTGATGATTCTGAGTGATCTTTAGTTCTTAGTTTTATTTTACTGATGTCATTTTGTAAAACTTTGTAAAAGGGCTTCATGTTCCGAAGTTGTAATTTACTGCTTTTATTATGGACTTCATGTTCCGAAGTTGTAATTTACTACTTTTATTATGGGCTTCATGTTCCAAAGTTGTAGTTTACCGCTCTTATTATTGGGTTGTTATCCCAAAGTGTAATTTATTGTTTTGTTGTTCCAAAGTTGTGAGTTGTAATTTACCGCTTTTGATTAATGAAAGGAGTTTTTGTTGTTCCAAATTCCTTTACCATTGATGTGTGAAAAATTATCGAAGTTCCTTGAAAAACTATTAAAATGAATTATCATTAGCATCACATATCATGCATCATCCAACATTCCACTTCACATGTTTTCTAGAGTCTCATCCTTGTTTCTTTTTCCACTCCGATAGATTGTCAAGCTGTCTCATCGATACGATACTCGAGCCAATCGTCAAAGAAAGATGGAAGATCTAGAACAGGAAAACCACGAGCTTCGTGAGGAGGTTGCTACCCTTCGTGTCGGTATGGAAAAGTTAACTGCGCTGGTGGAAAGTTTGATGGCTGCTCAGAATCAGCCATCGACTACAGCTGCTGAGATTCAGACTTCAACTACTGTGATTTCCGAGATTGTCACTGTTCCAACATCCGTGACTCAAGTCAACTCTTCGCTTCAACATCAGATGCCAAAAGGTTTTCCGTGGGGAATGTCTTACAACTTTGTGCCAGAGGGGTATCAGCCTGTCGTACAGCCTTTGTTTCAACCTACTATGTCTTTCCCTCAACCAGAGACAACTGCCATGCCGCCGGTAATCCCGTCTGTGACACCTTTCCCGCAATCGGTGATGACAATTGTCGCTCCTGTGGTTCACTATATGCCATACTTGAATGAACCTACTTATCCTGCCGAGCCTGGTGAAAGTCTGGGTCTTTTTGATAGAATGGAAGAATTTCAAGACCAATTCCAAGAAATGCAGAGGGAGCTCAGAGCGTTAAAGGGGAAGGATTTGTTTGGAAAGAACACTCAGGACCTGTGTTTAGTTCCGAATGTCAAGATTCCAGCAAAATTCAAAGTGCCAGACTTTGAAAGATATAAGGGTGATTCGTGTCCTCGGAGTCACTTGACTATGTACGTGAGAAAGATGTCTACATATTCTGATGATCATGACCTGTTGATTCACTATTTTCAAGACAGTTTGACTGGTGCCGCTCTAAAGTGGTATATGGGCTTGGACAGCATTCGGATCCGCAACTTCAACGATCTTAGTGAAGCTTTTGTTCATTAGTATAAGTACAACGTTGACATGGCGCTGGACAGGGATCAACTCCGGGTGATGTCCCAGAGAGACAGAGAGTCTTTTAAGGAATACGCCCAGAGGTGGCGCGAAATTGCTGCTCAAATCTATCCTCCTCTTGAGGAGAAAGAGATGACAAAGATATTCTTGAAGACTTTAGGTTCCTTTTACTATGAAAGAATGATTGCCAGCGCACCCAGTGACTTCACCGAAATGGTGAGTATGGGCATGCGGTTGGAGGAAGGGATTCGTGAAGGACGTTTGGTTAAAGAAGGAAGTCCGTCTAGCAGTATCAAGAAGTTTGGAAGTGTTTTCCCAAAAAGAAAAGAGCAGGATGTCAGCGTAATCTTCCCAGGGAGACCAAGGAGAGGTTACTCACACATTGCGGCAGTCACTCCGGCTGTCCGCCCAACGTTGGTGACCCCAACTCATCAAACCCCACCAAATCAGCAACGGCCATTTCAGCAGCAGCCTCGACAACAGGCTTATCCATTCAACAACCAGAACCGTTCACCAAGGAAACCGCAATTCGATGCCATTCCCATGACTTATACTGAATTTTTCCCTGCTCTTATCAGAAAGAACCTCATAACGACAAAGCCTCCTCCTGTCGCACCAAATAGTACCTCTCCGTGGTACAAGGCAGATCAGTTTTGTGAATATCATCAAGGGTCGCTGGGGCACAACCTTGAAAATTGTTTTGCTTTAAAGGCGGACGTGCAGAGGTTGATTAAGAATGTTATCTTGTCTTTCAAGGATGTTAACCCAAATGTTAGAGATAATCCTTTGCCTCGACATGGGGCAGCATCCGTGAATATGGTGGAAGGTTGTCCACGAAAGTTTCGAGTTTTTCAAGTTGAACACATAAGAGATTCGTTGATCAGGTTACATCAGAGCTTAAGAAGACTTGCCTTTTTTAGGCATCAGCATGATTATGATGTTTGTGAATTTTGTTCAAGAGAGGTTGATTGCCCTATTGTGAAGGAGGATATTCAAAAATTGTTAGACCAGAGGGTTATCACTATTACATATGACAGAGATCCGGAGGATGAAGTGAATGTTATAATACCACAATTCAATTTGCCTGAACCAGTAGAGATCGTTTACGACAGTCAGACTGCACCTGTTGCTCCTTTGATCATTTATCCACCAGGTCATGTGCCTTATAACTCAGACCGAGCTATACCGTATAAGTATAATTCCACAATGATTGAGAATGGGGTAGAAGTCCCTATACCAACAAGGCCATCTTTTGTTAACATCGCTGATGTGAGTAGAGTTACGAGAAGCGGACGTGTCTTTGCAGCAGTACCTTTGAAGAGACCAGAAGTTCAAGTCAGGAGGCCCATACCGGCAGAAATTCCAGCGAGAAATGTTGAACCAAGGGTTGAGATAGGCCGATCCAATGAACCTATCCCACATCCCGATGATGATGAGATTCTGAAGCTCATCAAGAGAAGTGAATATAAGATTGTGGACCAACTATTGCAAACTCCTTCCAAGATTTCTTTGCTTTCTTTACTGAGAGATTCTGGTGCCCATAGAGAAGCTTTGATGAAGGTCTTGGACCATGCATTCGTGGATTATGACGTGACGGTTGACCAATTTGATGGAATTGTGGGAAATATTACTTCGTGTAACAATCTTGGTTTCAGTGATGAAGAGCTTCCGGAGGAGGGAAGGAACCATAATATGGCTTTGCATATCTCAATAAGTTGTGGAAATGATACTTTATCAAGTGTGTTGGTAGATACAGGTTCGTCGTTAAATGTAATGCCCAAAACTACATTATCTCGACTCTCATATCAAGGTGCTCCCATGAGACCTAGTGGGGTAATTGTCAAAGCGTTTGATGGTTCTAGGAAGACTGTCATTGGTGAAGTGGATCTTCCTATAGTAATTGGTCCTCATACTTTTCAGATCACTTTTAAAGTAATGGATATTCGTGCCGCCTACAGTTGCCTATTGGGTCGTCCATGGATCCATGATGCAGGGGCAGTCACTTCCACGCTCCATCAAAGATTGAAGTTTGTAAGGCATGGAAAGTTGGTAATGATTGGTGGAGAGCAGGCTATGGTGGTAAGCCATTTGTCATCTTTCTCTTTTATTGATGCTGATGAGGATGTTGGAACCCAATTCCAAGCTCTATTTGTTGCTAATAATGAAGTGAAGAAGCAAGGGACATCTATTTTTTCTTTTGAGGATGCGCGACGAGTGGTTGAAAGTGGTTCGGCTGAAGGTTGGGGCCAGGTGTTGACTTTGCCCGAGAACAAGTCTGGAGAAGGTCTTGGTTTTCATCCCGTGTCTACAAGAGTCAAGCAGGAAGTAGTTACTCGTCCGATACAAGAAGTTTTCCGAAGCGCAGGTTTCATCCATCCGACTCCTCCTGAAGTTGATGTTATAATAGGAGACGATTCTGAAGAGGATTTACCCGATTTTGTAACGCATGGAGTGGTTTGCCAGAACTGGATTGATGTTGATGTTCCTGTTGTGATGCACATTTCTGAGTAATGTTTTGTTTTATTTTTAAAAAAAAAATTTCGCTCTGCCCAAGGCGAAAAGTATTTGTGTCGGGCTATGTTGAAAATAAATCCTTTTTCTCTGCCCAAGGCAAAAGAGAAAATGTTTGGGCTCTTTGTTTCAAGTATTTCCCCTCATGAATAAAAACGTTATTTTGTCCACTACTGTTTTATTTTTTCACTTTTTCCGGGAAATAGTAATGGAAATTAATTGGTAGTAATAGGAAAATATAATAACTTTTTGTTTCATTTGTACAAATCGATTTCTAAAATAAGCATAATCATATGTGCAGATTAATCCATGACTTAACCATTGAAAACAATGATCCTATGCCCTCTCCCAACTTTGAATTCCCTGTGTTCAGAGCCGAAGAAGAGGATAGCGAAGAGGTTCCTGATGAAATTTCCCGTTTGCTTGAGCACGATGAAAAGACTATTCAGCCGTTTGAAGAACCTATAGAGATGATCAATTTGGGTAATGAAGAAGATAAAAAGGAAGTCAAAGTCGGAGCATTGCTTATCCCAGAGGTCAAAGAGAAAATGTTGGAGCTTCTCAAAGAGTATGTTGATGTGTTTGCTTGGTCCTACCAAGATATGCCAAGTTTGGACAACGATATTGTGGAGCATCGTTTACCGTTGAGACCTGAATGTCCGCCGATTAAGCAGAAGTTGAGAAGGACTCGTCCCGATATGGCTGACAAGATCAAAGAAGAAGTTCAAAAATAAATTAATGCAGGTTTCCTTGTTACATCGGTCTATCCTCAGTGGTTAGCCAATATAGTGCCTGTTGCTAAGAAAGATGGCAAAGTTCGAATGTGTGTAGACTATAGAGATCTGAACAGAGCTAGCCCAAAGGATGACTTCCCATTACCGCACATTGACGTTTTGGTCGATAGTACCGCAAAGTTCAAAGTATTTTCTTTCATGGATGGTTTCTCTGGTTACAATCAAATCAAGATGGCACCAGAAGATATGGAGAAGACAGCTTTCATTACACCTTGGGGAACATTTTGTTATCGGGTTATGCCGTTTGGTCTGAGGAATGCTGGTGCAACATACCAAAGAGCCATGACTGCTTTATTCCATGACATGATGCATAAAGAGATAGAAGTGTATGTAGATGACATGATTTCCAAATCACAAACTGAAGAAGATCATTTGGAACATTTATTGAAGTTATTCCAGCGTTTGAGAAAGTATAAACTCCGTCTGAATCCCAACAAGTGCACTTTTGGTGTTCGTTCTGGAAGACTTCTGGGTTTCATTGTCAGTCAGAAAGGTATTGAGGTAGATCCTGATAAAGTCAAAGCTATTCGGGAAATGCCCGCACCCAAGACGGAAAAAGAAGTAAGAGCATTCCTTGGGAGACTGAATTATATTTCTAGATTTATATCTCATATGACTGCTACCTGTGGGCCGATTTTCAAGCTCCTCAGAAAGAACCAAGGATGTGTGTGGACAGAAGATTGTCAGAGAGCTTTTGATAGCATCAAAGAATATTTGCTTGAACCTCCCATTTTGATTCCTCCAGTGGAAGGAAGACCTTTGATTATGTACCTGACTATATTGGAAGATTCCATGGGATGTGTGCTTGGTCAACAAGATGAGACTGGAAGAAAGGAACATGCCATATATTATCTGAGTAAGAAATTCACAGACTGTGAGTCTCGATACTCAATACTTGAGAAAACCTGTTGTGCTTTAGCTTGGGCGGCTCGCCGTCTGCGCCAGTATATGATTAACCATAGCACTTGGTTGATCTCCAAAATGGATCCGATCAAGTATATCTTTGAGAAGCCCGCCTTATCTGGAAGAATAGCCCGTTGGCAGATGTTGTTATCCGAATATGACATTGAGTATCACACTCAGAAAGCAATCAAAGGGAGTATTTTAGCCGACCATTTGTCTCACCAACCAATTGACGATTATCAATCCATCAAGTTTGATTTTCCAGATGAAGATGTTATGTACTTGAAAGCAAAAGATTGTGAAGAGTCGTTACCCGGAGAAGGACCTGATCCCAAATCCCATTGGGGTTTAATATTTGACGGAGCTGTGAACTCTTATGGAAATGGAATTGGGGCAATCATCGTCACTCCCCGAGGTACTCATATCCCGTTCACAGTGAGATTGAAGTTTGACTGCACGAACAACATGGCTGAATATGAGGCATGTATTATGGGTCTCGAAGAAGCAGTGGATCTAAGGATTAAGATTCTTGATATTTACGGAGATTCGGAATTAGTAATTAATCAAATCAAAGGAGAATGGGAGACTCGTCATCCTGGTTTGATCCCTTACAGAGACTATGCTAGAAGATTGTTAACTTTCTTCAACAAAGTGGAATTACATCATATCCCTAGAGATGAAAACCAAATGGGTGATGCTTTAGCTACTTTGTCTTCAATGTTTCAAGTGAATGGTTGGAACGACGTGCCTACAATCCGGGTTATGCGCCTCGACAGACCTGCTCATGTGTTCTCAGTAGAAGAGGTCACCGACGACAAACTGTGGTTCTATGACATTAAACGTGTTCTTCAAACTCAAGAGTACCCGCTTGGGGCATCCAATAAAGATAGGAAGACGTTGAGGAGATTAGCAAGCAGTTTCTTCCTCAATGAATAAGTATTGTATAAGAGGAATTACGACATGGTCCTGCTCAGATGTGTAGACAGACATGAAGCAGACATGCTGATGCAAGAAGTACATGAACGATCTTTTGGCACTCACGCCAACGGACATGCAATGGCTAAAAAGATGTTGAGAGCTGGTTACTATTGGATGACAATGGAATCTGATTGCTGCAAATATGTGAAGAAATGTCATAAATGCCAGATTTATGCGGACAAGATACATGTGCCACCGACCCTCCTCAGCGTTATCTCTTCACCTTGGCCTTTCTCTATGTGGGGAATTGATATGATTGGAATGATTGAAACCAAAGCTTCAAATGGTCATCGTTTCATCTTGGTAGCGATCGATTATTTTACTAAATGGGTGGAAGCAGCATCTTATACTAATGTAACCAGACAGGTGGTAGTCAGATTTATCAAGAATCAGATCATTTGTCGATACGGTATCCCGAGAAAGATCATCACTGATAATGGTTCGAATTTGAATAACAAGATGATGAAAGAGCTTTGTGAGGAGTTCAAGATCGAACATCATAATTCTTCTCCTTACAGACCGAAGATGAATGGGGCTGTTGAAGCTGCTAACAAGAACATCAAAAAGATTGTCCAGAAGATGGTGGTAACTTATAAAGATTGGCATGAAATGCTTCCGTTTCCTCTGCATGGATACCGTACTTCAGTTCGAACTTCAACAGGTGCAACCCCATTTTCCCTGGTTTATGGTATGGAAGCAGTATTCCCCGTGGAGGTTGAGATCCCGTCTATGAGAGTGTTGATGGAAGCTAAACTTTCTGATGGAAGCTAAACTTTCTCTAGACCTCTTTTCAAAAACGCCTTGTATTTTCATTACTTTTAAAAGTATTATTTTACATTGCATACTTTAGGGTTTTATTTCGCTCTTTTTCCCTTTTCCCTTGGAAACAATAAAGCGCGGTGGCGACTCTTGCTTTTGTGAGACGAATTAATTAATAATTCGATCTCCGATTTACCCCGCTACATTTTTTTATCGCTACAGGTGGTTTGAAAGGTTAACCAACGGCGTGGCATGATGGAGTCTCTTGATTGGCTCGTTAAAATGATCTTAGCCCCACTTGCGTTTGATTTTGTTTTAAATTAAAAATAAAAGCCTTCTTTGTTATATAATCATTTGTTTGTATTGTAATCAACAGGTGCACAGTCGCCCCAACGGTAGAAGCGCGCGTGATAAGGCCTTAGTATACCAGGGCACGGGTTCAATCCCTGCCTCTGGTATTTTGTGTTTTCATATTTTCATGTTTGCAGATCCTATGCGAGCCACACAACATGTCCACCATGCACCTTCAATTCCCAGCCACTACATCTCGTCATCATCCAATCCAACGCTTCTGATGGTCTCCCAATGGTGAATCTCCTGGAACCATTCCCACTAGATCTCAGGAAGGCATAATGGGCTTGCTGTCTAGGCCTAGCAAATTGCTTTTCTCACACCCCCAGATTTCTTTTATTTCAGGCCCATTTACTTTCTTTCTTTTTCTTCTTTATATTATTTTTCATTATTTTGTTTTATTTTTATTTTTATCAAAATAAAAACACGAAAGTATTTTGTTTTAAATAAATAATTAAATTGATAAAGTTTTATTTAATATTATTAATTATTTTATTAATTAATTTTATTAAATAAAATGATTTAGTTTAATTAGTTATTTAATTAATTAATTAGGTTTTCTAGGTTTAAATTAATAAATTTCTTTTTAATTAAGTATAATTAATTAGATTTTTTTTATTAATCACAAATATTTCTTTTTTTCATAAAAACAACAAAAGAACATTTCCTTTCCCGTCGATTCCAATTTTTCCTTTGATGTTGCGTTTGCGAATTTGTTATCATTATGCAACTGCTAATGGTTTATAATGGTTCAATTAGGGTTTTACTTTCTTTTTTCCCCGTTTTATTATTTGTACCCCCACTCCCAAAGCCTTGCAATAGTGTAGGATTTCTATTTACCGCACTTTACTGCTTTATTATTACTCTTACTGTTTAGTTTAATAGGATTGTATGGAAAGATCTAAAAACAACCAATAGCTAACCCTAACCAAGATAAAATAACTTAATTAAATCACTCTTCACACACGCACCTCTAGGGTGACTGTGATACGGTAGGAGAACTGACTTGAAGGTTTTGCGTTTTATCGCAAATGTCGCGGTTAGCAAGAGTCGCCACCGACTTTTCTTTTATCCAAAAGGAAAGGTGAAAAAGCACAGGAAAGACCTTTGAGATGTTTTCTTGAGTTCGGGGGGTAGATTATGAAAAGGGAAGGTGCTAGCACCCTTTTCATCCATGGTTTTCCATGGGCTCTTAGATCACTTACTTCGATCACTTGCTTTGTTTTGTTTGAAATGGTGTTTGGTGTGTTTTTGAAAGTACTTTGTAAAAGAGGCCATTGTTTAGGCAATCTTTGTAATGATTCTCGTTCATAAGAATGTATACAAAGATGTTTGTCTTTTGAAAATGTTTTCAATGTTTTGTAAGATGTTTTGAAATGTGTGTGTGTTTGTTTTTTAAAATAGCAAGGATTGTTGTTTGAAATGGAGCAAGTAACTTAGAAGCTATCTACCTACTCAAATGCCATTCTTGTGCATTTTCTATTCCTTTGACATTGTTGACTTACCATTGATTTGGTAAGCAACCCTATCTTTGGATGTTAACGGGACGGGCGTGGGTCATCGTATAACCATGATAGCAATGTTGCCAAGTATCTTAGCATTTTTTTAGGGACCAAGATCATTTTGTTTAGGCAACCTTTGAATAGCGTCATCGAGGGACTATGATCTTATACTTGTTGTGTTTTTCCAAGATACTTAGCATGCGTAACATGGCCATTTTATTTTAGGCAACCAAGTGGGAGAAACCCTAAGGGTGCTTGTGTGCAAAGTGTATCATTTTCATGCTTTTGATTTTGTCTTGTATTTAGGGTTTTCTATTTTGCTTATTTTGTTCTTGTCATGCAAACCCTAATTACTAATCATGGTATAAAGCGATAAATTGCGTAACGTAAATATACTAAGCTATTACAACAATTTTTATGGGAGGGGGGAATACAAATTTGAATGGGGATTTGCACAAATATAAAGCTAAATATATTATTACAACCAAATTGAAATTGCGCGAATTAAATAAATATAATATAAATATTTAATATATAATGCAATATGTATGTAAAGAAAAGATTTTTTTATGTCTTGTTTTTGTATGAAAAAATATTTAATTTAAACCTAAAAATATAAGGAAAAAATATATTAATTCTTTTTGAAAGGGATTAAACCCTAGTTTTTATTTAAAAGAAAAATAATGTTCTATATTATTATTTTGAGCATTTTTTTGTATAAAAAATAATAAATAATATTATTCCTAAATACTAATAATTGAATATGTGCAAAAAATAAGTATTTATGCGTATAAAAATGTATAATAAAAATATTAAGTATATTTAATTAATTATGAGTTTATTAAAAAAATAAATTCTATTCTATCAAAATTAATTATTTTTTTATGTGAGAAAATAATAAAAAAATAAAATAAAAGTGTGAAAATGAATAAATCATTTTTTAGGATTTTTTATCATTCAGAAAAAATAAACAACAGTATTAAATATAAAAATATGAAAAAAATACAAAAATACAAAATAGTTAGCCAGGGGGGTGCAATAGCAAGTCCGGGGGGTGTGTTTAGCAAAAACAAAAAGGCCACGTAGGTAAAAGCCCACTGACTTCATCCCTGTCCTTCGTTCATCTTCCTCGCGCCATTCTAGTACAAACCTGTATCTTCCTTATGCTTGCATAAAAATGAAAACTCATAACATGAAAAATGTGGCATTTGAGCTCACGATTCCAACCATATAAATTATGTAACCTAACTATCAAAGATAAAAGAGAATTTTGGAATCCCTAAATCGTGACCTAAAAATTTCAGAGATTTCAAGCTTCAAATTCTCTTAGCACAAGTAATATAAATGCAAAGTAATGATATGTACAACTTCGTTATGATGAGAGCTACATTTTTTCTTCACAAATCATGGCTTGAAGTTGCTTGTATAAAGAGATAGAGTTTAATAAAATACTTCCTTCAGCTGGAATCGTGTATGGAAATGTAGGGACTTTAATGGAGGTCTGGTGATTGTTTGAGCTTCCTTTAACTTCCCTGAACCTATTACAATCTTTATCTTGCTCTGAGGATGGTTGGAACTCCCTGACCAAGTACAACTGGAAGCTTCCAAGTTGAAAATGGCAGATGGTGAAATAGAGGTTACAGAACCAGGGTGATGGCTTGGATTGACTAGGTATCAAGTGTATAAGATGTTTGAATCAGTTAAACACAAAATGCACGAGCCAAATGAGAGTTGGCTGAGCTTTTGCAGAAACTGTATGCTTTGGAAGATTTTTGGTGTTTTTTAGTTTGAGGGAGTTATAGGTTCAAGCCAAGCGTGTAATGCCTTGTACAATGTTTGCATATTAGTATAGAAGTGATACCAAGTCAGCTTCCTACTAATTGTGCAAGCCTTAGCCCTTTTGCAACTTTTCTTGTACTTGAAGTAAAGTTGACAAGACCAATCCCACATGGTTGTACCAGCTTGCTTTAGGGTTGATATGAGTTTGTACAAATTTCTTGAGATCTGTGTAGTTTGCTTATATCAAGGGGACAGGTCCAATGCTCCAAGTTGACAAGTTGCAAAAGTGCATCTTTATGAAAATGGCAATGAAGCCTTTTTGCCCAAAATGGAATTACAACTTGTGTAAAGTTTCAAAAGCAAGGATAAAGGCTTTGTCAACTGAGTATGCATTTAATTAAGGAGTTTATAGCAAGCTTAGGACCTGTAAAGCAAGAAATAACCAGCATAGGTTTGGTTTGCAACTTGATTCTATGTTAAAATGGCTTGAACAAAAAGTGAGAAAATGCCAACTTCCTCTCTTCGATTCTCCCTACTCAAAAATGATCTTGGAGAGTTCTTGGACATTTTGGAAAGCTTGAAATGTGCTATATAATCCATATTTGAAATGAAATTTTAGATACTTCTTGGAACTAGGTGAAAAGTTGCCATGAAGTTGGGTCTAAAACCTGCCTAAATTAGGGCAAAATTTCACTAAGTTACTTAGTTCATAAGCATGTATTCACAAATTTATATCTTGAGATCCAAACATATTTATGGAAACCTTTGTGAAGCAAAGTTGTAGATTTCATGGAGGACTACAACTTTCATGTTGGGAACTTTTCTTGAATCAAAATGCATCATGGTGAAAAAGTGGTGAAAAGTTGAGAAAAAATAAGAAAATTTTTATACTTAGAAAAATTCTAAGTTATGAAAATTTTCAAATTAAAACCCTAATTTTCAAATTTGGTTTTATTGGTGAACAAGTTTCATATTTTGACATATCTTGATGAATTATGACCCTTGGTACTTGATTTTGACCAAAAAGTCAAAGTTTGACTTTTGATCAGTTGACTGCAAATTTCATCTGTCAATCCAATGAACTTGAGATCTTTTGAACCATGTAATTAGGTCAAGATGATGCCATTGAACCCTTGAAGTCATGCTTGAACTCAATTGGCCATTGGCTAGGTTAAAAAATCAGAAATTGCCCTTTCTCAATCAACCCTAATTTTGACCTTTTTGCCCTTTTGATGATTTGATCAAATTTCTTGAGGAGTTATGATCCAAACTTGATCAAATGGTACATATGAGTCTAAAATTTTGATGTGGATCAAAAATTATGAAGTTTGACTATGAATTGGCCGTGGTTGACTTTTTCCCCAATACAACTGATTTTTAGGTCAACTGTCCAATTGACTTATCAAAAATGTGGTTCAAGGCTTGAAACTTGTCATGAGCAATCTTGGGGGTCCAAAATGATGTATGAAAGTCACATGAAGCATTGGTGGTCCAAAAATCCTTGTGCAAACTCAAACCCTAATTTTGGGTTATCAGTGCAAGATGAGGTGTCTTGAGCTGACCAAACCCTAATCTTGTCTTGAGTCAAAGAAGTCTTGTGAGAAAAGTCTTGATAAATGAGAGGGCAAATTTTTGGGTACAACAGCTGCCCCTGTTCAATCTTCTTGAACCTGAAGAGTTAGATTGGCGAGTTTTGTCGTTCGTGACTCGAAGGTAAAAGATGATTGGACACTAGAGTGCCCATAAATTTGCACTCGACGAAATGTAGCTGAGGGAATGGGCTTAAAGATGCCATTTGGAGAGGTGATAGAATCTTGTTGGAGATGGGCTTGTAGATGCCATCCAATAATGTTTGTTGTAAATCAAAAGAATATGCAACAAAATGGTATATGTATCTAGAACGCATCTGAGCTGTATCTAGAGACTGAATCTGAATGAATAATAGAATGGCTACCGTGTCTGGAGCGTATCTGGACTGTATCTGAACTTGAAATCTGAATAAGTATCAGAATGGCATCCGTGTCTGGAGCGTATCTGAACTGTATCTGAACTTGAAATCTGAATAAGTATCAGAATGGCATCTGTGTCTAGAGCGTATCTGAACTGTATTTGTACTTGAAGTCTGAATGAGTATCAGAATGGCGTCCTTGTCTAGAGCGTATATGTACTGTATCTTGAAGTTGATATCTGAATGAGTATCAGAATGGCATCCATGTCTGGAGTGTATCTGAACTGTATCTTGAAGTTGAAATCTGAATGAGTATCGGAATGGCATCCTTGTCTGGAGCGTATCTGTACCGTATCTGAAATCTTTGAACATTGGTAATGATAGCTCTTAATCTTATCCTGAAAAGGGTAAAATGTTAGCTGAAACACAAAGTTATGTTGCATGAAATGTATGACGCAATATATGTGCTTTATCAATGTTTATGATATATGAATGTAATGTATGCGCATGTAAGCTAATTTGTTGTATTGCTGATGAAAATAAATCCTTGTCTGCTGCTGAGGATATGTGGATTCTTCATGTCTTGAAGTTGGAGTATTGATAAAAAATTCCGTTGTGAGAGTAATGCCATGTACTGCTTGAGGAATCTGCTCGGGGAATCCAGAGAGCTTTGATGTCTTCTGTTGGGAATTAATAATGAGAATCTTCATTCTGTTAGGGAGCAATGACAACTCTGTGGGGAAAAAGCTTATTCCTGTTTGCAAAAAGGTTCAGAATTTCGGTCGTCTGTTACCCTACCGGGGAGTTGTCCTAGGTTGGGGAGAAACAGAAGTTAACTGTTATTCGGTTGCTTTTTCAGACTTCAAGGCAACTTGCTGGGGAATTTGAAGAAACTGGATAGTCTCCACTGAGGATTAATAGTTTGAAGTTTCAGCTCCGCTAGGGATCTTAATGACGTACTGTAGGGGTCGTTCATGGAATAACCTAAAGACATTTTCCTATTCTTTCAACCTGTCAGTAACCGTTCTTTTTCATCTTGTTTATTTGTAAACGGTAATTACGTTCAAATGCATATGTTCATTAATGAATTGTTGGACGTTTTCACAAATAAAACACAAGTGTAAAAAGAAAAAGGACAAATGGTTTTATGTACTTTAAAGAGATATCTTTGTATTTACTTTGAATAAGTATGTTGTACAAAAGAGACAGACATCCTAGTAAGAGGATGGTGCCGTAAGAAAAAAATTATACAAAGAAATATAGCTATGTGTAATAATCCCATGGGGTTCCCATTCTGCTATAGCCTTCGTATCTCCGAATATCTTGTTTATCCATTGCTTCGTCCGAAGATGATTGAATTGATCAGAAACTCTGAGTTTGTTAGTGAAGAGATTGTCCTTAAAGTGATCCGAAGAGACATAGTCATACGCTTTAATTCCCTAACTTTTGCCTGAATCGCCCTTTCGGGTTTTCAATCCACCGGGAAACCTTTTTTTGCCCAAGTCGCCCTTTCGAGTTTTCAACTTGTCGGGTGTACAGATTTTTTATTTTATCCATAATTTTTGCCCGAACCTTTTGGTTCGCCGGGATGCCCTTGTTTTGCCTAGGTGTGTCAGCCTAGCGGGTCTCTTATGCGTAGTATCTTTTGACTATGTCTGCATTCGCAGGGTGTGGAAAGTCGTCGCCGTCCATGGTGGTTAAGATCATTGCCCCACCGGAAAAGATGTTTTTGATTACAAATGGTCCTTCATAGGTAGGAGTCCATTTTCCCCTGGGATCACTTTATGGCAAGATGATGCGCTTGATCACTAGGTCTCCAACTTGATATACTTGGCGTCTGACTTTCTTGTTGAAAGCCTTGATCATCCATTTTTTATACATCTGACCATGGCAAACAACAGTAAGTCACTTCTCATCAATTAAGTTCAGTTGATCAAGTCGGGTTTGGATCCAATCGTCCTCACTCAAACCTGCATCCTTCATGATTCTCAAAGAGGGGATCTGAACCTCAATAGGTAAAACAACATCCATGCCATAAACCAAAGAATAGGGTGTTAACCCAGTTGATGTGCGAGACGTGGTATGGTATCCATGGAGAGCAAACGATAGCATCTCATGCTAGTCCTTGTAGGTGACTGTCATCTTCTGTATGATCTTTTTAATGTTTTTATTAGCATCTTCGACTGCACCATTCATCTTTGGCCGATAGGGGGATGAATTGTGATGTTGAATCTTGAACTGCTCGCACAAGGCGGTGATCATAGTATTGTTAAGATTCATACTATTATCAGTGATGATCCTTTCTGGGATACCGTACCGGCAAATGAGATTCTGCTTGATGAAGCGGGCGATAACATTCTTAGTAACAGAGGCGAAGGAAGCTGCTTCGACCCACTTTGTGAAATAATCAATGGCCACTAGAATGAAGCGGTGTCCATTGGAGGCTGTAGGATTGATCTCCCCAATCATATCGATTCCCCACATAGCAAAGGGCCAAGGAGCTGTTAAGACATTTAGAGGAACCGGGGGCACGTGCACCTTGTCTGCATAGATTTGACACTTATGACAGGTCCGGGAGTGTTGATAGCAGTCTGCTTCCATGGTAGACCAATAATAGGCTGCCCGTAGGATTTTCTTCGACATCGTATGCCCACTAGAGTGAGTGCCAAAGGTACCTTCATGTAATTCGGCCATGATCTTTTCATCTTCAATCTTGTCCACACAACGGAGCAGAATAGAATCATGATTGAGTTTATACAGGATGCCATTACTTAGGAAGAACTTAGCAGAAAATCTCCTCGAGAACTTTTTATCATTGATTGAAGCTCCTTCTGGATATTCTTGAGCCTCGAGATACCTTTTGACTTCATGAAACCAGGGCTGGTCCATTACTTCTTCAGTATTAATCTCGTGACAGTGTGCTGGTTCGTCCATTCGTTCAATGGTGATCTGGGGAGCCTTGTTATCCCAATTAAGTTTAAACATAGATGACATTGTGGCTAGAGCATCTGCTAGCTGATTTTCTTCTCGCGGGAAATGCTCGAAGGTAATCTGCTCGAAATGTGGTAACAATGTCAAGACATGTTCTTTGTAAGGGATACGGTTAGGATGCTTAGTGTCCCATTCTCCTTTGATCATACTGATGACCAAAGTTGAATCTCCAAATACAACTAAAGATTTGATTCCCAAGTTTATGGAAACCTTGAGACCAAAGATGCACGCTTCGTATTCCGCCATGTTGTTCGTACAGTTGAAGCAAAGTCTGGCAGTCAAAGGAGTATGGCATCCTTCCGAAGATATGAGTACAGCACCGATACCATTACCAAGTGCATTAGATGCCCCATCAAAGAACAGGGTCCATCGGGATCCTTGTTCAGGTCCGTCATATGGTCTGATTTCTTCACAGTTGTCTAATGTCATGATGTCTTCGTCTGGGAATTCAAACTTCATGGACTGATAATCTTCTACGGCTTGATGAGCAAGATGATCAGCTAGCACACTGCCCTTTATAGCTTTTTGGGTCGTGTACTGTATATCATATTCTGTTAGGATCATATGCCATCTAGCTATCCTTCCAGACAGAGCAGGCTTCTCGGAGATGTACTTTATTGGATCCATCTTAGATATCAGCAAAGTGGTATGAGTCAACATATACTGCCTTAGCCGGTGAGCAGCCCCTACCAGAGTGTAACAAGTTTTCTCAAGCAGTGAATATCTGGTTTCACAGTCGGTAAACTTTTTGCTCAGGTAATAAATAGCATGCTCTTTTCGGCCAGACTCGTCATACTGCCCCAATACACACCCCATTGAGTTCTCTAAAACGGTCAGATACATGATTAGTGGTCTTCCCTCTACTGGTGGCATCAAGACAGGAGGTTCTTGTAAATACTCTTTGATTTTGTCAAAAGTAATCTGGCATTCATCATTCCATCTGACTACTTGATCTTTCTTCAACATCTTGAAGATTGGCTCACAAGTAGATGTTAGGTGAGAAATGAATCTGGCAATATAGTTCAGGCGTCCCAAGAATCCTCTAACTTCCTTCTCAGTATGAGGAGCATTCATTTCTTGTATCACGTTGACCTTGGCAGGATCAACCTTGATGCCTTTATTACTGACGATGAAACTCAAGAGTTTACCTGACCGGACTCCGAATGTGCACTTGTTCGGGTTCAACCTTAGTTTGTACTCCTTCAATCTGACAAACAGCTTTTGCAGGTGATCAAGGTGTTCTTCTTCAGTTTGTGATCGGGCTATCATGTCATCTACGTAGGCCTATATCTCATGATGTATCATATCATGAAACAAAGCTACCATGGCGCGTTGATAGGTTGCCCCTGCATTCTTCAGTCTGAACGACATCACTTTGTAGCAGAACGTGCCCCACTGTGTGACAAACGTAGTTTTCTCCATGTCCTCAGGTGCCATTTTGATCTGGTTATATCCTGAGAATCCGTCCATGAAAGAAAACACTTTGTGTTGGGTCGTATTATCGACCAGGATGTCAATGTGTGGAAGGGGAAATCATCTTTAGTGCTGGCCCTGTTTAAATCTCTATAATCCATGCACATTCTTACTTTTCCGTCCTTTTTAGGCACGGGAACAATGTTGGCAACCCACTGAGGGTAGGAAGTAACAGCCAGAAATCCAGCATTCAACTGTTTCATAACCTCTGCTATGATCTTCTCTGACATGTCACGTCTCATGCGGCGGACTTTTTGTTTCACTGGTGGACAGTCTTCTCTTGTGGGTAGACGGTGTACCACGATGTCTGTATCAAGTCCTGGCATGTCTTCGTATGACCAGGCAAAGATCTCAATATAATCATGCAATAGCTGAATTAGACGCTCCTTGACACTTGGCTCTAGGTAGGCACCCACTTTGATTTCCTTTTTATCCTCCTCGATACCCAACTTGATTGTATCCAAAAGCTCCTCATGTGGCTGAATAGCTCTTTCCTCTTGTTGTAGTAGTCTGGCCAATTCCCCTGGTAGTTCACAATCTTCCTCACCTTCGTCTTAGGCTTGGTAGATTAGATCGTCAGAGTCACTAAAGGCCATAGCAGTATCGTTACCCATGGGATCCAGAATGGAGGGGTACCTGCATTTGTGAGTGTGGGTGTGTGTAAGGTTATAGCCATCTTTAAACAAATAAAATGTAAAAGAAAGACAATGAGCACAAAAGTTTGTATGTGAAAAACGTCAATGATTCATTGAATGTCATATGAAGATGAAATAAAAACCCTTACAAATGGACCATTGTGCCTCGGGTAAGACACAAGGTTGAAAATGTACGAATTATTTGTGAATATTACAAGTCCAACAGAAATGTAAAAGATAAATTACTGAGAGATGAAAGTTATTGGGACAAAGTCTTTGGCTTCCCAGTTGCGAAGTCCTCCGCTGACAGTAGGAAATATCCAATCTTCCAAGTTGCCATCTTCTTTACTGTCTTCCACTGCATTGACTCCTTGGTTGCTAATCTTCAAAGGTGGCCCTCCAGCACGGGCACGGCGTACAGCCTTCTGAGCAGTTGAAGTAAACCCCAAGCCAAACTTGTATGATTTGTACGGAATGTCTAGAAGCTGCCCCCAGATGGTGCATCCACCCTCCTCTATTACTGCCTTTGCGTCCTTTAGAGATGACATCCGAAGCGGAGGTCTTGTAATCATGGGAACCGAGGACACTGCCTTGGTTACCACTACCTCTTAAGAGACCTCTTCGAAATGTTGAAAAGGAGTTTTGATGAACTCGCCATCCAATTCCACATATCGGAAAGAATTCAGATGACTAATCATGTATTCCTCTTCCCCATGGACAGTTATGATCTTCCCTTGGACCGGGTATTTCAGCATCTGATGTAGAGTGGAAGTGACAGCACCGGCATTGTGAATCCAAGGCCGTCCTAACAGACAAGAATAAGAGGGACGGATGTCCATCACATAGAAAGTTGAGTTGAAAGTCTGAGTTCCCACCTTTATCGGGATGTCCACCTCCCCGTGGACCATCCTTTTTGAACCATCAAACGCTCTCACAACTATGTTACTGGGTTTCAGGGTTAGGCCTTCATAATCCAGCCTATCAAGAACTTTCTTTGGTAAAACGTTCAAAGACAAACTAGTGTCTACCAATACATGGGCTAGGGTTATTCCTCTGCACTCTACCGAGACATGCAATACCTCATTGTGTTTTCTCCCTTTTGGTGTTAGATCTGCATCGGAGAAACCTAAGCCATTATCAACTGTCAAACTAGCCACACAGTCTTGGAATTGGTCAGCGGATGTTTCTTGTGGCACATGGGATGTCTTTAGAAACTTTACCAGAGCTTTCGCATGTGCCTCAGAACACAGCAACAAAGCCAACATGGAGATCTTCGAGGGGGTTTGCCCCAACTGTTCAACTACATCATAATCACTCTTCTTGATTATTCTCAGGATTTCTTCCATCTCCTTTTTGGAGGTTTCAGGGATGATCAATGGTTAAGCTTTCGTCCTGACAGGCTCTTCTTGAATCCCTTTTCCCCGAACATCAGCAGCAGCAGCATTGATAGGGATAACAACAGGGGTTGTGTCTTCTTCAATGATAGGAGTACTTGCGGATATGATTATTGGTATAGAGGTAACCTTTGGAGCAGCTACGGGTCCAAAAATTGCCTTTGGAGGGGCAATTTCTGGAGAGAAGATTCTACCGCTGCGGGTAATCTTGCTTGTTCCGGCAATATTGATAATGTCGGAGTTGTCTTCTTCAGAGCTCTCTTCTTCGGCAGTCAGTTCATCTTGTTTAACACCATGGTAGTATATTTCTCCACCGTAATTCCATGGTACTGTTTTATCTGACTCATACGGGACTGGCCCGGGCATTGTGATCTTAAGTGGAGTAGTCTTTGGAGCCGATGTAATCCTAACGGGTATTTTAGGGACCCTGGAAGGATTGGCGGAGATGGTTATGATTGAAACGTCTTTAACAGGAATAGGTAAAACAAGAGATTTTTCGAACAGAATTTCTTGATTGTCAATCAGGCGTTGGATAACTGTCTTTAACAGAGGGAAATCGGTTAATGAGGATAAGCAATGATGGAAATCTTCCTTACAACCTGGGAAAACACCAGCCT
Organism: Vicia faba; assembly: GCA_948472305.1. NCBI lineage: Eukaryota > Viridiplantae > Streptophyta > Magnoliopsida > Fabales > Fabaceae > Vicia > Vicia faba. The sequence continues at coordinate 120,660,711 of OX451738.1, forward strand.
TCAACAAGTTCATTTTAATAATCGGGAGCGAAGTCAACAGTTCATCCACTGTGGCAACAAATAAATCCTCCTCGACAGCATTGGCATTGTGACCATGCTTAGGCATCGGAGCAGAAATGACATTTGGTTTTTCAGGTGCGTCAAACTCAACTTCTTTTGCATCTATCAGGTCTTGAATTTTGTTCTTCAGAGCCCAACAGTTGTTAGTGTCGTGCCCTGGACTTTCAGAATGGTATGTGCACCTGGCATTCGGATGATAGTGAGGGGACGCAGTATTGGGATTCTTTGGGGCCTCTTTTAAAGTTTCTAGATTCAATTTCAAAAGATGTGGTAGAACCTGGGCTGGAGTCATATTAATCCTGGTGAATTGCCGAACTAGCCTTTCCACCCTTGGCTGATTAGTTCTTGGTTGATCAGATGTTGGATTTGGGATCATAACGGCCCCCACCGTTGGTCGGCATTCAACTCTTCCTTGACCCCTCTGTGAATAAATAGCAGACACTTCCTTCTTCCCCGTGAAAGGTTTTCTTATAGCAGCAGAAGCAGACGCATCCTTTTGAATCTTCCCGTTTTTTATACCGACTTCCACTCTTTCTCCGATTAATATCAGCTCAGTAAACCCAGCAGATGAACTCCCAATCAGATGGTTGAAGAAAGGACCCGATAGGGTACCCAAGAACATATCCACTAACTCCCTCTCAGACAGAGGGGGTTGTACTCTTCCAGCTAAATCTCTCCACTTCTGAGCGTATTTTTTGAAACTCTCATTTGAAACCATAGCCATACTCTGAAGCTGAGTACGGGTTGGCGCCAAATTTGTGTTGTACTGGTATTGCTTATAGAAAGCAGCGGCAAGGTCTTCCCAGTTATGGACGTTGGCCCTTTCTAATTGGTAAAATCAATCAAGTTGTGTTCCGGATAAGCTGTCCTGAAAGAAATGGACCCACAAGTCTTTGTCGGCAGAGTGCGGCTGAATCTTCCTCACGTATGATCGGAGATGCATTTTGGGACATGACACCCCATCATATTTAGCAAATAGCGGCACTTTAAACTTTGGTGGAATCACAATTCCTAACACCAGCCCCAATTCCTCAAAGTCTAGACCTGGCACTTTCTGTATTTCCATAGCAGTTAGACGCTCTTCCAGATGTCGGTATTTATCATCCGCTAGAGGATACTGCTCCTCAGAATAATCCTCCTCTTCTTCAGATTCAGATGGAACTGCTGTCTCTTTCCTTTTTCTTTCTCCTTCATCAGATGTTGTTGGAAAATCCAAGGTCCTTCTAGCCTGTCCCTGAAATCTTCTACCCATAATTACCACGCCAGTTGGTTTCTTCTCTTTTTTCTTTTTCTCTTTTCCTAGCAGAGTCTTCAGCTCCTCTTGCCCTTTGGCCAAGGTTATGAGTAACTGTTGAAACTGCATGTTTTGAGTTTGGAGATCTTTGACCGTGTATTCGAGATCCATCTTACTGAAATAAACAGTAGAGAGATGAGGAAACTTGTTGCAAAGACCTGTTTATGTTATGATGAATGATATGTGCATATGTAATGTTTTCAAGGATTTTAAAAGATTCAAATTCGTTTAAACAAAAAGGAAACACACGTTATATTGATAAGATAGCGTTTGAGTACATCAATGTCGCTTGGGCAAAATAATACAATTCTCTAAGATGAAAAAGTAGTGTGCATCCTCTTTGGAACAATGTAGGCATTTAGAGTTCGCTCCTCCTGAAGTAGCCTAGTGAGTTCCAAAACCTTCTTCTCGCTTGCGTAGAATTGGGCTTCAAAAGTATCACGCTCTCCTTTGAGCTGTATCCAATCCCTTTGCAGATCTTCAAGAGATGTGGGCATGTCAGGATGTAGGATAGTGTATGGAACTTCTCCCTCCTTAATAGGCTCAACAATCACCGGGAGAATGGAAGGATAAGGCATCATAAGACTTTGAGCGCGGGTTCGTACCCACTTGAGGTAAGGCTCAAGAGGGATGAAATTATTGTGTCCCAAAGTCTTGCTATCCACCTTGTTTAGCATCCTCCAAGCTCGGATGAATCTCTGGCGAAGACCTTGATCGTTGTTGTCGTAGTCAAAAACCAAGCCTTGAATCAGTATATCATGTGGGCCATCCCTTCGGGCATAACTAAATTGTCTTAGAGCCAAGCACGGGTTGTAGATGATGCCTCCCCTAATGCCAAGTAGAGGGACATTAGGGAATTCCCCACAACGGTCAACAATGATAACATTCTCTTTGGATCGAGAACACCAATGAATATCTGAATGTTTAAGCGTCATCAACCTTTGTGACCACCTCAAACCTTGCTCATTATTTAAGACTGGTTGGGGAAGATGAAAAATAAACCATCTTGCCAGGAGAGGAATGCAACACATAAGAACACCTCTTTTACTCATTGTACGAGTGTGAAAAGAGTGTAAGATATCTCCAAGCAATGTAGGCACCGGATTGCGTGACATGAAGATTTTGACAGCATTCACATCTATGAGTTGGTCAGGGTTGGGAAACAAGACCATCCCATAGATAAGAAGAGCTACAATCACCTCAAAAGCTTGCAAGTCCAAGGAATTCCAACTGTCTTGGTCCTTCTCAAACAAGAACTTTGATAAGAAGCCTTTGACACCACTTCTAGTTTCCCAATGGGTTGTGACATCAGATGGTTGCAAGTGCAGGGCTTGAGCAACCTCTTCTGGCTTTGGATCTCTTTCCGTACAGTTGAAAAGTAGTTTATTGAGAATGGGATCCTCAAGAGTTGAGAGAATTATTCCAAAGTAAGCACAAGCTGGTAGTCAGGAAATGTGAAGCAGTGATGCAAAGGGTCAAAGAACTGGAAGAGAACCTTCATCATGCCTTCCTCTGTGTTGGAGGTGACCAAGTTGAGTAGACGACCATGCCTCTCGGTGAATGGAGAGTTCTTAGGAATCCTTTAAGCTAGCTCCTTGAGTTGTGGAGGAACTCTTACAAGGTTGACTTGGATAGTTTTCCTGCGAAGTGAATCCATATCCTACAAAACAAGAACAAAGATGAATTTCCAAAATCCTTGAAATGGTTAGTGGATGCATATGATGCTCATGATGTCCATGATGTTATGCACAAGTATATATGTACAAGCAAATCAAACAAGTTCCTAGTTTAGGCTTGCATGGGGTTTTATAGGTAAGTACCCTCTTGAAGTTTAGTTGGCTCAACCTGTCCTAGCAATAGTAACCGGGTTCTAAGGAGCTCAATATCACTGGATTGTTTTCTATGTTCATTATTTCAGTTCAAGCCTCTTTACTGGCGACCAAAATATCCCAAGAAACCAACCCTCAATGAGTGTAGTATCGAGTGTCTACCAACTTCGGACTGCACCAAAGCCGACCATCTCACTACATCCTAAAAGGCCAAGTTGGTCAAGTAAAGGGTTCTAGAAGTTCATTAGTGCTTCATGACATCACTCAGCGGCCCCGTATTCTATTTGATTAACTCAAAGGCTATCGGTACCCACAAATATGTCGCACTAACATAGCTATTGCTTAGACCGTGTCGGTATACCCCACACAGTTTCCATAATGTATTTCTATTTACCTATAATGTTTCTCAAATCCGGGTGGAGGATTCAAACCCAAACTATAGAACCAAAATATAAAGAAAACAAGTCAAACAAGGTAAGCAAATAAAGGTGATCTAAACCCTAAGGTAACCCCACTTTTAAAAATATTCCCCAGCAGAGTCGCCAGTTCTATAATACGGTGGGAGAACTGACTTGAAGGTTTTACGTTTTATCGCAAATGTCGCGGTTAGCAAGAGTCGCCACCGATTTTTCTTTTATCCAAAAGGAAAGGTGAAAAGCACAGGAAAGACCTTTGATATGTTTTCTTGAGTTCGGGGGGTAGATTATGAAAAGGGAAGGTGCTAGCACCCTTTTCATCCATGGTTTTCCATGGGCTCTTAGTTACTTGCTTAGATCACTTGCTTTGTTTTGTTTAAAATGGTGTTTGGTGTGTTTTTGAAAGTATTTTGTAAAAGAGACCATTGTTTAGGAAATCTTTGTAATGATTCTCGTTCGTAAGAATGTATACAAAGATGTTTGTCTTTTGAAAATGTTTTCAATGTTTTGTAAGATGTTTTAAAATGTGTGTGTGTTTGTTTTTGAAAATAGCAAGGATTGTTGTTTGAAATGGAGCAAGTAACTTAGAAGTTATCTACCTACTCAAATGTCTTTCTTGTGCATTTTCTATTCCTTTGACATTGTTGACTTACCATTGATTTGGTAAGCAACCCTATCTTTTGATGTTAACGGGACGGGCGTGGGTCATCGTATAACCATGATAGCAATGTTGCCAAGTATCTTAGCATTTTTTTTAGGGACCAAGATCATTTTGTTTAGGCAACCTTTGAATAGCGTCATCGAGGGACTATGATCTTATACTTGTTGTGTTTTTCCAAGATACTTCGCATGCGTAACATGGCCATTTTATTTTAGGCAACCAAGTGGGAGAAACCCTAGGGGTGCTTGTGTGCAAAGTGTATCATTTTCATGCTTTTGATTTTGTCTTGTATTCAGGGTTTTCTATTTTGCTTATTTTGTTCTTGTCATGCAAATCCATATTAATAATCATGGTATAAAGCGATAAATTGCATAATGTAAATATACTAAGCTATTACAACAATTTTTATGGGAGGGGGGAATATAAGTTTGAATGGGGATTTGCACAAATATAAAGCTAAATATGTTATTACAACCAAATTGAAATTGCGCGAATTAAATAAATATAATACAAATATTTAATATATAATGCAATATGTATGTAAAGAAAAGATATTTTTATGTCTTGTTTTTGTATGAAAAAATATTTAATTTAAACCTAAAAATATAAGGAAAAAAATATATTAATTCTTTTTGAAAGGGATTAAACCCTAGTTTTTATTTAAAAGAAAAATAATGTTCTATATTATTATTTTGTGCATTTTTTTGTATAAAAATAATAAATAATATTATGCCTAAATACTAAAAATTGAATATGTGCAAAAAATAAGTATTTATGAGTATAAAAATGTATAATAAAAATATTAAGTATATTTAATTAATTATGAGTTTATTAAGAAAATAAATTATATTCTATCAAAATAAATAAATTGTTTATGTGAGAAAATAATAAAAAAATTAAATAAAAGTGTGAAAATAAATAAATCATTTTTTAAGATTTTTTATCCTTCAGAAAAAATAAACAAAAGTATTAAATATAAAAATATGAAAAAAAATATAAAAATATAAAATAGTTAGCCAGGGGGTGCAATAGCAAGTCAGGGGGTGTGTTCAGCAAAAACAAAAAGGCCACGCAGCAAAAAGCCCACTAACTTCATCCCTGTCCTTCGTTCATCTTCCTCGCGCCATTCTAGTTCAAACCTGTATCTTCCTTATGCTTGCATAAAAATGAAAACTCATAACATGAAAAATGTGGCATTTGAGCTCACGATTCCAACCATATAAATTATGTAACCTAACTATCAAAGATCAAAGAGAATTTTGGAATCCCTAAATTGTGACCTAAAAATTTCAGAGATTTCAAGCGTCAAACTCTCTTAGCACAAGTAATATAAATGCAAAGTAATGATATATACAGCTTCGTTATGATGAGAGCTACATTTTTTATTCACAAATCGTGGCTTGAAGTTGCCTGTATAAAGAGATAGAGTTTAAGAAAATACCTTCTTCAACTGGAATCACGTATGGCAATGGAGGCCTGGTGATTGTTTGAGCTTCCTTGAACTTCCCTGAACCTATTCCAATCTTTATCTTGCTCTGAGGATGGCTGGAACTCCCTAACCAAGTCCAACTGCAAGCTTCCAAGTTGAAAATGGCAGATGGTGAAACAGAGGTTACAGAACCAGGGTGATGGCTTGGATTGACTAGGTATCAAGTGTATAAGATGTTTGAATCAGTTAAACACAAAATGCACGAGCCAAATGAGAGTTGGCTGAGCTTTTGCAGAAACTGTGTGCTTAGGCAGATTTTTGGTGTTTTTCAGTTTGATGGAGTTCTAGGTTCAAGCCAAGCGTGTAATGCCTTGTATAATGTTTTCATATTAGTATAGAAGTGATACCAAGTCAGCTTCCTACTAGCTGTGCAAGCCTTAGCCCTTTTACAACTTTTCTTGTACTTGAAGTAAAGTTGACAAGACCAATCTCACATGCTTGTACCAGCTTGCTTTAAGGATGATATGAGTTTGTACAAATTTCTTGAGAGCTGTGTAGTTTGATTGTATCAAGGGGACAGGTCCAATGCTCCAAGTTGACAAAGTTGCAAAAGTGCATCTTTATGAAAATGGCAATGAAGCCTTTTTGCCCAAAATGGAATTACAACTTGTGTAAAGTTTCAAAAGCAAGGATAAAGGCTTTGTCATCTGAGGATGCATTTAATTAAGGAATGTATAGCAAGCTTAGGACCTGTAAATCAAGAAATAACCAGCATAGGTTTGGTTTGCAACTTGATTCTATGTGAAAATGGCTTGAACAAAAAGTGAGAAAATGCTAACTTCCTCTCTTTGATTCTCCCTACTCAAAAATGATCTTGGAGAGTTCTTGGACAATTTGGAAAGCTTGCAATGTGCTCTATAATATATATTGAAATTCAATTTGAGATACCTCTTGGAACTAGGTGAAAATTTGCCATGAAGTTGGATCCAAAACCTGCCTAAATTAGGGCAAAATTTCAGTAAGTTACTTAGTTCATGAGCATGTATTCACAAATTTATATCTTGAGATCCAAGCATCTTTAGGGAAAACTTTGTGAAGCCAAGTTGTAGATTTCATGGAGGACTACAAGTTTCATGTTGGGAACTTTTCTTGAATCAAAATGCATCATGGTGAAAAAGTGGTGAAAAGTTGAGAAAAAATAAGAAAATATTTATACTTAGAAAAATTCTAAGTTATAAAAATTTTCAAATTAAAACCCTAATTTTCAAATTTGGTTTTCTTGGTGAACAAGTTTTATATTTTGACATATCTTGATGAATTATGACCCTTGGTACTTGATTTTGACCAAAAAGTCAAAGTTTGACTTTTGATCAGTTGACTGCAAATTTCATATGTCAATCCAATGAACTTGAGATCTTTTGAACCATGTAATTAGGTCAACATGATTCCATTGAACCCTTGAAGTCATGCTTGAACTCAATTGGCCATTGGCTAGGTTAAAAAATCAGAAATTGCCCTTTCTCAGTCAAAACCCTAATTTTGACCATTTTGCCCTTTTGATGATTTGATCAAATTTCTTGAGGAGTTATGATCCAAACTTGATCAAATGGTACATATGAGTCTAAAATGTTGATGTGGATCAAAAATTATGAAGTTTGACTGTGAATTGTCCATGGTTGACTTTTTCCCCAATACATTTGATTTTTAGGTCAACTGTCCAATTGACTGATCAAAAATGTGGTTCAAGGCTTGAAACTTGTCATGAGAAATCTTGGGGGTCCAAAATGATGTATGAAAGTCAAATGAAGCATTGGTGGTCCAAAAATCCTTGTGCAAACTCAAACCCTAATTTTGGGTTATCAGTGCAAGATGAGGTGTCTTGAGCTGACCAAACCCTAATCTTGTCTTGAGTCAAAGAAGTCTTGTGAGAAAAGTCTTGATAAATGAGAGGGTAAATTTTGGGGTACAACAGTGACCTCACTTGTTGCCTTCATAATCATGGTCATGTCCCTCGAACATAGGGATACCCTTAGCAAAGACCCTCGGTGAAAATCATCATAAAGATCATAGCCCCGCGATGTCCCTCGAGTTGCCTATGAGAAATGATCTTGTCCCTCGATGTTGCCTACGAATATATGATGACAGTCCCTTTGAATTGCTAAGGTATCCCTATATGTTTCCTTCTATGATCATAACGACGACCCACGCCTGTCCCTTCACATCCAATGATAGGGCTTCCTACTAACTAATGGTAGGGTAGAACTATCTAAAGGAGGAGGAAAATAACACGAAAGACTTTTGAGTAGGTAGATCGCTCGTAATCGCTTGCTCACAAAAACAAAACATTTTTTTCACGAACCCTTTTCTGAAATATTTTCAAAAAACAAACACTTTGTACGCATTCTTAACTGATACAAGAATCATTACAAAGTTGTCTTACTTAGGCATTTTTCAAAATATTTTGAAACACATTCACAAAGAATTTTTCAAAACTAAAGTGAGCTAGAAATTAAGAGCCCTTAGATAATTACAGATGAAAAGGGTGCTAACACCTTCCCTTTTCATAACCTACCCTGAACTCAAAATCAAAAGAGGTTTTTCCTGTTCTTTTCACCATTTCCTTATTGGATAAAATAAAAGTCGGTGGCGAATCTTGCTATCCGCAAAATTTGTGATAAAATGCAAACCAAGTCAGTTTTCCCACCATATTATAATAGGTTTCAACTTAGTGGGATTTTCTTTTGGAAGATAATGACTGCCTGGCTTAATGATTACGGGGAACTGTCACCGAATTTTGATTTAGAAGGATGTCTTTGATACTACCAGCTGTGTACGAAGGAAAAGTTTGTGATTAAATGCACAATTGAATTAACTGCAAAACTACCCTGCCACATGTTATGATTAAGGGTTTCAATTTACGTGAAAAAGAAAACTCCTACTTCTTAGGCTCAAAGGGGTTGACTAGGGATTAACTTCCTTATATCTCCACTATTTAGGAATTTAAGTAACGCCTGTACATCATCAGCAAGGTCTGTTCAAAAGCATATTGTATGATATTATGGTATCATTTTTGTCATCCTTCCTCTAAAGGCTTATAGCTTTTAACGAGAGTTAAATATCACAAAAAGGAAGTAAAAATCATAATTTAAATGTAGTGAAAATGAATGGATTAATTTAAGAAAAACATATGCAATGCATTAATGGGGAAAAAAACAAAGTTTGACATAAAGATAAGTGTTCGAACAAACAAAAGAAATTATAACTGAAAATTCAAATGAACTGGATGCTCTCATTCTTAGTCATGATTTGGCATGGGAGCAGTGATCGCATTATGAGTTGGAGCCCATTCAAATTACAACTGACTTGGTTTTATCCAAATGTGCAGAGAGAAAGAGTCGCCACCGACTTTTCTTTTATCCAATATTTAGGAAAGGTGAAAAGAACAGGAGAGACCTTATATAGATTTTGAGTTCAGGGGGTAAATTATGAAAAGGGAAGGTGTTAGCACCCTTTTCATACGTAGTTATCTACAGGCTCTTAATTGCTTAGCTTACTTTTGAAAACTTTCTTTGTGTGTTTGTGATTTGAAAATGTTTTGAAAAGCCAATGCAAGGCTAATTTTGTAATGATTCTTGTATCAGTCCTCAAGAATGCGTACAAAGTGTTTTGAAAATATTTGTTTGAAATTGATGTGTGAAAAATGTTTTGAGAAAAGTTTTGAGCAAGCAATTAAGAGTTCCTTACCCACTAAAGGTCATTCTTATTCTTTTCCTTCTCCTTTAGAGATAGTGTTATCCATACCATTAATTGGTAGGTAGCCCTATCTATTGGATGTGAAGGGACAGGCGTAAGGTCGTCGAATGGTCATAGAAAGCAACTGGTAAAGATACTTTTAGCAATTCGAAGGGACTATCATCATTTTTCTCGTAGGGTCATCGAAGGGACTAGATCATTTTGTGGGCAACTCGAAGGGTCATCGAGGGATTATGATTTTTATTTGAAAGGGACCATGATGATATTGTTTAACCGAGGGTCTTTTCTAAAGTATTCATATTTTTGAGGGACATGACCAATGTTTTCCGAAGGCAACAGAGGGAATTACCCTAGAGGTGTATGTGTGCAAAGTGATTCAATTACAGTTATGTCATCTTGGAATTGTTTAAGGTTATCTACCGATTAATTTTATCTTGACATACAAGCCTATTACGACACAATTATATATATAAATCATAAAGTATAAGTGCGTAAAAGTAATGTCTTACACTATTACAGGGCCTTGGGGTAGTTACATGATAAAGAAATTGTGCGGGAATTTAAACTAGGTTATTACAAAAAAAACCGTGTGACCTATACAATTGTTTCTAGGAATTTAAATGCAAAAGAAAAATAAACAAAAATGAAAGAAAGATTATCCTAAAGTCCTAAAATCTAAAATATTAGAAATCAATTTTTTGTGTATTTTTGATTTGATTTTATATGTTAATAATAAAAAAAACCTAATGTCTAATTAATGAATTAAGAAAAATATTGTCTAAAATTAAATTAATCTACTAAAAGTCTAAATCTCGTTTTAATATATTTTTATGATTTTTTATTAAAAAATTAATTAAAAGAAGAGAGAAAGTAATTAAACAAAATAAAAAGGAAAAATAGGAAGAAAATTGTAAAATGGGTAAGCCAGAAAAAAGGGTTACAGGTGTTGGGGCGTTCATCTTCACATGTGATCACCTTAACCTGTTCTAAATATTCACATATAAAGATTTGAATGATTAGTAGTTATGAAACACGCATTAAATGAAAGATTCAAAAAAGTCAAAATTTTACCAATCAAAACAAGTGGTTGTGCTCGTTTTAGGTGGTGAATTGATTGGGTATGAGTCTGAAAATTTTTCTCAGGCCTTCAGGAAGTGACTGTAGACCTTGGATCGCTTTGAAGTTGCTCAGAATTTGAGAACCGATTGTGAAGCAAAGTTGAATATTTTTGCTCTTTGAAACTCTATTCTCTTGCCAATATTTTTTCTTCTGTCTAAATGTGGTGTGTTTATATAGAGGAAGAAAAATAGATCAAGATAAGAGAGGAAAAGACCAAGTATTCAATGCCTTGTCCAAACACAAAAAGACATGTTTTCAAACATTCCATTTTGAGAAGATCATGTCTCAACACTTGTACCCCATGTTTGCATGGTTATCCAAGAGTCTTTGGGCCTCAAATTTGATCCAACACCAAGCCCATGTGCCTTGGTCCATTATTTTACTATTTTATTTAATTAATTTTATATTTTATTGAATAAAAAACAAAATAAATGAAATGAAAATAAAATATAAGGCGTGAGTGGATTTATGGGTCTGTTTGGACTTTAAAAATTAGGTCCATTAGTCCACAATTTCGAAATTGATCAATGTACGTTTGATGCATTTCTCAAAAATTTCTCAACTTGCACCAATCATAACTCTCTCAAATTTCATCATTTGAAGGTGATCTTTGACTTGTTGGAAAGCTGAATATGTCCCCTACAATCTCTAAGTTGATCATTATTTCATTTGAATATTTTATCTTGATGTAAGTTGCTTTGACAAAAAGTGTCTTTTTGTTGACTTTTTGAAATTACCTATAATGTTTTGGCTCATATCTCTCAAATGAAGCACTTTTTGGACTTGAGATTAGAGAGACAAAATTGTATAGAATTAAATTTCCATCAAAATGAGCTTTGGTTGAGAAAAACCTGATGAATCATTTGAAAGTTAGGCTTGGTCAAAGTTTAGTTGACTTCTCCTTAAGAACACCCTAATTTGGTAACTTTTGACTTTTGATGAATTGAGAGTTTTCTTGATGAATCATGATCAAATATTGATCAAATTATGAATCTGACTTCAAAATATTGATGTTGACCAAAAATATCTAAGTTTGACTGTATGTTGACTGCAATTGACTTTTTGACCAATATATTTGATTTTCAATCATTTAAGCAATTGACTGAGCAAACTTGTGATGTAGGGATTGAAACTTGAGATGAGGATTATTTGAATCATATGAGGACCCATGAAACTCAATTGAGGTATTATAAGCTCAATTTTATTTGAATAAAGCCAAACCCTAGTTGTAGGCCAACTAATTAGGAGGAGGGTTTGTCTGACCAATTCCTTGAGTAGTCTTGAGTAATTGAGAACCCTAGGAGCATGAGGAGGTGTCTTCAATTAATTGTCTTCAAAAATGGGGGGGATTTTTGGGTACAACACTATGACATATACTGAACTATATCTTGTGTTGGTCCATAAAGGCTTGATTACAACTAGGACTCTGCCTCCTCCTTCAGATCCTCTCCCAAAAGGTTTCAGATCTGATCTCTATTGTCCTTTCCATTAAGGCACAGTAGGCCATGATTTAGAAAGATGTTTCCCTTTGAGGGTCAGAGTACAAGAATTGGTGAAGGCTAAGATTTTAACTTTTAAATATATCAACCCCAATGTTATCAATAACCCTTTTCCAGACCATGCTAAGTGAAGCTTCAGTTGGTTCAGACCACTTTATTCCCAAACAAGTGTTTCAACAAGGACAACCCATCATGATTTTGATTACTGAATTAGACCTTGTTTCATTTCTATTTGTACTTTCCATTTGACTGTGTTGAATTATTTGTCTTTTAAATTGTATGTTCTTTGCTTTATCAATGAAATGAGCATTTTACATCTTTGAATCAATTTATGGTTTCAATTATTGTCCTAGTATATCCCTTGTTTTACTTGCTTTATTAAACTTTTGTTTATGCAAAGATTGGAGGGAGGATGATGAAAACTAAGTACTCATAACTGTTGTTGGTATGCTTTCAATTGAAACTTTACTGAAGATGTAAGGCATTGTTTCAATTCCCAAACACTGGAGAAATAAGGAAGTTAGTCCCTTGTCAACCCCTTTGAGCCTAGACGTTGGAGATTCTTTATGTACAAAAAAACCATAATCTTAACCCGGGTAGGGTAGTTCTCAGTTAACTTAATTGTGCATTCAAATACAAGAGAAATCATGAAATGTTGCAATCACAAGCCTTCCTTCCCACACATCAAAGAAGTTTCGAAGATATTTCAAATCAAAACCCAATGATGGTTCACCATAATCATTAAGCCAGGCAGTCACTATCTTTCCAACAAAAAATATATCAAAAGAAAAGCCCGCTAAGTCAGACCTATGAAGGAGGCTTAGGCAAAAAAAACCGGGGCATCCCGCTAACTGTAATCTCAAATGAAACAGTTCAGGAAAAAGTTAGGGATAACAAATTTAAAAGAGAGAGGTCTTCATATCCTCAAAATTCTCCACCAGAGTTGTCAAAAGTCCTCAACAGAAAAATATTATAAGAAGAAGTGGTTGTCGTCTCAAGAATCCCTTAGTTTCTGAACCAACGTCATTTCTACCGTCAGTGCAATTCCAAAGTCTCTTGGAACCTGAATGTATAACCTGAGTTAACTGAACGTATGACTGAAGGACATCACGAAGAATGGGGTGGGTACAAATAAACTTTGAGCCTTTATCCTTTGTTTCATAAAACGTGAACCAGAACACATTATAACCCTCGAAAGAACTAATTAAGGCTAAGTTACTTCTGAAAGCATACTACAACAAGGTTGCGAAAACTGACTCCCAAGTTTCCATTAATCTTTTGCTCTTGGCATTATGCCTTTTCTTTATCTTTTACTTTAAACCATTGAGTTTTATCCGGTGAACTCTTTGCTCTTTCATCACTGATGTCACTCAAATAGTAATTTTAATTAAAACTACCATTTTTTTAATAAACAATTTTATTTATAGACAAGCATTCTTCTTCAAGGAATTTCAAACAGTTGAGAAACTTGGTCTATGTTTTAATCAGGGGAAAGTATCTTCTGAGTCCTATTGGAACTTATTCTTAGATTTTTTTATCAGTGACTGCTTCTCTTACAAGTTCATCATAATTTCTTCTTTAAGAGTCATGATGGGGTAAGCATGCCAGGTGTACAGCGATGACCTGTCATTTTACACCAATCAGTTGGGTTTGGAGTCATATTTTTCAAGAACCCCCAAGCATCTCTTCACTTATTTCTCCAAGGATTATCAATTTGATGCAGTTCTCAAATGCAACAGAAGTGTGTTCAACATTTTCTCCAAGCAGAGTTTGCAAATCCCTGTGTTGAGGAATCAGAGTCTCAATCTTCCCTCATAAAAGAATCAAGTTCCATTGTCATAAATGTGTGTATTCATGCATAGAAAAATTCATATATCATGCATAGGAAAATTCAATATCATGTATAGTAACAGTGTTTCATGCTCATGTGCATCTCTCGAGGTCCTGTTACTATCAACATCTTACCATGTGGTCAAAGTCCAACTTACTTGGCACCTACCAAAGCATATGTATGTCCATTTCTCTTTTTGTCTAGTGTCAACCTTGGATGTGTTGCTTTCTTACTTCTATCCAAAGTCAATAATGGGATGTCATATTCCCCAATAGAGTATTTCCCACCTCATTCAATGGTATTCTTGGATTTCATGACGTTTTTTCCTCATTGGTACACTAGCTGATGTAGGTCTCATTTTACATCTTTCATCAATACATTAGTTGATGTTTGTCATCATTTTCTGCTTTCCCTCATCAGTACATTAGCTGATGTAAGTCTGTTTTGCTATTTCTCATCAGTACATTAGCTGATGTAGATCATTCTACTTTCCCTTATCAGTACATTAGCTGATGTAGGTATGTTTTGTTGTTTCTCACCAGTACATTAGCTGATGTAGGTTGACTCAGTTTTCTCTCATCAGTATATTAGCGGATGTTTGTCATTTTGCTTCTCCTCATCAGTACATTAGCTGATGTAGTTTGATTAAGTTTTCTATCATTAGTAATTAGTTGATGTTTATCATTATGATTTTCCTCATCAGTATATTAGCTGATGTTGATTGATTCAGCCATCTTTCATCAGTACATTAGATGATGTTTTCTATTGTTTTACACCCATCATCAGTACATTAGCTGATGTTTGTCATTTTGCTTTTCCTCATCACTATATTAGTTGATGTTGGTTGATTCAGCCTTCTTTCATCAGTACATTAGCTGATGTTTTATATTGTTTTACACCCATCATCAGTACATTAGTTGATGTTTGTCATTCTATTTTTCCTCATCAGTACATTAGCTGATGTTGGTTGATTCATCCGTCTTTCATCAGTACATTAGCTGATGTTTACTATTGTTTTACACCCGTCATCAGTACATTAGCTGATGTTTGTCATTCTGCTTTTCCTCATCAGTACATTAGCTGATGTTGATTAATTCAATCGTCTTTCATTAGTACATTAGCTGATGTTTGCTATTGTTTTACACCCATCATCAGTACATTAGCTGATGTTTGTCATTCTATTTTTCCTCATCAGTATATTAGCTGATGTTGGTTGATTCAATCGTCTTTCATCAGTACATTAGTTGATGTTTACTATTGTTTTACACCCATCATCATTACATTAGTTGATGTTTGTCATTCTGCTTTTCCTCATCAGTACATTAGCTGATGTTTATTGATTCAACCGTCTTTCATCAGTATATTAGTTGATGTTTTCTATCATTTTACACCCATCATCAGTACATTAGCTGATGTTTGTCATTCTGCTTTTCCTCATCAGTACATTAGTTGATGTTGGTTGATTCAGCCATCTTTCATCAGTACATTAGCTGATGTTTGTCATCATTTTACATCTTTCATCAATACGTTAGATGATGCAGATCATTTTTACCTTCCCTCATCAATACATTATCTGATGTAGGTCGCTTCTGATTTTTCTCATCACCACATTAGCTGATGTAGCTTTGTTCTTCCTTTCCACATCAATACATTAATTGATGTAGGTCTATTTTTATTTTCCCATAAGCATATTAGCTGATATTGGTCATCCTTTGATTTCTTTTATCAAATTGAGATTAATCTGGCAGCGCCATTCCCTTCCTCCCGTAAGTTTTCCCACCAGAATTCCTTTGCATTTGCATAATTGATTCCGACAGAGTCTGTATTTCATATCATATCATATCATATAAAAAAATATGTCAAAAAGAGTCCATTGCACTCATTCATATCATATCCATTTTGTGGCATCTTAGGCCAAAAATCGGGTTTTATGTTATATTTAAGTATCTTCATATCTCTGATAGAAGAAACTTAAATAGGGGAAACTGTCATACCCCAATTTTTAACCTAAAATACCACCTCCCATCTGCATCATTACATAGAAAGTGTTCTCAAGCGATTCGACCTATTTTTATCTTTGATGAATCAGATTTCAAAATTCACAACTTCTTTAAATTTCGACATTTTTGAGCGGTTGTTTTTGTATATGATTTTCCTTGACATCATCTACAATTTTTATTTACAAGTCAAGAGTTGATTATGTTTGAAAAGCCACGAAAAAATGGAGATGTTAGAATTCATTTTATGAATTCAATAAAATTTGATTTCGATTATGTTTTATTTATGATCTCTTTTATATTTTAAAAAATCATAAAAAATAGTAGGTAATTATCATCTTTTCATTTTATTTGCAAGTTCTTTTATTCAATTCAAAAATATCAAGAAAATTTAGTTTCATTTACATTTCATAATTTTTGTATCATTTAAGTCAAAAAATCTCAAAAAAAATTTATTTAAGTCTTTATCCTTTTTAATTTTTTTTTTAAATTTTTTTTAATTCAAGAAATATCATAAATAGTTAAAATAATGTTTCTATTATTTATTTTGGAATTTTCATTATTATTATTATTATTATTATTATTACTTTTATTATTATTATTATTATTATTATTGTACCTTTTATCTTTTTGTCATAATAGAAAAATAGCAATATGAAACTACCACTAGAGGCTCACACAATTAACACCACCTTCATTTTAAAATGTTACTATTACATTATCCTCAATATATGTTGTCCATAAACAAACAAAAAAGGTTACAAACCAATGCAACTCATGAGAAAAAACTGTGTCACGTCCTTGTCAAGACCATGCTGCAAAACTGTTTATAAAACTACAAAAATATTACTCAAAGATGCTGCTCATTCCTCCATGAAAAGAAGAGAAAAAATAGCCTATATCCATTGATGTCCAGATCTCTCCAAAATCCTGCTCGACCAGCCTGCAAAAACCAGAAAAATCTGCATAATACACCAAACATAATGGTCCAAAAAAACTACTAAACCTTGGTGTCCAGATCTGCATTATCAGTCTAAGACTTACATAGATTTAGCAAAACAAAATTTGTATCAAGAAGCAATGAAACAAGGTACTACTTATGTTCAAATGTATCAAGATTTCCCTCCCAATTTCACTTCATTATGCCTATAAAAGGAGGCCTTGTACACAGTAGTAAGGGGGGAGAAAATGAGGAAAGAAGTTATATAAAAGTTTCTGAAGAAAATTGATTCAAGGTCTTCCTCCAAATACCACCAAAACTCTTCCAAATATTTACAAAAAAACTAGCTCCATACACCTTACAAACCCATTCAGAATCTCATCCTCAAATCCACACCCGTGCAAACATCACGCCTACTCGAATTTCACATCGGCCAAACCACACATAAGCTTTAACAACACATATCAACCTTTACCAATTCCTCATCAGAACCACATCTGCAAACACTACAACCTCAACTTACCTTACATCTTCACCTGCAAATATCAACACAACATTGTGAACCAGTCCAATAAGACAACAATAGAAGAAGTACAAGAATCTCACGTAGAAAAACACACGAGAAGTCACAGTCCAGAATCTTGAAGCAAAGAAAGTAAAATAGGTTAGAAAAGGGTCAAACACATTTCCTCAACAATTTTCAGAGAAATTCTCCTCTCCGTCGGTAACCATTTATGATTTTTTGCTCCATCTTATAATACTGTTGATTGGTTTCTGTGTCGTATCAAGCAATTATTTGTTATTGTATGTTTCTATCTTGTGCGAACCGATTAAAGTGTTGTCATTATTGTTGTTGTCTTGTGTTTGTTAGGCATCCATGGCTTGAACCTGAGAGAAACATAGAGAGAGCGGAGTTTGCATTTTGGTGTTGAGTTTAAAGTAAGAACAGAAGGAACTAGAATGGAAGCAGAGCATTGTCTAAACATAGAAGATGAGTATTGTTGTTGTTGTTTGCTCTTCTGGGCGTGAAATATGAGAAAGAAACAGGGGAAGAAATATCGTGAAAGTGGAAGAGTGTTATGCGGTTACACTCACTTGGTTTCTAGGGTTTTTGTTTTCAATTTTTGTTGAGCCCTTAGCAATCCAGCACAATCTGAATCTATACACACACACCCATGTTTGTTTTTTATTTTCAACAAATAAAACAATAGATTAATTTGGGCCTTGAAGCTATGTCTGGTCTTCCCAAATCCGTATCCCATCAGCCCATCCGCCATTTATCAATAACGCACGCCCATTATGTTTTTTATTTTATTTTCAGCAAAAAATTGTATTGGGCTTTAATCTGTTTTTCCTCAACTTAAGCCCAACCTAATCGTACTTTCCCTTTTTATTCCGTTTAAAGAATATCCATAACAACAAGGTAACATTGGCTTAGTGGCAAGGCATAATAGCTATAACTATAGGGACGTGAGTTCAATCCCTAGGTCTTAATTTTTTAGTTTTAAGTCTTTCTTTTTTTTAGCCTTATTTCATTTAAAATTCATACAAAAGTACAAAAAATATTAGATTAGGTTTATAATTATTTATTTCTTTGCCTCATAAAAAAATTCCATAAATATATTAGTTTAATTTTATCATTCTTTATTTTAGTTAATTTTTGGTTGTTAACTATTTAAATTATTTAAGTGTTATTTGTTTAAGTTCTTTCTGATTATTTAATTTTTATATTTTGTTTATGCCCATTCCAAGGGAAATTATTAAATTTGTTGACTTCATGTCATCAAATATATCTAATATGATTGTGCGAAACCCCTTCATACATTTTTTTTAGTTTTTTTAATCTTAAGTTAAATCTCCTAAAAAAACTAAACTTTCAAACTTACACTCCTTTAAGCTAAAACTTCGACACTAGGTCGTCGCATTTTCAATCTCATCCCCACACTCATTTAGCAAGCAAACCAATTTTAACCAAAAACAGATATTTCAAAAGGTTCATATAGGATACTATAGATACATAGGGTTCTAGTACCTTCCCTTTGTATAACCAACCCCCGAACCTTCGATCTCTTTCAAATGCATTGTATTTATTTTACTTTTTAGTATTATTCATACTTTGCATATTTATGGGTTTTATTTTGAACTTTTCCCTTTTCTCTTGGAAATGATAAAGCGCGGTGACGACTCTTGCTTTTGCGAGTCAAGTTAATCAATAGTTTGATCTTCGATTTTCATCACTGCAATATGCATTCCCAGCAAATCCTCATACTGAAAAGTCTTCATCATCAATATGAAGCCTTATTCTTTAAAGAGTTAACATTAACGGAGATAATACTTGGCCAAAAAGTTTCCTCACAGGTGTAATTCCTTCACTACAACACCTTCACTTCTCATTAAATGCTTCACTATTCAAAACACATTCATGTCTCATCATTTTCTCTAAAAGTACACGGCACATTTAATGAAAGTAGCATCATGTGCCACCCTATATCACTTCTCACACTTCTCAATATTTTTCTGCTCTTCATCATCATCACTTTGTCCTTTAATTTCTTCCCTTAACACCTAGGTTTTCTATAAGAACAACACAATGTCATTCTTCTTCACATTCACTACATCATCTCTTCAACTCTTCTTACTTTCTTCTCAAAAAAGGGAAAGAAAATGTCTTCTTCAAAACTACCTACAGAAATTGTTCTACATGAACAACCTCTTAACTCTATTCCTCCACCACCTCCTTCTCTTAAACCTAACCCAACCCTACCCCCAAAACCTTATAGTACCAGAAAGTCCAAGAGACTTGTGAAATCCAAAGTACCATAACTCAACACAAATGATTCGGAAGAATCTGACAGCGAACCTTGCCCTGAAGACCAACCTATTCATCCATCTCAAGACACCATATTCTCCACCAAGGAGAGCCTTCATCTCTTAAACACATAATGGTGTGGAGTTTGTGTGATTCCTGGAAAACACATGCATTTTGAGAGTTTAACCACTAGAGGTTATAACCTTGAAGAGTTCATCTTTTTTCAAAGTTGGAAAAAGATGCTAACCCTAAAAGTCAACACCTACCCGAGACTGGTATGAAGTTTCTATTTCGCTCTGATTCCACAAAATTCTAATGAAGTTAATCATTTTCACTCAAAGGTAAAACAATCACTCTTACCCCATCTCTCATTTACGAAGTATTGGGAATCCATGACTCTAGTGTTCACTTGTGTGAAAAAGATTGGGTCTCTATCTATGACACTAAATATGACCATGTTTTAATTGAACTTTTCATCTATCTTGAAAAAGATCTTGTGTCATCCAATCTTAAACCCTTACCTCACCTTATCCACAAGCTGACTGTTCACAACATGATCCCTCAAGTTGGCAGCCATGAAAAAGATACATGGCTTAACATTCTTGTCATTCACCATATCCTAAATTGAATCCCTTTAAACCTTGGATACTCAATCTTGAACTTTATCAAACATGCACACAATAGGGATGCAATGTTCCCTATGGAAAACTACTTACCTTGGTTTTTACCCATTTTGTTGTATCACTTGAAACTAAAACTTTTTGAAGGTAAGGGTTCTATTCATGGAAGTGGCCTCACGAGAATGCATGTCTCAATCCTTCCCTCTCCTCAAAAGCGCAAACATATACCAAATCTTACTGCTTCCACAAAGAAAACCAAAATATTAGAAACTCCTCAAACAAGTTCTCAAACCAAGGACCCATCCTTTGATAACTCAGCTTCTACTCCCATCTTTGAAACATCCCTTGTAGGACCCATAAATGAACATCCTCCTTTAGAAACACCACTTTCTGCTGAAACTCATCATCCTGACATCACTTCATTTGCCACCACTAACTCTGTTACTACTCTCATGCATGTTTTATAAGAAACAACTCATATACCAACTACTATTGTTACTTTTTCAACTACTGAACCATCCACTCAAGCTGCAGGTAATATCTCTATCCCTCAAATTTTGGTTCCTATCTCCACACAAGTGGCTAGTTTTGATACCTTCCAAAATGAAAACTCTCCATTAGAACAAACCTATCCTCATTCTCCTATTTTTGACTCCTTCCCTATACAGTCTCATTATTCACAATCCTTACCAAAACTTGACCTCAACTTAATCTCAACTCAAACAACAACACCTCTCAATGATAACCTGGATTTATTGATGTTCCATCATCAAATGACCCCCTCAACTCAGTCAATCACCTTCTCAAGTGGATTTAACCCTAACATAGAAACTTTGTTTAGCCTATTACCATCTCACATCCAGGAATCCTCATCAACTATACCTCCAACTCAACAACACATGGACTTTCAAAATCCTTTTGCACTCTACTCCTCTCTTCAAAGAGGTGAAACCGGTTTTTCTAACTCACCTTACCACTAATATATGACTCATATAACTTCTCTCCTCAAAGATTCAACATTGTTGGAACCACTCCCATAGAGCCTTTGGTTCTCTAAGCCCATCCATGTTCCTTAACACCCCTGAACAAACAACTCCTCCCACTTTTCAACCTTTTCAATCAAACCTTCACACTACGGGTAGCTCTTCAACTCATGATAATTTCACTACTTTACAAAAATCAATTGTCAGCCTTGGAAGGCAGCCTCAACCCTTTTTCGATTGGCACTCAAATGTGTTTCTTCCAAGGGTTTTTCCTAACATCCCTCCTCCAACTACTCCTGAGTTTGAAATTTTGCTTCTTCATCCTTCCAACAACTCTACAGAACATTAAGTCGTTGGCATTTTACCCCATTCCTTTTTTACTGATGACAAAAGGGGGAGTATTATCTAATTTATTACCTAAGTCTTAGGCTTGTTGCTAATCTACTAAACATCACCTGGTGATGGACCTTCTAATCACTTAGAAGGGTATTTTTTACTTTTTGTTTTTCCATTGCTCAATATAGCCATTAAGCTTTGATGCATCTTTTGTTACAAGAACTATAACCTTGTATGCACCTCTATATAAAATGTTTAATATATGAAAGAGGACTATATGTTTGTTTTATCAACCAAGTATTATTCTCCAACATTTCTATGATAAAAAATCATGCATATAATCAAGGGGAGCATAATACACATACATTGATCTACAAACAAGATCAAAAATCTTATTTGCAGGGGGAGAACTTCTGCATATAAAAACAAAAATCCCTTATATTTGTTATCCTCAAAAAGGGGGAGAATGTTGAAACATCCCATAATTTTGAGGTTAAAAAATCATTCTTGTATTATCTAACAATTGTCATTAAGTGTAGACAGGTCATCAAAGAATTGAGGTAATAAACTTAACCCATATGTTCGATCATTTTTGTTTTCAATGACATCCTCATATTCGTAAACAAGAGGGCTCATTTGATCCAAATTTATCTCCTAATAATTACAAAAGAAATATTATTAAAATATTCAATGGCTATTTCTAGTCTCGTGCCTTGAGGCTTCACCTTTGACACAAGTTGTGGACAGCTCATCGACAAAATTACGAAGAAATCATTATTACCTCTCAACGGCTATTTCAAAATAAGATTATAAATAAGTTATCATATCTCAAAGAATAATGAATCAATTGAATAATAAGAAAGTTGTAATCTCAATTTGTGATCTCATTATAAAGCTTCATACTGAGTAATTCAAATCAAAATCTCTTATGCAAAGCTTATCACTGCCACATAGTGTTTTAAAGTTTGTTAGAATTATTATTTGTATATCCTCAAGTGATATTAAAAAAATTGTGAAAAGGAAGTGTAATCTAAGTCTACAGAAAGACTCTTTAGTGGTTGTAAAGCCTTTTGAGGCTTAGAAAAAGGTTACGACAATTATTCTTACCAAGAGTAAATTTTAAGGAATAAGAAAAACCTCATTGTGTGTAAGGACTAGACTAACCAACTTTGGGGAACCAGGATAAACTTGTTGTGTGTTTTTTCTTTCTTCTTCTACTCAAATAATTTTATTACTAAATCATTTAAATTTTAAAATTTTAAAAAAGGGTCACTATTCAAACTCCCCTTCCTAGTGACAACTCAGTTACTTCAGAAACTTGGCTCTGGTATGAGTTTTCTGAAGCCTGGCAGAATGTTGTAACATTTTATCTAACATTGTGCTCTTATCCTTCCCTTCAGCAGAAACAAATTTTGTCACAGGGGTTTTTCTTTTATTATTCAGACACTGATAATTAAACCATATACTAGTAAATATTCTACCTTCTTCTCCAATTTGAATAATTTCATCGAACACATCAGACCCATTGTTCAACATCCTTATGGACTTAGACATATTCTCAAGTTTTTAGGTTAATAGGGTTACCTTACCTTGAAGCTCGGAGTTTGTGGATATAAATTTCTCTTTTTCATCTTGAAGTTAAGCTATAACTTTCTTCTACTTTTCTCTTAACTTACACACTTCTTCACTTATGATACAAAGTTCCTTGTAGGAAGCAACTAATTTTTCATAAGACAACTCCTCATCACAAGAATATTCATCAGATTCATATCTACCAGTCAGGATTGTAACATGCTTAGCATTTCCATTATCAATTTCACCTTCAGAATCATCAGTCCAAGAAGTAGTCAATCATTTCTTCTGTTTCTTGAGAAATGTGAGACATTCTGGCCTAATGTGACAAAAACCCTTACTTTCATGGAAATTATTGTCTTTTCCTTGATTTGGCTTATCCTCGGTTCTTCCTTTTCTTTGAACCTCATTATTCTTGCTGATGTCAGGACAAATGTTCTTGACATTTGATCTTGACTTCATACTCTTCATCACCTTATTGAATTGCCTCCCAAGAAGCATAATGGTATTGAAATTCCTTCATCGGTATCTAGGTTACATATATCCTTTTTATCTTTAGTGTTGGATACAAAAGCTATGATATTGTTCTTATTTTCATATCTTCCCTTAATAGTTGATTCATATGTTTGAAGTGACCCAATAAGTTCCTCAACCCTCATGTTACTGATGCCATGAGCTTCTTCAATGGTTGCCACCTTAATGTAAAATCTATTAGGTAGAGACCTAAGAATTTTTATAACAAGCTTATCTTCTGACATCTTCTCTCCCAAGGCACTAGATGCATTTGATATTTCAAGAACATTCATGTGAAAGTATTAAATGCTTTCATCATTATTCATCTTTAGTTCTTAAATTTAGTAGTGAGAAGTTGAAGTCTTGACATCTTCACTTTAGATGTATCTTTATGAGTTGTTCTGAGAATTTTCCAAGCATCCTTGGCTATAGTACATGTATTAATTAACCTGAAAACAATCTTGTCCGCTCCATTGAATAGAGCATTCAAAGCCTTGGAATTTCCAGTAGCTAATTTAACATCATCTTCATACCAATCTTCTTGTGGCTTCAAATACATATTCCCATATGTGTCCTTCACAACAAGATGATCCCATCCTTTCAAAATGGCCTTCTAATCTTTGTTGTCCATGGACTTTAGAAAAGCCACCATTCTAACCTTCCACCAATCATAATTTGAACCATCTAACAAAGGTGGTATGTTGTTGTATCCTCCTTCCTTATTCATAGTACCAGAAAATATTCTCCCTCAAGCTCACCCAATAACTAGAACAAGGTGCCTGCTCTGATGCCAATTGAAATTCTGGCACTTACAATACAGATGTTAAGATTGATGTCCTAACACTAACACAATGTCAAGATAGATGTTATGACATCATCTGTTGACAGAAAACACTTGTTAAACCTAGATATTATGCAGAAAATAAATTGCAAAAAATTAAACAACACAATCAATTATTAACCCAGTTCGGTGCAACGTCACCTACTCTGAGGAATACCAAGCCAGAAAGGAAGTTCACTATGTTATTATTAGTTTAAAGCCTAAACAACCCTAGTTTACAACTTCTCGCCTAATCACTACCTTGTACAACTTCTACCTAGACACCTTCAAGATATGAGATCCTCATCTCACTTCTAATCAGCTCAGTGATACCTACAGTCATAAACCTGTGATTAGAATAAAAAACAATCAACTAGAAGATTACACTTCAAATAAATAATACTTAGTTTTTCTTAAAAGCTTAACTAAGAACAATAATTAAATCTTTTCTTAAAATCTCATGAGTGAGAACAATCAGACTACCTCAATGTATCAAAAGATACATGAGTGACATACAAAGAAAACACAAAGACCTTAAAAGACTCCCAAAACCCTAAACCTTTAAATTTCACCCACAGTTTCTTCAATGTGAATGCTTGCTATTTTAGGTATAATAAGTCATTATTTATAGAATCTTGCAAAATGGGCTTGGACTCTTCAATCAAATCCAATCTTCTGTATTAAATTAGCTGCAAGATCTTCACACAAAAATAGGAACAAATCTTCAAAGATTCCTAAAAAGTCTCCAAGATCCTTTTTATGAAATCAAATTAAATATGCACTTGTTCTTAATAAAATCTATTTGACTTGCACAAAATAATGATATATATCCAAAAGGATCTCTCAAAAACAAATCAAATTTGTCAAGAGATATAACATCAACACCTGTTGTATAACAGGATAAGATGTCAAGTCATCTGGCTCAACGTCTATCTGATCTACATGACAGGAGAACATGTCATGACATTTGGTCAAGATGTTGTGACATCTTTCTCAACATCAGCTCAGAACCATGTTTTAGCAAAAGTTATACCAATCATAAAACCATGGATCTAACAGTACTACTGTTGTCTAGTGGGATAAACTTGTTGTTCAAAGGCAAAGACAAAGGAAGGGTCCAGTCAGAACTTGGCGAAGAATGAAACAATTGATTTTAGAGTGGTTTTTACCTGAAGATTATGAACATATTCATTATAACATATACGTTGATTGTGTTCAGGGCAAGATAATCATGACTAAATACACATCCTGTATTTTACTGAGCGCAATAAATTTGGAGAATCAAAGAGCCAGAAAGTGGCTCGATACATCAGTGGCCAAAAGAGGTCCTTGTAGAAGAAGATGTGATTACAGACTATATGGACCCTAGGCGAGGCATCTAGTTTAGATTTAAGGCAAAATTAATGAATAAATATCCTCGCAATTTCTCATTATTTTAAGGTACTCTCTCTAGAATGACTTTGAATCGGCAAGTAATAAAGAAAAGAGTGCAACACCTCAGGGTTCCAACCTTAGGAATAAGGAGGCTAGTAGCTCGAGTTGTGTGCAACATTAAAAATACCAATCCAGAGGCTGAATAATCCATAAGATAAAGCCAATGGAGACACGTGTTATGGTTGTAACAAAAGAGGCCATCGATCAATGTTTATCCAACAAGGAGATGTAGCGATAAAAAATGTAGCGGGGTAAATCGGAGATCGAATTATTAATTAATTTGTCTCACAAAAGCAAGAGTCGCCACCGCGCTTTATTATTTCCAAGGGAAAAGGGGAAAGAGCGAAATAAAACCCTAAAGTATGCAATGTAAAATAATACTTCCAAAAGTAATGAAAATACAAGGCGTTTGAAAAAGAGGTCTAGAGTTCGGGGGTTGGTTATACAATGGGAAGGTATTAGCACCCAATGTATCTATAGTATTCTATAGGAACCTTTTGAAATATCTGTTTATTAAAATGTTTGTTTGATTAAAAATAAATTGTTTTGGCCAAAAATGGGTATGGACGAGTTTTTTGAAGGTACGACGACCTAATGTCGAAGTTTTGACTTAA
This sequence comes from Vicia faba, assembly GCA_948472305.1. Classification (NCBI taxonomy): domain Eukaryota; kingdom Viridiplantae; phylum Streptophyta; class Magnoliopsida; order Fabales; family Fabaceae; genus Vicia; species Vicia faba. The sequence goes on from OX451738.1 coordinate 120,687,240, forward strand.
AAGGTATAAGTTTTGAAAAAATTGAATATTTAGGGAAAAACTATCTTAAGTTTTAATGAAATGAAGGTATTCGCGTGATTGGATTTGAGGACATGAAGTCAACAAATTTAATCATTTTTTCTCTTGGATTTAGACGTAAACAGAATAACCAAGTAAAGACTGAATAATCAAACCGAAAATTAGATAGATAATGATTAAGTAGCTAAGTGATATATAACCACAACCATGATTAAATAACAGACTAAATGGTGTGAACATGCATTTTTATATTTTTCTATTTAATATGTACAAAGCAAGAGAATTAATTAAAGAAGATAAAATGTTTTTTTTTTAAATTTCTATTTTTTATATGTTTTTTAGTATTAATATACAAATAATAAAATACCCTAATGTCTTATACTAATTCATGTATTTTAACTAATCTTTTATATATAAAGTCTTAATTAATATATAAAAAGGGATTGTTCATTAGGAATAAATATAAATAAAATTAATATATTTAATTAAATTATATCTGAAAAATGGTTTGTATTATTTAAAATTATAAAAGAAAGGTAAATCAAATTTTTGGTTTAGGAATGTTTAAAACAAAATAAAAGGAAAAAAAGAAAGGGGCCAAAGAGTTTTTAAGGGTCCAAAATAAGAACAAACAGAAATGGGATGGGGGTGTTCTAAGAAATTCGTTTGGGTTTTTCAGGCTTAGGAAATGGGTTAGGCCCAATTCATGAAACAAAGTTTTAGGGTTATGAAATTGTGTTCATTTGGAAACTCTTCAGGGTTTACAGCGTCGTTGCTACTCTTCACCTCACGCGTTCTTCTTCGTCCTCCTCAAAGCCCGCTTCTGAACTCCCTTTGCCCGAGCCACCAACGCCACTTCTGTGTTCTCCTCCCCACGATTAAGCACGCGATAGTTTAAAGGTTAAGTTTCGTTTTTATCTCTTTGGGGTTTTTTATGATTTTGCATGTTTATGATTTTACATCCATTTTAATTCTGACTCTAGTTTTAACATGTGGTTTCTGTTGAGATGGTGGAAAGGAAAGAGAAAAGGAATAGCTACCTTTACGAGGGAGGAGGGAGGAGGCGTTCCGGAGGCTTGCCTGCGGAGGAGTGAAGCGCACGATGTTGGGCTTGCTTGGATTCTTGGTTTGTGTTTCTTTGTTTTTTCGTTTCCTTGATAATGATGAACTGAACCACTTTATCTTCTTTCTTCTTGATGCCTTTGCCTTGCTTTGCTTATGCACGCTTCTTTGTCCCTTCTTCCTCTTTGGCTTGCTGAGTATGCTTCTGAGTTTCCTTTTTATATTTGTTGATGATATGCTTTCAATGATGAACCCTTTGGGTTCTGAGAATTTTTGTTGCCTTTGAATGCTTGTTGTATGCTGAGATTGAATGATTCAGTGTTCGATATCTTGAATGTTATGTTATGTTGGTAACCCGATGATGAGGAACTCTGAGGGTTTATTGCCTTGAAATGCTGAGTTCTGATATACTCTGAGTATGCTTGAGTTGATATTGATGCTTGCCCCTTTATGCTTCTGAATGTGCTATTGTTGAAACATTTTGTTTTGACTAGCTTTCCTCTTTTGGCTCGCTGAGTATGTTTAAGATGGTGGATGTTTCTGTTTTTTTGGAACTTGGCAAGTTAAAGGTTTATGGCCTTGAGGCTTTTTGGTAAGGCTTGGTTGTTGTTTGGGATATGGCTTTTCAGCAGGTTGTGTTTACTGGTTTTTAACTTGGCATGATTTTTTGGTTTATGGGAGATTTGGAACTATGGCTTGACAGTAGGTTATGTTTTACTGGTTCTCGGCCATGGTTTTATGGTTTGTGCTTCAGGCAGGTGGAAGGCTTGACATGGTTAAGGATTTGGGCTTTTGTGTTACAGGTTCTGGTTTTTGGCTTGAGACAGCAGGTTGTATGTATGTTTTTGAATGCAGGTTCTTCAAGCTTTTTTTTTACTTTGAGAATAGGCTTGTGGTATTTGAACTCAGTTTTTGTTTTAGGCTTCCAACAGGTTTTGAACTCTGGCTTTTCTTGAAGAGTTTGTGTTGTTATAATATCTGTTACTGGCTTCTCTTTTGACAGTTCAGGTTTTGTATATTTTAACTATTTTTTGCCTTTTGATACCTCTGCACATCTACTGTTCCATTCAGTTTGCTTTGTATCCTTTTTCTATGCTTCCCTTTTTTTACTGTGTTACTACAGTTTTGTTTTCTATCTCTTTTCTGCCTAAGGCCAAAACCTGTAAACCCAAACTCTTTTCTCTCTTCTCTCTCCTTAGTACAGTTTGAAACATTAAAATGTTGTATGTACTTTGTGTTCTGAAAAAGCAAAAGCTGGAAAATGATGAAATTAGGAATATTTGGCTTGCATATATGGTTTTGATCTGCACATTTCCTTCTTTAGCTTTCCTGCATTGTTACAGTATGGAGGAGCCTTGTATTTTGACCTCCTCCCATATATTGGATAGTTTACGTTGGACTTTGTTTTGAAAATGTAACTTTGACTTGCATATTTGCATATGCTGTCTTTGAACTATGCAGCCTTGACAATTGAAATGTGCAGTTGGTTTTGAAATATGCAGTTGGTTTTGAAATATGCAGTTGGTTTTGAAATATGCAGTTGGTTTTGGCAAAATTGAATTTGTGCATAATTTTAACTTGTGCATTCATATTTATCAATAAATATTCATCCCTTTTTATGAACCGGGAAAAATTCCGTGATTTGCAAAGAGGGTAAAAACTGATTCCAGCCGTTTGCTTTTAAGGATGAACTCTAAATTAATTGTCTGCTTTTAATTATATATCTATTTCTGACTTTTTCTTTTAATTCTTTGCAGGTAAAATCAAATGAGCATCAAAGAAGTATTGGATAGAAGATGAAGATTTAGAACTTAGAAAAATTAGGATAGTTTTTATTTCACTTTAAACATTTGTAAAAATTATCATTGTAAATACTTTGTAAATAAATACGGTATTTAAACAACAATTGTAACAATTAGAATAAAATGAATAAAACTCCAATATTTTACCAGTTAATTCTTTTCTTCTTTGCAATTATTTACCTTATTATTTATAATTCTTTAAATTATAATAACTGAAAATAACTTCCAACTATTTAAACTCAGAATAATAAATAATTAGATAAACATCATTGATCAATTAATAAACTTCTTTTCAAATATTTACTTTATTATTTATAATTCTTTAAATTATATAATAACTGAAAATAAATTCCAATTATTTAAACTCAGAATAATAAATAATTAAATAAACATCATTGATCAATTAATAAACTTCTTTTCAAATATTTACTTTATTATTTATAATTCTTTAAATTATATAATAACTGAAAATAAATTCCAATTATTTAAACTCAGAATAATAAATAATTAAATAAACATTGTTTTAACATTGATCAATTAATAAACTTAGTGTTTCAAAAAATAACCAGCTCTTGACTAAAAAAAGTTATGAATTTAAAATCTGCTTTGAAAATTGATAAAAATAGGTCAAAACACTTGCAATGTAATGATGTAGATGGGAGATGGTATCTTAGGTCAAAATTTGGGATACAACAGCTGCCCCTGTTTAAGTTTCTTCTATCCGGAGATATGAAGATTAAAATCTTCGTCTCGACGAGATTGAAGGTACTTAAATACATAATACGCAAATTTTTGCCCTAAGATACCGTCATTATGTTTGATATGAATGTAGTGATTGAATTCACAGAGAAAGATATTGTATGAAAACAAGATAATGCGGGAGAAATCAAACACCAACAAAACACAGGGACATAGATTATACACTACTGGGGAAATGAGCCATCGACTTCAAATAATAGACTCTTGACGGCGAATAAAAATTTGAGAGAATACGGACTCTGACCCTAACAAAGAAGGTATCTTGCATAGGCCATAAAAACAGATTATTGACCCAAAATATCAGTGAGTTCACAACTCAAGGTCAAAGATAGACAGAAAGTATCAATTTTGCTGATAATGGACTACCACTTCTGAGGGTAAAGATTCATAACAAACTTCTCTGCGAGATTTCCGGAGATATACTAATTAATGCTGAGATAATAATATGGTTGTAGGTATACAAGCTGCTCAAATAAAGAAGCTGCCACTTGCTGTCGTCCAGGGATGTCAATAACATACAAGCTGCTCAAATAAAGAAGCCGCTACTTGCTGTCTTCCAAAATACTATAACATACAAGCTGCTCAAATAAAGAAGCTGCCACTTGTTGTCTTCCAAAAATACTATGACATACAAGCCGCTCAAATAAAGAAGCTGCCACTTGCTGTATCCCAGAGAAATAATAACGTACAAGTTGCTCAAATAAAGAGACTGCCGCTTGCCGTTTTCTAACAATGTCTATAACGTACAAGTTGCTCATGAAGAGACCGCCGCTTGTCGCTTTCCAAAAATAATAACGTACAAGTTGCTCATGAAGAGACCGCCGCTTGTCGTTTTCTAACAATGTCTATAACGTACAAGTTGCTCATGAAGAGACCGCCGCTTGTCGTTTTCCAAAAATAATAACGTACAAGTTGCTCATGAAGAGACCGCCGCTTGTCGTTTTCTAACGATGTCTATAAAGTACAAGTTGCTCATGAAGAGACCGCCGCTTGTCGTTTTCCAAAAATGATAACGTACAAGTTGCTCATGAAGAGACCGCCGCTTGTCGTTTTCCGAAAATATTTCAGGAGAAAGTTGCGATAACACTACCAGAGAATAAAATCTTCGTCAAAGAAAACCATGAATCCATCCTTCCCGAGGAGATCACATATTTAAATGTGCAAAATAAATGCACCATTCGTCTAGGTCGCGACTTCATTGGGGAAAATCATGAGATAGCCTATGCAAGAGGCAACAACTCCCTCCAGGAATAAACCAGAGAGAAAACAGTCAAACAAAGACTCCACCCAATGAGAAAGTAACTTGATTGGGGGATTCATCCTATCCAGAAATGGACAAGGTAGGCTAAATCAAAAATTATCCACGAGGATTAGCTCAGTTAGGGAATTTAGAAAGGAAACACATTTTCTGCCTAAGCTAACCTTCTACTTGGAAAGAAACATGTACACTGTTTGAATAAACAAAGTATACAACCCAAAATCAACGGAAAATGTGAATATGCATGCGTGATATAAGTGTAAATGAATAAATGAATGTTATGCTGACAAAACGAACAGATGGAATATCTTGAAGACGATAAGAGGTCACGAAAAGATAGATACTCGGCCAATCTTAAAAAGACGGAAAATAACTGGAACTGGAACCACAAAGCAACGTCGGAGCGTATCACGCTACAAAGCTCAAGTCTTCTGAGGAGAAAAGTATTCAAATCCAATCTTCTAATACCAATAGATTACTGGCATGAGACAAAGCGTACCACACTTCAGAAATCTGCTCAAATAAAGGTAACCAAAACAACGCTTAACTGGAACAGTTGGGGAGTCACCAAACTTAGTACCACTAGAAACAAAAGTTTACACAACCAACACCTCGTGACGATTTTGAAAGAAAACATGTTCATCATGCAAGGATAAATTACTGTATTATTTTGCATTTCATGGCTTGACCATCCTCGGAACAACTGTTAATATTCCTTTCATTATTCATGACACATTTTTAAAATAAAAATACTTTAAATAACTTTGTTTCAAATATTGCCGTAAAATTAAAATTTTGCCCACAAAAGATAAATGCTCAAATTTCATTAACAAGATGGTAGTTCGCTAACAACGTGACTCCCACGGCTTACAAAAGTTTGGGAAATAGTACATGAAAGAAAGGGTTACACAAAAACAATGATCATTATTCTCCCTAACAACTTCGAATTCCAAAATGTGCTCAAATACCAAGACTGGTTTGACCAAAACATGCCTGAGCCGCCCCTTCGGGTTTTCAACTTAGCAAACTGTCAACTCAAACCTAAGCGAAATACTTCTTGACTGCATCGGCGTTCATGGAGCGCGGGAGCTCTTCACCGTCCATATTGGTGAGAATCAAGGCACCTCCAGAGAAAACTTTCTTAACGACATACGGTCCTTCATAATTCAGAGCCCACTTGCCTCTAGAATCAGGTTGGAAAGATAATATCTTTTTGAGAACGAGGTCACCTTCTCTGAACTCGCGTGGTCGAACCTTCTTATCAAAAGCCTTCTTCATTCTATGCTGATATAATTGACCGTGACACAATGCTGTCAATCTCTTTTCTTCAATTAAATTCAACTGATCATATCTACTTTGACACCATTCGGCCTCAGAAAGTTTAGCTTCCATCAACACTCTCATAGACGGAATCTCGACCTCCACGGGGAGTACTGCTTCCATACCATAAACTAGGGAAAAAGGGGTTGCGCCTGTTGAAGTTCGAACTGAAGTACGGTATCCATGCAGAGCAAACGGAAGCATTTCATGCCAATCTTTATAAGTTACCACCATCTTCTGGACAATCTTCTTGATGTTCTTGTTAGCAGCTTCAACAGCCCCATTCATCTTCGGTCTGTAAGGAGAAGAATTATGATGTTCGATCTTGAACTCCTCACAAAGCTCTTTCATCATCTTGTTATTCAAATTCGAACCATTATCAGTGATGATCTTGCTCGAGATACCGTATCGACAAATGATCTGATTCTTGATAAATCTGACTACCACCTGTCTGGTTACATTAGTATAAGATGCTGCTTCCACCCATTTAGTAAAATAATCGATCGCTACCAAGATGAAACGATGACCATTTGAAGCTTTAGGTTCAATCATTCCAATCATATCAATTCCCCACATAGAGAAAGGCCAAGGTGAAGAGATAACGTTGAGGAGGGTCGGTGGCACATGTATCTTGTCCGCATAAATCTGGCATTTATGACATTTCTTCACATATTTGCAGCAATCAGATTTCATTGTCATCCAATAGTAACCAGCTCTCAACATCTTTTTAGCCATTGCATGTCCGTTGGCGTGAGTGCCAAAAGATCCTTCATGTACTTCTTGCATCAGCATGTCTGCTTCATGTCTGTCTACACATCTGAGCAGGACCATGTCGTAATTCCTCTTATACAATACTTCTTCATTGAGGAAGAAACTGCTTGCTAATCTCCTCAACATCTTCCTATCTTTATTGGATGCCCCAGGCGGGTACTCTTGAGTTTGAAGAACACGTTTAATGTCATAGAACCACGGTTTGTCGTCGGTGACCTCTTCTACTGAGAACACATGAGCAGGTCTGTCGAGGCGCATAACCCCGATTGTAGGCACGTCGTTCCAACCATTCACTTGAAACATTGAAGACAAAGTAGCTAAAGCATCAGCCATTTGATTTTCATCTCTAGGGATATGATGTAATTCCACTTTGTTGAAGAAAGTTAACAATCTTCTAGCATAGTCTCTGTAAGGGATCAAACCAGGATGACGAGTCTCCCATTCTCCTTTGATTTGATTAATTACCAATGCCGAATCTCCGTAAATATCAAGAATCTTAATCCTTAGATCCACTGCTTCTTCGAGACCCAAAATACATGCCTCATATTCAGCCATGTTGTTCGTGCAGTCAAACTTCAATCTCGCCGTGAACGGGATATGAGTACCTCGGGGAGTGACGATGATTGCCCCAATTCCATTTCCATAAGAGTTCACAGCTCCGTCAAATATTAAACCCCAATGGGATTCGGGATCAGGTCCTTCTTCAGGTAACGGCTCTTCACAATCTTTAGCTTTCAAGTACATAACATCTTCATCTGGGAAATCAAACTTGATGGATTGATAATCGTCAATTGGTTGGTGAGCCAAATGATCGGCTAAAATACTCCCTTTGATTGCTTTCTGAGTGTGATACTCAATGTCATATTCGGATAACAACATCTGCCAACGGGCTATTCTTCCAGATAAGGCGGGCTTCTCAAAGATATACTTGATCGGATCCATTTTGGAGATCAACCAAGTGGTATGGTTAATCATATACTGGCGCAGACGACGAGCAGCCCAAGCTAAAGCACAACAGGTTTTCTCAAGCAATGAGTATCGAGACTCACAGTCTGTGAATTTCTTACTCAGATAATATATGGCATGTTCCTTTCTTCCAGTCTCATCTTGTTGACCAAGCACACATCCCATGGAATCTTCCAATATAGTCAGGTACATAATCAAAGGTCTTCCTTCCACTGGAGGAATCAAAATGGGAGGTTCAAGCAGATATTCTTTAATGCTATCAAAAGCTCTCTGACAATCTTCTGTCCACACACATCCTTGGTTCTTTCTGAGGAGCTTGAAAATTGGCCCAAAGGTAGCAGTCATATGAGATATAAATCTAGAAATGTAGTTCAGTCTCCCAAGGAATCCTCTTACTTGCTTTTCCGTCTTGGGTGCGGGCATTTCCCGAATAGCTTTGACTTTATCAGGATCTACCTCAATACCTTTCTGACTGACAATGAAACCCAGAAGTCTTCCAGAACGAACACCAAAAGTGCACTTGTTGGGATTCAGACGGAGTTTATACTTTCTCAAATGCTGGAATAACTTCAATAAATGTTCCAAATGATCTTCTTCAGTTTGTGATTTGGCGATCATGTCATCTACATACACTTCTATCTCTTTATGCATCATATCATGGAATAAAGCAGTCATGGCTCTTTGGTATGTTGCACCAGCATTCCTCAGACCAAACGGCATAACCCGATAACAAAATGTTCCCCAAGGTGTAATGAAAGTTGTCTTCTCCATATCTTCTGGTGCCATCTTAATTTGATTGTAACCAGAGAAACCATCCATGAAAGAAAAGACTTTGAACTTTGCGGTACTATCGACCAAAACGTCAATGTGCGGTAATGGGAAGTCATCCTTTGGGCTAGCTCTGTTCAGATCTCTATAGTCTACACACATTCGAACTTTGCCATCTTTCTTAGCAACAGGCACTATATTGGCTAACCACTGAGGATAGACCGATGTAACAAGGAAACCTGCATTAATTTGTTTTTGAACTTCTTCTTTGATCTTGTCAGCCATATCGGGACGAGTCCTTCTCAACTTCTGCTTAATCGGCGGACATTCAGGTCTCAACGGTAAACGATGCTCCACAATATCGTTGTCCAAACCTGGCATATCTTGGTAGGACCAAGCAAACACATCAACATACTCTTTGAGAAGCTCCAACATTTTCTCTTTGACCTATGGGATAAGCAATGCTCCGACCTTGACTTCCTTTTTATCTTTTTCATCACCCAAATTGATCAACTCTATAGGCTCTTCAAACGGCTGAATAGTCTTTTCATCGTGCTCAAGTAAACGGGAAATTTCATCAGGAATCTCTTCACTATCCTCTTCTTCGGCTCTGAACACAGGGAATTCAAAGTTGGGAGAGGGCATAGGATCATTGTTTTCAATGGTTAAGTCATGGATTAATCTGCACATAGGATTATGCTTTATTTTAGAAATCGATTAATATGAATGTTGTACAAATGAAACAAAATATTATTATATTTTCCTATTACTACCAATTAATTTTCATTACTATTTCCCAGAAAAAAAGTGAAAAATAAAACAGTAGTGGACAAAATAACATTTTTATTCATGAAGGGAAATACTTGAAACAAAGAGCCCATACATTTTCTCTTTTGCCTTGGGCAGAGCAAAAGGATTTATTTTCAACATAGCCCGACACAAATACTTTTCGCCTTGGGCAGAGCGAATTTTTTTTCAAAAATAAAACAAATTATTACTCAGAAATGTGCATCACAACAGGAACATCAACAGCAATCCATTTCTGGCAAACCACTCCATGCGTTACAAAATCAGGTAAATCCTCTTCAGAATCGTCTCCTATTATAGCATCAACTTCAGGAGGAGTCGGATGGATAAAACATGCGCTTCGGAAAACCTCTTGTATAGGACGAGTAACTACTTCCTGTTTGACTCTTGCAGACACGGGATGAAAACCAAGACCTTCTCCAGACTTGTTCTCGGGCAAAGTCAACACCTGGCCCCAACCTTCAGCCGAACCACTTTCAACCACTCGTTGCGCATCCTCAAAAGAAGAAATAGATGTCCCTTGCTTCTTCACTTCATTATTAGCAACAGATAGAGCTTGGAATTGGGTTCCAACATCCTCCTCAGCATCAATAAAAGAGAAAGATGACAAATGGCTTACCACCATAGCCTGCTCTCCACCAATCATTACCAGCTTTCCATGCCTTACAAACTTCAATCTTTGATGGAGCGTGGAAGTGACTGCCCCTGCATCATGGATCCATGGACGACCCAATAGGCAACTATAGGCGGAACGAATATCCATTACTTGAAAAGTGATCTGAAAAGTATGAGGACCAATTACTATAGGAAGATCCACTTCACCAATGACAGTCTTCCTAGAACCATCAAACGCTTTGACAATTACCCCACTAGGTCTCATGGGAGCACCTTGATATGAGAGTCGAGATAATGTAGTTTTGGGCATTACATTTAATGACGAACGTGTATCTACCAACACACTTGATAAAGTATCATTTCCACAACTTATTGAGATATGCAAAGCCATATTATGGTTCCTTCCCTCCTCCGGAAGCTCTTCATCACTGAAACCAAGATTGTTACACGAAGTAATATTCCCCACAATTCCATCAAATTGGTCAACCGTCACATCATGATCCACGAATGCCTGGTTCAAGACCTTCATCAAAGCTTCTCTATGGGCACCAAAATCTCTCAGTAAAGCAAGCAAAGAAATCTTGGAAGGAGTTTGCAATAGTTGGTCCACAATCTTATATTCACTTCTCTTGATGAGCTTCAGAATCTCATCATCATCGGGATGTGGGATAGGTTCATTGGATCGGCCTATCTCAACCCTTGGTTCAACATTTCTCGCTGGAATTTCTGCCGGTATGGGCCTCCTGACTTGAACTTCTGGTCTCTTCAAAGGTACTGCTGCAAAGACACGTCCACTTCTCGTAACTCTACTCACATCAGGGATGTTAACAAAAGATGGTCTTGTTGGTATAGGGACTTCTACCCCATTCTCAATCATTGTGGCATTATACTTATACGGTATAGCTTGGTCTGAGTTGTAAGGCACAGGACCAGGTGGATAAATGATCAAAGGAGCAACAGGTGCAGTCTGACTGTCGTAAACGATCTCTACTGGTTCAGGCAAATTGAATTGTGGTATTATAACATTCACTTCATCCTCCGGATCTCTGTCATATGTAATAGTGATAACCCTCTGGTCTAACAATTTTTGAATATCCTCCTTCACAATAGGGCAATCAACCTCTCTTGAACAAAATTCACAAACATCATAATCATGTTGATGCCTAACAAAGGCAAGTCTTCTTAAGCTCTGATGTAACCTGATCAACGAATCTCTTATGTGTTCAACTTGAAAAACTCGAAACTTTCCCGGACAACCTTCCACCATATTCACGGATGCTGCCCCATGTCGAGGCAAAGGATTATCTCTAACATTTGGGTTAACATCCTTGAAAGACAAGATACCATTCTTAATCAACCTCTGCACGTCCGCCTTTAAAGCAAAACAATTTTCAAGGTTGTGCCCCGGCGACCCTTGATGATATTCACAAAACTGATCTGCCTTGTACCACGGAGAGGTACTATTTGGTGCGACAGGAGGAGGCTTCGTCGTTATGAGGTTCTTTCTGATAAGAGCAGGGAACAATTCAGTATAAGTCATGGGAATGGCATCGAATTGCGGTTTCCTTGGTGAACGGTTCTGGTTGTTGAATGGATAAGCCTGTTGTCGAGGCTGCTGCTGAAATGGTCGTTGTTGAGTTGGTGGGGTTTGATGAGTTGGGGTCATCAATGCTGGGCGGACAGCCGGAGTGACTGCCGCAACATGTGAGTAACCTCTCCTTGGTCTCCCTGGGAAGATTACGCTGACATCCTGCTCTTTTCTTTTTGGGAAAACACTTCCAAACTTCTTGGTACTGCTAGATGGACTCCCTTCTTTAACCAAACGTCCTTCACGAATCCCTTCCTCCAACCGCATGCCCATACTTACCATTTCGGTGAAGTCACTGGGTGCGCTGGCAATCATTCTTTCATAGTAAAAGGAACCTAAAGTCTTCAAGAATATCTTTGTCATCTCTTTCTCCTCAAGAGGAGGATAGATTTGAGCAGCAATTTCGCGCCACCTCTAGGCGTATTCCTTAAAGGACTCTCTGTCTCTCTGGGACATCGCCCGGAGTTGATCCCTATCCGGCGCCATGTCAACGTTGTACTTATACTGGTGAACAAAAGCTTCACTAAGATCATTGAAGTTGTGGATCTGAATGTTGTCCAAACCCATATACCACTTTAGAGCGGCACCAGTCAAACTGTCTTGAAAATAGTGAATCAACAAGTCATGATCATCAGAATATGTAGACATCTTTCTCACGTACATAGTCAAGTGACTCCGAGGACACGAATCACCCTTATATCTTTCAAAGTCTGGCACTTTGAATTTTGCTGGAATCTTGACATTCGGAACTAAACAAAGGTCATGAGTGTTCTTTCCAAACAAATCCTTCCCCTTTAACGCTCTGAGCTCCCTCTGCATTTCTTGGAATTGGTCTTGAAATTCTTCCATTCTATCAAAAAGACCCAAACTTTCAGCAGGCTCGGCAGGATAAGTAGGTTCATTCAAGTATGGCATGGAGTGAACCACAGGAGCGACAGTTGTCATCACTGGTTGCGGGAAAGGTGCCACAGACGGGATTACAGTCGGCATAGCAGTTGTCTCTGGTTGAGGAAAAGACATAGTAGGTTGAAACAAAGGCTGTACAACAGGCTGATACCCCTCTGGCACAAAGTTGTAAGGCATTCCCCACGGAAAACCTTTTGGCATCTGATGTTGAAGCGGAGAGTTGATTTGAATCACAGATGTCGGAACGGTGACAATCTCGGAAACCACAGTAGTTGAAGTCTGAATCTCAGTAGTTGTAGTCGATGGCTGATTCTGAGCAGCCATCATACTTTCCACTAGCGCAGTTAACTTTTCCATCCCGACATGAAGGGTAGCTACCTCCTCACGAAGCTCGTGGTTTTCCTGTTCCAGATCTTCCATCTTCCTCTGATGATTGGCTCGAGTATCGTATCGATGAGACAGCTTGACAATCTATCGGAGTGGAAAAAGAAACAAGGATAAGACTCTAGAAAACATGTGAAGTGGAATGTTGGATGATGCATGATATGTGATGCAAGTGATAATTCATTTTAATAGTTTTTCAAGGAACTTCAATAATTTTGCACACATCAATGGTAGAGGAATTTGGAACAACAAAAACTCACTTCATTAATCAAAAGCGGTAAATTACAACTTATAACTTTGGAACAACAAAATAATAAATTACAACTTTGGGACAACCCAATAATAAAGCAGTAAACTATAACTTTGGAACATGAAGCCCATAATAAAAGCAGTAAATTACAACTTCGGAACATGAAGCCCTTTTACAGATTTTTACAAAATGACATCAGTAAAATAAAACTAAAAGCTAAAGATCACTCAGAATCATCAGATGAAGGACCAAATGCCAACTGTAACCGGAGCTTCCTGATCTTCTCTTCATAAAAGTCTTCCATCTCTTTCTTCTCAGCTACCAGTCAATCAATGATTTCCTTTTGTGGATTAGGAACGAGAGCAACGCTTACCGAACCTTCCTTCTTTCTCTTCCTTTCACTAGCATACTTCTTCAGTAAAGAATCCTTTTGACGAAGCTTCTCATCATGATCAATGAACCAGCCGTCTTGAATAAATAGCAAATCCTCCTTTTCCTTTAGTTGTCGAGCCAGGACCCGATTCTCATATTCAGACATATCATACTTTTCTTTCCAAGCATCTCTCTCGGACTTCATCCTAGCCAGATTTCCTTGGTATTCTCCCATATTCTCGATAGGGATATCAACAGATGATGATGCAACAGTAGGGAATAAAGGTTTCTCAGGTTTATAGGGCATCTTGAGAGCACAAGCCCTAGTACGGACCCATTGTAGGTAAGGCTCCAAAGAAACGGCACCCCTATGTCCTAACATGTCTCTCCCTTTCAAATGGATGTGGCGCCAGGCTCCTTCGATCTCCCTCTTAGCTGCCTGGTGATCTTGTCCTTCTTGTAAAAAGAAACCACTCACATGGATATTGTTTGGCTTGTCCCTCATCGGGTATCCAAACTGACGGCGCGCGAGAACAGGGTTATAGTTAATTCCACCTTTCGTACCAAGAAGAGGCATGTTAGGAAAAGCACCACAAATATCGATGATCTTCACGTCATAGTAAGCTCGATTATACCAATCAATGTCGAAATGAGTGAGAGCCATAATTTTTGGCGCCCATCGCGGCTCCTTCTCGAGATCCCAGAAAACATCAGACCTAGGTAGATGAGAAACATACCACTGATACAGCAACGACGCACAACAAATGATCATCCCTCCTTGATAAGAGTTTCGAAGATGGATGGAGTAGTAGGTATCTCCTAGCAGCGTAGGGACCGGATTTCCAATCAAGAAAATTCCGATGGCGTTGATATCCACAAACTTATCAACGTTAGGGAACAAGAATAGACCATAAGCGAGTAAAGCAAAGACGTCTTCAAAGGCAATAGTATCTCTTATCTCAGCGAAATGACGAGCTTTCCTCAACAGAAACTGCGCAAACAAGCCTCAGATTCCCCCTTTTGTAGTCATGTTCTCCTCTATCTCTGACTTCTTCAAGTGGGTGATGGTCGCTATCTCGTGAGATTTGGGTTCCTCTTATAAGCCAGAAAAAGGAACACAGTCGGTGATCGGCAAACCAAGTATGTAGGAGTACTCTTCTAAGGTGGGCATTAACTGGTAATCCGGAAAGGTGAAACATCGATATAGAGGATCGTAAAATTGGACTAACGTACCAAGGATGCCTTCTTTCATCTTGCGCTTCATGAGAGGTATAATGGACCCATACTTTTTCTGAAAATCCGTCGGGTTCTTGATCTTAGGAATTAAACTCTTCAGTTCTTCAATCTCGGGCTCCTTAAAACTAAAACTTCGAGTGTTTCTCCTTCCAAATTCCATAATAATAGTACCTGAGATGTCTTCACAAATCATTCTTAAGTTCCTTGAAAAACAAGTTTTTTACAAACATGGGGTTCAAAGGTCCAACGTTCGTGCATGGAGTCAAAGGTAAAGCCCACCCCAAGGTATGTGCTAACGGTTTAATTACACCTGTAAGACAAGGTTCTAAGAGTTCCCAGAGTCTACATTCCTCCTTCGAATATTGCCAACGTCTTGATTACTCAATAATTAGCAATATTCTCAAGAGAAACTCATCCGAGTGTAGCATCGCGTAACAACTACTTCCGAATTACTCCGTTATAGTCTCCGCGCTACACCTAAAAGGCCAAGATGGGTTAGGGTTCTACGGTTCTCAACTTCTCTGGCTCCCAGGTCGAAGATAATAATGTCTTCCCGATTACTCGGTAAACAAATATTATGTTCAAAAGGGCCTTCCATTGAGTGGGGGATCTCATGCCTCCTTCTTCGGGATTACTCCCTCAAAGTTAACATGACTATACCGCCCGTCCTATTCTTAAGTGTAACTTAATCCGGGTATAGGATTCGTCCTTTTTTGCAAAAAACCCAAACAACCCCAATTTAAACACATAATCAAACAAAACAAATAATAATAAAACAGATAAAACAAACTAGGCTTAACCCACTTAGGGATGGACCAGCAAGAGGTCAATCTGTCCCCAGCAGAGTCGCCAATTCTATAGCGATAAAAAATGTAGCAGGGTAAATCGGAGATCGAATTATTAATTAATTCGTCTCACAAAAGCAAGAGTCGCCACCGCGCTTTATTATTTCCAAGGGAAAAGGGGAAAGAGCAAAATAAAACCCTTAAGTATGCAATGTAAAATAATACTTCCAAAAGTAATGAAAATACAAGGCGTTTGAAAAAGAGGTCTAGAGTTCGGGGGTTGGTTATACAATGGGAAGGTATTAGCACCCAATGTATCTATAGTATTCTATAGGAACCTTTTGAAATATCTGTTTATTAAAATGTTTGTTTGATTAAAAATAAATTGTTTTGGCCGAAAATGGGTATGGACGAGTTTTTTGAAGGTACGACGACCTAATGTCGAAGTTTTGACTTAAAAGGTATAAGTTTTGAAAAAATTGAATATTTGCGGAAAAACTATCTTAAGTTTTAATGAAATGAAGATATTCGCGTGATTGGATTTGAGGACATGAAGTCAACAAATTTAATAATTTTTTCTCTTGGATTTAGACGTAAACAGAATAACCAAGTAAAGACTGAATAATCAAACCGAAAATTAGATAGATAATGATTAAGTAGCTAAGTGATATATAACCACAACCATGATTAAATAACATACTAAATGGTGTGAACATGCATTTTTATATTTTTCTATTTAATATGTACAAAGCAAGAGAATTAATTAAAGAAGATAAAATGTTTTTTTTTTTAAATTTCTATTTTTTATATGTTTTTTAGTATTAATATACAAATAATAAAATACCCTAATGTCTTATACTAATTCATGTATTTTAACTAATCTTTTATATATAAAGTCTTAATTAATATATAAAAAGGGATTGTTCATTAGGAATAAATATAAATAAAATTAATATATTTAATTAAATTATATCTGAAAAATGGTTTGTATTATTTAAAATTATAAAAGAAAGGTAAATCAAATTTTTGGTTTAGGAATGTTTAAAACAAAATAAAAGGAAAAAAAGAAAGGGGCCAAAGAGTTTTTAAGGGTCCAAAATAAGAACAAACAGAAATGGGATGGGGTGTTCTAAGAAATTCGTTTGGGTTTTTCAGGCTTAGGAAATGGGTTAGGCCCAATTCATGAAACAAAGTTTTAGGGTTATGAAATTGTGTTCATTTGGAAACTCTTCAGGGTTTACAGCGTCGTTGCTACTCTTCACCTCACGCGTTCTTCTTCGTCCTCCTCAAAGCCCGCTTCTGAACTCCCTTTGCCCGAGCCACCAACAACACTTCTGTGTTCTCCTCCCCACGATTAAGCATGCGATAGTTCAAAGGTTAACTTACGTTTTTATCTCTTTGGGGTTTTTTATGATTTTGCATGTTTATGATTTTACATCCATTTTAATTCTGACTCTAGTTTTAACATGTGGTTTCTGTTGAGATGGTGGAAAGGAAAGAGAAAAGGAATAGCTACCTTTATGAAGGAGGAGGGAGGAGGCGTTCTGGAGGCTTGCCGGCGGAGGAGTGAAGCGCGTGATGCTGGGCTTACTTGGATTCTTGGTTTGTGTTTCTTTGTTTTTTCGTTGCCTTGATAATGATGAACTGAACCACTTTATCTTCTTTCTTCTTGCTGCCTTTGCCTTGCTTTGCTTATGCACGCTTCTTTGTCCCTTCTTCCTCTTTGGATTGTTGAGTATGCTTCTGAGTTGCCTTTTTATATTTGTTGATGATATGCTTTCAATGATGAACCCTTTGGGTTTTGAGAATTTTTGTTGCCTTTGAATGCTTGTTGTATGCTGAGATTGAATGATTCAGTGTTCGATATCTTGAATGTTATGTTATATTGGTAACCCGATGATGAGGAACTCTGAGGGTTTATTGCCTTGAAATGTTGAGTTCTGATATACTCTGAGTATGCTTGAGTTGATATTGATGCTTGCCCCTGTATGCTTCTGAATGTGTTATTGTTGAAACATTTTGTTTTGACTAGCTTTCCTCTTTTGGCTCGCTGAGTATGTTTAAGATGGTGGATGTTTCTGTTTTTTTGGAACTTGGCAAGTTAAAGGTTTATGGCCTTGAGGCTTTTTGGTAAGGCTTGGTTGTTGTTTGGGATATGGCTTTTCAGCAGGTTGTGTTTAATGGTTTTTAACTTGGCATGATTTGTTGGTTTATGGGAGATATGGAACTATGGCTTGACAGTAGGTTATGTTTTACTGGTTCTCGGCCATGGTTTTATGGTTTGTGCTTCAGGCAGGTGGAAGGCTTGACATGGTTAAGGATTTGGGCTTTTGTGTTACAGGTTCTGGTTTTTGGCTTGAGACAGCAGGTTGTATGTATGTTTTTGAATGCAAGTTCTTCAAGCTTTTTTTTTACTTTGAGAATAGGCTTGTGGTATTTGAACACAGTTTTTGTTTTAGGCTTCCAACAGGTTTTGAACTCTGGCTTTTCTTGAAGAGTTTGTGTTGTTATAATATTCGTTGCTGGCTTCTCTTTTGACAGTTCAGGTTTTGTATATTTTAACTATTTTTTGCCTTTTGATACCTCTGCACATCTATTGTTCCATTCAGTTTGCTTTGTATCCTTTTTCTATGCTTCCCTTTTTTACTGTGTTACTACAGTTTTGTTTTCTATCTCTTTTCTGCCTAAGGCCAAAACCTGTAAACCCAAACTCTTTTCTCTCTTCTCTCTCCTTAGTAAAGTTTGAAACATTAAAATGTTGTATGTACTTTGTGTTCTGAAAAAGCAAAAGCTGGAAAATGATGAAATTAGGAATATTTGGCTTGCATATATGGTTTTGATCTGCACATTTCCTTCTTTGGCTTTCCTGCATTGTTACAGTATGGAGGAGCCTTGTATTTTGACCTCCTCCCATATATTGGATAGTTTACAATGGACTTTGTTTTGAAAATGTAACTTTGACTTGCATATTTGCATATGCTGTCTTTGAACTATGCAGCCTTGACAATTGAAATGTGCAATTGGTTTTGAAATATGCAGTTGGTTTTGAAATATGCAGTTGGTTTTGAAATATGCAGTTGGTTTTGAAATATGTAGTTGGTTTTGGCAAAATTGAATTTGTGCATAATTTTAACTTGTGCATTCATATTTATCAATAAATATTCATCCCTTTTTGTGAACCGGGAAAAATCCCGTGATTTGCAAAGAGGGTAAAAACTGATTCCAGCCGTTTGCTTTTAATGATGAACTCTAAATTAATTGTCTGCATTTAATTATATATCTATTTCTGACTTTTTCTTTTAATTCTTTGCAGGTAAAATCAAATGAGCATCAAAGAAGTATTGGATAGAAGATGAAGATTTAGAACTTAGAAAAATTAGGATAGTTTTTATTTCACTTTAAACATTTGTAAAAATTATCATTGTAAATACTTTGTAAATAAATATGGTATTTATACAACAATTGTAACAATTAGAATAAAATGAATAAAACTCCAATATTTTACCAGTTAATTCTTTTCTTCTTTGCAATTATTTACCTTATTATTTATAATTCTTTAAATTATAATAACTGAAAATAACTTCCAACTTTTTAAACTCAGAATAATAAATAATTAGATAAACATCATTGATCAATTAATAAATTTCTTTTCAAATATTTACTTTATTATTTATAATTCTTTAAATTATATAATAACTGAAAATAAATTCCAATTATTTAAACTCAGAATAATAAATAATTAAATAAACATCATTGATCAATTAATAAACTTCTTTTCAAATATTTACTTTATTATTTATAATTCTTTAAATTATATAATAACTGAAAATAAATTCCAATTATTTAAACTCAGAATAATAAATAATTAAATAAACATTGTTTTAACATTGATCAATTAATAAACTTAGCGTTTCAAAAAATAACCAGCTCTTGACTAAAAAAAGTTATGAATTTAAAATCTGCTTTGAAAATTGATAAAAATAGGTCAAAACACTTGCAATGTAATGATGCAGATGGGAGATGGTATCTTAGGTCAAAATTTGGGATACAACAGTAGAGTTGTAGTTGTTATAGAAGAAATGGTGGAAGATGAGGAAAGAGAAGATTCTGCAGTTGAGAAAAATGAATATGCTGATGTTAAGTTTGTAGATGAAGATTCTAATGTGGGGGTAAATTATGTGTTGCAGAGAATGTTACTAGCATCCAAAGACAAAGGGTAGCGCAAGAATTTTCTCAAAATACATTGTTCTATCAAGAACAAAGTGTTTCATTTGATGGGTAAGCACCCAAGTTCGAGTAACACTAGCTTTCAGAGTTCCTATCTCCATCAGAAAACATTACAAAGAAGATGTACTTTGTAATGTTATTTGATATGGATTTTTGTCATATTTTACTTGGTAGACCTTGTAAGTTTGATAATGATATCACTTATCGAGGATATGATGGCGTGATGATGTTTACATGGGGCACACATAAAATTGTTATGGCTCCTTTTCACTTTGATAAGAATACAGGAAGAAAGAATTCTAGTTTCTCGGTGATACGCAAAGTGAGAATGAGCTTGATGAGGCTGTAAAAGAAAGTGAATGTTTCTGTCCAGTGGTGATCAAAGGGTTGATGAATATTTTAAAGGAGGAAGCAAATATTCCATGAGATATGTTGGAGATCCTTGATGATTTTAAGGAGTTGATTGCAGAGGAATTACCAAATGATTTGCCTCTCATGTGAAATATCCAATGTTAGATTAATCTCATTCTGGGGTCTAGCTCTCCAAATCTTTCTAACTATTGTATGAGCCGCAAGGAGAATGAGATTTTAATTGAGAAAATTGAAGATTTGTTGAATAATGGATTCATTCATGAGAGCATGAGTCCTTGTGCAGTACTAGTCCTTTTATTCCCTAAGAAAGGAAATCAGTGGTGAATATGGATTGGTAGACGAGCCATCAATAAGATAACTATGAGGTATCGATTCCCAATTCCCCCTTTGAATGACATGTTTGACGAGTTGGTCGGTTCTAAGGTGTTTTCAAAGATAGATTTTCGTAGTTGATATCATCAGATCAAAATCAGACTTGAAGATGAATGGGAAACAACTTTCAATAGAAAAGGTTAATTTTATGAGTGGTTGGTGATGCCCTTTGGTTTATTAAATTCCCCTAACACCTTCACGCGTTTGATGAATTGTGTTTTACGCTCATTTACTGGTTCTTTCATAGTGGTTTATTTTGATGATATTCTGATTTACAGTAAGACCAAGACAGAGCATTTGCAGCGTGTGAGGCAAGTATTGAAAGTCTTACAGAAGAACCACTTGTACATTAAGCTAGAAAATGATCATTCAGCACCAACAAGTTACTTTTCCTAGACTCTATTGTTGGTTATAATAAGGTGGGAGAACTGACTTGGGTGTTTGCGTTTGATTGCAAATGTTGCATATATCAAGAGTTGCCACTGACTTTTCTTTTATCCAATAAAGGAATGGGTGAAAAGAAAAGGAAATACCTTTTGAGAATTTTCTTGAGTTCGGAGGGTAGGTTATGAAAAGGAAAGGTGTTAGCACCCTTTTCATCTGTAGTTATCTACGGGCTCTTAATTTCTTGATCACTTTGATATGCTTTGTACTTGTGTATGTTTGAAAATTTTTGAAGGTATGTTTGAATGTTTGAAGGTATTTTGTATACAGGGTCAAAGAACTGAAAGATCACTCCCATCGTGTCTTCTTCAAAGCTTGAGGTAACCAGATTGAGAAGTCGACCATATCTTTTGGTGAACGGAGAATTTTCACAAACCCTTGATGCTATTGCAACTAGTTTTAAATACAGAGTTGCCACTATGAGTTTTTATCCTAGGGAAGGGAATCTAATAGGAACCCTAATTCACATATAGAGATTCTAGGTTTCGGACTTCATTAGACGAAAGGAAGGTGTTAGGCACCTTTTATCTACCTTTTTCACAAGGATACTAGGTTTTAGGTTTAGGTTTCAGATAAACAGGGTTTTAATTTTAATTAGGAGGACTCGCCACGATTTTTGATCGTATGCCTACGTTTCCTCTTATGAGGAAACAAAGTCCCAATTCGTAGTTCGTATGGGTTGGTGTTTTTTAGGGGTTGAAAATGTATTTTGAATCACCTTGCATTTTGAATGTTGTAGTGATTACGGAGATTTTGGCTAAATGCGTGATTAGTCAAAATCCGTTTGAAACCCTTTTGCAAAAAAATAATAGTTTAGATTAGTTTGTTCGCGAAAAATAAGTTTGGTATTTTTATTATTTTTTCGTATTAATTACAAAAGTATTAATTAATGCATGAGGAAAAATATATTTAATGCAAAAATATAAAATAATATGTATGAGTCTTGAATAAAAAATAATTTATTTATGCTTATATAATAATATTTACATATAATAAATAATAATAATATAAAAATTAATATTAATATTAATAATAATTATATAAAAAAAGAAATAAAATATAATAGGAATAAAATATAATAGGAATAAAATATAATAGGAATAAAATATAATAGGAATAAAATATAAATAATAAAAAAAATTATGAGTTATAAAAAATAGAAACTAAGTTAATTAGCCAAGGGGTGCAATTTTTAGTTAATAAGAAAAAGATGGGGGTGTTTTTAGTAGACTGGGCTAGGCCCAAATATGTTTTTTGAAGGGGCCTGGCTGATCAGGTTTATACTTGTGTATGGTGCTTGCGGTGAACTTGGCCTCACGGTCGTTCAATAAGGATCTAACGGACAGTAATGGAAAGGTGCATGATGACTATGGTAGACGCACGCATACTAGATTGAAACTGCATATAAGTGTTTTTTTCTAATTTTATTATTCATTTTCATTTTATAGCAAACCTATTGCCTCCTTCTTCTCTAACCCACGATCCTTTCTAACCCTAAACTCAAACCCCCTTCATGGCGGCGCCACCCCTAAAACACAACCCTCTATCACAACCTAACCACCAAAACCCAAACACAAGAATAAAAGAGAGCTGAGTTCAGTTACCTGTTCGTGATATTTATTTCTGTTCTTGAGTTTCTGGTCCTCTTTCGAACTAATCCCTTTCCTTCTTCTTTATTTACAGACGTTGAAGGTGGTGCTTGCGAGCGGAGTAGCGGTAGCGATGTTCACATGGTTAGGGTTTCAGATGTTGAAACCCCAATTGTCCCTTGGGTTGGATCTTCAAAAACAAGGGTCTGCTTTCTATCCTTCGAAGTCTCCGAGTTTGTTCTTCAATTCCTTCGTCTTGGTGTTCAACTCTTTATGTTCTTTCATTTCGTCTCCGCCTCAGTATTACGGCCTGCCTCCTCCTCTCTTTTGTATATTTAGTTTAATATTTATAGGGTCTTAGAACATAGGGTCGTTACAAGTTTAGTTGTTCTTGATCTAAGGAATTAAATATAAATTAGGGATTTCATTCATGTAATTGATTTGTTTTTTCTCTGTAATATGCGATTTGAATGGATTTTGTTTTGTTAATTGAGATTTGATTGTAATTTTTTGGATTTAGTTCCGAGATGTACCGATTATGCCATTTACTGTAAATTAGATTTGTTTGTTGCAATTCTGGGCTTTAGAAGATTTTGTAAAAAAGATGATGTATTTATTTTAGATGAAGATTTGTTTTGCTTTAGTTTCCTGAGATTTGATTCAACAGAAAGAATAGCTTTTTTTCAGATTTGATTATTAACACAACCCTGGGCTTGGACCTTAGAAATTTTGATTTCTACAGTAATAGATACAAAAGCGTGCATAATTGATTCTCATAGCAACACTTATTTTTAATTGGGCTTTTTATACTATACTTGCAAGAAATGTTTTTGTCACAACCATTTTCCCGAACTGGGCCTAATCTTTAGCAAACTGATCCAGCAAAAACTCTTAATATTTATCTCTTAAAATGAGATAGCAATCACCAAAAGGGACAAACGGGCTGACTAAAAAAACAATGGGCCTAGACTCTATTGGGCTTGCACATCCATAACGGTACTCCTCTTTTTACATTACAACTACTAAACACAAAAATGGGCTAATGGACTAAATTCTGATGGGCTTTGCATTGCAATTTCATTTTTTTCTTTTACTAGCAACAAATACACTTAAACGGGCTTGACTAAAAATTCAATGGGCCTCAACCACGCCCTCTTTTTGCTAACAACAACCAAAACGAAAATGGACCCAATTCTAATGGGCTTGTATATTGTAATTTCAACCTCCCCCTTTTACTAATAACATTAACACTAAAATGGGTTTATGATTTAAGAACTTAATAATTATTTAAATTAATTTTCCATTTTCGAATTGCATGGTCCATTGGCCCACATGCTTCATAAATGGGCCTACGGATGCATTGGTCTTTCTGATCTAGAAAGCCCTACTCTCCTGAATTAAAACACACCCCCTGGTTGACTTAAATTTTAAGAATGGGCCATCAGATATTGTTGTATCATCCCTAATTAAAACATTCTCTTTTATCTCTAATCTTAAAAAATAAAATCATTGAGGTAGGGAAAATTTGGGGTACGACAGTTGCCCCTATTCAATTATCTTCCAATCGAATAGCGTGAGAATACACGAGTCTTGCGCATTTTGATTGGGAGTTTATTGAATACTTGGAATACCCCAAAAAATTTCCAACAAACATAAAGTGACGCTAATATAGCATACCCTTACGAGTCTTAAGGAAGTAGGGAAAGCTGATGATATATTGCTCACCCGGGTTTAATGACGAGGCAGATGGTCTAGAATTTGAGAGAGAAATCTTGTATGTCTTGGTTTGGTTTTGGTTATTCACCCATTTGGAGGATGAATAAAACAATAATTGATAATGCATGGTTGCTTGAACACTGAGGCCATGGGTTATGTTCGTGAATCGTTGCAGGACGTCATAGGCTATAAGCTATTCTTTGGTTTCCGAGCATCATTGCATGAAGTCTTAGGCGACGGTGTATGTTATGGAATAAAGAAACACATTTATGCACGACGTCTTAGGCAATAGTCTTTATTACGGAACAAGGAACCGCACTACTGCACGAGGTCTTAGGCAGTGGGTTAGGTTCACAAATCGTTGCATGAAGTCTTAGGCGATAGGCTAGTTTTAGTTTTAGAGCATCGTTGCATGAAATATTAGGCGATGGTCTGTGTTGTGGAATAAGGAAACACACTGTTGCATGAAGACTTAGGCAATGGGTTAGGTTCGCAGATCGCTGCGTGAAGTCTTAGGCGATAGGCTAGATTTTGGTTTTGGAGCATCACTGCATGAAGTCTGAGGCAATGGTTTGTGTTGCGGAATAAAGAAACACATTACTGCATAACCTCTTAGTCAATGGGTTAGGTTTGCAAATCGCTGCGTGAAGTCTTAGGCGATAGGCTAGATTTTGGTTTTCGAGCATCGCTGCATGAAGTCTGAGGCGATGGTCTGTGTTGTGGAATAAAGAAACACATTGTTGCACGACGTCTTAGGAAATGGTCTTTATTACGGAATAAGGAACCGCATTGCTGCACGATGTCTTAGGAAATGGGTTAGATGAGAAAATCGTTGCATGAAGTCTTAGGCGATAAGCTTAAATTTTGTTTTCGAGCATCGCTGCATGAAGTATGAGGCGATGGTTTGTGTTGTGGGATAAAGAAACACATTGTTGCATGACGTCTTAGGCAATGGTCTTTATTACGGAACAAGTAACTGCATTGTTGCACGATGTCTTACGCAGTGGCTTAGATGAGGAGAATAACTGTTGTGTGGAGTCTTAGGCAATGTACCGACCTTCGTACATTACTACATGAAGACTTAGGTAATGCTACATTGTATGGAACACATCACTGCATGGAGTCTTAGGTGATGTGTTGAACACATCACTGCATGGAGTCTTAGGTGATGGGTTGGATTCGTAGGAGAAGTGTGCTTTATTGGCTGGCCCTTAGATAGCTGAATCGAGGGTGAGATTGTTTGTTTGTTGTATGATGCATGCGTATGACGTCTGACATTGATATGGAACCATGAGTGTATGTGTGTTGAATGTTTGTATTAATTTAGAACCCTGAGTGTATATGTATTGTTGTGGAATCTTTGAATTGATTTGAACATGTTGAAAAGCATTAGCAAAGATTAATTTTTCTTATGTCAGAGGTGTAAGCATAGGTGTAGGCATGGTCGTAGAAATATGTGCGGAATGGACGTAGGCGTGGATATGAGTCATAGGTAAGCTACCTAGTGAGATTTTGATAGTGGTACCTCTGACGATTGTGTTTGTTGTCAACCGAAGTAGCTATAGCAAGGTGAATGGATAATGCTGAGCTTAGATTTGAATTTGGGTTTGTCTTAGCTGGTAGTCATGCCTTGAGATTTTTCCGCAATTTTCTATGGGCATGTATGATTGAATGTAATGCATGTATGCATGTTTGATATGATTATGCTTGATGTAGGCATGATGTATGGCTTGTATGCTTGATATGATAATGTTATAAATTTAAATGATGTGATGATTGATAAATGGAATGCCCCTGTTATTTGAACCGTGGAACTGATGCTTAAGGAAGACTATTAGCCAAGACTTATTCTTTAATTAGGGTCGGGCTTTTGAAAAGATACTCCTGACAGGAACTGGGATTTTGAAAAGATGGTCCAGACGGGAACTGGGCTTTGCACACATATCTATATGGTTGCTTGAATAGTATCAACTCTATGGCTTGAGGTGAAACGGATAGCAAGGTCGCTAATATTGGTAAGGTTACCTAGAGAGATTAATTGGAAAGTGTGGGGTTGTTCATGACTTTTACGTAAGGCTGCTTACGTAGGATGGATGATGAATGCGCGAGGTTGCTCATGCCTCGTATGGTTGCCTATAAATGAATAGTGGATGAGGTTGCGTGAGGCTTCTCACGTCTTTGATGAAACGCTGATTTAGAAAATGTGTGAGGTTGCTCACGTGTTGGATGGTGGTATGTAAGGCTGCTTACGGTTTAGTTTGACGGGGAATGCTTGTATCATAGACTTACTCAGAGGGATAGTCTGAGGGATGTTAGAGATTGTAATAGTGACTCTCCTAGAAATTGACTCTATATTTTAACAGAGTCCTAAGTCTCGAGCTATGATATGTTATGCATGCATGTAGATGCAGATGTTAATGCGTGGAATGACGGACCAATGCACGTAATAGGTGACTTAGATATGCGTCAATGGATGTTGAAATTTTGATGTGCCAATGAGAATTGGGCTCTCTGTTAGATCCATCCTTTCGGAATTCGTCAGCCGAATGAGATGATAGGTATAGCTTGATTTTGTATCGCAATATCCTAATGAATGTATGCTAATGATTTATGCAGACTTATGCTTTATGATTAGACTCGCATGGTTTGTTGAATGGTGCCCCTGTGATGGGTCGTTGATGATTAAGCGTAGAGGTTTGACCATGTAACAAGGTTGCTTGTCACATGATGGTTGAATGTTATGCTTGCATGATTTCTTGATACTCATTTTGAACTCGGAGGATTGATGGTGTAGAAGAAAGATCCATCGGAGATTATGAAAGTACGCGGGGAGCTTGCCTCTATGTGGACTGCCTTTCCCTAATATTTGGTAGGGTGTTGGAGGAGATTCTCACGGATATGAGCTCGGAAATAGTTTTATCATAATTTGAATGCCCTTGACTAATGGGATCTTGGATGTTTTGTCCTTGATGGGATACGTTTTTTAAACCAACTCCTTTTGATGAGCCTCGCAGTGGCTTGCCCCACCATTCGAATTTTGAAAAGAAGTGCCCCCCAATCTCCAGGGTCTGGAGGAAGTACCCTTAGATCTCACCATGAACTTGACATAGATTACCCCAGATGTTCGGAGCTTGAAAAGTTTATACTTTGAAGTTGCTCGAAGAATTTGGACCCTATGTGCGGTAGGATAGACTTGGTATGTACTGCTCTACCATTCAGAAGGTTGCCCCTGAATCAAAGCCTTGAGAGATTTGTTAAAACTTGGGAACTGATTCATACCCTATTATGGTATGACTTTATTAAGGAATGATCCTTCGAAAGGTATGCTCCTGATTGAACAGTGCTGTGAAATTTGATCTGAGTCGACTGAGTCTCGGGATGCTCACCCTTGTTAATAACATATTCACGTGATATGCCCCCGAGATCATTAGTATATGCCCCTGTATATAGGGATCCTTTTAGATTCTTTCCCTCTAATTAGAAGCTTCTTGGAAAATACTGCCTTTGATCAGACCTTTTTGAAATCTCCTCAATGCAAAGTATTGATTTGTAAATAAAAATTATATGTTTTGAAAAGTAATTTTGTTTGATGTACATACAAGTTTTGAAATTGAATTTTGAATAGAAACGGATGATTAGAGATGGAGACTCAAAGAAGCAAAGTGATTAGTAATAAATTTAACAAATGTAGGAGTCAATTTAACACGAATTTTGCTTAGTATGCTTTCATAGTTAACCTTGCTTCAATTAGGACTTTTGAAGGTTGTAATGTGGCCATGGTTCGAGGTTTGAGAAACAAAAGATATAAGGCTCAAAATTTATTTAGCCCACCCCATTCTCCTTGATGTTCTTCAATCCTAAGTTCAATTAATCCAATATATGCGTTCAATCCCTAAGAGAAGTTTGGTAGTTGCGCAGATGATGAGAAGCGTTGATAAGATCCAAGCATCGATAAGATCCAAGCGTTGATGAGAAGCCTTTGAGGTGGAAGCCACAAGATTTTTCTCCAATTTTGTTTTCAAACCCTTATTTTTGCATGGACCGATTTTTTTTTTTAATTTTCCAGTCCATCGGGATGCCCTCACTTTTGCCTAAGTCAAAAAATTTTGCTTTTTGTTTTTGACTTAGCGGGCTCCCTTTTTTATTGAAATTATTTTTTTCCTTTTTTTTGCTTTTGACTTTGAAAATGTCTGACTGCCACGTTGATTGTTGTCAGCTTTGTCTTTATTGATTGCTTCCTCAATCTTTATTGATGTGCACGAGGAAGACGATGTGCTTGAACCTTTTCTTAGATTGTTCTTTCGATGATGTATAGAGGAAGGAGATGGGTTTGAAACTTTGCTTGGATGGACTTGATTCTCTTGAGAATAGAATGCACCATTGAATTAATTGAAAGACTACCCTTCCCCTGGTTAAGATTAAGGGTTTTTTTAGAAAATAGAAAGAACTCCAACTTCTGGCTCGAGGGGGTTAACTATGGACTAACTCCTTATATCTCCACTGTTTAGGAATTGAAATAATGCCTTACATCATCAGCTCGGTCTTACAGTCAAAGCATAGCTTAGCAAAATTCAGTTATTTGATTTTCATCATTCTCCATCGAAGTTTGTTAATTTGAAAATGGGAAAGAGTGAAAATAGAAAGTTGTTAATTTTTGTGGATTGAATCGATTTCAAAAACATGCATGCTT
Organism: Vicia faba; assembly: GCA_948472305.1. Classification (NCBI taxonomy): domain Eukaryota; kingdom Viridiplantae; phylum Streptophyta; class Magnoliopsida; order Fabales; family Fabaceae; genus Vicia; species Vicia faba. The sequence goes on from OX451738.1 coordinate 120,716,317, forward strand.
ATTTTATTAGAATTATTGATCCAAAGATACAAATTTACACCAAATGAACCTTAGCAACTAGGAAATTACAATATGAAATTATAAAGGTCTTTTGATCCTAGAGAAGAGCTTTTAGTTGATCCATTGACTTTAGGAGATGCTTCATAGTTCTTGGACTTGTCAGAGCATGAGGGTGACCTTTGACTTTTTCTCGGGCATACCTATTCATGTTTATAAGGCAGTTTCTCTTGATGTAGAGGAAATTACCGATGATAGTGGCATTTAAGGCGCTGCGTAGACCCGTTGTTGACCTTGTGAAGGGCTGCCTTATTTCTTTGTAGGGCCAAGTTTAATTGAGTCTCCAATGTTTAATCTCCTTCCACATTTTCGGACTTCCTCGAGCGAGTACTAAGAAATCAGCTAGCATGTGAGTAACTGGATAAAGGCGAAGGTGGAAATGCATGAGATGCAAATGCATGAATGTATGTGAATGCATGGGTATGCAAAAATGTTTTTAGCTTTTGGGTATGCAAAAAGTTTCATGGATATGCAATGTGACGCATGCGTAGTATGAGGGTAGACGCAAGGGTACCCTATACAGGTTTGATGGTAGATATGAAAATGATAATATCCTACATCATCTCAGAGATTGAAACATATTGGACTTCCTTAAGGATGAAAGTAATTTGATATGGATTTGAAGGTACCCTACACTGACTCAGATATTGAGTCAGATAGGAATTCCTTAAGGGCAAAGGTAATGATAGAAATGGAAATATGGATACCCTACACTGACTCAGATATTGAGACAGATAGGAACTCCTTAAGGATTAAGGTCCATAGATGAAGAAGGGGAATCCCTACCAGCTAGATATTGTAATGGACTAATGGACGATTGAAGAGTCCCTACATGCTATGGGTTGTGACTTATGAAAGATAGACCTTATAGGTTAGGGATTATAGTATACCGGAAGCAACCCTTGCGAGTTTAGGGATAGTGGAAATGGGATTATATGAATGGTATCCTCTGAAGGTAGGCTCCTAGTTTTGGCCTACGGTTATTTTACCCTCCCAAAAGGTGGCTTCCTTAAGGGTATCATGAATAACACAAGAGGGAAAAGTCATAAGGGATTCCCTTAGGTTGAGCCTTTTTACAGACCGAGACTTTCGTCTCAAAGTCGTGAAAGTTCTCATCATGAGATTTTAGTTAAGGTCTTTACAAAGAGTCATGGGTGGCATTCCAAAGTCCTACTCGTTAAGAGGATATCTCTCGATAAGTATTCCTTTTTCATAAGTCCACCTACTCTAGGCGAAGTCGTCACATAAACTCGCAGAGATGATGTATACCCTAAGCTAATAGACGAACCTTCTTTCTAAGGGTTAATTCAGGATATTTTTGTTTGAAATAAAACCCGTCACGCAGCAAATATAATAATAAAAATAGACAAGAATAAATAAATGCAATAGATAAGAAAATGCAATATATAAATAAATAAAATCAAAACCCAAAATAAAATCTAAAACCTAAGGTTGAGATCCCCATCAGAGTCGCTAGCTATTGCGACTGGTTTTAAATAAAGAGTCGCCACTATCAGTTTTTATCCTAGGGAAAGGAATCTAATAGGAAAACCTAATTCGCAGATAGAGATTTTAGGTTTCAGCCTTCATTAGACGAAAGGAAGGTTTTAGGCACCTTTCATCTACCTTGTTCACAAGGATACTGGGTTTTAGGTTTAGGTTTCAGGTAAACAGGGTTTTAATTTTAATTAGGAGGACTCACCACAATTTTTGATCGTATGCCTACATATCCTCTTATGAGGAATCAGAGTCCCAATTCGTAGTTCGTATGGGTTGGTGTTTTTTAGGGGTTGCAAATATAATTTGAATCACCTCGCATTTTGACCGGTTGTAGTGATTGCGGAGATTTTGGCTAAATGTGTGATTAGTCAAAATCTGTTTGAAACCCTTTTGCAAAAAAGCAGTTGTTTAGATTAGTTTGTTCGCGAAAAATAAGTTTGATATTTGTTAGTATTTTTTCATATTAATTACAAAAATAAATGTATGAGTAATAATATATTTCATGCAAAAATATAAAATAATATGTATGAGTCTTAAAATAATTTATTTATGCTTATATAATAATATTTACATATAATAAATAATAATAATATAAAAATTAATATTAATAATAATAATTATATAAAAAAAGAAAGAAATAAAATATAATAGGAATAAAATATAAATGATAAAAAAAATTATGAGTTATAAAAAATAGAAACTAAGTTAATTAGCCAAGGGGGTGCAATTTCTAGTTAATAAGCAAAAGATACAGGGTGTTTTTAGTAGACTGGGCTAGGCCCAAATATGTTTTTTGAAGGGGCCTGGTTGATTAGGTGTATACTGGTGTATGGTGCTTGCGGTGAACTTGGCCTCACGGCCGTTCAATAAGGATCTAACGAACAATAATGGAGAGGTGCATGATGACTATGGTAGACGCACGCATACTGGATTGAAACTGCATATAAGTGTTTTTTTCCAATTTTATTATTCATTTTCATTTTTACAACAAAACTACTACCTCCTTCTTCTCTTACCCACGACCCTTTCTAACCCTAAACTCAAACACCCACCGCGGAGGCGCCTCCCCTAAAATGCAACCCTCTATCACAACCTAACCACCAAAACCCAAATACAAGAATAAAAGAGAGCTGAGTTCAGTTACCCCTTCACGATATTGATTTCTGTTCTTGAGTTTCTGGTCCACTTTCAAACTAATCCCTTTCCTTCTTCTTTATTTACAAACGTTGAAGGTGGTGCTTGCAAGAGGAGTAGCAGCGGCGATGTTCACACGGTTAGGTTTTCAGATGTTGAAACCCCAACCATCCCTTGCGTTGGATCTTCAAAAAACAAGGGTCTGCTTTCTATCCTTCAAAGTCTCCGAGTTTGTTCTTCAATTCCTTCGTCTCGGTATTCAACTCTTTCTGTTCTTCAATTTCATCTTCGCCTCAGTATTACGGCTTGCTCTCCTCCTCTCTTATGTATATTTAGTTTAATATTTATAGTGTCATTACAAGTTTAGTTGTCCTTGATCTAAGGAATTAGATATAAATTAGGGATTTCATTCATGTAATTGATTTGGTTTTTCTCTGTAATATGTGATTTGAATGGATTTTGTTTTGTTAATTGAGATTTGATTATAATTTTTTGGATTTAGTTCTGAGATGTACCGATTCTGCCATTTACTGTAAATTAGATTTGGTTGTTGCAATTCTGGGCTTTAGAAGATTTTTTAAAAAAGATTTTGTATTAATTTTAGATGAAGATCTATTTTGTTTTAGTTTCCTAAGATTTGATTCAGCAGAAAGAATAGCTTTTTTCCAGATTTGATTACTAACACAATCCTGGGCTTGGACCCTAGAAATATTGATTTCTATAGTAATAGATACAAAAGCATGCATAATTGATTCTTATAGCAACACTTATTTTGAATTGGGATTTTTAGACTTTACTTGCAAGAAATGTTTGTCACAACCATTTTCCCGGACTGGGCCCAATCTTTAGCAAATTGATCCAGCAAAAACTCTTAATATTTATCTCTTAAAATGAGACAGCAATCATCAAAAGGAACAAACGGGCTGACTAAAAAAACAATGGGCCTATACTCTATTGGGCTTGCACATCCATAATTGTACTCCTCTTTTTGCTTTACAACTACTAAACACAAAAATGGGCCAATGGACTAAATTGTGATGGGCTTTGCATTGCAATTTCATCTTTTTTTTCTTTTACTAGCAACAAATACACTTAAACGGGCTTGACTAAAAATTCAATGGGCCTCAACCACACCTTCTTTTTGCTAACAACAACCAAAATAGAAATGGACCCAATTCTAATGGGCTTGTATATTACAATTTCAACCTCCCCCTTTTACTAATAACATTAACACTAAAATGGGTTTATGATTTAAGAACTTAATAATTATTTGAAATAATTTTCAATTTTCGAATCGCATGGGCCATTGGCCAACATGCTTCGTAGGTGGGCCTACGGATGCATGGGTCTTTCAGATCTGGAAAGCCCCACTCTCCTGAATTAAAACACACCCCTTGGTTGACTTAAATTTTAAGAATGGGCCATCATATATTGTTGTACCATCCCTAATTAAAACATTCTCTTTTATCTTTAATCTTAAAAAATAAAATCATCGAGGTAGGGAAAATTTGGGGTACGACAGATGCTAACTCTTTGAGTTGAGGAGGCACCCTTATAAATTTAATTCGGATGGTATTTCTGCAAGTGGAAGCCATATCCTATAAAACAGAACAAAGATAAATCCCTAAGTCCTTGAAATGGTTAGCGAAAATGCTATGGCATGATGTTATGATGTCATGAACAAATAATCACACACAAACAAAGCACACAAGACCTTAGGTTTAGCCTTTCATGGGGTTTATAGGTAAGTACCCTCTTGAAGTTTTAGTTGGTTCAACCTGTCCTAAGAAGTAATCGGGTTCTAGGAGCCTTAATATCACTGATCTTTCTTCATCAGGCATTGTTTTAGCTCAAGCATCCAAACTACGGACAAAATATCTTGAAAGTCTGATCTCAATGAGTGTAGTATCGAGTATCAACCAACTTTAGTCTTGCACCAAAGCCAGCTATCTCACTACTTTCTAATGGCCAAGTTGTTCAACTAAGGTTCTATAGTCATTTAGTGCTTCATGACACCACACAGTGGCCCCGTATTCTCTTTGACTGGACTCAAGGGACACCGGTACCAACAAATGTGTCACACTAACATAGCCATCGCTTCAACCATGTCGGTATTACACTGCATAGTCCCCACGATCTATTGCTACTTACCTAATATGCCTCAGATTCGGGTATAGGATCTATACAAGAAATAAACCCAAGCATAACCCACAAATGTAAAGTAAACAAGGCAAACAAGTAAAGCAAATAAAGGGGATATAGCTCTTAAGGTAACCCCCCCCCCCCCCCCATTTAGTTTATATCTCCCTAGCAGAGTTTCCAGTTCTGTAATACGGTGAGAGAACTGACTTGGGTGTTTTGCATTTGATCACAAATGTTTCAGATAGCAAGAGTCGCCACCGACTTTTCTTTTATCCAATAAAGGAAAGGGTGAAAAGAACAGGAAAGACCTTTTGAGAATTTTCTTGAGTTCGAAGGTAGGTTATGAAAAGGAAAGGTGTTAGAACCCTTTTCGTCTGTAGTTATCTATGGGCTATAAATTTCTTGATCACTTTGAAATGCTTTGTATTTGTGTATGTTTGAAAATGTTTTAAGGTATTTTAAGAATGGTAATTTTGTAATGATTCTCGTATCGTTGAGAATGTATATAAAATGTTTGTTTTTGGAAATTATTTTGAAAGTTTTAGGTCTAAAGATTGTTTTAGTTTGTGAGAAAGCAATTACGAGCAATCCACCTACGTAAAAAGTCTTTGTTCTTTTCCTCCTCCTTAGGATAGTGTTATTTTACCATTGGTTGGTAAGGATCCATATCATTGGATGTGAGGGACGGGCAAGGATTATCGTACAGTCATAGAAGGCAACTTATAAGATGTTTTAGCAATTGTCGTAAGGGACTAAGATCGTTTATCGAAGGAAACATTGAAGGGTCATCGAGGGACTACGATATTTTAATCGAGGGTCTTTGCTAAAACATTTCACGTTCGAGGCACATGACTATTTAAATCCGAGGCAACAAGTGTGGGTTACCCTAGAGGTTCATGTGTGAAAAGTGTGTTGTTCTCAAGTATTTTATCTTGAATTACGGTTGTCTAATGTTTGATTTTAAATATTTCCATACAAACCCTAATTACTAATTGTAGGATCAAGCGTTTAACACTGAGATAAAAGCAATTGCTTGTAGCCAAGGTGCTACTCTATTTCCTTATAGTGAATCTAACAAGGGGCCTACCTGGCCCACCTAACACACCTACGTAGGCGCCCATGGGGGGATGTTAAGCCCTTTGAATCCCTAAGGTTAACACTGGATATTTTAATCCAACAATCTCTCCCCCAGTGTCAGACGGGGGGATTCGAACCCATGACCTTGCTCTGATACCAATTAAAGAATGGAAAACACACAAGAAAGAGGGGTTTGAATTGGGATTTTTAAATCTTAAAGAAAATAATATGTTGGTTATCCTGGTTTGTTTGAACTCAAACTACTCCAGTCCACCCGCCAATTTTATTTCTCCTCTCGCAACGAGGTCTTAATCCACTAATCAATCTTGATTACAAATCTACTTTGACAACCGTCAAAGTCTTCTTGAGTATAAACCACAAACCGGTTATCTCAAGGAATTTCACTAAACAGTATATAATAAAAGTGTACAAGAATGTTTCTAATAAAACAGTATCACAAAACAAGTGATGTTTTACACAGTTTGAATGTTGAATGTTTGAGGATGAAAGAGATAGCTGCGCTACTGTGCGTGAAAAATCGTAAATGATTTATCCTCCAAAATTTGTTTAAATAGGTGAAGCATGTAGGAGCTTTTGGAATGTTGATCAATGCCAATTAAAGTGCTTTCCAAAAATAAAGATCCTTGTTCCCTTCCAGCAGTTACTCTTGATATGGAAATAAGTTTTTTGTAACGCTTCAGAATATGCTTGCTTCAAAAGATGAAAGTATTCGTTGCTTCTTTCCGTAGCTTTGTGGATCAGACACATGGAGTCATATTTGCATCGTTAGAACTTCTCTAAGAGATGTTGATAATCAGAGTTAAAACAACTTTTTAACTCATCTTCTGGTCTTCTTCCATCAGAAATTCTCTACAAAACAGAATATAAATTTAGGGAGCATAGTTGTTCTTTGTGTTTGTTATCATCAAAACTATTACAAGGGTTGTAGAATCAAACTATGTTCTAACCATCTCCCCTTTTTTTATGATGACAAAAACTAGGATATATCAATAGAAGCAGAAATAACATAAAGCATTATAAGGTCTCCCCCTGAGTGGAATACTCAGGTAGAGAAGAAACACTTCCCTGAAGTTTATTTTGATCAGAGTTTTTTAGATGCATCTACTTCTGTCTTCACCAGATTTTTGTTCCTGTTTTGCTTTCAGAAAAAAATGAGAAGTTATTATATTCAAAATGTTTGAGACTGCATCTCGATACTGTTATTAGAAATATCTTACGTTCTCCCCCTTTTTGTCAAGAATCAAAAAGCAATATAAACACTTTAAGCAATAAAAAATGAGTTGTATTAAAAGGATTGCAATAATACATTCAGAAGAAAACAACACCAAAATATTGGACACAGTAAAGAAAATAATTTTCAAAAACTAAGATTGAGGTGGAGGAAGTCGTGTGAATAGGGCTTCCAGCAAATTCTTAATTTGAGTGTTTGACTCTTCTTGTTTTCCCAGCATCCCTTTGATTTCCTTGTATGTGTCATCTTGATTGTCTAGTCTCTCCTTGAACACTGCATTTTCTTTCTTCAACTCCTCCAGAGTTTGCAGAACTAGAGATGAAGAAGGTATATCAACAGAAGGTGCCACCTTTTTAGAGCAAGCTACGGCAGATTCTGACTTAGTAGCTTATTCAGTTTCCTTGCCTTTATCTTTAACAGTAACTAGAGGAAGAGTATCAGAGAAAGGTTCATCAACTTCTGAAGGCTGGTGATCTTCCCAAGGGGAATTGTCCAGAAGAAGAGGTTTCTTTTCCCAGTGGCGCATAACTTGATCCTTGAAAACTTTCAGCTGATCACAGAAGTTCTATTGAGCAATTTCATAACTCAACTCCTTAAGTTTCTGGGATTCATAATTGAACCATTTTCTGAACTGGTTCCAGTGTGAATCGAAAGCAGCAAGATTCAGATTCTCTAAGCAGGCTAGCTTCAGAGAGTTAACCCATTCAATTATCTCTATTTCAAAAATCAGCAAATTTTTACCAACATCTACCTTGGTGAGTTTTGGTTTTTTGTTTTGGGATGGAAATTTTTTGAGAGCTAGAGGCAAGATTGTCTAGCGCATCTAAGTTTATTATTGTACGAAGGTGATCTTCTGGATGGTTGATTGGAGAGGGAGAATCAGAAATAATAATGGGTGAAGGAGGAGTATTTGGTGGAGTGGAATGGTAGGGAGATGGAATTTTTGGAATGTCGTGGATTGTGATTGGTTGTTGGACCATGAGAGGGCATGTTATTCCAGGAATGGGTGAAGTGGTATCAGAGTCAAGATTTAGATTTTCTAGTTGGGGAGCGTGAAAGTTTGGATTTTCAGAGCGGGGAGCTTGAGAGTTTGTATTTTTTTTATTGGGAAGCTTGGAACACCAGATCAAATTGATCAATGTCATAAAGAACTTGAGCAAGTTCTGGTTGATTTTAATCAAGATGTGTAGTAGAGGGTGGTTCATCCATAATATTTTCTAGAGTAATTGAAGGGTCAAATTCAATATCAAAATCATCAAAGGTTTGTGTTGAAGGGTCTTCCGTGGGTTTGGGAGAGGAGGGGGTTTCAGATGTTGATAATAGAATTGATTCCATAACAGAAATAAAAGAAGAATTACCTTTCTTCTTAGCAGCCTTGGGAACCTTCTAAGAAGACCCTTCTCCAACAGCTTTCCTTTTCCTTGATTTCTTGAGGATAATCTCCAGAGCCTGTTGTCGCAGATCGCGAATGTTCACTTCTAGATTTGTCCCGTCCATTTTGCAAACTTCCAGATATCTGACAATAATTTCTGGAGAAGCATATGTTTGAGAGAAAAGAGGGAAATCCTTCAGAGGAACTATTCTTGGTGTAATGACTCCCTTGGTTGTAACAGTTGGATCCTTCTTAATGGTATCAATTATCTTCATCTTCTTCAGATTCTTCGCATTCAGATGTTTTCCAGCACATGCTTCCAGAGTGCTGACATGTTGAGCTTCAATCAGATATTCTACCAGTTTGTTTTCTGTCAGAATATCTGATATGAGCCTGCCCAGAGGTATCCAGTCCCTCTTAGTCCTTTCTTCTTCTTTATTCTCTTTGACGCTTGTCTTCAGATGATTAAATAGAAGATGAGGAAGATTGACCTTTGCCTTGGTTGCTATGAAGTACAGAAGAAATTGTTGATCAATATTGATATAGTCAGGAGAACTTGTGGGTTTTCTGTGGTTGATGCAGTCCAAGATGATTTTTGACCAAATTCTGAAGTAGTCTTTTAGATCTTTAATCTTGTTTGAAGGTTGGCAAGAAGAAAAAATCTCTTTTGAAATTGTTGTTAGGTTAGAGCATTTTCCTGCCATGTCGCTGCAACAAATGCCTCCTCCGTCATGACCTATCAAATGTGAAATAAGATCTTCAGAGATTACTATTTTATTTCCCATCACAAATGAAGTAACTTGATGGTTTGAAGCAGTAGCGTGAATCCAGAATTCTTTAACTAATCTTGGAAAGACTGGACCCAGTAGACGATTAAAATACTTTGTCCATCCTTAAAGTTCAACATCAGGAGTAAGATCGTAACCGTTTTCCTTTATACTGACGAAGTCCACAATGAGTTCACAAAGAACTTCTAGCAAATCAATGGGAGTTAGGAGTGTTCTTGAAGGTTCTTCATACCTTTCCGATGTTGAAGAAGAAGACCCATGAACACTTTGAGAGCTTTGAGCAGTTTGAGAAGCCATTGTTCACAAAGACTTTTTGAAGGTTTTTGAAAGAAAATTGCACACAAATAGTAGAGAGAATAAGTGAGAGTGAAAAAGTGAAAGTGAAGGTGAACGGCGTATTTATAAACAAATAGAAAACTTAATTAGCAAGAAAAGAGTGAAAAGAAATTATTACATAGCATTAATGATTCCTGGAAATAGGGAGATGGCGTGGAGATATAAAACAGTTACCGATACAACACGAGTCTCAATGAATCCAATCACGCTTTAGTCTCTTCAGAATTTGAACGCGTGTTCAGCCTTAGATGAAACTCTTGTGAGAGGATGATAGATGTTGATGATGTGAACTACATGCTTCTATATTTGAAATGAACCATTTGGGAACTGTTCAGATCTTCTTAGATAGATCCTGATACAACTGTCCTTCTAACTTCTGAAGAATTATTGATCAGATGTTCACCAAAAAAACATAAATTTCTGAGGGTTAAAGAATGCATAAATAAAACTCTTATTCTGGACATAATTTCATGCTGAGATGTTTCAGAATGAAATTAAACCTATCTTCAGAGAGGGATTTAGTGAAGACATCAGTCCATTGATGGTCTGTGTCAATAAATTTTAATGAAAGAATTCCTTTATGAATATAGTCCCTAATGAAGTGATGTTTTATTTCTATATGCTTAGCCCTAGAATTTAAAATAGGATTTCTAGATAAACAAATGGTAGAAGTGTTGTCAGAGTATAGGAATGTTACTCTCAAATATATTGAAGTCTTCAAGCTGACTTTTCATCCAGAGCATCTGTGTGCTGTATCCAGCTGTTGCTATATATTCAGCTTCAGCGGTTGATAATGTAATTGTGGATTTCCTCTTGTTGGACCACGAGATCAGATTTTCTCCCAGAAATTGGCAGCTTCCGGAAGTACTTTTTCTTTCTATTCTGTCTCCGGCGAAGTTAACATCACAGTACCCTACTAATTTTAATTTTTTTGGTTTTTCTATAAAACAGACCAAGATTAGTAGTACCTTTCAGATACTTGAAAATTCTCTTAACAGCTATTAAGTGAGATTCTCTAGGATCTTATTGGAATCTGGCACACAGACATACACTATATAGAATATCAGGTCTTGAAGCTATAATATACAAGAGAGAACCAATCATACATCTATAGATCTTCTGTTCTACCTTCTTACTTACCTCTTCCTTTTTCAGAATGCATGTAGGATACATTGGAGTTTTGGCTGGCTTACATTCTGGTAGGTCAAATTACTTCAGAAGTTCTTTGACGTACTTACTTTGGTGTATGTATGTTCCTTCTGGAGTTTGATTGATCTGAATTCCCATAAAGAACTTGAGTTCTCCCATCAAGCTCATTTCAAACTCTTCCTGCATAGACTTAGAAAATTCTCTTCCCAGAGAGGCTTTAGTAGATCCAAAAATAATATCATCTACATAAGTTTGACAAACTAGCATGTCATTTTTAAATGGCTTACAGAATAAAGTTATGTCCACCTTCCCTCTAGTAAAATCATTTTCTAACAGAAAGCTACTTAGTCTTTAATACCAAGCTCTAGGAGCTTGTTTCAGACCATATATTGATTTCTTTAGTTTAAAAACATATTCTGGATGTTTTGAATTTTCAAAACTAGGGGGTTGATGCACATATACTTCTTCATCAATGTACTCATTTAAGAATGCACTTTTGACATCCATCTGATAGAGAGTGATGCCATTATTTATAGTAAAAGAAATTAAAAGTCTGATAGATTCTAACCTGGCGACTGGAGCAAAGGTTTCTGTATAGTCTATCCCTTTTAGCTGACTATAACCTTATGCCACCAGTCATGCTTTATTTCTGATGACTTCTCCTTGTTCATTCAGTTTGTTTCTGAATACCCATTTGGTTCCAATGATGTTGAACCCTTTTGGTTTAGGAACCAAATCCCACACATCATTTTTGGTGAATTGGTTCAATTCTTCCTGCATTGCAGGTATCCAATCATTGTCCAGAAGAGCTTCGTCAATGGAAGTTGGCTCAATCAGAGACACTAATCCCATGAGAGATTCTTCAGACTTTCTGAATGTGGATCTTGTTCTGATTGGGTCTTCTTTCTTTCCCATAATTTTGTCTTCTGGATGAGCTAAGTTGCTTCTGGATTGTCTTTTCTGGAGAGGTTCTTCAGATATTGCTGTAATATTTGTGACATATTCTTCTGGTGTTATCTGTGATTCTTTGTGAGAAACTTCTGATACAAAGTCTTCAGTACCTGTAAATTGGACTTCTATATCTGCAAAAGATTTATCTTGATTTGACTTTTGAGAGCCAATCTTATCATCAAATCTGACACTGATTGACTCTTCTACAATTCGTGTTTCTGTGTTGTATACTCTATAGCCTCTTGAGCGTTCATAGTATCCTAACATAATACACTTTTGTGCTTTAGAGTAAAACTTGTTCAGATGTTCTTTAGTGTTAATAATAAAGCAAATGCATCCAAATGGATGGAAATACGAGATGTTGGGCTTTCTATTCTTCCACAGTTCATATTGAGTCTTATCCCGAATAGGTCTTATGGAGATTCTATTCAGAATGTAACACGTTGTGTTAATTGCTTCTGCCCAGAAGTTCTTAGCAATGTTAGTCTCGTTGATCATGGTTCTGGCCATTTCTTGTAAAGTTCTGTTCTTTCGTTCTACAACTCCATTTTGTTGGGTAGTTTTAGGAAAACATAAATCATGAGAGATGACATTCTAATTAAAAATAGTTCAAATTTTTTGTTTTCAAATTCTCCACCATGATCACTTTTGACTTTAACAATTCTAAGATCTTTTTCATTTTGGACTTGGTTACGGAAGGCAAAGAACAGAGTGTGACTCGTCCTTGTGTCTTAAGAACTTTACCCATGTCCATCTTCTATAGTCATCTACGATCACTAATCCATACTTCTTGCCACTAATGGATGCAGTTGTCACTGGTCCAAATAGATCTATATGCATAAGTTCTAATGGTCTAGAGGTAGAAACAACATCTTTTCTTTAAAAGAGGGTTTTGCAAATTTGCCTTTTTGACATGCTTCACACAAAGCATCTGAGTTGAACTTCAGGTTAGGAAGTCCTCTGACCAGATTGAGTTTGTTAATATGAGATATTCTTCTCATACTAACATGTCCCAATCTTATGTGTCAGACACATTGCTCATCATTAACAGACAATAGGCATTTTACATTCTGAATTTTCAGTTCAGAAAGTTTTATTTTGTAAATGTTGTTCTTTCTCTTTCCATTAAAGAGGATAGATCCATCTTTCTGACTAACTGCTTTACAGGACTTTTGATTGAAGATTATATCATAATCGTTATCACTTAATTGACTTATGGATAACAAGTTATGTATTAATTGATCTACTAATAGAACATTAGTTATAGAGGGAAGATTATCGTTACCAATAGTTCTAGAGCCAATGATTTTCCCCTTCTTATTGCCTCTGAACCCTACGTAGCCTCCAGATTTAAGCTCCATGCTTTGGAACATATGCTTTCTTCCCGTTATGTGTCGAGAGTATCCAGAGTCCAGGTACCAAGATTGGTGTTTCAGTCTTGCTGTTAAAGATATCTGCAACATAGACAATTTTATCCTTAGGTACCCATATCTTTTTGGGTCCATGTTTGTTAGAGTTACCATAATTCTGTTTGAATTTTAGTTTAGCAGAGAAAGTATTACTAGTATATTTTAAGTCACGTGTGTGCCCATAGGTAAAGTGAGAATTCAGAGGAGTGCGTTTAATTACCAAATCCTTAACTTTCTTAGGTTGGGATACTTTACATTTGTATCTTATTCCTTTTCTTCCATTTCTGCTAACTTCATAGATCATTGAAGCCATCTTGCTTCTATCTGTGTTTTTAGCAAGAAATTTCTGAAAGCTATGATCATATTCCTTTATGATCTTATCAGGGTTACTAGGAAATAGAATAACACCTTGGCTACAAGCAACTGCTTTTAGCTCAGTGGTAATCGCTTGATCCTACACTAACAATAATAAGGAAAGTGGTGAATTCCGGAATTTAAATGTCCTACGCTATTACAATGCTTTAGGAATGGGGGTACAAATTTATGAATGGGGGAAGAAAGCAATAAAGCCCTAATTATCTATTACAAACCAATCAATATGCATAATAATAGAATGTACAAAATATAAAGAGGAAGAAAGAGATTGTTTTTAGGGTTTTTGAAGGAGAAAATGGTTTTATAGTTAACTTAATTAGACTAATTAATTTTATTTACAAAAGAAGTTAATAAATTATTAACAAGACCTAAAATCTAAGTTCATTGAAATTAAGAAGAAAAATAAAACCTAAGTCTAAATAATTTATTTTAGAAAATAATTTGAATGTTAATACTAATTTATAAAAGAAAATAAAATTAAAGTTATTAAAATAAAATGAAATAAAATGCCTAAATTAAAACATTTTTAATTTAATTAAGAAAATATATTTTTAGTATTTTTTGGTTTAGATAAAATGAATAAATAAATGAAAATAAAGAAAATATAAAAGAAATAAAAATAATTGGGATTGGGTGTCAAAAGAAAAATGGGGGTTTAAAAGTAGCAAACAGGCCCAATTCAGTTTTTGTTTTGAATCATAAAATAAAAATAAAAAAAAAGAATTGGGCTTGCGTTGTGTTTAGTAAAAAGGGGGGTATTAGGAAGATATTCAGTCAAAGGCCCAGAAACAAAGTCCAAGCGCTTGCTGATCCTGTGGGGATGGCCTTCTGAGGTGCATCATGGGCTTGCTCATGTGATGCGTTGGATCTGCTTGTCCAATGATCAGATGGTGTTGATATTAAGTTCATGGTAGGCGCGTGTGACTTGTATGCATTGAATCTGAAACAAATAAATGTGAAGCAAATAAAAGGGTACCATTGGGCTCGAACCCAGGTTCCTATAGATCAATGCCTTATGCGCGCTTCTTCTTCCACTAAGGTGGTTGTTTCATCCGTTAATAATACAACATGAAATAAACTTAAAATAAACTTGGTCCTGAATGTTTGAAATGGCTTCATCTTCAACCTTGCGCGTGCAAAGTAACAACATCATTGCTATAAATTCTGATCTTGCTCATTTCTCAACCATTTTCAAAATTGTAAACATAAAAGTTGTTCCATTATCACAACGAATCCAACCATATAAATAACTAAAGCTATAAATCAAAGATGAACATGAATTTTATTTGGTACCAAATAAAACCTAATTTTTCCAGAAAGTTCAAACTCAAAATTCAGATCACTCAGGCAAGATAAATGAAAACTAAGGGCATGGTTAGCTTCAAGGCTATGATGTCTACATTTTTTTTTACAAAGTAACCATTAATGATGCTTGTAGAGAGAGTTCAAAATTGAGAAAACTTACCTCAAAACTGGAAATCGTGTTTGGTGTTTGAGCACTCCTGGAAGTGTTGTGATGATCTGGATAGCTTCATTGAACTCCTAGGAAGCTAATGCAACTCTTACTTTGTGATGAAAGTGCCTGAATCTTCCTGGAGAAGTCAAGTTGCAGGTGACTGTTTTTGAGTTTGGAGGATGATGAAGATGAAGTTACAGTTATTAAACAGGGATGGGGATGGGTTCTAAATGAGGTATGGAAGCATTGTTATTAATTTAGAGAGGAAATGCATGAGTGGATTATGAGTTTGAAGTTCAATGTCAGAATATGCAACAATGGAGGTTTTAAATGCAATTTTTAATTTCAGGGAGTTTGGAAGTGTTTAAGGGCTTGTTAATTCATGTCTTAGCTTGCAAATGACTCCTCTATTTATAGAGGGAAGGTTTTAGAGCTTAAAGTAACCAAAATTGTAAGATGACATGTTATGGTTTGGTTGAAGGTGAAAAATCAAGTTGGATGAAAAATGATGGTTTCAAGGATCAAGTACAAGCATGTTCTGATGTTTGATGGGTGCAGTGGACTTCATTCATGCTTTTGATTTTACTTGCAATCAGAGATATAAGTTACAAGGATCAATGCATTGACAATTTTCATAAAGCTTGCTTTTCCAAAATGGAAGTGTGATCTTTCTTCCTTAAATGGCAAGTCAACTTGGACAAGTTTGCTTTTCCAAACAGTTGTGTAAACATTAAATTATTGAGTGATTTGCAAGTTTGAAGGCCTGCAAAGCAAGATTATGCAGCATGGTTGGAGATTTGATCAAGTGTTGTTCATAAAAATGACCTAAAATTCAAGTTTATGATGTCATCTTCTTATCTTCGAAACTTCTAGATCAAGCATGGTCTCTTAAAGTTCTTGGACCTTTTGGAAAGTTTGAAACATTTTCTACAACCTTCATGTTGACCACTTTGTCTAAATCAACTTGTAACTTGATGAAAATTGGCCAAGAAGTTAGGACAAAATATCTCCCTAAACTTGTTGAAAATTTCACTAAGTGTTTATAAAAAATGTCATGACTTCATGAGCCTATATCTTCAAATCTAAGCATTTTTTGGACATCAACCCTGTGGGAAAAAGTTGTATAATTCATCAATAACTACAAATTTCATGTTGAAATTTTTCCTTGAATCATCTTGCATCATGGTGAAAAGTTGTCATGAAGTAGTGAAATTATCAAGGTTAAAAAACACTTAGAATTTTTTCTGAGTATTGAAAAATTTGACTTTTTGTGGAATTTCTTGATTCTTGTTGAACAAGTTTGATATTTTTGAGTGTCTTGATGAATCTTGATCCTTGAAATTCAATGTTGACCAAAAAGTCAAAGTTTGACTTTTTGTGTATCAGTTGACTTTTCATCAGTTGATCAAATTTCAACTATCAATCCATTGATCTTGAGAAATGATTTAAGCCGTGAAATTAGGTCAACATTTTGTTCTTGAGTCCTTGAGATCATGCTTCAAACCATTAGGTCATGTATTAGGTCAAAAGTCAATGGTCAGTCATTCTCAGTCAAAACCCTAATTTTGACAATTTTGCCCCTTTGATGATTTGAGTGCTTTTCTTGAGGCATTATGATCAACACTTGCTCAATTGATGAATATGACTTCAAAATGTTGACGGGGACCAAAAATCATGAAGTTTGACTGTATGTTGACCATAGTTGACTTTTTACTCAATATAGTTGATTTTCAGTCATCTAAGCAATTGACTGAGCAATTTTGAGATGCAAGACTTGAAACTTGTCATGATAATTATTAGAGGTCTACGATGAACCGTGAAAGTCATTTGAGGCATTAAAAGTCCAATTTTCCTCGTGAAAACCAAAACTGTAATTTGTGGTCTTAGTGCTTAGGAGGTGAGCTTGTCTGATCAACTCTTGAAACTTCTTGAGCATTTGAGATCTTTTGGTAAGAAATGTCTTGAGAAAAGAGAGGACAAATTTTAGGGTACAACAGTTGCCCCTGTTCAATCTTCTTAAACCTAAAGAGTTATATTGGCATGTTTGCCATTCGTGACTTGAAGGTAGAATAGGATTGAACACTTAAGTGCCCAGAAATTTGCACTCGCATGTGCACGAAGTAAAACTATTTGTTGATTATATCGAAAATGGGCTTAGAGATTCCACTTGGAGAGGTGACGGAGATGGGCTTATAGATACCATCCAGAGGTAACTGTTCATAGAGAAATTATACCGAGTCTATGCTTGACTTTAACAGGGAGAAGTATTAGAATAAATCTTTGGTCGATTTAATCTGAGCCAGAAAAGGTCTACTGAGAGAAGTATCAGAATAAATATTTGGTTGATTTAATCTGGGCCAGGAAAGGTCTACTGAGAGAAGTATCAGAATAAATCTTTGGTCGATTTAATTTCAGCCAGCAGATGTCTTTAAATCTTTAACTGGGATAAGTATCATAATAAATCTTTGGTCGATTTAATCTGAGCCAGAAAAAGGTCTATTGAGAGAAGTATCAGAACAAATCTTTGGTCAATTTAATTTGAGCCAGCAGAGGTCTTTAAATCTTTAACTGAGAGAATTATCAGAATAAATATTTGTTCAATTTAATCTTAGCCAGAAAAAGGTCTACTGAGAGAAGTATCAGAACAAATATTTGGTCGACTTAATCTGAGCCAGCAGAGGTCTTTAAATCTTTAACTGAGATAAGTATCAGAATAAATCTTTGGTAGATTTAATCTGAGCCAGAAAAAGGTCTACTGAGAGAAGTATCAGAACAAATCTTTGGTCGATTTAATCTAAGCCAGTAGAGGTCTTTAAATCTTTAACTGAGAGAAGTATCAGAATAAATCTTTGGTCGATTTAATCTGAGCCAGAAAAAGGTCTACTGAGAGAAGTATCAGAATAAATCTTTGGTCGGTTTAATCTGATCCAGCAAAGGTCTTTAAATCTTTAACTGAGAGAAGTATTAGAATAAATTTTTGGTCGAGTTAATCTGATCCAGAAAAAGGTCTATTGAGAGAAGTATCAGAATAAATATTTGGTCAATTTAATCTGATCCATCAGAGGTCTTTAAATATTTAACTGAGAAAAGTATCAGAATAAATTTTTGGTCGATTTAATCTGAGCCAGAAAAAGGTCTATTGAGAGAAGTATCAGAATAAATCTTTAGTCGATTTAATCTGAGCCAGTAGAGGTCTTTAAATCTTTAACTGAAAGAAGTATCAAAACAAATCTTTGGTCGATTTAATATGAGCCAGAAAAGGTCTACTGAGAGAAGTATCAGAATAAATATTTGGTCGATTTAATCTGATCCAGCAGAGGCCTTTAAATCTTTAACTAAGAGAAGTATCAGAATAAATTTTTGGTCGATTTAATCTGAGCTAGAAAAAGGTCTACTGAGAGAAGTATCAGAATAAATCTTTGGTCGATTTAATATGAGCCAGCAGAGGTTTGAAAGGAGTGTTCAACAGGGAATGTCCTACAATCTGTTTTGGGGATTTGTTGAGGATATTGGTTTGTCGCTTGATTCTTCCTGAAAAGGTAAAGAGTTAGTTGTAAGCAATTTCATGATGTATGAAATCCATCATGTATTGATGTTCTCAAAATAAATGAGACTGTGCTATATGCGTTTCGTATGCATATATTATGATGTATGAATATGAAATGTTGTTGAAGTGTATTTGTAAACCTGTGCAGTATCTTTGTCTGGGAAAATAAATCCATGATTAGTACTGAGGATGAAGAGTATGTGTATCTTTAATCTTGGCTAGGATGCTTTCGCTGGGGACTCTTGCTTACTTGTTTAAGGAAACTCCGCAGGGGATGTATTTATTTTTATTTGGGGAGCAGAGTTTGGAAACATCGGTCGTTCATTGCTCTACTAGGGGATTTATTTCTTATATACCTTGACTGGGGATAAAAGAGATGGATAACCTTCTGATTTGTTTAGGGAAGATAAAGTTAACTGGTAGCTAGTCGAGTTCCAGGTTTTGTAATAGCTTTTAGGGGACAGTGGCAACTTTATTGGGGAGAAGAATTTTGTCAATGGTTTGTAGTAGTTTGAGGAATAGACTCCGGTTGGGGAATTTGTAGGTTGTTGGGGAAATAAACCCGGATGGGGAAATTAACCCTGTTTGTCGGAGAAGTGCTCTCGCTGAGGAAACAAACTTTCCTGGGAGACTTGAATTTGTTAGAGAGGAGAAACTCTTGTAAGGTTTCTTTCTTCAGTTTTGGAGGACCAAAATCAACCGGGGAAGAGAATTTCCATGAAGTGTGTTGATTGGGACTTCGTAGGTTGGTGATATTACCGAGAAAGAGGTTATACTCCTTTATTTGCTAAAGTGATCTGTCGGGGATGTACCCTTATTTGTGAAGACTACTCTATGGGGATAATATTATAGGAGTATCTTTGGGGATTTATGGACAGCTTGAGTGTCATCCCAGCTTCTAGAATTTTGATTAAATGCTTATTCTTGTTCTTATGCATATATTTGTTACAGTTAATCATGTTCATATGCATATGCTCATTCAATAAGTTTGGACAAAAAGTTTATTTGTATTGATATTGGCCTATAAACAGAAAAACAAAAAGTTTGGACATTAAAGTATATTTGTATTGATAATTGGCCTATAAACAAGAGATTTTATACAAAGAGACAAAAATCCTAGTAAGATGAAGTTGTCATGAAATGAAAAGAGTACAAAGTGAAAACAAAGTTCATAGCCATGTGGAAGTGATCTTGTTGGGTTCCAAACTCTGCTATTGCCCTTATGTCTTCGAATATCTCGTCCTTTGCCATCAGAAGAAGTTTATTGAACCATTTGAACTTTCGAATTTGGTAATAAAGCTTGCATGCAAGTGATACAATGGGACATAGTCGTACGCTTTTAATCCCTAATTTTTGCTTGGACCACCCTTTTCCGGTTTTCAGTCCACCAGGATACCCTTTTTGCCCAAGCCGCCCTTTCAGGTTTTCGACTTGCCGGGTGTATAATATTTTGTATAAATCCCTAATTTTTGCCTGAACCCTTTTAGTTCGTCGGGATGCCCTTATTTTTGCCTAGGTGTGTCAACCCAACGGGTCATTCTTATATGTAGTATTTTTTACTATGTCCGCATTCACAGGGTGCGGGAAATCTTCATCAACCATAGTGGTTAGCATCATAGCACTGCCCGAGAATACTTTCTTAACAACAAATGGCCCTTCATAGGTGGGAGTCCATTTTCCCCTGGGATCGCCTTGTGGTAGAATTATGCGCTTTATTACCAAGTCATCAGCCTGGTATACCCGATGCTTGATCTTTTTGGTGAATGCCTTGATCATACGTTTTTGATACATCTGACCATGACAAACAGCAAACAACCTCTTTTCGTTAATCAAATTCAACTGATCCAACATTGTATGAATCCATTTGTCTTTGTCTAAGTCTGCTTCTTTCATAATCCTTAGAGAAAGGATTTGAACTTCAACTGGAGGGATAGCTTCCATGCTATAGACCAAAGAGAAAGGGGTTACCACAGTTGATGTTCGCGCCGAAGTACGGTAGCCATGAAGAGAAAATGGTAACATCTCATGCCAGTCTTTGTAGGTTACCACCATCTTTTGCACAATCTTATTTATGTTTTTGTTGGCAGCTTCAACTGCCCATTCATCTTAGGTCTGTATGGAGAAGAGTTGTGATTCTTAATCTTGAACTGCA
This sequence comes from Vicia faba, assembly GCA_948472305.1. Taxonomy (NCBI): domain Eukaryota; kingdom Viridiplantae; phylum Streptophyta; class Magnoliopsida; order Fabales; family Fabaceae; genus Vicia; species Vicia faba. The sequence continues at coordinate 120,737,014 of OX451738.1, forward strand.
TGCAGAGTTCAGTGATCATGGTGTTGTTAAGATTGATACCATTGTCAGTGATGATCCTCTCAAGGATACCATACCGGCAGATGAGGTTACGCTTGAAGAATCGGACCATGACAATTCTTGGTAACTGAGGCAAATGAAGTTGCTTCCACCCACTTAGTAAAGTAGTCAATGGCGACAAGAATGAAACGATGTCCATTTGAGGCAATGGGTTTGATTTATCCAATCATATTGATTCCCCACAACATAAATTTGGCACTTATGGAAAGTCCTCGAGTGGAGGTGACAATCAGTTTCCATGGTCGACCAATAGTAGCCAGCTCTCAGAATCTTCTTGGCCATAGTATGTCCACTAGAGTGAGTAACAAAGATGCCTTTGTGCATGTCCTCCATAATTTTCTCTTCTTCTCTCTTGTCTACACAATGAAGCAGAGTTGAATCATGGTTGCGCCTATATAGAATTCCATTGCTCAGGAAGAACTTGGCAGAGAACCTCCGTAGGAATTTCTTGTCATTGATTGACGCCACTTCGGGATACTCTTGAGCTTCGATATATATTTTCACTTCGTGAAACCAAGGCTTCTACTGTACTCCATCAGTGTCAATCTCATAGCAGTGCGCTGGTTTGTCAAATCTTTTGACAGTAATTCTGGGAGCTTCGTTGTCCCACTTGACCTTAAACATGGATGACATGGTAGCCAGGGCATCTGCCAATTTATTTTCTTCCCTCGAGATATGTTCAAAGGTAACCTCTTCAAAGTACGGGATCAAGGCAAGCACAAGCTCTTTGTAAGGGATAAGATTTGGATGTTTTGTATCCCACTCTCCTTTAACTTGACTGATTACTAAAGTTGAGTCTCCATATACACTTAAGAATTTGATTCTTAGGTCAATATCAGCTTTAATACCCAAGATGTATGCTTCATACTCAGCCATGTTGTTGGTACAGTCAAAGCAGAGTCTGACAGTGAAAGGCATATGGCAACCTTCGGGGGAGATGATCACAACACCAATTATGTTACCTAGTGCATTGGAAGCTCCATTAAAAACCATAGTCCATCGGGATCCTTGCTCAGGTCCTTCATACGGTTCGGTTTTTTCACAATCTGTAATCTGCATGATATTCTCATCTGGGAATTCAAATTCATAGATTGGTAGTCATCCACAACTTGATGTGCCAAATGATCTTGCAGTACACCCCCTTTGATTGCTTTCTGTATGGTGTACTGGATGTCATATTCAGCCAAGATCATTTTCCATTGAGTTATCCTTCCAGAGAGGTTGGCTTCTCAAAGATTTATTTGATGGGATCCATCTTAGAGATCAATAGAGTGGTATGAGTTAACATATATTGTCTTAGCCGGCAAGTAGCCCATGCCAAAGCGCAGCAAGTTTTCTTGAGCGGTGAATATCTTGTTTCACAGTCGGTAAACATTTTACTAAGGTATTATATTGCATGCTCTTTTCGACCAGACTCGTCATGTTGCCCCAACACACACACACACCCATTGAATTTTCTAACACAGTTAAGTACATGATCAGAGGTCTTCCTTCAACTGGTGGCATCAGGATGGGAGGATCTTGTAAGTATTCTTTGATATTTTCAAAAGCTATTCGGCAGTCTTCATTCCATTTTACTACTTGATCATTCTTCAGCAGCTTGAAGAGTGGTTCACAAGTAGCAGTCAGGTGAGAGATGAATCAGTCAATGTAGTTGAGTCGTCCTAAGAAACCTCTAACCTCCTTCTTGGTACGAGGAGCTAGAATTTCTTGGATAGCTTTTACTTTTACAGGATCAACTTCAATTCCTTTGCCAATGACAATGAAGCCTAGTAGCTTTCCAGATCTTACCACAAAGGTGCATTTTCTAGGATTCAACCTTATCTTGTATTTCTTCAGCCTTTCAAACAGTTTCTGCAAATGAACAAGGTGTTCTTCCTCAGTTTGTGATCTGGCTATCATGTCATCCACATAGACTTCTATCTCATGATGAATCATTTCATGAAATAGAGCTACCATAGCCCGTTGATAAGTTGTGCCCGCATTCTTCAACCCAAAAGGCATGACCTTATAATAGAAGGTGCCCCACTGTGTGACAAAAGTAGTCTTCTCCATGTCTTCAGGCACCATTTTGATTTGGTTGTAACCCAAGAAGCCATCCATGAAGGAGAATACCTTGTGTTGAGCAGTGTTGTCAACCAAGACATCAATATGTGGTAGTGGGAAGTCGTCTTTGGGGCTTGCCCTATTTAAGTCCATGTAGTCTACACACATACGGACTATATTATCTTTCTTCGACACTGGAACAACATTTTCAACCCATTGGGGATATGACATCATTGTCAAGAAACCTGCATTGAACTGTTTCATTACCCCAGCTTTGATCTTCTCAGACATATAACGACGCATGCGACAAACCTTTTGTTTGATCACAGAACAACCCTCTTTCATTGGCAGACGATGAACCACTATATCAGTATCGAGCCCAGGCATGTCTTTGTATGACCAAGCAAAGACTTTAACATATTCGTGCAACATCTGTACCAATCTGCTCTTGACACTGTCTTCCAGGTTGGCGCCAATCTTGACTTCTTTCTTATCTGCCTCAGTACCCAAGTTTATCACTTTGATCGGTTCTTCGTGCGGTCGGATAGCCCTTTCCTCTTGTATCAGGAGTCTGGCAAGTTCTCCAAGTATATCACAATCTTATTCACCTTCGTCTTCAGCTTAATAGATTGTATTTTCAAAGTCATAAACGAAAATAGAAGAATTATTGTCAATGAGATTCGGAGTGGATGTGGATCTGCAAATCTGTGTGTGCATGTAAGGTCACATGGCTATTTGAAAATGCAGTAAAGTAAAATAAAGACAAGGAGCACAAAATTTGAATGCAAAATCGTCCAATTTTTTAATTAAATGAGCATATGATATATGAAATGACAACCCTTAACAAATGGACCATTATGCCCTGGGCAAGGCACATGGTTTAAAATCATTGTTTTTAAAGAAATTATACAGACAAACTTCTTAAAGCAATAAAAATAGGAAATAACAATTACTCCTGGTTGAAGGAGATTGAGATGAAGTCTTTGGCCTTCCAGTTGTTGAGTTTGCCATCAGTAGTTGGGAATATCCATTCGTCCAAGTCACCATCATTATTAGTGTCTTCCAGAGCATTGACTTCGCTGTTGCTAATACGGAGAGGTGGTTCCCCAGCACGAGCATGTCGAACCTCTTTCTGATCCTTTGAAGTAAAACCCAATCTAAATTTGTCAAATTTGTAGGGAATATCAGGAAGTTGTCCCCATATAGTGCAGCCTCCATCTTCTACAACAACCCTAACATCTTTCAGAGAGGCCATTTTTGGTGTTCCCTTAGAGATTTCAGGAGTAGCAGGAGTAGCAATAACAATCATTATAGGGGTTACCTCAAACGTCTGGCAGGGGGTTTCAATGGATTCTCCATCCATTTCAACATATTTAAAAGAACTCAAATGAATGACCATATATTCTTCCTCTCCACAGACTGTGACAATCTTCCCTTTTACTGGATACTTTAGCTTTTGATGCAATGTAGAGGTAATCGCACCTGCCCCATGAATCCATGGGCGTCCTAGCAGGCAAGAATAGTTCGTACGGATATCCATTATATAAAATGTTGAATTGAAGACTTGAGATCCCACCTTGATCAGAAGATTGACCTCTCTGTGGACCATTCTTTTTGAACCATCAAAGGCTCTTACCACAATATCGCTAGGTTTCAGAACTAGCTCTTCACAGCCATTCTATCCAAAGCGCCTTTGGGTAAAACATTTAGGGAGGACCCAGTATCTACTAACACATGTGCCAAAGTGGTGCCTTTGCAATCAATAGAGATGTGCAGAGCTTTGTTATGATTCTTCCCCGCCAAAGTTAAATTTGCATCAGAAAATCCAAAGCCATTATCAGCAGTTAGGCTTGCAACATAATTCTCAAATTGAACAGCAGTGGTTTCTTCTGGTACATGAGAATTCTTCAGGAATTTCAACAGAGCATGGGCATGTGCTTCATACCACAACAACAAGGACATCATGGATATCTTTGAGGGTGTCTTCCCCATTTGTTCACCTATTTTGTAGTCACTTTTTCGGATGATCCTCAGAATTCCTTCTATATCTTATCTAGATGGGTCTTCAATTGTAACATCTTTTGAGGGTGCCTCCGTCAGGGCAGGCTCAATAACTTTCTCTTTACCTCGGGCATTTGCAATTGGCCTGGCAGCAGGAACACGAACAGGTGTTGTAGTAATTATTGGAGGAGAGATCTCTTGAGAGAAGATCCTTCCTGTCCTAGTGACCTTACTAGTTTCGGCAATGTTTGTAATTTCAAGATCTTCACTTTCATTAATCCATGGCTCTTGCTTGACACCATGATAATAAACTTCTGCCCCATAGTTCCAAGGCACAACTTTGTCAGATGAATATGGGATTGGCCCCAGTGTAGTGATAATCAAGGGAGCCACTCTTGGCTCAGCAGGAATCCTTATAGGGCCTTTAGAGGTGATCCTAATAGGAGTATTTGAAATAGTGATTATGGAAACATCTTCAAGTCTCAGATCTTGGGATACATCTTCATGCAAGCTCTTCATGGACGAAGTTTTCTCGAACAAAATTTCATGGTTATCAATCAGGTGTTGGATACCTCTCTTCAGCCACATACAAACATTAGTTTGGGAAGCACAATGGTAACAATTTTCAAAGCAACCCAGAAATAAATTGCCTCTCAAAAAATTATTCTTAACGGTCATCAAGGGAGTAGTCAAATCACTGATGGAGGAGACATAGGAAACATCGTCAAGAACATTAACACCTTTACCATTACTGGGCATGGGTGTGGTAATTACATTAGGGGTCTGTGAAGGGTCAAACTCAATCACTTTGTTGTCAATCAAATCTTGGATTTTTCTTTTTAGGGCCCAACAAACATTGGTGTCGTGCCCAGGGCTATTGGAATGGTATGCACACCTTGCATTTAGGTTATACTTCGAAGATGATGTATTGGGATTTTGAGGGGGATCCCATAATGCTACCAAATCTTCCTTCAACAGATGTTGTAAAGCTTGAGACAATGGCATGTTGATCCTAGTGAACTGCCTCCTCGGGGAATCCGACCTTTGTTGATTGTTTTATCGTTGTGGTTGTTGAATGGGGGTTGGGTTAGAAATCAACACTGCACTTACCGACTGATGATGATCATTCTTGATACGGCTCCTTTATCCATAAATAGCATTAGTCTCCTTCTTACCAACAAATGGTTTCTTTACAGCAGTAGAGGTCGAGGCCATTGGGATCTTCCCACTTTTGATTCCACTTTCAACATATTCATCAGTCAAAATCAACTCAGTAAACCCTGACGAAGAACTTCCAATCAACAAATTAAAGAATGGACCAGTCAAGGTGCCCATGAACATGTCCACTAATTCCATGTCAGTCAATAGGGGTTTCACCCTTCCATCCAGGTCCCTCCATTTTTTAGCATACTCTTTAAAGCCTTCGCTTGAGCCCATAGTCATATTTTGTAATTGCACGTGAATTGGTGCAAGATCAGCGTTGTATTGGTATTGTTTGTAGAAGGAAGCAGCCAAATCCTCTCATGTATGGATATTAGTCCCTTCTAGTTGATAAAACCATTCCAAATTTGTCCCATATAAGCTCTCTTGAAAGAAATGAACCTATAACTTCCTATTGGCGGTGTGTGGTTGAATCTTGCGGACATAAGACCTCAGATGCATTTTGGAACAGGAGACCCCATCATAGTTGGTGAAGACAAAGAGCTTGAATTTGTGGGGAATGACCACCCTATGGACTAAACCTAAATCTCCAAAGTCCAAACCAGACACTGTTTGGATCTCTATAGCCTTAAGTCGGCCTTCTAGTTGTTTGTCTTATCATTCGCTGGTGGGTACTGCTCTTCGGAGTCTTCATCCTCGGTAATTTGGTTATTTCCACCCCTAGCTCTGGTGCTTCTAACATCCTTGTCTTGATTGTCTTCCTCCTCAGAAGAAGCCTCTTCTATTTGAGCCAGTTGGGCGGGCCCCTTGAAGCTTCTTCTCATGTTGAGGATAACAGCCTGTTTCTTGGTCTTCTTTTTTGTGGAAAGGAGTGCCATCATTTCTTATTATCCTTTAGCTAAGTTGAGAAGAGTCTCCTGGAACTGTGTGTGTTGCGTTTGCAGATCTTTGACGGTTTTCTCTAGAGCCATCTTATACTGAAATAAATAGTAAAAAGATAAGGAAACTTGTATCAAAAAACCTGCTTATGATATGACGCATGCTATATGGATGCAATGTTTTCAAGGACCTTAAGAGATTTAAATTTGCTGGCCAAAAAGGAAACAGAAACACAGTTGTATTAATAATTTCAAAAGTTACAATTGCCACTTGGGCTTACAATAGGAAAGAAAAAAGGTCTCAAAGAGATAACAAAATGAACTCCTAAAACAAAAGACTTAAGTCTCCCACGGGCGATTCCTCTTTGTGTCGAGGTAGGCATTCAGGCTTCGCTCCTCGTGAAGTTGCTTGGTGAGCTCCAACAATTTCTTCTCGCTTGCGTAGAATCGAGATTCAAAGGTGTCTCATTCCCCCTTGAGTTGAATCCAAGATCTCTGAAATTCTTCGAGGTCGGTAGGCACGTCAGGATGGATAATGGTAAAAGGAATATCCCCCTCAGCAACAGGCTCCATAACTATTGGTAGGATAGCTGGATATGGCATCATGGGACTTTGAGCACGAGCTCGTACCCATTTAAGATAAGGCTCAAGAGGGATGGAATTCTTATGCCCCAAAGTCTTGCTATCAACCTTGCTTACCATGCCCCAAGCATGTACAAACCTTCAGTGATTACCTCGAACATCGTTCTCATAGTCGAATATAATACCTTGAATGAGTGCGTCGTGGGGACCATCTCTTAGAGCATACCCAAATTGTCGTAGAGATAGAGAAGGATTGTAAGTAATACCTTCCGCAATTCCCAAGAGTGGAACATTAGGTAACTCCCCACAATGGTCAATGATAGTAATGTCCTCTTGAGATTGAGAGCACCAATGGATATATGTATGAGAAAGCGACATTATTCTTTTCTACCACCTCAAACCTTACTCATTCTTCAATACTGATCAGGGAAGGTGCGAAATAAACCACCTAGCCAACAAAGGCAAGCAACACATAAGAGTCTCTCGCTTCCTCATAGTGCGAGTATGAAGATAGTGCAAAACGTCTCCAAGCAATGTAGGCACGAGGTTACGAGTAAGGAAAATTTTGGCAGCATTCACATCTATGACTTGGTCATGGTTAGGGAAAAGTACCAACCCATAGATTAGAAGAGCCAAGACTTCTTCAAAATCTTGCAAATCCATAGCCTCCCAAAACAATCGAGCCTTCTCTAACATCATTTTAGCTAGAAAGCCTTTGACCACACTTCTTGTCTCTCAATTAGCTACAATGTCAGAACTCTTCAAATGTAAGGTCGTGGCAATAACTTCAGGTCTTGGAGCTTCCTCTAAACAGGTGAAGGGTATTTAACCAAGAACAGATACTCCTATTAGTTGAGAGAATTCTTCCATTGTGGGCACCAATTGATAATCAGGAGAGGTGAAACAATGATGTACAGGGTCAAAGAACTGAAAGAGCACCCTCATCATGTCTTCTTCAAAGCTTGAGGTAACCAGATTGAGAAGTCGACCATATCTTTTGGTGAACAGAGAATTTTCAGGAACCCTTTATGCTAACTCTTTGAGTTGATAAGGCACCCTTACGAAGTTGATTCGGATGGTATTTCTGCGAGTGGAAGCCATATCCTACAAAACAGAACAAAGATAAATCCCTAGGTCCTTGAAATGGTTAATGAAAAAGCTATGGCATGATGCTATGATGTCATTAACAAATAATCACACACAAACAAAGCACACAAGACCTTAGGTTTAGGCTTGCATGGGGTTTATAGGTAAGTACCCTCTTGAAGTTTTAGTTGGTTCAACCTTCCCTAAGAAGTAACCTGGTTCTAGGAGCCTCAATATCAATGATCTTTCTTCATCAAGAATTGTTTTAGCTCAAGCATCCAAACTACGGCCAAAATATCCCAAAAGTCCGATCTCAATGAGTTTAGTATCGAGTATCAACCAACTTTATTCTTGCACCAAATTCAGCTATCTCACTACTTTCTAATGGCCAAGTTGTTCAACTAAGGTTCTACGGTCAGTTAGTGCTTCATGACACCACACGGCGGCCTTGTATTCTCCTTGACTGGACTCAAGGGACACTGGTACCAAAAAATGTATCACACTAACTTAGCCCTCACTTCAAACATGTCGGTATTACGCTACATAGTCTCCACGATCTATTTCTACTTACCTAATATGCCCCAGATCCGGGTATAGGATCTATATAAGAAATAAACCCAAGCATAACCCACAAATGTAAAGTAAACAATGCAAACAAGTAAAGCAAATAAAGGTGATCTAGCTCTTAAGGTAACCTCACTTTTAGTTTATATCTCCTCAGCAGAGTCGCCAGTTCTGTAATATGGTGGGAGAACTGACTTGGGTGTTTTGCATTTGATCGCAAATGTTGCAGATACCAAGAGTCGCCACCGACTTTTCTTTTATCCAATAAAGGAAAGGGTAAGAAGAACAAGAAAGACCTTTTGAGAATTTTCTTGAGTTCGGGGGGTAGGTTATGAAAAGGGAAGGTGTTAGTACCCTTTTCATCTGTAGTTATCTACGGGCTCTTAATTGCTTGATCAGTTTGAAATGCTTTGTATTTATGTATGTTTGAAAATGTTTGAAGGTATTTTTAGAATGGTAATTTTGTAATGATTCTCGTATCGTTGAGAATGTATACAAAATGTTTGTTTTTGGAAATTGTTTTGAAAGTTTGAGGTGTAAAGATTGTTTTAGTTTGTGAGCAAGCAATTACGAGAAATCTACCTACTCAAAAAGTATTTGTTCTTTTCTGAAGAAGTGAAAAACACAAGAAGGGGGGTTGAATTGTAAAACTGAAAATCAATGCAATGAACACGATATTTTTATCCTGGTTCATTTGATCTCAAACTACTCCAGTCCACCCGTCAAGGTGATTTCGCCTCTCTCCAACGAGGTCTTAATCCACTATATTCAACTGAATATTACAATCTGCTTTAACAGCTGCTAAAGCCTTCTTGATGCAAACCACAAACCGGTTTGTCAAGGAATCACTTTCTTACAAAGAAGAGAAATCTAGGTGTGTGAATGTTTTCTACAAAACTGTTTATCACAAATGTGATATTACACAACTTAAGCTTATGGAAACTAGATTGCTAAAATATTGAGTAAGGAATTTTTGGAGCTTTTAGCAAACTGAGAATGAGAAGATGATGAATAGCTTTTAGGCGTGTAAATTGATGTAGAGCATTAGCCAATTCAATCTTCATTGTCTTGTTTATATAGCACTGAAATTGTTGAACATTGGAGCAATAATCTTGATTCAATGCCAATAACAAACTTTCCTTATTAAGCAGATCTTGTCTGGAATGATGCCGTTGGTAATAATTCGCCTTGAATGCACAGTACTGTTGCTATTTAAAGCTTGTTCTGGCTTTGGCTCATTCTGACTCTGCTTAAGTGCTGATGAACTGTTGTTGTCTTTATCAGAGTGTTGAGCGCAGTTCTGTTCATCAAGCTTCAGCATTCGCGTGAGTTGTTCTTCTGATTCTGGTATTCTGATATAGCATCTTCTGATGCTGATGTTGATATCCAATATTCTGATGCTGATTACGATGCACTCTTGCTGATACCTATCAGAGTTTCTGTAAACCAGAAAGGTAATTTTTAGGTAGCAAATAGTTCTTACATGAATCACATAATTAATATATCATTTCATTTTGTTATCATCAAAACTTAAACTTAGGGTAGTAGATTCAAACTTTGTTCTAACAATCTCCCCCTTTTTTATGATGACAAAAACTAGATATTTTTAATTGAAAGTAACGTGAAAAAGTATCAGAGATAACTAAATGATAAGATGTATCAGAGTAAGAAGTTATCAAAGATAAGGGATAAAGAGATATGAGAGTTGGGATCGGAGATACTCCCCCTGAATTTATAACTTCCCTTTTTAATTCCAAGAGTTCTTCAGGATCAGATCTTTATTGACTTTCTTTGAACATCAGAATATCAGAGCTTTGACTATCAGAAGCTTTAGATCAGAATATTAGAGCAGAGCTTCAGATCAGAATATCAGAGCTTTATCAGAGCTTTGCTTTGGATCAGAGTATCAGAGCTTTGGTCTTCAGTGAATCAGAGAGCATTCTTGTACCTGTAGACTTAAGCAAAAAATAAAACATTCAAAAATATCAGAGTTAGAATGTTTGAGACTTTTTGTCTCAGTAATCCGTTATTGAAAAATATCATTCTTGTTCTCCCCCTTTTTGTCAGCAATCAAAAAGTGTAAGTGATGTGCTAAAACGATAAGAGCAGAAAAACTTGTTATATTAAAATATTCAGAGCCATACAAAACAGTACAGAAGATATGCAAAGAAAACATGAAAATAGCATGAATGAAAATCTAAGGTTGGGGAGGAAAGCGTGTGAACAGAGTCTCCAGCATTGCTTTAATCTGATCAGCAGTTTCAGTCTGCTTGTGCACCATGCTGACTACTGTATCTATCTTGTTATCCTGCACATCCATCCTTTCCTTCATCTTCTGATCATTTTCATCCATCCTTTGGTGCAGACGAATATCATTCAGCTTCAGCTCTTCCAGAGTCTGCATGTCCAAGGTAGCTTGAGAAACATCAGAAGCAGGGAGCTTCTGAGAGCTTTCTGCAACATCTTCAGCTTGACTGGCTTTAGCTTGAATTGTCTGATCTTCTTCTGGCTGCACTTTTGAAGTTGGACGCTTCTCAGACCATGGCTCACTATCCAGAAGGAGCACGTCTTCTTTCAGCAGCTGACTTCCTACTTCGTTCAGAAGCTTGCTGAAATTCTGCTGTGCTTGCTCATAATTGATGTCTTGCAAGTTTAGAGCTTCAGCACGTACCCAAATTCTGAATCGTGTCCAAAGCTGGTCTGAGGCAGCATGATCAATCATTCCAGGACAGACTTGCTTCAGAGAAGCAATCCACGGCTGCAAACCTGTTTCAAAATTCACAATGCCAGAGCCAACATCTGGCTGTTTTGGTTTTGGAATGGCTATTTTATTTTTGAGATCAGCAAGACGGTCAAGGATTGTTAAATCTATGAAGGTCCTGCTGGGGTCTTCTGTGGTTTGTTTGGGAGATGTTTGTTTGGGAGATGGAGTGGGAGAGTCAGAAATAATAATTGGACTGTGTGGGGTTTTGGGAGTGTTTGGAGGAGTGGTTTCTGGCGAGGATGGCAGCTGGGCCATGGTTACAGTTGTTCCACATGGCAGCTGTATTGCCAGAGGTTGTGGCTCAGAGGATTGAGGAGAATGAGGTTCAGAAGATGGAGGAGATGGAGTTTCAGAATGATGAAACTCAGGTTGAGGAGGTGATGGTTGAGGTGGTGGTGGATGAATTTCTGGTTGAGGAGAGGGAGAAGGAATTGCTGGTTGTGGAGAAGGAGGAGGAATTTCTGGTTGTTCAGGAATTTGGGGTTCTTCTGGTATGGGTGAGAAAGGTTGTTCTGGTTGAGGAGATTTGGTAATATCTGGTTCAGTGTTTGGATTATTGGAGAGGTGATCAGAAACACGTTGATCAATGTCAGACAGAACTTTGTCAAGTGCTGATGTTGTTGAAGTTGTTGGTTTGGGATGTTTGGTGCGGGGTCTTCTGAGTGTTAGTGCCTCAGAAGGGTCATCTTCTGGTTCAGTTTCATCTATTGTTGGTATGGGGATTGGGATTTCATGAGAGGCTGGAGTTGGGATAGATGTTGGAATAACAGAAGAATTTAAAACAGAAGCAGCAGATAAATTACCTCTTTTCTTGGGAGTCTGCTGGGATGTTCCTTCTGAAGGGGCCTTCCTTTTCTTCGTCTTCTTCAGTGAGACTTTTGGTTTAGCTTGGTGCAGATCTTTGATATTCAGCTTGGGATCTGTACCATCAGCCTTGCACGCGTCCAAGTATCTGAGAACCACCACTGGTTTAGATTTTATCTCAGAAAATAATGGAAAGTCACTCAGTGGGACTCTTCTGCTGGTGATGTCAGCAATAGGAGTAACGCTGGGTTCCTTTCTGATATTCTCTATTAATTTCATTTTCTTCAGATTCTTCGCGTTCAGAGGCTTGCCAACAGTTGGTTCAATGGTGCTTAACTCTTGAGCTTCTATCAGGTGCTCTATCAGCCTATTCTCAGTCAGAATATCTGATATTAACCTTCCAAAGGGTATCCAATCCCTCTTTGTTCTTTCTTCTTCCCTGGTTTCCTTCACGCTTGTTCTGAGGTGATTAAACAGAAGATGGGCCAAGTTGATTTTTACCTTCTAATTGATAAAATAGATCAGAAATTGCTGATCTATATTTATGTAATCAGGGGAACTTGTTGGCTTCCTATGATTGAAACACCCCAGAATGATCTTCGCCCAAACTCTGTGGTGATCCTTTAGGTCTCTGATTTTGCTGCTGGGCACCCCATGGGTGAAAATCTATTGTGCTATGACACCAATGTCAGAGCATCTTTCAGCCATATCAATACAGCGGACGCCACCGCCGCTGTAACCAATCAGTTTTGCTATGTGATCCTCAGTGATCACAATCTTCTTTCCCATTATGTAGGAGGTGATTTGATGCGTTGAAGCGGACGCATGAATCCAGAACTCCTTGACCAAAACTGGGAATGTTGGTCCAACCAACCTGTCAAAATATCTCTCCCATTTTTGTGCCCTAACTTCTTCTGTCAAGTCAAAACCATTCTCTTTCAGACTGCCAAAATCAATAATCAGTTCAGACAACACTTCTAGATTCTTCACTGGTGTAAGGAGTGTTCTGAATGGAACTTGGTACTGTTCAGAGGAAGCTTTCTTCTGAGAACCTGCAGAAGCACTGCTGGAGGTTGCCATGTTCACACTTAGGGTTTTTCTGAGAAAACTGAGAAAGTGGGTTTAAGTTTGAAAGAGATGAACACAGAGAAAATGCAGAAAATATTTGAGAGATTATGAGAAACTGTAAAAGATTAATGTGAGAAGTTAACGTGCTTAAATAGATTTCAGAATATTTTGAAAGTGTAAACAATTTCAAGAAAGAGAAATAAAATCATGATTACGTTTTTAAAACATGATTACTTTCATTTAATGCTTGCTGATTTTGGGGGATTTGAGAAAGATACTTGAAACGGTTACCAGACATGTGTCTCAATGCACCCAATCAGCGTTTTGCCTTCTCAGAAGCATGCACGCGTTCTGCTTCAGAGATTTGCTGATGATTGGATGACACTTGTTTGATTTAGTGATCAGCACGTCTATCCTTGAGCTGAAACGCTCAGATCTTTAAGACTAGCATCTGATACAATCTGCATGTTCTTTCTTTCTGAAGAGAGATTGATCAGAAGTTCACAGTAAAACAAATACATTCTGAAGGATAATATATGGAATTAAAACATTTTCACTCTGGGCAGATTTTCATGCTGAGATGTTTCAGAATGAAATTGAACCTATCTTCAGAAAGGGGTTTAGTGAAGATATCAGCCCATTGATGGTCTGTATCAATAAATTTTAAGTTCAAAATTCCTTTCTGAATATAGTCCCTAATGAAATGATGTTTTATTTCTATATGCTTAGCTCTAGAATGTAAAATGGGATTCTTACTTAAGCAAATAGCAGAAGTATTGTCACAGAGTATAGGGATGTTACTCTCAAAAATCTGGAAGTCTTCAAGCTGACTTTTCATTCAGAGCATTTGTGTGCTACATCCTGCTGCTGCTATGTACTCAGCTTCTGTTGTTGATAGCGCAATTGTGGATTTCCTTTTGTTGGACCAAGAGATCAGATTGTCTCCCAGAAACTGGCAGCTTCCAGAAGTACTTTTACGCTCTACTCTGTCTCCAGCAAAGTCAGCATCGCAGTAGCCTACTAAGCTGTAATCACTGGATTTTCTATAAAACAAACCCAGATTAGTAGTACCTTTCAGATACTTGAAAATTCGCTTAACAACTGTTAAGTGAGATTCTCTAGGATCTGATTGGAATCTAGCACAAATACATACGCTGAATAATATATCAAGTCTTAAAGCTGTCAGATAAAGGAGAGAACCAATCATACCTCTGTAGACCTTCTGTTCTACCTTTTTGCTTACCTCTTCTCTTTCCAGAATGCACGTGGGATGCATTGGAATCTTTGATGGCTTACATTCTGAGAGGTCAAATTTCTTCAGAAGATCTCTGATATATTTGCTCTGATGAATGTAAGTTCCCTCTGGAGTTTGATTGATCTGAATTCCTAGAAAGAATTTCAGTTCCCCCATGAGGCTCATCTCAAATTCTGCCTGCATACACTTAGCAAATTTTCTTCCAAGAGAAGGATTAGTAGATCCAAAAATAATATCATCAACATAAATTTGACAGACTAAGATGTCATTCTTAACTGTCTTACAGAATAAGGTAGTGTCCACCTTCCCTCTGGTGAATTCATTTTCTAACAGAAAGTTACTTAGTCTTTCATACCAAGCTCTGGGAGCTTGTTTCAGACCATATAGTGACTTCTTTAGTTTGAAAACATGTTCTGGGTGTTTTGTATTTTCAAAACCAGGGGGTTGGTGCACATAAACCTCTTCTTCTATATAACAATTTAAGAATGCACTTTTGACATCCATCTGATACAGAGTGATGCCTCTATTAACAGCAAATGAAATTAAAAGTCTGATAGATTCTAACCTGGCGACTGGAGCAAAGGTTTCTGTATAGTTTATTCCCTCTTGATGACTATAACCTTGTGCAACCAGTCGTGCTTTGTTTCTGATGACTTCACCTTGTTCATTTAGCTTGTTTCTGAACACCCATCTTGTTCCAATGACGTTGAATCCTTTTGGTCTGGGAACAAGATCCCATACGTCATTTCTGGTGAATTGATTCAGCTCTTCTTGCATTGCTAGAATCCAGTCGTTGTCCAGAAGTGCTTCATCAATAGAAGAAGGTTCAATCAGAGACACAAGTCCCATGAGGGTTTCTTCAGAGTTTCTGAAGCTTGCTCTTGTTCTGATTGGATCTTCCTTTCTTCCTAAGATAGTTTCTTCTGGGTGATCCAAGCTGCTTCTGGGTAATCTCTTCTGAGGTTGATCAGCAGCTGTTGTAGGATTGCTAGCAGTGCTCCTTTCAGACGTTGAAGGAGTGTCTGTGTTGAGAGCTTCTGATGACTTGTCTTCAGAACCTGTAAACTCAATTTCCATACCTGCAAAAACTTCATTCTGCTTTGACTTTTCAGAGTCAAGCTTATCATCAAAACGAACACTGATTGATTCTTCCACAATCTGTGTTTCTGTATTGTATACTCTGTACCCTCTTAAGCGTTCAGAGTATCCTAACATAATACACTTCTGTGCTTTAGAGTCAAACTTGTTCAAATAATTTTTTGTATTTAACATAAAACAAGTACATCCAAATGGATGAAAATATGAAATGTTGGGCTTTCTGTTCTTCCACAATTCATATGGAGTCTTTTCCAGAATAGGTCTTATTGAGATTCTATTCTGAATGTAGCACGCTGTGTTTATTTCCTCTGCCCAGAAGATCTTAGCAACGTTTGTCTCATTGATCATGGTTCTGGCCATTTCTTGCAATGTTCTGTTCTTTCGTTCTACAACTCCATTTTGTTGGGGAGTTCTAGGACAAGAGAAATCATGCAGAATGCCTCTGTCATTAAAGAATGACTCAAAATCTTTGTTTTCAAACTCTCCACCATGATCACTTCTGACTTTAACGATTCTAAGATCCTTTTCATTCTGAACATGGTTACAGAAGGTAACAAACATAGAGTGTGACTCGTCCTTGTGTCTTAAGAACTTTACCCATGTCCATCTGCTATAGTCATCTACGATTACTAACCCATACTTCTTGCCACTGACTGAAGCAGTTTTAACTGGTCCAAATAAGTCAATGTGCAGAAGTTCTAATGGCTTAGAGGTAGAAACAACATTTTTAGATTTAAAAGAAGGTTTTACAAACTTGCCTTTCTGACATGCTTCACACAGAGCATCTGAATTGAACCTCAAATTAGGAAGTCCTCTGACCAGATTGAGTTTGTTAATCTGAGATATTCTTCTCATACTAACATGCCCCAATCTTCTGTTCCAGATCCACTGCTCGTTGTTAACAGACAGAAGACACTTTACATTCTGACTTTTCAGTTCAGAAAGTTTGATTTTATAGATGTTGTTTTTCCTCTTTCCATTAAACAAGATAGTCCCATCTTTCTGACTAACAGCTTTACATGATTTTTGATTAAAGATTATATCATAACCGTTATCACTTAATTGACTTATGGATAACAGATTATGCATTAATCCATCTACTAGCAGAACATTATTAATAGAGGGAAGATTTCCATTACCTACAGTTCCAGAGCCAATGATCTTTCCCCTCTGATTGCCTCCAAAGCCAACGTGGCCTCCAGGCTTAAGTTCCAGGCTTTGGAACATATGCCTTCTTCCCGTCATGTGTCGCGAGCAGCCAGAGTCCAGGTACCATGACTGGTGTTTCTGATTTGCTGCTAAAGATATCTGCAACATGTATTATTTTATCCTTAGGTACCCAGATTTTCTTGGGTCCTGATTTGTTAGATTTACCAAAACTCTGGTTGAATTTTGGTTTCACAGAATACTTACTGCTAGTGTATTTAATATCATGTGTGTGACCATACACAAAATGTGAATTCAGAGGAGTGTGTTTAATGGTTAAGTCCATGACATTCTTTGGTGTAGGAACCTTACCTTGGTATCCTATTCCCTTCCTGCTGTTTCTGCTAACTCCATAGATCATTGAAGCCATTTTGCTTCTATCTATGCTTTTAGCAAGGAACTTCTGGAAACTGTGATCATACTCCTTGATGATCTCATCAGCACTGCTGGGAGTTTCAGAAATTAGTTCCTTCTGAGAGTTTTGTAAAGTGTTTTATAATTTTGAAATTTTATTTCTCAGCTCAGAATTTTCCAATTTAAGACTCTCAGCCTTATTAGAGTCAGATTCAAGATTCCTTTTCAGGTTTCTGAATTTAACTCTAATCTGCTGATACCTTTCCAGAATTTCATTAAGGCTTTCAGCAAGTTCAGCCTTGGTAAAATTAACTGCAAAGTCAGGAAATACCTCTTCAGTATCTGATTCTGAGTCTGATTCAGAAGCTTCACTATCTTCTGAAATGTTGACCGTGAGGGCTATGTTTTCTCTCTCATCATCTGATTCTGAGTCAGCTTCAGACGAGTCAGAGTCATCCCATGTAGCCATGAGACTTTTCTTCTTTTCTCTTCCAAACTTCTTTTTGGGCTTTTCCCTCTAAAGCTTTGGGCAGTCACTCTTGTAGTGTCCTTGCTCATTGCACTCATAGCAGATGATGTCCTTGGTGTTTGGCTTTCTGCTTCCTGAGGAGCCTTCAGATCTTCTGTATCCAGAGGAAGAATTTGTCCTTCTGTATCTGGAAGAAGACTCGTTCTGATCAGATCTTCTGGGATTCCTGAACTTCCTTTGCCTCTGCTTCCACAGTTGATTCACTCTTCTGGAGAGGAGGGAGAGTTCGTCTTCTTCTGATAAGGATCCATCAGATGTTTCTTCAACTGCCTGCAAAACTTTAGACTCAGATTTTTTGTTAGATTTTAATGCTAAAGGCTTACCTTGCTTCTGGGGTTCATTAGCTTCTAGCTCTATCTCATGACTTCTGAGGGAGCTAATAAGTTCCTCCAGAGAAATTTTATCGAGATCTTTTGCTAGCTTCAGAGCTGTGACCATTGGCCTCCACTGCTTTGGTAAGCTTCTGATGATTTTCTTGACGTGATCAGCAGTAGAGTAACCTTTGTCCAGAACCTTGAGACCAGCTACCAGAATCTGGAATCTTGAGAACATTGTTTCAATATATTCACTTTCTTCCATTTTGAATGCCTCATACTTCTGAATGAGCGCCAGAGCTTTAGTTTCTTTGACCTGAACGTTGCCCTCATGTGTCATTCTGAGTGAGTCAAACATGTTCTTTGCTGTGTCTCTGTTGGAGATCTTTTCATATTCAGCATACGAGATGGCGCTGAGAAGGATGGTTCTGGCCTTGTGGTGATTCTTGAAGTCACGCTTTTGTTGGTCAGACATTGTTTTCCTATCAATCTTCTGACCGCTTGCATTCACAGGGTGCGTGTATCCATCTGTCACCATGTCCCACAGATCAGCATCATGTGCCATAAAGAAGCTTTCAATTCTGTCTTTCCAGTAATCAAAATTTTCTCCATCAAAGACTGGAGGTTTGCCGCTGAATCTGTCTCTGTCCTCATGGTTGTCATTGCTGGTGTGAGAATAAGTTCCTGCCATTGTGTTTTTCTGACGCTGGATCTTGTACTGACACGGTTAAGTGTTTTAGCTCAGAACCAGGCGCTCTGATGCCAATTGAAGAAGTGAAAAACACAAGAAGGGGAGTTGAATTGTAAAACTGAAAATCAATGCAATGAACACGATATTTTTATCCTGGTTCGTTTGATCTCAAACTACTCCAGTCCACCCGTCAAGGTGATTTCGCCTCTCTCCAACGAGGTCTTAATCCACTATATTCAACTGAATATTACAATCTGCTTTAACAACTGCTAAAGCCTTCTTGATGCAAACCACAAACCGGTTTGTCAAGGAATCACTTTCTTACAAAGAAGAGAAATCTAGGTGTGTGAATGTTTTCTACAAAACTGTTTATCACAACTGTGATATTACACAACTTAAGCTTATGGAAACTAGATTGCTAAAATATTGAGTAAGGAATTTTTGGAGCTTTTAGCAAACTGAGAATGAGAAGATGATGAATAGCTTTTAGGCGTGTAAATTGATGTAGAGCCTTAGCCAATTCAATCTTCATTGTCTTGTTTATATAGCACTGAAATTGTTGAGCGTTGGAGCAATAATCTTGATTCAATGCCAATAACAAACTTTCCTTATTAAGCAGATCTTGTCTGGAATGATGCCGTTAGTAATAATTCGCCTTGAATGCACAGTACCGTTGCTATTTAAAGCGTGTTCTGGATTTGGCTCATTCTGACTCTGCTTAAGTGCTGATGAACTGTTGTTGTCTTTATCAGAGTGTTGAGCGCAGTTCTGTTCATCAAGCTTCAGCATTCGCGTGAGTTGTTCTTCTGATTCTGGTATTCTGATATAGCATCTTCTGATGCTGATGTTGATATCCAATATTCTGATGCTGATTATGATGCACTCTTGCTGATACCTATCAGAGTTTCTGTAAACCAGAAAGGTAATTTTTAGGTAGCATATAGTTCTTGCATGAATCACATAATTAATATATCATTTCATTTTGTTATCATCAAAACTTAAACTTAGGGTAGTAGATTCAAACTTTGTTCTAACATTTTCCTCCTCCTTAGGATAATTCTATTTTACCATTGGTTGGTAAGGAGCCATATCATTGGATGTGAGGGACAAGTGTGGGTTATCGTACAATCATAGAAGGAAACTTGTAAGATGTTTTAGAAATTATCGCAAGGGACTAAGATCGTTTATCAAAGGCAACATTGAAGGTTCATCGAGGGACTACAATATTTTAATCGAGGGTCTTTGCTAAAACATCTCACGTTCGAAGAACATGACTGTTTAAATCTGAGGCAACAAGTGTGGGTTTCCCTAGAGGTGCATATGTGCAAAGTGTATTGTTTTCAAGTATTTTATCTTGAATTAGGGTTGTCTAATGTTTGATTTGAAATCTTGCCATACAAACCCTAATTACTAACAATAATAGGGAAATCGATAAATTACGGAATTTAAATATCCTACGCAATTACAATGCTTTGGGAATGGGGGTACAGATTTATGAATTGGGGAAGAAAGCAATAAAGGCCTAATTATCTATTACAAACCAATGAATATGCATAATAATATAATGTACAAAATGTAAAGAGGAAGAAAGAGATCGTTTTTAGGGTTTTTGAAGGAGAAAATGGTTTTATAGTTAACCTAATTAGACTAATTAATTTTATTTACAAAAGAAGTTATTAATTATTAACCAGACCTAAAATCTAAGTTCATTGAAATTAAGAAGAAAATAAAACCTAAGTCTAAATGATTTGTTTTAGAAAATAATTTGAATGTTAATACTAATTTGTAAAAGAAAATAAAATTCAATTTAATAAAATAAAATAAAATAAAATGAAATAAAATGCCTAAATTAAAACATTTTTAATTTAATTAAAAAAATATATTTTTGGTATTTTTTGGTTTAGATAAAATGAATAAATAAATGAAAATAAAGAAAATATAAAAGAACTAAAAATAATTGGGCCTGGGTGTCAAAAGAAAAATGGGGGTTTAAAAGTAGCAAATAGGCTCAATTCAGTTTTTGTTTCGAATCAGAAAATAATAAATAAATAAAAAGAAGTGGGGTTGCGATGTGTTTAGTAAAAAGGGGGTATTAGGAAGAAATTCAATCAAAGGCCCAGAAATAAACTCCAAGCGCTTGCTGATCCTATGGGGATGGCCTTCTGAGGTGCATCATGGGTTTGCTCATGTGATGTGTTAGATCTTCTTGTCCAATGATCAGATGGTGTTGATATGAAGTCCATGGTAGGCGTGTGAGACTTGTATGCACTGAATCTGAAACAAATAAATGTGAAACAAATAAAAGGGTACCACTGGGGCTCGAATCGAGGTCCCTATAGATCAATGCCTTACGTGCACTTCTTCTGCCACTGGGGTGGCTGTTTCATCCGTTAATAATACAACATGCAATAAACTTAAAATAAACTTGGTCCTGAATGTTTGAAATGGCTTCATCTTCAACCTTGCGCATGCAGAGTAACAACACCATTGCTATGAATTCTGATCTTGCTCATTTCTCAACCATTTTCAAAATTGTAAACATGAAAGTTGTTCCATTTTTCACAATGAATCCAACCATATAAATAACTAAAGCTATAAATCAAATATGAACATGAATTTTGTTTGGTACCAAATAAAACCTAATTTTCCAGAAAGTTCAAACTCAAAATTTACATTACTTAGGCAACATAAATGAAAACTATGGGCGTGGTTAGCTTCAGGACTATGATGTCTATATTTTTTATTCACAAAGTAACAATTAATGATGCTTGTAGAGAGAGTTCAAAGTTGAGAAAACTTACCTAAAAACTGGAAATTGTGTTTGGAGTTTGAGAACTCATGGAAGGGTTGTGATAATCTGGATAGCTTCACTGAACTCTTAGGAAGCTAATGCAACTCTTACTTTGTGTTGAAAGTGCCTAAATCTTCCTAGATAAGTCAAGTTGCAGGTGACTGTTTTTGAGTTTGTAGGATGATGAAGATGAAGTTACAGTTATGAAATAGAGATGGGGATGAGTTCTAAATGAGGTACGAAATCTTTGTGATTGATTTAGAGAGGAAACACACTAGTGGATTATGCGTTTGAAGTTCAAAGTCAGAATGTGCAATAATGGAGGTTTGAAATGCAATTTCTGATTTCAGGGAGTTTGCAAGTGTTTCAGGGCTTGTCAATTTGTGTCTTAGCTTGCAAATGACTCATCTATTTATAGAGGGGAGGTTTTAGAGCTTGAAGTAACCAGAATTATAAGATGACATGTTATGGTTTGGTTGAAGGTGAAAAATCAAGTTAGATAAAAAATGATGGTTTCAAGGATCAAATACAAGCATGTTCTAATGTTTGTTGGGTGAAGAGGACTTGATTCATGCTTTTGATTTTGCTTGCAATCAGAGATATAAGTTACAAGGCTTAATGCATTGATAATTTTCATAAAGCTTGCTTCTCCAAAATGGAAGTGTGACCTTTCTTCCTTAAATGGAAAGTCAATTTGGACAATGCTTGAACCACTTGGACAATGGATCAAAAAGTTGTTTAAATGTTAAATTATTGAGTAACTTTCAAGTTTGAAGGCTTGAAAAGCAAGATTATGCAGCACGGTTGGAGATTTGATCATGTGTTCTTCACAAAAATGACCTAAAATTCAAGTTTATGATTCCATCTTCATCTCTTTTCGAAACTTCTAGCTCAAGCATGATCTCTTCAAGTTCTTAGAAATTTTGGAAAGTTTGAAACATTGTCTACAACCTTCATGTTGAACACTTTGTCTAAATCAACTTGGAACTTGATGAAAATTGGCCAAGAAGTTAGGACAAAAAATCTGCATAAACTTGTTGAAAATTTCACTAAGTGTTTATAAAAAATGTCATGACTTCATGTGCCTATATCTTCAAATCTAAACATTTTTTGGACATCAACCCTAAGGGTCAAAGTTGTAGAATTCATCAAGATCTACAACTTTCATGTTGAAAGTTTTCCTTGAATCATCTTGCATCATGGTGAAAAATTATCATGAAGTAGTGAAATGATCAAGGTTAAAAAACTTAGAATTTTTTCTAAGTATTGAAAAATTTGACTTTTTATGGACTTTCTTGATTCTTGTTGACCAAGTTTGATATTTTTGAGTGTCTTGATGAATTTCTATCTTTGAAATTCAATATTGACCAAAAAGTCAAAGTTTGACTTTTTTTGTATTAGTTGACTTTTCATCAGTTGATCAAATTTCAACTATCAATCCATTGATCTTGAGAAATGATTTGAGCCGTGAAATTAGGTCAACATGTTATGCTTGAGTCCTTGAGATTATGCTTCAATCCATTAGGTCGTGTACTAGGTCAAAAGTCAATGATCAGTCATTCTCAGTCAAAACCCTAATTTTGACAATTTTGCCCCTTTGATGTTTTGAGTACTTTTCTTGAGGCATTGTGATCAACACTTGTTGAATTGATGAATATGACTTCAAAATGTTGACGGGGACCAAAAATCATGAAGTTTGACTGTATGTTGACCATATTTGACTTTTTACCTAATACAGTTGATTTTCAGTCATCTGAGCAATTGACTGAGCAATTTTGAGATGCAAGACTTGAAACTTGGCATGAGCATTCTTAGAGGTCTATGATGAACCAAAAAAGTCATTTGAGGCATTAAAAGTCCAATTTCCCTTGTGAAAACCAAAACCCTGATTTATGGTCTTAGTGCTTAGGAGGTGAGCTTGTTGATCAACTCTTGAAACTTCTTGAGCATTTGAGATCTTTTGGTGAGAAATGTCTTGAGAAAAGAGAGGGAAAATTTTGGGGTACAACATTGGTAAAGAAGGAATTCATGTTGATGAAGATAAGGTGAGTGCAATAAGGGAGTTTCTTGCACCTAGATCCATGACTGAGGTTCATAGCTTTCATGGTCTGGCCACCTTCTATAGGATGTTTATCAAAGATTTCAGTACTATCGCCGCATATATTACCGAATGTTTGAAGAAAGGGAAGTTCAAATGGGGGTTTGAGCAAGAGCAGAGTTTTGCACTGACTACAGAGAAGCTATGTACCGCACCGATATTAGAACTTACTGATTTTGACAAGGTGTTCCAAGTTAAATGTGATGCTAGTGAAGTGGGAATAAGAGCTATGTTATCGCAGGAGAAGAAACTTATAGCCTTTTTCAGCCAAAAAATTAAGCGATGCTCGTTAAAAATGGAGTAATTAAGATCAGGAATTTTATGCATTCTTTAGAGTTATACGCAGTGGGAACATTATTTGATTCATAAGGAGTCCATTCTATTCACCGACTATCAAGTTTTGAAGTTTCTTCATATCCTGAAGGTGATAAATAAGATGCATGCTTGATAGGTGAATTTTACGGAGAAATTTCCTTTTATTATATGGCATACGTCGGAGGCTGTTAACAAGGTAACAGATACATTGAGTATGTGGTTTCCTTGATAATTACCTTAGTGTAAGAGATAGTAGGTTTTGAGTGCCTGAAAGAGTTATATGAAAATGATGTTGATTTCAAGGATTTATGGACCAAGTGCCATAGAAAACATCCTTGTTCAAATTTTCATATTCAAGATGGCCATCTTTTTAAAGGGGATCAATTATGCATTACTTTCTCCTCATTAAGAGAGAAGCTAATTCGATACCTGCATGGTTGTGGTTTTAACGGTCATCTAGATAGAGACAAGACCATTGTTAGCATGTAAAAGAGATATTATTTTCCACACTTGAAGAGGGATGTTGGTACTATAGTCATGAGGTGTTATACATGTCAAGTTTCTAAGGGTTAGTATCTAAATACTGGTCTTTATATGCCTTTACCTATTCCTGGTGATATTTAACAAGATTTAGCCATGGATTTTGTATTGGGCTTGCCTCGTACACGGCGAGTAGATTATGTGTTCGTTGTAGTAGACAAATTCTCTAAGATGGCCTGCTTCATTTCTTGTAAGAAGATTGTTGATGCGTCAAACAAAGCAACATTGTTATTCAAAGAGGTTGTGCGTCTTCATGGGGTTCCTAAGTCAATTACTTCAGACAGAGACACCATATTTCTCGGTCATTTCTAGATTACTCTTAGGATATTATTTGGAACCGTGTTGAACAGGATTTATACATCTCATCCTCAAACAAATGGACAGACTGAGGTAACTAATAGAACTTTGGGAAATATGATTTGTAGTGTTTGTACTAACAAGTTGAAACAGTGGGATTTAGTTTTTCCCTAGATTGAATTTGCTTACAACAACATTGTGCATTCAGCTATAGGGAAATCACCATTCTCTCTGGTCTACACTTTTGTTCCTAAGCATTGGTTTATTTGGTTAAGTTGCCTAAAGCACCTGAGTTAGTGCGTCTGCTAATAATATGACCAAGGAAATGGTAGTTATTAAAGAAGTTGTAAAGGCTAAGTTAAAGGCTACTAGACATACGAATAAAGTAGTTGTTGACAAATGCAAGAGAGTCAAAGTTTTCAATATAGGAGACGATGTGATGTCGTTTCTGCACAAAGAAAGGTTCTCGGTTGGTACTTATAGCATGTTACAACCACGCAAATATGGCATGTTCAAAGTGACTCGAAAAATCAATGATGATTCTTATGTGATAACTCTCCCGAATGTCATGAATATATTCAATACATTTAATGTTGCTGACATTCATGAGTATCAAGCAGATGAGACTCTTTATCAAAAAGAGAACTTGGGGTCGAGTTCTTCAAATGTGAAAGAGATTGATGTAAGAAGGTTGATTGCGCGCATCAAAGAAAAAATCATGCGTCAGAAAGCATTTTAATATTTAAGCAATTTTCTATTTTAATATTTAAACAATTTTTAAGTTTATTTTTGTTTTAGATTAAAAACTAATTAGAGTCTATTTAAGTCCATTATAGTCTCTTTGATTGAGGTAAATGGAAGGGAGAAGAATGGGAGAAAATATTTAATAGTTTATGTGTTTTATTTAAATTTTAAGAGAGGGGGAATAGCAGATAGAAGTACGGATGTAAATGGATATCTATGGAGACGGATAATATGATATTCGTGTCCGTTCCGTTGGATAAATATGATATCCATATTCACCCTATATCTATGCAGATATCTACTAAGCGGGTAATCCACGGGTTTTAAGATACCCGCAGATATTTACAGATATCCGTGGATAACATTTTATTCTAAAATTATTTAAAAAAAAAATATTTTTTCAGTTTTTTTTAAAGACACAAAAAAATTATTATCATATAACATTTATACAATTTAGTCTCAATTTAATAACAAATTTTCATCATATTAATATTTGTCTTTTTCACCAAAACATAATAACATCCATATAGAATATCCATAATTTTTAACCAAAACAATATTCATCATAGCATATAATAATTGTTCCAAACAAAATAAAAAGTAATGATGCCGATAGTTTTTATCAATCATTGTAAAATTCCATATTATGCATTCCTTTCCCTATTTGTTGCAAGGCATGTTTGAGAAGGCAAGAGAAATGATCATATAAAATAAATTAATTATGAAATGGAAAAGTAAAGTTTATAATATATTATGGAATATAATTTTTTTTAAAGAAAACATAAAAAA
This sequence comes from Vicia faba, assembly GCA_948472305.1. NCBI lineage: Eukaryota > Viridiplantae > Streptophyta > Magnoliopsida > Fabales > Fabaceae > Vicia > Vicia faba. Next base: position 120,763,046 of record OX451738.1, read on the forward strand.
AAAGAGACCAAATTCTTTTGGAAGATGATAAGACTTAGTAAAATATATAAATATTTAAATAACTTTTATAATTAATTAACGGATACAGATATCCGCAGGTATGGATATTATTAAATCCGTATTCATATCCATTAAATAACGGGTATCTAAATATCCATTTATTTTATCTACGGTTATCCATCTCATATCCATAACAGATTTTATCAGCGGATAGAGATTTTTTTGCCATCCCTAGATAGAAGGGATCAAAATCCATTTTGAACCCTTTTTTGATTTCTCTGATTTGGAGAAATTTGAAATGGAGAAGAGGAGTTTCATTTTAATCATAATTGTCTTTACATATTTATCCATTATTATTTATTTAAATATAAATTTAACTTTATTAATATGTTAAAAATTCTATATTAAACAAATTTTATCTTTTTCTTATATTTCTTGTATTTTTATATCTTTATCTTATTATTATTATTATCATATATTATTATATGTTTTTAAATTTTTTATTTTATTTTATATATTTTAATGTTAATTTTCTGCTAATCAAAGATGATTGTTTTGATTCGTAATAAGTAGTTATCATGGGGGCTGACTTCAGAAATGATATCAATAGCATATCTTATAGCTAATTTTGTCGACATCAGTAGTTATCATGGACTTTCATTATTGAAAATAAAATAACAGTAAATAACGGTAAAAACATAAGGAACAACCATTATTTACAACCTAAGCCTTCAAATTCCCTACTTCTATATGTCATTTTATAACCCAAAATAACACCTTCAACCCAGAAATTCCCATAATGAAAACTTCTCACAATGGTCCATAACTCAAAACTGTATCTCTATTGACCATTTATACATGTCTTCAACTGAAACTGGGATGTAGAAAGTTGTCAACCCAGTCTCTGACTCATAGTTGAACTCATTTTCATTATCACCCACCACACACTTCACTGGCTTCTGGGAAGAGTAAACCCCGAATCTTCCACTTCCCCTTACTTTTAGGCTAACTGATGCAGCTACTTCTTCTTCACCAGCCATTCCACATTCATTTTTATAGATTTCCAACTGTTCCACAGCTCCTCCTGTGTTGAACATATCCAACAGCCCTATCGGCGCAAACCAAATACCTTGCGCGATTTCCTGTCAAAAAGGATCAATTCATTCAGCTATCATGTTCATTGGCACCAAATCAAAACTCAACGAAAATATAACACAATTAAGACTGCATTATTCACAATACCTTGATTGGATAGAAATGGAAAAGCTCATATTCTAGAACTTTTAATGTCACTGGCACTGAAGCACCCTTCGGTAACCGAATTATGTTGCCTAAAATGGGGATGCTAGTCAATATTTTGATAAAGTTGAATTTTACAGTAGATTCACTTCTTGAAATTCAAAGATTTTATGCTCGAAGAAATTACCTGATCTGTAAGAATAGACAACAGCGTCCCCATTCCAATCTGCACCAGCTACTTGAGCAATGAGGTCAACATCGAAGGTACAGACAGAGCCAGTAAGTGTCTCAGGGGTTTCGCAATGAATACGGTTTTTCTTTTCTATCTTGCACCACCCAGCACCTTGACAGTTAAATACACCAACAACTCCACAATATTTGTTCAAGTTCCATATCTTGAGCAAGCTGAAAATGAAAGTATCCAAGATTGAAGCATACTAACTAGTAGCTACTAAGGAAAAACTCTTATCAATGAGTGTCCCTGATAGGATCTGAACTCCTTCTCTTGAAGTTACAAGGTCAAACTCATATCAGTGAATATGAGATAGAATATTTAACAAACCTTTTCCCATCTCTTGCTGGATCAACAAAGAGAGAGTCAACAGTGGGTCGGGCAGGTAGCTGAGCACGGAGAACCGAGCCATCATGAAGAACCAGTTTCTTTAGAAGATCAAAATTGTGCCTTCCTGGTTTATCACTATAAAAGCAACATAAATAACATGATATTAGTACATATACTCATGTATAACCAAATGTTGAACAAGAACTGCAATGAATGTCAATATACTACCTGACATAAATTGGACCTCCACTTATCGCACGAGCTGCAGCATGATACTCGGCTGCTGGATGTAAACTCTGAAATTACCAATATACTTTTGTTAACAAGAATATCGCTATTAACAGGTACTCAAAATGTAGATTCACTGACTAGTATGATCACTTCTACTTACATGAAACATGTCCCAGTCAGGTTGCATGAACTCTCCAAGGAAAATTGAGTTATACGTAACCGATGAAACATGAATGGTATGAGAAGCAGGGTCATGTGGGTAAAAGTCATCAGAGGCTCTCACTACAGCAGTCTGCTTGCCACTATAGAGGCCATCAGTATTGTGACACATGCAAGCAATGCATCCGTTGTCACAAAAATTTCGAGCTATAGAGGCCTCAAGTGCTTGATGATAGCTACGTGTGATTGAGACTCTTCCGCCATGTCCTGAACCAAGGGTCTCGATAATGTTTTGCACATCAACTTTCACTCCATCTACTCCGCACGAAGCTAAGTAAGCATGGAGCTCATTGTAGAAATCAAAGACCTTCTTCGGATGAACTAGACCTAAGCCATGGACAGTCAAGCTGTCCATTACGGCGTCTGGTTGATTTCCTAGAATGCCCGGAGAGTGTACAGGGTATGCCACACAAGTGTTGAAGTGCTCCATTCCAATTGCTGTTGGCTTCACTCCACCCCAATAACCAGCAAGAGCATGCCAAACATATACATACCTGCCATAAAATTCCAAAAACCCAGAAACATAAAATGACCAATCAAGTCATGGTCATTCTTCTGTCACATAACTCAACAACCGAAGAATACTAATCACTTTGAAATAATTTATAGGATTTAAGGATGCTAGACCATACTTCATATTGTGAAGTTCCTTTGTTTGATCTACAACATGCTCCAGGCCTTTTCTCCCACCATTCTTTTGAAACTTGGTGTTTTCTTTAATACCTGTCAACCTTGTCGCAAACCTGCAATCATCGCATCATCCAAAGGATAGATTATACAAATCTAAATCAGGACTGTGACTACGAAACGAGCATGAAAAATGTTAAATTTAGAAACAGATAAAATCTAACTGTGCTCCTTCTTGTACAACAGAATCGGCATCTTTTGGTTTACTCTCAATCTGTTGCCAACCATCATCGATGATGAGGAACCGAGGAGATGCGCCTCCCTCTGATAAGCTTAAAGCAAAAAAGTGAAACAAAATGCAGCACTTCAGTAACTAGTTAGTGTCTCTGAACATCATCTTGATCTCTTTTCACTTACCATAAAAAAGAAAACCAAAACACTCATGTTTCTCTCACAAATTACCTTTTCAATCCTTCTTCAATACCCTCAGCTGTGACATCAGTATAGAAAGCATCCCATGTGCACCAGCCAAACCAGTCAATGAAAGACGGTAACTGTGTAAAACCAACCGATAAAAATGTTAAAAAATCCTTTACATGGCTAAAAGATGGATCTATTGGTGATATTGCTTTGCAAGGATAAGATTCTTACTCTTTTCTTCTCTCGATGCAGAAAAGTTTGCATGTGTTTTTCTACAGCCCTTAATGAATCAGTAACACCACATTTGTCAAAATACAAATCACAATTTCACCAAATGAGAGAAAAATTCTATTTTCTATAACTGTAAATGACCTTTGAATAGCATAGGAAACAGAGAAAAGATCATATAGACAAAAAGAGAAAAACGCCTCACTTGACAGCTTGACTGATGACTTCAAAAGGGTTGGTTCCTGCATGCATGTACACCAGGTGAAGGCCTTGATTGGTCTCAACAGCAGGATCTCCTGCAAATCCACACACCAAAAGCAAAAAAAAAAACCATTTCGGTTCTCCAAAGCTATAAACTCCATTTGCTTTATTTAACAAATTGGTAGTTATAGAAAGATTTCTCCATAAAACAGTATTTTCATTAATCATAGCTTCATCTCATCACCATTTCGTGTTTGGAACTCACCACTTTCAAGGCAAATCTCTATCTCATTTTTGTCATTTCCTTGTAGGACAGCACGGAACTGGCCTTCCAATAAAGGAAGCAAGACAGTGTAAATGACCGGAGAATTTTCGTGCTGATTTTTACTGTCTTTGATCTCTATAAGTATGAATTGGGTTTCTAGAGGGATATCTCTTCCACAAGTTCCTACTCTATGTGTCATCCACCATAACTTGAACCGGAAGCAACACAAGAATCGGAGATCCCTGTTCATAAATGAATTCAACTCATGAAACCTACTCTATCATTTCAACCGAATATAACCAACCAATAAGAATAAGAATATTCAAGGTCGTTTTTGAAGGCACTACCGCACATGGCCTAAAATTTGACATGGCCTAAAATTTGTCATGTCAAACCGTAGTTAAATATGGTCTCTTAAAATAGGATCTCTAATTATTTTATCATTGTTGAACTGTGGCTAACCTATACAGAGGTTGGTCCAAAAACTTAAGATTGCTTTAGGAGTATTAGAAATTAATGTAGTAAATGGTAGTAAAAGAACTTACTGTAAGACACCTACGGGAAAGACATGGATGCTTTTGGTATTGGAAACAGTAGCACCAATATAAGCACCGGTCTCAATGCCTTTTCCAGTTCCTGGTGTTAAAACAATATTGTCTGGAACTGCACTCAATATGGTCTTCCCGTGAACCACTAAATTCCCGTCGTTAACCGATATCTTAGGTGTCACTGTCATGTTGGAACACTTGAACACTGCAACAAACAGACACATATCAATATGTCACATTACACATGAAAACCATAAATTAAAGAAAAAAAGAACCGTCTCTGTCGCTGTCACTGTCATAAGCATTATTTCAATATCAATATCTTCGTTAAAAACTGGAAAAATTGAGTCATGTGAGATGGACCTAGGGAGTTATTATGATGATATGTACTAAAGGTTAAGCGTGAATTAGAGATTTTCCGACTTGGTGGCGGCAGACATGAAGGAGGAATCCTTATCCACCTGTTGGAGTATTGTTGTGAAGCTACTGACGTTGTTGTCCTTAGCATGGTCGTTATACAAAAAAAAAGAGTAAAGAAACTATATGCTTAAGAGTTAGACTTGTGTATTTCTAGACTCAAGTCGGTGTCACCGAACCAAACTAGTGAACACACGTATGTAGAAGCAAAAAACAAGAAAACTCTTGCATTTCACAACTACACCACCGCCATAAACAAAAGTATTATAGTAATACTCACCGCAAAATAAAAGGATTAAGTTGTGAAGTGTTGAAAAGGACGAAATAACGATAATTATGGTTGCAGTTTGTAGAGAGATATTTTGAATGATATGTAAGATGTAAGAAGTGGAATAAAGCGTGTGAGGTTTTTATAGCATGTGCAGTAGTAAAAGGACGAGCAAGTTCTAGACTTCACATGAGAACACGTGGAAACTTGGAATGCATTGTAGTCCAGGAAAATTGGTAAATTATTACTGTCTTGGAAATGACATGAACAGAGATATTTTTTTTCAGCGTTAGCCACAAGTAGATGCGATAATGCTGACCGTGATTCTGCTCAAATGTACAGAGGTGTTGATGATTATGAGGCATGGGTTTAATTTGAAACCTGGAAGTATCGCATGAATTCCAAAACACACATTTATCATATCAAAATAAAAAGGAAAATGTTATTGTTAACAAGTATCTCATGTATATTTTAAACATTTAAAAGAGTAAGTTTCTATAAAAATAACTTATGACCCTGTGTTGAAGTTTCAACATTATTAGACTTGGTACATTTATGTTGTGTAGTCTAATTTATTTCTATTTTTGTAAAATGATGATTATCTCTCAACTCTTAATTGGAGTAATAGATATTACTGATATTTTGCATGATTTTTTTTCAAAGTTTGATATCCGACTTTGCCACAATTATAATAACTAATCCTACCATTCACTTACAGAGACAAAGTTTAAAGCCAGAACAAAACTCGGTATGAATTTCAGAGAAGTATACTTTCAAGACTCAAATCTTCACCCTTGAAAACATGTGTGATAACACAATTTTATATAGTATATTTGATTTAATTTTCATAAATAATGTTAGTATTTTTATTTAATTATTTCATTTTATTTCCATATTACGCCGGTATTCTTATTGTTTCAGGTATTTTATTTTAATTAGACAAATTGAGCAAAGTGAAGAAATTAAGAGAGTTATTGGACTAAATATGCAAGAAATGAAGAAAAGGGGTGTGCAAAGCAAAAATGATGGATCAAAAGGTTTATTATCTCCAAACTGGGCCCAAACGAAATCAGGCTCATGCAAGCAAGAGAGCCCTAAAGGCACGTGCAAGAGTGAGACGCACGTCTCAACTCTTCTCCTACAATTGAGGCGCCCGCCTCGGACCCTCCCCTTAGTGGGAGGCGTCCGTCTCAACTTCCACGTAGGCCCTAGGATGACAATTGAGGCGCCCGTCTCAACGTGGTCAAGTTAGAACGAGAAATTTGGGGAAAAGGGATACGAAAATATCTCAAAACGTGGTTACATTCTACCACTATAAAAGGACATCAGGAAATCAAAATTGGGGGCGTTTTTTTTAGCATTATTTTTCAGTTTCAGAATTTACCTTCCCGCATTATTATTTTCCATTGTAATTCAGTTTCCAGCAGTTATTTTCCAGCCAGTTCCTTTTCAAATACTTAAATTCTATTTCTGTTGAAGAACCGGGATTTTGTACGAATTGATTCAAGCTTCAAGAATTATTTCCAGCATTTATTTAATTCAGGTTTCTTATTTACATCGTTTTAATTTATTTAATTAATTATTTGCATGAGAGATATTTATTTAGCCATGAATTTATTTACGAATGTTAATTCCTTTAATGTATTCATGTCTGCTTTTATGAGTATGTCTGGCTAAATTATTTAAATATCGGTATGTAACGAGTTAATTTGAATGGATCCAGAACAAACAGGCTTGATTATATTTTATAAAATAAACACTTTTTCTGATTTAGTTATCTAATTTATTTTGTTAAAAAAGGTTTAGAAACCAACAGAGCGAAAGTTTGAGGCTAATAAACTGACTAAGATTAGAAACCAATAGAGCGACAGTTTGAGGTTTAAAATCAGATAGTAGATACTAGGTATTGTTTTTAAAGACTGCGACAGCGTTTTAAAACCAATTAAACTTTATTTATTTTCAAAAAGTAATTTTAAAATCAATGGGATAGCGAAAGCATACTGTAGGTGTTTAGGTATTGGCTTGCATTTTTGGTAAATCTCAAGTGTATGTGTGAATGTCATGACTGATGTCATAACATTCTAGTTCAGGTTGTACTAACTCATTAGGTACATGTGCAGAAAAATATTGTAATTCAAATACTGATGGTTATAAGTGTGTATCTGAGCATGTTTGCAAAATGATCACATTTTGCTAAATCAGTAGACAGGTTTTCCCAGATGTCATAACAGATGTTATGACATCCTGTTCTGAACTAACAGGATTGCAGGATTGGATAAGTCTGAGTTTTTTCAGGAAATAACTTAGTCCCTTCTGAACAGAATCCTGCGTTTTCTGAGGAGCAACCTAGCTCATCCCTTACCTGGTTAATAAAGTCCTGTGACCTGGTCTTTAGGTCAAACGGAATTAACCCTAGGTTTTTGGAAACCCTAACTGAAGCTGCAGCTGCTATATATTCAACAGAGCTGCTGTTTTTCAAGGATCCCTGCTGATTGATTAGAAGATCAATTTTGTAATCTGTTTAGATTTATTTATTGTACTCCAAGCAATTATCATTGTGATAAGTGTCTTGGAATAGGTTTCGATTGTAAGGGTTGTGTAGCACTCAAAGCTTTGAAGCAAGAGTGTTTGAATGTCCCTTGACTAAAGCTGTAAAGCAGAGTCAAGTTAGTTGTGTACATCACTCAAAGCTGTGAAGCACGAGTGATTGTGTTGCTTGGTTAAAAAGCTGTGAAGCTTAATCAAGTGTTTGTCTTGAAGAGTGTCTTCATCAATTATTGAGTCAAATTGGTTTATGTATCACTGCTGTGATTGAGGGGGAGTGAGTTGGTACTCAGGTTTAAGTTGTACTTAGATTGGAATTGCATTGGGTAGGTCTTAAGTGAAGGAGATAAACTGGTTGGTTTATTCCTGAATTAACATCTCTTATAGTGGATTCTCTCCCTGGCTTGGTAGCCCCCAGAGTAGGTGTTGTTGCACACTGAACTGGGTAAACAATTGACTGTGTTCTTTACTGCTTTTGTATTTACTGTCATATAGTAAGTCAGATACGGTGTCATAACATTGGACATGACATTGAGTATCTGCAGCCAGAATTTCAATTGGTATCAGAGCAGGCATCCTGCCTGTATTACTGGGTGAGATCTAGGGATATCACTTTCTGGCACTATGGACAGAGAAGGAGTTTTTGGAAATAGACCACCCATTCTGGATGGAACTAATTATGACTACTGGAAACCTCGTATGATTGCCTTCCTAAAATCTCTGGACAAAAAAGCTTGGAGAGCTGCTGACAAAGGATGGATCCATCCCACCATAACTGAGGAAGATGGGACAATCAGTCTGAAGCCTGAGGAAGATTGGAGTAAAGAAGAAGATGAGTTAGCTCTGGGAAATTCAAAAGCTTTAAATGCCTTGTTCAACGGAATTGATAGAAACATCTTCAGACTAGTACATCAATATGAACTGGCCAAGGAAGTTTGGGACACTCTCAAAACTACTCATGAGGGCACTTCCAAAGTAAATATGTCAAGGCTTCAGATGTTGACCACTAAGTTTGAGAATCTAAAAATGAGGGAAGATGAAACCATTCATGAGTTTCACATGAACATCTTGGAGATTGCCAACACCTCAGGAGCACTGGGAGAAAAAATGTCAAAAGAAAAACTGGTGAGGAAGATTCTCAGATCCTTGCCTAAAAGATTTGCAATGAAGGTAACTGCCATAGAGGAAGCTCAGGACATTAGCAAGTTAAAAGTGGATGAACTTATTGGGTCTCTCCAGACTTTTGAGATGGGGATCACTGATAATGGTGACAAGAAGAACAAAAGCATAGCACTTGTATCCAACACTGATGTTGAAAACAAGGTGGATGAAGAAGAAAATATTTCAGAAGCTATTGCCATGTTTGGAAGACAGTTCAACAAGCTCATCAAAAGAATGGATCCAAAGTCAAGGTCTAATGTTCATAACATTTCCTCTGACATTGACAGTTCCAGCAGAAGACCAAGGTCAGAAGAAAAGGGAAACCAAGGCAGAGATATTCAATGCCATGGCTGTGAGGGATATGGACATATTCGAGCTGAATGTCCTACCTTTCTTAAGAAACAAAAGAAAGGAATGACGGTTACTTGGTCTGACTATGATTCAGAAAGTAATTCTGAAGAAGAATGTGCCAAGCTTGTCACTGCTCTAACTGGAATCTGTCCCTCTGAAAGTGACACTAGTAATGAAGAAGTGACATTTGAAGAACTGGCTGATACCTACAAGAAATTGTGTATCAGAAGTGGTGAAGTCTGTGTGCAAAATGAGAAACAATCAAAACTCATTATAAAGCTGGAGGCTGAAAAGAGGGCAAATCTTGAAACTATAAGTCATTTAGAAGGAGAAGTTCAACTGCTGAACTCACAACTGAACCAAATGACCAAATCTGTCAAGATGCTGACTAATGGAACAGACAAACTGGAAGAGATACTTCAAGTTGGACAAAGTGGAGGAAACAAATCTGGACTAGGATTTGTAGGAGCAAAGAAATCTGGTACAAACAAGAAGATCAGGCATGTCAAGCAAATGTCAAATCAGATGTCTCAACACCACTATCAACATCGGGAACAGAGACATATGAAGAAAAAGTACCAAAGATGGAGGTGTCATCATTGTGGGAGATATGGTCACATAAAGCCCTTCTGCTTCAGACTACATGGATATCCTAATCAGAACTCAGGTGTCAAACCTAAGTTGAAAAAGGTACCACATGCTCCTAAATGGAAGAAAAAGGCTACTGCACTAATAGCTCACACTTCCCTGAGGGTTTCTGCAAAGGAAGATTGGTATTTTGACAGTGGATGTTCCAGACACATGACTGGAATCAAGAACCTCCTCAAGAATGTTAAGCCTCACACCACCAGCTTTGTGACCTTTGGAGATGGTGCTAAAGGTGAAATCAAAGGAGTTGGTAATTTGGACTGCCCTGGAGTTCCAAGTCTGAATGAAGTACTGCTGGTAAAAGGACTGACTGCTAATCTCATTAGTATCAGTCAATTGTGTGACCTAGGATTCAAGGTCAATTTCTCAAAATCTGAATGTCTTGTAATCAATGACAAACAAGAGATAGTAATGAAAGGAATCAGATCCAAAGATAACTGTTACTTGTGGGAGCCTGAGAACTCTAATTTCTCATCTGTGTGTTCCATTGCAAAAGAAGAAAAAGAGGTGAAGCTATGGCACCAAAAACTTGGCCATCTTCATCTAAGAGGCATGAAGAGGATTATCTCCTTGGAGGCAGTCAGAGGGATTCCAAGACTGCAAATTGATGAAGAAAGAGTTTGTGGTGAATGTCAGGTTGGTAAGCAGACTAGGATGTCACATCCAAAGTCAAGACATCTGACCACATCTAAGGTTCTGGAACTTCTTCATATGGATCTGATGGGACCAATGCAAGTAGAGAGTCTTGGTGGAAAAAGATATGCCTATGTGGTTGTGGATGATTTTTCCAGATTCACCTGGATTAATTTCATTAGGGAAAAATCTGATGTATTTGAAGTCTTTAAAGAATTGTGCAAAAGAATTCAAAGAGAAAAGGAAGGGTGTATTGTCAGAATCAGAAGTGATCATGGCAAGGAATTTGAAAACAGCAAATTTGATGATTTCTGCTCTTCAGAGGGAATTAGTCATGAGTTTTCTTCTCCTATAACACCTCAGCAAAATGGAGTTGTGGAAAGAAAAAACAGGACCATACAGGAATCTGCCAGAGCAATGTTACATGCCAAAAGACTTCCTATGTATTTTTGGGCTGAAGCTATGAATACAGCCTGCTATGTTCATAACAGGGTCACCTTAAGGAAAGGAACCTCATCCACCATTTATGAACTCTGGAAAGGAAGAAAACCAACTGTGAAGTACTTCCATGTGTTTGGCAGCAAATGCTATATTCTGGCTGATCGTGAACAAAGAAGAAAACTGGACCCTAAAAGTGATGAAGGCATATTTCTAGGATACTCCTCAAACAGCAGAGCTTACAGAGTATTCAACTCCAGAACCAAAACCATGATGGAATCAATAAATGTTATAATTGATGATTATCATGAAGAAATAGATGTTCCTTGTACTGTTGAGACATTCTTTGAGACTTCAATCCAACAGGATGATCTACCCAACTCCACCACAACAGAATCTGAATCAAAGGAACCTAGCAAGATTCCTTCCATCAGAATTCAGAAGGATCATCCAAAAGAGCTCATCATAGGAGATCCCAATAGTGGAGTCATCACAAGATCTAGAGAAATCATCTCAAACTCTTGTTTTGTGTCCAAAATGGAACCAAAAAATGTCAAGGAAGCCTTAACTGATGAATATTGGATCGGTGCAATGCAAGATGAACTGAACCAATTCAAGCAACATGAAGTTTGGGAACTGGTTCCTAGACCTGAAGGAACTAACATCATTGGGACAAAATGGATATTCAAGAACAAGTCAGATGCTGAAGGAGTTGTCACCAGAAATAAGATGGATGTGAAAAGTGCCTTTCTAAATGGGTACTTAAATGAGGAAGCTTATGTGGAACAGCCTAAAGGTTTTGTGGATCCAACCCATCCTGATCATGTCTACAAACTGAGAAAAGCTCTATATGGCCTGAAACAAGCTCCTAAAGCATGGTATGACAGGTTAACAAAGTTTCTTTCAGACAAAGGCTACAGAAAAGGAGGCTTGGACAAAACTCTCTTTGTCAAAACTGAAGGAGGGAAGTTGATGGTTGCCCAAATATATGTTGATGACATAGTGTTTGGAGGAATGTCAGAACATATGGTTAAACACTTTGCTGACCAGATGCAGGCTGAATTTGAAATGAGTCTCATGGGAGAACTAACTTATTTTCTTGGACTACAAGTCTCACAGATGGAGGACTCAATCTTCTTGTCTCAAAGCAAGTATGCTAAGAATATTGTAAAGAAGTTTGGTATGGAGAATGCAAGTCACAAAAGGACTCCTGCTCCTACTCATCTAAAGCTTTCCAAAGATTCAAGTGGGGTTAAGGTGGATCAAAGTCTGTACAGAAGCATGATAGGAAGCTTGTTGTACTTAACTGCCAGCAGACCTGATATTGCCTTTGCAGTTGGAGTTTGTGCTAGATACCAAGCTGATCCCAAAGTCAGTCATATCAATCAAGTGAAGAGAATTTTGAAGTATGTAAGTGGTACTTACAACTATGGATTGATGTATACTCATGGCTGTGAACCAGCTCTGACTGGCTACTGTGATGCTGATTGGGCTGGTAGTGCTGATGATAGAAAAAGCACCTCTGGAGGATGTTTCTTTTTGGGAAGTAATCTGGTTTCCTGGTTCAGCAAGAAACAGAATTGTGTGTCTCTTTCCACTGCTGAAGCTGAATACATTGCAGCTGGTAGTAGCTGCTCTCAAATGATATGGATGAAACAGATGCTCACTGAGTATAATGTCACACAAGATGTTATGACATTGTACTGTGACAATCTGAGTACAATCAACATATCCAAGAATCCCATTCAGCATAGCAGGACCAAACATATTGACATACGACATCACTTCATCAGAGACCTTGTAGAAGAGAAGACAATCAAATTGGAACATGTTGCCACTGAGCTACAGCTGGCTGACATTTTTACCAAGGCTCTTGATGCAAATCAATTTGAAAACTTGAGGGGTAAGTTGGGTATTTGCCAACATGAGGAACTGTAGCAATTAATTTTGCTTAAAACAAGGGTTAAAGGAGTTGTGTTTGGGTTAAAATTATATTTTCACATTTCCTTCAATTCCTTTAAGAAGTTGAATAAACACTCCTTGTCTTCCTTTCCCTCTCGTCTCCTCATCATAACCCTGTCTCTCAATCAGAATTTTCTCCTCAGTTGTTGCTGGTCCTCTATGACTGTCAAAATGTCTCAATCACCATCATCATCCAATACGACTATTTCAACATCTTCCTCTGATCAAGACTCTATGACAATCTCTTCCTGTCTGGACTCTGAAGTCCTGGAGATCTCTTCTCGAAGAAAAGAAGGAACTAACCCCACCAAGGTCAAAGAATTGAGAACAAGACATGCAGGAAAGTCCAAAGCTTCTGTCTCTGGTAATCCATATCACTCTTCTTCTTCAGTTCCCCCTGAAATTGCAAATAGGGAAGGAACAGCCTATGTTAATCAAGCAATAGCAAAGATTGTTTCAAGAATTTTAAACGAGAAACTCTCAGTTCCTGGCATTTCTGTTCCTCTGAACCAAGAAAGTTCAAATGCTGAAACAAATCCAGATGTCTCTAAGGATGTTGAGACATCAAACAAAAAGAAGAATGCTGACATTACTCACAAGAAAAGGAAGAATCCTGAATCTTCTGAGTCTGATGACAGTGCTTGAAGGTTGATTGCTGCTTGGTGGTGTTGATGGTGGAGTTTGGAAGTGTGTTCTGCTGTTGTCTGCTGCTGATCTCATTATTTTGGATAACTGTATAATTTTATGAACATGGATAACTGTAACTTTGGCCCATTTGTGGCTAAAGAGGGGGAGAATATTTGGTACTTGCTTAATTAGTACTTGACATTATATTTTTCTGCTGTCACTTATTTCTGCTGCTATCTATCTATCTCTGATTGTTTAGGGACTTTAGCCAAAAATCTGCCAAAGGGGGAGTTTGTAGGTGTTTAGGTATTGGCTTGCATTTTTGGTAAATCTCAAGTGTATGTGTGAATGTCATGACTGATGTCATAACATTCTAGTTCAGGTTGTACTAACTCATTAGGTACATGTGCAGAAAAATATTGTAATTCAAATACTGATGGTTATAAGTGTGTATCTGAGCATGTTTGCAAAATGATCACATTTTGCTAAATCAGTAGACAGGTTTTCCCAGATGTCATAACAGATGTTATGACATCCTGTTCTGAACTAACAGGATTGCAGGATTGGATAAGTCTGAGTTTTTTCAGGAAATAACTCAGTCCCTTCTGAACAGAATCCTGCGTTTTCTGAGGAGCAACCTAGCTCATCCCTTACCTGGTTAATAAAGTCCTGTGACCTGGTCTTTAGGTCAAACGGAATTAACCCTAGGTTTTTGGAAACCCTAACTGAAGTTGCAGCTGCTATATATTCAACAGAGCTGCTGTTTTTCAAGGATCCCTGCTGATTGATTAGAAGATCAATTTTGTAATCTGTTTAGATTTGTTTATTGTACTCCAAGCAATTATCATTGTGATAAGTGTCTTGGAATAGGTTTCGATTGTAAGGGTTGTGTAGCACTCAAAGCTTTGAAGCAAGAGTGTTTGAATGTCCCTTGACTAAAGCTGTGAAGCAGAGTCAAGTTAGTTGTGTACATCACTCAAAGCTGTGAAGCACGAGTGATTGTGTTGCTTGGTTAAAAAGCTGTGAAGCTTAATCAAGTGTTTGTCTTGAAGAGTGTCTTCATCAATTATTGAGTCAAATTGGTTTATGTATCACTGCTGTGATTGAGGGGGAGTGAGTTGGTACTCAGGTTTAAGTTGTACTTAGATTGGAATTGCATTGGGTAGGTCTTAAGTGAAGGAGATAAACTGGTTGGTTTATTCCTGAATTAACATCTCTTATAGTGGATTCTCTCCCTGGCTTGGTAGCCCCCAGAGTAGGTGTTGTTGCACACTGAACTGGGTAAACAATTGACTGTGTTCTTTACTGCTTTTGTATTTACTGTCATATAGTAAGTCAGATACGGTGTCATAACATTGGACGTGACATTGAGTATCTGCAGCCAGAATTTCACATACATCAGAGTTTAAAATTATAATTTACTTCAATAGAGCGAAAGTTTGAGAATAGATTTTTGAATAAATACTTTTTGCTGAAAAAGATATTATTATCATTTTTAGAAAATAAGCCAGTGGAAAGCCGGATTCTTTAGTGTTAACGAAGTACATACCGATATTCGCATTATTATTATTTCAATTAGAATTAAGTTTTATTACCCAAAAATTCCCCTAATTAATTATTCGCCAGCTATAGCTTTACACAGTAGTTTAGGTTACGTTAGTTCGATTTATAGTCCCTTAGGTTCGATATCTTTTAAAACTACGCGATAGGGCTGTATACTTGCAGTCTCCCGATTAATTTAGACGATAAAGTCGCGATCAAGTTTTTGGCGCCGTTGCCGGGGACTATTTAAGTTGATATCGTAATTTTATTACGAAGTATAGACTATAGCAACTATTTATTTTCCCTCTGTGTATGCCAAATACTCGCTCTCAAGGCGCGCCTTTGCATATACCTATATACGATATCGAGCGTTACCTTAGATTAAGAAGACGAATTCAAGAGTATTTAGAACGCAACAACCTTCCTTCGACCAAACTTCCTGACGTTGAAGAACTCAAGAAGATGGCTGATCCACCTGCTCCTGCTCCTCGTCCTCTTAAGGACTACGCTGTTCCTTCTCAAGCAGAGCCTCATAATAGTATTGCTGCTCCTGCTATCGCTCGAAACGATTTCGAGCTAAAACCTTCGCTTCTTTCCGCCGTTCAGCAGAACCAGTTTTCTGGATCTCCTACTGACGACCCGAATCTTCATCTGTCAGTGTTTGTGCAGTACGCAGACATTGTGAAAGCGAACAGTGTTAACCCCGAGGCGATACGATTGCGCCTATTTCCTTTTTCTCTCAGAGATAGAGCTCGCGCATGGTTCCAATCTCTTCCTTCCAACTCAATCACCACATGGGATGAGTTGAAGAAAGTCTTCTTGGCTAGATATTTTCCTCCAAGCAAAACTGCTATGCTCAGAGCCAATATCAATGGTTTCAGACAAAAAGACAATGAATCACTCTTTGAAGCTTGGGAACGTTATAAAGACATGCTTAGACTTTGTCCTCATCATGGTTTAGAAGAATGGTTGATCATTCACACGTTCTACAATGGTCTCTTGTATAATACGAGATTGACTATAGACGCCGCAGCTGGTGGCGCACTGATGAATAAACCATATACTGAAGTAAGACAACTTATCGAAAGCATGGCTCAAAACCATTACCAATGGGGTACAGAGAGAGTTAGCGTAGAGAAATCTCAAACGAAAGGTGCCATGGTTGAAGTGAATAGTCTGGATCAAGTCAACGCTAAAGTGGAAGCTCTCACTCAGAAGCTCGAGAATCTTACCACCGCTCCCGCAGCTACTGTTGCTGCAATTGCTCAAACTTGCGACTTATGTGGCATTCAATCACATCTTGCTCCAGAATGCCCACTTTTAACAGGAGTTCCAGTTGAACAAGCGAATTACGTACAGGGTAATCCTTACAGCAACACATATAACCCTGGGTGGAAGAATCATCCTAACTTTTCATACAAGAGTAACAACGCGTTATACGCACCTGGACAAGCTCCTGCTACACCACCTGGTTATCCTAAGGCTATTCCAAATCATCCTAATAATGGTCCTAACATGTCTAATGCTCCTAGGAAGTCTAATTTGGAAGTCATGATAGAGCATTTCATCGCTACTCAATCCCAAACCAATAATACTCAATCCCAGACTAATAAGGATGTTCAAAATCAGAATATACACATTAATGAGCAGATTAAGCAATTATCTAACAAGCTTGATGCTTTAGCTACACATAATAAAATGTTAGAAACACAAATCTCTCAGGTAGCTCAACAACAAGCGGCTTCTGCTGCTCCTGCTGGCTCATTTCCTGGACAGCCTCAACCTAATCCCAAAGGACATGCAAATGCTGTTATCTTAAGAAGCGGAACAAAGTATGATGGACCTGTAGATCCCAGAAACAATAGCCCAGCTATGCAACAAAATTCTGTTAAACAATCTGAAACTAAAGATAAAGAAAAAAAGGAAAATCAGAGAGATAATAATGAAGATACCACGCAAAAAGATGAAACTTATGTACCCCCACCACCTTATAAGCCTCATATCCCATACCCTCAAAGGTTAGCTAAAACTAAGAATGTGGGTCAATTCAAGAAATTCGTGGATCTTCTGAAACAACTTAATGTTACAATTCCTTTTACCGAAGCTATAACTCAAATGCCCTCCTACGCTAAATTCCTTAAAGAGATTCTATCCAATAAGAAAAAGCTAGAGGATAATGAAACTGTCATGCTTACTGCTGAATGTAGTGCAATTATTCAAGACACAATGCCTCCTAAACTCAAAGACCCTGGAAGTTTCTCTATTCCATGTGTAATTGGCAAATTTGTCATAGATAAAGCTTTATGTGATCTTGGAGCCAGTATAAGTGTGATGCCGTTATCTATATGCAAGAAACTTGAAATGGGAGAACTCAGACCAACCAAAATGTCCGTTCAATTAGCAGATAGGTCAATTAAATATCCTGCAGGAGTTCTCGAGAATGTTCCTGTACGCATTGGCCAATTCTATATACCAACCGATTTCATTATTATGGACATAAGGGAGGACGAAGTTACCCCAATCATTCTTGGAAGGCCTTTCTTAGCTACAGCCGGTGCAATTATAGATGTAAAAAGAGGAAAACTTACTTTTGAAGTAGGTGAAGAGAAAATCGAATTTATCCTCTCTCAATTCCTGAAAGCACCTACAATTGAAGATACTTGTTACTTCATGGATATCATCGATGAATGTAGAAAAGAAGCTGAGCTTGAAAATGAAGACAATCTCGATGAAAATCTGAGTAGTAATCTAAGTGAATGCTTAGCTATAGCACCAGATCCTACACAATGTTTAAGGAAACCACCCCTAGAATTCAAAACACTTCCTAAAAATCTAAGGTATGAATTCCTAGATTCCGAACTCGAACGACCAGTGATAGTCAACGCAGAACTTGGCGAAACCGAAACTGAAAAACTTTTACAAATTCTGAGAAAATATCCAACAGCCTTAGGATATAATATCACTGATCTTAAAGGAATAAGTCCCTCTATCTGTATGCATCGCATTATGCTAGAAGAAGATTGTAAAACTTCAAGAGAACACCAGAGGAGACTAAACCCGGTTATGAGCGGGGTTGTGAAAAAGGAAGTTATGAAGTTGTTAGAAGCAGGAATCATATATCCTATATCTGATAGAAAATGGGTTAGCCCTGTGCATGTTGTACCTAAGAAAGGAGGTGTCACAGTAGTCGAAAATGAGAAAGGAGAAATCATAACTAAAAGAGTCGAATCTGGATGGAGAATGTGCATCGATTATCGAAAACTTAACAAAGCCACCAGAAAAGATCATTTCCCTTTACCATTTATTGATCAAATGTTGGAACGTTTAGCTAGACACTCTCATTTCTGTTTCTTGGACGGTTATTCAGGTTTCTTTCAGATACCTATTCATCCTAATGACCAAGAGAAAACAACTTTCACATGCCCTTTTGGAACCTTTGCTTATAGAAGAATGCCATTTGGTTTATGCAATGCTCCTGCAACTTTTCAAAGATGTATGATGGCAATATTTGCTGATTTTCTGGACAATATTATGGAAGTCTTCATGGACGATTTTTCCGTCTGTGGACAAAGCTTTGAAGAATGTTTAGAAAATTTAGAAAGGGTATTAGAACGTTGTGTGAAGGTTAATCTAGTGCTTAATTGGGAGAAATGCGATTTTATGGTACAAGAAGGAATTGTTTTAGGACACATTATATCCAAAAGAGGAATTGAAGTCGATTCTGCTAAAATCGAAGTTATTGAGAACCTTCAACCTCCAAAAACTGTTAGAGAAATCCGAAGCTTTTTGGGACATGCCGATTTTTATCGACGATTCATTAAAGATTTCTCTAAGATAACTAAACCCCTAACTGAGCTATTAATGAAAGACGCTGCATTTATCTTCGACGAAAAATGTTTAGAAGCATTTCAAACACTTAAGAAAGCATTAATTTCTGCGCCTATCATGCAAACTCCAGATTGGAATGAACCTTTTGAAATAATGTGTGACGCAAGTGACTATGCCGTAGGAGCTGTTTTAGGACAGCGAAAGGATAAAAGACTCCACGTCATATATTATGCAAGCAGAACCCTGGACGAAGCGCAGATGAATTATGCTACAACCGAGAAAGAATTCTTAGCAGTGATCTTCGCATTAGACAAGTTTCGTTCCTACTTAGTAGGATCCAAAATAATCATATACACTGATCATGCTGCTATTAGATATCTCCTAACCAAAAAGGACGCTAAACCTAGACTCCTGAGATGGATATTGCTACTGCAAGAGTTCAATTTAGAAATCAAAGATAAGAAAGGAACCGAAAATGTGGTAGCAGATCATCTCTCTAGACTAGAAAATCTTAAACATGAACAAGTGCCGATCGATGATGAATTCCAGTATGATAAACTGATTGCCCACTTGAAAGACACAGAACCCGATAAACTCATGGAAACCACCTTAGCCGTCTCCTCGGTGCCTTGGTATGCCGATTTCGTAAATTACCTCGCTGCAGGCGTTTTACCACCTGAACTTACCTACCAACAGAAGAAGAAATTCTTCCATGATCTTAAACAGTATTATTGGGATGAACCTTTACTTTTCAAGAGAGGTCCCGATGGAATTTTCCGCCGATGTGTGCCAGAAGAAGAGATTGAAAACATTATAAAACACTGTCATTCTGCACCTTACGGAGGACATGCGAGTACATCCAAAACTTGTGCAAAGATCTTACAATCTGGTCTCTATTGGCCTAATTTATGGAAAGACGTACATGCCACCATCTTAAAATGCGATAGGTGTCAATGCACCGGTAATATATCTAGACGTGACGAAATGCCACAAAAAGGCATTTTAGAAGTCGAAATCTTTGATGTGTAGGGGATAGACTTTATGGGACCCTTTCCATCTTCATCCGGTAACAAGTATATACTCGTGGCTGTGGATTATGTCTCAAAATGGATCGAAGCTATAGCTCCTCCAACAAATGACACCCGAGTGGTACTTAAGCTGTTCAAGAACATAATCTTTCCTAGGTTCGGTGTACCCAGACTCATTATAAGTGATGGTGGATCTCATTTCATTTCCAAAATCTTTGAAAAATTATTAGGAAAATATGGAGTTCGACATCGCATAGCTACACCTTACCATCCTCAAACTAGCGGACAAGTTGAAGTTTCAAATCACGAGATAAAACAAATCCTTGAAAAAACTGTCGCTACGTCCAGAAAGGACTGGTCCTTTAAACTTCACGAAGCTTTATGGGCTTATAGAACTGCCTATAAAACTCCCATCGGTACTACTCCTTTCAAGATTATTTATGGTAAGTCACGCCATCTCCCAGTTGAGTTAGAACACAAGGCCTATTAGGCCATTAAGAATCTGAACTTAAGTTACACTGCCGCTGAAGAGAAGCGTATCCTGGATATTAATGAATTGGAAGAACTTAGACAGGATGCATACGAAAATGCTAGGATTTACAAAGAGCGCACAAAGAAATGGCACGATAAGCATATATCTAGGAAGAATTTTAACATAGGTGACTTGGTATTACTATTTAACTCACGATTAAAATTATTTCCTGGAAAATTACGATCTAGGTGGTCCGGACCTTTTGAAATTACTCGAGTTTATCCAAGTGGTGCAATAGAGATTAAGGGACCTTCGATTGAACCGTTTATAGTAAACAGGCAGCGTTTAAAACATTACCATCTAACTGAACTCGAGGGAAATTCTCAAACGATAAATCTAGACGAGCCACACACTCGATTAGAAGCCTAGTCTTTAGTTTTATTTGTCGAGCTTACGACATAAAACAAAGCGCTTCGTGGGAGACAACCCACCGTTTTTTATATTTCCTTCTTCTTACTTTTCATTTCTTCTTTAGTCTATTTTTAACAAAAACAAAAACAAAAATATATCTATTTCTTTTCTTTATCTATTCATTATATTTCTCCTCTTTGTCTTATTTCTTTCTATTCTATGTTTTTTTCCTTCTTATCGGCATTTGGCCAATGCTGATCTTCTTTATTTTCTTCTCTTCAGGATACTTCTTGCTACTTATTTCTCTTCCCACTATGTCTCGAGTTGACGATATGCCAGTTAGTTTCAGAGGAAGAAATCAGCGCACCAAATATGAAGTTTTATCCGAGCGTGAGATGTTACCTACTATCTACCTTCATCATGGTGCTATGACTGCTCTTGGTATTCGTGATAGTGTGCTTTTTCTGCTGAATCAGATTGGGTGGGATAATTCACGCCTGATGACTTGCTATGCCACTTATCGGAACCTCACTTTGGAGTTCCTCAGCTCTTTGACATACTTTCCTACTCATGGGTTAGCTTTACGCCGTGGACTTATTATCTTCAGACTTTTTGGCATCACTTTCAAGTTTAACCATCAGGAATTGGGTGAGCTTCTTGGTTTTCCTAATGGCATATGAGTTTATCATGAAACTCAGGAGGAGTATCTTGGATTTAGAGAGCTTGACTATTTTTGGGGATCTATTTCTGGAATCCTTAACCCTGAGCCCGAGGACTTTGTATCAGAGAATATCCATAATCCGGCCTTCAGGTATTTCCATAAGATTCTGGCCCACACCATTTTTGGAAAACCCCAGAATGTCACCACTGTTTCTAAGGATGAGCTTTTTATCATGTTTTGTGCTTCGCAAAACCGTCCGGTTAATGCGATCACTTATCTGATTCGTACCTTTGTGGATCTCATTGATACCGATCATGCACCCATTCGGATGGGAGGTCTCGTCACTATGATTGCAAATGTTGTTGGACCTCGACAACCCTTTAAGCATCTGAATGCTTTTACTGGTGTTACTTGCATGACCATCGAGTTCTGTTTCAACACTGGTATAATTGGTGATCTTGGCTCGACTCAGTTTACCTTGTTGATTAATGGTCAAGTTATGCAGCTGTTTACCTTGCCTAACCCTGCCACGAGTGTGCATAACAAAGCCAACTGGCTTTTTGGTCTTGATCAGCAGCCTTCTCCGCCCAGCACTCCTGAGACTCCGCAAGATTATGAGGTTTTGGAAGATTCTGAGGAAGATCCCACTGCTCCTCCAGGTTATTATGATATGGGCCCTCCTCAACACGATTCTACCGCTCACTCTGTTGCTCCTGACACCGTTATGCGTGAGGCTCCTACCATTGATTATGCGACTGCCATCCACGCTCTCCAGGTGGAACATCAGGCTTTGAGGGACGATTTGACTAGTTTGCGAGCCGATTTCTTTGGTTTTATGGATACTGTTTCTGCGCAATTTCAAGAAGTTTTCGCTTACTTTCATTCTTCCTCCGCTCCTAAGGCAGGACCATCTAGTGGCTAGAGCTTTTAAGTAGTTCATTTTATTTAGTTTAGCTTAGTTTGATTTTATTAGAAATTGCAATATTTTCGTTATGTTCTTTTTATTATTATGTTTTACTTTCCAAATACTTGATTCTTAAATTGTAAGCAACTTTGATCCTCATTCTAAAAGCAATTCATGTTATTTTCTTATAATTATAATGTTGCAGCTTAATATATTATATCATATAAAAATATTATCTTATAAGAATATTAGTATTATTGCATTCTTATTTGTTGCTACAATTTTTAAATATATTCCTTTTTCTGGCTCCTGCATTATCAGTATCATTCTACCTTGCAAGTGAGATTCTTTTTTATTCTTTGCATACTGTCCCTTGTCATTCACACGCTGGCTTGTTCCCAATAAAGTGAGACGCACGCCTCAGCCCAACACTCTGACTGGAGACGCCCGTCTCCAACTGTTCCCACGCCATGCAGCTTTGAGACGCACGCCTCACGCGTGGTCTCCTGTGTCAGACGGTCGCCTCAGCATGTGTTTCGTGCAGAGTAAAAGTTGGTCTTCCCTTGCATTTACTTGTCTTGTCCGTTTCGTTTTCCCATTCAGCCCCAATTAATTCAAATTCAACACTCTTTATTCTCATTCAAATTATATTCTTTCCACTTCCCACCATTAATCCCCATTCATATTTTCCCTCCCATTTTCCAACACCCACTTATTATAATTTATCACTCTTAACTCTCACTCCACTATAAATACCATTCATCCTTCTTTCTCATTTCACAACATTTCTAAACATCTCTACCATTTCCTCTCCTACACCCATATTTTCTACCTTTTCCCCTCTTCAACCCATATCCATCTATGGCTCCACGAAACAACCAAAGACAAGTTAAGCCCGACCGACCACCACCCGACCTATCCAATATCATTTTCCGCGATAACGACGACGGCCAACAACAACAAAAGTATAAAAAATTCTATACCCGTTCCGTCGTTCCTACAAAATACGTAAGTTCGGAGTGTTTGGAAACCTTAGGAATGACCGATAGCATCGTATTCATGCTCAATAACACCAGTTTAACCAGTCTCTGCACAAACCCATGTCCAATCTATGAACCACTCGTGCTTGAATTTCTTAGTTCCTTCTCTTACACAACACCTGTCAACGATCCCTACACAACCGGAACCGCCAACTTCCGCATGTTTAACCAAGAGTACTCTCTTGATCAAGAAAGAGTCGTTGAACTCTTATCTTTCACTCGCGGCGAGCATGTTCATTACAAGCCTTTCGGCGATGACCACGATCTTTCTTGGGATCAAGTCGGCTTCTCCTTATGGAATAATCTAACCGGTCAAACCACGGAAAGTTGGCACGACCTCTATGCTTCTCAAATACATAACCCTGCATTAAGGTACTTTCACCGCGTTCTTGCTAACACCATCTTTGGTCGGACCAATAATCACAAGGTCAACCAAAATGAGTTGTTCATCATTTTCCGTGCCCTTAATGGTCAGGCTGTCAACGTCGCTCCTTTCATGCTCAGTCACATCCACACATGCGTGAACGCGGCAGGTACTAATCCTTTTGTTTTTGGAGGCATCATCACATCTTTAGCATATGCTTTAGGCCTTTCCGCCGAGCTATTTTCTTTGTTACAATATATGATGCCAGCCACTCTTCTTGATGTCATCTATTGCCGAGATTCCCATATAATCTCTCCAAGACATGATGGCCGGTTTACATTAGTGATAAATCATCGTCAAATTCCTGATTTTGTGTTACCTTGTCCGAATCGTATCGACGTCCGAGTCCGCGCCAATTGGCGTTATGCTCTTGATGCACCTGCCACCCAACAACCAAATAATCCCGCTGCAAATTTCGCAGCTATACAGGCTCATATGCTTCGTCAAGATCAGTTGTTCTATGCCATGCAACAAAACCAAGCTGAGACTTTACGTCTCGTACAAGAAGTACAACGTGACCAACAAGAGATGCGACGCGAACAACAAGAATATGCCTTTCGCCATGATCGTAACCTCGAATCTTTGCAAGCTCGCATAGCAGACGCACTTCATCTTAATGATTCTGATTCTGACGTACGACGAAGACCTCGTACTAGAGGACGAAGAACAAGAGATCATGATTCTCAAAGCAACGAGTGATCGCCTTTCTCTTTTCATCTGATTCTCCTTTGTTTTTATCGCATTGAGGACATTGCTCCTTTTTAGTATAGGGGAGTCAGATCATTTCCTTGTTCATTTCTATTTCCTTTGCTCTCTTTGTAGTATTTTTCCTTTTTTTTTTCTTTTCTTGTATTGCAAAATTTCAATTCAATAAAATACTTATTTATGCAAATTTTAATCTCTTATGCAAAAATTTGTGCTTACTCGAATTCCCCCTATTTCTTGAGCCATAACGAATAAAATAAAACAATTTTAACACGTATTTATAAACATTATTCAACTAGTATTAAGGTTGCCTATTATAAATAAGAATTCGAGCAACTTAGCAAAATTGCTATCGTCTTAACACTTCAAAACCCCCGATGTGTTGGATCGATTTAAGTACTTATTATACCAAAACCTTTAAAACTTAGTTTTAGATTAGCCCCGAGTAGTTTATTAAGCAGTCGGCACCGCCATAAACACAAACTACGTGGAGAGCTGATGAATATAAGTGATTGATCAAATATTCTTAAGAAATTGCTTTTATCTGAAGATGCACTTATTAAGTTAGATGGTCCTTACCAGATCATTTAATCCAACAGTTGCAGAAACTATAAATTTAAATGCAAAATAATCCATTATAAATTGGTTCAGTGGTCCCTGGCGCTGAACTTGGTAGGGCGAATTACGGTTCGATCCCCCGCAATTTTTAATTGGAAAAAGGGAGTACCATATGACTAAATTACCAGAACTCCTAGCTGGCTTACTAAGATCAAATTCACTAACCAGTTACTCCACTATGTGCGTGTAAGGTAAAGGGCTTAATGTGATTGCACTAGAATGAAAACGGGTGAAATAAAACGTAGCATTAGGTTAAGCTATAATGACATGACTTAAATTGGTCTGCTTAAATGGGATTGTCCAGTGTTCCTACGGTAACTTTGGTGTTTAAGTTTGACTTAAATTCTCTAACGAAAAATTCAACTTGCAACCTGGTATGAAGTGATGTATGTTCTTATATCTGTGTTTAACTGTGCGTCAGTGATTTTCATTTTTACTTTTGCTTGAGGACAAGCAACGGTTCAAGTATAGGGGAGTTTGATAACACAATTTTATATAGTATATTTGATTTAATTTTCATAAATAATGTTAGTATTTTTATTTAATTATTTCATTTTATTTCCATATTACGCCGGTATTTTTATTGTTTCAGGTATTTTATTTTAATTAGACAAATTGAGCAAAGTGAAGAAATTAAGAGAGTTATTGGACTAAATATGCAAGAAATGAAGAAAAGGGGTGTGCAAAGCAAAAATGATGGATCAAAAGGTTTATTATCTCCAAACTGGGCCCAAACGAAATCAGGCCCATGCAAGCAAGAGAGCCCTAAAGGCACGTGCAAGAGTGAGACGCACGTCTCAACTCTTCTCCTACAATTGAGGCGCCCGCCTCGGACCCTCCCCTTAGTGGGAGGCGTCCGTCTCAACTTCCACGTAGGCCCTAGGATGACAATTGAGGCGCCCGTCTCAACGTGGTCAAGTTAGAACAAGAAATTTGGGGAAAAGGGGTACGAAAATATCTCAAAACGTGGTTACATTCTACCACTATAAAAGGACATCAGGAAATCAAAATTGGGGGCGTTTTTTTTAGCATTATTTTCCAGTTTCAGAATTTACCTTCCCGCATTATTATTTTCCATTGTAATTCAGTTTCCAGCCAGTTCCTTTTCAAATACTTAAATTCTATTTCTGTTGAAGAACCGGGATTTTGTACGAATTGATTCAAGCTTCAAGAATTATTTCCAGCATTTATTTAATTCAGGTTTCTTATTTACATCGTTTTAATTTATTTAATTAATTATTTGCATGAGAGATATTTATTTAGCCATGAATTTATTTACGAATGTTAATTCCTTTAATGTATTCATGTCTGCTTTTATGAGTATGTCTGGCTAAATTATTTAAATATCGATATGTAACGAGTTAATTTGAATGGATCCGGAACAAACAGGCTTGATTATATTTTATAAAATAAACACTTTTTCTGATTTAGTTATCTAATTTATTTTATTAAAAAAAGTTTAGAAACCAATAGAGCGAAAGTTTGAGGCTAATAAACTGACTAAGATTAGAAACCAATAGAGCGACAGTTTGAGGTTTAAAATCAGATAGTAGATACTAGGTATTGTTTTTAAAGACTGCGACAGCGTTTTAAAACCAATTAAACTTTATTTATTTTCAAAAAGTAATTTTAAAATCAATGAGATAGCGAAAGCATACATCAGAGTTTAAAATTATAATTTACTTCAATAGAGCGAAAGTTTGAGAATAGATTTTTGAATAAATACTTTTTGCTGAAAAAGATATTATTATCATTTTTAGAAAATAAGCCAGTGGAAAGCCGGATTCTTTAGTGTTAACGAAGTACATACCGATATTCGCATTATTATTATTTCAATTAGAATTAAGTTTTATTACCCAAAAATTCCCCTAATTAATTATTCGCCAGCTATAGCTTTACACAGTACTTTAGGTTACGTTAGTTCGATTTATAGTCCCTTAGGTTCGATATCTTTTAAAACTACGCGATAGGGCTGTATACTTGCAGTCTCCCGATTAATTTAGACGATAAAGTCGCGATCAATGTGATAATGAATTTTAATAGAATAGACTTCACATACATTTTTTCTACAAAAAGTGTGACCACTATTGCTAAGAGATATAACATTTTAATATAAGCAATGCTATTGTAAAAGGTATAAGTAGTACTTCTAACTCATAAACATACATACATACATATCAATCGAGAAGTAAAAAAAAAAAAAACTATAAATCACACCGACACCACTACTCAGTTGACACCACAAGGAGTAAAATTAGCCATTTTCTGAAGTAATCTACCCTCATTGTTCAATTTAATGACCCCTCCTTCTTCAGCTCCATACTTCTTCATAACTTATTATTATTCCATCCTATAATTTCATAAAGAAAAAGATCAAAGTGGTTCCAAATATGGACAATTAAACATTTATTTCCTACTAGGTATTAGAGCAACAAACATTGAAATTTTTTAGCAAAAGTGGAAAATACTGACCTTATATGTGTCCATATCATGCATAATTTCATTAATGACTTTCTCCCTGTATGTGTCAACCTTGTCACCTAAAGCATTACATAACTCCTCAAGATCAATATACCCAGATTGATTTTTATCAAGATATTCAAATGCTTTATTGATGTGTTTTTCATTGGATATTTTTCTTAGATGAATACAAATGGCTAAAAACTCTCCATAATCTAGGTAACCATCTTTGTCTTCATCAAACTGTAAAAGCAGCACCAATAGGTTAGAAATTTAAGACACCTTTTGAGTAACCCAAAACATTAAAAAAAAAAAAAAAACCCACTTTCGGTAATCCAAAACACAAGTGCTTATCAAAATTAGTGGTTACGAATAATGGCAATAAGAAAGTTAAAAAATCACTCGTGTAGACAACTAGTTTGACAAACTACTAATACATAATAAACTCATCGATTGAGGAACAAACTTTGAATATCCGAGATTATGGCAATATACTCACAGCTACCATAAGTCTTTGCACATTTCCATCAGGAATTTCGTGGTCTAGTGTATGCAACCTTATTCGTAATTCATCCAAGTTAATTTTGCCTCTATTTCCTGTATCAATCACAAAATCCCTGTCACTTTTTGCATCAACTTCTATAGACAATTGCTTTGCAATTATCGTCGATGTTGTTTTTGTAAGCTTGTTCACTACAGAAAATTGAATAAGCTTTGCTCTGATTGTTTCTCCCAATGATTGTTTCTCCCAATGATTGTGCCGCAACCAATAGTCTGCATTAAGTTAACAAGCAATATCAACATTCCCACATTTCAATTTTTCAACTTATTTGTGTGTAGAAAACAGTGTTAGTCTTCTATATGTTTTACGTAAGCAAAGGATTCTATTATCTAAACTGCATATTACCTGACCTCTCGAGGGTAGGATCAAGCATCTTCTGAACAAGGCATTTTGTATCATTAGATATCTTCTTGACAAGCTTGCGCAACCATGGATGATCTGCATTTATTTAGTTAACATTCCAACATTTTTATGGAAAACTGTTCATCACCTAACAGAAAATATTCTACACAATTCTATACTTTACTTCACTACCTAAGAATTCTATTCCATGAACGGCATATTACCTAAAACTTCCTGTGCAGTAAGCCGCCTCTTAGGATCAGGATCAAGCATCTTCATAACAAGGTCTTTTGCTTTTTCAGAAACCTTTGGCCATGGATATCTTTCAAAGTCAATAACAGATTGTATTATTGCTTGAGCAAATCCCTGCTTACTTTCTGCATTTTAAGAAAGAGAGAATTTAGAAAATCAAATTTATCACACAGAAGAACCAAAGAAATATGATGTATATGAAAAGTAAAATAAAAAGTATTTATAATATCATTCATTATCTTATATTACACATACAAATGTAAATACAAGGTACAAAAATATCAGGTAGATGGTTAGGGATAGGAAACAACATTTATTAAGTGATAAATAAACAACTCTTTTTAGGGGATTGAGAAGACAAAAACCAACCTGCCCAAAATGGAGCGTCACCACAAAGTAAGATGTAGAGAATTGCTCCAGCATTCCAGATATCAACTTCAGGGCCATAATTTCTTTTTAATACTTCAGGGGCCATGTAATATGGACTTCCAACTATCTCATTAAATCTTTCACCTGCACAGAATGACAAACTTCAGTTAAATGTACTTGAATGGCAGGACCATATTAGAGAATATTATAATATCAAAATATATATGAGATATAGATTACAAAAGAGTTGGTTAGGGTTAGTTACCAACTAATGCGAGAGTGACCGAGTTTGTTATAACTTAGTGCACTGAAACTTTGTCTATACTTAGGTGGGTGGCTATCCCTTGTAACTAACTTTGGTTCATTCTATTATTCAATACAACATAATTTCTTTACTCTCTTATGCTTTCAGTTCAAATATGAACACTCTTTCAATTTCTAATATGGTATCAAGAGCTTGAGATCTCTCTCAGCCATGGATTCGGCTTAAACGAATCGCTCGTCACCATCACAGAATGCAAGTTCTTTGAAAACGATGATGGATCTTCGTTGAAAAAAACACATTCAAAACCTTCGTGCAGCAAATCACCATCAAGCTGAACAATTCTAACTTTCTATCATGGAAGCAACAGGTTGACGGTATAATCTGAATCCACAAACTTCATCACCACCTTGCGAACCCTATCATTCCTCTTCGTTATCTTTCTGTAGAAGATCGTGCGACAGACACCGAAAACCCAGCATATGTAGCTTGGCATCAACAAGAATCACTTCTATTCACTTGGCTTCTCACTACACTCTCCGATTCGGTTTTTCCCTAGGGTTGTGAAATGTGCTCATGCTCATGAATTTTGGTCTGTAATTGAACAATTTCAGAAAACTCAGATCTATGTGAAATCAATACAATTGCGCTATTAGTTGCTGCATTGAGAGAGGAGATCGCACTATCGCTCAATCTTTAGGTTGAATTCAACAGATCGTTGATGTCCTTGAGTCCATCAGAGATCCTGTTTCACATCATGATCAACTTGAAACGATACTTGATGGCCTTCCTCCGTGTCTATCTTTGGCTGTCCATCATTCAATATCGTGATGAACCTTGTGCACTGATTGTGGCTGAAACAATGCTCTTGTCTCATGAAGCACGACTTGATCGAACTCCTCGCACACCAATTCAAGAACCTCTTTCAGTAAATCTAACTCAAGGTAGTGTATCTCCTTCTTCACCTTACTACCAACTGCATATGAAGTTCAATCCGAAGTGCTTAGTCAGGACAATGTGCAGCACTTCGATAGTACTCGTGGAGGTCGCTCCAATGGTTTTGAGGTGGTGGCAGATATGCCGGCAGAGCTAGAGTTCAATGTCAGATTCGCTCTTACGTTGGACATGATGCACGCATGTGCTACCACCGTTACTTTGCTCAACCTCCTCCTTCTGATCAGTAGAGGAATCCAGTTCCACACCTCATCCCTCAATCTCCTTACACGAATGTTTGTTGAACACTAAACCAGTTGATACTCTTATGGATCCAAGTGTCAAACTCCTACCCAATCATGGTGAGCCTCTATCTGACTTAGGAAGGGATAGGAGATTGGTTGGAAAGTTGAACTGTCTCATAGTCACTCGTTCAAACATTTCTTTTGCAGTTAGTGTGGTAAGCTAGTTTTTAAATTCTCCTTGCCAGGAACACATGGATGATGTTATCGGGATTCTGAGATACATCAAATGAGCTTCAGGAAAAGGTCATGTGTATGAAGAAGATAAAGGGCATACTCAGATAATTGGATACTCCGATGCTGATTGGACAGGGTAATCCATTGATAGACAATCCACCTCTTGGTATTGGAGGAAACCTTATATCCAGGAAAAGTAAGAAACAAAATGTAGTTACAAGATTAAGCGCCGAGGCAGAGTATAGGGTCGTGGCAATGGCAACATGTGAACTCATTCAGTTAAAGCAGTTGCTCAAGGAACTTCAAATTGAAGAAGCAAGACCAATGACACTTGTTTGTGGTCATCAAGTTGCATTACACATTGCTTCAAATTCAATCTTTCATGAGAGGACCAAACATATTGAGATAGACTGTCACTTTGTCAGAGAGAAGATTGAATCATGCGACATCTCACAAGCTTTGTCAACTCTAATGATCAATTGACAGAGGTGTTCAAAAAATCTCTATGAAGTTCCAGAACTAATTATATATGTGGCAATTATATATGTGGCAAGTTTTGTGCATTTGACTTATATGCTCAAGCTTGAGAGGAAATGTTGATATTTGTGTGTGTCAATATATTTTATGGAATATTTCTTAGTTCATTTTAGAATATAATAGGATATACTCTAGCATATTTCCCAATGTAATTAATACGATGAGTTGTATATTTTATTATATAATATATTTTCCGTATTACTATTTAATCACACGGTTTATTCAAATGTCTCTTAATTTCTCATTTTTCAACACACTCTTTCAATTTCTAATACACCGAACTACTAAAATCAAATTTTTAGTAAAAAACATTACCTGGTTTGAAGAAAATTGATGAACTAAAGTCAGTAACTTTTGAAGGCGCTGTTTCATACTTGATTGCAAACAAAATGTTTTCGAGTTTGAGATTCCGATGCATCACGCCATGTTTGTGGCAAATCTAAAACACGCCAAAATACAACCAAATTTATCAAAACCAATAGAGACGGAAATTCTTAAAAGCACGTGAGCGCAACAAAAGTAAATAATCTTCATACAAACTAAAAAATATATACTCTACCCTACCTTTAACTCCAAAAGTCAACATGATAGAACAAAGCACATTGAGATTTCATCAAAGTTTGTTTTATGATAACAAAAAACAGAGAGATATTAAGAATGATGATGATGACCTGAACAACTCGGACGATGGTATTAATGACAGAAGCAGCTCTGAGTTCGGTGAAATGTCCTCTAGCATTGATGCGATCCAAAAGGTTACCATCGGTGAAAGGTCCTCTAGCTTTGATGCGATCCAAAAGGTTACCACCTTCACAGTGTTCCATAACAAGATGAACGTGATCTTCGTCTTCAAACGTATCCTTCAACGTAACGATGTTAGGGTGTTTAGGCAAATGACTCAAGATAGCAACCTCTCTTCTGACCCCTTCAATATCAAGCGCTGTTTTAAGTTCATTCTTGGAAATCGACTTGCACGCAACTTCCTCTCCCGTATTTCTGTCTTTGCAAAAGTATGTACTACGTCCAAAATCTCCTCTATCTAGTCTCTTCCCTAACTCGTATCTAGACTCAATCCCCTTTTCCGTGGGCCTTTTTATAACCACCAGTTTTTGGGGTTTTTGCTTCTTGTTCATACGGCATAGATTTCCAAAGCAATTTTTCATCAAGTGATTTTAATTTTAACGAATTTGATCAAGTCAAGAGAATTATGATGGCAGTGGAAGAAAGAAGATTTAAGGATGACTTCGGAATGTGAAAGTCAAAGATGACCACTTTGTATATTTATTATTAGTTTAATTATTTCTACTCCCCCATTCTTTTCTTTTTTGTCGGTTTTATTGTTTTTAAAAGTCTAATATTTTTTCATTATTAAATTAATATAAGTAATATTTTTAAAGTTATAGTTTCTAAAATTTCAACTGTCAATCTTTTTGTTGATATACTCTTTTTAATTTCCTATCCATAATCTCTTTCCTTTTCAGCTATAATAATTTGTTCATGAATTATACATTATAACAGAAAATATATATAATAACGGTTGTGAAAGACATATAATAATAGTAGTGTGTTTGTTGTTAAAGAGTGTGTGATTGTATGTATGTTGGTTACCACAATGGACATATGAACATTGTTATAAATTAGATAGTGCGCTACTTGTAATTACGGTTTATAGAAACAATCGAATATCTTGGGTTCGAATTGTTGAAATATTATATTTAATATTTAAATATAATTCAAGTTGAGTAAGCTCAAGTTTAATTAGGGTTGTATATAAATAATCATAGTTTGTATTATTATTTGTACAATTTAATTCAAGTAAATTATATAATATTTATTTCCTTTATTCTCTCTTTCTTCCCACACTAAAAGTGTCTCACGCACTAATAAATAAATGAGTTCCGGTTAGATTCTTGATCGTGTTTTCAAGAATCACACGTCAGAGATCGTATTTTTGAGATTCTGGGTTGTTTACTAGCAATCACTGCGAAGATGAATGGTAACAATAGCATTTCGAATTATCTTCCAACTCTTGACAGCAAGAATTGGATTTGATGGAGAAAATAAATGCAATCTCTGTTTGGCTTTTATGAAACCCCATAAGTGGTTACTGATGGCGTTTCTGCGCTGGCTGCAGATACAACCGACACACAAAAAATAGCCTACAACGAAGCCAGGAAGAAGGATTGCAAGGTTGTGTATTGCATTCAGACGGCGCTCGATGCGACGAACTTCTACGGAATCTCTCATGCTGAATCGGCGAAGGAGGCATGTGATATTCTTGTCAAGTACTATGAAGGAGGTGATAAAGTCAAGGTTGTCAATTTGCAGACATTGCATCGACAATATGAATTGTTGTCGATGAGAGAAGACGAAAAGATTGCAGAGTATGTGTCGAAGGTTCAGAAACTCGTCCATCTCATGAAGGATTGTGGTGAAACCCTAACTGATAAGATAATAGTTGAGAAGGTAATGCGTATGTTGACCTCTCACTTTGATCATGTTATCTAGATATTCAAGAATCCAATCAACTTGAAACCCTAAAAGTGAAATATTTGGCTGGTTCGTTGGAAGCGCGTGAGATTATGATTGTCGAAAGGAAAGGAGTTCAAGACTCGATACAAGCTTTGCAGACTCAACCATGGAAAAAGAATGGTGGTTCCAACAAATTTAAGGCAAGTTCGATAAGACTCAGGGCAAGAAGTCTTGGTCGAATCCCCACAAGAATAAGGTCGATGATAGGGCTTCTGAATCCTCGAAAAGAGATGGAGGAAACTATCAAAAGGACAAAGAAGATAAAAAAGGTGTGCAGTGTTATAAGTGTGAAAAGTGTCACTTTGCCAAGAATTGTTGGTACAGGAAAGACAAGGGATCGACAAGCAAGGACGAAAGAGAAAACTTTGCAAACAAGATTCAGATTATTCTGAAGGTATGATGGTTATGGCTGCAGTAGTAGATAACGGTGTCGAATCTAAGATTTGGTCCCTCGACTCAGGCTACTGGAATCACATGACTGGTCAAAAGGTGTGGTTGGCAGATTTCGACGAGTCGATGAAGAGCAAGGTAAAACTTGCTGATAATAGTTCGTTGCAAGTGGAAGGTACTAGTAATATAGTTTTTCAAATGAGTAATGGAGTGAAAGCTATGATCAAATATGTGATATATGTACCTGGAATGAAGTGCAACCTGCTAAGTGTTGGACAATTGGTCGAAAAAGGTTTCTCAGTTGTCATGAAAGATGGAGTTTTAAAATTGTTCTACACCTAGAACAAATTGGTCTTGAAATAGGTTGTCAAAGAATCAGATGTTTAAGACCATGATCAGTTCGACTGAAGTAAAATGTCTAAAATTATTGTCGACCTCAAGGATAGTTGGTTGAGGCATTTGAGGTTTGGACATTTGAACTTTCGATCACTCAATCATCTGATTACTCAAGATATGGTTATGAGTACAACTTTGTCATCAAATGTTTTGCATGATGTCAAAACTGGGAAAAGCTAGCACTTTTGTACATTAGACGGTATCCCTATGTCTTGTGGCACTCCTCTGCATTAGAAGTCTTATGAATCATTAAAAATCATTTTGAAATTGATCAAAGCCATTAAAAACAAGTTTTTGCATAATTTTTCATTGCATGTATCGACACATACGATTTTCAGGTCGACACATGCAACTCAGTTTTGAAGCTTGTAGCCTTTGGAAGGCTCGGGTCGACACGTGCATTGCATAGGTCGACACATACTGAAGCATTTCTGAAATTGCATAAATTCTTATTTTATGTGTCGACACATACGAATTTCAGGTCGACACATCTACTGTTGTTTTAAATCCCGTAGCTTCTGACTTGGTTGGATCGACACATACCTTCTTTCAGGTCTACACATATAGCTTAAACTTGACATATGTGTAGAAACATACGAGTTATAGATCGACACATACTGATTGTTTTGGTCAATTTTTTAAATCTTTTTAATTCCAAATAAATCCTTTTTTCCCTAAATGTCCAAAACTATAAATACATCATTCATGCATCATTCATAAATTGGAGATACCATAAAATTATCCTACATTTGTTAGTCATCTTCAACCTCCAATCTATGCATACACACTAACATTCAATTGTAGCAGTATTCTGTTGGGGTGCCATATATACGAGGTTTGATAATATCCTATTAGGTTCTTGTGTAGCCGGAGATATTAGGTTGATATTTATAGGGGTCTTCATCCAAAAAAACCGTGGATTTATTCTCCAAGATCATTGGTTGATTTGGGGGTTTTCGTACAATACATTCAAGAAGTAATTGCGGCCAAGTGAAGTCCTTTGGAGATAAAGAACGCAAGGGATTCTTTGGGGATAAAGAACGCGAAGGAAGTAGCAAGAGAACGACATATTATAATTGAAGTCTTGTGTTTGCAATAGGTGAAATTGACGGTGTGCAAAAGCTTTAGAGATAAAGTACGCAAAGGAGTAACAAGATCCATTATCAATTTTTAACTATTGTGTCTTGGTCTTTCTCAAGATCAAAAGAGCAGAAAGGGTTAAATCAACAACAAGCATTAGGGTTTATGGAGTTTCTTTTGAACACTTATCTTGTATCAACTTTTTGCATAGTAAATCATACCCACACGCGAGGACGAAAGTAGGGAACTGTGAAGACAAATCCCCGTGTCTCTTTTATTTTTGTTTTTACTTGCTTTGATATCATCAATCAATTTGTCTAATAGCATTGTTTTATCAATTGAATTGTAAGAAATTTTCTTGACTGTTTTTTATTCTAAATCAAGTGTTAATATTTCTTATAATCACTTTCGATTATAAGTGGTTTTGTGTATCAACACAACTTAAGGAAAAATTCTAAAAATTCACTTGCACATCAAGTGTTCGACAAATTGATTTTGTTTGTTCCTTTTAATATTGACATTGGAAATAGAATATCTAGTAACTTGCTACAAACGATTAATAATGTGTTACTCGTTATAAGTTCTATTAATTCATTTTAGTATATTCATTCCATTTAAAATTTATTATATAGTTGCATATCCGAGTTTCAAATAACTATTCGTATAGACGAATCTTTGAAAAAGCTTCCGCTAAACTCTTTGTTAAAATAACTTTTTCAAAACCAGATTTTTTCTAATTTTTTAAAGGGGTGTCTATTCACCCCCTCTAGATAAGTTATCATCGACTAACAAGTGACATTATAATAGGGTGGGAGAACTGACTTTTTGTTTGTTTTGCGTTTTATCGCAATTGTTGCGGATAGCAAGAGTCGCCACTGACTTTTCTTTTATCCAATAAACAAAAGGGTGAAAAGAATAGGAGAGACCTTTGATAGATTTTGAGTTTGGAGGGTAAGTTATGAAAAGGGAAGGTGTTAACACCCTTTTCATCCGTAGTTATCTACATGATCTTAATCACTTGCTCAATTTATTTATTTTGCGTGTGTGCTTTTGAAAACATTTTGGAATGCTAAATAGCAAGGCAGTTTACTTTATGATAACTCTTGTATCAGTCCTCAAGAGTGTAGATAAAGTGTTTTAAAAATGTTTTTGAAAGTGTGAGGTGTGAAAAAGTGTTTTAAGTTGTGAGCAAGCAATTAACAGTAACTACCCACTCAAGGTCTTTCTTATATTTTTCCTCCTCCTTTAGATAGTGTTATCCATACCATTTGTTAGTAGGAAGCCCTATCTTTGGATGTTCGAGGGACAAGTGTAGGTTCGTCGTTATGTTCATTGAAGACAACATGTAGGGATACCTTTAGCAATTCGAAGGGACTGTCATCATATATATTCATAGGCAACATCGATGGACAAAATCATATACCGTAGGCAACTTTGAGGGACATCGAGGGACCATGATCTTTATGATGATTTATAACTGAGGGTCTTTACTAATGGTATCCCTACGTTCGAGGGACATGACCATTGTTTTTTCAAGGCAACGGGAGAGATTACCCTATAGGTGAAGTGTGCAAAGTGTGCTTATTTCAATTCATTTATCTTGCAATTAGGGTTTTCTATCGTCCATTTTTATCTTTCCATACAATCCCTAATTACTCTAAGCATTGCATAAAATATAGTAGCTGAAGGTAAAAGCGGAAATGTAAACCTATGCTATTACAGAGTTTTGGGGCAGTTACATAATAGTGAAGTGCGGAAAATAAAAACTTATAACTATTACATACTAAGAGCAGTTACATAATAGAAAAATGCGGAAAAATAAAGCTACACTATTACAGTTGAACGCGTCCTATACACTTTATCTAGGAAAATAAAAATAAGATGAAAATAGCAAAGAAAATGTTTTAGTGATTTTTTATTAAAAAAATGATTTATGATAATTAATTAAATAAACCTTAAAAACCTAATTAATTTTAATTAAAAAAGGTTAATTTTGAAAAAAAAGTTAATTAAAAACCTAAAACCTAATTAA
The DNA here is from genome assembly GCA_948472305.1 of Vicia faba. Taxonomy (NCBI): domain Eukaryota; kingdom Viridiplantae; phylum Streptophyta; class Magnoliopsida; order Fabales; family Fabaceae; genus Vicia; species Vicia faba. Next base: position 120,800,894 of record OX451738.1, read on the forward strand.
CTTGAATTAAAAAAAAAGGTTAATTTTAAAAAAAAGGAATTAAAAAAACCTAAAACCTAATTAATTTTAATTAATAAAAAATTGTTTATGTTTAATGATAAATAAAAAAAGAGTTAAGTTTGCCACAAAATAGATATGGGAAGAAAAACCAATGGGAATAGAGTTACAAACCAGATAATATAAAAATGCCAAGGGTGGATGTTGAACCTAAATTTAAATTAAAGCCTAAAATTAAATTAAAAACCTAAAATTAAATTAAAAACCTAAAATTAATTATTTGTGTTTATTACAAAAAATCAAAGGTTTGTGAAAAATGTTAGGTTTTATGAAAAAGGTTTTGTTAATTTGAAGAAAAATGAGGAAAACAGAGTAGGGGTGGATGTTGAACCCACACCCTCAAAACTTTCCAACAACATGCTTACCACCAGACCAAGCCTGCCTTGGTGTTAGGATCTGGTCTCAGCGTGTTTTGTAATAAACCTGCAAAACAGACATAGTTAATAATTCAAAAAACATCTTACCCCCTTAATCAAGGGTTGCGAATCCGATGGAAGTATTTTTGTAGGCTAAAACGCAAGGGATCAAGAGTTATGAAGAAAATACGTGGAATCGGTATAACCATGGTGTTTCATGGTTTCGACTGCATGGGACCATTATGATAGTCCAAACCTGTAGTGTTGAATCTCATGAATACATTAAACAAATTAGTATACCATGAAATACAAAGAAAACAAATATATGAAATTTTGTAATGTTAAAACCTATATGGCATGTATGAATGCTTCTATATCCTTTTGATCATGGAGATCGAACCATTCTTACCCTACTGAGTTCTTGAAAGTGAATGAGATGGCTTGTTTGTAGTGAGACGAGGGTTTGTAACAAGGATCTCAAGATTTCTAGGGTTCTTGAAAGAACTTGATATTTTGACAAGGTTGTGGCAAGAGTTTTTTTTGTGTCCTTGTTTGTGTGAAAATAATGAGATTATATAATGGAAATTAGAGTAAAGGTACGGGCTTTGGATGTGCAATTGGGCCTCCAATAACCACAAGCAATAGTGTAGATTTTTATTCACTTGAGTCTGACACATTGCAGGCTAAATCGCAGGGACCTCAGTGTAATGTTTGAAGTTGAAATGTGAAAAAAAATGTAGCCGACATCGAGAAAAAACTATTGTCCGAAAATGAGCTTAATCAGATAAACATTGAATTAGTTATGGATTTTTGAAGTTTCGCCTTAGAAAAACTTATTTTGGGCTCCAGTGTTAACTCTGACACGTTCTTCAATAAAAAATTGGTATTGATCTGAGTAGAATATGGTCTCGACTTTAGAAGTAAAGTTGTAAATCTGAGTCAGTGACCTTGTGTAAAAAGATGGACCCGATCAGATAAAAATTGAATGAGTTATGATTTTTTGAATACGGAGCAGATAAACATATGTCACAATTTTCCTGTGCGAAAACACTTGATAAATCCATATTTTTGGAGACTTTCTGAATGAAATTTGCTTCCGGCCGTGAGAGATGAAAACATAGATAACAACAAGACATAATTTTGGCCACCGGAACGGTTCAAAAAGAGTCACGGTCTTCATGTTATGAATTTTTAGTGCGTAAAAACTGCACTTTCGACACACTTTTTCACCATATTTCTTCGAGAAAACTCTCACATTTCGAGACCTTCTTTAAAGAATTGGATCTCGAGCCGAACCTGAATTTGAGAATACGTCCCCAGGGATATCTTTCCGAAAGAACACCTGAATATGATGAGTCGGGTTGGACTTGTGAATCTTTGAACTCCGAAAGCTGCGAAACGGCGAACTGATCTTCAACATGGAAAATACTCTGAGAACATCCATTGACGAAATAAATGTCACCTATAATCTGAAGAGGCTTTCTAGAGATACCTTGATCCCATAACCATAGAACCAATGATATGCATGCATGTAATGGTGAAATATAATCCAAAAAGGTCGAAATGAAAAGGGTAAATTTTGGGGTACAACAGCTGCCCCTGTTCAATCTTCTTAAACCTGAAGAGTTATATTGGCATGCCCGCCATTCGTGACTTGAAGGTAGAAGATGATTGAACACTTAAGTGCCCAGAAATTTGCACTCGTTTGTGTAGGAGATAACACTGTTGGTTAATGGTATGCTTGAATGGGCTTAAAGATGTCATTCGGAGAGATGACAGAGTGCTGTCAGAGATGGGCTTATAGATGCCATATGGAGTATCCATTGGTAGGTGTGATGCGGTGGGAGAATTGAATTTGAGGTTTTACGTTTTTCGTTCGCAAATGTTTCGGTTTAGCAAAAGTCGCCACCGACTTTTTATTTATCCAAAGGAAAGGTCAAAAAGCACAGGAAAGACCTTTGAGATGTTTTCTTGGGTTCGGGGGGTAGATTATGAAAAGGGAAGGTGCTAGCACCCTTTTCATCCATGGTTTTCCATGGGCTCTTAGTTACTTGTTTTAGATCACTTGCTTTTGCTTTTCAATTATTTGAAATGGTGCTTTTGTGTATGGTTTTGAAAATATTTTGAAAAGATTTTGAAAAGAGGCCTTTGTCTAGGCAACCTTTGTAATGATTCTTGTTTGAATGTATACAAAGGTGTTTGTCTTTTGAAAAATGTTTCGTTTGAAAGTTTGTTTTGGGAAATGTTTTGAAATTGTGTTGTGTGTTTTTGAAAATAGCAAGGATGTTTGCAAGTTTGATCAAGTGACTAGGAGTATCTACCTACCTACTCAAAAGTCTTTCCTACACATTTTTAACCCTTTGACATTGTTGCTTTACCATTGCATTTGGTAAACAACCTTGTGTTTGGATGTTAAACGGGACAGGCGTGGGTCATCGTATGACCATGATAGCAATTATGCTAAGTATCTTTAGCAAGTTTTTTGAGGGACTAGACCATTTTTGTATAGGCAACCAAGATAGCGTCATCGAGGGACTATGATCTTTTTGTTTTGTTTTGTTTTGCCAAGATACCTAGCATGCATACCATGACCATTTTTGAGGCAACAAGTGGATGAAACCCTATGGGTGCTAGTGTGCATTGTGTTGTCATTTTTCATGCATTTTTGTCTTGTATTAGTCATGCTATTTGTTTTGATTTTGGTTATCATATAAACCTTAATCTTTCTATCATGGCATATTTGAAAGCTATAAAGTGCGTAAAAGTAAATCTATGACTATTATAACATTGATATGGGGAGGGGGATACAAGTATGGATAAGGGGATATTTGCAAGAAAAATAAAACCCTAATTCAACTATTACAACCAAATTGAATTCATTGTACAAAATAAATAAATTGACAATATTTAAATAAGCAATTAAATATAAATATGCAAAATGTTTTTGTATTTTATTTTATGTATATAAAATAAATTATTTAATGTATCAAAAATAAGAAAAATGTTATTGATTATTTTTGGAAAGGGTGAAAACCCTAATTTTGTTTTAAGAATATATATATATATATATATATATATATATATATATATATATATATATATATATATATATATATATATATATATATATATATATATATATATATATATATATATATATATATATATATATATATATATATATATATATATATATATATATATATATATTATTTATTCATTTTATTTTTGTACAAAGAAAATAAAAATAATATATATATAAAATATTATAAAATAAAAATGTGTGAAAAATATTATTTAAGTGTATAAATAATGAAAATAAAAATATACAATATTTATGTATTATTTACAAGTTTTTCATTTAAGAAAATAAAGGTATTTAACCTAATAAACTATTTTTGTTATAAAAAATAATAAAATAAAATGTGAAAATTTAAGAAAATGTTTTTGGTAATTTTTTTATTTGGATAAAATAACTAAAAATCAGAAATGAAAAAGAAATAGAAAAATATGAAAAATAAAAACAATGGTCCAAGGGGGTGTAAACAGCAAGCTAAGGGGTGCAAAAACAAGGCAAAGTCAAGCCCAATTGTGATACGGTGGAAGAACTGACTTGGGATTTTGCGTTTTGTGTTCGCAAATGTTTCGGTTTAGCAAGAGTCGCCACCGACTTTTTATTTTATCCTAAGAAAATGTCAAAAAGCACAGGAAAGACCTTTGAGATGTTTTCTTGGGTTCGGGGAGCAGATTATAGAAAGGGAAGGTATTAGCACCCTTTCTATCCATGGTTATCCATGGGCTCTTAGTTACTTGCTTAGATCACTTGCTTTGCTTTTCAATTGTTTGAAATGGTGCTCTTCAATTGTTTGAAATGGTGCTTTGTGTGTGATTTTGAAAAATGTTTTGAAAAGAGGCCATCGTTGTGGCAATCTTTGTAATGATTCTTGTTTGAATATATACAAAGGTGTATTGTCTTTTGAAAAGTTTCCAATGTTTGAAAGTAGGGTTTTGAAATTGTGTGGTGAAGTGTGTTTTGAAAATAGCAAGGATGTTTTTGAAAGCTTGATCAAGTAACTAGGAGCTATCTACCTTATTTCACTCAAAGATCTTTCTTATGTTTTTAACCCTTTTAACAGTGTTGTTTCACCATTGTATTTGGTGAACAACCTTGTGTTAGGATGTTAAACGGGACATGCGCGGGTCATCGTATAGACCATGATAGCAATGGTGTCAAGTATTTTTGGCAATTTTTCTTAAGGGACTTGATCATTTTGTTTAGGCAACTCAGACAGCGTCGTCGAGGGACTATGATCTTTTTGTTTGTTTTTATTTTGCCAAAGTACTTGACATGCAACCATGGCCCATTTTTGAAGGCAACAAGTGGATTGTAACCCTAGGGGTGCAAGTGTGCATTGTGTTTGTTTTTCATGCATATTTATCTTGGATTAGGTCAAACTAATTGTTGATTTTATTTGCATACAAACCCTAGGTCTAAGCATGGCATAATTGGAAGCTTTTAAATGTGCGAGAATTTAAATGCTACACTATTACAACATGATATAGGGAGGGGGTACAAATTTGAATTGGGGGTATTTGACAAGAAATTAAATTCTAAGTTATTACAACCAAATCGAATGTATAGGCAATATTTAAATGTACAATAATTGAAATAAATACAAATAAATAAAAGTCAAATAAAATGTATTATGCAAAAAAAGATTTTTATGTATGTAAAAGTATATTTTTTGATGTAAAGTAAAAATAATAAAAATAAAGTCAATTTTAATTATTTGATATTTAGGGCAAAACCCTAATTCTTAAATAAACAATATTATTTATTAATTATATATAATAATATATTGACTTATACACAAAATAAAAGTATACTGTAAAAAAGATATTTTTTAGTGTAAAGTAATAATAAGAATGAAAATGTATTATTTTTTATTTTTGTCCTAATTATTTAATAAAATAAAGTATATATATATATATATATATATATATATATATATATATATATATATATATATATATATATATATATATATATATATATATATATATATATATATATATATATATATATATATATATATATATATATATATATATATATATATATATATATATATATATATATATATAAATAAAAATAAATTATTTACAAAGATGTGTATATTCAAGAAAATATTTTCAAGTGTAAATAAAAATAATAAATGAAGGTAAGTATATTTTTTATATTATTTTTTTGAGTTTTAATAAAAGAAAATAAACTATTTACATATTTATACTAGTAATAAAAGCAATAAATGTGAAATAAAAATGAAAAAAATATAAAATAATTTTTTTGGCATTTTTTATATTTGGACAAAAAATAATAAAGTCAGAATAAAAAATAAAAACATCAAAATGACAAATATTCAAATAAATGGGCCAGGGGGGTGTAAACTAAAAAATGGGGTATCAAAAGTAAAAGGAAACCAGGCCCAGCCCAGAATCCACTTCTTCTTCTTCCTCTGAACTGTATCACGCGCGCCTTGTACAAAAAATGCTATCTCCTGATTCTTTGATTTTTTGACAAAACTCATAACATGAACATTGTAGAGAATTAAACAACGAATCCAACCATATAAAAAACTTGGATTAACTCTCAAAGACCAGAGAGAATTTCTCTGGCCCTAATTTCTAACCTAGTTTTTTCAGAAAATTCATGAGTGAAATTCTCTTAGCACGATTAATGTAAATGAAAACTAAGCATATGTATGGCTTCAGGGCTATGAGTACAACACATTTCATTCACAAACCTAAGCCTAACCATTCCCAAATAGAGAGATAGAAGTCCATGAAATACTTGTTTCAGTTGACTTCGAGCTGGACAATGTAGCAACCTTCAATGGTGTTTGAGCTTCTTTTGAGCTTGCCTGAGGTCCAAGGAAACTTTTCCAATGCTTGGCTTGTTTTGAAACAGCTTGAATCGTGCTGTAGAACTCAACCTGCAGAGCTTTGAAACAAAAATGGAAAAGTGTGTTAGAGGTGTTACAGCTAGCAATGGATGATCTGGATAGCTCAGGTGAGTTGATTGGAAGGTGTTTGAAGTATCTTGGGACAAAATGCACGATGGAAATTGGTTATGGCTTCAAGTTTGCAGAGCTTGCCCTGTTTTGCAGCAAAACATGGATTTTGTGTACAAGGGGGTTTGGTAGGCAAAAGGGTCGTGTTTCTGGCTTGTTGGAAGGTATGAGACTTGTCTACAAGGTTTGTGTAAGCTGGTTTCAACAGATGTGAGAGATGGATATGTTTTTGCAACTTTTCTTCTTTTTCAAGCAAGAGTGTGTGTCCTCCCAATGCAGGCCTGTACAAGCCCTATATCATGCTGCACATTTTGCTCTTGGTTACTGGAATTAGTGGATTTGATCCTGCCTCAAAGATCTGGCCCCATGCCTCAAGGATTTTGTTTTGACATAAAGTGAAGTTTAGGCAAAAATGGCATTGTTACTTTTTCCTTTTAAGGCTTAAACTAGTGTATAATGCCCTAATGACCAAGAAAATACCTTAACTCAATGGATATGCATTAAATAAGGAGTACAAATTAGTTTTGAGGCCTGCAATTGTGAACCAAGCTAGCTAGATCAGATTTGCAAATTGGTATGAACATGTATTGGCCATGGACAAAAGTGAGTTTTTGCCAACTTCGAGCATTCAATTCTCTCTAACCATAAGGGTGTTTGAGGAGTTCTTGGACAATTTGGAAAGCTTGGAACATGTAATATAATCTATCTTTAAAATTAAACTTGAAACTCTAAGTGGAACTATGTGAAAAATGACCAAGAAGATGGGTCAAAATCCTGCCTAAACTAGGGCAAAATTTCTCTAAGTTAAAAGTTTTAGGTACCCTTGTTCCAAAAATCATAACTTGAGATACAAACTTATTTTGAGAAAACTTTGTGAATCAAAGTTGTAGACTTTGTGATGTACTATGACTTTCATGTTGCAAGTTTTGTTTGAATCCATTTTCATCTTGGTGAAAAAATGGGACAAAGTTAGGAAAAAATAAGAAAATTTCATAACTTAGAAAATTTCTAAGTTATGAAATTTTTCCATTTTAAACCTGTAGCGATAAAAATGTAGCGGGGTAAATCGGAGATCGAATTATTGATTAATTCGTCTCACAAAGCAAGAGTCGCCACCGCGCTTTATTGTTTCCAAAGGAAAAGGGAAAAGAGCGAAATAAAACCCTAAATATGCAATGTAAATAATAATAAATACAAAGCGTTTTTGAAAAGAGATCTTATGGTTCGGGGGTTGGTTATACAATGGGAAGGTACTAGCACCCAATGCATCTATAGTACTCTATAGGAACCTTTTGAAATATCTGTTTTATTTAAAATTGATTGCTTGATTGAAAATAAATCGTTTTGGCCGAAACAGGATACGGGCGGTTTTTTGAAGTTGCGACGACCTAATATCGAAGTTTTTGCTTAAAGGGGCACAAATTTTGAAAAGGGTGAGTATTTGAGGAAAAATTATCCTAAGTTTTAATGAAATGCGAAAATTCGCGCAGTTAGACTTGAGGACATGAAGTCAACAAATTTACTGTTTTTCCTTTGGATTTAAGCATAAACCGAATAAACAAATAAATACACGGACAAAATATGCGAATAACGATTAAATAACGATAATCTAAATGATGGAATAAATGATGCGAATAATGCGTTTTTTATGATTTTTGGTTTAATGTTAACGGGAAGAAAGTATTTTAAATTTTTACGCATTTGGATAAGGATAAAAAACAAAAGAATTATTTAACGAGGACGTAATGTTTTTTTTAGTTTTAAGTTATTAAGTTTTTGATATATTTGATATTAATATTAATAAGACAAGAAAATGAGTTAATAAAATATTTTTTAGTTTCTTCTATTTTTTATATGTTTTAGGATTTTTGATTGATAACGATGCAAGAGAAAAAATAATTAATTAATAAAATGTCTACAACCTTAAATTCTATGTTTTTTATGTATATAAATAAAATACTTATTTAAAAAATTAAGGGGGTTCCAAATTAAGTTAAAGATTAATAATTTACCTTAGTGAAATAAAATTAAAATTTTTAAATTAAATCCAACATTAAACTAAGAGGTCAACTAATTAAAAAACCTATTGAGACATATCTTTGTTTTTTAAATATAATTACCAATTAATTAACATAAATAATAATTCCACAAAAACAAATTATAGAAAAATAACAAAAGAAAATATATCAAAAATAAAACAAACAAAAGTGGATGGGCCAGGGAGCTGAAGGCCCAACGCAAGAACTCAGAAACGAGAGGGGGGTGCAAAAAATCAGGTTGTGGGTTTTAAGGAAAAAGGATGAGGCCCATCAGTTGACAAAGCATTAGGGTTAATTTGTTTTAACATAAGATTAAGGTTTGGCTAAGCAGAAACGGCGCGCCTCTTCTTTGATCTCCTTCTTCGCATCTTCTTCTTCACACTTGCCTCTGAACCTTGCTGTCTCTCCTTGCCATGGCCACCCACTCCAGCTCCTCTTCCCTCCAGTTGAACGAGAAACGGGACGGCTACGGATTCGGTAAGAACGTGATTGATTTCGTTAATGCTTAATTCGTTTGCATGTTGATTTTGATTCCATAATTTCTATTCTGTTGATCTTTATTGGATTCTTATGTTTGATTGTTAATGTTTGATTGAGGATGTTCAAAGAAATAAAAAAAAGAGAAGGGACCGTTACCTAGGTGGAGACGGAGGAGGAGCCCGGGAGCGACGGAGGCTAGACGGCGAGGAGAGGAGAAACGCGAGCTCACCTTGGTGACCGGTATTTACGTGATTTTTCCTCTTCTTCTTGTTGTCGTTGTACTGTGATGCTTCTTCTCCTTGTTGGCCTTGGTGCTGTACGTCTGTTTTTTTCTTCTTCTTGTTGAGACTGCTACTGTTTCTCTTCTTCTTGTTGAGACTGCTACTGTTTCTCTTCTTCTTGTTGAGACTGCTACTGTTTGATGTATGTTGGTCTGAATAATTGTTTTTTGGTATGATGTTGGCTTGAGAAATACACTTTGAAAGGCCAGTGATGGTAATACTGAGGCCTAGCCTGTTGCCTTAGAAATTAGTTATGGCTTGGATCGTTTCAGGTTTTTTTTGTGGAGGATGTTCAGGCTTGGTGTAATAGACTTGACATGGTTATGTGTATAGGGATTTCGTGTTGGTTGGACAGGTTGATGGAAATTGGGGCATAAGTCTTTGCTAGGCCATATTGATGGTGTGGTTGGAACTGGTTCTTTTGTGTGTGATTATTTTCGATAGCTATGTGATAATAAGATGATGATGTTGGCTTGAATGGCTCAATCAATTTTGCAAATTTTTGGCCATATGGTTGGAAATAGTTTTTGACAGTATATGGATGATTATGCAGGTTTGCTGAGCTTTGTATGTTTTTTCTGATAACTCTTTTTCTCTAAGTTTTTTTGAAGGCTTTGATATCTGATCTCATATTGGTTTCCTTTGGTTATTGTTATAACAACTTCCCTCTCTTCTTCTCGTTACAGGCTGGGAGTTTTTTGAAATATGCTTTTGGGATTTCCTGGGCATTCTGCACTAGACTGTCCCTCCAATTTGTTTCTATTCTTCTTTTATGTTATTATCTCTACTGGCTATATTTTATAGTTTGTCTTGTATATCCTTTTTCTACCTATGCCAAGCCTGTAAAACCCACACTTCTCCCTCTCTTTTTCTCTCAGTATAGCTTTGATAAAAAAAGTGATAAGCTGTACTTTTTCTGAAACTGCAAATGGCCAGAAAATGATGAAAATGGAATGTCCATATTGCTTGCATATGTAGTTAAACTGCATGTACTTGTATGCTGTATGTTTTTGAAATGTGCATTTGGGATTTGAAAATAATGCAGCTAATTTAAACATGCAATTTTTGGACAAAATAAACTTGTGCATTCATTTAAAATTCCTTTCTTTTTTGTGAACCGGGAGAAATCCCGTGATTTGCAAAAAAGAGTAACTGATTCCGGCCATTGCTTTTAATGATGAAACTTTAATAATTTCGCTTTTTTTTAATCATTTATTCGAATTCTAATCTCTTTTTTTAATTTTACAGGTAACATTAAGTGAGCAGACAAAACGCATTGGATCGGAAGTTTTAGAATTAGGAATATTAGATTAGTTTTTTTTTATTTCATTTTAGTTTTTGTAAATTTATTATTGTAATTTATTGTAATAGATACAATGTTTACATAATAACTGTACAATTAGAAAAATGAATAAAAAAACACTATTTGCCAGTTAAGTTCTTCTTTCTCTTTAATTATTTATTTATCGTTTACAATTCTTTAAACGAATAATAATTGAAAACGAATTTCAATTACCTACATTCAGAATAATAAACAGATAAATAAATAAGTATCATTGATCAATTAATAACCTCAATTATTTAATTCTTCATCCATAACTTTCTAAATTATAATAATTAAAATAGGGTTTCAATTATTTAATTTAGAATGACAAATGATTAAATAATTGTTATTGACCAATGAACTTTTCCGAATATTTATTATATTATTCATAAACCTTTAAATTATGTAATAACTGAGAATAAATTCCAGTTATTTAAATTTAAGATAATGAGTAATAAATAAATACTGTCCGCACAATTAATGCGCCTCTTCTCTAATGTTTATTTTATTATCTATACATCTTTAAACTACGTAATAATCGAAAACGAATTTCAATTATTGAGATTTAAGATAATAAGTAATTAATAAACATCATTTTAGCACGAATCGATTAAATGATTTAATGTTCAGCATAAATAGCTCTTGGCCTGAAAAAAGTTAGGAATTTTAAAATCGATGGATCGAAACACTTGTAATGTAATAATGCAGGTAGGAGACAATATCTTAGGTCAAAATTTGGGGTACAACAGCTGCCCCTATTTAAGTTTCTTCTATCCGGAGATATGAAGATTAAAATCTTCGTTTCGACGAGATTGAAGGTACTTAAATACATAACTACGCAAATTTTGTCCTAAGATGCCGTCGTCATGTTTGATATGAATGCAGCGATCGAACTCACAGAGAAAGATATTGTGAAACGAGACAATGTTGGGGGAATCGAACACCAACAAAACACAGCGACATGGATTATATATTACTGGGGAAACAAGCTATCGACTTCAAACGACAGACTCCCGACAGCGAATGAAATCGAGGGAATATAACCTCTAACCCTAACAAAGAGAGCATCTTGCATAGGCCATAACAGATCATTGATCCAAAACAGTGAGTTCACGACCCAAGGCCAGCGATAGACAAAAAATATTAATCTTGCTGATGATGGATTACCGACTTCTGAAGGTAAAGATCCATAACAAACTTCTCTGCGAGATTTCTCGAAAGATACTCATTAATGCTGAAATAATAAGATTGTAGATACACAAGCTGCTCAAATAAAGAAGCTGTCACTTGCTGTCTTCCCAAAAATATTATGACATACAAGCTGCTCAAATAAAGAAGCTGCCGCTTGCTGTCGTCCAGGGATGTCAATAACATGCAAGTTGTTCAAATAAAGAAGCCGCCACTTGCTGTCGTCCAAAGAAAATACCGATAATATACAAGCTGCTCAAATAAAGAAGCTGTCGCTTGCTGTCGTCCAAAGAAAATACCGATAACATACAAGTTGCTCAAATAAAGAGGCTGCCACTTGCTGTCGTCCAAAGAAAATACCGATAACATACAAGTTGCTCAAATAAAGAGGCTGCCACTTGCTGTATTCCATAAAGTAATAACGCACTGGTAACTCATGAAGAGTTTGCTGCTTGTCGCTTTCAGAAAAATAAAATGACGCACTAGTAGCTCGTGAAGAACTGCCGCTCGGCGCTTTCAAAAAAAGTAAATAACGCACTAGTAGCTCATGAAGAACTGCTGCTCGGCGCTTTCGAAAGGATAAAATGACGCACTAGTAGTTCATGAAGAACTGCTGCTCGGCGCTTTCAACAAGTAAACGTACAAGTTGCTCATGAAGAGCCGCCGCTTGTCGTTTTCAGCAAGTAAACGTACAAGTTGCTCATGAAGAGCTGCCGCTTGTCATTTTCCAACGGTGTCTATAACGCACAAGTTGCTCATGAAGAGCTGCCGCTTGTCGTTTTCCAAAAACAAACAGGAGGAAATTGCGATGATACTGGCAGAGAATAAAATCCTCGTCAGAGAGAACCCTGAATCAATCCTTCCCGAGGAGATCACATACTTTAACGTGCAAAATAAATGCACCAACTGTTTGGATCGATTTCACTGGGGAGAATCAAAGAAATAGCCTATGCAAGAGGCAGCAACTTCATCCAGGAATAACCTAGAAAGAGACAGTCAAACAAGACTCCACCCGATGAGAAAGTAACTCAATTGGGGAATTCCTCGTATTCAGAAATGGGCAGGGTAGGCTAAACCAAAATCATCCATGAGGATTAGCTCAGTTGGGGAATTTAGAAAGGAAGCACATTTTCTGCCTAAGCTAACCTTCTACTTGGAAAGAAAAATGTACGTTGTTCGAATAAACAAAGTACGACCCAAAATCAACGGCAAATGTGGATATGCATGCTGATATGAGTGTAAATGAATAAATGAATGTTATGCTGACAAAACAGACAGATGGAATATCTTGGAGATAATATGCTATCACAGCAAAATAGATACTCGGCCAATCTTGAAAAGACGGAAGATAAACGGAATTGGAAACACACAACAACGTCGGAGGGTATCACGCTACAAGGTCCAAGTCTTCTGAGGAGAAAAGCATCCAAATCCAATCTTCTAACACCAATAGATCACGGTATGAGACAAAATGTACCACACTTCAGAAATCTCCCAAATAGAGATAGCCAAAACAATGCTTAACTGGGACAGCTGGGGAGCCACCAAACTTAGTACCCCGAGAAACACAAGTTTACACAACCAACACCTCATGGCGATTTTGAAATAAAACATGTTCATCATGCGAGGATAAACTACTGTACTGCTTCGCATTTCATGGCTTGACCATCCTCGGAACGACTGTTAATATTCCTTTCGTTATCCACGACACATATTTAAAATAAAAACACTTAAGTAAATTTGTTTCAAGTATTTTTCGTAAAAATTAAAATTTTGCCTACAAAAGGTAAATGCTCAAATTTCATTAATAAGAGGTAGTTCGCTAACAATGCGACTCCAGCGGTTTACAAAAGCTTGGGGAAATAATACATGAAATAACAGGTCATACAAAAACAATGATCGCTATTTTCCCTAACAACTTTGAATTCCAAAATGTGTTCAGATGCCGAGACTGATTTGACCAGAAATTTGCCTAAGCGAAATACTTCTTGACTGCATCGGCGTTCAAGGGACGTGGGAGTTCTTCACCGTCCATACTGGTGAGAATCATGGCACCCCCAGAGAAAACTTTCTTAACAACATATGGTCCTTCATAATTCGGAGCCCACTTGCCCCTAGAATCAGGTTGGAAAGATAATATTTTCTTGAGTACAAGGTCACCTTCTCTGAACTCGCGCGGTCGAACCTTCTTATCAAAAGCCTTCTTCATCCTTTGCTGGTACAATTGACCGTGACATAACGCTGTCAATCTCTTCTCTTCGATTAAATTCAACTGATCGTATCTACTTTGACACCATTCAGCCTCAGAAAGTTTAGCTTCCATCAACACTCTCAGAGACGGAATCTCAACCTCCACGGGGAGTACTGCTTCCATACCGTAAACTAGGGAAAATGGGGTCACGCCCGTTGAAGTTCGAACTGAAGTACGGTACCCGTGTAAAGCAAACGGAAGCATTTCATGCCAATCCTTATAAGTTACCACCATCTTCTGGACAATCTTCTTGATGTTCTTGTTAGCAGCTTCAACAGCCCCATTCATCTTCGGTCTGTAAGGAGAAGAATTATGATGTTCGATCTTGAACTCTTCACAAAGCTCTCTCATCATCTTGTTATTCAAATTTGAACCATTATCAGTGATGATCTTGCTCGGGATACCGTACCGACAAATGATCTGATTCTTGATAAATCTGACTACCACCTGTCTGGTTACATTAGCATAAGATGCTGCTTCCACCCATTTAGTAAAATAATCAATCGCTACCAAGATGAAACGATGACCATTTGAAGCTTTGGGTTCAATCATTCCAATCATGTCAATGCCCCACATAGAGAAAGGCCAAGGTGAAGATATGACATTGAGGAGAGTCGGCGGTACGTGCATCTTGTCCGCATAAATCTGGCATTTATGACATTTCTTCACATACTTGCAGCAATCAGATTCCATTGTCATCCAGTAATAACCAGCTCTTAACATCTTTCTAGCCATTGCATGTCCATTGGCATGAGTGCCAAAGGATCCTTCGTGCACTTCTTGTATCAGCATGTCTGCTTCACGCCTGTCTACACATTTGAGCAAGACCATGTCATAATTCCTCTTATACAAAACTTCTTCATTGAGAAAGAAACTGCTTGCTAATCTTCTCAACGTCTTCCTATCTTTATTGGATGCCCCAGGCGGGTACTCTTGAGTTCGAAGAACACGTTTAATGTCATGGAACCACGGTTTGTTGTCAGTGACCTCTTCCACTGAAAACACATGAGCAGGTCTGTCAAGGCGCATAACTCAGATTGTAGGCACGTCGTTCCAATCATTCACTTGAAACATTGAAGACAAAGTAGCTAAAGCATCAGCCATTTGATTCTCGTCTCTAGGGATATGATGTAATTCCACCTTGTTAAAGAAAGTTAACAACCTTCTAGCATAGTCTCCGTAAGGGATCAAACCAGGATGACGAGTCTCCCATTCTCCTTTGATTTGATTAATTACCAATGCCGAATCTCCGTAACTATCAAGAATCTTAATCCTTAGATCCACTGCTTCTTCGAGACCCATGATACATGCCTCATATTCCGCCATGTTGTTCGCGCAGTCAAACTTCAGTCTTGCCGTGAACGGGATATGAGTACCTCGGGGAGTAACGATGATTGCCCCAATTCCATTTCCATAGGAATTCACAGCTCCGTCAAATATCAAACCCCAACGGGATTCAGGATCAAGTCCTTCTTCAGGTAACGTCTCTTCACAATCTTTAGCTTTCAAGTACATAACATCTTCATCCGGGAAATCGAACTTGATGGATTGATAATCTTCAATTGGTTGGTGAGCCAAATGATCGGCTAAAATACTCCCTTTGATCGCTTTCTGAGTGTGATACTCAATGTCATATTCGGATAACAACATCTGCCAACGGGCTATTCTTCCAGATAAGGCAGGCTTCTCAAAGATATACTTGATCGGGTCCATTTTGGAGATCAACCAAGTAGTGTGATTAATCATATACTGGCGCAGACGGCGAGCAGCCCAGGCTAAAGCACAACAGGTTTTCTCAAGTAATGAGTACAGAGACTCACAGTCTGTGAATTTCTTACTCAAATAATATACGGCATGTTCTTTCCTGCCGGTCTCATCTTGTTGACCAAGCACACATCCCATGGAATCTTCCAATATAGTCAGGTACATAATCAAAGGTCTTCCTTCCACCGGAGGAATCAAAATGAGAGGTTCAAGTAAATATTCTTTGATGCTATCAAAAGCTTTCTGACAATCTTCTGTCCACACACATCCTTGGTTCTTCCGGAGAAGCTTAAAAATCGGCCCACAGGTAGCAGTCATATGAGATATAAATCTAGAAATGTAGTTCAGTCTCCCAAGGAATCCTCTTACTTGTTTTTCTGTCTTGGGTGTGGGCATAGGATCATTGTTTTCGATGGTTAAGTCATGGACTAATCTGCACATATGATTATGCTTTATTTTAGAAATCGATTTGTGAAAATAAAACAAAATGTTATTAATTAATTTTCATTGTTATTTCCCAGAAAAAAGTGAAAAATAAAACAGCAGTGGACAAAATAACATTTTTATTCATTAAAGGGAAATACTTGAAACAAAAAGCCCAGACATCTCCCTTTTGCCTTGGGCAGAGCAAAAGGAATTATTTTTCATATCCCGACACAAAATACGTTTCGCCTTGGGCAGAGCGAATTTTTCAAAGGAAAATAAACAAAACATTACTCGGAAATGTGCATAACCACAGGAACATCAACAGCTATCCAGTTTTGGCAAGCCAACCCAGGCGTCACGAAATCCAGTTTTAGAAGACATGTGAAGTGTTGGATGATGCATGATATGCAAAAGAAAGTTTTTTATTTGACTTTCACGGAACTCAAGATATTAAGTTGTAAACATCAAAGTGTGAAGATAGAAGATGAATTTTGAATTGGATCAAAGCGTCGATCAAGTTATCATCAAGATCAATCATCCATTTTGGTGGATTAGGGTTTTCACCCTATCAACACCCAAGATCCATTGAGCTTGACGAAACTTGTGATGTTTATAAAGAAAGACCTCCAAATTCCTTGAAAGTCAAGGGAAAAGGGTTTTATGGATGCATGAATGCATGGCTATGCAACAACCACAAGCAAGGTCACAAACATGGGGTTAAAAGGTTCAACATTCCGCATGGAGTCGAGGGTAAAGCCCACCCCAAGGTATGTACTAATGGTTCAATCACACCTGTAAGACAAGGTTCTAAGAGTTCCCAGAGTCTACATTCCTCCTTCGGATATTACCAACGTCTTGATTACTCAATAATTAGCAATATTCTTAAGAGAAACTCGTCCGAGCGTAGCATCGCGTAACAACTACTTCCGAATTACTCCGTTATAGTCTCCGCGCTACACCTAAAAAGGCCAAGATGGGTTAGGGTTCTACGGTCCTCAACTTCTCGGGCTCCTAGGTCGAAAATAATAATGTCTTCCCGATTACTCGGTAAACAAATATTAAGTTCAAGAGGGCCTTCCATTGAGTGGGGGATCTCATGCCTCCTTCTTCGGGATTACTCCCTCAAAGTTAACATGACTATACCGCTCGTCCTATTCCTTAAGTGTTACTTAATCCGGGTATAGGATTCGTCCTTTGCAAAAAACCCAAACACCCCAAATTTAAACACATAATCAAGCAAATCAAATAATAGTAAACAGATAAAACAAATTAGGCTTAACCCACTTAGGGATGGACCAGCAAGAGGTCAATCTATCCCCAGCAGAGTCGCCAATTCTGTAGCGATAAAAATGTAGCGGGGTAAATCGGAGATCGAATTATTGATTAATTCGTCTCACAAAGCAAGAGTCGCCACCGCGCTTTATTGTTTCCAAAGGAAAAGGGAAAAGAGCGAAATAAAACCCTAAATATGCAATGTAAATAATAATAAATACAAAGCGTTTTTGAAAAGAGATCTTATGGTTCGGGGGTTGGTTATACAATGGGAAGGTACTAGCACCGAATGCATCTATAGTACTCTATAGGAACCTTTTGAAATATCTGTTTTATTTAAAATTGATTGCTTGATTGAAAATAAATCGTTTTGGCCGAAACAGGATACGGGCAGTTTTTTGAAGTTGCCACGACCTAATGTCGAAGTTTTTGCTTAAAGGGGCACAAATTTTGAAAAGGGTGAGTATTTGAGGAAAAATTATCCTAAGTTTTAATGAAATGCGAAAATTCGCGCAGTTAGACTTGAGGACATGAAGTCAACAAATTTACTGTTTTTCCTTTGGATTTAAGCATAAACCGAATAAACAAATAAATACACGGACAAAATATGCGAATAACGATTAAATAACGATAATCTAAATGATGGAATAAATGATGCGAATAATGCGTTTTTTATGATTTTTGGTTTAATGTTAACGGGAAGAAAGTATTTTAAATTTTTACGCATTTGGATAAGGATAAAAAACAAAAGAATTATTTAACGAGGACGTAATGTTTTTTTTAGTTTTAAGTTATTAAGTTTTTGATATATTTGATATTAATATTAATAAGACAAGAAAATGAGTTAATAAAATATTTTTTAGTTTCTTCTATTTTTTATATGTTTTAGGATTTTTGATTGATAACGATGCAAGAGAAAAAATAATTAATTAATAAAATGTCTACAACCTTAAATTCTATGCTTTTTATGTATATAAATAAAATACTTATTTAAAAAATTAAGGGGGTTCCAAATTAAGTTAAAGATTAATAATTTACCTTAGTGAAATAAAATTAAAATTTTTAAATTAAATCCAACATTAAACTAAGAGGTCAACTAATTAAAAAACCTATTGAGACATATCTTTGTTTTTTAAATATAATTACCAATTAATTAACATAAATAATAATTCCACAAAAACAAATTATAGAAAAATAACAAAAGAAAATATATCAAAAATAAAACAAACAAAAGTGGATGGGCCAGGGAGCTGAAGGCCCAACGCAAGAACTCAGAAACGAGAGGGGGGTACAAAAAATCAGGTTGTGGGTTTTAAGGAAAAAGGATGAGGCCCATCAGTTGACAAAGCATTAGGGTTAATTTGTTTTAACATAAGATTAGGGTTTGGCTAAGCAGAAACGGCGCGCCTCTTCTTTGATCTCCTTCTTCGCATCTTCTTCTTCACACTTGCCTCTGAACCTTGCTGTCTCTCCTTGCCATGGCCACCCACTCCAGCTCCTCTTCCCTCCAGTTGAACGAGAAACGGGACGGCTACGGATTCGGTAAGAACGTGATTGATTTCGTTAATGCTTAATTCGTTTGCATGTTGATTTTGATTCCACAATTTCTATTCTGTTGATCTTTATTGGATTCTTATGTTTGATTGTTAATGTTTGATTGAGGATGTTCAAAGAAATAAAAAAAAGAGAAGGGACCGTTACCTAGGTGGAGACGGAGGAGGAGCCCGGGAGCGACGGAGGCTAGACGGCGAGGAGAGGAGAAACGCGAGCTCACCTTGGTGACCGGTATTTACGTGATTTTTCCTCTTCTTCTTGTTGTCGCTGTACTGTGATGCTTCTTCTCCTTGTTGGCCTTGGTGCTGTACGTCTGTTTTTTTCTTCTTCTTGTTGAGACTGCTACTGTTTCTCTTCTTCTTGTTGAGACTGCTACTGTTTCTCTTCTTCTTGTTGAGACTGCTACTGTTTGATGTATGTTGGTCTGAATAATTGTTTTTTGGTATGATGTTGGCTTGAGAAATACACTTTGAAAGGCCAGTGATGGTAATACTGAGGCCTAGCCTGTTGCCTTAGAAATTAGTTCTGGCTTGGATCGTTTCAGGTTTTTTTTGTGGAGGATGTTCAGGCTTGGTGTAATAGACTTGACATGGTTATGTGTATAGGGATTTCGTGTTGGTTGGACAGGTTGATGGAAATTGGGGCATAAGTCTTTGCTAGGCCATATTGATGGTGTGGTTGGAACTGGTTCTTTTGTGTGTGATTATTTTCGATAGCTATGTGATAATAAGATGATGATGTTGGCTTGAATGGCTCAATCAATTTTGCAAATTTTTGGCCATATGGTTGGAAATAGTTTTTGACAGTATATGGATGATTATGCAGGTTTGCTGAGCTTTGTATGTTTTTTCTGATAACTCTTTATCTCTAAGTTTTTTTGAAGGCTTTGATATCTGATCTCATATTGGTTTCCTTTGGTTATTGTTATAACAACTTCCCTCTCTTCTTCTCGTTACAGGCTGGGAGTTTTTTGAAATATGCTTTTGGGATTTCCTGGGCATTCTGCACTAGACTGTCCCTCCAATTTGTTTCTATTCTTCTTTTATGTTATTATCTCTACTGGCTATATTTTATAGTTTGTCTTGTATATCCTTTTTCTGCCTATGCCAAGCCTGTAAAACCCACACTTCTCCCTCTCTTTTTCTCTCAGTATAGCTTTGATAAAAAAAGTGATAAGCTGTACTTTTTCTGAAACTGCAAATGGCCAGAAAATGATGAAAATGGAATGTCCATATTGCTTGCATATGTAGTTAAACTGCATGTACTTGTATGCTGTATGTTTTTGAAATGTGCATTTGGGATTTGAAAATAATGCAGCTAATTTAAACATGCAATTTTTGGACAAAATAAACTTGTGCATTCATTTAAAATTCCTTTCTTTTTTGTGAACCGGGAGAAATCCCGTGATTTGCAAAAAAGAGTAACTGATTCCGGCCATTGCTTTTAATGATGAAACTTTAATAATTTCGCTTTTTTTTAATCATTTATTCGAATTCTAATCTCTTTTTTTAATTTTGCAGGTAACATTAAGTGAGCAGACAAAACGCATTGGATCGGAAGTTTTAGAATTAGGAATATTAGATTAGTTTTTTTTTATTTCATTTTAGTTTTTGTAAATTTATTATTGTAATTTATTGTAATAGATACAATGTTTACATAATAACTGTACAATTAGAAAAATGAATAAAAAAACACTATTTGCCAATTAAGTTCTTCTTTCTCTTTAATTATTTATTTATCGTTTACAATTCTTTAAACGAATAATAATTGAAAACGAATTTCAATTACCTACATTCAGAATAATAAACAGATAAATAAATAAGTATCATTGATCAATTAATAACCTCAATTATTTAATTCTTCATCCATAACTTTCTAAATTATAATAATTAAAATAGGGTTTCAATTATTTAATTTAGAATGACAAATGATTAAATAATTGTTATTGACCAATGAACTTTTCCGAATATTTATTATATTATTCATAAACCTTTAAATTATGTAATAACTGAGAATAAATTCCAGTTATTTAAATTTAAGATAATGAGTAATAAATAAATACTGTCCGCACAATTAATGCGCCTCTTCTCTAATGTTTATTTTATTATCTATACATCTTTAAACTACGTAATAATCGAAAACGAATTTCAATTATTGAGATTTAAGATAATAAGTAATTAATAAACATCATTTTAGCACGAATCGATTAAATGATTTAATGTTCAGCATAAATAGCTCTTGGCCTGAAAAAAGTTAGGAATTTTAAAATCGATGGATCGAAACACTTGTAATGTAATAATGCAGGTAGGAGACGATATCTTAGGTCAAAATTTGGGGTACAACAAAACCCTAATTTGCATTTTTGGGTTTCTTGATGAACAAGTTTCATAATTTTACATGTCTTGATGAAAAGTAACTCTTGGCACTTGATTTTGACCAAAAAGTCAAAGTTTGACTTTTCAGTGTACAGTCAAATTTTGATCAGTTGATTGAAAAATTCATCTGTCAATCCTATGCATTTGAGATCTTATGAACTTGTTGAATAGGTCAAGATAATGTTATTGAGTTCTTGAGTCTATGGTTGAACTTGGTTTTCCATTGGTTAGGTCAAACAGTCAAAAATTGCCCTTGTACAGTCAAAAACCCTAAAAATGACCATTTTGCCCTTTTGGTGATCTGATCAAATTTCTTGTGGAATTGTGATCCAAACTTGATCAAATGACATATATGAGTTTATTATGTTGATGTGGGTCAAAAATCATGAGGTTTGACTGTCAATTGGCCACAATTGACTTTTTCCCCAATACAGTTGATTTCTAGGTCAACTATCCAATTGACTGGGCAAAAATTTGAATCAAGGCTTGAAACTTGGTATGGACAAACTTATGAGTCCAACATGAAGTATTAAAGTCAATTTGGGTATTGTAGGTCAAAACATCACTGTGCAAACTCAAACCCTAATTTAGGTCAACAGTGCAAGGAGGTGCCTTGAGCAGAGCAAACCCTAGCTTGATCTTCAGTTCCAAGAGTATTGTGATGAGAAATGTTGATGAAATGAGAGGGAAAATTTTAGGGTACAACAGTTTCCCCTGTTCAATCTTCTTGAACCTGAAGAGTTAGATTGGCAAGTTTGCCTTTCGCGACTCGAAGGTAAAAGAGGATTGGACACTAGAGTGCCCGTAAATTTGCACTTGTCAAATTAATGTTGAGGGAATGGGCTTAAAGATGCCATTTGGTGATAGTAGGATCTTGCTGGAGATGGGCTTAAAGATGCCATCCAAGATTGTTTGTTGAATTGTAATGTTGTAGGTCAGAAGAATGAGCATCAAAATGGTATCCGTGTCCAGGACGCCATTGAACTGTATATGGAGACTGAGTCTGTATGAGCAAAAGAATGGCGTCCGTGTATGGCGCGTATCTGAGCTGTAACTGTATTTGAACTTTGAATGAATATCAGAATGACTGTCGTGTCTGGAGTGTATCTGTATTGTATCTGGGTAACAGAGAAACATCTGTGTGTGGAGCAACTGTGTGCTGGGGATAAACTATGAATGAGTGACATAATGGCAACCGTGTCTGGAGCGTATCTGGACTGTATCTGAAGTTGAGATCTGTATGAGTAGTAGAATGTCCTCCGTGTCTGGGGTGTATCCGTACTGTAACTGGGATCTGAATAAGTGACAAAATGATTTCCGTGGCGACTGCATTGGGGGAAATCACACTGCTGGTGTAAAGGCCAGAATGGTATCCGTGTTTGGAGCGTATCTGAACTTGTAGTTGATAGTTGAATCTGAATGAGAGGTAGAATGGCTGCCGTGTCTGGAGCGTATCTAGTCTGTATCTGATTGCTGAAGTCTGAATGAGTAGTAGAATGACCGTCGTGTCTGGGGTGTATCTGTATTGTATTTTGACTTCAAGTTCTTGAATGAGTAATAGAATGACCGCCGTGTCTGGGGTGTATCCATACTGTATCCGAATAATTGTTAATGATAGCCTTTTAATCTTATCCTGAAAAGGGTAAAATGTTAGCTAAAACACGAAGTTATATTGCATGATATGTATGATGCAATGGATTGTAATCCATGTTTATGATATATATGAATGTAATGGATGTGCATATAAGCCGAGTAGCTGTCTTGCTGAGGAAAGTAAATCTTTGATAGCTGGAGATAATGAAATCTTTGACTGTTGCCGGCCGGGGAAAGTAAATCCTTGACCGAAGCTGGGGATTCCAAAAATCTTTGATTGTTGAAGATGAGAAATCCTTGCTAACTCCTTGGGGATTAAAGATCTTTGATTGTTGAGAATGAGAAATCCTAGGACCACAGCTGGGGATTGAAAATCCTTGGTGACTTGCGGGGATTTTAACAAGAGCTTCACCAACTTCTGCGGGGACTGAGCATTCTTCATGACTTCCCTGGGGAATAAGGAAAACTCTGACGACCTCTACTGGGGAATTAAAACCTGGGAGACTTCTACTGGATAAATGAGACAGAGAATCTTCAATTTGCTGGGAAATGACCTTGTGGGGAGAATATTTACTCAGCCGATGAAATCAGGAGTTTTGGGTTGTATGCCAATCTACTGGGGAATCATCCTAGCTGTTAGGGAAATTGAGGGAGTTTGACCAGTTGGAAATTTGACTTCGCTGGGGAAGGGGATTTAGATTATTCTGGCTCCGCTAGGAATTGGGAGTTTGAACTCTGATGGGAACTTTGAAGCTTGACTCGGTTGGGGAATCCAGTTTGGAATGTACTGGCTTCACCGGGGGATCCTAAAGCTTAACTTTGCTGGGGACATGTACTTCGAGGTTTTAGCTTTGTTGAGGATCTGAACAAAGTAATGCAGGGGATCTCTTCTTGAATGGCATAAAGATATCTTCCTACACCTTCAACCTATCAGTAATTATCCTTTCCCAATTTCGTTTTAATTGTAAGCAGTGATTATATTCAAATGCATATGCCTATTCAACAAAACATTGGACGTTTTCAAATAAAACATAAGTGTAAAACAGAAAAAGAAAGGCAAGCAAATTTCTGCACTTTGAAGTTTATTTGTATTAATTTTTGTAAGTATCTTTGTACAAAGGAGACAGACATCCTAGTAAGAGAATGTTGTCGTAAAAATTGAGAAAAAAATTATACAAAAAGAAAGATGGCTATGTGTAACAATTCCATGGGGTTCCCATTCTGCTATAGCCTTCACAACTCTGAGTATCTGTCCATTCGTTGCTTCGTCCGTAGATGATTGGATTGATCAGAAGTTTGGAGCTTGTTGGTGAAGAGATTGTTCTTAAAATGATCTGACGAGACATAGTCATACGCTTTAATTCCCTAACTTTTGCCTAGACCGCCCTTTCGGGTTTTCGATCCACTGGGAAACCCTTTTTTGCCCAAGTCGCCCTTTCGAGTTTTCAACTTGCCGGGTGTACAGATTTTTTTTGTTTTATCCCTAATTTTTGCCTGAACCGCCCTTTCGGGTTTTCGATTCAACGGGATGCCCATTTTTGCCCAAGTCGTCCTTTCGGGTTTTCAACTTGTCGGGTCGTTTTATGCGTAGTATCTTTTGCCTATGTCTGTGTTCGCAGGGTGCGGCAAGTCATCGCCATCCATGGTGGTCATAATCATTGCCCCACCAGAAAAGATGCTCTTGATTACAAATGGTCCTTCGTAAGTAGGAGTCCACTTGCCCCTGGGATCACTTTGCGGTAAGATGATCCGCTTGATTACAAGATCTCTGACTTGATATACCTGACGCCTAACCTTTTTGTTGAAAGCCTTGATCATCCGCTTTTGGTACGTCTGACCATGACAAACAGCAGTAAGTCGCTTCTCGTTGATCAAGTTAAGTTGATTAAGCCGGGTCTGAATCCAATCGTCTTCACTCAAATCGGCATCCTTCATAATCCTCAAGGAAGGAATCTGAACTTCCATGGGCAGAATAGCTTCCATGCCATATACCAAAGAAAATGGAGTTGCTCCTGTTGAAGTACGTGCCGTGGTACGATATCCATGCAGAGAAAATGGTAACATCTCATGCCACTCCTTGTAGGTGACTGTCATCTTTTGAATGATCTTCTTAATATTTTTGTTTGCGGCTTCAACAACACTGTTCATCTTCGGCCGGTAGGGAGATGAATTGTGATGATAAATCTTGAACTGCTCGCATAGAGCGGTAATCATAGTATTGTTCAAATTTGTACCGTTGTCTGTGATGATCCTGTCGGGGATTCCATACCGGCATATGAGGTTCTGCTTGATGAAGCGGGCAACCACATTCTTTGTAACTAAGGCATAGGAAGCTTCCTCGACCCATTTAGTGAAGTAATCAATAGCCACCAAGATGAAGCAATGTCCATTGGATGTCGTGGGCTTGATCTATCCAATCATGTCAATGCCCCACATTGCGAATGGCCAAGGAGCTGTCAGAACGTTGAGAGGAACATGAGGAATATGTACCTTGTCAGCGTAGACTTGGCATTTGTGGAAGGTGCGGGAATGTTGATGACAATCATCTTCCATGGTAGACCAGTAGTAGCCTGCCCTTAGAATTTTCTTAGCCATTGTATGTCCGCTCAAGTGGGTGCCAAATGTGCCGCTATGTATATCGGTCATGATCAACTCTGCTTCAACCTTATCCACACAACAAAGTAGAACACAATCATGACTGCGCTTATAAAGGATGCCATTGCTTAGGAAGAACTTGGCAGCAAATCTCCTTAAGAACTTTTTGTCATTGACGAAAGCTCCTTCAGGATATTCTCTGGTCTGGAGATACCTTTTGATTTCATGAAACCAGGGTTGTTCCACTACTTCTTCGGTATTAATCTCATGACAGTGCGCAGGTTCGTCCATTCGCTCGATGGTAATTTGGGGAGCCTCGTTATCCCAGTTGAGTTTAAACATGGAAGACATTGTAGCCAGAGCATCGGCTAACTGATTTTCTTCTCGCGGGAAATGCTCGAAGGTAATCTGCTCGAAATGAGGCAACAATGTCAAGACATGTTCTTTGTAATGGATAAGATTAGGATGTTTAGTGTCCCACTCTCCTTTGACTTGACTGATAACCAAAGACGAGTCCCCAAATACGACCAAAGATTTGATTCCCAAGTCTATAGCAGCCTCGAGACCAAAGATGCAAGCTTCATATTCAGCCATGGTGTTGGTACAGCTGAAGCAAAGTCAGGCAGTGAAGGGTGTATGGCAACCATTTGGAGAAATGAGTACTGCACCGATACTGTTGCCAAGCGCATTTGAAGCACCATCAAAGTATAGGGTCCATCGGGATCCTTGTTCAGGTCCGTCATACGGTCCGTTTCCTTCAATGTTGTCCAATTTCATGATGTCCTCGTCAGGGAAGTCGAATCTCATAGACTGATAATCTTCGACAGCTTGATGAGCTAGATGGTCAGCTAGTACACTCCCCTTTATAGCCTTTTGGGTAGTATACTGGATGTCATATTCAGTCAGGATCATTTGCCATCTAGAAATTCTTCCAGATAAAGCCGGCTTCTCGAAGATATACTTGATCAGATCCATCTTGGAAATTAGCAAAGTGGTATGAGTCAACATATACTGCATTAGCCGGCGAGCAGCCCATAACAAATCGCAACAAGTTTTCTCGAGCAGTGAGTAGCGAGTCTCACAGTCAGTAAACTTTTTGCTAAGGTAATAAATGGCATGCTCTTTTCGGCCAGACTCGTCATGTTGGCCCAGTACGCACCCCATTGAGTTATCCAAAACAGTCAGATACATGATCAATGGCCTTCCTTCGACGGATGGCATCAGAATAGGAGGTTCTAGTAAGTACTTCTTGATCTTATAAAAAGAAACTTGACAATCATTGTTCCATTCAACTACCTGATCTTTCTTCAACAGTTTGAAAATTGGCTCGCAGGTAGATGTCAGGTGAGAGATGAACCTCGCAATATAGTTCAAGCGTCCCAAGAATCCTCTAACCTCCTTTTCAATACGGGGGGCAGGCATTTCTTGTATAGACTTTACTTTAGCTGGATCAACCTCAATGCCCTTGTTGCTGACAATAAATCCCAGAAGTTTACCAGACCTAACTCCAAAAGTGAACTTGCTTGGATTCAGTCTGAGTTTATACTCCTTCAACCTGGCAAACAGCTTTTGCAAATGATTAAGGTGTTCTTCTTCTGTCTATGATCGAGCTATCATGTCGTCTACGTAAACTTCGATCTCATGATGGATCATATCATGAAATAAAGCTACCATGGAGTGTTGATAGGTTGCCCCTACGTTCTTCAGTCCGAACGACATCACTTTGTAGCAGAAGGTGCCCCATTGCGTTACAAAGGTAGTTTTCTCCATGTCCTTGGGGGCCATTTTAATCTGGTTGTAGCCCGAGAATTCGTCCATGAAGGAAAAAACCTTGTGTTGAGATGTGTTGTCAACCAAGATGTCGATATGCGGTAGTGGAAAATCGTCTTTAGGGCTGGCCCTGTTCAAATCCCGATAGTCCACACACATTCTGACCTTGCCATCCTTTTTGGGTACGGGCACAATGTTAGCAACCCATTGTGGATAGGTTGTAACAGCCAGAAAGCCAGCGTTGAATTGCTTCATTACTTCAGCCTTGATTTTCTCAGACATGTCAGGCCTCATTCGGCGGACCTTTTGCTTGATCGGTGGACAATCCTCTCTTATAGGGAGACGGTGAACCATGATATCTGTGTCTATCCCTGGCATGTCTTCATAAGACCAAGCAAAGATTTCAACGTATTCATTCAACAACTGCACCAAGCGCTCCTTGACACC
Source organism: Vicia faba (assembly GCA_948472305.1). Taxonomy (NCBI): domain Eukaryota; kingdom Viridiplantae; phylum Streptophyta; class Magnoliopsida; order Fabales; family Fabaceae; genus Vicia; species Vicia faba. The sequence continues at coordinate 120,828,737 of OX451738.1, forward strand.
TGGTTCCAGGTTGGCACCCACTTTTACTTCTTTCCTGTCCTCCTCTGTCCCCAAGTTGATGGTTTCTAGCAACTCCTCGTGAGGCAGAATAGCGCGCTCTTCTTGTTGCAAAAGTCTGGCTAACTCTCCCGGCACTTCACAATCTTCGTCGACTTTGTACTCAGTGTGATTGACCAAATCCTCAGAGTTATCGAAGGCTGAAACATAACAGTTGCCCATGGAATCCGGAATGGATGGGTACCTGCATTTGTGAGTGTGGGTGTGTGTAAGGGATAACCATCCTCAAACAAACAAAAATGCAAAAGGAAATAAAAATGAACACAGCAGTTTATAGATGAAAAACGTCCAATGATTCATTAAAACATGGCATATGATATTGAAGAAAATCAAGCCCTTACAAATGGACCTACATGCCCCGGGCAAGGCATGAGGTGAAAATAATGTAAGGATTGTTTTAGTTATTACAGACCGAAAGTAGGAAATTGTTCAAAGATAAAATTACTGGTTGATAAAGGTGATGGGAACAAAATCCTTTGCTTCCCAGTTGCTTAGACCCCCTTCGACGGTCGGAAAGATCCAATCTTCAAAGTCGTTCTCTTCATCTTCATCTTCAACAGCATTAATCCCGTGGTGAGTGATCCTTATAGGTGGCCCTCCAGTCTTGGAACGACGCATAGCCTTCTGTCCTGCAGCTGTAAACCCTAGTCCAAATTTGTCCGTCTTATGGGGAAAGTCAGGCAATTGTCCCCATACTGTACTCTTCCCCTCTTTGATCAATGCCTCCGCGTCCTTGAGAGATGCCATCCTAGGCACATGCTTGGGAACGATGGGTACCTCAACCATTGTCTTCGCAACTGCTATCTCAGGAGAAACTTCCTCAAAGTGTTGAAAAGGCGTTTCAATGAACTCGCCATCCAGCTCCACATAACGGAAGGAGTTGAGATGACTTATCATGTACTCTTCCTCGCCGTGCACCGTTATAATTTTACCCTTAACAGGATATTTCAGCATCTGGTGCAAAGAGGAGGTAACTGCCCCGGCATAATGGATCCACAGTCTTCCTAACAAGCATGAATATGACGGACGGATGTCCATCACGTAAAAGGTTCAGTTGAAGACCTCTGTGCCTACTTTTATAGGAATATCAACCTCTCCATGAACCATTCTTTTGGACCCATCAAAAGCCCTAACAACGATGCTACTAGGTTTGAGAGTCAATCCTTCGTAGTCCAAGCGGTATAAGGCTTTCTTTGGCAGCACGTTCAAGGAAGAACCAATATCAACAAAAACATGGGCGAGAGTGGTTCCCCGGTATTCAACTGAAACATGTAACGCGTTGTTATGTTTCCTTCCTTTGGGAGTTAAATCAGCATCGGAAAAGCCAAGGCCATTATCAGCAGTAAGACTGGCCACACATTTTTGGAACTGGTCAGCCGAAGTCTCTTGGGGAACATGTTCCGCCTTCAATAATTTGATCAGGGCCTTAGCGTGGGCCTCAGAACAGAGTAGAAGAGCCAACATTGAAATTTTAGAAGGGGTCTTCCCTAACTGTTCCACAACGTCGTAATCACTTTTTCTGATTATTTTCAAGATTTCATCCATTTCTTTCTGAGTGGTTTCAGGGATAACCACAGCATGAGCCTTCGTCCTGACAGGCCCTTCTAGTATCCCCTTACCCTTGTCGGTAGTTTCAGCAGATGGTCTTACTACAAGAGTATCCAGTTCTTCAATCACCGGGCCTTGCACAGGTGGTCCAACAGGTGCAGAAGCTTTCAAGGGTCCGAAAACTGCTCGAGGGGGAGCAATCTCCGGAGAAAAGATCCGGCCACTGTGGATTATCTTGCTTGTACCCGCGATGTTCCCTATATCATGGTCTTCTTCTTCAGAAATTTCTTGGACTGTTTCAATCTGCTTGACACCATGATAGAAGATTTCTCCTTCATAGTTCCATGGGATTGTCTTGCTAGATTGATACGGGACTGGCCCCGACATGGTGATCTTTAATGGTACACACTTAGAGTTGGGCGTAATCCTGACAGGCCTTTTGCAAGCCTTAAGAGGATTGTCAGAAATGGTTATGATTGCAATATCGTTGGTTGAAGTAGTAAAAGTAGCACGAGTAACAGGATTGAAAGTATCAACAGGGGTTTTTTGGAAAAGTATCTCTTGGGTATCCATCAGGCGTTGGACACCTGACTTCAACATTGGGCAATCTCCTCGTATGTTCAAACAAAAATAGCAGTCTTTTCCACAACCAGGAAAGATCCCGGCTCTCATCAAATTTTCTTTAATCACAAGTAGCGGTGTCAATAAGTCAACAACATCAGTAACATGGAGGTCCTTCAAAACAGCGTGAACATTATTACCGTGCTTGGGCATCGGAGCAGAAATCACATTGGGCTTCTCAGGAGTATCAAATTCTACTTCTTTGGCATCAATCAAGTCCTGGATTTTGTTCTTAAGCGCCCAACAATTATTTGTATCATGTCCAACACTGTCGGAGTGGTAGGCGCACTTAACATTGGAGTGGTAGTATGGAGAGGAGGTGTTAGGGTTCTTAGGTGCTTCCTTCAAACTAGTAAGATTCAACTTCAATAAATGAGGGAGTACTTGCGCTGGCGTCATGTTGATTCGGGTGAACTGCCGTTGTGGCCTTTCTACCCGTTGTTGATTAGGTCTCGACTGATTGCCGCGAGGTTGATCATTTGAAGAATTTTGAATCATTACAGCCCCTACAATAGGTCGGTGCCCCATTCCTCCCTGGCCTTTTTGAGAATAAACAGCGGAAGCTTCCTTTTTAGCCGGGAAGGCTTTCTTGACAGCAGTAGATGCAGAGGCATATTTCTGAATCTTACCACTTTTTATACTAGCCTCAACCCTTTCGCCGGTCAAAATTAATTCAGTAAATCCCGCGGAGGAACTCCCAATTAGATGATTGAAGAAAGGGCCAGATAGGGTCCCCAGAAACATGTCAACTAATTCTCTGTCCGATAACGGTGGTTGCACCCTTCCAGCCAGATCACGCCATTTCTGGGCATACTCTTTAAATCCTTCATTGGAAGCCATCCCCATACTTTGTAGCTGAGTACGAGTGGGCGCCAAATCAGCATTGTATTGATACTGACGGTAAAATGCAGCAGCTAAGTCTTCCCAATTGTGAACCTTTGATCTTTCGAGCTGGTAAAACTAGTCCAACTGCATTCCTGACAAGCTGTCTTGGAAAAAGTGCACCCAGAGGTCTTTATCAGATGAGTGGGGTTGGATCTTTCGGACATAAGATCTCAGATGCATTTTTGGGCACGACATACCGTCATACTTGGCGAATGTTGGCACCTTGAACTTGGGAGGCATAACAATCCCAGCTACCAGCCCTAGTTCTTCAAAATCCAAACCGGGAACCCTCTGCAACTCCATGGCTTCTAGTCTATCTTCAAGATTTTTGTACTTATCGTCCGCTGGTGGATACTGTTGTTCGGAGTAGTCTTCGTCTTCTTCCTCTTCCTCCTCTTCCACTTCAGATTCAGAAGGCACAACGGTCCCTTTCCCTTTACCGACCCCTTCGTCAGACGTTGAGGGGAACTCAAGAACCTTCCTAGCATTGCTCTTAAACCTTCTTCCGAAAGTAGCCACTCCAGGTCTCTTTTTCTTTTTCTCTTTATTCTTTTCCAACAAAACTTTGAGGTCCTCTTGACCCTTTGCCAAGGTCATGAGGAGTTGCTGGAATTGTGAATTTTGTGCCTGCAGATCCTTTACCGTTTGCTCCAAATCCATCTTGCTGAAATAAACAACAGAAAGATAAGGAAACCTGGTGTGAAGACCTGTTTATGCATATGATGAATGGTATGTTATTCATGTAATGCATTCAAGGGTTCACAAAATTCAAATTTGTTGCAAACAAAAAAGAACGCATGTCATATTAAGAAGAAATTTGTTAGTACATAAGTGCCCCATGGACGAAATATTACAAAATTCCTAATGTAAAAAGACATTGCGCATCCTTTTTGGTGCGATGTAAGTGTTGAGAGTTTCCTCCTCGTGAAGTCGGCGGGTAAGCTCCAAAACCTTCTTCTCACTGGCATAAAAGCTGGCTTCAAAAGTATCCCGTTCTTCCTTGAGTTGGATCCAACTCTTTTGCATTTCTTCCCTTGATGTTGGCATGTCAGGATGTAGGATGGTGTATGGAACCTCCCCTTCCATAACAGGCTCTTTGATCAAGGGGAGAATGTGAGGATACGACATCATAAGATTCTGGGAGCGGGTTTGCACCCACTTGAGATAAGTCTCAAGGGGATGGAATTCTTGTGCTCCAGTGTCTTACTATCCACCTTGTTAGGCATCCTCCAAGCTCTGATGAACCTTTGTCGAAGTCCTTGTGCATCATTGTCGAAGTCAAAAACTAGGTCAGGAATCAACATGTCATGAGGGCCATCCCTCCGAGCATATCCAAATTGTCTCAAAGCTAGATAGGGGTTGTAGGTGATACCTCCCCTAATGCCAAGTAGTGGGACATTAGGGAATTCCCCACAACGATCAATGATGATGACATTTTCTTTGGACCGAGAACACCAATGTACATCAGAATCTGTGAGGGTCATCAATCGTTGTGACCACCTTAAACCCTGCTCATTCTTCAGAACTGATTGTGGAAGGTGATAAATAAACCACCTTGCTAGGAGAGGAGTACAACACATGAGAACACCTCTTTTCCTCATTGTTCGTGTGTAAAATGAGTGTAGGATATCCCCAAGCAATGTAGGTATAGGATTCCTGGATATGAAAATCTTGACAGCATTCACATCTATAAGCTGATCAGGGTTTGGGAACAAGACCAACCCATAGATGAGGAGTGCCACAATCTCTTCATAGGCTTGTAGATCAAGAGAATTCCAGCAGTCTTGTGCCTTCTCGAACAGAAACTTTGCCAAGAAACCCTTGACACCACTTCTGGTTTCCCAATGTCCCTTGATGTCAGATGGTTGCAAGTGTAGGGCTTGGGCAACATCTTCAAGTTTTGGTTCTTTTTCTGTACCGTTGTAGGGTAGTTGATTAAGAATAGGAATTATCAAGAGTTGAGAAAATTCCTCCAAAGTAGGCACCAATTGGTAGTCAGGGAATGTGAAATAGTGGTGTAAGGGGTCAAAGAACTGGAAAGAGAACTTTAACCATGTCTTCTTCAATATTGGTGTTAACTAAGCTGAGGAGTCTACCATGTCTTTCACTGAAGAGAGAATTCTCTGGAATCCTGGATGTAAGCTCCTTGAGTTGAGGAGAAATTCTCACAAGGTTGACTTGAATTGTTTTCCTGCGAAGAGATTCCATGACCTATAAAACAAGAACAAAGATGAAGATCCAAAACCTTGAAATGGTTAGTGGATGCATATGATGCTTTATGATGCTCATGATGTATGCACAAACACATGTACAAGCAAGTCACACAAAACCCTAGTTTCAGGCTTGCATGAGGTTTCATAGGTAAATACCCTCTTGAAGTTAGTTGGCTCAAACCTGTCCTATAAATAGTAACCGAGTTCTAAGGAGCTCAATATCACTGGATTGTTTTCTATGTTCATTGTTTTAGTTTAGCCACTTAACTAGCGACCAAAATATTCCAAGAAAACAACCCTCAATGAGTGTAGTATCGAGTATCTACCAACTTCGGACTGCACCAAAGCCGATCATCTCACTACCCCTAATAAAAGGCCAAGATGGTCAAGTAAGGTTGTAAGAGTTCATTAGTGCGTCATGACATCACTCAGCGGCCCCGTATTCTCTTTGATTAACTCAAAAGCTACCGGTACTCACAAATATGTCACACTAATATAGCTATTGCTTCAACCGTGTCGGTATACCCCGCACAATTTCCACAACGTATTGCTATTTACCTATGAATGTTTCCCAAATCCGGGTGGAGGATTTCAAGCCCAAACAAGAGAACCAAAATGTAAAGCAAACAAGGCAAACAAGATAAGCATCCAAAGGTGATCTAAGCCCTAAGGTTACTTCACTTTTAAAGTTCTCCCCAGCAGAGTCGCCAGTTCAGTGATACGGTGGGAGAACTGACTTAGGATTTTGCGTTTTGTGTTTGCAAATGTTTCGGTTTAGCAAGAGACGCCACCGACTTTTTATTTTATCCTAAGGAAAGGTAAAAAAGCACAGGTAAGACCTTTGAGATGTTTTCTTGGATTCGGGGAGCAGATTATAGAAAGGGAAGGTATTAGCACCCTTTCTATCCATGGTTATCCATGGGCTCTTAGTTACTTGCTTAGATCACTTGCTTTGCTTTTCAATTGTTTGAAATGGTGCTCTTCAATTGTTTGAAATGGTGCTTTGTGTGTGATTTTGAAAAATGTTTTGAAAAGAGGCCATCGTTGTGGCAATCTTTGTAATGATTCTTGTTTGAATATATACAAAGGTGTATTGTCTTTTGAAAAGTTTCTAATGTTTGAAAGTAGGGTTTTGAAATTGTGTGGTGAAGTGTGTTTTGAAAATAGCAAGGATGTTTTTGCAAGCTTGATCAAGTAACTAGGAGCTATCTACCCTATTTAACTCAAAGATCTTTCTTATGTTTTTAACCCTTTTAACAGTGTTGTTTCACCATTGTATTTGGTGAACAACCTTGTGTTAGGATGTTAAACGGGACAGGCGCGGGTCATCGTATAGACCATGATAGCAATGGTGTCAAGTATTTTTGGCAATTTTTCTTAAGGGACTTGATCATTTTGTTTAGGCAACTCAGACAATGTCATCGAGGGACTATGATCTTTTTGTTTGTTTTTATTTTGCCAAAGTACTTGACATGCAACCATGGCCCATTTTTGAAGGCAACAAGTGGATTGTAACCCTAGAGGTGCAAGTGTGCATTGTGTTTGTTTTTCATGCATATTTATCTTGGATTAGGTCAAACTAATTGTTGATTTTATTTGCATACAAACCCTAGGTCTAAGCATGGCATAATTGGAAGCTTTTAAATGTGCAAGAATTTAAATGCTACACTATTACAACATGATATAGGGAGGGGGGTACAAATTTGAATTGGGGGTATTTGACAAGAAATTAAATTCTAAGTTATTACAACCAAATCCAATGTATAGGCAATATTTAAATGTACAATAATTGAAATAAATACAAATAAATAAAAGTCAAATAAAATGTATTATGCAAAAAAAGGTTTTTATGTATGTAAAAGTATATTTTTTGATGTAAAGTAAAAATAATAAAAATAAAGTCAATTTTAATTATTTGATATTTAGGGCAAAACCCTAATTCTTAAATAAACAATATTATTTATTAATTATATACAATAATATATTGACTTATACACAAAATAAAAGTATATTGTAAAAAAGATATTTTTTAGTGTAAAGTAATAATAAGAATGAAAATGTATTATTTTTTATTCTTGTCCTAATTATTTAATAAAATAAAGTATATAAGTACATATATATATATATATATATATATATATATATATATATATATATATATATATATATATATATATATATATATATATATATATATATATATATATATATATATATATATATATATATATATATATATATATATATATATATATATATATATATATATATATATATATATATATATATATATATATATAAATAAACATTAATTATTTACAAAGATGTGTATATTCAAGAAAATATTTTCAAGTGTAAATAAAAATAATAAATGAAGGTAAGTATATTTTTTATATTATTTTTTTGAGTTTTAATAAAAGAAAATAAACTATTTACATATTTATACTAGTAATAAAAACAATAAATGTGAAATAAATATGAAAAAAATATAAAATAATTTTTTTGGCATTTTTTATATTTGGACAAAAAATAATAAAGTCAGAATAAAAAATAAAAACATCAAAATGACAAATATTCAAATAAATGGGCCAGGGGGGTGTAAATTGAAAAATGGGGTATCATAAGTAAAAGGAAACCAGGCCCAGCCCAGAATCCACTTCTTCTTCCTCTGAACTGTATCACGCGCGCCTTGTACAGAAAATGCTATCTCCTGATTCTTTGATTTTTTGACAAAACTCATAACATGAACATTGTAGAGAATTAAACAACGAATCCAACCATATAAAAAACTTGGATTAACTCTCAAAGACCAGAGAGAATTTCTCTGGCCCTAATTTCTAACCTAGTTTTTTCAGAAAGTTCATGAGTGAAATTCTCTTAGCACGATTAATGTAAATGAAAACTAAGCATATATATGGCTTCAGGGCTATGAGTACAACATATTTCATTCACAAACCTAAGCCTAACCATTCCTAAATAGAGAGATAGAAGTCCATGAAATACCTGTTTCAGTTGACTTCGAGCTGGACAATGTAGCAACCTTCAATGGTGTTTGAGCTTCTTTTGAGCTTGCCTGAGGTCCAAGGAAGCTTTTCCAATGCTTGGCTTGTTTTGAAACAGCTTGAATCGTGCTGTAGAACTCAACCTGCAGAGCTTTGAAACAAAAACGGCAAAGTGTGTTAGAGGTGTTACAACTAGCAATGGATGATCTGGATAGCTCAGGTGAGTTGATTGGAAGGTGTTTGAAGTATCTTGGGACAAAACGCACGATGGAAATTGGTTATGGCTTCAAGTTTGCAGAGCTTGCCCTGTTTTGCAGCAAAACAAGGATTTTGTGTACAAGGGGGTTTTGGAGGCAGAAGGGTCGTGTTTCTGGCTTGTTGGAAGGTATGAGACTTGTCTACAAGGTTTGTGTAAGCTGGTTTCAACATATGTGAGAGATGGATATGTTTTTGCAACTTTTCTTCTTTTTCAAGCAAGAGTGTGTGTCCTCCCAATGTAGGCCTGTACAAGCCCTATATCATGCTGCACATTTTGCTCTTGGTTACTGGAATTAGTGGATTTGATCCTGCCTCAAAGATCTGGCCCCATGCCTCAAGGATTTTGTTTTGACATAAAGTGAAGTTTAGGCAAAAATGGCATTGTTGCTTTTTCCTTTTAAGGCTTAAACTAGTGTATAATGCCCTAATGACCAAGACAATACCTTAACTCAATGGATATGCATTAAATTAAAGAGTACAAATTGGTTTTGAGGCCTGTAATTGTGAACCAAGCTAGCTAGATCAGATTTGCAAATTGGTATGAACATGTATTGGCCATGGACAAAAGTGAGTTTTTGCCAACTTCAAGCATTCGATTCTCTCTAACCACAAGGGTGTTTGAGGAGTTCTTGGACAATTTGGAAATCTTGGAACATGTACTATAATCCATCTTTGAAATTCAACTTGAAAATATAAGTGGAACTATGTGAAAAATGGCCAAGAAGATGGGTCAAAATCCTGCCTAAATTATGGCAAAATTTCTCTAAGTTAAAAGTTTTAGGTACCCTTGTTCCAAAAATCATAACTTGAGATACAAGCTTCTTTTGAGAAAACTTTGTGAATAAAAGTTGTAGACTTTGTGATGGACTACAACTTTCATGTTGCAAGTTTTGTTTGAATCCATTTGCATCTTGGTGAAAAAATGGGACAAAGTTAGGAAAAAATAAGAAAATTTCATAACTTAGACAATTTCTAAGTTATGAAAATTTTCCATTTTAAACCCTAATTTTCATTTTTGGGTTTCTTGATGAACAAGTTTCATAATTTGACATGTCTTGATGAAAAATAACTCTTGGCACTTGATTTTGACCAAAAAGTCAAAGTTTGACTTTTCAGTGTACAGTCAAATTTTGATCAGTTGACTGAAAAATTCATTTGTCAATCCTATGCATTTGAGATCTTCTGAACTTGTTGAATAGGTCAAGACAATGTTATTGAGTTCTTGAGTCTATGGTTGAGCTTGGTTTTCCATTGGTTAGGTCAAACAGTCAAAAATTGCCCTTGTACAGTCAAAAACCCTAAAAATGACCATTTTGCCTTTTTGGTGATCTGATCAAATTTCTTGTGGAATTGTGATCCAAACTTGATCAAATGACATATATGAGTTTATTATGTTGATGTGGGTCAAAAATCATGAGGTTTGATTATTAATTGGCCACAATTGACTTTTTCCCCAATACAGTTGATTTCTAGGTCAATTGTCCAATTAACTGGGCAAAAATTTGAATCAAGGCTTGAAACTTGGTATGGACAAACTTGTGAGTCCAACATGAAGTATGAAAGCCAATTTGGGTATTGTAGGTCAAAACATCACTGTGCAAACTCGAACCCTAATTTAGGTCAACAGTGCAAGGAGGTGCCTTGAGCAGAGCAAACCCTAGCTTGATCTTCAGTTCCAAGAGTCTTGTGATGAGAAATGTTGATGAAATGAGAGGGAAAATTTTGAGGTACAACACCAGCCCACATTCATCTTCGTCCCTAACCTTGTGAAACAGAAAAACACGCGCCAATGGTTCAAACTCGTATCTCCTGCATTTGTGCTTAAAAACAAAAACTTGCAACATGAAAGTTATAGAGCATGATCATACGATTCCAACCATATAAAAAACTGAATCTAACTCTCAAAGACCAGAGAGAATTTCTCTGGCCCTAATTTCTAACCTAGTTTTTTCAGAAAGTTCATCATTCAAATTCTCCCAGCTCAGTTAACTTAAATGAATTCTATGCACATGTACAGCTCAAGGGCAATGAGGACTACATTTTTTATTCACAAACCTAAGCCTAATGATACCTAAATAGAGAGATAGAAGTTTGAATTTTACCTGTTTCAGTCAAGCTCGAGTATGGCAATGTAGGGGTTGTGAGTGAGGCCTGAGATACTTGTGAGCTTGCTTGAAGTGCCTTTGAGCTTTCCCAATGCTTAGCTTGCTTTGAACTTGCCTGAATCTCTCTATGGAACTCAACCTAAAAATCTTCAAAACAAAAATGGTGAAGTGTGTAAATGGAGTTACAGTGACTTGGGAATGGTTGGGATAACTTAGGTATGTTGTATGGAGTGTATTGGAACTGATTGCAAGCAAAACGCACGAGTGGATTTTGTTTTGGAAATCAAAATGCAGAACCTGCCCTGTTTTGAGAAGAACTTGTGTTTTGATGTTAGAGGTGTTTTAGAGGCTTAGGGCTCGTGTTTCTGGCTTAGTGTATTGTGAAAAACTTGTTTAAAATGTTTTCAAAGCTTGGTTATAACAGATACAAGAGTTGTGTTAATTTTGCAAGTTGACTTGCTTTTGAAGAAAAGGTGATTTTGACAATGCTATGGCATGTACAAGCTAGCTCCAAGCATGCTTATAGTTGGTGTAACTTTGCCTAAGTTTGTGGAGTTGGTTTGCTGCAAAGGATTGGGTTCACAACTCAAGAGAAACAAAATTGCATAAAGCAACCTTTATCAAAATGGCATTGTTATCTTTTTGCCAAAAATGGATTAATCCTTTGTATAATCTTCTAAAGCTCAGAACAAAGCCTTAATACATTGTGTTTGCATTCAATTTTTGAGTGTGGAAGGGTTTAAGGACCTGTAAACAAGTACAAACATGTTTGGACAGAATTTGCAACTTGTAGCAACATGAAAAATGCCTTGGATGAAAGTGATATTTTGCCAATTTCAAACCTTCGATTCTCCCTAACCACAAATGATTTTGGAGAGTTCTTGGACATTTTGGAAAGCTTGTAACAGTATCTACAATCCATCTTTGAAATGCATTTTTAAATTCCAATTAGAACTATGTGAAAAATTTCCATGAAGATAGGTCAAAATCCTGCCTAAACTAGGGCAAAATTTCACTAAGTTAGAAAGTTTTTGGACCTCTATTCACAAAATCATAACTTGAGATCCAAGCATATTTTTGGAAAACTTTGTGAATAAAAGTTGTAGATTTTGTGGAGGACTACAACTTTCATGTTGGAAGTTTTCTTTGAACCCAATTTCATCATGGTGAAAAAGTTGGGAAAAAAAAAGAAATTTTCATAACTTAGAAAATTTCTAAGTTATGAAAATTTTCCATTTTAAACCCTAATTTTCAAAATTAGGTTTCTTGGTGAACAAGTTTCATGTTTTGACACATATTGATGAAAAATGACCCTTGGCACTTGATTTTGACCAAAAAAGTCAAAGTTTGACTTTTCAGTGTACAATTGATTTTTGATCAGTTGACTGGAAAATTCATCTGTCAATCCAATGCTTTTGAGATCTTTTGAACCTTGTGGTTAGGTCAAGATGATGCCATTGAGTCCTTGAATCCATGCTTGAACACAATTTGCCATTGGCTAGGTGAAAAATCAGAAATTGCCCTTTTGCAGTCAAAACCCTAAAAATGACCATTTTGCCCTTTTGATGATCTGATCAAATTTCTTGAGGAGTTGTGGCCCAAACTTGATCAAATGGTTCATATGAGTCTATAATGTTGATGTGGATAAAAAATTATGAGGTTTGACTGTAAATTGGCCACAATTGACTTTTTCCCCAATACAGCTGATTTCTAGGTCAACTGTCCAATTGACTGGGCAAAAATTTGATTCAAAGCTTGAAACTTGGTATGGGAAATATTATAAGTCCAATATGAAGTATGAAAGTCACATTGAGCATTGGAAGTCCAAAAATCCTTGTGCAAACTCAAACCTTAATTTCAGGTCAACAGTGCAAGAAGATGTCTTGAGCAGAGCAAACCATAATCCTGCCCGGAGTCCAAGCAGTCTTGTGGGGGGAAAATATTGATAAAATGAGAGGGCAAATTTTGGGGTACAACAACTGCCCCTGTTCAATCTTCTTGAACCTGAAGAGTTAGATTGGCGAGTTTGCCGTTCGTGACTCGAAGGTAAAAGATGATTGGACACTATAGTGCCCTTAAATTTGCACTCGTCAAAATGTAGTTGAGGAAATGGGCTTAAAGATGCCATTTGGAGATGATTGAATCTTGTTGGAGACGGGCTTAAAGATGCCATCCAAGAATGTTTGTTGAAAATCAGGAGAATGAACATCAGAGTGGTATCCGTATCTAGAACGTATCTGAGTTGTATCCGGAGATTGAATCTGTATGAGCAAGGGAATGGCGTCCGCGTCTGGAGCGTATCCGAGCTGTAACTATATTTGATTCTGAATGAATAGTAGAATGACTTCCGTGTCTGGAGTGTATCTGTATTGTATCTGAATCTGAAATCTGAATAAGCGACAAAATGACATCCGTGTCTGGAGCACCTTTGGGCTGGGGATAAATTAGAATGAGTGACAGAATTGCAACCGTGTCTGATGCGTATCTGGACTGTATCTGAAGTTGAGATCTGTATGAGTAGCAGAATGACTTCTGTGTCTGGAGTGTATCTGAACTGTAACTGGGATCTGAATAGGCAACATAATGACTTCCATGTCTTGGAGTGTATCTGAGCTTAAAATTGCTAGTTGAATCTGAATGAGAAATAGAATGGCTTCCATGTCTGGAGCGTATCTAGTCTGTATCTGATTGCTGAAGTCTAAATGAGTGACAGAATGGCAACCGTGTCTGGAGCGTATCTGTACTGTATCTTGACTTTGAAATTCCGAATGAGTAATAGAATGACCTCTGTGTCTGGGGTGTACCCATACTGTATCCGAATAAGAGATCTGAATGAGTATCAGAATGACTTCCATGTCTGGGAGTGTATCTGTGTTGTATCTGAAATCTTTGAATATTTGTTAAAGATAGCTTTTAATCTTATCCTGAAAAGGGTAAAATGTTAGCTGAAACACAAAGTTATGTTGCATGAAATGTATGATGCAATAAAATGTGCTTCATCATTGTTTATGATATATGAATGTAATGTATGCGCATGTAAGCTGAATATCCGTCTTGCTGAGGAAAGTAAATCCTTGATAGCTGGAGATAATAAAATCCTTGACTGCTACCGGGGAAAATAAATCCATGACCGCTGCTGGAGATTAAAAATCTTTGATTGCTGAGGATGAGAAACCCTTGGACCACTATTGGGGATAGAAAATCCTCGGCGACTTGTGGGGATAGAAAATCCTTGATAACTTATAGGGATTAACAAGAACTTTGACAACTTCTGTAGGGACGTGAGAATCCTTCATGACTTTTCTGGGGATGTGGGGATCTTTCAAGTATGCTTGAGAAACCTGCTTGGGGAATCCTGAGAACTTTGATGACTATGGCTGGGAATTATGCCATGGGAATCCTTACTCAGCTGGGGAATAAGGAAAACTCGGACGATCTCTACTGGGGATCAGAAAAAAGAAAAATCTTGATCTGCTGGAGAATAAGGAAACTCTGATGGCTTCTGCGGAGAATTAAGAATGAGAATCTTCGATCTCCTGGGGAAGATGAACCCTTGGGGGTTTCATTGGAGAAGTGAGAATGAGAATCTTCGATCTGCAGGGGATTAAAAATTCTGAAAAATTCATGCTGGGAGTGATGAAAACTCTGGCAACTTCACCGGGGAATCAAGAATGCGAATCTTCAATCTGCTAAGGGATTAAAAATTCTGACAAATTCATGCTGGGAGTGATGAAAACTCTGGCAACTTCACTGGGGAATCAAGAATGAGAATCTTCAATCTGCTAGGGGAATTTGAATCTTTGGGGACTTCAAACTGGAGAGTTAAGAATGAGAATCTTTATTCTGTTGGGGAGTAAGAACTCTATGGGGAATAACTATACTGCTGGAGAGTAGCTATCCTGTTGGAAAGTAAGTTCAAGACTCTATGGGGAAAAAGCTTATTCCTGTTTGGAAAAAGTTCAGGAGTTTGGGTTGTGTGCCAATCTACTGGGGAATTATCCAGAGGTTGGGGATAAAACAAAAGTTAACTGTTGTCTGGTTGATTCTCAGGTTTTAAGGCAACTTGCTGGAAAATCTGGGGAAAACTGAATGGTTTCCGCTGTGGATTGATAGTTGGAAATTTGACTTTGCTGGGGAAGAAAGTTTCAATCTTGCTGGGGATTTATGACCCAAAGTTTCTTACTCTGATGGGGATTGGGAATTTGAAGACTTAACTCTGGTGGGAATTAAGGATTTGAAGTTGTAACTCCGCTGGGGATCGGGAGTTTGAAGATTCAACTCTGGCGAGGATTTTGAAATTTAATTCCACTGCGGATATGTTTTTCAATGGTTTTAGCTCTGCTGGGGATCTAGATGATGTATTGCCGGGGATTTCTCTTGGAATAGCCTAAAGACGTTTTCCTATACTTTCAACCTGTCAGTAATTGTTCTTTCCCATTTCGTTTATTTGTAAACAACGATTATATTCAAATGCTATGCTCATTTAATAAATCATTGGACGTTTTCAAATAAAACACAAGTGTAAAAGAAAAGACAAATAATTTTATGCACTTTGAAGTATCTTTGTATTAACTTTGTGTAAGTATTTTATACAAAGGAGACAGACATCCTAGTAAGAGAATGTTGTCATAAAAATTGATAAAAATTATACAAAGAAAGATGGCTACGTGTAAAAATTCCATGGGATTCCCATTCTGCTATAGCCTTCGTAAATCTGGATATCTTGTCCATTCGTTGCTTCGTCCGAAGATGACTGAGTTAATCAGAAGCCCGAAGTTTGTATGATGAAGAGATTGTCCTTAAAGTGATCCGACGAGACATAATCATACGCTTTAATTCCCTAACTTTTTCCTGGACCGCCCTTTCGGGTTTTCGATCCACCGGGAAACCCTTTTTTGCCCAAGTCGCCCTTTCGGGTTTTCAACTTGCCGGGTGTACAAATTTTTTTATTTATCCCTAATTTTTGCTTGAACCGCCCTTTCGGGTTTTCGATTCACCGGGATGCCCATTTTTGCACAAGTCTCCCTTTCGGGTTTTCAACTTGCCGGGTCGTTTATGCATAGTATCTTTTGACTATGTCTGCGTTCGCAGGGTGCGGCAGGTCGTCACCGTTCATGGTGGTTAAGATCATTGGCCCACCAGAAAAGATGTTCTTGATCACAAATGGTCCTTCGTAGGTAGGAGTCCATTTGCCCCTGGGATCACTTTGTGGCAAGATGATCCGCTTGATTACAAGATCCCCGACTTGATATACCTGGCGCCTGACTTTCTTGTTGAATGCCTTGATCATGCATTTTTGATACGCCTGACCATGGTAAACAACATTAAGTCGCTTTTCATCAATCAAGTTAAGTTGATCAAGCTGGGTCTGAATCCAATTGTCTTCACTCAAACCAGCATCTTTCATGATTCTCAAGGAGGGAATCTGAACCTCGATAGGTAAAATAACTTCCATGCCGTATACCAAAGAATAGGGTGTTGCCCCAGTTGAAGTGCGTGCCGTGGTACGGTACCCGTGCAGAGCAAACGGTAACATCTCATGCCATTCCTTGTAGGTGAATGTCATCTTTTGTATGATCTTCTTGATATTTTTGTTAGCAGCTTCGACAACACCGTTCACCTTTGGATGATAGGGAGATGAATTGTTATGTTGAATCTGGAACTGCTCGCACAAGGCGGTGATCATAGTGTTGTTAAGGTTTGTACCATTGTCGGTGATGATCATTTCAGGGATACCGTACCGGCAAATGAGATTCTGCTTGATGAAGCAGGCAACAACATTCTTTGTGACAGAGGCAAAGGAAGATGCTTCGACCCACTTGGTAAAGTAATCAATGGCCACCAAGATGAAGCGGTGTCCATTGGATGCTGTAGGCTTGATCTCTCCAATCATATCAATCCCCCACATAGCGAATGGCCAAGGAGCTGTTAAGACATTGAGAGGAATTAGAGGTATATGTACCTTATCCACATAGATTTGGCATTTGTGGCATGTTCGGGAATGTTGATGGCAATCAGCTTCCATGGTAGACCAGTAATAGCCTGCCCGTAGAATCTTCTTAGCCAACGTATGTCCGTTGGAGTGGGTGCCAAAGGTACCATTGTGCAGTTCAGCCATGATTTGTTCAGAACCTTGTCCACACAACGGAGCAGAATGCAATCATGATTACGCTTGTATAGAATACCATTGCTCAAGAAGAACTTAGCTGAGAATCTCCTTAAGAACTTTTTGTCGTTGACTGAAGCTCCTTCAGGGTATTCTTGTGCTTCGAGATACCTTTTGACGTCATGGAACCAAGGTCGGTCCACTACTTCTTCAGTATTAATCTCGTGACAATGTGCAGGTTCGTCCATCCGTTCAATGGTGATTCGGGGAGCCTCATTATCCCAGTTAAGTTTAAACATGGAGGATATTGTAGCTAGAGCATCCGCTAGATGATTCTCTTCTCGCGGGAAGTGCTCGAAGGTAATCTGCTCGAAGTGAGGTAGCAATGTCAGGACATGTTCTTTATAAGGGATGAGGTTAGGATGTTTAGTATCCCACTCTCCTTTGATTTGACTGATAACCAAAGCTGAGTCCCCAAATATAATCAAAGATTTGATTCCCAAGTCTATGGCAGCCTTGAGACCAAAGATACAAGCTTCATACTCGACCATGTTGTTGGTGCAGCTGAAGCAAAGTCTGGCAGTGAAAGGTGTATGGCAACCTTCTGGAGAGATAAGTACAGCACCGATACCATTGCCAAGTGCATTGGAAGCACCATCAAAGTACAGGTCCATCGGGATCCTTGTTCAGGTCCGTCATATGGTCTGAAGTCTTCAATGTTGTCCAAAGTCATGATATCCTCGTCGGGGAAGTCGAACCTCATGGATTGGTAATCTTCGACAGCTTGATGAGCCAGATGATCGACTAGCACACTCCCCTTTATAGCTTTTTGGGTCGTGTACTGTATATCATACTCTGTTAGGATCATCTGCCATCTAGCTATTCTTCCAGATAAAGCAGGCTTCTCGAAGACGTACTTGATCAGATCCATCTTAGAGATCAGCAGAGTGGTATGTGTCAACATATACTGCCTTAGCCGGCGAGCAGCCCGTACCAAAGCGCAACAAGTTTTCTTGAGCAGTGAGTATCGAGTCTCACAGTCGGTAAACTTTTTGCTAAGGTAATAAATGGCATGCTCTTTTTGGCTAGACTCATCATATTGGCCCAATACGCACCCCATTGAATTCTCCAGGACAGTCAGATACATGATTAACGGCCTTCCTTCAACGGGTGGCATCAAGATAGGAGGTTCCAGCAAATACTCCTTGATTCTATCGAAAGCAACTTGACAGTCATCATTCCATTTAATCACCTGATCTTTCTTCAACAACTTGAAGATTGGCTCATAGGTAGATGTTAGGTGAGAAATGAACCTTGCTATGTAGTTTAGGTGTCCCAAGAAACCTCTGACCTCCTTCTCAGTGCGAGGGACAGGCATTTCTCGTATAGCTTTGACTTTTGTAGGATCAACCTCGATGCCCTTGTTACTGACGATGAAACCTAGAAGTTTGCCAGACCTGACTCCGAAAGTGCACTTGTTAAGGTTCAGTCTGAACTTGTACTCCTTCAACCTGACAAAAAGCTTTTGCAAATGGTCAAGGTGTTCTTCTTCTGTCTGTGAACGGGCTATCACGTCGTCAACGTAGACTTCTATCTCATGATGTATCATATCATGAAATAAAGCTACCATAGCACTTTGATAGGTTGCCCCGACATTCTTCAGTCCGAATGGCATCACTTTATAGAAGAACGTACCCCACTTTGTAACAAAAGTAGTTTTCTCCATGTCTTCAGGGGCCATTTTAATCTGGTTGTACCCTGAAAATCCGTCCATGAAAGAAAATACCTTGTGCTGAGTTGTATTGTCAACCAAGATGTCAATGTGCGGTAGTGGAAAGCCGTCTTTAGGGCTGACCCTGTTTAAGTCTTTGTAATCCACGCACATTCTGACTTTGCCGTTCTTCTTAGGCACGGGCACAATGTTAGCAACCCATTGTGGATAGGATGTAACAGCAATAAAGCTAACATTGAACTGCTTCATAACTTCAACTTTGATCTTTTCAGACATGTCGGGCCTCATGCGGTGAACTTTCTGTTTAATTGGTGGACAATCTTCTCTTGTAGGGAGATGGTGTACCACAACATCTGCATCAAGCCCCATCATGTCTTCGTATGACCAGGCGAAGATTTCAACATATTCATTCAACAGCTGAACTAAGCGCTCTTTGACACTTGGCTCTAGGTTGGCACCCACTCTAACTTCTTTTCTATCTTCTTCAGTTCCCAAGTTGATTGTCTCTAACAACTCCTCGTGAGGTAGAATAGCCTTTTCTTCCTGTTGTAGCAGTCTAGCCAATTCTCTAGGCACTTCACAGTCTTCATCACCTTCGTATTCGGCATGGTAGACCAGATCTTCAGAGTCACTGAAGGCCATAGCAGAATTGTTACCCATGGAATCCAGAGTGGAAGGGTACCTGCATTTGTAAGTGTGTGTGTGTGTAAGGGATAACCACCTTTAAACAAATAAAATGCAAAAAGAAAGACAATGAATACAAAAGTTTATATGTGAAAATGTCCATGATTCATTAAAATGGCATATGAAGATGAAAAATCAAACCCTTACAAATGGACCTATGTACCTCGGGTAAGGCACAAGGTTAAAAAGTGTACGAATTGTTTAGGAATTATTACAAACCAACAGAAATGTTCGAAAGATAAATTACTGATTTATGAAAGTAATGGGAACAAAGTCCTTTGCCTCCTAATTTCATAGTCCTCCTTCAACAGTAGGGAAAATCTAGTCTTCCAGGTTGCTCTCCTCTTCACCATCCTCTAAAGCATTGACTCCATGATGGGTGATCTTCACTGGTGGCCCTCCAGCCCGGGAGCGACGCACAATCTTTTGAGCAGAAGCAGTGAAACCCAAACCGAATTTATCAGATTTAAAGGGAAAGTCTAGAAGTTTCCCCCAGATCGTGCTTCCTCCTTCTTCAATTACAGCCTTTGCATCTTTGAGTGACGCCATCCGAGGTGGAGGTCGGGTAATCATGGGTACAGAAGGCACTGTCTTGGTTGCTGCAATCTCTTCCGAAACTTGTTCGAAGTGTTGAAAGGGGGTCTCGATGAATTCACCATCCAATTCTACATAGCGGAAAGAATTAAGATGGCTTATCATGTATTCCTCTTCATCGTGAACTGTTACAATTTTCCCCTGGACAGGGTACTTGAGCTTTTGATGCAGAGTTGAAGTGACGGCTCCAGCATGATGAATCCAGGGTCTTCCTAACAAGCAAGAATATGAGGGACGGATGTCCATGACATAGAATGTGGAGTTGAAAGTTTCAGTTCCCACTTTAATCGGGATGTCCACTTCCCCGTGGACCATCCTTTTAGAACCATCAAAGGCTCTGACAATGATGTTGCTGGGCTTCAAGGTTAGACCTTCACAATCTAGCCTATCCAATGCCTTTTTTGGTAAGACGTTCAACAAAGAACCAGTGTCTACTAGAACGTGTGCTAGAGTAGTCCCTCTGCATTCCACCGAGACATGCAAAGCATCATTATGTTTTATCCCTTTGATTGTTAGGTCAGCGTCGGAGAATCCTAGACCATTTTTTGCTGTTAAGCTAGCTACACATTCCTGGAACGGATCCGCGGAGGTTTCCTGGGGCACATGGACCGTTTTCAAGAATCTGATCAAAGCTTTGGCATGAGCTTCTGAACAAAGCAGCAGGGCCAACATTGAGATCTTTGAGGGGGTTTGCCCCAGCTGCTCCACAACATTATAATCGCTTTTCTTGATTATTTTCAAAATCTCTTCCCTTTCTTTCTGAGTGGTTTCAGGGATGATCAACGGCTGAGCCCTTGTCCTGACAGGCTCTTCTTGGATCCCTTTCCCTCTATCATCAGTAGCAGCAGAGGGGACAACTACAGGAGTTACAACTTCTTCAATAACTGGAGTTCTCGCAGATATGTTGACCGGTGCAGGAGTAACCTTAGGAGCGACTGAGGGTCCGAAGATTGCCTTTGGAGGCACAATCTCCGGAGAGAAAATTCTTCCACTGCGGGTGATTTTACTCGTTCCAGCAATGTTTCCAATGTTGGAAGTCTCTTCATCAGAACTCTCTTCGGTTGATTCAATTTGTTTAACACCGTGGTAAAAGATCTCTCCCCCATAGTTCCACGGTATTGATTTGTTGGACTTGTACGGGATATGCCCCAGCATGGTTATCTTCAAAGGTGCAATCTTCAGATCGGATGTAATCTTAAAAGGTCTTTTGGAGACCTTGGAAATATTGGCGGATATGGTAATTATCGAAACATCATTGACAGGAGTCGGTGTAACAGGAGTCTTTTCAAAAAGGATCTCTTGGTTATCCATTAGGCGCTGGATGCCTAACTTCAACAATGGACAGTCGGTTGGTAAGGATGAACAAAGGCAACAATCTTCTTCACAGGCTGGGAAAATCCCAGCCTTCAGCAAATTCAGCTTGATTATCGGTAGCGGAGTCATCAAATCATCAACAGTAGCAACAAAAAGTTCTTCTTCAACAGCATGGACATTGTGACCATATTTTGGCATTGGAGCAGAGATCACGTTAGGTTTTTCAGGGGCGTCGAATTCAACTTCTTTAGCATCTATTAAATCCTGAATCTTATTTTTAAGGGTCCAACAATTGTTGGTGTCGTGCCCCAGGATGTCTGAATGATAAGCACACTTTGCATTTGAATGGTAGTAAGGGGAAGATGTATTCGGATTCTTCGGCGCTTCATTCAAACTTGCAAGGTTTAACTTTAAAAGATGAGGGAGAACCTGAGCAGGTGTCATGTTGATCCGGGTGAACTTCCGTGCAGGCCTTTCCACCCTTGCTTGGTTAGTTTTGGGTTGAACATTTCTAGGCTGATCAGCTGCATACTTCTGAATCATTACAGCCCCCACCGCTGGCCTGCACTCAACTCTTCCATGACTTCTTTGGGAGTAGACAACTGAGACTTCTTTCTTTGGTGGAAAAGTCTTTTTGATGGCAGCAGAAGCAGATGCATCCTTTTGAATTTTTCCACTCTTGATTCCGGCTTCAACTCTCTCACCAGTCAGAATCAACTCGGTGAACCCCACAGACGAACTTCCGATCAAGTGATTGAAAAAGGGGCCTGACAGTGTACCCAAGAACATATCTACCAGCTCCCTCTCAGATAGAGGTGGTTGTACTCGTCCCGCCAAGTCTCTCCATTTCTGGGCATACTCTTTGAAACCTTCATTTGAGACCATGCCCATACTTTGTAATTGAGTACGGGTTGGTGCTAAATCCGTATTATATTGGTACTGTCTGTAGAAGGCAGCCGCCAAATCCTCCCAATTATGCACATCAGACCTCTCTAGCTGGTAAAACCAATCTAACTGCGTCCCCGATAGAATGTCTTAGAAGAAATGGACCCACAGATCCTTGTCAGAAGAGTGCGGTTGGATTTTTCTGATGTAAGATCGCAGATGCATCTTTGGACAAGACAAACCATCGTACTTAGCAAATATAGGCACCTTAAACTTAGGGGGAATGACAATCCCAGAAACCAGCCCTAGATCTTCAAAGTCCAGCCCAGGCACTCTGTACCTCCATAGCTGCCAGACGCTCTTCTAGATTCTTGTATTTAACGTCTGCAGGTGGGTACTGCTGCTTAGAATAGTCTTCATCCTCTTCCTCTTCTTCTTCTTCTTCTTCTTCTTCTTCTTCTTCTTCCTCAGACTCAGTTGGCACCGCATCTCCTTTACCTTTCCCAACCCCTTCATCAGACGTTGACGGGAAATCCAGGACCCTTCTAGCTTGACCTTCAAATCTTCTACCCAGGGTAGCCACACCAACTCTTTTCTTTTTCTTTTTCTCCTTTTCCTTCTCTAACAAGGTTTTGAGCTCCTCCTGCCCCTTTGCCAAGGTCAGAAGTAGCTGTTGAAACTGAGAATTCTGCGCTTGTAAGTCTTTGACCGTCTGCTCTATATCCATCTTGTTGAAATAAACAGTAGAGAGATAAGGAAACCTGGTGTGAAGACCTGCTTATGCATATGATGAATGAGATGTATTCATGTAATGCATTCAAGGATTCAGAAATTCAAATTTGTCGTAAACAAAAAAGAACACACGTCATATTAATAAGAATTTGTTAGTACATAAATGCCCCATGGGCAAAATAATACAAAATTCTAATGTAAAAAGACGTTGTGCATCCTCTTTGGTGCAATGTAAGTGTTAAGAGTCTGCTCTTCGTGAAGTTGACGAGTAAGTTCTAGAACCTTCTTCTCACTTGCGTAGAATTGGGCTTCGAAAGTGTCGCGCTCTCCCTTGAGCTGTATCCAACTCCTTTATAAATCTTCAAGTGATGTTGGCATGTCAGGATGTAGGAGGGTGTATAGAACCTCTCTTTCCATGACAGGCTCTTTGATCACATGCAGAATGTAGGGGTAAGGCATCATAAGACTTTGGGCGCGAGTTCGTACCCACTTGAGGTAAGGCTCAAGGGGGATAGAATTCTTGTGTCCCAAGGTCTTACTGTCCACTTTGTTGGGCATCCTCCAAGCTCGGATGAACCTTTGTCGAAGTCCTTGATCGTCGTTATCGAAGTCAAAAACCAAGTCTGGAATCAGCATGTCATGTGGGCCATCCCTTCGGGCATACCCAAACTGTCTCAGAGCCAAGCAAGGGTTGTAGGTAATACCTTCCCTAATGCCAAGTAGAGGGGAATTAGGGAATTCCCCACAATGGTCAATGATGATAACATTCTCTCTGGACCGAGAACACCAATGAACATCTGAATGTGTAAGAGTCATCAATCGTTGTGACCACCTCAAACCTTGCTCATTCTTCAAAACTGATTGGGGAAGATGAGAAATAAACCATCTTGCCAGTAAAGGAGTACAGCACATGATAACACCTCTTTTCCTCATTGTTCGTGTGTGAAATGAGTGGAGGATATCCCTAAGCAATGTAGGCACAAGATTCTTGGACATGAAAATTTTGACAGCACTGACATCTATAAGCTGGTCAGGGTTTGGGTACAAGACCAACCCATAGATGAGAAGAGCTACCATCTCCTCAAAAGCTTGTAAGTCCAATGAATTCTAGCAGCTTTGGGCCTTCTTAAACAGGAACTTTGCCAATAAACCCTTGACACCACTTCTAGTTTCCCAATGACCTATGATATCAGATGGTTGCAAGTGTAGGGCTTGGGCAACATCTTCAGGCTTTGGATCTCTTTCCGTACCGTTGTAGGGTAGTTGATGGAGAATAGGAATCCTCAAGAGTTGAGAAAATTCCTCCAAAGTAGGCACAAGCTGGTAATCAGGAAATGTGAAGCAGTGGTGTAGGGGGTCAAAGAACTGGAAGAGAACTTTCACCATGTCTTCCTCAGTGTTGGTGTTGACTAAGTTGAGAAGACGACCATGCCTCTCGGTGAATGGAGAATTATCAGGAATCCTGAAGCTAGCTCCTTGAGTTGAGGAGGAATTCTCACAAGGTTGACTTGAATAGTTTTCCTGCGAAGTGATTCCATTACCTACAAAACAGGAACAAAGATGAAGATCCAAATCCTTGAAATGGTTAGTGGATGCATATGATGCTTCATGATGTTATGCACAAACAAATCACACAAGATCCTAGTTTTAGGCTTGCATGGGGATTCATAGGTAAGTACCCTCTTGAAGTTTAGTTGGCTCAACCTGTCCTATAAATAGTAACCGGGTTCTAAGGAGCTCAATATCACTGGATTATTTTATGTGTTCATTGTTTCAGTTTAGCCACTTGACTGGAAACCGAAATACTCCAAGAAAATAACCCTCAATGAGTGTAGTATCGAGTATCTACCAACTTCGGACTGCACCAAAGCCGGTCATCTCACTACCCCTAAAAAGGCCAAGATGGTCAAGTAAAGGTATTAAAAGCCCATTAGTGCTTCATGACATCACTCAGCGGCCCCGTATTCTCTTTGATTAACTCAAATGCTACCGGTACCCACAAATATGTCGCACTAATATAGCTATTGCTTCAACCATGTAGGTATACCCTGCACAGTTTCCACAATGTATTGCTATTTACCTATGAATGTTTCCCAAATCCAGGCAGAGGATTCAAACCCAAACAATAGAACCAAATGTAAAGCAATAAAGTCAAACAAGATAAGCATGTAAAGGTGATCTAAACCCTAAGGTAACCCCACTTTTATGATAATCCCCAGCAGGGTCGCCAGTTCTGTGATGCGGTGGGAGAACTGACTTTGAGGTTTTGCGTTTTTCGTTCGCAAATGTTTCGGTTTAGCAAGAGTCGCCACCGACTTTTTATTTATCCAAAGGAAAGGTCAAAAAGCACAGGAAAGACCTTTGAGATGTTTTCTTGGGTTCGGGGGGTAGATTATGAAAAGGGAAGGTGCTAGCACCCTTTTCATCCATGGTTTTCCATGGGCTCTTAGTTACTTGTTTTAGATCACTTGCTTTTGCTTTTCAATTGTTTGAAATGGTGCTTTTGTGTATGGTTTTGAAAATATTTTGAAAAGAGGCCTTTGTCTAGGCAACCTTTGTAATGATTCTTGTTTTAATGTATACAAAGGTGTTTGTCTTTTGAAAAATGTTTCAACGTTTGAAAGTTTGTTTTGGGAAATGTTTTAAAATTGTGTTGTGTGTTTTTGAAAATAGCAAGGATGTTTGCAAGTTTGATCAAGTGACTAGGAGTATCTACCTACCTACTCAAAAGTCTTTCCTACACATTTTTAACCCTTTGACATTGTTGCTTTACCATTACATTTGGTAAACAACCTTGTGTTTGGATGTTAAACGGGACAGGCGTGGGTCATCGTATGACCATGATAGCAATTGTGCTAAGTATCTTTAGCAAGTTTTTTGAGGGACTAGACCATTTTTGTATAGGCAACCAAGATAGAGTCATCGAGGGACTATGATCTTTTTGTTTTGTTTTGTTTTGCCAAGATACCTAGCATGCATACCATGGCCATTTTTAAGGCAACAAGTGGATGAAACCCTAGGGGTGCTAGTGTGTGTTGTGTTGTCATTTTTCATGCATTTTTGTCTTGTATTAGTCATGCTATTTGTTTTGATTTTGGTTATCATACAAACCCTAATCTTTCTATCATGGCATACTTGAAAGCTATAAAGTGCGTAAAAGTAAATCTACGACTATTACAACATTGATATAGGGAGGGGGATACAAGTTTGGATAAGGGGATATTTGCAAGAAAAATAAAACCCTAATTCAACTATTACAACCAAATTGAATTTATTGTATAAAATAAATAAATTGACAATATTTAAATAAGCAATTAAATATAAATATGCAAAATGTTTTTGTATTTTATTTTATGTATATAAAATAAATTATTTAATGTATCAAAAATAAGAAAAATATTATTGATTATTTTTGGAAAGGGTGAAAACCCTAATTTTGTTTTAAGAAAATATATATATATATATATATATATATATATATATATATATATATATATATATATATATATATATATATATATATATATATATATATATATATATATATATATATATATATATATATATATATATATATATATATATATATATATATATATAATATTAAAAAATAAAAATGTGTGAGAAAATATTATTTAAGTGTATAAATAATGAAAATAAAAATATACAATATTTATGTATTATTTACAAGTTTTTTATTTAAGAAAATAAAGGTATTTAACCTAATAAACTATTTTTGTTATTAAAAAAAAAGTGAAAATTTAAGAAAATTTTTTTGGTAATTTTTTTATTTGGAGAAAATAACTAAAAATCAGAAATGAAAAAGAAATAGAAAAATATGAAAAATAAAAACAATGGGCCAAGGGGGTGTAAACAGTAAGCTAAGGGGTGCAAAAAGCAAGGCAAAGTCAAGCCCAACCCACATTCATCTTCGTCCCTGACCTTGTGAAACAGAAAAACGCGCGCCAACGGTTCAAACTCGTATCTCCAGCATTTGTGCTTAAAAACAAAAACTTGCAAAATGAAAGTTATAGAGCATGATCATACGATTCCAACCATATAAAAAACTTAATCTAACTCTCAAAGAACAGAGAGAATTTCTCTGGCCCTAATTTCTAACCTAGTTTTTTCAGAAAGTTCATCATTCAAATTCTCCCAGCTAAGTTAACTTAAATGAATTCTATGTACATGTACAACTCAAGGGCAATGAGGACTACATTTTTTATTCACAAACCTAAGCCTAATGATTCCTAAATAGAGAGATATAAGTTTGAACTTTACCTATTTCAGTCAAGCTCGAGTATGGCAATGTAGGGGTTGTGAGTGAGGCCTGAGATACTTGTGAGCTTGCTTGAAGTGCCTTTGAGCTTTCCCAATGCTTAGCTTGCTTTGAACTTGCCTGAATCTCTCTATGGAACTCAAACTGCAAAGCTTCAAAACAAAAATGGTGAAATGTGTAAATGGAGTTACAGTGACTTGGTAATGGTTGGGATATCTTAGGTATGTTGTAAGGAGTGTATTGGAACCGATTGCAAGCAAAACGCACGAGTGGATTTTGTTTTGGAAATCAAAATGCAGAACCTGCCCTGTTTTGACAAGAACTTGTGTTTTGATGTTAGAGGGTGTTTGAGAGGCTTAGGGCTCGTGTTTCTGGCTTAGTGTATTGTGAAAAACTTGTTTAAAATGTTTTCAAAGCTTGGTTATAACAGATACAAGAGTTGTGTTGATTTTGCAAGTTGACTTGCTTTTGAAGAAAAGGTGATTTTGACAATGCTATGGCCTGTACAAGCTAGATCCAAGCATGCTTATAGTTGGTGTACCTTTGCCTAAGTTTGTGGAGTTGGTTTGCTGCAAAGGATTGGGTTCACAGCTCAAGAGAAACAAAATTGCATAAAGCAACCTTTATCAAAATGGCATTGTTATCTTTTTGCCAAAAATGGATTAATCCTTTGTATAATCTTCTAAAGCTCAGAACAAAGCCTTAATCCATTGTGTTTGGATTCAATTTTTGAGTTTGGAAGGGTTTAAGGACCTGTAAACAAGTACAAACATGTTTGGACATAATTTGCAACTTGTAGCAACATGAAAAATGCCTTGGATGAAAGTGATATTTTGCCAATTTCAAACCTTCGATTCTCCCTAACCACAAATGATTTTGGAGAGTTCTTGGACATTTTGGAAAGCTTGTAACATGATATACAATCCATCTTTGAAATGCATTTTGAAATTAAAATTGGAACTATGTGAAAAATTTCCATGAAGATAGGTCAAAATCCTGCCTAAACTAGGGCAAAATTTCACTAAGTTAGAAAGTTTTTGGACCTCTATTCACAAAATCATAACTTGAGATCCAAGAATATTTTGGGAAAACTTTGTGAATAAAAGTTGTAGATTTTGTGGAGGAATACAACTTTCATGTTGGAAGTTTTATTTGAATCCAATTGCATCATGGTGAAAAAGTTGGGAAAAAATAAGAATTTTTCATAACTTAGAAAATTTCTAAGTTATGAAAAATTTCCATTTTAAACCGTAATTTTCAAAATTAGGTTTCTTGGTGAAAACGTTTCATGTTTTGACACATCTTGATGAAAAATGACCATTGGCACTTGATTTTGACCAAAAAGTCAAAGTTTGACTTTTCAGTGTACAGTTGATTTTTGATCAGTTGATTGGAAAATTCATATGTCAATCCAATGCTTTTAAGATCTTTTGAACCTTGTGGTTAGGTCAAGATGATGCCATTGAGTCCTTGAATCCATTCTTGAACATAATTTGCCATTGACTAGGTGAAAAATCATAAATTGCCCTTCTGCAGTCAAAACCCTAAAAATGACCATTTTGCCCTTTTGATGATCTGATCAAATTTCTTGAGGAGTTGTGGCCCAAACTTGATAAAATGGTTCATATGAGTCTATAATGTTGATGTGGATGAAAAATTATGAGGTTTGACTGTAAATTGGCCATAGTTGACTTTTTCCCCAATACAACTGATTTCTAGGTCAACTGTCCAATTGACTGGGCAAAAATTTGAATCAAAGCTTGAAACTTGGTATGGGAAATCTTATAAGTCCAATATGAAGTATGAAAGTCACATTGAGCATTGGAAGTCCAAAAATCCTTGTGCAAACTCAAACCCTAATTTCAGGTTAACAATGCAAGGAGATGTCTTGAGCAGAGCAAACCCTAATCCTGCCTGGAGTCCAAGCAGTCTTGTGGGGGAAAAATCCTTATAAAATGAGAGGGAAAATTTTGGGGTACAATAGTAGGAATAGAAGAATAAGTATTTTCTTGACCATCTCTGTGAAGCATGCTAGGATGAGTCTGTATACGACTTTATCTAGCAGATATACCGGGGACGTGTCAGAATGAATCTTCGTCTTGACTGTATTTGAAGGGAAACTTTTCAGAATTTGGTCTCTGAAGGAAATGTTTTTCAGTATTCTGTCACTGAGGGAGATGCTCGTCAGAATTCAGTCTCCGATGGAGAGATATTGTCGAAATTCAGTCTTCGATGTTTTGTTATGTAGATAGTCGCCCTGTCTAGTTTCAGGAATTGATCTACAATCTGTCTTTGTTGGAAAACCATTCTCTGGAATTTGTGCTGGCTAGTCACATAGATAGTTCCCTGTTTGGTTTCGAGTTGTGGCATGTCTTCGGCTAGTCACATAGATAGTTTCCCCGTCTGGTTTCGAGCATTAATCTGTGGCCTGTTTTTGGCTAGTCACATAGATAGTTTCCCCGTCTGGTTTCGGGCATTAATCTGTGGCCTGTTCTTGGGCTAGTCACATAGATAGTTTCCCCGTCTGGTTTCAGGCATTAATCTATGGCCTGTTTTTGGCTAGTCACGTAGATAGTTTTCCCGTCTGGTTTTGGGCATTAATCAGTGGCCTGTCTTCGGCTAGTCACATAGATAGTTTCCTCGTTTGGTTTCAGGCATTAATCAGTGGTTTGTTCTTTGGATAGTCACATAGATAGTTTCCCCGTCTGGTTTCAGGCATTAATTTGTGGCCTGCTGTGTTTGTTGGTAAACATGTCCTGCTTCGGGAGTTCATACCACTTGGTCGTGTAGATAGTTTCCCTGTCTAGTTTCGAGCATTAATCTTTGACCTGTTGTTCATAAGTTGATAGTATTCGTCTGTCTGCGAATTCAACCTGAAAAGGTAAAGTTAGTTTCATGCAATGTCATGATGTATGAATTGCATGATGCTCTCAAAATAAATGAGAATGTTATATGTGTTTCAGTTATGCATATGCTATGATGTATTGTAAATGTTGTATGACTGTAATATGTGAGTGTGTTAGTCGCTCTTTGTGGTCTCGTTGAACTGGGGGAAATAAATCCCTGGCTGCTGTTGGAGATGAAGAATGTAACTCCTCACTTTTTGTTAAAGTTAATTTTTCTGGGGATTCCTGCTTTCTGTCCGAGGATATTCCGCTGGAGACTTTTGACTTCTGCTTGAGGATAAAAGCCTTCAAGGAGAGTTGATAACCTGTCATGGTTTCTGAAACTGATGGATTACATGCACTCTGACTGGGGATGAAGGGACAAATATTCCTTTGATGCGAGTAGATACTCTTTTGGAGAAGGCTAAACCTACTGGAGAAAATAATTTTGTCGGAAGAATTTACCAATTTGGAGAAAAAACTCTGCTGGGGAATGGACTTCTGTAGCTAGAGAAATAAACTCTACCGGGGAACGAAGCTTCATAAACTACTTGGGGATTTTATGAAACTCTAATGGGGAACCCAAGAAATCCATTGACAATGCTGGGGAAATCTCCAAGATGCTAGGGAAAATGATTGAACTTCCTTATCTGTTTAGAGCTGTTGGAGCAGCTGGAACCATTAGGCTATATGCTGAAGATATGACAGTGAACTGCGGGAAGATGTCCCTGTTTCTGTACCTACTAGGGAATGTATCTTTGTTGAGGATGAACTGGTGAAGATAGTCCTCTAGAGGTGGTTTCTCTGTGGGGATTTATAGATAATTTGAACATTATATCCACTCCTAGAGTCTTTAGTAAATGTTGATCAGAATGATAACTCTTCTACTGACAGACAAGTGAAGAGATGACGGGACATAGTCGTACGCTTTAATCCCTAACTTTTTCCTGGACTGTCTTTTCATATTTTTGGTCCACCATGATACCCTTTTTTCCAAGCCGCCTTTTTAGGTTTTTGACTTGCCGAGTGTCCAGTTTTATTTATATATCCCTAATTTTTTCCTGAACTTTTTGTTCGTCGGGATGCCTTTATTTTTGCCTAGGCCAGTCAACCTAGCGGGTCTTTTTTCATGCGTAATATTTTCCGACTATGTCCGTGTTCACAGGGTGCGGAGAATTGTCATTGTCTACTTCTAGAAAGTGTTTGCTTGATCATACGTGATCCTCTGCTGGAACTCATGTTCAATTCCCCAAGTGATTTAGATGGAAGTCTGCCCATGGCTATTCGGCACTTTTGAGAGATTCCTTGAATCTTGAATCGACTTCCCTCATATCAGTTGGACACCATGTCATGCCCATTGATTATGAAAAGCATGTTATTAGAAATGTATTTCCATTTGAGGTGATTCTGTTTATTGAGAGGATTTTCATTCATTGAGTATCCGTCATGCGAATTTCTCTATTGTCGAACAATTAGTCACATGCAAACAATGGCATTTAAAAATGCAAAGCTTATGTATGTCTTAAAGTTTTTATAAGTGCATTTTTTAGTAAAATTTTTTTGCAAGAATGTGATATCAACTCATGATTTATACCAAAACCTTACAGGAGTCAGGATACCTTTTTGTAACAGTATGCTTTCGAACTAACCCATGCTTCAGCTAGGACTTTTAAGGGTTGTAGCATGGCATGGTTTAAGGTTTAAGAAACAAAGGATAAATGCTCGAAATTTAGTTGTACCCAACCCGTTCTTCGTGATGTTCTTCGGTCATATGCTCAATTAATTGTGCATTTAGGTTCCAATTGAGTCTGGAAAGATATTTTGGCAATGGTTCGGATACTGGAAGTTTATTTGAGAAGGCATTAGTTTTTTGTAAAAAAAAAATTTTGTTGAGGATTTGTGGCGACCTCTTTTTTATTATCCCTACATTTTTCCTGAACTGTTTCTTTTGTGATTACAGTCAGCGGGATGCCCCAGTTTTTTTTCTTAAGTCTCCTTCATAGGTTTTGACTTAGTGGACTTTTCTTTTGAGAGATAATGACTTCCCATTTTAATGATTATGCAGAACCTATCACCGTCTTTTTATTTGGAAGGACGTCTTCGATACCATTCGCTGTGTACAAAGTGAAAGATTGCAACTGAATGTGCATCTGAATTAACTAAGAAACTACCCTGCCCCAGGTTAGGATTAAAGGTTTCAATTTGTGTGAAAAAGAAAACTCCTACTTCTTAGGCTCAAAGGGGTTGACTAGGGATTATCTTCCTTATAACTCCACTATTTAGGATTTGAAACAACGCATGTACATCGTCAGCAAGGTTTGTTCAAAAGCATATTGTATGAGATTATCGTATTGTTTTCGTCATCCTCCCTCCAAAGGCTTATAGCTTCTTATTGAGAGTTGAATATCACAAAAAGGAAGTAAAAGCATGGTTTCAGTATAGTGAAAACGAATGGATTAATTCAAGACAAACATATGAAATGCATTAATGGAATAACAAAGTTTTACATAAAATAAGTGTTCGAAGTAATCAAAAGAAATTACAATTTGAAAATTCTAATGAACAAAAAGTCTCTCTGTCTGAACTTGTCACTTCAGATGATGTGCCTTTGAGGGATGGCAAAAGAATTCAATCGGACCATATTGTGTGAAATCCAACACTCCTTTGTCGATCAAGTCTTGGATCTTATTTTTCAATGCCCAACAACTATTAGTGTCATGCCTAGGACTATTGGAATGATAAGCGCATCTCACATTATGATTGTGCCGAGGAGAGGTGGTGTTGGGATTCTGAGGAGGATCCTTCAATGTAAACTCCATCCTCAACATGTGTTGCAATACTTGAGCCGAGGACATGTTGATTTTAGTGAATTGTTTTTTTGGCGTGTCCTGCTTATGTTGATTGCCTTGTCGTTGTTGTTGTTGCACTGGTGCTGGATTAGAGATTCACACTGGTGGCCTTTGGTTAGAGGAAAATAAATTCTCCTGCCCCTTTCTAGGCATCTAGTTCATGATAACCTGCATCACAGGCCATTGAGATCCTTGAAATGGTTAACGACATGATATAATATGATGTTATGATGTTTATGATGTCATGTTTATGCTTAAAACAAAATAGAAAACACAAATGAGTCACACAAAGTCCTTAGGTTTAAAGGCTTGCATGTGGTTTATAGGTAAGTACCCTTTTGAAGTTTAGTTGGCTCAACCTCTCCTAGCAATAATAACCGGTTTCTAGGGATCTCATATCATTGATCTTTCTCTCATGCATTGTTTCAGCTTAAGCATATGAATTATGACCGAAATATCCCGAAAGTCCAATCTCAATGAGTGTAGCATCGAGTATAAACCAACTTCAGTCTACACTAAAGTCGGTCATCTCACTACTTTCTAATGGCCAAGATGAGTCAATTTAAGGTTCTAAAGATCAATTAGTGCTTAATGACACTATGTGGAAGCCTAATGTTATCCTTGATTGACTCAAGAAACATTAGTACAAGCCAGAGTATCACACTAATGTAGCTATCATATCATCCATATAAGTCTACACCGTACAACCTCCATGATTTATTGCTACTTACCTAATGGTGTTCCCCGATCCAGGTGTAGGATCTTTGCAAGAGAATACCCAAATAAAACCCTCAAATGTAAAGCACTTAAAGCAAACGGTTTAAAGCAAGTAAATGTGACCTAAGCTCTTAAGGTAACCTCTCTTTTTAGGTATTTGTCCCCAGCAGAGTCACCAGTTCTGTAATACAGTGGGAGAACTGGCTTTTGGTTTG
Source organism: Vicia faba (assembly GCA_948472305.1). NCBI lineage: Eukaryota > Viridiplantae > Streptophyta > Magnoliopsida > Fabales > Fabaceae > Vicia > Vicia faba. Next base: position 120,862,418 of record OX451738.1, read on the forward strand.
TTTTGATTTTTATCGCAATTGTTGCAGATAGCAAGAGTCGCCACCGACTTTTCTTTTATTCAATGAAGGAAAGGGTGAAAAGAACAAGAAAGACCTTTGATAGATTTTGAGTTCGGGGGTTAAGTTATGAAAAGGGAAGGTGTTAGCACCCTTTTCATCCGTAGTTATCTACGGGCTCTTAAGAACTTGCTCACTTTATTTGTTTTGTGTGTGTGCTTTTGAAAAAGTTTTTAAATGCAAAATAGCAAGACAGTTTGCTTTATGATAACTATTGTATCAGTCCTCAAGAGTTTTGATAAAACATTTTGAAAATGTTTTTGAAAGTGTGAGGTGTGAAAAAGTGTTTTAAGTTGTGAGCAAGCAATTAACAGTAACTACCCACTCAAGGTCTTTCTTGTATTTTTCCTCCTCCTTTAGATAATGCTATCTGTGATACGGTGGGAGAACTGACTAGTGTTTTGCGTTCGTATTCGCAAATGTTGCGGTTAGCAAGAGTCGCCACCGACTTTTTATTTTATCCTAAGGAATGGTTAAAAAGCACAGCAAAAACCTTTTGAGATGTTTTCTTGGGTTCGGGGAGTAGATTATAGAAAGGGAAGGTATTAGCACCCTTTCTATCCATGGTTATCCATGGGCTCTTAGTTACTTGCTTAGATCACTTGCCTTTTGTTTTCAATTGTTTTAAATGGTGCTTGAGTGTGTGGGTTTTGAAAATGTTTTGAAAAGATGCCAATGTGGTGGCAACCTTTGTAATGATCCATGTGGGGATGTATACAAAGATGTATGTCTTTTGAAAAAGTTTTCATTTGTTTTTGAAAGTTGTTTTGAAAGTGTTGTGGATTGTGGTTTTGAAATTAGGCAAGTGTTTTGTTTTGCAAGTTGATTCAAGTAACTAAGAGGTTATCTACTCCTAAATTTCTCAAAAGATCATTACTATACTTTAACCCTTTTAACAAGTTTGCTCCACCATTGTATTTGGTGGGCAACCTTGTGTTAGGATGTGAAAGGGACAGGCGCGGGTCATCGTATGGACCATAATTGCAACGACGTTAAATGTCTTTGGGCAATTTTCTTGAAGGGACTTGATCATTTGTTTTTTTGTTTGTTTTGAAAAGTTTTTATCGAGGGACTATGATCATTCAAATTGTTTGCTTTGCCCAAAGAAGCTCAACATGCAACATGGCCCATTTATTTGAAGGCAACAAGTGGAATACCCTAGGGGGTGTAAGTGTGATTTGTGTGTCCATTTTCATGCTTGTTTATCTTGTATTAGGTCCAACTATTTTTTTATCGTTTTTTCGCATACAAACCCTAATTCTAACATGTTATCATTAGAAAGCAATAAAGTGCGAAATTTAAAATTACTAAGCTATTACAAAACCAAATATGGGAAGGGGGGTACAAATGTTCAAATGGGGATATTGACAAGAATTTAAATCTAAATTATTACATCATTTGAATATTTGCAATTTAATCAATGTATAAAAATTAAATAACAATGCAAGATGCAAAAAGAATGTTTTGTATGTGTATGAAAAAATATTATTTATGTAGAATAGAAAAGAAAATAAAAATTGTGTTATTTTTGGAGTATTTTGAATTTAGGGTAAAAACCCTAATTTTAAGAAAAATGTATTATTATCTAATTAAATACAAATGTTTATTTATTATTTATGAAAATAAGATAAAATGAAGTATATTATAAAAAAAAGTATTTTTGTATCAAATATTAATAAGAATGAAAAATTCAAGTATTTTTATATTTTTTAACTTAAATATATTGATAAACATATATATATATATTAAACCCTAAATATGTATTATACACAAAATAAATATTTATTTAATATTTTAATAAAATAAATAAAGAGTATTTTCTATGTGGAATATTTTCAGAAAGTAAATAAAAATAAAAATTGTATTTACATTATTTTTATATTTATTCTAATTAATAGTATATATATATTTATGTACAAACAAAGAAACAAATCCAATAAATATGCCATAAATTCAGAAAATGATGGAAAAAATATTTTTAATTTTTTAATGCCATGAGAAAAAATAAACAAAGTCAACCAAAAAAGAAAAAGTCAAAAATGTTAAAAAATGAACAAATGGGCTCAGGGGGGTGTGAATCAAAAAAGATAGTGTGAAAAGCAAAATAACACAGGCCCAGCCCACTCCACTCCTTCTTCAACCTTCAGCACAAAATATTTGAAAAACGCGCGCCATGTTCAGTTCCTTCTAACTCTTGATTCCTGGCTTTTCAGCAAAAACTCATAACACAACAAATGTTCAGCATGAAGAGACGGTTCTAACCATATAAAGAACTTGACCTATCTCTCTAAGATGAGGGAGAATTTCTCCTCCCCCAAATCCTAACCTAATTTTTCTACCATTTTCAAACTCCAAATTCTCTCTACTCAGGCAAAAGAAATGAAATGTAAAGATATATACATGTTCAGGACTATGAGTAGGACCTTGTTTCTTCACAAACTTAAGACTAAATATGCATGATAAGAGAGATACGAGTTCAAAGTTTTACCTGTGCAGTTGAACTTCTATGTGGAGGATGAGAGACTTTCAGTGCAATGTAATGATTGGAAAAGCTTCCTTGAGGTCCAGGGATGCTTTTTCAATGCTTACTTTGTCTTGAACCTTCTTGTATCAAGCTGTAGAACTTCAACTGCAAAAGGAGAAATTAAAAATGGTGGAAACTGTTAGAGTGATTACAGGTCAGGTTTTAGGCCATGGTTAGCTTGCATATGTTGTAAGGAAGGTGTGTGAATTGATTTTGGTGAAAATGCTCGAGGGAAGTGGGAGTTTGCACTCAATCAGCAGGGGCTCCCCTGTTTGTGCATTTTCAAAGTGATTAGAACAATGGGAGTGTTTCAGATGGCAAGGGCTCGTGTGTTAGCTTGTATTTGGTCTATGGAATATGTTTGATAACTTCTCTCTTCTGTTTCTAAGCTGAGATGAGAGATGACACAAGTTATGGACTTTTCTTCTATCTTAAGCAACAAAAGCAAGTTGGTTCTCTAGGTCAGTACATGCCCTCCCACTATGCTGCTATCCCTTGCCTTGATCAGTGCAATTTGCTCACAAACTTGTGCCAAGAAGATCTTGATTGTACCACTTGGATTGCAAACTTGACATAAAGTTCTTCTTTTCAAGAATGGAAATAATGCTTTTTCTAGTTTAGGCTTAATTCCTTGTGTAATGACCAAAGGCTTAGAATAACAACTTGGTTCAATGGTTTTGCATTAAATTAAGGAGTGTAATTTGGTTTAAAGGCCTGTAAAGTAGCACAAACTATGCTGAGTTCAAATTTGCAAAGTTTATGAACATGTTTTGATGAAGAACAAAAGTGAATTTTTGCCAACTTGTGAAATTCGAATCTCTCAAGTTATGAGGTTGTTTGATGAGTTCTTGGACATTTTGGAAAGCTTGGAAGGTGTACTACAATCCATATTTGAAATGCAAATCAAAATTCCAAGTGGAAGGGTATGAAAAGTGGCCTTGAAGTAGGGTAGAAAACCTTGTCAAAATAGGTTAAATTTCACTAAGTTAAAAAATGGTTTAGTGCCCTTATTCAAAAATTCATAACTTGAGATACAAGCTTCAAATGAGAAAACTTTGTGAATCAAAGTTGTAGATTATGCAACAAGCTACAACTTTCATGTTTTGACTTTTGTTTGAATCCAAATGGATCATGGTGAAAAGATGGGGCAAAGTTGGGAAAAAACTAGGGTTTTCCATAACTTAGAAAAATTCTAAGTTATGAAAAATTCCATTTTCTAACCCTAATTTGCATTTTGTGATTTCTTGGTGAACAAGTTTCATGATTTGGAATGTTTTGGTGAAAAATGAATCTTGACTCTTGATTTTGACCAAAAAGTCAAAGTTTGACTTTTCAGTGTACAGTCAAAATTGATCAATTGACTGGGAAATTCAACTGTCAATCTTGTGTACTTGGGATCTTTTGAGCTTGATGAACATGTCAAGATAATTCCATGGGGTCCTTGAGTCCATATGTGAGTTTGGTTTGCCATTGGTTAGGTCAAACAGTCAAAAATTGCCTTTGTACAGTCAAAACCCTAAAAATGACCATTTTGCCCTTTTGGTGATCTGATCAAATTTCTTGTGGAATTGTGATCCAAACTTGATCAAATGGTTCATGTGAGTTCATAATGTTGATGTGGGTCAATTTTCATGAGATTAGACTGTCAATTGGCCACAGTTGACTTTTTCCCCAATACAGCTGATTTCTAGGTCAACTGTCCAATTGACTGGGCAAAACTTGGAATCAAGACTTGAAACTTGGCAGGGGTAAACTTGGGAGTCCAATATGAAGCATGGAAGTCATCTTAGGCATTTTAGGTCAAAATATCCTTAGGCAAACACAAACCCTAATTTGAGTCCACAGTGCAAGGAGAAGCCTTGAGCAGAGGAAACCCTAACTGGATCTTGATCTTCAAAGGTCTTGTGATGAGAAAATGTTGAGGAAATGGGAGGGCAAATTTTGGGGTACAACAGTTGCCCCTGTTCAATCTTCTTGGACCTGAAGAGTTAGATTGGCAAGTTTGCCTTTCGCGACTCGAGGGTAAAAGGAGATTGGACACTAGAGTGCCCGAAAATTTGCACTCGCATGTTGAAGTATCAACGGTGTGATGTCGGGAATGGGCTTATAGATGCCATTTGGAGAGGTGGTGAATATGGAGATGGGCTTATAGATGCCATCTGGAGATGTGACAGAACCTTGTCGGAAATGGGCTTATAGATGCCATTTGGAACTGTAGTGGTAGTTGATCGCATAAGAGATTCCTTAGTGAGAACTTGTGTATTTGAGAAAGACAGATGTTTTCCTGGCTTGTTACAGGTGTTTGATCTTCAGTCTCCTTATGCAGGTATGCCCTGGCTAGATACAGGTATTGAATCTACAATTGGTCGCTCACAGATATGCCCTGGCTGGATACAGGTATCGAATCTGGAAATAGTCGTTAATAGATGTGCCCTGGCTGGATACAGGAATCGAATCTGGAACTCTTCAGACATGCCCTGGCTAGATACAGGAATCGAGTCTGGAAACTGATCACTCTCAGATGTGCCCTGGCTAGATACAGGAATCGAATCTGGAAATGTGGTCAACAGATATGCCCTGGCTGGATACAGGAATCGAATCTTTGAACTTTTCAGACGTGCCCTGGCTAGATACAGGAGTCGAGTCTGGAAATGTTGTAGTTGATAGATGTGCCCTGGCTGGATACAGGAATCGAATCTTAGAACTCTTCAGACGCGCCCTGGCTAGATACAGGAGTCGAGTCTGGAAACTGATCACTCTCAGATGTGCCCTGGCTAGATACAGGTATCGAATCTGGAACTAGTGACAGTTGAAGGTAATTGTCTTCGGGATTGTCTTTTTCCTGAAAAGACAAAAAACATATGTTGTATGCAATGTCATGATGTATGATATGCATGGTGTCATGACGTTTAACATGAGATAATGTCGTATGCGCCTCATCATATATATGTAAGCAAGATGTATGAAAATTTGAAATGTTTATGAATGTAACTTTGTCTTAGGAAAATAAATCCTTGACGATCGACCGGAGAATTGCTTTGTGGAAGAGATACTTGGCCGAGGTTTTGCTGAGAGGCCTGTTGAGGACCTTAATGATGGATTCCGCTGGGTATAAAGATGATAAACTCCGCTGGGGATTGAAGGAACTTTGCCGAGGGCGGTCTTCCGTGGTTTTTAGCTGAGGATAACCCAGTCATAAGTCCTTGTGAGGAAATAACTCTAAATAAAACTCGGGAGAGACGTCCGTACTCTGTAGGGGATAAGCTTCCAGAATCTACTGGGGATGAGCTTTAAGACCTGCCGGGGGATGTTGTGTCTTTTCAGGATTGTCGGGGAGTCAACTCCGCTTGGGAAAAGTATTGCTGAACCTTGTCTTACTCTGCGGGGAGTCGAGATGATTTGGCCACATTCTTCAATTGAATCTACCTTGGTGCATTGGCGGACAAAACAATCAGACTGTATTAGACAACTTCAAATTCCCCCTGTCTCTGATGTCACCGGTAATCAATCTCTTGTTTTACATGTAAACATTTATGAATCAACAATTTAATGTCAAATGCATATATCAAAAATGAACATTGGACGTTCTTCGCAAGACAAAACAGAAAAAGGAAAACCATTGGCACTTTTAGCTGAAAGATATATTTGTATTGATTTAAACTTTGCCTGTGAATAGGCGTTTTTTGTACAAGAGGCTGACATCCTAGTAAGAGGACGCCGCCAAATAACATAGAGTTTTACAATTTGAAAAAAGGAAACAAAACAGCTATGTGAACAATCCCACTGGGTTCCAACTCTGCTATCGCCTTTATATCTTCGAACGTCTCATCGCTTTGCTGCCTAATTTGAAGATGAAGCTGATTGGTCAATGCCGAAATCTGAGCCAGATAGTTGATGCCGAATTCCGGATGCGAAGTGATTCAATGAGACATAGTGTTACGCTTTTATCCCTAACTTTTGCCTGGACCGCCCTTTCGGGTTTTCAGTCCACCGGGATACCCATTTTTGCCCAAGCCGCCTTTTCAGGTTTTCGACTTGCCGGGTGTACAGATTTTTTTATTTTCATCCCTTATTTTTGCCCGAACCCTTTTGGTTCACCGGGAAGCCCTTATTTTTGCCTAGGTATGTCAACCTAGCGGGTCTCTTATTTATGCGTAGTATTTTTTCACTATGTCTGCATTGGCGGGGTGAGGAAGGTCGTCACCATCCATGGTGGTTAGGATCATGGCTCCTCCTGAGAACACACGTTTAACCACAAATGGCCCTTCGTAAGTAGGGGTCCATTTGCCCCGAGGATCACTTTGAGGAAGGATGATGCGTTTGATTACCAGGTCCCCAACTTGATACTCTTGTGGTCTGACTTTCTTGTTAAATGCCCTGATCATCCGCTTCTGATACGTTTGACCATGACAGATAGCAGTGAGCCTCTTTTCGTCAATCAGATTTAATTGATCAAGTCGGGTCTGGATCCAATCATCTTCGTTCAAGTCTGCATCCTTCATTATCCGGAGAGAGGGTATCTGGACTTCAATTGGCAAGACTGCCTCCATGCCGTAGACCAAGGAGAAAGGAGTTGCCCCGGTTGACGTCCTTGCTGAGGTGCGGTACCCATGAAGAGCGAATGGTAACATCTCGTGCCAATCTTTATAGGTCACTGTCATCTTCTGCACAATTTTCTTGATATTTTTATTGGCTGCCTCTACAGCCCCATTCATCTTCGGCCGGTAGGGAGAAGAATTGTGGTGCTGTATCTTGAATTGTTCACAGAGTTCAGTGACCATTTTGTTATTGAGATTGGTACCATTGTCCGTAATGATTCTTTCTGGGACGCCGTACCGACAGATCAGATTATGCCGGATGAAACGTGCCACGACGTTCTTGGTTACTGTTGCGTAGGAAGTTGCCTCAACCCATTTCGTGAAGTAATCGATCGCCACCAAGATGAAGCGATGCCCATTAGATGCCGTCGGTCGGATCTCACCGATCATATCGATGCCCCACATTGCGAAAGGCCAAGGTGCCGTCAGGACATTCAAAGGAACCGGAGGGATATGCACCTTGTCAGCATAGATCTGGCATTTATGACAAATTCGGGAGTGCTGGTAATAATCGGCTTCCATTGTGGACCAGAAATACCCTGCCCGAAGGATTTTCTTAGCCATGGTGTGTCCACTGGAATGGGTTCCAAATGTACCTTCATGCAGTTCCATCATGATTTTCTCTGCTTCGGCCTTATCCACACAACGTAGTAAAGTTGAATCATGATTCCGTTTGTAGAGAATGCCGTTGCTGAGGAAGAATTTTGCAGCAAACCTCCTCATGAACTTCTTATCATTGACGGATGCCCCCTCAGGGTATTCCTGAGCTTCCAAGTATCTCTTCACCTCATGATACCAGGGTTTCTCAGTGACCTTCTCAACCTCGAGCTCGCAGCAGTATGCCGGTTCATCCAACTTCCAGATAATGATTCGGGGAGCCTCATTGTCCCATTTAACTTTGAACATTGAAGACATCGTGGCTAGTGCGTCCGCTAGCTGATTCTCCTCTCTGGGGAAATGCTCAAAAGTTATCTCTTCAAAGTGGGGAAGCAAAGTTGACACATACTCCTTGTAAGGAATAAGATTCGGGTGTTTCGTATCCCACTCGCCTTTGATCTGATTGATCACAAGAGCAGAATCTCCGAAGACACTTAGAAATTTTATCCTCAAGTCGATTGCAGCTTGTAAACCCATGATACATGCCTCATATTCTGCCATGTTGTTGGTGCAGCTGAAACATAATCGGGCGGTGAGGGGAGTATGAGTTCCTTTAGGAGATATGATTACAGCGCCGACGCCGTTACCTAAAGCATTGGAGGCTCCATCAAAATGCATAGACCATCGGGATCCTTCCTCAGGTCCTTCATCCGGTCCAGGTACTTCACAGTCAGTTACCACCATGATGTCTTCGTCCGGAAAATCAAAGTTCAGTGATTGGTAATCATCCACAGGTTGGTGTGCCAAATGATCCGCCAGTACACTTCCCTTAATTGCTTTCTGAGTTGTATACTGGATATCATATTCTGTTAAGATCATTTGCCATCTCGCTATTCTTCCAGACAGAGCGGGCTTTTCAAATATGTACTTGATGGGATCCATCTTTGAAATCAATAAAGTAGTGTGAGTCAGCATATACTGTCTCAGCCGGCGAGCAGCCCATACAAGAGCGCAGCAAGTTTTCTCAAGCAGTGAGTAACGAGACTCACAGTCGGTAAACTTTTTGCTCAAGTAATAAATAGCGTGCTCTTTTCGGCCAGACTCGTCATGCTGCCCCAGCACACACCCCATTGAATTGTCCAGTACCGTCAAGTATAGTATCAGAGGTCTTCCTTCCACCGGTGGCATAAGAATGGGTGGCTCTTGGAGATATTCCTTTATCTTTTCAAAGGCGGCCTGACATTCATCATTCCAGCGTACTACTTGATCTTTCTTCAGTAATTTGAAGATTGGCTCACAAGTAGCAGTCAAATGTGAGATGAATCGGGCAATGTAATTTAGTCGTCCTAGGAAACCTCTGACTTCCTTCTCTGTTTTTGGAGTCGGCATCTCTTGTATGGCTTTTACCTTGGCAGGGTCCACCTGAATACCTTTATCACTTACAATGAAACCTAGCAACTTTCCGGATCTTACCCCAAAGGTGCATTTGTTGGGATTCAACCTCAGCTTGTATAACTTGAGTCGGTCAAACAACTTCCTCAGATGGTCAAGGTGCTCCTCCTCAGTTTGAGACCTCGCAATCATGTCATCAACGTATACCTCAATCTCATGATGGATCATATCATGAAATAAGGCAACCATGGCACGTTGATAGGTTGCCCCAGCATTTTTCAATCCGAATGGCATGACCTTATAACAGAAGGTGCCCCACTGAGTCACAAAGGTAGTCTTCTCCATGTCTTCTGGAGCCATCTTGATCTGATTATACCCTGAAAAACCATCCATGAAGGAGAACACCTTGTGTTGAGCTGTATTGTCAACAAGGACATCAATGTGAGGTAGGGGGAAGTCATCCTTGGGGCTGGCCCTATTCAAGTCCCTGTAGTCAACGAACATTCTGACTTTACCATCCTTCTTCGGCACCGGCACCACATTGGCAACCCACTGAGGGTAAGAAGTTACTGCAAGGAACCCGGCATCAAACTGTTTCATAACCTCGGCCTTGATCTTTTCAGACATCTCTGGACGCATCCGTCGGACTTTTTGCTTTACCGGAGGGCAATCTTCCTTGGTCGGCAGGTGGTGAACTACAATGTCGGCATCCAAACCAGGCATATCTTCATAGGACCAAGCAAAAATCTCCATGTAATCCTGTAGCATCTGGATCAATCGTTGCTTCACGCTGAGCTCTAGATTGGCACCAATCTTGACCTCTTTCCTATCTGTCTCAGTACCCAAGTTAATTGTTTCCACAGGCTCTTCATGTGGTTGAATAGCCCTCTCTTCCTGGAGTAGCAGTCTTGCGAGTTCACCAGGCACTTCGCAATCATCTTCACCTTCGTCTTCGGCCAAGTTGATCGGATTTTCGAAGTCATAACTGGCGGTAGCAGAGCTGTTATCAGTGGGATCCAGAGTGGATTGAAACCTGTATAAGTGAGTGTGTGTAAATATAGCTGTTTTGCAATATATATAACACAGAAAGGAAAAGAGCACAAGATTTGAAATGCAACAAACGTCCAATGTTTTGATTGATGATATATGAAAATGTCATACAAAAAGCCCTCACAAATGGAGCTACGATGCCCCGGGTAGGACACCGAGCCAACAAAGTTTTAACATATTGTTTGTTACAAATTTGGAAATCAATAGAAATCAATTACTGCGTGACAAATGTGATAGGGGTAAAATCTTTTGCCGTCCAGTTGCTTGGTCCGTTGCTGGTAGTCGGGTAGATCCAACTGTCAAACTCTGCTTCCTCTTCATCCTCCTCGATAGCATTCATCCTTGAGCTGGAGATAAACACCGGAGCCTTTCTGATCTTCTCTTTGCGCACAGCCCTCTGAGCCTCCGCAGTAAAGCCTAGCCCAAACTTGTCGTTCTTCTGAGTGAAGTCAGGAAGCTGACCCCAGTGTGCACAATTGCCTTTCTGAACCACATCCCGGGCATCCCTTAGGGAAGCCATCTTCAAGGAATCATTCCCTTCGGCTATTGTCTCTGCTGCTGCTGAGATTGGATGTACTTCCTCGAAATGTTGAAAGGGGGTTTCAATAAACTCCCCATCCATCTCAATGTACCTGAAGGAATTCAAATGGCTCACCATATACTCCTCTTCTCCTTGCACAGTGACGATCTTTCCCCTGACGGGAAACTTCAGCTTCTGGTGCAAGGTGGAGGTCACTGCCCCAGCTTTATGGATCCAAGGTCGACCCAGTAGACAAGAGTACGATGGACATATATCCATCACATAAAAAGTAGAGTCAAACACTTGAGAGCCCACACGAATAGGGATGTTAACCTCTCCATGAACCATCCTTTTGGAACCGTCAAAGGCCCTGACGATGATATTGCTGGGTTTCAATTCCAGGCCTTCATAATCCAGATGGTCTAAAGCCTTTTTTGGTAGAACATTCAAGGAAGAACCAGTATCCACCAATACATGCGCCAGAGTAGTGCCCCTGTATTCGATAGAGACATGCAGGGCATCATTGTGGTCTCTTCCCTTCGCGGTCAGGTCAGCATCTGAAAAACCCAAGCCATTATCCGCTGTCAGATTTGCTATGCAATCAGTGAACTGGACTGCAGACGTCTCCTACGGCACATGGGCCGTCTTGAGAAATGAGATCAAGGCTTTAGCATGGGCCTCGGAGCATAGCAATAAGGAGAGCAAGGAGATCTTGGAGGGCGTATACCCCAGCTGCTCGACAACATTAAAATCACTCTTCTTTGTTATTTTCAGAATCTCCTCCATTTCTTGTCGGGAGGCCTCAGCATTGATAGGTATTGGTGCCTCCATCCGGGCAGGCTCTTCTTCAATCCCTTTGCCTCGAGCATTTGATGACTCGGCAGCAGGGGGAACAACTTGATCAGCAACAGGAACAGGTGAACTTGTAGGTTTTATCAGGAGGGGCTTTCGAATAGCAGGCGGTGCAATGTCAGGCGAGAAGAGCCTGCCACTGCGGGTGACCTTGGCTGGACCAGTGATGTCGCAGATACTGGCACCAGCGTCGAATTCTTGTTTGATTCCATTCACATACACGTCTGCCCCATAATGCCAGGGGACAGCTTTATTAGATATGTAGGGGAGAGGCCCCGGGACAGTAATAATCACAGGTGCAATAGTCATGATTTGAGTAGGCTTCTTGGGGGGAGCCTTGATTGGATTTTTGAAGATGGTGATCACAGAAACTTCTTTCATCGGAACCAATTGAACAGCAGACTTTTTAAACAGAATCTCCTTGCTGTCCATTAGGCTTTGGACGCCTAACCTCAGCAAGGGACAATCAGATGGGGAAACAGCACAGAACATGCAACCATCACTGCAACCCGGAAACAAACCGGCCCGCAGTAGGTTCTTCTTGACAGTCTTTAAAGGGGTAACAACTTCATCTATCGAAACAGCATACATTTCTTCCTCGATGGCATTTACCCTATGCTGGGGCATAGGAGCAGTTACAACATTTGGTCTCTCCGGCTCTTCAAACTGAATTTCCTTTGCGTCGATCAGATCTTGCACTTTGTTTCTCAAGGCCCAACAATCATCAGTAGTGTGCCCGGGACTATCAGAATGATAAGCACACCGGGCATTTGGGTTATACTTAGGAGACACAGTGTTGACGACCTTAGGAGCTTCTTTGAGGGTCACCAGATTGGTGGATAACAGTTGAGGTAAAATTTGAGATAAGGTCATACTCAGTCGGGTATACTGCCTCTTGGGCCTTTCGCTTCTTTGTTGACTGTACTGCTGAGGAGCAGCAACAGGTTTTGAGATGACCAAAGCATTGACGGCTTGGCGACTTTCGGGCTTGACTTGTCTTCTAGGACCATAGACGACACTTGCTTCTTTCTTAAATGGCCTCTTCTCAGCACTTGGGGAGGCAGCCTTTTGTATCTTGCCGGACCTGATGCCAGCTTCAATTCTTTCTCCCGTCAATATCAAATCTGTAAACCCAACGGAGGAGTTACCAACCAAATGATTGAAAAACGGACCAGACAACGTCCCAAGGAACATATCAACCAGCTCTCGATCAGTCAATGGAGGCTGCACCCTGCCAGCTAAATCTCTCCATTTTTGAGCGTACTCTTTGAACCCTTCACCCGTTCCTAGAGACATACCCTGAAGTTGGGTACGCGTAGGAGCGAGATCAGAATTGTATTGGTATTGTCTGTAAAATGCGGTTGCCAAATCTTCCCAGTGTCGGATGCTAGTTCCATCTAACTGGTAGAACCATTCAAGCTGTGACCCCGAGAGGCTATCTTGGAAGAAGTGAATCCAGAGGTTCTTATCTGCCGTGTAAGGTTGGATTTTCCTTACGTACGACCTTAGATGCAGCTTTGGGCAAGAGACCCCATCATACTTGGCAAAGGCAGGTGCCTTAAACTTGTGTGGAATTACTACTCCAGAAGATAACCCCAAATCTCCGAAATCCAGCCCTGGAACATTCTGAATTTCCATGGCGCTCAACCGGTCCTCCAATTTCTTGTATCTGTCAGCAGCAGGTGGGTATTGTTCATCGTTATAGTCCGTCTCGTTGTCGGAGACTGCGGGACTAGGAGCTCCTCCCCCTTGGGGACTGTTTTTCTCAGCAGAAGAAGTAGTTGGATCAGCTTCATTGTGGAGTGTGTTCCCAAATCTGCGTCCGGTGTTGAACAGTGCAGTTCTCTTTTTCTTCTTCTTCTTCAGGAGTAGAGTCTTCAACTCTTGCTGACCTTGGGCTAGGCTTAGGACCATCTCTTGAAACTGTGCACTTTGGGCCTGAAGGGCCTTGATTGCTTGCTCACTGGAGGAGTCTGGATTCATGATGACTGTGCACACAAACAGCGAAGAAAATTAAGCAACCTGTGAAATAGGGTACCTGCTATGCATATGGTGCGATGGAATGCGTATGTATGCAATGCATTCAAGGATTTAGAATATTCAAAATTTGTTGTAGACAAAAAGGAACGCACGTCATATTAATAAGGAGAAATTCGTTAGTACATAAATGCCCCATGGGCCAAATATTACAAAATAACTTCTCAAGATAAAAAAACATTGCGCATCCTCTTTGGTGCGATGTAGGTGTTGAGATTCCTCTCCTCGTGCAGTAGGCGGGTGAGTTCCAGGACCTTCTTTTCACTAGCATGTAGACTGGCCTCAAGAGAATTCCGTTCTTCCTTAAGCTGGATCCAGCTCTTCTGCATCTCTTCCCAGGACGTGGGCATGTCAGGATGTTGAATGGTGTAGGACACTTCTCCTTCCAAGACTGGTTCCTTGATCACAAGGAGCATATGAGGATAAGGCATTACTAACTTCTGGGAGCGGGCTCGTACCCACTTGAGATAAGGTTCCAACGGGATGGAGTTCTTGTGCCCCAGTGTCTTGCTGTCTATCCTACTTGGCGTCCTCCAAGCTCTGATAAATCTCTGACGAAGTCCTTGAGTATCGTTGTCGAACTCAAAAGCTATGTTAGGAATTAACATGTCATGAGGGCCATCCTTTCGAGCGTAACCAAACTGTCTCCAAGCCAAGCATGGGTTGTAAGTAATACCTCCTTTGATTCCCAATAAAGGAACATTAGGGTACTCCCCGCAACGATCAATGATAGTGACGTCTTCCCTGGACCTAGGGCACCAATGTATATCTGCATGTGTGAGAGTCATTAACCGTTGTGACCACCTCAAACCCCGTTCGTTCTTCAAAACTGATTGTGGAAGGTGCGAAATAAACCACCTTCCCAGGAGAGGAGTGCAACACATGAGGACACCCCTTCTTCTCATGGTTCGAGTGTAACATGAGTGAAGGATGTCTCCCAGCAACGTAGGTATAGGATTCCTGGTCATGAAGATCTGGACAGCACTGATATCAATAAGCTGATATGGGTTGGGGAATAACACCAAACCATAGACAAGGAGGGCCATAACTTCTTCAAAAGCTTGTAGGTCAAGGGAGTTCCAACATCTTGGGCCTTATCAAACAGAAACCTGGCTAAGAACCCCTTGATTCCACTTCTAACTTCCCAATGCCCCTTGAGGCCAGATGGCTGTAGGTGCAAGGCTTTAGCAATCTCTTCAAGCTTAGGTTCCTCTTCCGTACCGTTGTAGGGTAGTTGATCAAGGATAGGGACCTTCAGAAGTCGGGAGAACTCTTCCAATGTAGGCACCAACTGATAATCCGGGAAGGTGAAGCAGTGATGCAGAGGGTCAAAGAACTGGAACAAGACTTTTATCATATCTTCCTCAATGTTGGTGTTAACCAAGCTGATAAGTCTTCCATGTCTCTCACTGAATGAAGAACCTTCGGGAATCCTGGACATAAGTTCCTTAAGCTGAGGAGGTATCCTTACAAGGCTAATCTGAATTGTCTTTCTGCGAGCAGTTTCCATGTCCTATAAAACAAGAACAAAGATGAAGATTCGAAACCCTTGAAATGGTTAGTCAATGCTCATGATGTTGCATGATGTTATGATGCTATGATTAAATGCACCACAGATATTTACAAAGATAAACATGTAAGGCACACAAGTCACACAAGACAAGCCCTTAGGGTTTAGGGCCAGCATGGGGTCTGGGTAGTACCCTCTTGAAGTTTGGTGGGCTCAACCTGTCCTATTAGAAGTAACCGGGTTCTAAAGGTCCCAATATCACTGGATTACTTTCATTGTTCATCGTTTCGATTTAGCCACTGAACTGGCGACCGAAATATCCCAGGAAAGCAACCCTCAATCGAGTGTAGTATCGAGTATCAACCAACCTCGGACTGCACCAAAGTCAGTTATCTCACTACCCTAAAAAAGGCCAAGATGGTTCAATTAAGGTTCCTAAGGTCAGTTGATGTTTCATGACACCACGCGGCGGCCCCGTACTCTCCTTGACTGAACTCAAGGGTTACCGGTACACACCAAAGTGCCACATCAACGTAGCAGACTGCTTCAACCATGTCGGTATACCCCGCACAGTTCCCTCACAGCCTTGTTGCTACTTTCTAAGAAGGTATCCCCAGATCCGGGTTAGGATCTATAAAACTCCGATACAAAGCCCACAAATATAAAAGCAAACAAAGCAAACAATTGAAAACAAAGGTGATCTAAACCCTAAGGTTACTCCACTTTATAAGTATTTTCCCCAGCAGAGTCGCCAGTTCTGTGATACGGTGGGAGAACTGACTAGTGTTTTGCGTTCGTATTCGCAAATGTTGCGGTTAGCAAGAGTCGCCACCGACTTTTTATTTTATCCTAAGGAAAGGTTAAAAAGCACAGCAAAAACCTTTTGAGATGTTTTCTTGGGTTCGGGGAGTAGATTATAGAAAGGGAAGGTATTAGCACCCTTTCTATCCATGGTTATCCATGGGCTCTTAGTTACTTGCTTAGATCACTTGCCTTTTGTTTTCAATTGTTTTAAATGGTGCTTGAGTGTGTGGGTTTTGAAAATGTTTTGAAAAGATGCCAATGTGGTGGCAACCTTTGTAATGATCCATGTGGGGATGTATACAAAGATGTATGTCTTTTGAAAAAGTTTTCATTTGTTTTTGAAAGTTGTTTTGAAAGTGTTGTGGATTGTGGTTTTGAAATTAGGCAAGTGTTTTGTTTTGCAAGTTGATTCAAGTAACTAAGAGGTTATCTACTCCTAAATTTCTCAAAAGATCATTACTATACTTTAACCCTTTTAACAAGTTTGCTCCACCATTGTATTTGGTGGGCAACCTTGTGTTAGGATGTGAAAGGGACAGGCGCGGGTCATCGTATGGACCATAATTGCAACGGCGTTAAATGTCTTTGGGAAATTTTCTTGAAGGGACTTGATCATTTGTTTTTTTGTTTGTTTTGAAAAGTTTTTATCGAGGGACTATGATCATTCAAATTGTTTGCTTTGCCCAAAGAAGCTCAACATGCAACATGGCCCATTTATTTGAAGGCAACAAGTGGAATACCCTAGGGGGTGTAAGTGTGATTTGTGTGTCCATTTTCATGCTTGTTTATCTTGTATTAGGTCCAACTATTTTTTTATCGTTTTTTCGCATACAAACCCTAATTCTAACATGTTATCATTAGAAAGCAATAAAGTGCGAAATTTAAAATTACTAAGCTATTACAAAACCAAATATGGGAAGGGGGGTACAAATGTTCAAATGGGGATATTGACAAGAATTTAAATCTAAATTATTACATCATTTGAATATTTGCAATTTAATCAATGTATAAAAATTAAATAACAATGCAAGATGCAAAAAGAATGTTTTGTATGTGTATGAAAAAATATTATTTATGTAGAATAGAAAAGAAAATAAAAATTGTATTATTTTTGGAGTATTTTGAATTTAGGGTAAAAACCCTAATTTTAAGAAAAATGTATTATTATCTAATTAAATACAAATGTTTATTTATTATTTATGAAAATAAGATAAAATGAAGTATATTATAAAAAAAAGTATTTTTGTATCAAATATTAATAAGAATGAAAAATTCAAGTATTTTTATATTTTTTAACTTAAATATATTGATAAACATATATATATATATATTAAACCCTAAATATGTATTATACACAAAATAAATATTTATTTAATATTTTAATAAAATAAATAAAGAGTATTTTCTATGTGGAATATTTTCAGAAAGTAAATAAAAATAAAAATTGTATTTACATTATTTTTATATTTATTCTAATTAATAGTATATATATATTTATGTACAAACAAAGAAACAAATCCAATAAATATGCCATAAATTCAGAAAATGATGGAAAAAATATTTTTAATTTTTTAATGCCATGAGAAAAAATAAACAAAGTCAACCAAAAAAGAAAAAGTCAAAAATGTTAAAAAATGAACAAATGGGCTCAGGGGGGTGTGAATCAAAAAAGATAGTGTGAAAAGCAAAACAACACAGGCCCAGCCCACTCCACTCCTTCTTCAACCTTCAGCACAAAATATTTGAAAAACGCGCGCCATGTTCAGTTCCTTCTAACTCTTGATTCCTGGCTTTTCAGCAAAAACTCATAACACAACAAATGTTCAGCATGAAGAGACGGTTCTAACCATATAAAGAACTTGACCTATCTCTCTAAGATGAGGGAGAATTTCTCCTCCCCCAAATCCTAACCTAATTTTTCTACCATTTTCAAACTCCAAATTCTCTCTACTCAGGCAAAAGAAATGAAATGTAAAGATATATACATGTTCAGGGCTATGAGTAGGACCTTGTTTCTTCACAAACTTAAGACTAAATATGCATGATAAGAGAGATACGAGTTCAAAGTTTTACCTGTGCAGTTGAACTTCTATGTGGAGGATGAGAGACTTTCAGTGCAATGTAATGATTGGAAAAGCTTCCTTGAGGTCCAGGGATGCTTTTTCAATGCTTACTTTGTCTTGAACCTTCTTGTATCAAGCTGTAGAACTTCAACTGCAAAAGGAGAAATTAAAAATGGTGGAAACTGTTAGAGTGATTACAGGTCAGGTTTTAGGCCATGGTTAGCTTGCATATGTTGTAAGGAAGGTGTGTGAATTGATTTTGGTGAAAATGCTCGAGGGAAGTGGGAGTTTGCACTCAATCTGCAGGGGCTCCCCTGTTTGTGCAGTTTCAAAGTGATTAGAACAATGGGAGTGTTTCAGATGGCAAGGGCTCGTGTGTTAGCTTGTATTTGGTCTATGGAATATGTTTGATAACTTCTCTCTTCTGTTTCTAAGCTGAGATGAGAGATGGCACAAGTTATGGACTTTTCTTCTATCTTAAGCAACAAAAGCAAGTTGGTTCTCTAGGTCAGTACAGGCCCTCCCACTATGCTGCTATCCCTTGCCTTGATCAGTGCAATTTGCTCACAAACTTGTGCCAAGAAGATCTTGATTGTACCACTTGGATTGCAAACTTGACATAAAGTTCTTCTTTTCAAGAATGGAAATAATGCTTTTTCTAGTTTAGGCTTAATTCCTTGTGTAATGACCAAAGGCTTAGAATAACAACTTGGTTCAATGGTTTTGCATTAAATTAAGGAGTGTAATTTGGTTTAAAGGCCTGTAAAGTAGCACAAACTATGCTGAGTTCAAATTTGCAAAGTTTATGAACATGTTTTGATGAAGAACAAAAGTGAATTTTTGCCAACTTGTGAAATTCGAATCTCTCAAGTTATGAGGTTGTTTGATGAGTTCTTGGACATTTTGGAAAGCTTGGAAGGTGTACTACAATCCATATTTGAAATGCAAATCAAAATTCCAAGTGGAAGGGTATGAAAAGTTGCCTTGAAGTAGGGTAGAAAACCTTGTCAAAATAGGTTAAATTTCACTAAGTTAAAAAATGGTTTAGTGCCCTTATTCAAAAAATCATAACTTGAGATACAAGCTTCAAATGAGAAAACTTTGTGAATCAAAGTTGTAGATTATGCAACAAGCTACAACTTTCATGTTTTGACTTTTGTTTGAATCCAAATGGATCATGGTGAAAAGATGGGGCAAAGTTGGGAAAAAACTAGGGTTTTCCATAACTTAGAAAAATTCTAAGTTATGAAAAATTCCATTTTCTAACCCTAATTTGCATTTTGTGATTTCTTGGTGAACAAGTTTCATGATTTGGAATGTTTTGGTGAAAAATGAATCTTGACTCTTGATTTTGACCAAAAAGTCAAAGTTTGACTTTTCAGTGTACAGTCAAAATTGATCAATTGACTGGGAAATTCAACTGTCAATCTTGTGTACTTGGGATCTTTTGAGCTTGATGAACATGTCAAGATAATTCCATGGGGTCCTTGAGTCCATATGTGAGTTTGGTTTGCCATTGGTTAGGTCAAACAGTCAAAAATTGCCTTTGTACAGTCAAAACCCTAAAAATGACCATTTTGCCCTTTTGGTGATCTGATCAAATTTCTTGTGGAATTGTGATCCAAACTTGATCAAATGGTTCATGTGAGTTCATAATGTTGATGTGGGTCAATTTTCATGAGATTAGACTGTCAATTGGCCACAGTTGACTTTTTCCCCAATACAGCTGATTTCTAGGTCAACTGTCCAATTGACTGGGCAAAACTTGGAATCAAGACTTGAAACTTGGCAGGGGTAAACTTGGGAGTCCAATATGAAGCATGGAAGTCATCTTAGGAATTTTAGGTCAAAATATCCTTAGGCAAACACAAACCCTAATTTGAGTCCACAGTGCAAGGAGAAGCCTTGAGCAGAGGAAACCCTAACTGGATCTTGATCTTCAAAGGTCTTGTGATGAGAAAATGTTGAGGAAATGGGAGGGCAAATTTTGGGGTACAACACTATCCATACCATTAGTTAGTAGGAAGCCCTATCTTTGGATGTTCGAGGGACAGGCGTAGGGTCGTCGTTATGGTCATTGAAGGCAACATGTAGGGATACCTTTAGCAATTTGAAGGGATTGTCATCATATATATTCATAGGCAACATCGAGGGACAAGATCATATACCGTAGGCAACTTCGAGGGACATCGAGGGACCATGATCTTTATGATGATTTATAACTGAGGGTTTTTGCTAATGATATCCCTACATTCGAGGGACATGACTATTGCTTTCCCAAGGCAACAAGAGAGATTACCCTAGAGGTGAAGTGGGCAAAGTATGCTTGATTCAATTCATTTATCTTGCAATTAGGATTTTCTATCGTTCATTTTTATATTTCCATACAATCCCTAATTACTCTAAGCATTGCATAAAATATAGTAGCTGAAGGTAAAGGCGAAAATGTAAACTTAGGCTATTACAGAGCTTTGGGGCAGTTACATAATAGTGAAGTGCGAAAAATAAAAATCTACAACTATTAACATACTAGGAGCAGTTACATAATAGAAAAATGCGGAAAAATAAAGCTACACTATTACAGTTGAACGCGCTCTATACACTTTATCTAGGAAAATAAAAGTAAGATGAAAATAGCAAAGAAAATATTTTGGTGATTTTTTATGAAAAAAATAATTTATGATAATTAATTAAATAAACCTAAAAAAAACTAATTAATTTTAATTAAAAAAGGTTAATTTTGAAATAAAAGTTAATTAAAAACATAAAACCTAATTAATTTAAATTAAAAAAAAGGTTAATGTTAAAAAAAAGGAATTAAAAAAACCTAAAACCTAATTAATTTTAATTAATATAAAAAGGTTTATGTTTAATGATAAATAAAAAAAGAATTAAGTTTGCCACAAAATAGATAGGGAAAAAAAATCAATGAGAATAGGGTTACAAACCAGAAAATATAAAAATGGCAGGGGTGGACGTTGAACCTAAAATTAAATTAAAATCTAAAATTAAATTAAAAACCTAAAATTAGTTATTTGAGTTTATTACAAAAAATCAAAGGTTTGTGAAAAATGTTAGGTTTTATGAAAAATGTTTTGTTAATTTGAAGAAAAATAAGGAAAAGAGGAAAATAGTAAAGATAATAGAGAATTGAAACAAGGAATAACCCAAAACAGTAGGGGTGGGTTTGCCCTCAGAACTTTCCAGCATCATACTTACCACCAGGTCAAGCGTGCCTTGGTGTTAGGATCTAGCTTCAGCGTGTTTGTAATAAACCTGCAAAACAGACAGAGTTAGTAATCTAAAAAACATCCTACCCCCTAAATCAAGGGCTGCGAATCCGATAGAAATATTTTTGTGGGATAAAATGCAAGGGATCAAGAGCTATGGTGAAAACGTGTGGAATCGGTGTAACCATGACATTTCATGGTTTCGACTGCATGGGACCATTACGATAGTTCAAACCTATATTGTTGAATCTCATGAATACATTAAACAAGTTAGTATACCATGAAATACAAAGAAAACTAATATATGAAAATTTGTAATGTTAAAACCAATATGGCATGTATGAATTCTTCTAATCCCTTTTGATCATAGAGGTCGAACCAACGTTATCCTACGTAGTTCTTTGAAGTGAATGAGATGACTTATTTGTAATGAGACGGGGGTTTGTAACAAGGATCTCAAGATTTCTAGGATTCTTGAAAGAACTTGATATTTTGACAAGGTTGTGGCAAGGGTATTTTTTTGTCCTTGTTTGTATGAAAAGAATGAGATTATATAATGAAAATTAGAGCAAAGATATGGGTTTTGGATGTGCAATTGGGCCTCCAATAACCACAAACAATAGTGCATTTCTATTCACTTGAGTCTGACACGTTCCAGGCTAAATCGCAGGGACCTCAGTGCATTTTTTGATGTTGAAATGTGAAAAAAAAATGTAGCCGACATAAAGAAGAAACTCCTTTCCAAAAATGAACTCGATTGGATAAAAGATGAATTAGTTATGAATTTTTGAAGTTTCGCCTCAGACAAACTTATTTTGGGCTCCAGTGTCAACTCTAACACGTTCTTCAATAAAAAACTGATATTAATAGGAGCAGAATAAAATCCCGACTTTAGAAGAAAAGTTGTAGATATCTGAGTCAATGACCTTGTGTAAAAAGATGGATCCAATCAGATAAAAATTGGCTAAGTTATGATTTTTTGAATACGGAGCAAATAAACATATGTCACAATTTTCCTGTACGAAAACACTTGATAAATCCATATTTTCGGAGACTTTATGAATGAAATTGGCTTCCGGCCGTGAGAGATGAAAGTGTAGATGACGTCAAGACGAAATTTCGGCCACCAGAACAGGTTCAAAACAAGCCACACTCTTCAAGTTATGGATTTTTTAGTGCGTAAGAACTGCACTTTCAACACACTTTTTCACCATATTTCTTTGAGAAAACTCGCACATTCTGAGACCTTCCTTAAAGAATTACCTCTCGAGCCGAACCTGAATTTGAGAATACGTCACCAGGGATATCTTGGCGAAATAACACCTGAATATGACGCGTTAGGTTAGACTTATGAATCTTTGAACCCCGAATCATTGCGAAACGGCGAACCTATCTTCAGGACGGAAAATACTCTGAGAACATCCATTGACGAAATAAACGTCACCTGTAATATGAAGAGGCTTATTAGAGATACCTTGATCCCATAACCATAGAACTAATTATATGCATGCATGTAATGATGAAATATAAGCCAAAAGGGTCAAAATGAATAGGGTAAATTTTGGGGTACAACAAACATCAAGAGCCCGATTCATTCTGGCTTTGATACTCTTTAGAAAATGGTTTACGAACCTAAAAGGGATTACAAAAGAGCCCCAATTTTCACGGGAGAAAATTATAGTTATTGGAAAGCTTGTATACAAATTCATGTTAACTCATATAACAAAGGTGATTGGGAAGCCATTCGAAATGGTCCAACACTGGTGACATATATGGTTAATAATGTTACTATACCAAAGCCGGAAAACTTATGGAATGAGGATGACACTAGAAAATGGTCTTATGATTGGAAAGCTAAGAACATTATCATATCTTCTCTTGGTGTTGATGAGTTCTATCACATTTCCCATTGTCAAACCGCTAAAGCTATGTGGAATGCTCTACGAGTTACCTATGAGGGAACTAATAAGGTCAAACAAGTTATAATTAATACACTTAATCAAGAGTTTGAACTCTTTCACATGAAGCAAGGTGAAACCATTGCTTAAATGCAAAAGCAATTCTCGCATCTTATTAATCGTTTAAATTTGCTACTAACAAAGTTTTGAGATGTCTTACTAGGAATTGGCAACCTAAGGTCACCATAATCAAGGAAGCCAATAACCTTGCAATACTTGATCTCATCACTTTGTTTGGAAAGTTGGAAGAACACGAGCAAAAACTCAATTGCTTAGAAAAACAAGAAAAAAAGCTTAACAAGAAGAAGAAAGAGAAAGACACCCACAAGGAGGAAGGATTGAAGTATAAAGCTCTAAGGGCTTCAAGTTCAAGATCCTCAAGGGATGAGCCCATTAATGGTAGTGATTCGAGCAATGAAGAGAATTATGATGATGAGGAAATGGGATTATTTATAAGGAAATATAATATATACATTCAGAAGAATAGTTTCAAACACTCCGTCGATAATCTTGTCAAATTTAGAAGACAATCTTCTTCCTCTACAGATGAAGATGACATAAAGGATAAGGCAAAAGGTATATGCTACGAATGCGGAAAGTTGGGTCATTATAGACTGGATTGTCCATCTCTTACAAGGAATAAAGGAAAGGATTAATGAAACAACTCTAGAAATTCTAGACAAGTCTATGTTTCTTGGGATAGTGATAGTAATGTTTCAAGAAATGAAAGCTCAAGTGAGAGTGGTGAAGAGGCAAACTATTATTTCATGGAAAATCATCGTCAAAGCAAGAAAAAGAATGTAAGTAATTCTACATACTATAATATTGCAAATTTGTCTTTTAATGAGTTGAAAAATGAATTTGAAAATCTACAAAAAGAAGCTTTATATGCTCATAAAAAGTTGGCCTCCCAAGAAAAGGTTTTTACATGTTTAAAAGCCAAGGTTGAAGAAACCAATGAACAACTTGATACATTAAAGAAATCCATTGTAGATAGTTCAAATCATGTAAAGGAGGATGGACAATCTTCTAAATTTAGATGTGAAACATGTCAAATTTGGCAACAAGAAGTGAGTACTCTTGAAACCAAATTGGACAAAATATATCATTCCATTGATGTTATTGCTATTAGATGTTTAAAGATTAAAAAGCCACATAAAAATTATAACTTGATTAAAAATAAGTCTAATATAAAAAGTGATTCTCATGATAGGTTATTTTGTTATTATTGTTGCAAAAAAGGCCACACTATTGAAAAAAGTGCAAATTTAGGTGATTTTTGGTCCCTAAAGGCAATTTCCAATGGTTTCCCAAATGCAACAATTATTTAACTCACTCTAAAGGAGCCAATGAGAATTGGGTACCTATCACTTTTGTTTTATCTTTTGTAGGTTTAGTGTCTTGATGTTATGACAGGAAAATAAATTCTTCATAGTGGATGTTCAAGACATATGATGGGAGACATATCTCTTTTCTCCGACTTTGTGGCGAAGAAGAAATGTTTTGTATTCTACGGTGATCACAAAAAAGGTGCTATAGTATAAAAAAGGTAGTATATATAATCCCTCAACTATTATTATCTCCAATGTTATGTTAGTTGAAGTCCTTAGACATAGTCTTCTTAGTATTAGTCTATTATGTGACAAAGGGTATAAGGTGAATTTTGCCAAAGATTGTTGCATAATGGAACATAATGAAAATAAGGATTGTATGTTTAAGGGTGTGAGTGTTAGTAATATCTATATGCTCGACTTAAGAGAAATTTCCTTGAATAATGCCTAATGTCTTGTTACATTGAGTGGAGACTCTTGGCTATGGCATAAAAGTTTGACTCATGTTAACTTTAATATACTTAATAAAATAGTTGCAAAAGATTTAGTAATTGGTCTACAAAAAATTAATTTTTCAAAAGATCACCTATGTGATGCATGTCAAAAGGGTAAGCAAACAAGAGTTTCTTTTAAATCTGAAATTGTTGTCTCAACATCGAGAGTACTTGAGCTCATTCACATGGATTTATTTGGTTCCTCACGGACCAAAAGCATAGGTGGTAATTATTATGGATTTGTAATTATAGATGATTACTCAAGGTTTTGTTGGACTATTTTCTTACGTAGTAAAGATGAAACGTTCTCGGCTTTCACACATTTTGCCAAGTTAGCTCAAAACAAATTAAATTAAAAAATTGTTACCATTCGAAGTGATCATGGAGGTGAATTTGAAAACCACCTCTTTGAAGAATATTATGATAAATTTGGAATGGAAGATAAATTTTCATCTCCTAGAAATTCATAACAAAATGGTGTTATGGAGCATAAAAATCATGTTTTAGCGAAGTTGGAAAGAACAATGCTCAATGATTGTGGTCTACCAAAATACTTTTGGGCTGATGCTATTTACACGACATGTTATGTCTTGAATATGATACTTATTCGTCCAATTCTTGACAAAACTCCTTATGAACTTTTAAAAGGTAGAAAACCAAATTTATCTTATCTTCACGTCTTTGGATGTAAATGTTTTGTTTTAAATAATGGAAAAGATAATCTTGGAAATTTTGATGTGAAAGCCGATGAAGGTATTTTTCTTTGATACTCTCAATCGAGTAAAGCATATAGAGTTTATAACAAAAGATTACTTATTATTGAAGAGTCAGTCATGTTACTTTTGATGAAACTTCCATAAATAGTATTGGGAAATGGAGTTCTTTTCATGGTGTAGGTGCATCTACGAAAGACATACTCAAAGTCACTGATAAAGGAGTTGATCAACCTAAAACGGTGGAAGTTGAGAAAGATGAAGATGACAACCAAGAAAATAAAGATGATGAAGGTCAAGAAGAAGATGATGATATTCCATTGGAGTGGAGAACCTCCAAGGACCATCCAATTGACAAAATTATTGGTGATATCACCAAAGGGGTAAAAACTCTCTCTAAGATAAGTAATTTTTGTTACCATCATACTTACGTATCATAAGTTGAACCTAAAAACACTAAGGATGCCTTACTTGATGAGTATTGGCTTATTAGCCATGCAAGAAGAATTGGATCAATTTGAAAGAAATAATTTTTGAGACTTTGTTCCTCGTCCAAAAAATCATCAAATTATAGGCACTCGATGGGTATTTAGGAATAAGCTTGACGAACATGGTGTGATAATAAGAAATAAGGCCCGTCTTGTGGCTCAAGGGTATAACCAAGAGGAAGGCATTGATTATGAGGAGACTTATGCTCCAGTTTCTCAACTTGAGGATATACGCCTTTTATTAGCTTATGCATGCTCTAAGAACGTCAAATTATATCAAATGGATGTAAAAAGTGATATATAAGTGAAGAGGTGTATGTTTCTCAACCTCCCGGTTTTGAAAATTATGAGTTTCCTAATCATGTGTTTAAACTAAAACATGCATTGTATGGTCTTAAACAAGCCCCTAGGGCATGGTATAATCGACTTAACAAGTTTTTGCTAGAGCAAGGATACTCTAGAGGGAAGGTAGACACTACACTCTTTATTAAACGTCAAAAAAGCATATTTTACTAGTTCAAATTTATGTTGATGATATCATTTTTGGATCAACTAATATGCATATTGTCAAGGAGTTATCTAAGCTTATGTAGCGAGAGTTTGAAATGAGTCTAATGGGAGAGTTTAACTACTTTCTCAGACTACAAATTAGGCAACTTGATGAGGGAACATTTTTATGTCAAACTAAGTATTATCTCGAATTACTCAAAATATTTGGCATGAACGATGCTAAGGAGATAGACACACCTATGGCAAAAAATGGTAACTTGGATAGAGATGAAAATGGTAAGGATGTTGAGTTTAAAAGGTATAGAGGTATGATTGGATCTCTTCTTTATATTACTGCATCTAGGCCTGATATTATCCATTCCTAAGGAATCACACTTAAAAGCGGTTAAGCACATTCTTAGATACCTTATTGGTACCTCTAAGTTTGGGCTTTGGTATTCCAAGGGAAACGATTGTAGCTTGGTTGGTTATTCTGATTCCGATTTTGCTGGTTGCAAATTGGATAGGAAAAATACTAGTGGAACTTGTCACATGTTTTTAAAATCTTTGGTAAGTTGGCATAGTAAAAAGCAAGTTTATGTCGCTTTGCCAATGGCCGAGGCGGAATACGTGGCAGCCGGTAGTTGTAGTGTCCAAATTTAATGGCTTAAGCAAGAACTACTTGATTTTGATATTAAACTTTCGCATATTCGTATCATGTGTGACAACACTAGTTCCATTAATCTAACCAAAAATCATATACTATATTCACGCACTAAACATATTGAGATACGTCACCACTTCTTTCGTGATCATTTTGAAAAATGGGATGTTGTGTTTAAGCACGTTGATAGAAAAAATTAACTTGCTGACATTTTCACTAAACCTCTCGCAACCGAATATTTTGTCAACATACGTGGGGAATTTGGGATAATTATGTTGCTTAATTCAATCTTGTTGCTTGAACTTTATATTGTCACTCTAACTTTTTGTTTGAGTATTTTACATTACGTGAGTGCAACTTCTATTCTATCAAGAGTGAGGTAATATTGTTACAATTTCTCCTTGAAAGTAACATTTTCCTTAATTCATGTTACTTGTTTACTTCCAAAAATGCTTGATATTTTCTGAAATTATGAAAACTGTGAATGTTCATTTCCAATTTTTTTTATTAATAACCATTGTGTGTTCTTGATCTACATGCTTATAATGACTTCATGTATTAATTCTTTCACATTTGTTTAAGTTTGTTCTTGTTTTGCAAGCATGTGCTTTTGTTTATTCTTTATTTCTCGCACTTGTGCTTGAGCTATTTGTATGCATGGTATTTGCAATATGTGTTCTTGTTGTCTTGGTTACATGGCATGAAAAACATCTTCATTTTGGTTTATGTAGTGACATATTCTTGTTGATATGCTAGGCACATGTGTGTGCGGCATCGAGAGTTCCATTATGATGTGTTACTTAATTGTGATGCTACAAAAATAACTTGACATTCTTGCTATTTCTTGCTTGTTTATTCTTTATCCATTGCATTACATTAGTTGTAATGTTCTTTGCCAACTATTTAAAACTTCTCATCATCACATATATATGGGGATATGTGATTGTTGCTCTTTTATGGAAAATAGCCTCTGGGTGATATTTTAGTATTTTCATGGAACTATGACACTTCTCACGGTTTGTTATATTTCTTTTTGATGTTGTCAAAGGGGGAGAAGCATATGCAAGACGAAGTATGGAAGCACAAAGTCAGAGGGAGCCTTCAATAAATACAAGAAATGCATCGTCGCAAGTTTTTCCATCATCAAAAAGGGGGAGTATGCGAGTAGAATTTCGTCATCAAATGTTTTGCATGATGTCAAAACTGGGAAAAGCTAGTACTTCTGTACATTGGACGGTATTCCTATGTCTTATGGCACTCCTCTACATTAGAGGTCTTAGGAATTATTAAAAATCATTTTGAAATTTATCAAAGTCATTAAAATAAGTTTTTGCATAATTTTTCATTGCATGTGTCGACACATACGATTTTTAGGTCGACACATGCAACTCAGTTTTGAAGCTTGTAGCCTTTGGAAGGCTCAAGTCTACACATGCATTGCATAGGTAGACACATACTGAAGCATTTCTGATATTGCAGAAATTCTTATTTTATGTGTCGACACATATGAATTTCAGGTCAACACATCTAGTGTTGTTTTAAAGCTTGTAGATTCTGACTTGGTTGGGTCAACATACCTTCTTTCAGGTTGACACGTACAACTTAAACTTGACATATGTGTTGACACATACGAGTTATAGGTCGACACCTACTAATTTTTTTGTCATTTTTTTAAATATTTTTAATTCCATATAAGTCATTTTCCCCTAAATGTCCAAAACTATAAATACATCATTCACGCATCATTCATAACTGAAGGTGTGAAAAACACAAGAAAAGGGGGGGGGGGGTGAATTGAGTTTTAAATCAAAACTTTTCTTTTTAAAAATATTCCCCTTTAATTAAAATAATTTTTCCTTCACTCTTAATAATAACAATAATTAAGAACAGGAAGTAAAGAACAAGGTATGTTTATACTAGTTCACTTGAAAACTATCAAGCTAGTCTAGTCCACCCGCCAAGGTGATTTCGCCTCTCTCAATCGAGGACTTAATACAATAATCCAACTGATTATTACAATGCACAAGATACCCGCAAATGACTGACAACCTCTAATACACACAAGTCCTAGACTTCTTAAGGATACATACCTAACCGGTCCTTTAAGTAAAATTAATCCTCTAAGACACACTAGTCCTAGACTTCTTAAGGATACAGACCTAATCGGTCCCTTAAGGAAATAAAATAACTGTTTGAATACAAGTTTTGTTTACAATAATATTGCTTCTACAAAAGTTGAATATGTAAACTATTTTAAGCACAATGACTTAAGAATATGAAAGCTATGAACAACGCATTTGCATGGATATGCAGTAAATTAGATTCAACTTTCTCTCTTAGTCTTCAAGCCTTTATATATCCAATAAAATAATATATCCGTTGAGGGGTACTCTTGGGATTTCCAGATACATTAACAGCTTGAGAAGTCACGTGGAGGACAAGATCGTGCAACGTGTCCGTCCTTTCATGGTAATGGAATGAAATGCTGATTGTACCATGTACTATTTATACCACGTTAATGTTATCTTCTTTACTTCTGCACTTCAGAGGCTTCTGCGAGAATGAGTTTAAAAGAGAGAAGATAAAATAAGGTCATTAGAAGTTCAAGTATTCAAAATATTCAGAACTACGTCTTCAGAGTCTTCAGCACTTGGTCGTGAGAACCTTTTCTTAGAACCTTGGGTCTTTAGAACTTCAAGTCTTTAGAGTGTTTTAGAACTTCTGTCTTCAGAGTCTTTAACACTTGGTCTTTAGAACCCTTTTCTTAGAACCATGAGTCTTTAGAACTTCAAGTCTTCAGATTCTT
Organism: Vicia faba; assembly: GCA_948472305.1. Taxonomy (NCBI): domain Eukaryota; kingdom Viridiplantae; phylum Streptophyta; class Magnoliopsida; order Fabales; family Fabaceae; genus Vicia; species Vicia faba. Next base: position 120,892,595 of record OX451738.1, read on the forward strand.
TAGAACTTCGTCTATCAGAATCTTCATCACTTGGTCTTGAGAACCCTTTGTCTTCAGAAACATTAGTCTTCAGCATCTGGACTTAAGTAGAAACTTCTGTCTTTAGATCTTCTGACTGGTTTCTTTAGAACATGTTGTCTTCAGAGACATGAGTTTTTAGCATTTGTAATTAAGTGGAAACTTTTGTCTTCAGATCTTTTGACTGGTTTCTTTAAACTTCATATCATAGCCTACACTTTAGAGTCTTCTGGAGTGTCTTGCTACTGTTCATCAGAACTTGTGTAGCGCAGAAGCAGGACTAATTCTATTCTAATGTCTTAGCCACGCCATCCATCAGAAGTAAAACCTATTTGTTAAATACTAAAAAATAACAAACATTAGAGTATCAAAATTGTTCATACAAACATACTCATTTGTTATCATCAAAACTTAGAGATAGTATTGCAGAACCAAATCTTGTTCTAACAATCTCCCCGTTTTGATGATGACAAAACTATGTATTTTGATGACACAATTTTGTTCATATAATAAAAAAAGTGAAAAATAAAAAGGTAAGGAATACTTATCCTTTTTATGAAAACTCCCCCTGAGTCAATGACTTGATGAAGCTCGAATATCATGGCTCTGAACCATTTGAGTAAAAACTCCCCCTGGTTCCAATATATAAGATATTAAGATCTTGAGAGTCTTCACTCTAAATGCCAATGAAAATGAAATAAATTGAAATATTGAAACTTTAATGTCACTAAGACAGCTCCCAGATTCTCAATCCTTGGATTCTGATTCCAGATTTCAATTCTTGGAGCCAAGCTTGAAGCCAACAAGTTAGACATAAGCCTTGCATAATGCTTTTAGATATTTGTCTTTAATCAGATTTCTTATTTCCTGAAAAAGAAAACAATTCTAACAAAAACATGATTTTAACTGGGTTAGAATGTAAGCAGCTCTTTTCAGAGAACATTTTCCATAATTGGATTATTGAAACCAAAATTACGTTCATTTAATTACTCCCTCTTTTTATCATAATCAAAAAGGTAATTATGTGTGAAAAACATAAAAACCAGAAGAAACAATAGAAAAAGATAAGAAGTTTCATTAATATTTAAAAAAGATTACAACAGAAGGAGAAACAACAGAATGAAGACAAATAAGGGAAACTATCTAAACTTCAAACACATTACAACTCTCATCAAATAGAGCATTGCCTCTGATGAACGAGTTTCTTCGAACAATTTCAATTACACCAGCTAACTCAAACCGTTCAGATAATACACGGTCCCTTAAGGAAAATCAAACCTCTAAGACACTCTAGTCCTAGACTTCTTAAGGATACAAACCTAACTGGTCCTTTAAGGAAATCAAACAACTTTTTGAATACAAGTTTTGTGTACAATAACATTGCTTCTGCACAAGGTGAATATGTAAATTGTTTTAAGAATAATGACTTAAGAATATGAAAGCTATGAGCAATGGTTTTGCATGGATATGCAGTAAATTAGATTCGGCTTTCTCTCTTAATCTTCAAGCATTTATATAGACAATAAAATAATATATTCGTTAAGGGTTACTTTTGGGATTTCCAGAAACATTGGCAACTTTAGCAATCATGCGGGGGAAAAGATCGTGCAACGCGTCCATTCTTTCATGGTAGTGGAATGAAACGTTGATTGTACCATGTACTATTTATACCATGTTAACGTTATCTTCTTTCCTTTCTAACTTCAGAGGCTTCTGCGAGCATGAGTTTAGAAGCGAGAACATAACATAAAGTCATCATAACTTCAAGTCTTCAGAGTTTTCAGAGTCTTCAGAACTGCGTCTTCAGAGTCTTCAGCAATTGGTCATGAGAACCTTTTTTTAAAACCTTGGGTCTTTAGAACTTTAAGTCTTAGAGTTTGTAGAACTTCTGTCTTCTGAGTCTTTAGAACTTGGTCTTTAGAACCCTTTTCTTAGAACCATGGGTCTTTAGAACTTCAAGTATTTAGAGTCTTTAGAACTTCGTCTATCAGAATCTTCAACACTTAGTCTTGAGAACCCTTTATGTTCAGAAACATTAGTCTTCAACATCTGGACTTAAGTAGAAACTTCTGTTTTCAGATCTTCTGATTGGTTTCTTTAGAACATGTTGTCTTCAGAAACACGAGTCTTTAGCATCTGGACTTAAGTAGAAACGTTTGTCTTCAGATCTTCTGACTGGTTTCTTTAGACTTCGTATCAGAGGCCACACTTCTGAGTCTTCTGGGGTGTCTTGCTACTGTTCATCAGAACTTGTGTAGCGTAGAAGCAGAACTAAGTCTCTTCTAATGTCTTGGCCATGCCATCCATTAGAAGCAGAACCTATTTGTTAAATACTAAAAAATAACAAATATTAGAGTATCAAAATAGTTCATACAAACATACTCATTTGTTATCATCAAAACTCAGAGATAGTATTGCAGAACCAAATCTTGTTCTAACAATAACTTGGTGATACCATAAAATTAGCCTACATTTGCTATTCATCTTTAACCTCCAATCTATGTACACACACTGACATTCCATTATAGCGATATTCTATTGGGGTGCCATCTAGACGAGGTTTGATAATGTCCTACTGGTTTTTGTGTAGCCGAAGATATTGGGTTGAGATTTGTAGGGGTCTTCATTCGGAAAAATTGTGGGTTTGTCCTCCAAGATCGTTGGTTGAATTAGGGGTTTTCGTGCAAGACATTCAAGAGGTAATTGTGGCCAAGTGAATTCCTTTGGATATATAGAATGCAAATGATCCTTTGGATATAAAGAACGCAAAGGAAGTAGTGAGAGAATGTTGGATTACAATTGAAGTCTTGTGTTTGCAATAGGTGAAATTGACGATGCACGAAAGCTTTGGAGATAAAGTACGCAAAGGAGTAGCAAGATCCAGATAATTAATTTGAAACTATTGTGTCTTAGTATTTCTTAGGATCAAAAGAGGAGAAGGGGTTGAATCAACAACAATCATTAGGGTTTATGGAGTTGCTCTTGAACACTTCTCTTATATCAACTTTTTGCATAGTAAAATTTATCCTAATTCCATTGGAATTTGGCGTAGACGTGCCCACGCACAAGGACAAAAGTGGGGAACTGTGAAGAGAAATCCTTGTGTCTCTTTTATTTTTGCTTTTACTTGCTTTGATATTCATCAATCAATTTTTCTAATAGCATTGCTTTGAAAAAGCTTCCGCTAAACTTTTTGTTAAAATAACTTTTTCAAAACCAGATTTTTTTTGAAATTTTTAAAGGGGGTATCTATTCACTTCCCTCTAGATGCATTGTCATCTTCTAACAATGGTAACTGGTATCCCAATTCTTGAGATTCCCGAAAAACTCTGTGAAGGTTATTTAGTCGGAAAGTAATCTAGAAATTCTTTCATTTTGACTATACCAATGAGATCATCCTGCATACTCGAAGTGGTACATTAAGATGTATGTGGCCCATTCGAAGAACATACCATTGGAGGAAACATATATTTTGTTTCGTTTATTGATGAGTTTAGTCAAAAGGTGTGGGTCTATGTTATCAAGAGAAAGGATGAAGTATTTTAAATCTTCAAGATATTCAAGATACTTGTAAAAAACCAGAGTGAGAAGAAGATAAAAGTTCTGCAAATAGATGTAGGTGGCGAATATACATCCAAGATGTTTGAATATTTATATGTAGAACATGGTGTCGATCATGAGGAAACTGCTCCTTATACGCCTCAGCATAATGGAATTGCAGAAAGAAGAAACATGACCATATTGGATATGGCGAGATGCATGTTGAAGCATAAGAGTTTGCCAAAATCCTTATGGCGAGAAGTTATTTTGACTGCAGTTTATATTCTGAACAGATGCCTGTAATACGGTGGGAGAACTGACTTGGTTTTGCGTTTTATCGCAAATGTTGCAGATAACAAGAGTCACCACCGACTTTTCTTTTATCCAATAAGGAAAGGGTGAAAAGAATAGGAACAACCTTCGAGATTTTTGAGTTCGGGGGGTAGGTTATGAAAAGGAAATATGTTAGAACCCTTTTCATTTGTAGTTATCTACGGGCTCTTAATTTCTATCTCATTTTGTTGTGAAATGCTTTGTGTTCCTGTGTTTGAAAATATTTTGAAAAAAATGCCTAAGTACGACAACTTTGTAACGACTCTTGTATCAGTTAAGAATGCGTACAAAGTGTTTGTTTTTGAAAATATCTCAGAAGAAGTGTTTGTAAAAATTTTTTTATGAGCAAGCGATTACGAGTGATTTACCTACTCAAAAGTCTTTCACGTTATTTTCCTCTTCCTTTAGATAGTGCTATCCTACCATTAGTTAGTAGGAAGCCCTATCGTAGGATGTATGAGGGATGGGCTTACGCCTATCCCTCATCGTAGGAAACATATAGGGATAACTTAGCAATTCAAAGGGACTTTCATCATATATTCGTAGGCAACATTGAGGGACAAGATCATTTCTCGTAGGCAACTCGAGGGAGACCGCGAGACTACGATCTTTATGATGATTTTAACCGAGGGTCTTTGCTAAGAGTATCCCTACGTTTGAGGGAAATGACCATTTTCCGAGGTAGCGAGTGAGGTTACCCTAGAGTACAAGTGTGCAAATGGTTCAATTCAGTTTATTTATCTTGATTAGGTTAGCTATGATTGCTTTTAAATCTTGCCATACATTCCTAGTTACTATACAGTAATAACAATAATAAAGCAGTAAAGTGTGAGAAAGTAAAGGTGCGGAAAGTAAACCTAAGCTATTTCAGGGCTTTGGGAGTGGGGGTACAAACCATAAAATCGGGGGAAATGTAAACCCTAATTAACTATTACATACTATAGCAAATATATAATTGGGAAAAAGTAATACGCGAAGCGGTAAAAAGGAAAAGAAAAGGAAAAATTGTTTGGTGATTATTTGATGAAAAAGAAGTTTGATAATTAACCTAAAAACCTAATTGATTTTAATTGATTAAAAAAATTTAGGTAATTAAATTAAGCAAACCCTAAAATCTAGGTTGATTTTAATTTAATCGAGAAAACCTAAAAAATTAAATTAGGGTTTATTAAATAAAACTAAAATTAAATTCAATTGATTAAATTAAAAAAACCTAAAATCAAATTAGGGTTTTGTTAAAAAATGTTTTTGAAAAAGGTTTTAAAGAGAAAGGGTGAGAAACATAGAAAATGAACAAAAGAGTAGGGGTTGGTGTTGAGTCCACGCCTTCAAGCATTCTTCACACATAGCTTACCACCAGGATAAGTTGTTGTTGGTGTCAAGATGACAGGTTCCATGCATTATATGATAACCCTGCAAAAATAATGAAAATATGAAAATTTTGGCAAAACCAAGGATCGAACCCGTGACCTGGGAGAGAAGTGACTTAGCGCACACGTTTTTACCACTAGGGTGGCTATGCATCCGTTTATATAATTGAATCAATTAATATATAATATATAAAAACGAATGTATTGACTGGAGTGGAGCCGGAGCCCTAGCTCTGGTAGCTTCCTTTTATCCAACCTGTAAAACACAAAGTGTTAATGATTCAAACATGTCCTACCCCCCTAAATGAAGGGTCGCGAATCCACTGCGATAATTATTTTGGGCTAAAACTCAATGGTTTGGCCACTATAATGCAAACAGTGCAAATCAGAGCAAACATGGTGATTTAATATTTAGCGTGCATGGGGCTCCCACGATGATCCAGACCTGCATAGTTGAGCCTCATAAACACATATCAAGCATTAGTAAGTGTTAGAATGTAGTAAAATAAATAATATGAAACTCAAACAAGAATGATAGCCTGATGCATGCATAAGCGTTTTCTGACCATTTGGATCATTGTAAATGATCCAATCTTACCATGGGAGTGAATAGAGTTGATTGGGATTGCAAGTTTGTGGTGAAAGGAAATGTAATAAGGGTTTGAAAATTTTAGGGTTCTTTGAAAAAGTTTGGAAATTTTCACAAGTTTAAGGCAAGGGTTTTTTTCGTGTCCTCTTGTATGAGAAGTGCTAAGATTATATAGGGAAAATTAGGTTAAAGATATGTGGGCTTGGACCTTGTAGGAGAAGATATGATTTTATCTTATTTATTTTGCATTATTAATGAATAAATAAAAGATAATTAAAATAATTAAAATAAAAATAGGTCAAGGGATGTATGAATGAATTCTGAGGTGTATGAGGGGTATAAAGCACGTTTGGACTCTTAAACCATGGCCCAATAGCCCAAAATAACAAGCTTGCTCACTTTGAACTTCATGCATTTGCTCAAATTTCCCAACTTGCAATGGTCACAACTCTCTCAATTTTCATCTTTTGAAGGTGATCTTGGAATTTTGGGAAATATCAATATGTCCTCTACAACCTTTATGTTGATTATTTTTTGTTTTGAATACTTTATCTTGATGTAAGTTGCCTTGACAAAAAGTGTCTTTTTGTTGACTTTTGATATGACCTGTAATTTATTGGCTTATATCTCTCAAATGGTGCACTTTTTGGACTTGATCTTAGAGAGAAATAGTTGTAGAGAATTGAATTTCCTTTGAAATGAGCTTTTGTTGTGGAAAATTTGATGAAGCATGTGAAAGTTATGCTTGGTCAAAGTTTAGTTGACTTCTCCTAAGGAAACCCTAATTTGGAAACTTTTGACTTTTGATGAATCTTTAGTTTTCTTGATGAATCCTGATCAACCCTTGACCAAATGATGAATGTGACTTCTAAGTCTTGATGTTGACCAAAAATCTTGAAGTTTGACTGTATGTTGTCCACAATTGACTTTTTACCCAATACAGTTGATTTTCAGTCATCCGAGTCATTGACTGAGCAAACTTGTGATACACGGCTTGACACTTAACATGAGAATTCTTAGGGACATATGAAGAACCATGAAAACCATTTGAGACCTTAGAAACCCAATATTAATTTAGAAATACAAAACCCTAGTTGTGAGTCCATTGCTTAGGAGGAGAATTTATCTGATCAATTCTTGAGCCACCTTGAACATATGAGGACCTTAGGAGAATGTCTTAAAGAAAAATGGGAGGGAAAATTTTGGGGTACAACAACTTCCTTGTTCAATCTTCTTAAACTTGAAGCGTCAGATTGGCATGTCCACCATTAATGACTTGAAGGTAGAAGATGATTGAACACTTAAGTGCCCAGAAATTTACACTCACCTGTGCAAGAAGTAATGCTGTTGGTTGATAATATTGCTTGAATGGGCTTAAATATGCCATTCGGAGAGATGACAAAATGTGTCCGGAGATGGGCTTGCAGATGGAATCCAAAGTAATTGTTGATAGGAGTACCAGAATGAGTCTATGCTCGACTTGATCTGATGGAAATTCTTTTCAGAATGAAGATCTGAAAGGAAATATTTGCCATGTAGATAGTCGCCCCATCCTGTTTCGGGAATTAATCTAAAATCTATTTTTGTTGATAAACCCATCATTTTTCAGGAATTCATACCACCTGGTGATAAAGATAGTCGCCCGTCATTTTTTGAGAATTGATCTTCACCTGGCCATAAAGAAAGAAAGATAGTTTCCCCATCCTGTTTCAGGAGTTAATATTTTCTTGGTTGTATAAATAGTTTCCCTGTCCTGTTTCGGGAGTTAATCTTCAACCAGTTCATGTAGATAGTCGCCCTGTCCTGTTTTGGAAATTGATCTACAATTTTCTTTCACAAATTGTTCCCCTGTCTTATTTCAAAAATTAATTTGTGTCTGGTCATACAAATAGTTTCCCTGTCTTGTTTCAGGAATTAATCTGTGACATGTTTTTTTGTTGGATGTAGAGATAGTTGCCCCAACTTGTTTCGGGAATTAATATTTGACCTGGTTACATAGATAGCAGCCCCCATCTTGTTTCGGGAATTAATCTTGGACCTGTTTGAGAATTGTTGATGATACTTGTCTGTTTGTAGATTTAACCTGAAAAGATAAAGAGTTAGCTTGTATGCAATGTCATGATGTATGAAATTTATTTTGTAATGATGTTCCCAAAGTAAATGAGAGTGTGCTATATGCATTTCTTATTCATATGCTATGATATTTGTAAATGATGTATGGATGTGGGATGTCGTTGAAGCGTAACGGCAGCTCCGTGTAACGTTTTTTACTGAGAAAAATAAATCCCTGACTATTACTTGGGATGAAGAATATTTGTAATCCTCAATATTTATTTATAACGTCTCTGCTGAGAATTCCTGCTTTATGTTTGAGGAAACTCCACTGGGGAATTTGACTTCTGTTAGGGGAGAAGAGTTCAGGCACCTCGGTCGTTCGTCGCTCTACTGGGGAATTTAATTCTTATATACCCTGACTGGGGATAAAAGATATGGATAACCTTTCGAAGTTTTGTCTGACCAAGTTTATGATATGGATGCTGACTCATCCAGGGAGGATAAGATTAACTGATATCTAGTCTGGTTTCTGATTCAGTTGCAACTCTCTGGGGATAACAATCTGGACTACCTTTTGCTGGAGAGAGAAATTTTGCTGGGGATTTGTAGTAGCCAAAGGGGTAGACTCAAACTAGAGAGACTGGATCCTATTGGGGAAATAAACCCTGTTGGGGAAATAAACCCTGCAGGAGAAACACTCTGCTGAGGAAATGAACCCTGCTGGAGAAGAGAATTCTGTAGGAGTTTTTACAGTTTTGAAGAAATAAACTCATCCGAGGAAGAGAATTTTTGTGAACCGTACTGGTGATACACTCTCTGATGAGGATTGGGACTCCGTAGGTTGGCGATGTTGTCGGGGAAAAGATCACACTCCTTTGTCCGTTAGGGGGATCTGCTGGTGAGTATGATTGGGGTATTTCAGACTTGTGGGGAATTTGTCTAGTTTGTGAAGATGACTCCGCGGGAAATAATCTTATGGGAAATGCTCTGTGTGGTGACTTCACTGGGGATTATTCTGTGGGGATTTATGGACGACTTGAACATTGTCCCAACTCCTAGAGTCTAGAGCAAATGCTTATTCCTGTTTTTATGCATATATTTGTTAATAGTAATCATGTTCATATGCATATGTTCATTCAATTTAGTCATTGGACATTTTTTAAAATAAAACAGAAAAAGAAAAACAAAATTTGAGTTTTGAAATTGTGTTTATATTGATAGTTTGCCTATAGCCAGACGATTGTTATACAAAGAGACAAAAATCCTAGTAAGAGAAGATCATCGTGAAATGAAATGAGTACGAAGTAAAACAAAAACATATAGCTATGTATAAATCATCTCATCAGGTTTCAACTCTGATATTGCCTCTAGTCTTCGAGCATCTCATCCCTTGCTGTCGGAAGAAGTTGATTGAATTGATTTGTACCATTCTAACTTGACGTTGATAATAAAGATGGATGTAAGTGATCCAACGGGACATAGTCGTATGCTTTAATCCCTAATTTTTTTTGGACTGCCCTTTCGGGTTTTCAGTCCATTGGGATACCCTTTTTTGCCCAAGTCGCCTTTTCAGGTTTTTGACTTGCCGGGTGTACAGTCTTTATATTTATATCTCTAATTTTTTCCTGAACCTTTTTGGATCGCCAGGATGCCCTTATTTTTTCCTAGGCCAGTCAACCTAGCGGGACGTTTTCATGCGTAGTATCTTTTAACTATGTCTGTGTTCATAGGGTGTGGAAGATCTTCACCGTCTATGGTGGTAAGTATCATAGCGCCGCCTGAAAATATCTTCTTGATTACAAATGACCCTTCATAAGTAGGAGTCCATTTTCCCTTGGGATCACGTTGCGGTAGGATGATACACTTTATTACCAAGTCACCAGCCTGATACACCCGATGCTTAATCCTCTTATTGAAAGCTTTGATCATATATTTTTGGTACATCTGACCATGACAGATAGCCGCAAGCCTCTTCTTGTTAATCAAATTCAGCTGATCCAGCCTAGTATGAATCCATTCTTCTTCATCTAAATCCGCATCTTTCATAATTCTCAAGGAAGGAATCTGAACTTCGACATGTAGAACAACTTCCATACCATAAACAAGAGAGAACGGGGTTGCCCCAGTTGATGTTCGCACTGAAGTGCGATAGACATGAAGAGAAAATGGTAACATTTCATGCCAGTCTTTATACGTCACTGTCATCTTCTGTATAATCTTCTTAATGTTCTTATTGCCGGCTTCCACTGTGCCATTCATCTTCAGTCGATACAGAGAAGAGTTATGGTGCTTGATCTTGAACTGCGTGCAGAGTTCTGTGATCATGGTGTTGTTGAGATTGGTACCATTGTTTGTGATAATCCTCTCGGGGATGCCATATCGACAGATAAGGTTATGCTTAATGAACCGGGCGACCATATTCTTAGTAATAGAGGCAAACGAGGTTTCTTAAACCCATTTGGTGAAATAATCAATGGTGACGAGGATGAAGCGATGTTCGTTGGAAGCAGTAGGTTTGATCTCTCCAATCATATCAATGCCCCACATTGCAAATGACCAAGGTGGAATCAAGATATAAAGAGGTACTGGAGGTACATGTACTTTATCACCATAGATCTGGCATTTGTGACAAGTTCTTGAGTGGCGATGGCAGTCAGCTTTCATAGTCGACCAATAGTATCCCTCTCTCAGAATCTTCTTAGCCATAGTATGTCCACTGTAATGAGTACCAAAGATACCTTCGTGCATATCTTCCATAATATTCTCCGCCTCTTTCTTGTCCATACAATGAAGCAGAGTGGAATCATGCTTGCATCTGTATACAATTCAGTTACTCAAGAAGTACTCGGATGAGAACCTCTGTAGGAATTTCTTGTCATTGATAAATGCCCCATCGGGGTGCTCTTGAGCCTCAAGATATCTTTTCACTTCATGAAACCAAGGCTTCTCTTGTACCGCGTCAGTGTCAACTTAATAGCAGTTTGCCGGTTCGTATAGCCTTTCAATAGTAATTCGAGGAGCTTCGTTGTCCCATCTGACTTTGAACATAAATGACATTGTAGCCAATGCGCCTGCCAACTGATTCTCTTTTGTGGGATATGCTCAAAAGTGATTTCCTCGAAGTACGAGATTAAGGTAAGCACATGTTCTTAATAAGGAATGAGATTCGGGTGCTTAGTATCCCATTCTCCCTTGATTTGACTGATCATCAGGGCTGAGTCCCCATATATGTCCAAGAACTTAATTCTCAGGTCAATAGCAGCTTTAATGCCCATGATGCACGCTTCATATTCAGCCATGTCATTGGTACAATCAAAGCACAGTCTGGCGGTGAAGGGCGTATGGGAGCCCTGAGGAGAGATGATTACAACACCAATTCCATTGCCAAGTGCATTAGAGGCTCTGTCGAAAACCATAGTCCATCGGGATCCTGGCTCAGGTCCTTCATACAGTTCAAGTTCTTCACAATCTGTAACTAGCACAATGTTCTCATCCGGGAATTCAAAATTCATAGACCGATAGTCATCTACAGCTTAGTGAGCCAAGTGGTATGCTAGTACACTTCCTTTGATTTCTTTTTGAGTGGTGTAGTGAATGTCGTATTATGTCAAGACCATTTTCCATCTGACTATTCTTCCAGAGAGTGCGGGCTTCTTGAATATGTATTTGATTGGATCCATCTTAGAGATCAACAAGGTAGTATGAGTCAGCATATACTGTCTTAGTCAGCGAGCATCCCATGCTAAAGCGCAACAAGTTTTCTCGAGCAGTGAGTATCTTGTTTCACAGTCGGTAAACTTTTTGCTAAGGTAGTATATTGCACGCTCTTTTCGACCAGACTCGTTATACTGGTAAAGTACACACCCCATTGAATTCTCTAGCACTGCTAAATACATAATTAGAGGTCTTCCTTCAACTGGTGGCATCAGAATTAGAGGTTCTTGCATGAACTCTTTGATTTTGTCGAAGGCTATCTGACAATCGTCGTTCCATTTTACTACCTGATCTTTCTTCAGCAACTTGAAGATCGACTCGTAAGTAGCATTCAAAGAGAAATAAATCAGGAAATATAATTCAGTCGTCCCAAGAAACCTCTGATTTCCTTCTCAGTACGGGGAATGGGAATTTCTTGAATAGCTTTGACTTTAGCGGGGTCAACTTCAATACCTTTACCGCTAACGACGAAATCCAGGAGTTTACCGGATCTCACCCCAAAGGTGCACTTGTTCGAATTCAATTTCAACTTGTACTTTTTCAGCTTCTCAAACAACTTATGTTGATGGTCCAGATGCTCTTCTTCAGTCTGTGATATGGATATCATATCGTCGATGTAGACCTCTATCTCATGATGAATCATGTCGTGGAACAAAGCCACCATGGCATACTGATATGTGGCGCCGGTGTTCTTCAACCCAAAAGGCATAACCTTGTAACAGAAAGTTCCCCACTGTGTGATGAAAGTAGTTTTCTCCATGTCTTCAGGTGCCACCTTGATCTGATTATATCTTGAGAAACCATACATGAAGGAGAATACCTTGCATTGAGCGGTGTTGTCGATCAGAACATAAATATGTGGCAGTGGGAAGTCATCTTTAGGGCTTGCCCTGTTTAGATCCCTGTATTCTGCGCACATACGTACTTTTTCGTCTTTCTTTGGTACTAGAACAACATTTGCAACCCATTGAGGATATGGTTTCACTGCTAAGAAACCTGCGTTGAACTGTTTCAAAACCTCATCTTTGATCTTCTTTAACATCTTGGGATGCATTCGACAAACCTTCTGCTTAATTGGAGAACAACCTTCTTTCATAGGAAGACGGTGAACCACAATATCAGTATCGAGCCCTGGCATGTCTTTGTATGACCAAGCGAAGATCTCAACATATTCTTGCAACATCTCTATTAACCTATTCTTGACATTATCCTCTAAGTTGACGCCTATCTTAACTTCTTCCTTGTCTATCTCAGTACCCAGATTTACAACTTCAATCGGCTCTTCATGCGGTTGTATGGCCTTTTCTCTTGCATTAACAGTCTGGAAAGTTCTCCATGTATTTCACAATCTTCCTAACCTTCATCCCCGACTTGGTAGATCGTATTTTCAAAGTCATACGTGGCAATAGTAGAATCGTTATCAACGGGATCAAGAGCGGATGTGGATCTGCAATTTATTGTGTGGGTGCGTGTAAGAACACATATCTATTTGAAAGTGATAAAAGTAAAAATAAAGACAGAGAGCACAGAGTTTTAATGCAAAACATCCAATTCTTTATTAAATGAAAATATGCTTATGAAATGACAACCCTTAACAAATGAACCATTGTGCCCCGGGTAAGACACAAGGCTTAAAGTCATTGTTCGAAAATTACATAACCGAAACTTTGAAAGAAATGAAATAGAAATGTAGCTATTACTCATGACTAAAGGAGATAAAGATAATGTCTTCCGCCTTCCAGTTCTTGAGCCCTTTGCCAATGGTAGGAAAGATCCAACTGTCAAGGTCATTATCACTGTCAGCATCTTCTATAACATTGACTCTGTTGTTGCCGATTCGAAATGGTGGTCTTCCAGCGCGAGCGCGACGAACTGCCCTCTGAACCTCTATAATAAAACCCAAATCAAATTTGTCAGATTTATAGAGAATGTCAGGAAGTTGACCCCAAATAGTACAACCACTTTTTTCTATAACAACTTTAGCATCTTTCAAGGAAGCCATTCTGGGCGGAACCCTAGTGATTTTGGGAATGGTAGAGACATCTTCAGTTGAGGCAGGAGGGATGACTTCAAAAGTCTTACAAGGAGTCTCAATGAATTCTCCGTCCATCTCTACATTCCAGAATGAGTTCAAGTGGCTAACCATATACTCTTTTTCCCTGCAGACAGCGACAATCTTTCCATTCACATGATATTTTACCTTCTGGTGTAGGGTCGAGGTGACATCGCTTGCCCCATGGATCCAGGGGTGCCCCAGTAAGCAAGAATAAGCTGGTCAAATATCCATCACGTAGAAGGTAGATTCAAAGACCTGCGAACCTACCTTGATCAGAAGATCCACTTCTCCATGTACCATCCTTTTTGATCCGTCAAAGGCTTAAACTATAATATCACTGGGTTTCAGCACTACCCCTTTGCAATCAAGTCTGACCAGAGCGCCCTTTGGTAGAACATTTAGTGAAGAACCAGTTTCAACCAATACATGAGCTAAAGTAGTTCCCTTGCATTCAATGGAGACATACAAGGCTTTGTTATGGTTTCTCCCCTCCAGAGTCAAATCTGCATCAGAAAAACCTAACCCATTGTCAGTCGTTAAGCTAGCAACATAGCTTCCAAATTAATCAACAGAAATCTATTGTGGCACGTGAGTAGTCTTCAAATGTTTTACTAAAGCCTGTGCATGGGCTTCAGAACACAGTAGCAGGGATAACATAGAGATCTTAGATGGGGCCTGCCTCAACTGTTCAACAATTTTGTAGTCGCTCTTGCGGATAATCTTCAATACCTCTTCCAACTCCTTCCTAGAGGTGTCCTCAACTACAACTTCTTTAGGCGCCTCCGTCTGGGCAGGCTCCGTCATTGGTTCTTTGCCCCTAGCCTCAATAGTTGACTTCGTAGAAGTAACTCGAACATGTGTAGAAATAGTCTTCGGATAGATTTCTGGGGAGAAAATCCTTCTGCTTCTAGTAACCTTACTGGTCCCAGCAATATTGTCAATGTCGGGATCAATAAATTTAGTAACTTCATCTTTAGTAGTTGGTAAATATTGCTTGACGCTGTTGTACCCCAAAATTTGCCCTCTCATTTTCTCAAGATTTCTCTCACAAGATTTCCATTGGTTCAAGATTGCACAAAGATGGATCAACTCAAGGAACTTCCTCAACACTGATGACTCAAAATTAGGTTTTGTGTTTGCACAAGTGCATTTGGATTTTCAATGGCCCATATGACTTTCATGGATCATTTTGGACTCTCAATATTTCTCATGTCATGTTTCAAGCTTTGGATCACATTTTTGCTCAGTCAATTGATCGTTGACCTAAAATTAACTATATTAGGCAAAAAGTCAACTATGGTCAATTTACAGTCAAACTTAATAATTTTTTATCCATATAAACATTTTGAACTCCTATATGTCAATTGGTCAAGTTTGGATCACAATTCCTCAAGAAATTTGATCAAATTCCCAAAAGGGCAAAATGGTCAAAATTAGGGTTTTGACTAAGAAGGCTCTGTTTTTGGATTTTGACCAAATACATGACTTATTGGTTTGAGACATGATATCAAGGATTCAAATGCATCATCTTGGCCTAACGGCATGATTCAAAACACTCCTCAAGATCAATTGATTGATAATTGAAATTTGGTCAACTGATGAAAAAGTTAACTGTACACTGAAAAGTCAAACTTTGACTTTTTGATCAAAATCAAGTTTCAAAAATCATATTTCATCAAGACATGTCAAAATATGAATATTGTTCATCAAGAAATCAAAAAGTCAAAATTATCTTTGAAAAGTCAAAATTCTAAGACTTAGAAATTTTTCTGTGTTGGAAAGTTAACCTTTTTTCATGACTTTGTGCCAAATTTTCACCATGATGCAAGATGATTCAAGGAAAACTTCCAACATAAAAGTTGTAGATCTCAATGAGGTATAAAACATTGTAGGACATAACCTTTTCTATAAATTCCTGGATTTTAAGTTATAAATTCATAAAGACATGTCCATGAAACAAAAACACTTAGTGAAATTTTGCCTAGTTAAGCAGATTTTTGACCTAACTTCTTGGCCAAGTTTCACATGGTTCCAAAGTGATTCTTTAAAAATGTCCAACATGAAGGTTGTATAGGATGTTACAAGCTTTCCAAAATCTCTAAGAACTTATTGAGATCATGCTTGAGCTAAGATAATCGAAGAGATGAAGTCAGAGTTTCATTCTTGAATTATAGGTCATTTTGTGATGTACAAGAACTCAAATCTCAAGTCCATGCTACATAATATTTTCTTTGCATGCCTTAAACTTGTGTTTCACTCCATAATAAATGGTTTACACAGCTGATTGAGCCATTATCCAATTGATTCAAGCTTTATCCAAATCAATTTTCCATTTTGGGAAGAAAGTAACATATCCATTCTTATAAAGCAAGCTTTATGCACAAAGTCAGCTTCTTGAGATCCTAACTTGTTTTCTATGATTACACTCCATCTACAAAGTCAAAGGCATTGAGTTTAAAATGGTTAACAATTCTATGAACAAAAGCACAAGGCATGGAAACTTGTTTTGTCAAGAAAATCACATGTTGAGCTTAAACATTGATTTTGAATTCAGATCAACTTGAGCACTCCAAACCTTTTGCTTATAAATAGAGACACTATTTACAAGCACTAAAACACCCTCAAACTCCCTCAAGCCAGAAAATGCACAAAACCTCAATTTTTGTGTCATTTCTGATTTTGAACACCCAACTCATAATTCCCTCGTGCGTTTCTTGGCCAAACCATTCACAAAGCTTCTAATACACATATAAAGACTATCCCAACCTCTATTTTCAAACTGTAACATAATCTTGCTCATTCTCCATAACCAAAAATAGAGGTCTGCATCTTGACTTCTCCAGACCATTTCAGCTACTCTTAGTTCAAGCCAACTATTGCATTAGCTTCCTAGAGGTTCAAGGAAGCTAACCTGATCATCACCATCACATGAAACAAGCTCAATCTCATTTCATAATTTCCAATTTTTGAGGTATTTTTCTGAACTTTCATCTCTTCATTTAGGCATTGTTAGACTTGCATTTTCAAAGACAAAATGTAGACATCATTGCCCTGAAGCTAACCATGTCCATAATTTTCATTTATATTGTCTAAGCTTAGAGAATTTTGAGATTGAAATTCTTGGAAAAATTAGGGTTCAGATTAGGGCCAACAAAATTCTCATTCATCTTTGATTTATAGTTTTAGTGATTTATATTTCTGGAATCGTGATTAAATTTGCTATGACTTTCATGTTTACATTTTCTATTTTGGTTGAGAAATGAGTAAGTTATAGTTGGTCTGGCTGGGCGTGAGGTTGAAGATGAAGTACATGCCTAGGAATGGATTTGCAATATATATTTATGGTTTTGTTTAAGATAACTGATGTATAACCACCCCAGTGGTAAGGCAGCGCGCGTATATTTCATAGGGCGTGGGTTCGAACCTCAGCGCTGCCTTTTGTTTTGATTTTCTAATATTTTTGTTCCTTTTTGTTACATAGCGCGCCTGGGCCTAAGGCCATTGAGCTTGTCCCATTTTTTCTTCAACATCCCCCCTGATTACTACCTCACGCGCAACCCATTTTATTTTTCTTATTTTTCTGATTAAAAATGGTTATTGGGCCAGGCCTAGTACAAAAATATGTTGTTTCTAACAAACCTCCAATTCAATTTTTTTATCCCCTGATTTTATCTTTTTATTTTATTTTCTTTCTATCTTGTCTTTTATTATATTATTATTATTATTATTATTATTATTATTATTATTATTATTATTATTAATAAATATCCACAAAAATATTTTATTTATTTATTTATATATTTATATATTTAGTATACTTATATTTTTTTATTTCATTTCCTTTTTTATGCTAAAAAAGACAAAAATATTTTCTTAAACAAGTTTATTTCTTTTTCTTAAATAAATTGGTAATTAGACTTAAGTTTAATTTATTTTCTTTTAATTAAAATTGATTTAGAACTTAGGTTTCTTTTAATTAATTAACTTCTTTTCATTCATACTATTTTGATTAATATTAAAATTCTTTTCTAAAAAAAAACCTAAAAATATATATCTTTTGTAATTACCCTAGATTTAATTTTTCATAGTTTAATTAAATTCTTTTCTTTAATTAACTAGGTAAAAAAAACCATTTTTCTCAAACAAAATCCAAAAAAAAAATCCATTTCTTTTCAATTTATATCCTTGCACATTTATTCATTCTTATACATTTAATTCTTGTAAATATTCAATATGGTTGTAATAGATAATTAAGGCTTAATTTCTTGCAATCCCCATTTGTAAATTTGTATCTCCCATTCCCAAAAATGATGTAATAGCGTAGGACATTTATATTCCGCAATTTATCGCCTTCATATACATGCTAGTAATTTAGGTTTGTATGGAAAGATAAAATTAATACTTAGAAAACCCTAATCCAAGATAAATCAAGCATGAAATACAAAACACTTGCACACTTTACACCTCTAGGGTTAACTCCAATTTGTTGCCTTAAAATAGTCATGATATGCATGTGAGACATCTTAGCCAAAACAAATCAAAAATACAAGATCATAGTCCCTCGATGACGCTACGAATGTTGCCTTACAAATGATCTAAGTCGGTTAAGAGAAATGCTAAGATATCTCACAACATTGCTATACATGACTATACAATGACCCACGTCCGTCCCTTTACATCCAAAGATGAGGCTTCTTACCAACCAATGGTAAGATAGCAATATCAAAGGAAGAGAGAAATGAATAAAAGACTTTTGAGTATGTAGAACGTTCTTAGTTGCTTGCTCACAACCCATCTTCAAAACAAACATCTTTTCAAATACACAAAACACTTTCAAAAACATGAAATATTTTCAAAAAGTCCAACACTTTGTATACATTCTTATAGAGACGAGAATCATTACAAAGTTTGCCTAAACGAAGGTGCTTTTCAAAAATACTTTCAAAACCCACCACAAACACATTTTAAACAAAGCAATTTCAAAAATGATCTATCAAGCAACTAAGAGCCCATATATAACTATGGATGAAAAGTGTGCTAACACCTTCCATTTTCATAACCTACCCCCCAAACTCAAGAAAATATCTCAAAGGTATTTCCTTTTATTTTCACCCTTCCCTTTATTGGATAAAAGAAAAGTCGGTGGCCACTCTTGCTATCCGCAACAATTGCGATAAAACGCAAAACAACCAAGTCAGTTCTCCCACCGTATTACAGAACTGGAGACTTCGCTGGAGTATACCTTAAAAGTGGGTTTACCTTAGAGCTAGATCACATTTAAATTTTTTTCATTTTTTTTGATTTGTTTGCTTTGTTTGCTTTACATTTATGGGTCCTTGTTTGGGTTCATTTTGATCCTCTTCCCGAATCTGGGAACATCATTAGGTAAGTAGCAATAGGTTGTGGAAACTGTGTGGCATAGACCGATATGGTTGAAGCAATGACTATGTTAGTGTGACACATTTGTTGGTACCGATATCCCTTGTGTTGAATCGAGGAGAATACGGGGCCCCGAGCAGTGTCATAAAGCACTAATTGACCTTAGAACCTTTAATTAAACAACTTGGCCATTAGGAAGTAGTGAGATAGTCAGTTTCAGTGGAAAGCTAAAAATTGGTTGATACTCGATACTATGCTCATTGAGATCATACTTTTTTGGATATTTTGGCTGCAAGAAAAGATTGATTGTGCTAAAATAATTCCCAATGAAGAATTATCAATGATATTGAGATTCCCTAGAACTCGATTACTTTGTAGGACATGTTGAACCAACTAAACTTCAAGAGGGTACTTACCTATGAAACCCATGCATGCCTAAACCTAAGGTCCTTGTGTTCTTTGTTTGTGATTATTATTCATGGCATCATAAACATCATAACATCATAAGCATTCTCACTAACCATTTCAAGGATTTAGGAATTTATCTTTGTTCTATTTTGTAGGTCATGACTTCCACTCGTAGGAATACCATCCAAATTAACTTCGTGAAAGTGCATCCTCAACTTCAAGATTTAGCATCATGAGTGCCTAGAGATTCTCCCTTCACCAAGAAATATGGTCGTCTTCTCAACTTGGCTACCTCAAATTTCCAAGAAGAAATGATGTATGTGCTTTTCTAATTCTTTGATCCTATGCATCATTGCTTCACCTTTCCTGACTACCAATTAGTGCCTACATTAGAAGAATTCTCTCAATTTTTAGGAGTACCTGTGCTTGATCAAATACCACTCACCGGTTTAGAAGAGACTCAAAATCCTAAAGTTATTGCCAAAGCCTTGCATTTGAGGATATCTGACATTGTAGCAAATTGGGAGATAATAAGTGGATTCAAGGGTCTCTTAGCCAGATTTATGTTGGAGAAGGCTCGTTTGTTCTAGGAAGACATGGATTTTCAAGATTTTGAGGATGTCCTGACCATTCTAATCTACAATTTGGTTCTATTTCCCAATTCGGACCAACTCATAGATGAGAATTCCATCAAGGCTTTTCTCTCTCGTAATCTCGTACCTACTTTGCTTGGAGATATTATACATTGTTTCCACACTCACACCATGAAGAAAAGGGGTACTCTTTTGTGTTGCATTCCATTACTGTCTAGGTGGTTTATTTCACACCTACCTCGATCAATGTTGAAGAATGGGTAAGGCTTGACGTGGTCTCAAAGGATGATGTCACTTATGCAATCAGATATTCATTGGTGTCCTCAATCTTTGGAGGACGTAATCATCATCGACCTTTATGGAGAATTCCATAATGTCCCTCTACTTGGCATTAGGGGAGGTATCACCTACAATCCTTGTTTGGATTTGCGATAGTTTTGGTATGCTAGGAGGGATGGCCCTCATGATGCACTTGTCCAAGGAATTACATTCGACTACGAGAACGATGTCCAAGGTTATCGTCAGAGATTCATACGAGCTTGGGGCATGGTTAACAAGGTTGATAGCAAGACGTTGGGGCATAAGAACTCCATTCCTTTGGAGACTTATCTTAAGTGGGTGCGAACTCGCGCCTAAAACCTCATGATGCCTTATGAAGCCATCCTACCTATCATCATGGAGCCTGTTGCCGAAGGAGATGTTCCATATACTGTCCTTTATCCTGATATGCCCACTTCTGTTAAAGATTTGCAAAGAGCTTGGATTCAGCTAAAGGGGGAGCAAGACACCTTTGAAGCCCAGTTTTATGCAAGCGAGAAGAAGACATTGGAGTTCACGAGACAACTTCATGAGGAGAGGAGCCTTAATACCTATATCGCTCCAAAGAGGAAGCATCCATAGGAGACTTAATCCATTTTTATTGTATTTTAGTTCATTTTGTTTCTTTTGTTTCAAATGTAAGCCCGAGAGGCATGTTGTAATTGATTTGAATTGATTAATACAATTAATGTTTGTTCCTTTTTGTATAAACAAATTTAAATCTTCTAAGTCCTTGAAATCATTCGCATACGCATTTTCATGCATCATAACATAAACAGGTTTTCCATAACACGTTTCCTTATCTTTCTATTGTTTATTTCAGTAAGATGGATATCGAACAAATCGAGAAGGACTTGCAAGCTCAAAATTTCTAGTTCCAAGAAACCTTGCTGACCCTGGCTAAGGGGCAACAAGAGCTGATGACTTTGCTGGTAGCCAAGAAGAAAACCAAAAAGAAGGCCTTCATCAACATGGGTAAGAGGTTCAAAGATCCGGTTCGTCAGGTACAGATAGTCGAAGAGTCGTCCGAGGAGGACGAAAATTAAGACGAAGAGGCAAGGAGCACCCGTGCTGGGGGTGCCAATGATAAAGTATCTGAAGATGAAGACTACTTCGATAAACAGTATCCTCCGACTGAGGATAAATACAACCAGTTGGAGGATAGACTAAAGGCTGTTGAAATTCAAGCCATGCCCAACTTTGATTTTGGTGAGTTGGGTCTAGTACCTGGGGTCGTCATTCCCCATAAGTTCAAGATACCAGTCTTTGTGAAGTATGACGGAGTTTCATGCCCAAAACTTCACCTGAGGCCCTACATCCACAAGATACAACCACATACTATTGACAAGAAGCTCTGGGTCCATTTCTTCCAAGAGAGTCTGGATGGGACTCAGTTAGAATGGTTTTACCAATTGGAGGGTTCTCACATCCACACATGGAAAGATCTAGCCACTGATTTTTATCATCAGTATCAGTACAATGCCGATATGGAACCAACTAGAGTCCAACTTCAAGGCATGACAATGGGTACTAATGATGGGGTTTAAAGAGTACGCACAAAAGTGGAGGGATCTTGCTTGTAGGGTCCAACCACCACTAACTGACAGATAACTAGTTGATATGTTTATGGGTACATCAACTGGCCCATTTTTAAACCTGTTAATTGGAAGTTCTTCATCTGGTGTCACCGAGTTGATCCTAATTGGCGAAAGGGTCAAAAGTGGCATTAAGAGCGGAAAAATTCCCATGGCATCTGCTTCCGCATCTAACCCTATAAAGGAGACCTTCACCAGGAAGAAAGAAACAAATGCTATGTATGGGGCCAGAGCCCATACCAAAAAGGATCACCGACCCTCTATTAATGTTGTGTTAATCTCCAACCCTCCATCTGCTCAAAGGAAATCATCCAACAATCAATAATCCGAAGTTCCTCGAAGACAGTTCACAAGGATAAACATGTCACTGTCCCAAGCCCTACAACATCTGTTGAAGGCAAACTTAGTGACATTGTGTGATCCACCATCCAATCCAAATATTACATCACCGAAGTACAATCGAAATGCCAAGTGCGCATATTATTCCAATAGCCCTGGGCATGAAACTGATCAATGCTGGGCTCTGAAGAATAAGATTCAAGATTTGATAGACAATAAAACTATTGAGTTTGATCCACATACAAATCCAAATGTGATAACTGCACCAATGTCGAACCATGGCAAGGGTGTCAACGCGATTGACAATACTACTTTTGTTTCCTCCATTGAGAATTTGACAACACCATTGACTATTGTGAAGGAAAATTTGATAAGAGCCAGGGTGTTCCCTGGCTGTTTTAAAAACTGTGATTGCTGTGCTAAACAAACAAATGGATGCAAGCGGTTGAAGGGCGGTGTGCAACGCCTGATAAATAGCCGCGAGATTCTGTTTGAGAATATTCCTACCATCAAGAGTTTGACCAAAAATGCTGAAGACCTGTCCATAATAACCATCTCCAACAAGCCTCTTAGCATATCCTCAAAGGGTCCTATTAGGATTTAAAATGAACCAATCATTTCTCCTTTAATAATCACTGCCCATGGGCCTATTCCCTACTCCTCCGACAAAGCGATTCCATGGAACTATGGTGCCGAAGTTTATTATCATGGGATAAAACAAGATTCTTGGATCAACAAAGACAAAGCTGATCTTACTAATATTGCAGGTTCTAGTAAAGTAACAAGAAAAGGGAGGATCTTTTCCCCTGATATTTCACCACCCACTACTACAACAACTCCTGTCTGCATAATCAATGACAAGTCCAATGCCAACACTAGAGGCAAAGAGAAAGAAGGTGAGCCTGTTGGGATAGAGGCATCTACCAAAGATACTGATTCTGAAGAACCCTCCACTCGAGAGATGGAGGAAATCCTGAAAATCATAAAGAAGAGTGACTTCAAAATAGTTGAGCAACTGGGGAAAACCCATTCCAAAATCTATATGCTGTCATTACTACTCTGTTCTGATTCTCATGCCCAAGCTTTAATCAATTTCTTGAAGAAAGCTCATGTACCCCAAGAAACCACAGCAGACCAGTTCGAGAACTGTGTAGCAAGTTTAACGACTGACAATGGATTACGGTTCTCCGACGCTGATTTGAATATTATAGGAAGGAATCACAACAAAGCCTTGCATGTCTCTGTAAAATGCAAGGGGGCCACCCTGGCTCATGTTCTAATTGATACCGCCTCATCTCTAAATGTGTTACCCAAAGGTGCTTTGGACCGGCTAGATTGTGAAGGACTGGTATTGAAGCCAAGCGATATTGTTGTAAGGGATTTCGATGGGTCTAAAAGGATGGTTCATGGAGAGGTGGATATCCAAATTAAAGTTGGCTCACAAATCTTCAACTCCACCTTTTATATAATGGACATACGTCCTGCCTACTCTTGTTTGCTTGGGCTCCCTTGGATCCATGGGGCAGGGGCAGTAACATCCACCCTTCATCAAAAATTAAAGTATCCAGTCAAAGGGAAGGTCATTACTGTTTGCAGCGAAGAAGAATTTATGGTGAGCCACCTCAATTCTTTCAAGTATGTGGAAATGGATGATGAGTTCATAAAAACTCCATGCCAGGATTTTGAAATTGTTCCACCTATGGTTGCCGCCACCAAAATCTCCTCCGTTATATCAAAAGCTGATGAAGTTGTACCAAGAATGGTTTCACTTAAAGATGCTCGTGCCGTGGTCGAAGATGGAAGCTGTACTATTTGGGGACAACACCCCGACATTCCGTTTAAAGCAGACAAATTCAGATTGGGTTTCACCATCAAAACTCAGAAAGAAGTCAAGCGCGCTCGCGTGGGAAATCTACCACTCTGTATCAAAAATCATGAAGTAAATGTTGTGGAAGACTCTGATGATGAATGCACTTTTGAAGAATGGATCTACCCTACTGCCAAAGGAAAGCTCAACAATTGGCATGCAAAGGATTTCACTCCCATCTCCTTCATTGAGGAGTAATTATTGTTTATTGTTTTCTGTTAATTCAAGAACTTTTGTCTGTAATCTTAATTCCAAACAATGAATTTTAAGCCATGTTCCTTCCCCGGGGCACTATGGTCCATTTGTTAAGGGTTTTGTTCATGTTCCTTTATCATATGATCATTTAATATAAACCATTGGACCTTTTGCATTCAAATTTTGTGTTTATTGTCTTTCTTTTTCTTTATTGCATTTTTTTAATAGCCATGTAACTTACATGCACACACACACACACACACACACACACATACACACTTGCAGATCCCCATCCACTCCGGATCTCATGGCCAACGACTCTACTATTTCCAGTTATGACTTCGAACATCCAATTAACCAACCCGAAGACGAAGGCGAGGAAGATTGTGAAATACCAGGAGAACCAGTCAGGCTGCTGATTCAAAAGGAGAAAGCTATTCAACCTCATGAAGAGCTAGTCGAAGTTATCAACCTAGGTACCGAGAAAAACTTGAAAGAAGTCAAGATCGGCGCCAACCTAGAAGATGGTATCAAGAGCAGATTGGTTCAGATGTTACATGACTATGTTGAAGTGTTTGCTTGGTTGTATGAAGATATGCCAGGGTTGGATACCGACATTGTGGTTCATCGTCTTCCAATGAAGGAAGATTGTCCTCCTGTAAAGCAAAAGGTTCGTCGCATGCGGCCTGACATGTATGAAAAGATAAAAGCTGAAGTGGTGAAACAATTCGATGCATGTTTCCTAGCTGTGACATCTTATCCTCAATGGGTTACAAACGTGGTCCCCGTACCGAAGAAAGATGGGAAGGTTCGTATGTGTGTAGATTATAGGGAATTAAATAGGGCAAGCCCCAAAGATGATTTCCCTCTACCTCATATTGACGTCTTGGTTGTTAACACCGTTTAACATAAAGTCTTCTCCTTTATGGATGGATTTTCTGGCTACAATCAAATCAAGATGGCTCCCGTAGACATGGAAAAGACCACCTTTGTTACACAATGGGGGCACCTTTTGTTACAAGGTCATGCCGTTTCAATTAAATAATGCATGGGCAACATATCAATGAGCTATGGTAGATTTATTTCATGATATGATCTATCATGAGATAAAGGTCTATGTGGATGATATGATTGCAAGGTCGCAAACTGAAGAAGAGAATTTCGATCACCTACACAAGCTATTTGCGAGGCTGAAGAAGTACAAGTTGAGGTTGAACCCTAATAAGTGCACATTCAGAGTAAGGTCTGGAAATCTTCTAGGTTTTGTCGTCAGTAGTAAAGGCATCAAAGTTGATCTTGCAAAAGTTAAAGCCATTCAAGAAATGCCAGTTCCCCACTTTGAGAAGGAAGTTAGAGGATTCTTGGGTCGTCTTAATTACATTACCTGTTTCATATCTCATCTGACCGCTACTTGTGATCCAATCTTCAAACTCTTGAAGAAAGATCAAGTAGTCAAATGGAACGACGACTGCTAAGCTGCCTTTGATAAGATCAAGGAATATTTCCAAGAACCTCTCATCCTTATGCCTCCAATGGAAGGAAGACCATTGATCACGTACTTGACTGTGCTAGATAATTATATGGGGTGTGTGTTGGGCCAACATGATGTGTCTGGCCAAAAAGAGCATGCAATATACTACCTGAGCAAAAAGTTTACTGACTGCGAAACCAAATATTTACTGCTCGAGAAAAATTGCTGCGCTCTGGCATGGGTTGTTCGCCAGCTAAGACAGTATATGTTAACTCACACCACTCTATTGATTTCTAAGATGGACCCTATCAAGTATATCTTTGAGAAGCTAACTCTCTTTGGACGAATAACTAGATGGCAAATGATTCTGACTGAATATGACATCCAATATACAACACAAAAGGCCATCAAGGGAAGTGTATTGGCAGATAATTTGGCCCATCAAGCTGTTGATGATCATCAATCTATGAACTTTGACTTCCCGAATGAGAATATCATGTTAGTGACTGACTATGCAAAACCTGGACCGTATGACAGACTTGAACAAGGATCCCGATGGACTATGGTTTTTGATGGAGCTTCCAACACTCTGGGCATTGGAATTTTTGTTGTGATAAATTCTCCTGAAGGTTGTCACACTCCTTTCACTGCTATATTGTGCTTCAATTGTATGAATAATATGGCTGAGTACGAAGCGTGCATCTTGGTTTGAAGGCTGCCATTGACTTAAGGATCAAGCAGTTGGATGTATTCGGAGACTATGCTCTAGTGATTAGCCAAGTAAAGGGAGAATGGGATAACGACATCTGTAGATATTGTAATGCCTGAGATAATGGCATACTAATCTTGGTAAACTGCCTGCTCGGAGCGTCTGTCCTACGCCGATTTCCCTATTGTTGTTGTTGTTGAACAAATGTATGGTTAGAAATTAATACCACTTCCATAGACTGATTACAGTTATTTTTAACATGGCCCTTCTGACCATAAACAACATTGGTCTCCTTCTTACCACTGAATGTCTTCTTTACAACTCTAGAAGATGCAGCCGCCAGAATCTTTCGACTCTTGATACCACTTTCAACTCGTTCCCCAGTTAGAATTAGCTCAATGAAACCAGATGAAGAAATCCCAATCAGATGATTAAAGAATGGACCTGTCAGAGTGCCCATGAACATATCAACTAATTCCTGGTCAGACAAAGGAGGTTACACCCTTCCAGCTAATTCTCTCCACTTATGGGCATATTCTTTGAACCCTTCATTCAAACCCATAGTCATGTTTTGTAATTGCACAAGAGTTGGTGCAAGGTCAACATTATATTGATACTTCTTGTAAAAATCAGCGGGCAAGTCTTCCCAAGTACAAATGTTGGTTCCCTCCAACTGATAGAACCACTCAAGTTGTGTACCAGACAAACTTTCCTGAAAGAAGTGAACCCATAACTTTTTGTCAGTAGTATGGGGTTGGATCTTCCGAACATAGGACCTCAGATGAAGTTTGGGACAAGAAACACCATCGTATTTAGCAAAGGCGGGGACCTTGAACTTGTGAAGGATAAATACCCTCGGAATAAGACCTAGCTCTTAAAAATTCAATCCATGCACTTTCTGGATCTCCATGGACTTGAGGTGATCTTTCAACTGTTTGGACCTATCATCCGCATGAGGGTACTGTTCATCAGAATAGTCTTCGTCTTCAGGAATTTTTCCAAAACCTTGATTGCTTCCACCTTCATCCCTAACACTTCTACTGTATTCCTCTTGATTATCATCTTCATCAGAGGAGATATCAGCAATTTGAACCAGTTTAGCGGGACCTTTGAGTATTCTCCCCATGTTGAGGATAAAAACTGGCTTTATAGTCTTCTTCTTTTTGGCTATGAGCGCCATCATATCTTTTTGTCCTTGAGCTAGGTTCAGGAGGGTATCCTGGAATTGGGCATTGTGAGCTTGGAGTTCCTTAACAATTTGTTCAAGAGACATCTTTTACTAAAATAAACAGCAAGAAGATGAGAAAACTTGCTTATAGAGTACCTGTTATATGATGATACGCATGCTAGGAAAATTCAAACACAATTTTTTAAAGGAACGTTGCGGGATTTAAATTTGTTTAAACAAAAGGAAACAAAAGAAGTTTTAGTAACAAACTCAAATTACAATTGCTTTTAATAAAAAGAGTTACAAAATAGCAAAATGTTAATTTAAATCTCCCATGAACGCTTTCTCTTTGTGTTAACATATGCGTTAAGGCTTTGTTCTTCGTGGAGTCGTTTCGTCAGCTGTAGTACTTTCTTCTCACTAGCATAGTACTGAGCCTCAAATGTATCTCTTTCCTCTTTAAGCTGAATCTAGGACTTCTGTAGTTCTTCAAAGTCATCAGGCATATCAGGATGAAGAATGGTATAAGAAACACCCCCTTCAATAATAGGTTCTACGATCACTGGTAAGATAGCAGGATATGGAATTTTAAGATTCTGAGCATGAGAACGCACCCATCTGAGGCAAGGCTCTAGTGGAATGGAGTTCTTGTGTCACAAAGTCTTTCTATCAATATTGTTGACTGTACCCCAAGCAAGTATAAACCTTTGATGGAAATTTTGAGGATCATTCTCAGAGTCGAACACAATACGTTGGATGAGCATATCATGAAGACTGTCCCTTCGAGCATAACCAAATTGACGAAGATCTAGAGAAGGATTGAAAGTGATTCCTTCTCTAATACCAAGGAGTGGTACATTAGGGAATTCCCTACAGCGATCAATAATAGTGATATCTGCCTGAGATCGAGGACACCAATGGATATTTGTATGAGTGAGTGACATTAACCTTTGAGACCACCTCAAAACTTGTTCGTTCTTCATCACTGATCGGGGAAGGTGCAAAATAAACCACCTGGACAGTAGAGGTATGCAACACATAAGAGTTCCTCGCTTCTTCATAGTACGAGTGTGGAGGGAATGCAAGACATCTCCAAGAAAAGTAGGTACCGAATTATGAGTGAGAAATATTTTGATGGCATTCACATCTATGAATTGGTCCAGATTAGAGAATAGTACCAACCCATAAATCAGCAAAACCAACATATCCTCAAAAGCACAAAAGTTCATGGCATCTAGAAACCACCGAGCCTTCTCCATCATAAATTTAGGAGAAAAACCCTTGACCCCATTCCTTGTTTCCCAGTTAGATATAATATTTGATCGTTTCAGATGTAAGGCTACTGCAACGTCTTCGGGTTTCAGAACTTGCTCTAGACTGGTGAAGGGTATTTGATCAAGAATAGGCACTTCAAGCAGCTTAGAGAATTCTTCCATTATGGGCACCAACTGATAATATGGGAAGGTAAAATAGTGATGCTTCGGATCAAAGAACTGAAAAAGAACACTCATCATGTCTTCCTCGAAGCCAGTAGTAACCAAACTGACTAGATGAACACGTCTCTTGGTGAATTGATAATTGTCAGGAACCTTTGAGACTAATTCCTCAAGCTTGGAAGGTATCCTTACGAATTTAATCCGGATGGTATTCCTATGACTGGAAACCATGAGCCTGTAAAACAAAACAAAGATAAATCCCCTAGATCCTTGAAATGGTTAGTCATGATATGATGATGTTATGATGTTATGTTGTTATGATGTTATGTTCAAATAGATAATCAAACACAAGCAAAGCACGCAAAGACCTTAGGTTTAAGGCTTGCATGGGGTTTGTAGGTAAGTACCCTCTTGAAGTTCAGTTGGCTCAACCTTCCCTAAAGAAGTAACTGGGTTCTAGGGATCTCAATATCATTGATTTTTCCCATGAATTTTTTCTAGCACGACAACTGACTTGCCACCAAACAAAACTCGAGAGTCGAATCTCAATGAGTGTAGTATCGAGTATCAACCAAATTTGGACTACACCAAAGCCGGCTATCTCACTACCTTCTAATGGCTAAGTTGGGTCAATTAAGGTTCTAAGGTCAGTTAAAGCTTATGGCACCATACGACAACCTAGTATTCTCCCTGACTGACTCGAGGGACACTAGTACAAACCGATGTGTCGCACTAACGTAGCTATCACTTTAACCATATCGGTATACGCTGTATAGTTTCCATGATCTATTGCTACTTACCTAAAATTCCCCCGGATCCGGGTATAGGATATTTGCAAGAAATAAACCCAATCACCCCTTTAAAAATAAAGCAGACAAATCAAACAAAGAAAGAATTTAAAAGTGATCTAACTCTAAGGTAACCCCACTTTTTAGTTCTCCCCAGCAGAGTCGCTAGTTCTGTAATACGATGGGAAAATTGACTTGGTTTTATGTTTTATCGCAAATGTTATGGATAGCAAGAGTCACCACCGACTTTTCTTTTATCCAATAAGGAAAGGGTGAAAAGAACAGGAAAGACCTTTAGTATTTTTGAGTTTGGGGGGTAGGTTATGAAAAGGAAAGGTGTTAGAACCCTTTTCATTCGTAGTTATCTACGGGCTCTTAATCACTAGCTCATTTTGTTTTGAAATGCTTTGTGTTTGCGTGTTTGAAAATATTTTGAAAAAAATGTCTAAGTACGACAACTTTGTAATAACTCTTGTATGAGTTAAGAATGTGTACAAAGTGTTTGTTTTTGAAAATATTTCAGAAGAAGTGTTTGTGAAAAAAATGTTTTTGTGAGCAAGCGATTACGAGCGATTTACCTACTCAAAAGTCTTTCGTGTTATTTTCCTCTTCCTTTAGATAGTCTTATCCTACCATTAGTTAGTAGGAAGCCCTATCGTTGGATGTATGAGGGACGGGCGTAGGGTCATCGTTATGGTCATAGAAGGTAACATATAGGGATACCTTAGAAATTCGAAGGGATCATCATCATATATTCATAGGAAATATTGAGGGACAATATCATTTCTCGTAGGTAACTCGAGGGACATCACAGGACTATGATCTTTATGATAATTTTAATCGAGGGTCTTTGATAAGGGTATTCCTACTGTAGTGGTGAAAATCGGAGATCAAGCTATTAATTAACTTGACTCGCAAAAGCAAGAGTCGCCACCACGCTTAATTATTTCCAAGGGAAAAGGGAAAAGAGCGAAATAAAACCCTAAACTATGCAATGTAAAGTAATATTTAGAAGTAATGAAAATACAATGCATTTTTTAAAAGAGATCGAGAGTTCGAGGGTTGGTTATACAATGGGAAGGTATTAACACCCAATGCATCTGCGGTACTCCGCAGGAACCTTTTGAAATATCTGTTTTTTTGGTTAAAATTGTTTGTTTGATTAAAATGGTTCGTTTGGCTAAAAATAGGTGTTGGCGAGATTTTGAAGATGTGATAACCTAATGTCGAAGTTTTGACTTAAAAGGTATGAGTTTGAAAATGGAGTCTTTTGGGAAAATTATCTTAAGTTTGGAAAAATAGTAAACAAGCAAAAAATGAATGAGGCTATTCGCACGATTGTAGAAGACGTATTTGATGACATGAAGTCAGCTGAGTTGAAACATTTCCCTTGGAATTAATCATAAGTGGGTAGATCTAATATTCGAGTAAGAAATCATAAATAGTTAAAATCCACGAGAAACGAACAAGGTAGATAACAAGATAAATTGTAAGAAACTAAATGAATGGACAAAGAAGAATCATGAATAAAAGAAAAATGTAATTAAAAAATTATCTAGACTAATTTGAAATTCTAAGGTTACTAAGTAAACTAAACTTAAATTCTAAAGTGTCTAACTAAATTAAATAAAATTTTGAAGTTATTAACTAAAACTAAATTAAAATTCTAAAGTTACTAACTGAAATTCGAAAGTTATTAAATTAAATCTAAAATAAATTAACACTCTAATATTACTGAATTAGGTCTAAACTAAATTAATTTTAAAGTTGCTAAATTACATCTAAACTAGTTTAAGTATAAACTAAATTCATTATAAAATTACTAATTTAATCTAAACTATATTAATAATAAAATTACTAACTTAAATCAAAACTAAATTAATTCTAAATTAAAGATTAAAATTCTAAGATTAAATTAAAATTCTAAAGTTATCAAAATATATCTAAACTAATTGGAAGTTCTAAAGTTATGAAATAGATCTAAACAAATTAAAATTTTTAAGTTATCAAAATATACCTAAATTAATTAAAGGTTCTAATATTACTAATTTATATCTAATTAAATTAAAATTCTAAAGTTATTAAATTAAGTCTAAAACTAATCTAAATAATTAAGATCATCTAGTTAAGTAAAACATAGTTGTTTAATTAAATCTACAAATAACTAGATTAACTAAACTAATTATTATTTAAAATAAACAAATTGAGAGGGTATAACTAATAATTATTGGAGGGGGAGTTGTAAAAGCGGTTGGAGAATGGTCGCAGCTAGGAATTGATGGAGGTTGGATGGTGTGGAGTAGTGAAACAGAGGCGTGAAGGGAGTATGAAGCAATTGGTTTACTGTTAGTTGTTTTTGTTTTTTTTATAAAATGAATCAAGATTAATAATTCTAATAGTATTTTGTATAGATGAAACACTTCATTATGGATTTGTTATCCATAAGTATTCTAGCATAAGACAAGGAGATTCAACCTAATCTAAACTTGAGATATCATATCATATTTGAATATTTCCAAATGAAATGGAATTTCACTACAAAGCAGGTAAGCTGAACTAACATGGTAATACTGAGCAGCTGCTGCAAAAATAACTGATTATGGCAAATACAATAAAATGCAGATTAAAGAATCCAAATTAAAAGAACTCAAAATCCAGATATTTACCCCCAGGCTTCATTTCATTGTTACCTGACATCCTCTTACTAGTACTGCCAAACCCAACAGCATCAATTGCTGGTCCAACCTTCATTGGTTATGGCGGCGGCGGTTCGTTTTCCACTGGTCTTGGTACTTCTGGTGGAGTGTTGCACCTAATCAATGCCCAGTTCACGCCTTCAAAGAAAGGATGCTGTTTGATCTCAGTTGCGCCTCTTTTATCCCCGAGACGATGCTGCGGTGAGTGAAGAGATGCGGTATGTTGCTGAGTATTGATGAAGGTGAAGGGATAAATGGAAGGAAGGGAATTGATGATACTGATGGTGCGATGGATGTACACAGAGCGGGAGCATGAGTTGCAAAAGGGATTGGCCAGAATCGATGGTGATACGGCGTGGAGAGGAAAAGCGGAAGTAATAGTTGGTTACAGTAATTGATGAAGGTTGGAGAAGGGAGTATACAGGCGGTGGGATTGAATTCACGAAATGGGTTTTTATACGGATGGAGGATGAAGTTCGGTGGAATTGGTGATGGAGGGTTAATCAGCAGGAACGAAAGGGTATGGCGTGGAAGGAGTTGTGAGAGGGAGATGAGTTATGTTGACGAGAAGATGTTGTTCGGGAATAGAAACAAAGGCGGAGAAATGGGAGTTGCGAGAGGGAGTTTTGGATGTGGCTAGTGTTATTGCTTTTTGTTGTGTGTTTTGTTTTTTTTTCTTAATTTACAAAGAAATAATGCTACTTAAATAGAAAAATAAAGTGGAGATGGGTTTATGATTGCAATCAAAGCCATTCAAAATAAACTCAATTTACTGAACCGTTATTTTTGCTAACAACCAATAAGAATCAATCACAGTGTAAATAATATATTTTTGTGACCAAATAGCCCTTAAATGATAAAAATGAAATAAAAATTGAAAGTATTAAAATTAACTCAATTTAAAATATATTTTTTGAATAAAAAATAAAGAGCTAAAATGACCGAAAACAATAAAAAAAACGGACGAAAATTTATCCGAAAAAATAAAATGTACACATTAAAATAAACTACATGTCACAAAGATTAAATAAAAAATATTCAAAAAGTCGAAATCAAAATAAAATGATAATAAAAATACCGGGCTAAAACAGATGTTTACGGTTAAAAACGAGACTTCAAATTGTATCGAAAAAAAATAAAGCGAGCATACCGTCATAATCTACGCGAAACGCAGATTCATAAAATGATCAGTAAAAGGTGAAAACTTGAAATATTTTTTTTCACTAATTTTCGCACATTGTTGAATCGTTTTTAACAGTTTGTCTATAAAACCAAAATATTTTATTATCGACATATAAACAACTTGGAGCAGTGCAAGAAAAATAGTAAACAGATAAAAATGAATGAAGTGAAATGCCGGGTATTTTACAACTGAAAGACGATGCAAACTTTGATTTAAACTGACTTTTTCTGGTCAACTTAAATACGACTAATGATGCAAAATGTGATGAATGAAGATATTTACTAATGATTGTGACCAAATAACAAAATATGATATGAAAGTGCGACTAAAACATATTAGGGGCGAAATTTAGGATGCAACGGTTGTGCCTTGATGAATCAGTCTTCGAGAATCCACAATCAACCGTACTTCGGGCTTGGGAGACTCAAAACTTTAATTGAGGCGCGACACCTGATGCTCTTGATTCAGACCTGTCTCTGCACATGAAGCAAAAGAAAACATGAACATACACCTTTGTATGGATTAGAAATTAGTGATACATAGGCTAAAAATGTTCAAAACACTTGACAACCTTCGCATAGTCAATGCTTGAAGGTGAGAGATTAAAACCGACTGTATTTTGTGACCTTGACTTATCTTTAAAAATGAAAAAATAAAAATGGGATCTTAGGTCAAAAATTGGGGTACAACAGCTGCCCCTATTTAAGTTTCTTCTATCTGGAGATATGAAGATTGGGATCTTAATTTCGACGAGATTGAAGGGACTTAAATATAGAATACACAATTTTTGGCCTTAAGATACCGCGATTATGTTCATGATATGAAATGAATGTAATGCTCTGAATTTTATGGGGAATGACGCCATATGAGACAGACTATGCTGGAGAAACCGGGCACATTATACAGTAATCCCACAGAGGAAGAGGTTGTAACTCCACTAGGGAAACATAGTCATAGACTTCAAACGAGAGACTCTTGAATGATTTACATCAGTATTGAGACTGGAAAAGGTAATGATTTACATCAGTACTGTGACTGGAAAAGAAAATGATGGACATCAGTACTGAGACTGGAAAATGATTGACATCAGCACTGTGGCTGGAAAACAAAATGATTGACATCAGCACTGTGGCTGGAAAACAAAATGATTGACATCAGCACTGTGGCTGGAAAACAAAATGATTGACATCAGCACTGTGGCTAGAGATAAACATCTCTGATTTCTGAATTTTACCAAGAACGGTAACATATTTCTTCTTTAACCAAGATATCGCTTGAAAAGGATAAAATAAAAAACTTCCCCACGGGACTTTTCCGAAAAGGATGCCATTTGCTGAGTAGACATTATTGTTGGGGATACACAAGCTGCTCAAATAAAGAGGCCGCCACTTGCTTCCTTTCAAAGGTGTCAATAACATACAAGCTGCTCATGAAGAGACCGCCGCTTGTTGTTTCTTTTCAAAATTACCAATAACACACAAGTTGCTCATGAAGAGACCGCCGCTTGTTATTTTCTTTTCAAAATTACCAATAACACACAAGTTGCTCATGAAGAGACCGCCGCTTGTTATTTTCTTTTCAAAATTACCAATAACACACAAGTTGCTCATGAAGAGACCGCCGCTTGTTGTTTTCTTTTCAAAATTACCAATAACACACAAGTTGCTCATGAAGAGACCGCCGCTTGTTGTTTTCTTTTCAAAATTACCAATAACACACAAGTTGCTCATGAAGAGACCGCCGCTTGTTGTTTTCAAAGGTGACAATAACAAACAAGTTGCTCATGAAGAGACTGTCGCTTGCTGTTTTTTCAAAGGTATCAATAACACACAAGTTGCTCATGAAGAGACCGCCGCTTGCTGTTTCTCAAAGATATTAATAACATACAAGTTGCTCATGAAGAGACCGTCGCTTGCTGTTTTTCAAAGATAACAATAACTCACAAGTTGCTCATGAAGAGACCTCCACTTGATGTTTTTCAAAGATAACAATAACACACAAGTTGCTCATGAAGAGACCGCCACTTGATGTTTGTCAAGAGTATCCATAACACACAAGTTGCCTCATGAAGAGACTGCCGCTTGCTGTTTCCCAAAAAGATACCCATAAAATATCGTGAAGATATTGCTGGAGGTGAGAACCAATAATTTCATCGGGGATGGACAAATTGCTCATGAAGAGACCGCCATTTGTCATAAAGAAATCAGAAATAATCAAACTGCTCAAATAAAGAGTCAGTCGCTTGTTGTCATGTCGATATTCCAGAAGAAGGTTGTGATAACACTACTAGGGAATAAAGTTCATCTTCAATGGGAAACCAAGAATGGATCCTTCCTGAGAAGACCAAGTATTTGCATTGCAAAATAAATGCACTCTCCATCTAGGTTTCACAGCCTAGAGATATCCACAGGGTATCGTTCACAAGAGACAAAGCTCAATCCAGGAATAAACTGGAGAGAAAAACAGTCAAACAAGACTCCACCCAATGAGGAAACAACTCAAATGGGGATTTATCCTATCCAGAGATGGAAAAGGAAAGCTAAAGCAAGATTCTTCCATGAGAGTTAACTCAGTGGGGAATT
Source organism: Vicia faba (assembly GCA_948472305.1). Lineage (NCBI taxonomy): Eukaryota > Viridiplantae > Streptophyta > Magnoliopsida > Fabales > Fabaceae > Vicia > Vicia faba. The sequence continues at coordinate 120,928,997 of OX451738.1, forward strand.
AGAAAGAAGGCACATTTTCTGCTTAAGTTGGCACTCTACTTGGAAAGATCAAATACATTATTTGAATAGACCCAACCAAGGTATACAAACTCAATGACATCAACAAATACAATTGTGCGTGCATGATGCAAGTGTGAATGAATAAACGAATGCCATGTATGTGCTGACAAAACAAATAGACAAGATAAACTGGAGATGATAAGACATCATAGCACAACCCAACACTCGGCTAATCTCAACAGGATGGGAACATTACTGGAGATAAAACACAGGCCATCATTGGAGCAAGGTCCTTTTACAAGGCTTAAATATCTCTGGAGAGGAAGATATTTTCAGGTAGAAAACCCAAAGTCCAGTCTTCTATTGCAAACAATCCATTGAAAGGATAACAACACAAACAAAGTTTCAGCTGGAAAGAAGTCTTGCTTAGCTGGAGATACTGGGAACACCACCCTCTGATAATGTATGAAAAACATATCTTGACAAATCTGGATTGCCCCTGGGATTAATTTTGGATGCCCCAAGTTTACTGCTGATAAGCTGCGTGATGCACGACAATTCTTGCGAATAACTTTACCTCTAAAATGCCCCGAGCTATATGGTTGATGAGGAGAAATCGTCTCAAGAGGATTTTACAAAAGACCTGGCATTCACCATGCTCTGGTGTCTTCAAACTCTTAGAGAGATTCATCAAATCTTTACGTGATTGCCCCGGATTGACTGTAGTCGGCACAACAAAGTCTTCGAATTTTTGCCCCAAACGAGCAAACAAGTTGGGAAAAGCGTTAACTGGGAGAAGCAACATGTTCGTGTTTACGGTCTTTAGGTGACATGCCCATGGATATGATTTCTTCTTGACGTGATCCGCCAATTACTCAACATAGTTTCAGGCCTTAAAAGAATAAACTCATCACTGGTGCTTATGCGAGCCTCCTTGATATCAAACAAATGTTTTGCAGTTAGAAAAAGTTTACAATGAGAATGAAAATTCTAATGCAACAGTTATGTAAGTCTTGAAGATTTTGAAAGATATCACACAAATTTTGCGAGTTAAAGCACCATTTATTTTTGTATAGGAAAAACATATGATACCAACATAACTATTTAGAACATTCATGGGAGTCAGGAACACTATCTCACTGAAGTATGCTTTCAAAATAACCTTGCTTCAATTAGGACTTTTGAAGGTTGTAACGTGGTCTGGTTCATGGTTTTTTAGAAAAAAGATTTTAAGGCTCAAAATATTTGGTGCCCACCCATTCTTCATGATGTTCTCCAACCCTATGTTCAGTTAATTCAAACATGAGTGTTCATCTCTCAAAAGGATTTTGTGACGGTCGAGGAAACGACGAGGCTTTCGGAGTAGAAACCACCCTCATGTCTTCGTGTTTGTAGTCACCAATTTGTTCTTTGCTGAGGACTTTTCTTTGCAGTCCTTTTCTTTGCAATTTTTATTTTCCCTAACTTTTGCCTGAACTAATTCTTTTGAATTGATAGTCCAGCGGGATGCCTTAATTTTGCCTAAGTCACACGTTTTCATGTTTTTTGACTTAGCAGGCTTTTTCTTTTTCTCGATTTTTGACTTTTTGAACAAAAAGTGTGACATTAGCTTGTATTTGCTTGTTGAGAAGATTGTGATTGCCTCGTTTCTTGATGAATGAGGGATAACATTGTGATTCCACATCTTCTGGCTTCATTATACATGAAAGATAGCCCTCGTAGTTTCTCTTCAGAAATATCTTCCTTATGAATTTTGAACACTCAATCAGATTAACTGAAAACTACCCTGCCCCAGGTTAAAAGTTTAGGGTTTTTTCGTATAGAAAAGAAACTTCTACTTCAAGGCTCAAAAGGGGTTAGCAAGGGATTATCTTCCTTATATCTCCGGTGTTTAGGGATTTGAAACAATGCTTGTACATCATCAGCAAGATTTTATCCAAAAGCAAACAACCAGAGATTTTGTGTTCTTTAGATCATCATCCTCCCTTCAATCTCTTCCTAGGCAAGAGAATGGGCAACAAGTTGGTATCATAATGCCAAAAGAAATTTAAAATTTGAAAACAAATATGAGTGAAACGAATGAATTTCTTCAAGACAAACATACTCATTGTATTAAGATAATCATACAGATGCAAATAAGTTCTTACATGCAAACAATGTTTTGATAAACAAGAAAAATTACAAAAAGCAGAAATAAGTTAATGATCGGGGAAGGATTTCCATCTGGACTTGAATCACCGAAAACATCCTTCAAAACTCAAAGTGACCATCAATCGTGTTTACTCTTCGACACGTGCTTGATTTGAACTTCAAAACCAACGTCCTTGAATGACAATCAGTGAATACTTTTATCATCGCTTCCTCCTTCTTAGAAGGATTGACTTGGGCAACAACCAAAATTTCAACCAAAACAGTTGAGTGATCCATACCAGCTTTCAAAATAGTCATCTCTCTACGGAGTTCAGAAACCTCTTGCTTGATATTCTCCATTGTTCTCTTAGCGCGAGTGTTGTACTGGTGAGACCAAAGGAAAAATAAGACTCGGAAAAAGACCTTTGAAAGTGAAACAAAAAATGTAGAATGATGTATGATATGCAAAAGAGAGTTTTTATTTGATTTTCAAGGAACTCAAGATATTAAGTTGTAAACATCAAAGTATGAAGATAGAAGATGAATTTTAAATTGGCTCCAAACATTGATCAAGTTATCATCAAGATCAATCATCCATTTTGGTGGATTAGGGTTTTCGCCCTATCAACACCCAAGATCCATTGAGCTTGACGAAACTTGTGATGTTTACAAAGAAAGACCTCTAAATTCCTTCAAAGTCAAGTGAAAAGGGTTTTATGGATGCATGAATGCATGGCTATGCAACAACCACAAGCAAGGTCACAAATAAAGTTGAAAGGTTCAACGTCACGAGCATGGAGTCAAGGTAAGGAACACCCCCAAGGTATGTACTAACGGTTTAATCACACCTGTAGAACAAGGTTCTAAGAGTTCCCGGAGTCTACATTCCTCCTTCGGATATTACCAACGTCTTGATTACTCAATAATCAGCAATATTCTCAAGAGAAACTCATCCGAGCATAGCATCGCGTAACAATTACTTCCGGATTACTCCGTTATAATCTCCGCGCTACACCTAAAAGGCCAAGATGGGTTATGGTTCTACGGTTCCCAACTTCTCTGGCTCCCAGGTCGAAAATAATAATGTCTTCCCGATTACTCGGTAAACAAATATTACGTTCAAAAGGGCCTTCCACTGAGTGGGGGATCTCATGCCTCCTTCTTCGGGATTACTCCCTCAAATTTAACATGACTATACCGCCCGTCCTATTCCTAAGTGTAACTTAGTCCGGGTATAGGACTTGTCCTTTGTAAATATTATCAACACCCAAATAATCATAATATATACATATAATCAAACAATCAAATAATGATAAAACAGATAAAACAAATTAGGCTTAACCCACTTAGGGATAGACCAGCAAGAGGTCAATCTTTCCCCAGCAGAGTCGCCAATTCTGTAGCGGTGAAAATCGGAGATCAAGCTATTAATTAACTTGACTCGCAAAAGCAAGAGTCGCCACCGCGCTTTATTATTTCCAAGGGAAAAGGGAAAAGAGCGAAATAAAATCCTAAAATATGCAATGTAAAGTAATATTTAGAAGTAATGAAAATACAATGCATTTTTTTAAAAGAGATCGAGAGTTCGGGGGTTGGTTATACAATGGGAAGGTATTAGCACCCAATGCATCTGCGGTACTCCGCAGGAACCTTTTGAAATATCTGTTTTTTTGGTTAAAATTGTTTGTTTGATTAAAATGGTTCGTTTGGTTAAAAATAGGTGTTGGCGAGATTTTGAAGATATGATAACCTAATGTCGAAGTTTTGACTTAAAAGGTATGAGTTTGAAAATGGAGTCTTTTGGGAAAATTATCTTAAGTTTGGAAAAATAGTAAACAAGCAAAAAATGAATGAGGCTATTCGCACGATTGTAGAAGACGTATTTGATGACATGAAGTCAGCTGAGTTGAAACATTTCCCTTGGAATTAATCATAAGTGGGTAGATCTAATATTCGAGTAAGAAATCATAAATAGTTAAAATCCACGAGATATGAACAAGGTAGATAACAAGATAAATTGTAAGAAAATAAATGAATGGACAAAGAAGAATCATGAATAAAATAAAAATGTAATTAAAAAATTATCTAGACTAATTTGAAATTCTAAGGTTACTAAGTAAACTAAACTTAAATTCTAAAGTGTCTAACTAAATTAAATAAAATTTTGAAGTTATTAACTAAAACTAAATTAAAATTCTAAAGTTACTTACTGAAATTCGAAAGTTATTAAATTAAATCTAAAATAAATTAACACTCTAATATTACTGAATTAGGTCTAAACTAAATTAATTCTAAAGTTGCTAAATTACATCTAAACTAGTTTAAGTATAAACTAAATTCATTATAAAATTACTAATTTAATCTAAACTATATTAATAATAAAATTACTAACTTAAATCAAAATTAAATTAATTCTAAATTAAAGATTAAAATTCTAAGATTAAATTAAAATTCTAAAGTTATCAAAATATATCTAAACTAATTGGAAGTTCTAAAGTTATGAAATAGATCTAAACAAATTAAAATTTTTAAGTTATCAAAATATACCTAAACTAATTAAAGGTTCTAATATTACTAATTTATATCTAATTAAATTAAAATTCTAAAGTTATTAAATTAAGTCTAAAACTAATCTAAATAATTAAGATCATCTAGTTAACTAAAACATAGTTGTTTAATTAAATCTACAAATAACTAGATTAACTAAACTAATTATTATTTAAAATAAACAAATTGAGAGGGTATAACTAATAATTATTGGAGGGGGAGTAGTAAAAGCGGTTGGAGAACGGTCGCAGCTAGGAATTGATGGAGGTTGGATGGTGTGGAGTAGTGAAACAGAGGCGTGAAGGGAGTATGAAGCAATTGGTTTACTGTTAGTTGTTTTTGTTTTTTTTATAAAATGAATCAAGATTAATAATTCTAATAGTATTTTGTATAGATGAAACACTTCATTATGGATTTGTTATCCATAAGTATTCTAGCATAAGACAAGGAGATTCAACCTAATCTAAACTTGAGATATCATATCATATTTGAATATTTCCAAATGAAATGGAATTTCACTACAAAGCAGGTAAGCTGAACTAACATGGTAATACTGAGCAGCTGCTGCAAAAATAACTGATTATGGCAAATACAATAAAATGCAGATTAAAGAATCCAAATTAAAAGAACTCAAAATCCAGATATTTACCCCCAGGCTTCATTTCATTGTCACCTGACATCCTCTTACTAGTACTGCCAAACCCAACAGCATCAATTGCTGGTCCAACCTTCATTGGTGGTGGCGGCGGCGATTCGTTTTCCACTGGTCTTGGTACTTCTGGTGGAGTGCTGCACCTAATCAATGCCCAGTTCACGCCTTCAAAGAAAGGATGCTGTTTGATCTCAGTTGCGCCTCTTTTAACCCCGAGACGATGGTGCGGTGAGTGAAGAGATGCGGTGTGTTGCTGAGTATTGATGAAGGTGAAGGGATAAATGGAAGGAAGGGAATTGATGATACTGATGGTGCGATGGATGTACACAGAGTGGGAGCATGAGTTGCAAAGGGGATTGGCCAGAATCGATGGTGATACGGCGTGGAGAGGAAAAGCGGAAGTAATAGTTGGTTACAGTAATTGATGAAGGTTGGAGAAGGGAGTATACAGGTGGTGGGATTGAATTCGCGAAATGGGTTTTTATACGGATGGAGGATGAAGTTCGGTGGAATTGGTGATGGAGGGTTAATCAGCAGGAACGAAAGGGTATGGCGTGGAAGGAGTTGTGAGAGGGAGATGAGTTATGTTGACGAGAAGATGTTGTTCGGGAATAGAAACAAAGGCGGAGAAATGGGAGTTGCGAGAGGGAGTTTTGGATGTGGCTAGTGTTATTGCTTTTTGTTGTGTGTTTTGTTTTTTTTCTCTTAATTTACAAAGAAATAATGCTACTTAAATAGAAAAATAAAGTGGAGATGGGTTTATGATTGCAATCAAAGCCATTTAAAATAAACTCAATTTACTGATCCATTATTTTTGCTAACAACCAATAAGAATCAAGCTCAGTGTAAATAATATATTTTTGTGACCAAATAGCCCTTAAATGATAAAAATGAAATAAAAATTGAAAGTATTAAAATTAATTCAATTTAAAATATATTTTTTGAATAAAAAATAAAGAGCTAAAATGACCGAAAACAATAAAAAAAAACGGACGAAAATTTATCCGAAAAAATAAAATGTACACATTAAAATAAACTACATGTCACAAAGATTAAATAAAAAATATTAAAAAAGTCGAAATCAAAATAAAATGATAATAAAAATATCGGGCTAAAACAGATGTTTACGGTTAAAAACGAGACTTCAAATTGTATCGAAAAAAATAAAGCGAGCATACCGTCATAAGCTACGCGAAACGCAGATTCATAAAATGATCAGTAAAAGGTGAAAACTTGAAATATTTTTTTTCACTAATTTTCGCACATTGTTGAATCATTTTTAACAGTTTGTCTATAAAACCAAAATATTTTATTATCGACATATAAACAACTTGGAGCAGTGCAAGAAAAATAGTAAACAGATAAAAATGAATGAAGTGAAATGTCGGGTATTTTACAACTGAAAGACGATGCAAACTTTGATTTAAACTGACTTTTTCTGGTCAACTTAAATACGACTAATGATGCAAAATGTGATGAATGAAGATATTTACTAATGATTATGACCAAATAACAAAATATGATATGAAAGTGCGACTAAAACATATTAGGGGAGAAATTTAGGGTGCAACGGTTGTGCCTTGATGAATCAGTCTTCGAGAATCCACAATCAACCGTACTTCGGGCTTGGGAGACTCAAAACTTTAATTGAGGCGCGACACCTGATGCTCTTGATTCAGACCCGTCTCTGCACATGAAGCAAAAGAAAACATGAACATACACCTTTGTATGGATTAGAAATTAGTGATACATAGGCTAAAAATGTTCAAAACACTTGACAACCTTCGCATAGTCAATGCTTGAAGGTGAGAGATTAAAACCGACTGTATTTCTTGACCTTGACTTATCTTTAAAAATGCAAAAATAAAAATGGGATCTTAGGTCAAAAATTGGGGTACAACACCTACGTTTGAGGGACATGACCATTTTCCGAGGCGACGAGTGAGGTTACCCTAGAGGTGCAAGTGTGCAAATGGTTCATTTCAGTTTATTTATCTTGATTAGGGTTAGCTATTATTGCTTTTAGATCTTGCCATACATGCTTAGTTACTATACAGTAATAGCAATAATAAAGCAGTAAAGTGCGAGAAAGTAAAGGTGTGGAAAGTAAACCTAAGCTATTACATGGCTTTGGGAGTGGGGGTAAAAACCATAAAATCGGGGGAAAATGTAAACCCTAATTAACTATTACATACCGTAGCAGATACATAATTGGGAAAAAGTAATACGCAAAGCGGTAAAAAGGAAAAGAAACGGAAAAATTGTTTGGTGATTATTTGATGAAAAAGAAGTTTGATAATTAACCTAAAAATCTAATTGATTTTAATTGATTAAAAAAATTTAGGTAATTAAATTAAGCAAACCCTAAAATGTAGGTTGATTTTAATTTAATCAAGAAAACCTAAAAAATTAAATTAGAGTTGATTAAATAAAACCTAAAATTAAATTCAATTGATTAAATTAAAAAAACCTAAAATAAAATTAAAAGCCTAAAATTAAATTAGGGTTTTGTTAAAAATTGTTTTTGAAAAAGGTTTTAAAGAAAAAGGGTAAAAAAAGAGTGAGAAACATATCAAATGACCAAAAGAGTAGGGGTGGGTGTTGAACCCACGCCCTCAAGCATTCTCCACGCATAGCTTACCGCCAGGCCAAGCTGTTGTTGGTGTCAAGATGGCAGGTTCAGCACATTATATGATAACCCTGCAAAAATAATGAAAATATGAAAATTTTGGCAAAATCGAGGATCGAATCCGTGACCTGAAAGAGAAGTGACTTAACACGCGCGTTTCTGCCACTATGGTGGCTATACATCTGTTTATATAATTGAATCAATTAATATATAATATATATAAATGAATGTATTAACCGGAGAGGCGCCAAAGCCCTAGCTCCAATTGTCTTCTCCAGTAGCTTCCTTTCATCCAATCTGTAAAACACAAAGTGTTAATGATCCAAACACATCCTACCCCCTAAATCAAGGGCTGCGAATCCAATGGGATAATTATTTTGGACTAAAACTCAATGGTTTGGCTGCTATAATGCAAAAAGTGCAAATCATAGAAAACGTGGTGATTTAATATTTAACGTGTAGGGGCTCCCACGATGGTCCAGACCTGCATAGTTGAGCCTCATAAACACATATAAAGCATTAGTAAGTGTTAAAATGCAACAAAAAAAAATGAAACTCAAACAAGAATGATATCACGATGCATGCATAAGCATTTTCTAACCATTTGGATCATTGTAAACGATCCAATCTTACCCTGGGAGTGAATATAGTTGATTGGGATCGCAAGTTTGTCGTGAAAGGAAATGTAATAAGGGTTTGAAAATTTTAGGGTTCTTTGAAAAAGTTTGGAAATTTTGACAAGTTTGAGGAAAGGGTTTTTTTCATGTCCTCATGTATGAGAAGTGATGAGATTATATAGGGAAAATTAGGTCAAAGATATGTGGGCTTGGACCTTGTAGGAGAAGATATGATTTTATCTTATTTATTTTGCATTCTTAATGAATAAATAAATAATAATTAAAAAATTAAAATAAAAATAGTTCAAGGGATGTATGAATAAATTATGAGGTGTATGGGGGGCATAAAGCATGTTTGGACTCTTAAACCATGGCGCAATAGCCCAAAATAACAAGCTTGCTCACTTTGAACTTCATGCATTTGCTCAAAATTTCCAAACTTGCAATGGTCATAAATCTCTCAATTATCATCATTTGAAGATGATATTGGACTTTTTTACAAAGCACAAGATGTCCTTTACAATATCTATGTTGATCATTTTTGCTTTTGAAGACTTTATCTAGATGTAAGATGCCTTGACAAAAAGTGTCTTTTTGTTGACTTTTGAAATGACCTATAATGTATTGGCTTATATCTCTCAAATGGTGCACTTTTTGGACTTGACCTTAGAGAGACAAAGTTGTAGAGAATTGAATTTCGTTTGAAATGAGCTTTGGTTGGGGAAAAGCTGATGAAGCATGTGAAAGTTATGCTTGGTCAAAGTTTAGTTGACTTCTCTTAAGGAAACCCTAATTTGGCAACTTTTGACTTTTGATGAATCTTGAGTTTTCTTGATGAATCCTAATCAACCCTTGATCAAATGATGAATATGACTTCAAAATCTTGATGTTGACCAAAAATATTGAAGTTTGACTGTATGTTGACCATAGTTGACTTTTTACCCAATACAGTTGATTTTCAGTCATCTGAGCCATTGACTGAGCAAACTTGTGATACAAGGATTGACACTTAACATGAGCATTCTTAGGGACATATGAAGAACCATGAAAACCATTTGATACCTTGGAAACCCAACCTTCCTTGAGAAATGCAAAACCCTAGTTGTGAGTCCATTGCTTATGAGGAGAATTTATCTGATCAATTCTTGAGCCACCTTGAACATATGAGGACCTTAGGAGAACGTCTTGAAGAAAAATTGGAGGGAAAATTTTGGGGTACAACAATGCCCTACCAAGATATTGAAGAACAAGGTTCCTGAAGAAGTGTGTAGTGGCAAACAACCATCAGTGAGTCATCTGAAGGTGTTTGGATCTATGTGTTACAAGCATGTTCCTGATGCAAGAAGAAGGAAGCTTAATGAGAAGAGTGAACCTATGATTCTGGTAGGATATCATAAATCTGGTACATTCAAGCTATTCAACCTAATTAACGAAAATATAATGTTAAGTCGAGATATTGTGATAGATAAAATTCAGCATTGGATTGGGATTCTAATGATGCAATTTACATGCCACTTACGAGTTATGGTTTCGACAAAGAAACTGATGAAGTCGAAGTCGAAGAAATTGTAGATATTCCAGTCAAAGTCAAATTCGAAGCAGTTGTTGACATTCCTGACACAGTCTAAGTCGAAGAGGGTGTGGCTAGCACAAGGCAAAGACCTAAAAAAAGTAGAGTTCTTCCAGCAAGACTTCATGATTATGAAGTGGTTGGTGATGATGAAGTCACACTAGATGGATAATTAGTTCATTTTTCTTTACATGCAAGTGTTGGACCAATCAAATATAATGAGGCTTTGAAGATGAAACAGTGGAAGTTTGTTATGTTTGAAGAGTTACAGGCAATAGAAAGAAACAATACATAGGAGTTAGTCGAATTTCCAACACGTACAAAAGCTATCGAAGTATAGTGGGTGTTCAAGTTAAAACATAATGTTGATGGTTCGATAGCAAGTTAACACACAATAGCTCGAGGTTTTCTTCAAAGGAAAGGACTCGACTACTCTGAAGTATTTGCTCCAGTAGTAAGATTGGATATTGTTCGAATAGTGGTAGCCTTGGTATGCAACCAAGGTTGGTTGAAAATTCATTTTAATGTGAAATCAACATTTCTGAATGGTCCTTTAGACGAAGAGGTCTATGTCACACAACCTATAAGGTTTGTGATTCATACGAAAGCGAGTAATGTATATAAGATGCACAAAGTACTATATGGCCTCAACCAGGAACCTAAGGCATGGAACAAGAAGATCAACTCATACTTAGTCGAATTGGGATTTGTAAAATGTAAGTCCGAGTATGTTGTCTATGTTCAGGGTTTAGCACAAGATATAACAATCATTTTATTATATGCCGATGACTTGATGGTAACTAGAAATAGCTTGGAGAACTTGTCGAAGTTCAAAGAGCTGATGATGAGAGAATTTGAAATGTCACGTCTGGGAAAATTGTCTTATTTCTTAGGCATGTAATTTCAAATGTCGAAGAAAGGTATGTTGCTACATTAAAGGAAGTATGTCAAAGAGATACTCAAAAGATTCAAAATGGATGATTCAAATCCTGCATTCTCACCAGTCGAACCAAATGTGAAGTTGGATAAGAATGGAGAGGAAGACAATGTCAATGTAACTTTTTTCAAGCAAATTATGAGATCTCTGAGGTATCTGTGCAACAGTCGACCTGCTATAGGTTTCACATTCGGATTAATAAGAAGATACATGAGTAAACCAAAGGTGTCACACATGAAGGATGGAATAAGAATCCTGAGATCTTAAAAGGACCGATAGACTATGGAATTCTATTTCGTCGAGACTCTGAAGGAAAAGAAGCAACAATTACTTGTTTTTCAGATGCTGATGGGTGTAGAGATAAGGAAGATCGAAGAAGCCCAACTAGATATTTATTTCAAGTATTTGGTGTCCTAATCTCATGGTGCTCGAGAAAGAACCCGTGGTGGAATTATAATCATGTGAAGCTAAATATATAGAAGAATCATATGCTGCATGTCAAGCATTTTGGATCAGAGTGGTACTTGAAGAAATGGAAGTCGAAGTGAAGAAACCTCTTGTGTTACAAATCAACAACAAGTCAGACATAAATCTAGCGAAGAATCTAGTTTTGCATGGAAGAAGTAAGCATATCGAAGCTATATTTCACTTCTTGAGGGAAAAGGTAAATTGAGGTGAACTTGAAGTAAGAAATTTCTCGAGTGAAGCACAATTGGCCGACATTTTCACCAAAGAATTGAAAATCGACAGATTCATGAATTTGAGAAAGATTTTAGGAATAATTCAGATTCACTATAATTATCATAGGTTCAACAACTTGGATTATAGAGGTATGTTGAAATATTATATTTAATATTTAAATATAATCCAATTTGAGTAAGCCCAAGCCCAATTAGGGTTGTATAAAAATAGTCATAATTTGTATCATTATTTGTACAATTTAATTCAAGTCAATAATATAATCATTTTTTCCTATATTCTCTCTTTTTCACCTCACTAAAAGTGCCTCACGCCCTAACACGAATCCCAATAACGCTATTATTAGGTTTTATAATTCTGGATAAAACGTTTCTCATAACAACGACTAGATTAACAACCTTTGTGATATAATTTGTGTTTTTTTTTCAACTTATAGAATTCCTAATTTTACAACCTAAATATTTCTGAATCGTATCTACCAGAGACAACAATACACCCAAAATTCCATTAGGAACCAAAACTGAATTAGATCAAAAATTGTATTACATCAATGACACAATTCCAATAGGAAATAAACCTTGTATATTACATAAAAACCTAAATTGAGACAAAACAACCTACAATGTACACATCATTACATCAAATTATACTATCTTGTTGTCTTGGGGTCTTGTTTGTTGGTGTCTTCAATTTCCATACCTATAATTTTCAAATAATAATAATAATTGTTAGAAATTAAATAACATCATTTAAAATTATAACAAACAATAAATTATGAATGAATAATATAAAATACTTGTTAATTTTCCCATATTTCTTCTTGATGATTATTACAAATAACATACACATCATCTTTATCAACTTCTTCATATGAATTAGGCACTTATGTTGCGTAAGAAGGAGTAGAAGCAATATCAAAGATTTCATCATCACTATGAGGAATGTACTTTCCTTTGAGAATAAATGACTATTTCCCCGATAACACTGCAGTGTCTTTCACATAGAAATACTTGTTTCGCTTGAGTAGACATGACGAATGGTTCGGTCTTATAAGTTTCCTTGCCAAGGTCAACCTGTGTGAATATCAACTCATCAGTTTGTACACCATTGTTATTGGGGATCCACTTGAATTTAAATAAAGGCACTAAGAAAGTAACATAATCAATCTAAAAAATCTCCTCAATGATGCCATAGAACACGATGGTTACTAAAATAGGATTCTTATCTTTCAAACTAGAGAAATATATGGATTAGGCCTCAACCATAACGCCACTATTTTTCATTGTAATATGATCATCTTTTTATTTTGTATAAAAGGAATAATTAGAAATGTCGCATGTCGTCTGTAGCGGTAGAAATGTTGAGACTAAGCCATTGAATTGACTTAACTCGTACATATCAAATGAAAATTGCAACAGTGCTTTATTGTTTCCAAAGGAAATGGGAAAAGAGAAAATAAACCCAAAAAGAGGGGGAGAATCTAGGTACAAGGTCTGGTTATGCAAAGGGAAAGTATTAGCACCCTAAACATCTACGATACTCTCCAGGAACCTCTTTGAAAATCTGTGTATTTTGGCTATAAAAGGTGTATACAAAAAAAAGATGGTGGAGATAAGAAAAGAAGTATTTTTTTACAATTTTGCACCCTTCGCGGTTGCGAACCTTTAGTGCATACGTACCACCTTTCGTGCAATAGGGGATCAGGGTACTCGTAGTTCACTTCAAAAGTCTTAAAACATATGCATGTTGGTTAAGTTTAAGAGGAGAGACATCATCGTCATATCCGAGTGGAAAACATACTTACTAACCACGATTCTGAGAAAGGAGAATTTGCATCATCTCAAAGTGAAGGATATAGCTTGAATTTTAAAATCAACAAAGCCTTACTCAACACCCAAGTGGAAAATATCTCACTTCACTATATATCATAGAAGTATAATAGCTCACATCACTACAAAAATCGACAGGAGTCTAATCTTTTGAGAAATGTTTTAAAGTAAAAAAGTCAAAGTGGAAAAATGGTTTGAATGAGGTTAATTGACATTTAGTCTTGAGAAATATGTCAAAGTATGATTAAATTTATTAATGTTTGATTAAGAAATGATTTTTGAAAACGCATGGACCTAAGTCCAAGTTTATTATGAAAGTAGTTCAAGTTAGAAAACAAAGAAGAGTTTTGAAAAGAAGGGAGAAGATTTTTGAAATTAAAGAAGAAAGTAGGAGATGAAAGGACTATCCTAAAGCATAAAGTAAAATCTAAGGAAAAGAATCGTCTAACCATCAAGAAGCCAACAATTGACATGAAGAAGTCAATGTAGAATTCCCATCCTTTGGATTAAAACCAAGCAATTAAAAATACTAAACCTCCGAGGAACACCAAGCTTCAGATGAATTAAGTCTTTACAAAAACCGGGTAGAGTAACGACTGTATATAGAGGAACTCTTCATCACAGATAAAGCATAAAATCAGAATAACCTGAACACAAAAATCAACCCAATGCCTTGGAGTAAACCCCAAGAACTTCAGACAAAATAACAACAGAGCAAAAAGGTCCCTAAGTATCAAGGCTTCTAATCCTAAGTTCGAGAGATCCACAACTCCACAATGCTAAGGAAGGTAACCAGATATTCCAAGTAACCTTAAAGATTTTAATGTTCAAGTTGGTTATTAAGTGTCTTCAAAAGAAAATGAAAGCTCAAATGAGCAAAGATAAAATGACATAAAGATAAATACTCAAGTGAACAAAAGGAAAACAACATAAGATGTAAGTGCTAAAATAAATGATACATAAAAGTAAAGACACAAAATAAAGGCATAAAGTAAATTTAGTTGTTAGTGAATTAGAAGTTAGAAGTCGAGTACAAAAAGTTAGTTGAATGACCATCTTGAAGCTTGCTTTTGAAAACTCATTAGAAGATTGATAAAATCAAATCCTCTCAAGAACAAGTTTCATTTGTTTTTTGTTAAGTATATCATTTATTTTAAATGCTCAAAGCAACCACATATGATCAACGATGTTCAAATGATTCACTTAGACCAAAATTCATGAAGTTCATTAGAGGATTGATAGAATAAAAGCCTCCTAACAATAAAATTTAAAGTTATTGGATCCAAGGTTTCAAATTAGACATATTTGGGCTTGCAAACATAGGTTTGGGCCACAAATGATCATTTTTCAAATCGGGACAAATTTAGCGCTATGTTAAGTAATCGTAAGTGGACTTATGTAGAAGCCACACCTATTTTGAGGTCGGTCAATAGAAATCTATGTATCAAATATGTTAGAGAAATGATATATAGACCATTCTCCAAGAAACATGTAGCATAAGTAAAAACAAGAAAGGGATAAAATGAAGAAGGAGGGGAATGATAGTATAACCAATGTATCAGATGAAATTAGGATTTCAAATATCATCAACATCATTCATCCATTTTTGTGGATTTGGTTTTTCAACCTATCAACACCCAAGATCCAATGAGGTTGAGGAACTTGTCCAAAAAAAACACTCAAGTGTCTTCAAATCAAGACCAATAAAAAATAATAAAATATATTTAATATAAAACAAAATTTAAATGATTTAAAAAGGAAATAATTGGTAAAATACACTACATGTATTAAAACACCAAATAAAAATCCTAAAAAAATATAAGAAGCCAAACATGAGTCAACAAGTGTTGACAAATGTTTTTAGAATTTTTTAAAGTCAGATCCAAGGGATCTGGCGCGCTGTGCATGTTATGGTCATTAGTGAATAACACATTGAATCATTAATTTAAAACATATTTTGATAAAAATGCGTGGAATCATGTCATTTGTTGAGAGATGACATGGCATCATCTTCAACCTCCAGCCACACGCGAATTGCAGGTCCTTTAAACTGTAAATTTAGAAGCTCAGACTGGTGCCATTTGTTTCGTCTCATCAAGACGATTCCAATGGTACCCTCACAAAATTTTTATATAACCTGTAGCTCACTTGATTTAGAAAAAACCAGAAGAAAAAGTGAAAACGATTTTTGAAATTAAATGCTCCATTCTCCATGAAATCACAAACCAGAAGAAGCATGAGCTTCAGAGAAGAAAAGACTACATCTTAGCAATTTGCTTGAAGTGAAATGGTGAAGAATTCTACCTGAACGAAGTAAGATAATTTTTCTATGAAATAATGCTTGGATAGATCGATTCAATGGATGATTTGGCTTGTTTTTTTATGTGGTTAGCTTCATAGAAGTTTAATGAAGGTGAAGAGCTCAAGAATTTAGAACTGGAAGTGCTTTAAAACCAAATTCGAAGTTGCAGATATGAGAGGTATGAAGGAAGTTTTACAGAGGTTTTATGGATCTCTAAAGGTTGTAAAGTGAAGTAGAGGAGGTCTCTATTTATAGGAGAATGTGATGCAATGCTAGGAAAGAGTGAATGATAAGTAATTATATGAAATCGTGTGCACCATGAACATGGCAAAAATGTGACTTCTAACTCATCAAAACTCAGCTAATTCTTATGTTTCAACCCTTAATCCAACCTTAGCAACTTTGTTAAACATGTTTAAGTGGAAAGCACTCACAAAATTGGTGTTTAGAAGCCACATTATGGAAATCAAATTCTGACTTCAAGCAAAACCTCAGTTTCATGGAAGTAACTTCAAGAGCATGGGGCACACAATGTAGGTGGCTTTATGATCTCATTCTTTTTGAAATGGAAATGTCTCACAACAAACTTCATAATATGACAAGAAAGGTAGAATTTGGATGCTTGAGAACAAAGTTATTCAAGTTTGAAATCAGGAAAAACACACAGGTACTTTGTACTTAGAAAAATTCTAAGTGTTGAGCTTCAAAATGACCTATAATGTCTTGTAAACTTACAAGCCTTTCCACTCAAATTTTGATCTTGTTACTTGAAGATGAAATGAATTAGACCCCTTGAATTGAATTGTAGAATTGAGATCACTCAAAAATCATAAAAATTGAAATAGTTATAGTCTTTAGAAGATGATGAACAAATTTGGGGAAATTCTCAAAAGACCTATAATCTTTTCAATTCTTAAACAACTTTCCAAGAATTTTCAAGTCTTGCATATTGAACCTAAGTTGTAGTAGACATCCCAAAGATTATTATAGAAAAATAAATAGCTCAAGGAGATAAAATATGATCAAGTTATGATCATTTGAAGTCAAACCCTAAGATTCAAAGGCTTTTCAAAGGGACTTGTAATCTTCTTCAACCATTAGTGATGTTCCACTCAAAATTATCCTTAAACCCTTGAAGAGAACTTGTTAAGGACCCTTTAAAGAGAATCATGGATTTGGAATCAATCAAAACTCTCAAAAAATGAGCAAGATATGGTCCTTAGAAGTCAACAAACCCTAGCTTAGAGAGTGTCAAAATGACTTGTAACCCCTTTCAACTTTTGACGACTTTCCTTGCATAGTTGGATCTTGTCATGTGAAGAGAAGTTGTTGTAGATGATGATAAGAATCCATAACAAAAAGAGCCAACTCAAAATATTGAAAATTGAGAGAAATATGTACTTGTGATCACTGAATCAAGCACTTGCTCAATTAGGTCAAACTTGTTGAATCAACCTTGAATCTTTTTGATCTTTTTGAAATGAAGTTATCTTGAAGTAAACTCAAAGATGTAGATTAAGTATTAATGAAATTTGTTGAAGAACACATGGAAATAAACACAGTAACCTGTGAATCTTCTTGATGAATGCCACCACCAACCTTGAGGAAAACTTGACCTAAATAAAGTGAGAGACCTCTTTGAACCAAACACTTTGATATCATAGGCATAGCCTTGAAGCTTAAGCTCTTGCAATCCATTGGAGAACCATTTGACTGAGGACCATCCCTTAAAACCATAGGTTAAATGGTGAGATAGATGCAGTTGTGTCATCCCCTACAATATGAACATCCAAAGAAACATATAAATACATTTTGATGTTAGTTAAAACTTAATCCACCTAAAAAAACACATGTACAAGATACACAATTCAAGGTGCTTGGTGATCCCTCAAGAGCAAACTTAAAGATAATATGGAGTAGAATGGAGAACCAACCCTAATGTGTGATCTTGATGTATTGATAATATGAGATAATGAAATATCTTAGGGCAAAAATTGGGGTATAACAGTTGCGCTTATTTAAGTGTCTTCTATCCGGAGATATGAAGGTTAAAATCTTCATTTTGACGCGATTGAAGATAATTACATACAAAACAAACCCTATTTTTGGCCCTAATATGTCATGCAATTCTTACAATTATGAATGCAAATGACCAAATCCAAAGGTGACACAAAACACCACTGGGTAAGCATAAAATAATACCAACAGACTAAATAGAGAGTTCGCTCAGGAAAACAAATCATTGGGGAACAACATGACTCCAGGGATGACTATAAATAGGTAAAACCAAAAATCACGATTAAAGAAACCAAATGAATAGTAAGATTTCAACGAAGGAAATTCTTAACAATGAAAGAAACAAGTTAACAAGGAGGTAACCACTAAAAAAAGTTATCGACTCAACTGGGGAAAGAGACTTAACTCCGTTGGAGGAAAATCAACTCCGATGGGGAAAATAAGACTCAACACTACTGGGGGTAAAGCCTAAAGAAGAGACAAAGTATCACCAGCTCAACAAAATTAGGAAAAAAATGGGTAACATCGACCGATATATAACTATGAACTACCCACTCATAGAGGAGATAGCAAAAAGAGAGTAATGTCGACTTACAGGGGATCAAAAACTACCACCCGAATGAAGCGAATAAAAATAATAAGATAATACCAACTCAAAGATGACGATAAAAATCAACCTCAAGACTAGTAAACAAATGATTGACATCAGTACTTATGACTGAATTTTTTTTTTTGACATCAACTCTCATGGTTGGGAACAACTCAACTCTATTGGGGTAAAGTCCAATGAGGAGAAAAGGATAAATCCCAACTAACGAATGACAGTGAACTACCAACTCAAGGATGAAGGTAGAAAAAAAAGAATAATAACAAGTTTCCCAAGATTCTAGTATTCCACCTAGAACGGGTCTTAACTTCTTCTTTAACCAACACATTTCACCTAGAAAGGGTAATAAACTACTGTTAGAATCTTTCAACGAACAATCTTTGTCATATTGAAAAGACCAACCATCTATTGGAGTACAACCTCAAAAATGAAATATCTCTCATAACAAAGAGACTACCATCCATCAGAGTAAATATATCCTCAACAACAAACTATCTCTCATAACAAAGAGACTACCATCCATCGGAGTACAGATCAAACCTCAACAATGAACTATCTCCCCTAACAAAGAGACTACCATCCATCAGAGTAAATATATCCTCAATAACGAACTATCTCTCGTAACAAAGAAACCATCATCCATCAGAGTAAAACCTCAAACACAAAATGTCTTCCATAACAAAGAGACTACCATCCATCAGAGTAAAACCTCAATAACGAACTATCTCCCATAACAAAAAGACTACCATCCATAAGAGTAAAACCTCAACAACAAACTATCTCCCATAACAAAGAGACCACTATCCATTGGAGTACATATCAAACCTCAACAAAGAACTATCTCCAATAACAAAGAGACTACCATCTATTAGAGTAAATATATCCTCAATGATGAACTATCTCTTATAACAAAGAGACTATCATCCGTTAGAGTAAAATAAATATCAACAACGAACTATCTCCCATAATAAAAATACTACCATCCGTTGGAGTAAAACCTCAACAACAAACTATCTCCCATAAGGAAGAGACCATCATCCATCGGAGTAAATTAAACCTCAACAACAAACTATCTCGAATAACGATGAGACTACCATCCATCGGAGTACAAATCAAACCTTAACAACAAACTATCTCCCATAACGAAGAGATCACCATCCATCAGAGTAAATCAAACCTCAACAACAAACTATCTCCCATAGCAAATAGACTACCATCCATTAGAGTAAATATATCCTCAATAACAAACTAACTCCCATAAAAAAGAGACTACCATCCATCAGAGTAAATATATCCTCAACAACGAAGTATCTCTCATAACGAATAGACTACCATCCATATGAGTAAAATGAATCTCAACAACGAACTATCTTCCATAACTAAGAGACTACCATCCATTGGAGTAAAAACATATTCTCTGGCATTAACAAACCTACTAGGGAAGTACATGTTGCTCAACTAAAGAGACTGCCACTTGCTGTTACAAAAAGGATTGTGATAATACTGCTGGGAAATGAATCTTGATTTCATGGGGAAATAGCAATCCATTCTTGTTGCAGGGATAAAGTCTTCACGTGAAAAATAAATGCACATTCTCAATCTAGGGATCATAACCTATAGGGATCAAAATTATATTGATGTCGGGACCAAAAATTCAAACCTGGAATAAACCGGAGTAAAACAGTCAACCAAGACGCCATCCAATGAGGAATTAACTCAAATGGGAATCAAATTCCATCCAGATAACGAGCTGGGTAGGAAGGATAAAGAAAAATTCTTCCATGAGGGATAACTCAGTGGGGAAATTGAAAGGATATACACTTTCTGCTTAAAGTTGACACTCTATTGGAGAGAGGATAACATAACTCTACAAAGAGGATAATATGCAAACAAAAACATCAATGAATGAAAATGCGCAATGAATTTTAATTCAGCTATGTATGATGTATGTATGAATGTATGAATGTTATCATGTATATGCTGATAAAACATACATACTTCACTGGGGATAACCAGAAAAAATCAACTTGGGTAAGGACAACACTCGACTAAATTACATCCAGGATGAATATTCCATAAGAGAGTAAGCACCTACTAGAGAAACAAAGTCCTAGTTCAAGGCTTAAATTCACTGGGGATAAACATGGCTTGAAAATAATCAAAACATAATCTGATAGAAATAAACAAATATAGTTGCGGGGATATAATAAACTCCTTCAGGCTTCACCGGGGAATATCATACAGACTTCTCTAGGGAAGACAATACCATATTGTCTAGGCTTCAATTGAGGATTTCATACTGACTTCACTAGGGAAGATGAAACCACACACGCCGAGGGGAGCCCAAATACATTCTTCAATATCAAGAGTAATGGTTGCACAAACTTCTCTGGGGAAAATTTATGAAACTTCACGAAGACAATAACTTTAGAGGGAAGTAACATCTTCGGCTCACCGGAGAAGTTAAGAAGTTAACATCACAATAAGAAGTTAAAATTATGGGGATTTTAAATCAAACTCAACACTTGGAGAGAGAAAACCCAAAAAGTTGACAGTTGTCTCAATAATTCTTAGAAAATAATACTGCTTTTGTCTGGATACTTAGGGAGCACACAACAACAACAATGCCATAACTGGAGAGAGAAATGCTTTGCAAAAGATTCTACATCAATTCTCAACACAAAGGGATAATGACTCCAACAAATGAGAAAAGGCTTCATAACTTTACAATCTGTGTTTGATCATAACCTAACTGGGGAAAGGATCACACTCAGCTAGTGAAATCCGCATCAAGACGTAACTGGGGAATATGGGATAAAGGTATCAAACCACCCAAAACCAAAACCGTATAACAACTTGGATAAAATCAGAATCAAGACTTAACTGGGGAAAATGGGATCACAAACCCAACACCACACCACATATCAATTGGTATGAAATCTAACTATCCAAGAAACAATCACAAGTGGACTATGTGCATATCAGTAAGAGTAACTCAGGATACTTCTTGGGTAATATTTTCAAAACTTCGGAGTTCTTCTATCCTTGGAATCACTACTTTTGTCCCACTTGAACACAAAATTGAAGTAAAAACTAATTTGCAAATTCTTTTCAAAAACATGTATTTATTATTAAGTCTTTTTGTTTTTGAAAATTACTATCAATAATAAATGAAATTTTTGTAAATAGAATAAAGTAAGAAATACAAAGAGTTGGATAAAGGCTCAAACTTTATTAATATAATGGTAATCCGCAAATAGCGTGACTCCATGGATGATTAGAAAGTGTTGGAAAATGGTAAATACATGGAAAATGTACATTGAAATAAAATGACCACTATTCTCCCTAACAAATTTGAATTCATGAGCATAGGCTTTAGTTAAAGTGTGCTGAGAATTCAAAAAGATTGTTGCTTCAATGATCAAGTCCTGTCTGACGCATTTACTTTCCAGGAAAATCCCTAACTTTTTCCTAGGTTTCCATTGCGTGTTTTCAACCTACCAGAAAAATTTATTCTGTTTATGTCTATAACTTTTTCCTAGACCGCCCTTTCGGGTTTTCAGCCTACCGAGACGCACTTTTTTGCCTAAGCCTCCCTTTCAGGTTTTCAACATAGCGAGTTGTTCTTTTATTTCTTTAGGCAAAGTATTTCTTGACTATATCAGCATTCATGGGACGTGGGAACTCCTCACCATCCATAGTTTCAAGAATCAATGCACCGCCAGAGAAGGCTTTCTTGACAACATATGAGCCTTCATAATTAGGAGTCCACTTTCCCCCAGAATCAATGTTAAAAGACATGATCTTTCTGAGCACGAGGTCGCCTTCTCTGATTTCACGAGGCTTTACCTTCTTATCAAAAGCTTTCTTCATTCTTTTCTGATATAAATGACCATGACACAAGGTCGTCATTCTCTTTTCTTCAATTAAATTCAACTGATCAAACCTGTTCTGGATCCATTCAGCCTCAGACAACTTGGTTTCCATTATTACACACAAAGAGGGAATCTCAACCTCATCGGGGAGCACTGCTTCCATATTGTGATACAGTGGGAGAACTGACTTGGGTGTTTTGCGTTTGATTGCAAATGTTGCGGTTAGCAAGAGTCGTCACCGACTTTTCTTTTATCCAAAAGGAAAGGTGAAAAAGCACAGGAAAGACCTTTGAGATTGTTTCTTGAGTTCGGGGGGTAGATTATGAAAAGGGGAGGTATTAGCACCCTTTTCATCCATGGTTTTCCATGGGCTCTTAGTTACTTGCTAGATCACTTTCTTTTGTTTGAAATTATGCTTTGTGTGGTTTTTGAAAGTATTTTGTAAAGAGACCATTGTTTAGGCAAACTTTGTAATGATTCTCGTTCGTAAGAATGTATACAAAGATGTTGATCTTTTGAAAATGTTTTCAAGTTTGTAAGATTTTTTTGAAAGTGTAGGTGTTTGTTTTTAAAATAGAAAGGATGTTTTGTTTTGAAATGGAGAAAGTAATTAGGATAATTCTACCTACTCAAAAGTCTTTCTTGTTCATTTCCTTTTCCTTTGACATTGTTATCTTACCATTGATTTGGTAAGTAACCCTATCTTTGGATGTAAACGGGACGGACGCGGGTCATCGCATAACCATGATTAGCAATGTTGCAAGTTATCTTAGCATTCTCTTTTAGGGACTAAGATCATTTAAAAGGCAACATAGATAACGCCATCGAGGGACTATGATCTTGTATTTTTGCTTGTTTTTGCTAAGATACCTCACATGCGTAATATGGCCATTTTGTAAGGCAACCAA
Source organism: Vicia faba (assembly GCA_948472305.1). Classification (NCBI taxonomy): domain Eukaryota; kingdom Viridiplantae; phylum Streptophyta; class Magnoliopsida; order Fabales; family Fabaceae; genus Vicia; species Vicia faba. The sequence goes on from OX451738.1 coordinate 120,952,315, forward strand.
GTGGATTTACCCTAGGGGTGCTTGTGTGCAAGTGTATTGTTTTCATGCTTGATTTTGTCTTTGATTAGGGTTTTCTAATTGATTGGTTTTAGTCTTTCCATACAAACCCTAATTACTAGCATTTGTATGTAAAGCGATAAATTGCGGAATTTAAAATTACTACGCTTTTACAATACATGAGGGAGGGGTGTACAAATTATAAATGGGGATTGTAAGAAAATAAAGCCTAATTATCTATTACAACCATATTGAATTTGTACAAGAATTAAAATAAATAATATACAAAATGAATAAATATACAAGAATGTAAATGTAAATAAAATGGATGTTTTTGTTTGGATTTTTAGGGAAAAGGTGTTTTGTTTTAACCTAATTAATTAAAAGAAAAATTATTAATAAAAATAATAAAAAGTAAAACCTTAATTTACTAGGAAAAGAATTTAAATAAAATCCTAATCTAAATATTAATTAAAAAAGGAAATTAAGTTCATGAGAATAATACTTTTTGGTATTTTTTGTCTTAAAAATAATTTATAGTATTATAAAATATTTTTGGTCTTTTTATATTTTAAAATAATATATTTAAATGGTGTAAAAGAAAATAACTAAAACCCTAGTTTTTTTAATTAAATTTACAAAAAAAAAAACAATTAGTAAAATAAATAAAGTATGATTAAATAAAATAATTTTTTTTGTTTATAATAAATAAATAAACTTTATCAAAATATTAATCTCATGTTTTTATATTTTTTCTGATTTTTAGTATTAGATAAAAATATTTAAGAAAATAAATAAATAAAAATGAGCAAAACAAAATAAAATGGGCCAGGGGTGTGGATAGCCAGGAAGGGGGGTCAACAGTAAGAAAAAAAAACATAAGGCCCAAAAGAGGCCCAGGCGCCTGTCGAAAAAAGAGTCTGAATGTGTGAAAAATGTAAAAAAATAAAATAAATCCAAAAGGGTACCCCTGGGGCTCGAACCCAGGTCCCTATAGTCACTGGTGCGCGCTTCTACAACTGGGGTGGCTATGCATCCGTTTATATAATCAAAACAACAAATATATGATAGTAAACAAGTCCATGGCCTGAACTTCATCTTTAACCTCACGCCCAGCCAAAGCCTCTGTATCTTATTCAAATCTCAACAAAAATGAAAACTGTAAACATGAAACTTGTAGCAAATTTCCTTACGATTTCAGAAATGCAAACAATAAAATTATAGATCAAAGATAAGTATGAATTTTAATGGCCCTAATCTGAACCCTAAAAATCTCAGAAACTTCAATCTTAAATTCTCTAAGCTCAAACAAAATTAATGAAAACTATGGACATGGTTAGCTTTAGGGCAATGATATCTACATTTTTCATTCACAAATAAACCATTAATGATGCATGTATGAAGAGTTCAAAAGTCAAAAAACTTACCTTGCAAGAGGGTATCAGGTTTGGAGTTTGAGTAGCTTTCAGTGAGTTCCAATGATTAGATTAGCTTCCTCAAGTTCCCAGGAAGCTAATGGGATGCTTAGCTTGAGCTGGAAGTGCCTGAGGAGTTCTGGAGAAGTCAAGGTGCAAGATGTTGTTTTTGAAAACGGTGGATGATGATGGAGGTTTTACAGTGGTGTTGGGATTGTTTGTGTATGTTGTTTAGAAGCTTTTGAAAGTAAAAGGCTAAGAAACACACAGGCAAATTTGGAGATCGAATTCAAAACTCAGAAATGGAAAGTTTTGAAGTGTTTTTGGTGATTATGTGTTCTTGGTGTTTTCATGGCTTAAGCATGCGTGTGATTTGTGGCAAATGACTTGTGTATGTATAAGCAAAGAGGTTGGAGTTCTTTGGAGAGTCAGAAGTACAAGTTACAAGCTAATTGCTAGGTTACTTGATTTTGAAGAAAAGTGGGAAAACAAGTTTCAAGAGGAGGTACAAGCATGGGCTGAGTGATTGTAAGTGTCTAACAAGTTTCTCTTGAGGTATGGGAATTGTATGATCAGAAGAAAGCAATTGCAAGGCCCAAGAACAAGTTTTGTGCAAAAAGTCACTTTATCAAAATGACAATGTGCACTTTCTTCCCAAAAAGGATATAAAGCATGGCCTTGCATTGAATGCTTGAAATGAGACCTCTAACAGCTGTGCAAGAAATTAATTATGGAGTGACTAACAAGTTTGAGGCCTGCATAGTAGAGGTTATGCAGCATAAGTTTGAATTTGGAATCTTGTTCATCACAAAATGACTTGTAATTCAAGTGATAAAACCCTAACTTCATCTCTTCGATTCTCCCTACTCAAAAATGATCTCAAGGATTTCTTGGACATTTTGGAAAGCTTTCAATGTTCTCTACAATCCATCTTTGAATCACTTTCGAAAATTCCCCTTGGAACCATATGAATAAGTTCCATGAAGTTGGGTTAAAATCTTGACCAAATTAGGGCAAAAATTTCACTAAGTGTTTTGTTTCATGACCATGTATTCTTAAAATTATAACTTGAGATCCAAGAACTTTTGGAAGGAGTTATGTAAAGAAAAGTTGTTGATTTCATGGAGATCTACAACTTTCATTTTGGAAGTTTCTTTTGAATCATCTTGCATCATGGTGAAAATTTTGCTCAAAGTTGGGAAAAAATAAGAAATTTCCAACACTTAGAAAAATTTCTAAGTTTTAGAAATTTTAACTTTTCAAAATGAAATCTTGAATTTTTGATTTCTTGATGAATAATTTTCATATTTTTACATGCTTTGATGAATTGTGAACTTTGACATTTGATTTTGACCAAAAAGTCAAAGTATGACTTTTCAGTATACAATTGACATTTGATCAGTTGACTAAAAATTCATCTGTCAATCCATTGGACTTGAGCAATGTTTTGAGCCATGTCATTAGGTCAAAATGATGCAATTGGACTCTTGAGATCAAGCCTTAAACCATTTGATCATTTTCTAGGTCAAAAATCAGAAATTGCCCTTTCCCAATCAAAACCCTAATTTTGACCATTTTGCCCTTTTGATGATTTGATCAAATTTCTCGAGGAATTATGGTCCAAAGTTGATCAAATGATACATATGAGTTTAAAATGTTGACATGGATAAAAAATTATGAAGTTTGACTGTGAATTGGCCACATTTGACTTTTTCCCCAATACAATTGATTTTTAGGTCAACTGCTCAATTGACTGAGCAAAAGTGTGATCCAAAGTTTGAAACTTGACATGAGTAATATTGAGGATCCATAATGATCCATGAAAGTCACATGGGGAATTGGAAGTTCAAATATCGTTGTGCAATCTCAAACCTTAATTTTGGTCATCAGTGCTTAAGGAGGTGTCTTGAGCTGATCAATCTTAGTGCAGTCTTGAGCCAAAAGAGATTTTGTGAGAAAATTCTTGATAAGTGAGAGGGAAAATTTTGGGGTACGACAGCTGCCCCTGTTCAATCTTCTTAAGCCTGAAGAGTTATATTGGCGAGTTTTTCCATTCGTGACTCGAAGGTGAAAGATGATTGGACACTAGAGTGCCTAGAAATTTGCACTCGATGATGTGATAATTGATGGTATATGGAATGGGATTAAAGATTCCATTTGGAGGGATGATGGAAAGTTGTTGGAGATGGGCTTGTAGATGCCATCCAGAAATGACTGCTGAACCGTATCTGTAAGCTGAAACTGAATGAATATCAAAATGGCGTCCGTGTCTGGAGCGTATCTGAACTGTATTTGAAAGTTGAATATGAATGAGTATCAGGATGGCATCCATGTAGAGAGCGTATTTGAACTGTATCTGAAAGCTGAATCTGAATGAGTATCAAAATGGCGTCCGTGTCTGGAGCGTATCTGAAAGTTGAATCTGAATGAGTATCAGGATGGCATCCATGTCGGGAGCGTATCTTAAAGTTGAATCTGAATGAGTATCAAGATGGCATCCATGTCGGGAGCGTATCTGAACTGTATCTGAAAGCTGAATCTGAATGAGTATCAGAATGGCGTCCGTGTCTGGAGCGTATCTGAACTGTATCTGAAAGTTGAATCTGAATCAGTATCAGGATGGCATCCATGTTGGGAGCGTATATGAACTGTATCTGAAAGCTGAATCTGAATGAGTATCAGGATGGCGTCCGTGTCTAGAGCATATCTGAACTGTATCTGAAAGTTGAATCTAAATAAGTATCAAGATGGCATCCATGTCGGGAGCGTATCTGAACTGTATCTGAAAGCTGAATCTGAATGAGTATTAGGATGGCATCCGTATCTGGAGCATATCTGAACTGTATCTGAAAGCTGAATCTGAATGAGTATCAGAATGGCGTCTGTATCTGGAGCATATCTGAACTGTATCTGAAAAGCCTTTGACCATTATTAATGATAGCTATTGATTAACCTTATCCTGAAAAGGGTAAAATGTTAGCTAATATTCAATGTCATGTTGTATGAAATGCATGGTATAATGAGATTGTGATATATGCATTCGTGTTATCGATGTTTATGATATATGGATGCGATGTATGCGTATGTGAACTAATCTGCTGCACTGCTTGTTGGATTAGGGAAAATAAATCCCCTACTGCTGCTGAGGATACGGAGTGCAAGTCTTCATGTTTTGAAGTTGAAGTGCTGATGAATTTCCGCTTAGAGAAATAAACTCTGTTGTAAGGGAAATGTCGTGTACTGCTTGTAAAATCCTGTTGGGGAATCCTGAGAAATTGGACGACTTCTACTGGGGATTGATAATTGGAAGCTCTGTTCCACTGGGGATTAAACTGCACACTGCGGGGGATTTTATGGAAATAACTTTAAAGAGATTTCCCTATTTCTTAAAGCCATAACTGATTGTCTTTCTATTTTGTTTATTTGTAAATGGTAGTTACGTTCAAATGAATATGTTCAAAAATAAATCATTGGACGTTTTTGTAAACAAAATAAAAGAGTAAAGAAAAACATATAGTTTTGCACTTTCAAAGGGACATCTTTGTATTGACTTTGAGTAAGTATTTTTGTACAATGAGACAAACATTCTAGTAAGAGAAGTCGTAAAAAATGAAAATTTGATACAAAGAAAAGATAGCTATGTGAAATAATCCCATGGGGTTCCCATTCTGCTATAGCCTTCGTGCCTCTGAGCATCTTATCTGTTTATTGCCTTGTCTGAAGCTGATTGAATTGATCAGAACCGTCGAGCTTGCAGGTTGTCCATAAGGTGATCGAATAGGACATAGTCACACGCTTTAATTCCCTAACTTTTGCCTGAACCGCCGTTTCGCCGGGATACCCTTTTTTGCCCAAGTCGCCTTTTCGGGTTTTCAGCTTGCCGGGTGTACAGATTTTTTTTGTTTTATCCCTAATTTTTGCCCGAACCTTTTTGGTTCGCCGGGATGCCCTTGTTTTGCCTAGGTGTGTCAACCTAGCGGGTCTCTTATGCGTAGTATCTTTTGACTATGTCTGCGTTCACAGGGTGTGGCAGGTCGTCACCATCCATAGCGGTCAAGATCATTGCTCCACCAGAGAATATGCTTTTGATCACAAATGGCCCTTCGTATGTAGGAGTCCATTTTCCCCTGGGATCACCTTGCGGCAGTATGATACGCTTGATCACCAAATCCCTGACTTGATATACTTGGCGTCTGACCTTTTTGTTGAAAGCCTTGACCATCCATTTTTGATACATCTGACCATGACAAAGAGCAGTAAGCCTTTTCTCATTAATTAAATTCAGCTGATCAAGTCGAGTCTGGATCCAATCGTCTTTTTTCATACCTGCATCCTTCATGATTCTCAAAGAGGGGATCTGGACCTCAATAGGCAATACAACCTCCATGTCGTATACCAGAGAGTAGGGTGTTGCCCCAGTTGATGTGTGTGCTGTGGTACGATAGCCGTGGAGAGCGAATGGTAGCATCTCATGACAGTCTTTTTACGTGACTGTCATTTTCCGTATGATCTTTTTGATGTTCTTATTTGCGGCTTCGACAACACCGTTCATCTTTGGCCGATAAGGGGAAGATTTTTGATGCTGGATCTTGAATTGCTCGCACAGGGTGGTGATCATAGTATTGTTTAGATTCGTACCATTGTCTGTGATGATCATCTCCGGGATACCATACCGACAGACGAGATTCTGTTTAATAAACAGGGCAACAACATTCTTGGCAACGGAGGCGAAAGAGGCCGCCTCAACCCACTTTGTAAAATAGTCAATGGCCACCAAGATGAAGCGGTGTCCATTAGAGGCTGTTGGTTTGATTTCTCCAATCATACCGATGCCCCACATAACAAAGGGCCAAGGAGCCATCAAGACATTCAGAGGAACCAGAGGTACATGCACCTTGTCAGCATAAATCTGACACTTGTGGCAGGTTCGAGAGTGTTGATAGCAATCTGATTCCATGGTAGACCAATAATAGCCTTCCTGTAGGATCTTCTTTTCCATCGTATGCCCATTGGAATGGGTGCCAAAAGTTCCTTCATTTAACTCAGCCATGATCTTTTCTGCTTCAACTTTGTCTATGCACCAAAGTAACACATAATCATGGTTGCGTTTGTAGAGAATGACATTACTAAGGAATAATTTAGGAGAGAATCTCCTTAAGAACTTCTTATCATTGACTGAAGCTCCTTCCGAATATTCTTAAGCCTCGAGATATCTCTTGACTTCATGAAACCAAGGCCGCTCCACTACTTATTTAGTATTAATCTCGTGAAAGTGAGCTGGTTCACCCATTCGTTCAATGATGATATGGGGAGCCTCGTTATCCCATTTAAGTTTAAACATGGATGACATGGTGGCTAGTGCGTCTGCTAGATGATTTTCTTCTCCCGGGAAATGCTCAAAGGTAATCTTCCCAAAATGTGGGATCAACGTCAACACATGTTCTTTGTAAGGGATAAGGTTAGGGTGTTTGGTGTCCCATTCCCTTTTTATCTGGCTGATGACCAAAGCTGAATCTTCAAATACATTTAAGGATTTGATCCCCAAATCTATGGCAGCTTTGAGAACAAAAATGCACGCTTCGTATTCTGCCATGTTGTTTGTGCAGTTGAAGCAGAGTCTTGCAGTAAAGGGAGTATGACATCATTCAGGAGATATGAGTATAACACCAATACTATTTCCGAGTGCGTTGGATGCCCCATCGAAAACCAGGTTCCATCGGGATCCTTGTTCAGGTCCGTCATATGGTGTGAATTATTCACAGTTGTTTACCATCATGATGTCTTCATCTGGGAATTCGAACTTGATGGACTAGTAGTCATCCACAGCCTAATGAGCAAGGTGATCAGCTAGTACACTGCCCTTTATTTCTTTCTGGGTAGTATACTATATGTCATATTCTGTCAGGATCATCTGCCATCTCGCTATTCTCCCAGAGAGGGAAGGTTTCTTGAAGATGTATTTTATTGGATCCATCTTGGATATCAATAAGGTAGTATGGGTCAGCATATACTGTCTTAGCCGGCGAGCAGCCCATGCCAGAGCACAACAAGTTTTCTCGAGCAGTGAATATCTTGTTTCACAGTCGGTAAACTTTTTGCTCAGGTAATAAATAACATGCTCTTTTCGGCCAGACTCGTCATGCTGCCCCAACACACACCCCATTGAATTTTCGAAAATAGTTAGATACATGATCAATGGTCTTCCCTCGACTGGTGGCATCAAAACAGGAGGCTCTTGCAGGTATTCTTTAATCTTGTCGAAGGAAGTTTGGCACTCATCATTCCATTTGACTACTGGATCTTTCTTCAGTAATTTGAAGATTGGTTGACAAGTAGCTGTCAGGTGAGAAATTAATCTGGCAATGTAGTTTAAACTTCCCAAGAATCCTCTAACTTCCTTCTCGGTAAGAGGAGAAGGCATCTCTTGTATTGCTTTCACCTTGGTGGGATCCAGTTCGATACCTTTATTGCTGACAACAAAGCCTAAGAGTTTACCGTACCTTACTCCAAACGTGCATTTATTCGGGTTCAACCTCAGCTTGTATTTCTTTAACCTCTCAAACAGTTTCTGTAAATGGTCAAGATGCTCTTCTTCTGTTTGAGATCTAGCTATCATGTCGACCATATAGACCTCTATTTCGTGATGTATCATGTCGTGAAATAGAGCTACCATGGCACACTGATAGGTTGCCCCAACATTCTTCAGCCCAAATGGCATAACCTTGTAGCAGAATGTGCCCCACTGTGTGACAAAGGTTGTTTCCTCCATGTCCTCAGGCGCCATTTTGATTTGGTTGTAGCCTGAGAAGCCGTCCATGAAGGAAAACACTTTGTGCTGTGTTGTATTGTCAACTAGAATATCAATGTGGGGAAGTGGGAAATCATCCTTAGGGCTTGCCCTATTCAAATCTCTATAGTCCATGCATATTCGTACCTTTCCGTCCTTTTTGGGCATGGGAACAACATTGGCAACCCATTATGGATAGGAAGTGACGGCCAAGAATCCAATGTTGAATTGTTTCATGACTTCCGCTTTGATCTTCTCTGACATGTCTGGTCGCTTGCGACAGACCTTTTGTTTTACCAGTGGATAATCTTCTTTTGTTGGTAGACGATGTACCACGATGTCTGCATCAAGTCCTGGCGTGTCTTTGTACGACCAGGCAAAGACCTTAACATAATCATGTAGCAGTTGAATCAGATGCTCTTTGAAACTGGGTTCCAGATTGGCACCCACCTTGACTTCTCTTTTGTCTTCTTCGGTACCCAGGTTAATTGTGTCCACTGGTTCTTCGTGGGGCTGAATGGTCTTCTCCTCTTGTTGTATTAACCTGGTGAGTTCCCCTGGTACTTCAAAATCTTCCTCACCTTCGTATTCGGCTTGGTAGATTAGATTTTCAGAATCACAAAAGGCCATAGCAGAATTGATACCCATGTGATCCCGAATGGATGTAGATCTGTATTTTGAATGTGAGTGTATGTAAGAGTATAACTATCTTTGAAAGAAATAAAAATGTAAAAAGAAAAACAATGAGCACAAAGTTTGTAGGCAAAAACGTCCATGATTCATTGATGTCATATAGAAATGAGATAATAACCCTTACAAATGGACCATTGTGCCTCGGGTAAGACACAAGGTTTTAAGAGTCTGAATTGTTTAATATTACAGATCCGACAAAATTTAAAGACAAATTACTGTTGGGTGAAAGTGATCGGGACAAAATCTCTAGCTTCCCAGTTGCTCAGCCCTCCACTGACAGTTGGGAAAATCCAATCCTCCAAGTCATAGTTATCTTCATCATCCTCCACAACGTTGACTTCGCGGTTGCTGATCTTCAAGGGTGGTCCTCTAGCAAGAGCACGACGTACAACTTCCTGGGCTCCTGAAGTGAAGCCCAAACTAAATTTGTCAGATTTGTATGGGATATTTGGGAGTTGGCCCCAAATAGTGCACCCACCTTCTCCGATCACTGCCTTGGCATCTTTCAAAGACGACATCTTGAGCGGAGGCCTTGAAATCTTAGGGATTTGAGAAACAACCTTGTTTACTGCCACAATTTGCGGGACTTCTTCAAAGTGCTGGAATGGAGTTTTAATAAATTCACGATCTAATTCCACATATCTGAAGGAATTTAGATGGCTGGCCATATATTCTTCTTCTCCATGAACATTGGTGATTTTCCCCTGAATTGGATATTTCAGAATTTGATGAAACATAGAGGTAACATCACCAGCATTGTGAATCCACGGTCGGCCTAATAAGCAGGAATATGAAGGGCGAATATCCATTACATAAAAAGTTGAATCAAATGTTTGGGTTCCAACTTTTATGGGAATGTCCACTTCCCCATGCACCATCCTTTTTGAGCCGTCGAAGGCCCTCACTACTATATTGCTAGGTTTCAATGTCAATCCTTCACAATCAAGCCTATCAAGAGCCTTTTTAGGCAACACATTCAGAGACGAACCAGTGTCAACCAAGACATGAGCCAAAGTCGTGCCCCTGCATTTGACTGAGACATGCAATGCCTCGTTATGCTTCCTCCCTCTTGGCGTTAAATCAACATCTGAAAAACCTAAACCATTATCTGCGGTCAAGTTGGCTATGCAGTCTTGGAACTGATCTACATATGTTTCTTGGGGTACATGGGCAGTTTTAAGGAATTTTACCAAGGCCTTTTCCCCAATTGTTCAACTACATTGTAGTCACTTCTTTTTATGATCTTTAGAATTTCCTCCATCTCTTTCCGGGAGGTCTCAGGGATAGCTATTGATTGTGCCTTTGTCCGGACAGGCTCAACCAGAATACCTTTGCCTCGAGTCTCGGTCGACTCGGCAGTAGGAATGTCAGTAGGGGTGATAACAGGGATTGTAACAGTTTTGTCAACAGGAGTATTAGCAGAGATGATTGCAGAATTGGGAATAGCCTTTGGAGGAGGAACAACAACATGAATGATAACGGGTCCAGAAATAGCTTTTGGAGGAGCAATTTCTGGAGAGAATACCCTTCCACTTCGGGTTATCTTACTAGTCCCTGTGATATTACTGATATCGGAGTCAACTTTCTCAAAACTTGAATTTTCAGCAGCTGACCAATCTTGCTTGATACCGTGATAGTAGACATCACCTCCATGATTCCATGGGACGGTTTTGTCTGATGAATACGAGATTGGTCTAGGTATTGTAATTATCAACGAAGCTACCTTAGGAACTGATGTAATTCTAACAGGTCTTTTGGTGGAGACCCTGGAAGAATTGGCAAAAATGGTCACAATGGAAACATCATTATAAGAAACAGTTGGAATAGAAGTCTTCTCGAACAAAATCTCCTTGTCATCTATTAGGCATTGAATGCCCGCTTTTAACAAATGACAGCTGGTTGGTGAGGATAAACAGAAATGACAACTTTCATCACAGCATGGGAATACACCGGCCTTTAACAAGTTCTTTTTGATAGTCAGGAGTGGGGTCGCAAGTTCATCAACCAAAGTAATAAACATATCTTCCTCAACGGCGTTGACATTACGATCGTGCTTGGGCATAAGGGCAGTAATAACATTGGGAATTTTTGGCGCATCAAATTCAATCTCTTTGGCTTCAAGAAGGTCTTGTACCTTGTTCTTCAGAGCCCAACAATTGTTAGTGTCATGGCCAGGACTCTCAGAATGTTATGCACAGCGGGCATTAGGATGATACTGAGGAGAGGTTGTGTTAGGATTCTTTGGAGCTTCTTTCAAAGTCACTAGATTGGATCTTAACAAATGTGGCAATACTTGAGATAGTGTCATATTAATTCGGGTGAACTTTCTGACTGGTCTTTCTGTTCTTGGTTGGTTGCTTCTTTGCTGAGCAGGCACATGTTTAGGAATCATGACAACCCCCACCATTGGACGAAGTTCAGCCCTATCTTGATTTCTATGAGGATATACAGCAACAACTTCTTTCTTTCCAATGAATGGTTTCCTTATAGCAGCAGAGGATGCATCTTTTTGAATCTTCCCATTCTTTATCCCGACTTCCACTCTTTCTCCAGTTAATATCAATTCGGTAAAACCTGCCGAGGAACTCCCAATCAAGTGATTAATGAAAGGACCAGACAGGGTGCCCAAAAACATGTCTACTAACTCTCTTTCAGATAAGGGAGGCTGGACTCTTCCTGCTAAGTCCCTCCATTTTTGCGCGTAGTCCTTGAAGCCTTCACTTGAAACCATGGCCATACTCTAGATTTGAGTACGGGTGGGAGCAAGATCATCGTTGTATTGGTATTGTTTGTAAAAGGCAACAACAAGATCTTCCCAATTACGAACATTGGCTCTTTCTAGCTGATAAAACCAATCAAGTTGAGTTCCGGACAAGCTGTCTTGAAAGAAGTGTACCCATAATTCCTTGTCAGCAGTATGAGGTTATATTTTCCTCACATAGGACCAGAGATGCATTTTTGGACACGAAACTCCGTCATACTTGGCGAACACCGGTGCCTTGAATTTTGGAGGAATGACAATCCCACACATATACTAACCCTAACTCCTCAAAGTCCAACCTAGGAACTTTTTGAATTTCCATTGCACTTAACAGTACTTCCAGATGCTTATACTTGTCGTCGACCGGAGGATATTGTTCTTCAGAATAATATTCTTCTTCCTCTTCCTCTTCTGAATATGGTTGGGAAACAACTTCCTTGGCTTTCTCATCTTGATTGTCCTTCTCACCAGATGACGTTGCAAAGTCTAGGGTCCTTCTTGCTTGTCCTTGGAAACTTCTTCCCATATTTAGAACTCCGGTTATTTTCTTTGTTTTCTTCTTTTTCTCTTCAACCAGCAAGGTCTTCAACTCTTCTTATCCTTTGGCTAGAGTTAAGAACATCTGTTGAAACTGAGCATTTTGTGCTTGGAGGTCCTTCATCGTTTGTTCGAGATCCATCTTACTGAAATAAACAGTAGAAAGATGAGGAGACTTGTTGCAAGAAACCTGCTTATGTTATGATGAATTGTAGATGTATATGCAATGATTTCAAGGATTTTAAAGATTCAAATTTGTTTTAGACAAAAAGGAAACACGCGTTATATTAAATAAATTAAAGCTTGAGTACATCAATGCCTCTTTCGGTAACAAAAAATACAAAAACTCTAAGATAAAAAGGTTGTACGCATCCTCTTTGGTGAGATGTAGGCATTCAGAGTCCGCTCCTCATGAAGTTTCTTAGTGAGTTATAAAACCTTGTTCTCGCTAGTGTAGAATTGGGATTCGAAAGTGTCTCGCTTCCCCTTGAGTTGTATTCAATCTCTTTGTAAGTCTTCAAGAGAGGTGGGCATGTCAGGATGCAGGATAGTGTATGGAACATCTCCTTCCATAACAGGCTCAATGATTATCGGGAGAATGGAAGGATAAGGCATCATAAGACTCTGAGCACGAGTTCGTACCCATTTTAGGTAAGGCTCAAGAGGGATGGAATTATTATGCCCCAATGTCTTTCTATCCACCTTGTTCAACATCCTCCAAGCTCGGATAAATCTTTGGAAATGACCTTGATCGTCGTTCTCGTAGTCAAATACCAAACCTTGAATGAGCATCTCATGTGGACCATCCCTTCGGCCATAACCAAACTGTCTTAAGGCTAAGCAGGGGTTGTAGGTGATACCTCCCCTAATGCCAAGTGAAGGGACATTAGGGATTCTCCACAACAGTCGACAATAGTAACATTCTCTAAGGATCGGGAATACCAATGAATGTCTGAATGTTTGAGCGTCATCAACCTTTGTGACCAACTTGAACCTTGCTCGTTCATCAATACAGATTGGGGAAGATGAGAAATAAACCATATTACCAAAAGAGGAGTGCAACACATAAAGATACCTCTTTTCCTCATAGTGCGAGTGTGAAAAGAATGTAGGATGTCCCCTAGCAAAGTAGGCACCGGGTTGTGGGATATGAAGATTTTGACGGTGTTCACATCTATGAGTTAGTCAGGATTTGGAAACAAAACCATCCCATAGATGAGGAGAGCCACAATTTCCTCAAAAGCTTGCAGATCCAAAGAGTTCCAACAGTTTTGGGCTTTCTCAAACAAGAACTTTTCTAGGAAACCCTTGACACCAATCCTTGTTTCCCAATTGGTTGTGATATCAGATGGTTGCAAGTGTAGAACTTGAGCAATCTCTTCTGGCTTTGGATCTCTTTCCGTACCATTGAAAGGTAGTTGATTTAGAATTGGAATCCTCAAGAGTCGGGAGAATTCTTCCAAAGTTGGCACAAGTTGATAATCAGGAAATGTGAAGCAATGGTGTAAAGGATCAAAGAACTGGAAGAGCACCTTCATCATGTCTTCACCAGTGTTGGAGGTGACCAAGTTTAGTAGGCGACCATGTCTTTCGGTAAATGGAGAATTTTCAGGAATCCTTGAAGCTATCTCTTTAAGTTGAGGAGGGATCCTTACAAGATTGACTTGAATAGTTTTCCTGCGGATAGAATCCATGTCCTACAAAACAGAACAAAGATAAATCCCAAGATCCTTGAAATGGTTAGTGAATGAGTATGATGTTATGATGTTCATGATGTTATGTACAAGTATGTATATACAAATAAAGCAAACAAGTCCTTAGGTTTAGGCTTTCATGGAGTCTCATAGGTAAGTACCCTCTTGAAGTTTAGTTGGCTCAAACCCGTCCTAGCAATAGTAACCGGGTGCTACGGAGCTCAATATCACTGGTTTGTTTCCTTGGTCATTGTTTCAGCACAAGCCTCTTTAATGGCGACCGAAATATCCCAAAAAACCAAACCTCAATGAGTGTAGTATCGAGTATCTACCAACTTCGGACTGCACCAAAGCCGGTCATCTCACTACGTCCTAAAGGCCAAGTTGGTCAAGTAAAGGTTCTAAAAGTTCATTAGTGCTTCATGACATCACTCAGCGGCCCCGTATTCTCCTTGATTAACTCAAGGGCTACCGGTACCCACAAATATGTCGCACTAACGTAGCTATTGCATAGACCATGTCGGTATACCCCGCACAGTTTCCACAGCGTATTGCTACTTACCTATAAGGTATCCAAAATTCGAGTAGAGGATTCAAACCCAAACAAAAAACCATAATGTAAAGCATACAAGTCAAATAATGGAAGCAAGTAAATATGATCTAACCCTAAGGTAACCCCACCTTTAGAATCTTCCCCAACAGAGTCGCCAGTTCTGTGATACGGTGGGAGAACTGACTTGGGTGTTTTTCTTTTGATCGCAAATGTTGCCGTTAGCAAGAGTCACCACCGACTTTTATTTTATCCAAAAGGAAAGGTGAAAAAGAATAGGAAAGACCTTTGAGATTGTTTCTTGAGTCCGGGGGTTAGATTATGAAAAGGGAAGGTCTTAGCACCCTTTTCATCCATGGTTTTTCATGGGCTCTTAGTTACTTTCTAGATCACTTGCTTTTGTTTGAAATTGTGATTTGTGTGGTTTCTGAAAGTATTTTGTAAAGAGGCCATTGTTTAGGCAAACATTATAATGACTCTCGTTCGTAAGAATGTATACAAGTTTGTAAGATGTTTTTGAAAGTGTAGGTGTTTGTTTTGAAAATAGCGAGGATGTTTTGTTTTGAAATGGAGCAAGTAATTAGGAGCATTCTACCTACTCAAAAGTCTTTCTTGTTCATTTCCTTTGATATTGTTATCTTACCATTGATTTGGTAAGTAACCCTATCTTTGGATGTAAACGGGACGGGCGTGGGTCATCGTATAACCATGATTAGCAATGCTACAAGGTATCTTAGCATTCTCTTTTAGGGACTAAGATCATTTGAAAGGAAACATAGATAGCGTCATCGAGGGACGATGATCTTGTATTTTTGCTTGTTTTTGCTAAGATATCTCGCATGCGTAATATGGCCATTTTGTAAGGCAACCAAGTGGATTTGCCCTAGGGGTGCTTGTGTGAAAGTGTATTGTTTTCATGCTTGATTTTGTCTTTGATTAGGGTTTTCTAATTGATTGGTTTTAGTCTTTCTATATAAACCCTAATTACTAGCATTTGTATATAAAGCGGTAAATTGCGGAATTTAAAATTACTACGCTATTATAATACTTGTGGGAGGGGGGTGTACAAATTATAAATGGGGATTGCAAGAAAATAAAGCCTAATTATCTATTATAACCATATTGAATTTGTACAAGAATTCAATAAATAATGTAAAAAATGAATAAATATACAAGAATGTAAATGTAAAGAAAATGGATGTTTTGTTTGGATTTTTAGGGAAAAGGGGTTTTGTTTTAACCTAATTAATTAAAAGAAAAATAATTAATAAAAATAATAAAAAGTAAAGCCCAAATTTACTAGAAAAAGAATTTAAATAAAACCCTAATCTAAATATTAATTAAAAAAGGAAATTAAGTTCACGAGAAGAATATTTTTGGTATTTTTTGTCTTAAAAATAATTTATAGTATTATAAAATATTTTTGGTCTTTTTATATTTTAAAATAATATATTTAAATGGTGTAAAAGAAAATAACTAAAACCCTAGTTTTTTTAATTAAATTTACAAAAAAAAACAATTAGTAAAATAAATAAAGTATGATTAAATAAAATAATTTTTTTTGTGTAAAAAAAATAAATAAACTTTATCAAAATATAAATTTCATGTTTTTATATTATTTCTGATTTTTAGTATGAGATAAAAATATTTAAGAAAATAAATAAATAAAAATGAGCAAAACAAAATAAAATGGGCCAGGGGTGTGGATAGCCAGGAAGGGGGGTCAACAGTAAGAAAAAAAACATAAGGCCCAAAAGAGGCCCAGGCGCCTGTCGAAAAAAGAGTCAGAATGTGTGAAAAATGTAAAAAAAAAATAATCCAAAAGGGTACCACTGGGGCTCGAACCCAGGTCCATATAGTCACTGGTGCGCGCTTCTACAACTAGGGTGGCTATGCATCCGTTTATATAATCAAAACAACAAATATATGATAGTAAACAAGTCCATGGCCTGAACTTCATCTTCAACCTCACGCCCAGCCAGAGCCTCTGTATCTTATTCAAATCTCAACAAAAATGAAAACTGTAAACATGAAACTTGTAGCAAATTTCCTTACGATTTCAGAAATGCAAACAATAAAATTATAGATCAAAGATAAGTATGAATTTTAATGGCCCTAATCTGAAGCCTAAAAATCTCAGAAACTTCAATCTTAAAATTCTCTAAGCTCAAACAAAATTAATGAAAACTATGGACATAGTTAGCTTTTGGGCAATGATATCTACATTTTTCATTCACAAATAAACCATTAATGATGCTTGTATGAAGAGTTCAAAAGTCAGAAAACTTACCTTGCAAGAGGGTATCGGGTTTGGAGTTTGAGTAGCTTTTCAGTGAGTTCCAATGATTGGATTAACTTCCTCATGTTCCCAGGAAGCTAATGGGATGCTTAGCTTGAGCTAGAAGTGCCTGAGGAGTTCTGGAGAAGTCAAGGTGCAAGATGCTATTTTTGAAAATGGTGGCTGATGATGGAGGTGTTACAGTGGTGTTAAAGGTGTTGGGATTGTTTGTGTATGTTGTTTATAAGCTTTTGAAAGTAAAAGGCCAAGAAACGCACGAGCAAATTTGGAGATTGAATTCAAAACTAAAAAATTGCAAGTTTTGAAGTGTTTTTGGTGATTATGTGTTTTTGGTGTTTTAAAGGCTTAAGCATGCGTGTGATTTGTGGCAAATGACTTATATATGTATAAGCAAAGAGGTTGGAGTGCTTTGGAGACTCAGAAGTACAAGTTACAAGCTAATTGCTAGGTTACTTAATTTTGACAAAAAGTGGGAAAACAAGTTTCAAGAGGAGGTACAAGCATGGGCTGAGTGATTGTAAGTGTCTAAGAAGTTTCTCTTGAGTTATGGGACTTGTATGATCAGAAGAAAGCAATTGCAAGGCTCACGAACAAGTTTTGTGCAAAAAGTCACTTTATCAAAATGGCAATGTGCACTTTCTTCCCAAAATGGATATAAAGCATGACCTTGCATTGAATGCTTGAAATGAGACCTCTAACAGTTGTGCAAGCAATTAATTATGGAGTGCCTAACAAGTTGAGGCCTGCAAAGTAGAGGTTATGCAGCATAAGTTTGAATTTTGAATCTTGTTCATCACAAAATGACTTGTAATTCAAGTGATAAAACCCTAACTCCATCTCTTCGATTCTCCCTACTCAAAAATGATCTCAAGGATTTCTTGGACATTTTGGAAAGATTTCAATGTACTATACAACCTATCTTTGAATCACTTTTGAAAATTCTCGTTGGAACTATATGAAAAAGTGCCATGAAGTTGGGTCAAAATCCTGACCAAATTAGGGCAAAAATTTCACTAAGTGTTTTGTTTCATGACCATGTATTCTTAAAATTATAACTTGATATCCAAGCACTTTTGGAAGGAGTTGTGTAAAGAAAAGTTTTAGATTTCATGG
Organism: Vicia faba; assembly: GCA_948472305.1. Lineage (NCBI taxonomy): Eukaryota > Viridiplantae > Streptophyta > Magnoliopsida > Fabales > Fabaceae > Vicia > Vicia faba. The sequence goes on from OX451738.1 coordinate 120,970,161, forward strand.
ATATCTACAACTTTCATGTTGGAAGTTTCTTTTTAATCATCTTGCATCATGGTGAAAATTTTGCTCAAAGTTGTGAAAAAATAAGAAATTTCCAACACTTAGAAAAATTTCTAAGTTTTAGAAATTTTAACTTTTAAAAATGAAATCTTGAATTTTTGATTTCTTGATGAATAAGTTTTATATTTTGAAATTCTTTTATGAATTGTGATCTTTGACATTTGATTTTGACCAAAAAGTCAAAGTTTGACTTTTCAGTATATAGTTGACTTTTGATCAGTTGATTGAAAATTCATCTGTCAATCCATTGGACTTGAGCAATTTTTTGAGCCATGTCATTAGGTCAAAAAAATGATGCAATTGGGATCTTGAGATCAAGCCTTAAACCAGTTGATCATTTGCTAGGTCAATAATCAGAAATTGCCCTTTCCTAGTCAAAACCCTAATTTTGACAATTTTTCCCTTTTGAAGATTTGATCAAATTTCTTGAGGAATTATGGTCGAAAGTTGATCAAATGATAGATATGAGTTTAAAATGTTGATGTGGATCAAAAAATATGAAGTTTGACTATGAATTGGCCACAATTGACTTTTTCTCCAATACAACTGATTTTTAGGTTAACTGCTCAATTGACTGAGCAAAAGTGTGATCCAAAGCTTGAAACTTGTCATGAGTAATATTGAGGATCCATAATGATCCATGAAATTCACATGGTGCATTGGAAGTTCAAATATCCTTGTGCAATCTCAAACCCTAATTTTGGTCATCAGTGCTTAAGGAGGTGTCTTGAGCTGATCAACCTTAGTGCAGTCTTGAGCCAAAGGAGATTTTGTGAGAAAATTCTTGATAAGTGAGAGGGCAAATTTTGGGGTACAACACATACCATACACAAGAGAGAATGGGGTTGCCCCTGTTGAAGTGCAGACGGATGTATGATACCCACTCAAAGCAAAAGGGAGCATCTCATGCCAATCCTTATAGATAACAACCATCTTCTAGATAATCTTCTTAATGTTTTAATTAGCAGCTTCAACAACCCCATTCATTTTAGGCCTGTGAGGAGACGAATTATGATGGACAATCTTGAATTCTTTACAAAGTTTTTTCTTTATCTTATTATTTAAATTTGAATAGTTATTAATGACAATCCTACTTGGCACACCATACCGACATATAAGATTGTTCTTGATAAAGTATACTACCACCTGCTTGGTGACATTAGCATAAGAAGTTGCTTCCACCCACCTGGTGAAGTAGTCAATTGCCACTAAGATGAAACGATGTCGATTCGACGCCTTGGGTTCAATCATTCCAATCATATCAATATCCCAAATAGAAAAAGGCCATGGGGAAGAAATAACATTGAGAAGCATTGGAGGAACATGAATCTTGTCAGCATAAACCGGACATTTATGGCACTTCTTCGCAAATTTATAACATTCAGATTCCTTTGTCAGCCAATAGTAACATGCCCTAAGCATCTTCTTTGCCATCGAATGTCCATTGGCATGGGTACCAAAGGAACCATCATGGATCTCATGCATCAACATGTCTTCTTTGTGTCTATCCATGCATCTGAGGAAGACAATGTCATAATTTTTCTTGTATAACACATCCTCATTGAGGAAAAAGCTACATGGCAACCTTCTCAATGTCTTCCTATCTTTATTTGACGCCTTAATCAGATATTCCCAAGTTTAGAGAAAGTGCTTGATATCATAATACCAAGGTTTTTCATCTGATGTCCCCTCTGTAGCAAACACATGAGTTGGTCTATCAAGACGTCAAATTTTAATATGAGTTACATCATTCCAACCATTTACTTGGTACATGGAAGCCAAAGTGGCTAAAGCATCTGCCATTTGATTCTCATCTCTAGGAATATTATGGAATTCAACTTTATTGAAGAAAGGTAATAATCTTATTGCATAATCTTTATAGGGAATCAAGCCAATGTGACGAGTCTCCCATTCTACTTTGATCTGATTTATTACCAAAGCTGAATCACCATATACATCAAGAATTTTGATTATGAGATCTATAGCCTCTTCAAGACCGATGATACAAGCTTCATACTCCGCCATGTTATTGGTGCAATCAAATGTTAACCTTACAGTAAAAGGGATATGTGACCCATGGAGAGTGATAATCACGACACCAATTCCCTTTCCATAAGAATTTACAGCTCCATCAAACACCATACCCAAACGAGATTTAAGATCAGGACCTTCCTCAGGAAAAGGTTCATCACAATCTTTAACTTTCAAATACATCATATCCTCATCAGGGAAATCATATTTAACAAACTGATAATCATCAACTGGTTGGTGAGCAAGGTACTCCACCAAAACAATGCCTTTAATAGCCTTCTGAGTACGATATTCAATATCATATTCATATAACAACATCTTCCAACGGGAAATCCTTCCAATAAGACTAGGCTTTTAAAAAATATACTTAATTGGATCCATTTTGGAAATCAACCAAGTAGTGTAATTCAACATATATTGCCGTAATCGCTTCGCCGCCCAGGCCAAAACACAACATGTTTTTTCTAGCATAGAATACTGTGACTCACAGTTAGTGAAATTCTTGCTCAAATAATAAATGGCATATTCTTTTCTTCTTGTTTCATTGTGTTGTCCCAAAATCAACCCATAGAGTTATCCAACACAATAAGATACATAATCAATGGTCTTCCTTCAACCGGAGGGAGAAAGATAAGAGGCTCAAGTAGATACTCTTTAATGATTTCAAATTTCCTTTGGCAATCATCCATACACATACAACCTTGATCTTTATTTAATAGCTTAAATATTGGTTTATATGTTGCAGTCATATGGGAGATAAATCTGGAAATGTAATTCAAACGTCAAAGGAAGCCTCTAACTTGCTTTTCAATTTTTGGTGCAGGCATTTCTTGAATTGCCTTAACTTTATCAAGATCAACTTCAATTCCTTTTTGGGTGACAATGAAACCTAGCAACTTTCCTAAATGAACACTAAAAGTACTCTTATTTGGATTCAAGCGGAGACAATACTTCCTCAAATGCTGAAATAATTTCAAGAAGTCTTCCATATGCCCTTCCCCTGTCTGAGATTTGGCAATCATATCATCAACATATACTTCAATTTCCTTATGCATCAGATCATGGAATAGGGTTATCATAACCCTCTGGTACGTTGCACCAGCGTTCTTCTACCCAAAAGGCATCACTCTATAATAGAATGTTTCCCAGGGTGTGATAAACGTTATTTTTACCATGTCCTCACGAGCCATCCTAATTTGATTGCATTCGGAAAATCCATCTATGAATGAGAACACTTTGAATTTCGTTGTACTATCAACCAACATATCAATATGTGGTAATGGGAAATCATCTTTTGGACTTGCTTTATTTAAATCTTTATAATCAACACACATGTAGACTTTTCTGTCTTTCTTTGGTACTGGAACAATATTGGCAATCCACTGAGGGTACATTGATGTCACAAGGAAACCATCATCAATCTACTTAAAAACCTCTTCTTTAATCTTCACTTCCATGTTAGGATGAGTTCTTCGCAGCTTCTACTTGATTGGTGAACATTCTGTCTTTAACGGCAAATAATGTTCCACAATATCAGTGTCCAAATCAGGCATGTCTTGGCAAGACCAAGCAAAGATATCCGCATACTCTTTCAACAACTCAATCAACCTTCTCTTCACATCGAGATGAAGCAGTGCCCTAATCTTGACTTCTTTTGGATCTTCCTCTGAACCCAAGTTAATCATCTCCAACGACTCTTTATACGGCTGAATGGTATTTTCCTCGCGCTCAAGCAACCGTGAAACCTCTTCTGGGATTTTATCATATTTTTCTTCTTTAGCCACATACACAGGATATTCAAAGTTGGGAGAGGGTGCAGGGTCATTGCATTCAATGGGTTTTTTTAATTAATCTGCACATACGGTTTATGATTGATTTTAGAAACTGACACATGTAACAAGTGATTATGCAGACTTATTTATAATTATTATTTATTTTGAAAGTTTTTTTATGATTACCATTTTCCAATAAAAAAAACAAAAAATAAAGACTAAGTTTATAAATCAAAAACAACTTTTATTAATGATCTTAAAATTTAAAATAAAAAAACATGCCCATACAACATCGTTTTCACATTGGGCAGAGTGAAAGACTTTTGAAAAGTCAAACAAAAAAAAATTACTTTAAAATGTGAATGCAAGAAGGAAAATCAACAATGATCCAATTCTGGATTCTGACTCCACGTGTCACAAAGTTCGACATCTCTTGCTCTGGCTCATCTTCGAGAATAGCGTTGATCTTTGGAGTAGTCAGATGGAGATATCCTGCACTATGAAAGATGTCTTGATACTTACTCAAAGCGGACTTCAGCTTTGCAACTTCATTCTTCATGGAGAAACCCAAACCAATCCTATTCTTGTTCACAGGTGGATTAATAACCTGCCCCTACACCTTACAATGGCCCTTCTGCACTACCTGTTGCGCATCCTTAAATGAGGTGATATAATCTTCATTCTTCCTTATATTATCAATAGACAAAGCTTGGAATTGAGTTCTAATGGTGGCTTTATCAGCTTCTACAATGCTAAAGGAGGACAAATGAGATATCAACAGTGCTTGCTCACCGTTCATAATAACTACCTTTCCTTCACGGAAAAATTGTAGTTTCTGATGCAAGGTTGAAGTAACAACTCTTGCTTCATAGATCCATTGTCGTCCCAATAAACATCTATAAGTTGGGACAATATCCATAACCATAAAGGTGATTTGGAATAAGTGCATACCTATGTGAATAGGTAAATCCACCTCTCTAATGATACATTTTCTTGAACCATCAAAAGCTTTTACTATAATGCCACTAGGACGCAGAGGAGTTCCTCGATATTTGAGCTTCATGAGAGTGATTCTTGGTATGACATTTAAAGTAGATCCATTGTTTATCAGCACATTGGACAAAGAGTCATTCTTACAATTCATAGATATACGTAGAGCCAGGTTATGGTTTCTCCCTTTATCAGGAAACTCCTCATCACAAAAACTTAGATTGTTACAAGACATAATATTCCCCACAACACAGTTGAACTGATCTAGAGACATCTCCCTTATAACAAAAGCTTGATCCAAAACCCTCATCAAATATTCTCGATGAACAAAGGAGTTCATCAACAAGGCTAAAATGGAAATCTTAGATGTAGTTTGCAACAAATGATCCACAATCTTATAATCACTCATCTTGATAACTTTCAACAGATCATTAACATCCTTTTCCAAGGAGGCGCCACTAGATTCTCCTACCACTTTCTTAGGTTCAGCATTCTCAACAACCTTCTTACCAGAATTAACATCTCCTCGAAAGGTAGGGGCGAAGACACAGCCACTACGAGTTACCCGACTAGCTTCAGCAATATTCTTAACATGGGACAAAGGTTGGATAGGAATTTCCACATTGTCTTCCAGGATAGTTGCATTGTGCTTATAAGGCACAACCTTATCTAATTCATATGGAATAGGACCAGGAAGACAAATAACTACGTGAGCAACATATGGTTTGTTGCGATATGTAATCTATATAGGAGCGGAAACACCAAAATGTGGCACAATGATATTCACCCTTGCTTCTTCAGAATACTCAGGAACCGCATAATCATTATCAAAAAACATACATTCATCAGAAGAAAAGAACTCATCAGCAGAAACATACTTATCATCATACGAGGCCTCAACATAGTGGTCTTTAGTCATATTAACTCCATTATAATCATCTTTGTTTCCTGTGACTCTGATAGTACCTTTATCTAACAGCAATTGAACACATCTTCTTACAACAAAACAACCACGAGAATCCCTACAACAGATCTGACAGGACCCCTAAAGATGTACCTCCTGGCCATCAATGTGATAAAACGTGGCGTGCAACTGTACCAGATCATCATCCATATAGTTTACATCAAAAATGCGAAATTCACTGAGATAACCATAAACTATATTCACCTCTTCTTCATATTCAGACCTTGGTCTGATTATATGGATAAGACCTTCGTCCATCATCTCTTGAAGATCACCTCTCACCTTATCACATCCATGAATGTCCATATTACAGACACTACAAGAGGCATGGTCATGTGTATAATAGCTAAACTCACAGAGATCAGCATGTATCTTCACTAAATCGCCTCTAACCAGGTTGATATTAAAAATCCTAAAGTCCCCAGGACAACTAGCGACCATATTTACAACACCTCCACCTCCATGCTTGGATAGTGGATTATCTTTCACATTGGGACCGATGTCTTTAAAAGACAAGAGACCAGATCTTACCATCTTCTTCAATTTAGACTTCAATGGATAACAGTTCTCAATGTTGTGCCCAGGGGCTCCTTGATGAAAAGCACAAGTCTGGTCAACTTTATAATACCATGGCAAAGTTGAAGGTATAGCAGGAGGAGGCCTAGTTTGTACCAGGTTCTTCTGAATCAAAGCCTGAAACAATTCTGCATAACTAATTGGGATAGGATCAAAAGCTTCTCTCTTCTGACCTTTCCCTTGATTACTTTGAAGAGGTGATCTCTGATAGGCGACAACATTCAGAGCTACATTGACAATCAGAGTTAATGAAGCAACCTATTGTTAATGCTGATGATGTCTTCTCGGAGGCCTAACCCTATTTCTATAGAAACATCATTCACTTCTCCTTCTTTCTTTTTAGAAAACCCATATGGTGATTTATTTGTTCCACTAGAACCTTCATATTTTGATAATCTTGTTTCCCCGACAACTTCCTCTAGACGAGACACCCATACTTACCATCTTAGTGAAATAACTTGGTGCACTTGCAACCATTCTTTCATAGTAAAATGAATCAAGGGTTTTTAGGAAGACCTTATTCATTTATTGCTCTCCCATTGGGGGTACCACTTGGGAAGAAACCTCACACCAACATTACACATACTCTTTAAATGATTCCTTATCTTTTTGAGCCATTGTTCTCAATTGGTCACGGTCATGTGCCATAAACATGTTGTACTTATACTGCTTCATGAAAGCTTCTCCTAAGTCATTGAATGTACGAATGTTGCTACTATCCAATCCCATATACCATTTCAAGGCAGCACCAGTTAAACTTTCCTGGAAGAAATGAATAAGTAAGCATTAGTCATCAATATGAGTGGACATCGTTTTGATATACATCACCAGGTGGTCACGGAGACAAGAGTTGCCCTTGTACTTCTCAAATTATGGCATCTTAAACTTTTCAGGCACTTTCACATTAGGAACCAAGCAGAGGTCTTTGACATTCTGTCCGAATAACTCATTCCATCGGAGAGCCTTCACTTCTTTTTGAATTTCATTGAATTGATCCTGAAAGTCATCCATTCAGTCATAAAAGCCTAAACTTTCACTTGGTGGAGGAGCAGAATGATAAAATTCATCGTTAATAACAGGCATAACATTCACTGTAGGAGGTGCATCATGATAAATCTCATTATTAGCAATAGGGAGAGCATGCACCACATGAGGTGAAGAAGAAACAACAATTTGAACAAATGGAGCATGTTGAGTAGCTGTATTGTAACCTTCCGGCATGAAATTCTCAAGCATTCCCCACGGGTAACTGCGAGGCATACGGTATTGAGTAGCAGTAACTAGAGTAACAGAGATGGGAACTGACATAACCTCTGAAATAATGGTCGTTTAATGTGGTTGAGTAACATGAGGAAACAGAGGAGGAGGTAGCGGATTCTGAACAGCCGCCAACGAATCTACCAAAGTAGTTAAGTTGTCCATACCAGCCCTTAAATAAGTCACTTCTTCGCGTAACTCATGATTCTCTTATTCAAGGATTTCCATCTTCTTTCTAGAATTAGCCCGAGTATTGTAGCAATGAGACATCTTACCGACTGGACGAGACAAAGAAACAAGTAAGACACCTGTGAAAGATAAGAATTCAAAAAATATGTGTAAAATGATGCATGATATGCAATGCATATGATTTATTGTGTTTATTCAAGGAACTCAAAGAATTATAAACAATTGCAAATATTGAAGTACTAACACATTTGGAAATACTAAAAATTCTCATTTAATAATAACTTTGGAATGGATTACAATTTTTAGTACAAGTTTCAATAATCCTAAGTACAAGAGAATAAAGATAGAATTTAAACATCCTAAGGAGCCAAAGCTGATGAAGATCTCTCCACACACTGACGCTTTCCCCTGAGTCTTGCAATCTGAGCCTTCAATTGCTTGTTCTCTTCTGCATACTTATCGGCGACTTGTTTCCATCCACCAGAATCAGAAAATGGGTGACTGGGACCTGGCTAAACTCTAGAGGAAAATAAATCCTCTTGCTTCTCCATCATCTCCATAACACAAATATCAAGAATATCAGTCAAGTCATCATTCTCTTTCAATTCTGTTGAGTAGGACACCTCCAAATTCTGGTACATGTTCTTCCATGCTTCCTTCTCTTGATGCATCCTAACTAAGGCAAGCTGAAGTTCTTCCACATTATCTAACATAGGAGGAGTAGTCCTCATAAACATATTAGATATAGGTTACTCACGAGAATAAGGAATTTTCATTGAATTGCCCTTTCTTGTACCTAACGAAGATGAGGCTCTAAGGAAACAACTCTTCTTGGTCCCAGATCTTTTCTACCCTTTCTATGAATATGGAGCCAAGCCTTTTCAATCTCTTCCTTAGCTGCCTTGTGATATTATCATTCTTTGAGAAAGAAACCACTCAGACGAATGTTGCTTGGCTTGTCTCTCATTGGATATCCAAGTTGGCAACATGCAAGAACATGATTGTAGTTAATTCCTCCCTTTGTACCAAGAAGAGGCACATTGGGAAAAACACCACAACTATCAATAATCTTCACATCATAATAAGCTTGATGATACTAATCAATGTCAGAATGAGTGAGAGCCATAATCTTCGGTGCCCAAGGGTGTTCTTTCTTAATATCCCAAAAACAGCAGACCGAGGTAAGTGAGTAATAAACCACTGATATAACAATGATGTGCAACAAATGATGATTCCTTCTTGATAGAAATTCAGAATATGGATGGAATAATAAGTATCTCCTAGTAGCGTAGGGACTGGATTCCCAACCAGAAAGTCCCTAATGGAATTAATATCCATAAATTTGTTGACGTTAGGAAACAAGAACAACCCATAAGCAAGCAAAGCAAAGATAGCCTCAAAAGCAACTGTATCTTCATTTTGGCAAAGTAACGAGCTTTCTCCAATAGAAACTGAGCAGGTAAACCTATGATTCCTCCTTTGGTAGTCACGTTAGCCTAAATCTCAGACTTCCTCAAGTGAGTTATGGTGGCAATCTCATGAGATTTGGGCTCTCCTTCTAAGCTGGTGAGTGAAACACAATCAGTAATTGGTAAACTAAGTAAGTAAGAATACTCTTCCAATGTGGGAATCAGCTGATAATCAGGAAAAGTAGAAAACCAGTATAACGGATTATAGAACTGGACCAATGTAGAAATAATACTCTCCTTCATCTCAAGCTTCATAAGAGGCACAGTGGCTTCATACTTCTTCCGAAAATTTGTAGGACTCTGAGTCTCAGGAATCAAACTCACTAGTTCCTCTATCTTAGGATCCTTGAAACTATACTTACCAGTCTTTTTCCTTCCAAAATTCATGGTCAAAAGAGTACTTGAGATATTTGTAAAGGTCAACCTTAAGTTCCTTGAAAAATTGTTTAAAGAATGCTCATGGGTGCATGAATGCATGATGATGCAATAATCACACACAAGATCACAAACCTGGGGGTTCATAGGTTCGACGTCACGAGCATGAAGTCAAAGGTACTACCCACAAGGTAAGGAATAATGATTTATCACCTGCCAAACAAGGTTCTAAGGAAATACCAGAGTCTATATTCTTTCTTTGGATATTACCAACATTCCGATTAGCTTGGTAATTAGAAATATTCTCAGGAAAAAATCATCTGAGTGCAGCATTGCATGAATACTACTTCCGGATTTCTCCATTATAGTCTCCACACGAAACCTAAAATTCCAAGATAGTGAAGGATTCTACGGCTTCTCATCTTCGCAGGCTCCCAGGTTGAAAGCAACAATGTCTTCCCAATTTCTCAGTAAACAAATACTACAACCAAATGGGCCTCCACTCAGTGGGGGATCTAATGTCTCCCTTTTCAGAATTACTCCCTCAAAGTTAACATGACTATACCACCCGTCCTATCTTAAGTTTTCCCAAGTCTGGGTATAGAACTTATAAGAGATCACCAAGCACCCTGAAAACCAGAAAAATCCAGACATACATATATACAACAAATAATAGCACATATACAAATAAACAAAGATAGGCTCAACCCACTTAGAGATCTTAATTCACCAGTGAAGTAGCCAATTTTCTGTAGCGTTAGAAATGTTGAGACTAAACAGTTGGATTGACTTAACTCATACATAATAAATAAAAATCTCCACCGCGATTTATTATTTCCAAAGGAAATGGGAAAAGAGCGAATAAACACAAAAGAGGGGGATAATCTAGGTATGGGGGTTGGTTATGCAAAGGGAAGGTATTAGCACCATAAAAATTTATGGTACTCTGTAGGAACCTCTTTGAAAATATGTGTATTTTGGCTATAAAAGGTGTATAGAAAATAAGATGGTGGAGATGACAAAAGAAGTAATTTTTACAATTTTTCACCCGCCGCGGTTGCGAACCTTTAGTGCCTACGTACCACATTTCGTGTAATAGGGGATCAGGGTACTCATAGTTCACCTCAAAAGTTTTAAAACACATGTGTGTTGGTTAATTTTAAGAGAAGAGACATCATCGTCATATCCGAGTGGAAAACATACTTACTACCCATGATTATGGGAAAATAGAATTTGCATAATCTCAAAGTGGAGGATATAGCTTGAATTTTAAAATCAACAAAACCTAACTCAACACCCAAGTGAAAAATATCTTCATTACATATCGTAGAAGTATAATAGCTCGCATCACTACAAGAATCAACAAGAGTCTAATCTTTTGAGAAAAGTTTTAAAGTAAAAAATCCAAAGTGGAAAAATGGTTTGAATGAGGTTAATTGACTTTTAGTCTTGATAAAGATGTCAAAGTATGATTAAATTGATTAATATTTGATTAAGAAAAGATTTTTGTCAAGTCTTACATATTGAATCAAAGTTATAGTAGACATCCCAAAGATTATTATATAAAAAGAATGAACTCAAGTAGATAAAAGATGATCACGTTATAATCCTTTGAAGTCAAACCCTAAGATTCAAAGGCTTTTCAAAGGGACGTGTAATCTTCTTCAACCATTACTAATCTTCCACTCAAAATTAGCCTTATACCCTTGAAGAGAACTTGCTAAGGACCCTTTACAGAGAATCATGGATTTGGAATAAATCAAAAATCTCAAAAAATGAGCAAGATACGGTCTTTGGAAGTCAACAAACCCTAACCCAGAGAGTGTCAAAATGACTTGTAACCCCTTTCAACTTTTGATGACTTTCCTTGCACAATTGGATCTTGTCATGTGAAGAGAAGTTGTTGTAGATGATGATAAGAATCCATAGCAAAAAGAACCAACTCAAAATATTTAAAATTGAGAGAATTATGTACTTATGATCACTGAATCAAGCACTTGCTCAATTAGGTCAAACTTGTTGAATCAATCTTCAAACTTTTTTATCTTCTTTGCAAAATAGAGCATGATAAATCACATTAGACCTTGAAATGATGGTATATTGAAGCACACCCAAAGATGGAACTTAAGTCTTGTTATACCCCAATTTTCCCCCCTAAGGTTCCTTATCATCTCATATTATCAATGCATCAAGATCACACATTAGGGTTGGTTCTCCCTTTCTACTTCATCCTATCTTTAAGTTTGCTTTTGAGGGATCACCAAGCACCTTGATATGTGTATCTTGTACATGTTTTCTTATACTAACATAAAACTATGTATATATGTCTCTTTGAATGTTCATATTGTAGGTGATGACACAATTGCATTCATTTTACCATCTAACCTAGGGTTTGAGGGGTGGTCCTCATTCAAATGGTTCTTCAATGGATTGCAAGAGTTCAATATTCAAGGCCATGTCTATGATATAAAATATTTGTGGTTCAAAGGACTCCTTCACTTTATTTAGGTCAAATGTTCCTCAAAGTTGGTGGTGGCATTCATCAAGAAGATTCATAGGTTCATGTGTTTATTCCCATGCCTTCTTCAACAAGTTTCATTGAGACTTTATCTCCATATTTGAGTATTCTTAAATAAAAAATCATCTCAAGGCCTATTGTGATTCATCATGCTTTATTTTTATAATAAAGTTCAAAAGATTCAAGGTTGGTTCAACAAGTTTGACCTAATTGAGCAAATGCTTGATTCAGTGATCACATATTCATAAATCTATAAATTTTAAACATTTTGAGTTGGTTCTTTTTTCTATGGATTATTATTATCATCTACAACAACCTATGTTCACATGACAAGATCCAATTGTGCAAGAAAAATCATCAAAAGTTGAAAGGGGTTTAAAGTTATTTTGACACTCCGAGCTAGGGTTTGTTGACTTCTAAGGACCATATCTTGTTAACTTTTTGAGATATTTGATTGACTCCACATCCTTGATTCTCTTTAAAGGGTCGTTAACAAGCTCTCTTCAGGGATCTAAAGCTAATTTTGAATGGAAGATCACTAATGGTTGAGAAAGATTACAAGTCTTCTTGAAAAGCCTTTGAATCTTAGGGTTTGACTTAAAATTATCATAACTTGGTAAATTTTATCTCCCTAAGCCCATTATTTTTCCAAAATAATCTTTGGGATGTCTACTACAACTTTGTTTCAATGTGTAAGACTTGAAAATGCTTGGAAAGTGGTTGAATAATTGAAAAGATTATAGGTCTTTTGTGAATTTCCTAAATTTGTTCATCATCTTACAAAGACCATAACTATTTCAATTTTTATGATTTTTGAGTGATCTCAATTCCACAATTCAATTCAAGAGGTCTACTTCATGTCATCTTCAGATATCAAGATCAAATTTTGAGTGGAAGGTCATGTAATTTTGAAGAACATTATAGGTCATTTTGAGGTCCCATACTTAGAAATTTTTCTAAGTACAAATATCAGTTTGTTTTTCACGATTTCAAGAGGACATAACTTCTAGATCAATTATCCAAATGGAGTATTTCTTGGCACATTGTAAAGTTTATGACCTTGTCTTTCAAATTCTTCAATAATCATCCCATAAAGGTTCTTGAGTAGTGAGCTACACATTGTTGAAGTTGGCTCCATGGAATCTGTTTTTGCCTCGAATCGGAATTTTTACCATGAGTAAACTTGGATTACAGGTCTAATTACTCAAAGTTTAGTTTCTAAACATGTTTAACTAATTGCCCAGATGCATTTTGATAAGAATTGCACTTGGTATGCGGTCGTTTTGATGCATTTCAAGTCACACGTTTGGCATGATCACAATTGGCTTGGTTTACACGATTTTCTCTCAATTCCTCTCATTTCTCATCATTATTCACTTCTCTATAAATATAGGATGATATTTTATTCATTTCCCAAGATTTAGAGAGCCATAAAACCTCTATTGAACTTCCTCCAAACCTCTCAATTCTGTAACTTCGAATTTGGTTTTAAAGCATTTTTCAATCCAATTTATTTGCTCATTCTTCATCCTTGAACTCCGCTGAAGGTAAAAGAAGAAGAACCAAGCCTTAAAGTGCCCCCAAATTGTGCTAGCCAAGTCAAGTTTCAGAGCTATGAAGTTGAGCTTCAACAGGTAGATTCCTCCATCAATTATCTCTAAATTTGTTACTACAATGTAGCTGTCATCACTCTGATACTCATCGCATCATTAGTTTTTAACTGAAAGTGAGTTTTGCTCATGAATTTTTAAATCCCTTTTCCATTGTTTCCTTATGTTTTTTTCCAAATCGAATGAGCTGTGGTTTAAAGAAGTTTTTTGCGAGGGTGAGGTTAGGATCATCTGGAAGAGACAAATCCAATGATACCGGTTTGAGATTCTAATGATTCCATTTGAAGACTCTCATAAAAACCCAATGCACAGAGGTCTGGAGGTTGAAGACGAACTACGTGTCGTTCTTCAACCAATGATTGCGTGAAATTTGTTTTAATTTCATTGGCTTGTCTTTTACCAATTCTGTGTGTTTTTCAACCAGGTCCATAACATGCATAACGTTTGACATTGATCAGATGTTCCACATTATTTTGGTTTTATTTTTATTTTCTGATTTTTATGCTTTAATTATTTTAAACTTCAAAAATTCATAAAAAATTCATTTCAACTTCTAAAATTATGAAAAAAATTCATTTCAACTTCTGAAATTCATGCCTAGCATTTCTGACATCCTCTTATTGGTCATCATCTTCTTTCGATGAAACATCGTCCATTCGAACTGGTTGAGCAGGACCCTTGAAACTTCTCCCCAAATTGAGGATATAAACCGGCTTCTTAGTCTTCTTCTTTTTCTTAGCAAGGAGTACCATCATCTCTTGTTTCCCCTTGGCCAGATTCAGAAGAGTCTCTTGGAATTATGCATGCTGAACCTAGAGATCCTTCACAGTTTGTTCGAGGGCCATTTTTCTGCTAAAATAAACAACGAGAAAATGAGAAACTTGTACTGGAAAACCTGTTATGAAATGATGCATGATATGTAGATGTAATGTTTTCAAGGACCTCACAGGGTAAACACAAGAAAATGTTAGAGACTGAATATGACTGCATCTTTGATTGAATAACTTTGTATCGTTGAACATCCTTCTACGAGAATCAAGCTCACCATGTCGAGTGGGTCCTAGCCATTGACTCAAGATATTCTGCTTTGGTCTTTAACGATATTGGTTAGAAGAAAATAAATCCCCTCGCCCCTTGCTAGACGTCTGGTTCATCATAACCTGCATCACAGACCCTTGAGATCCTTGAAATGGTTAAGAAAATGATATGTGTAATGATGTCATGATGTTATGATGTTATGTTCGAATAATTAATTATACACAAGCAAAACACACAAAGCCTTAGGTTTAATCTTGCATAGAGTTTGTAGGTAAGTACCCTCTTGAAGTTTAGTTGGTTCAACCTATCCTAAAAGAAGTAATCGGGTTCTAAGGAATCTCAATATCATTGATCTTTCTTTATCGGGCATTGTTTCAGCTCAAAAGATCTTTTCTCGCGGCCGAAATATCCCGAAAATCCGATCTCAATGAGTGTAGTATCGAGTATTAACCAATCTTCACTTTTGCACCAAAGCCGGCTATCTCACTACTTTCTAATAGCCAAGTTGTTTCAACTATGGTTCTACGGTCATTAGTGCTTCATGACACCACCCAGCGGCCCCGTATTCTCCTTGGTTCTAAGGTCCCTCATATCTACTTACTAACGCATTTGACATTGATCAGATGGTCCACATTATTTTGGTTTTATTTTTATTTTCTGATTTTTATATTTTAATTATTTTAAACTTCAAAAATTCATAAAAAAATTCATTTCAACTTCTAAATTTATGAAAAAAATTCTCAAAAATACTTTTGATTTTTATCTTTTTGATTTTTATTTTTTCATAATTTTATTTTGTGATTTGATATTTTTTATGATTTTTACTTTATTTGACTTGTTTTAATTGTTGAAAAATAATTTTCTTAATTTTTAAATTCTGAAAAATTATGGAAGGATCCAATGACTCCTTGACAAATATTGGTGACGTCATTTTATTTTTATTTTTGATTTTACTATTTTTCACAAGTTTTGACTTGTTTTGCTTATTTCTTTATATTTAAAAAAATAGTTTCTGACTTTAAAAAATTCTGAAAAATTTTGTGAACACTAGTTGACTCATGCTTGACTTCTAATATTTTTTTTGGAATTTTTATTTGGTGTTTTAATACATTTTGTGTATGTTACCAATTTTTTTCCTTTTTTTAATTATTTAAATATTGTTTTATTAAATATAATTTTATTATTTTTGTTTGGTCCTGATTTGAGTATTATTTTGGGGCAAGTTCCTCAACCTCATTGGATCTTGGGTGTTGGTAGGTTGAAAAATCAAATCCACCAAAATAGATTAATGATGTTGATGATATTTGAAACCCTAATTTCATCTAACACATCTCATCCCTCTTCATCTTATCCCTTTCTTGTTTTTACTTCTGCTACATGTTTTTGGAGAATGATCTATATATCATTTCTCTAACATGTTAGTACATAGACTGCTATTGACCGGCCTCAAAATAGCTGTGAATTTTACATAATTCCACTTACGATTGCTTAACATAGCGCTAAATTTGTTCCAATTTGAAAAATGATCATTCATGGCCCAAACCTATGTTTGCAAGCCCAAGTATGTTTAATTTGAAACTTTTGATCCAATAACTTTGAATGTTCATTGTTAGGAGGCTTTGATTTTATCAATTCTCTAATGAACTTCATGAACTTTGGTCTAAGTGAGTCATTTGAACATCGTTGATCATATGTGGTTGCCTTGAGTACTTGAAATTTATGATATACTTGACAAAAAGCAAATGAGACTTGTTGTTGAGAAGCTTTGATTTTATCAATCTTCTAACGAGTTCTCAAATGTAAGCTTAAATATGGTAATTCAACTAACCTTCTAACTTTTAATTCACTAACAACTAACTTTACTTTATGCCTTTAATTCATGCCTTTACTTTATGCCTTTATTTTGTGCCTTTATTTTTATGTACCATTTATTTTAGTATTTACATTCCGTGCTATTTTTCTTTTGCTCACCTGAGCATTTATTATTATGTCATTTTATCTTTGCTCACTTGAGCTTTATTTTCTTTTTGAAAACACTTAATAACAACCTTGAACATTAAAAGCCTTAAAGTTACTCGGACTATTTGGTTACTATCCTTGGCATTATGGAGTTGTGGACCTCTTGGACTTAGGATTAGAAGCCTTGATACTCTGAGACCTTGTGACTCTGTTGTTATTTTGTTTGAAGTTCTTAGGGTTTACCCTAAAACATTGGGTTTATTTTCTTTTTGTGCAGGTTATTCTGGTTATATTCTTTGTCTGGGATTGAGAATTCCTCTGTATACAGCCGTTATTCTGCATAATTTTTGTGAAGACTTGATTCATCTGAAGCTTGGTATTTCTCATAAGTTTATTATTTTTGCTTGGTTTCAATCCAAAGGATGGGAATTCTACATTGACTTCATATGTCAAGTGTTGGCTTCTTGTTGGTTAGATCATTCATTTCCTTGGATTTTACCTTATGCTTTAGGATAGTGCCTTCATCTCCTCCTATCTTCTTTAATTTCAAAAATCTTCTCCCTCCTTTTCAAAACTCTTCTTGTTTTCTAACTTGAACCGCTTTCATAATAAACTTAGACTTAGGTCCATGCATTTTCAAAAATCTTTTCTTAAAAAAAACATCAATCAATTTAACCATACTTTGACATCTTCTCAAGACTAAAAGTCAATTAACCTCATTCAAACCATTTTGCCACTTTGGGCTTTTTACTTTAAAACTTTTCTCAAAAGATTAGACTCTTGTTGATTCTTGTAGTGATGCGAGCTATTATACTTCTACGATATGTAGTGAAGTGAGATATTTTCCACTTGGGTGTTGAGTGAGGCTTTGTTGATTTTAAAATCAAAGCTATATCCTCCACTTTGAGATGATGCAAATTCTACTTTCTCATGATCATGGGTAGTGAGTATGTTCTTCCACTCGGATATAATGATGATGTCTCTTCTCTTAAAATTAACCAACACACATGTGTTTTAAATTTTTTTGAGATGAACTACGATTACCCTGATCCCCTATTGCATGGAAGGTGGTACGTAGGCACTAAAGGTTCGCAACCACAGTGGGTGTAAAAATTGTAAAAAAATACTTCTTTTCTCATCTCCACCATCTATATTTGTATACACCTTTTATAGCCAAAATACACAGATTTTCAAAGAGGTTCATGCGGTGTACCGTAGATGTTTAGGGTTCTAATACCTTCCTTTTACATAACCAACCCCCGTACCTAGATTCTCTCCCTCTCTCTTTTTGGGTTTATTCCCTCTTTTCCCATTTCCATTGTAAACAATAAAGCGCAGTGGCAATTTTGATTTAATTTGCGCAAGTTAAGTCAATCTAATGGCTTAGTCACAACATTTCTACCACTACAGAAATCTGGCGACTTCACTGGGGATTTATCTCTAAGTGGGTTGAGCCTGTCTTTGTTTACTTGTGTATGTGCTATATCTGTTGTATATTTGTATATATGTATGTATGGATTTTTCTGGTTTTCAGGGTGCTTGGTGATCCCTTATATGTCCTCTACCCGGACCTGGGTAACTTAAGATAGGACGGATGGTATAGTCATGTTAACTATGAGGGAGGAATCTCAAAAAAGGAGACATGAGATCCCCCACTCAGTGGAGGCCCCTTTGATTGTAGTATTTGATTACGGAGCAATTGGGAAGACGTGCTGCTTTTGACCTGAGAGCCTGCTGAAGTTGAGGATCGTAGAACCCTTAACCCATCTTGTCCTTTTAGGGGTAGTGCGGAGACTATGACGGAGCAATCCGAAGAGGTTATCATGCGATGCTACACTCAGACGAATTTTTCCTAAGAATATTGTCGATTACCTAGCTAATCGGGACATAGGTAATATCCAAAGGAAGGATGTAGACTCTGGGAACTTTTTAGAACCTTGTTTGGAAGATGATAAACCATTATTGCTCACCTTGTTGGTAGTACCTTTGACTTCATTCATGTGATGTCGAACCTATGAACCCCCATGTTTGTGATCTTCTATGTGATTGTTGCATCATGCATTCATGCACCGATGAGCATTCTTTAAACAGTTTATTTAAGGAACTTAAGCTTGATTGTTGCAAATATCTCAGGTACTTCTTAACCATGGATTTTAGAAATTGAAAAAGACTCGGAAGTACAGTTTCAAGGATCCTAAGATAGAGGAACTGACGAGTTTGATTCCTGAGATTGAGAGTTGTACAGATTTTCGGAAGAAGTATGGAGCCACTTTGCCTCTCATGAAGCTCAAGATGAATGAGGGTATTCTTTCTAAATTGGTCCAGTTCTATGATCAGTTACACCTTTGTTTTACTTTTACTGATTATCATGTTATGCCCATATTGGAGGAGTATTCATACTTACTTGTTTTACCCATTACTGATTCTGTTCCTTTCATTGTTTTTGAAGGAGAGCCTAAGTCTCATGAGATTGCTACCTTGACTCACTTGAAGAAGTCTGATATTGAGGCTAACATGACTACCAAAGTAGGAATTAGAGGTTTACCTACTCAGTTTCTATTGGAGAAAGCTCATTACTCCGCCAAGATGAAGAGTACAACTGCTTTCGAGGCTATCTTTGCTTTGCTTTCCTATTGGTTGTTCTTGTTTCCTAAAATCGATAAATTTGTGAATGTTAATTCCATTAGAGTCTTTCTGATTGGGAATCCAGTCCCTACGGTGCTAGGAGATACTTAATATTCCATCTATCTTCAAAATTTCTATTAGGGAGGAGTGGTCATTTGTTGCATACCGTTGTTATATCAGTGGTTTATTTCTCACTTACCCCAGTCTATTGATTTTTGGGATATCAAGAAGGAACCATGTTAGGCACCGAAGATTATGGCTCTTACTCACTCTGATATTGATTGGTATATTCAAGCTTATTATGATGTGGAGATTATTGATAGTTGTGGTAGTTTCTCCAATGTGCCTCTACTTGGTACAAATGGAGAAATTAACTACAATCCCGTTCTTGCGCGTCGTCATCTTGGATATCCGATGATAGAAAAGCCAAATAACATTTATCTGAGTGGTTTCTTTCTCAAAGAAGGATAAAATCACAAGAAAGCTAAGGAAGAGATTGAAAATGCTTGGCGATGTATTCATAGGAATAGTAGAAAAGATTTGGGACCAAGAGGAGATACTTCCTTAGAGCTTCATCTTCATTGGGTACAAGCAAGGGAAATTCAGTTGGAGATGCATTATTCTCGTGAAGAACAGTCATACGGTGGGACAACTGACTTGTTTTGCATTTTATCGCAAATGTTACGGATAGCTAGAGTCGCCACCGACTTTTCTTTTATCCAATAAGGAAAGGATGAAAAGAACATGAAAGACCTTGATAGATTTTGAGTTCGGGGGTAGATTATGAAAAGGGAAGGTGTTAGCACCCTTTTCATCCGTAGTTATCTACGGTCTCTTAATCGCTTAGCCCACTTTGTAAATTTTCTTTGCTTGTGTGTTTGAAAATATTTTCAAAATACCAATGTAAGGCGGGCTTTATAATAACTCTTATATCGGTCCTCAAGAGTGTATACAAAGCATTTGTTTGAAAATATTTTGAAAGTATTTGTGAAAATGTTTTGTTTTGAATTTGTGAGCAAGCGATTAATAGTTCTACCCACTCAAGGTCGTTCTTGTACTTTTCATTCTCCTTTAGATAGTGTTATCTGCACCATTAGTTAGTAGGAAGCCCTATCGTTGGATGTGAAAGAACAGATGAAGGGTCATCGCACGATCATTGAAGGAAACTTGTAAGGATACCTTAGCAATTTTGTAAGGGTCTATCATCTTATTATTCGTAGGCAACTCGAGGGACTAGATCATTTTCGAAAGGCACGCTTCTTTTCCATTGGGGTGGCTGTTTAATTCGATACATCTTTGAAACAAATTAAATATAAAATAAAAATTATTGCATGGGCCGGAGAAGCGTCAGAGCCCTAGCTCCGGTCGTCTTCTTCGGCGACTATATTTTTCAACCAGCAAAAACAAAGGATGAAGACAACTCAATGAAACTCAATGGAAGTATCAGTTTGGGATAAAACACGTTGTATTATGAGATATGATGAAGTCAACTCAAAACGGTGTAAACTTGGTAGTCCATGGTCCAGTCGTTATGGGGCTTACACAATGAGCCTATCCTGCATTATTGAACCTCAGAAACACATTAGTCATGTTAGTATGCACTACAACACAAAGAAAATAAAAATACAGATTTGTGCAAGAATGTAAAACCGATGATTCATGTTCATGCGCTTCAGGTCCTTCGGATCATTACAACTGACCCAATCTTACCCTACAACACTTTAGAGGTCGTTTAGAATGGCTGGTTTGCGTTGAGGAGGACTGAAATTAGGGTTTGAAGTTTTCCCTAGTTTTAAATAATTTTGGAGTTTTTGGAAGGTAATCTTGTGCAAGGGTTTCGTCTCCTCTTGTGTCTAAAATAGTAAGGATATATAGAGTTTGAAATTAGGTCAAAAGGTTGGGCTTGGACTTTTGTAAGAAGGCTTGACTTTATCTTATTTTATTTTGACTTTAAATAAATTAAAATAAAAAACAAATAGAATAAAAACCCAAGGGGTGTATGGATAAGTTCTGAGGTGCACAATGAGGCCTATAACATGCACGAATCTTGAAATACCAACCCATTAGCCCAAAAACTCAAGTTTGATCACTTTTGGTTTCATGCATTTTCTCAAAATTTCCCAACTTGCACCAATCGTAACTCTCTCAATTTTTATCATATGAAGGTGATCTCTGACTTTTTGGAAAGCCCAAGATGTCCTCTACAATATCTATATTGATAAATTTTTCATTTTAAGAATTTTTAGTGATGTAAGTTGCCTTGACAAAAAGTGTTTTTTTGTTGACTTTTGAAATGACCTATAATTATTTCGCCCATATCTCTCAAATGAAGCCTTTTTTAGACTTGATCTTAGAGATACCTAGTTGTAGAGAATGAAATTTCCTTCAACATCAGCTTTTGTTGAGAAAAATATGATGAAGCATGTAAAAGTTGTGCTTGGTCAAAGTTCAGTTGACTTCTCCTTAAGAAAACCCTAATTTGGCAACTTTTGACTTTTTTTGAATCTTGAGTTTTCTTGATGAATCATGATCAACCTTTGATCAAATGATGAATGTGACTTCAAAATTTTTATGTTGACAAAAAATCTGGAAGTTTGACTGTAGGTTGACCAATGTTGGCTTTTTGTCCAATACAGTTGATTTTTAGTCATTTGAGCAATTGACTGAGAAAACTTGTGATGCACGGCTTGAAACTTTGCATGAGCATTCCTTGAGACATATGAGGAACCATGAAATCCACTTGAGGCTTTATAAACCCAATCTTTCTTGTAAAAAATGAAACCCTAGTTTTAGGTCCATTTCTTAGGAGGAGAATTTGTCTGATTAATTCTTGAGTAACCTTGAGCAAATGAAAGCCCTAGGAGCATGTCTTGACGAAAAATGAGAGGGAAAATTTTAGGGTACAACAAGAACCTATATCTGATATGTTTATGAGGACTACTCATCCTCTCTTAGATGATGTGGAAGAACTTCAACTTTCCCTGGTTAGGATGCAACAAGAGAAGGAAGCATGGAAGAACAAGTACCAGACTTTGGAGGTGTCCTACTCAACAGATTTGAAAGAGAAGGATTACTTTATTGAGATTATTGAGAGTTATGCTGTGAAGATGATGGAGAAGCAAGAGGATTTATTTTCCTTTATAGTTCAGTAAGGTCCCAGTCACCCATTTTCTGGTTATGGTGGATGGAAAGAAGTCGTCGACAAGTATGAAGAAGAGAACAAGCCGTTGAAGGTTCAGATTGCAAGACTCATGAGAAAGCATCACTGTGTGGAGAGATCTTCATTAGCTTTGGCTCCGTATTATTTTTAGATTCTATCTTTATTCTCTTATACTTAGGATTATTAATCTTGTACTAAAAGTTGTAATCTATCCCAAAGTTATTATTAAAATGAGATTTTTCAGTATTTCCAAATGTGTTAGTACTTTAATATTTGCAATTGTTTATGATTCTTTAAGTTCCTTGAATAAACACAATAAATCATATGAATTTCATATCATGCATCATTTTGCACATATTTTTGCATTCCTGTCTTTCACAAGTGTCTTACTTGTTTCTATGCTTCGTTTAGTTGACAAGCTGTCTCATCACTACAACACTCGTGCTAAGAGAAGATAGAAAATGTTAAGCAAGAAATCTTTGAACTACACAAAGAGGTAACTACTTTGAAGGCCAGTATGGAGTATCTAACGACTTTGGTTTCCGCCTAAGTTAATACTTTTAGGAAGGAAGAAGTGATGTCAAAGGTCTTCACAGAAACTCTGAAATCATTATTTCATGAGAAAGTGATAGTCAATTCACCCAGTGATTTCCCTGAAAAGGTGAATGTGGGAGTGCTTCTAGAAGAGGATGGCCTAAAGGGATCTTTATCTGAATATGGTGGCTCAGATAATGGTGTAAAGAAGTTTGATAATAACTTTTACAAGAAGAGAACCAGAGGAATAAATAATCATCGTTAGAATCAACATGTTTCTCCTGTCATCCCTGTGCTCAATTTACTTCCTGTTGCTCCAGTTTGCAGAATCAGCAAGTTCCTGATCAGAGAAAAACTCAGTTTAATCCAATTCCAACGGCATATACAGAGTTGTTTCCTGTCATGATGTAGAGGAATTTGGTTCAGACCCAACCTCGACCGAAGATTCCTGAAAAGATGCCTTGGTACTACAAAGCTGATTTGACTTATGCCTTTCATCAGGGAGCCCCTGAGCATAGTATTAGACATTGTTATCCATTGAAAGCTGAAGTCTAGAAATTGGTCATAAGAGGTATCTTGTCATTTAAGGATATCGGTCTTGAGGTTCAAGTCAAGCCTTTGCTGAAGAATAAACATGATTGAAGGATACCCTAGAGTTTAAGGATGATTAGCCTTCTCAGTTTACTAGCAATTTTACCGCTTTCTCATTTGTAATTTTTCTTGTTTATCATTGCATTGTTTGCATGTAAGAACTTGTTTGCATTTGAATTATTATCTTAATACAATGAATATGTATGTCTTGAAGAAAACCATTCATTTCACTCGTATTTGTTTTCAATTTTAAATTTCTTTTGCATTGAGATATCAACTTGTTACCCATTCTCTTGCCTAGTCATAGATTGGAGGGATTGTGATGATATTGAAGAGACGTAAAAATTTTGGTTGTATGCTTTTGGATAAAATCCCGTTGACGATGTACATGAATTTTTTCAAATTCCCAAACACTGGAGATATAAGGGAGTGAAACCCTCGTTAACCCCTTTGAGCCTTGAAGTAGGAGTTTCTTTTTCTATTCAGAAAAAACCCTCATATTTAACCCGGGGCAAGGTAGTGTTCAGTTAATTTGATTGAGCATTAAAAACTCATCAGGAGTGCACATCTGAGGAACAACCACAATGGTGTTATCCTTCAAAAGGTTGAGGATAGTAAAAACTGCGACGACCAATCTTCGCCATCAGTAGTGTGCATAAAAAAAAAAGATGATACCACAATGGTATCTCTCATCAGGAGGTCAATAGATGACGATACCACAATGGTTATCCCTCATCCACCAAGCACTCAGACTGTCACAATTACTTCCAATAAATTAAATACAACGCAAGATCACATGACTTGTTAAAAAAAAGGGAAAAAAGGATGATGAAATTAAAGCAATAATGAAGTCATGTGATAGTAAATCAGAGGAATAACAAAGTGAGTGACTAGCACATCCAAAGAAAACCTCTGTTAGTTCATCAACCGTCTCGAAATTTCTTTTGAGAGATGAATGTTCGTTTCAACTTAACTGAATTTAGGACTGGAGAACATCATGAAGGGGGTGGGCACCAAATAATTTTGAGCCTTAAAATCCGTTTTAAAAAAAAAAATGTAAACATGGCCATGTTACAACCCTCAAAATTCCTAATTGAAACATAGTTTATTTCAAAAGCATACTTCAGCAAGATAGCGTTTCCTGACTCCCATGAGTTTTGCTGAATATTTGTGTTGGTATCATATGCTTATGTCATCTTCTATACCAAAAAATTAATGTCTCATCCTAGCCATTGATTCGTTCACAAGGTTTTGCGACATATTTTTCAATAAAATCTTCAAGACTTACATAACTGTTGCATTAGAACTATCATTCTTAGAATAAACATTTTTTTCCTTGTAAAACAACTGCTTGATATCATGGAAGCTTACATTTGAGTGTCAACAAAGGGCATGTCACCGAGAAGAAGTTGTTGAGAAAAGACGATACAACATTTAGCCAATCTAGGGCAGTTACGTCAAGATTCGACAAATCTCTAGAAACCTTTTGGTCAGGCAGATTATCTTAAAAGCATACAACCAAAGGAAAGTAGTGAAAGTTATCTTGATCAACATAGTAAATTTGGGACACCAAAGTTGTTTCCAAGGACTATTCCATATTTTTGTCAAGATAGTTACTATGTTCTCCCCTAAGCTGAGAATCTTCCTCAAGCAGAACTATTTCTCGTGATCTGCCTTGTAGATGTATGCATGGTTTCCTCTACAATTGTTGGTCAGTTAATGGGTTTCCTATAGGATGTGGTGGGGTGTGTTGTTGGATTTGTAATTCCATTTTCCCTAGTTAAATCTTGGTTCAGATTTTCTTCAAGTTGTTATATGGTGTTGGGTTTGTGTGGTTTAATACCTCTCTCCCATATTCCCCATCTAGGTCTTGATTCAGGTTTCTCTAGCTGAGTGTGATTCTTTCCCCAGCCAGGTGGTGATTAGACAGAGATTGCAAAGTTATATAGTATTTGCTTAGTTGATGAGATTATTTCTTCCTTCATGTTGAGAATTAATGTGGAATCTCTTGCAAAGCATTGTTTGCTCTAGTCACAACATTGTTATTATTGTGTGCTCTCCAAGTAGCTAGACAAGGGAAGTATCTTTTCTAAGAAGTGTTGAAACAATTGTCAACTTTTTGGGTTTTCTCTCACCAAGTGTTGAGTTTGATTTAAAATCTCCATAATTTTGACTTCTTGCTGTGTTGTTAACTTCTTAATTCCCCGGGTGAAGCGAAGATGATGCTTCCCTCTAAAGTTTTTATCCCTGGGAAGTTTCATAAATTCTCCCCAGAGAAGTTTGTGCAACCACTACCCTTGATATTGAAGTTTGTTTTTAGGCTCCTGTAATACGGTGAGAGAACTGGCTTTATTGGTTTTTGTGTTTTATCGCAAATGTTGCGGTTAGCAAGAGTCGCCACCGACTTTTCTTTTATCCAATAAAGGAAAGGGTGAAAAGAACAGGAAATACCTTTGAGAATTTTCTGAGTACAGGGGTAGATTATGAAAAGGGAAGGTGTTAGCACCATTTTCATCCGTAGTTATCTACGGGCTCTTAATTGCTTGCTCACTTTTGAAATGCTTTGTGTATGTTTGAAAAAGTATTTGAAATGCCAATAATAAGGCAACTTGCTTTATGATAAATCTTGTATCAGTCCTCAAGAGTGTTGATAAAGCGTTTTGAAAATGTTTTTTGAAAGTGTGAGGTGTGAAAAAGTGTTTTAAGTTATGAGCAAGCAATTAACAGTTAACTACCCACTCAAGGTCTTTCTTGTATTTTTCCTCCTCCTTTGGATGTTTAAGTGATATGCACGGGTCATCGTTATGGTCATAGAGGGCAACATGTAGAAATACCTTTAGCAATTTTGAAGGGACGTCATCATATATTCGTAGGCAACATCAAGGGACAAGATCATATATTGTAGCCAACTTCGAGGGACATCGAGGGACCATGATCTTCATGATGATTTATAACTGAGGGTCTTTGCTAATGGTATCCCTACGTTCGAGGGACATGACCATTGTTTTTCTGAAGCAACAAGAGAGGTTACCCTAGAGGTGCAAGTGTGAGAATAGTGTATTGAATTCAGTTCTTTAATCTTGCATTTAGGATTTTCTATCATTCATTTTTTATCTTGCCATACAAACCCTAATTACTAACAATTGCATAAAATATAGTAGCAGAAGGGAAATGCGGAAATGTAAACCTAGGCTATTACAGATCTTTGGGGTAGTTACATAATAGTGAAGAGTGCGGAAAAGAAATCCTAAAACTATTATCTCCTGGAAGCAATTACATGTAAATGATTAAAAAAATGCGGGAAAAATAAAGCTACGCTATTACAATTGAGCGCTCTCTATACACTTTATCTAGGAAAATAAAAATAAGATGACAATAGAAAAGAAAATGTTTTGGTGATTTTTAATGAAAAAATGATTTATGATAATTAATTAAATAAACCTAAAAAACCTAATTAATTTTAATTAATAAAAAATGTTAATTTTGAAAAAAATTAATTAAAATACCTAAAACCTAATTAATTTTAATTAATAAAAAAAGTTTTAAAAAAAGGCTTATGTTTAATGATTAACAAAAAAAATTAAGTTTGCCAAAAAATAGATAGGGGAAGAAGCATCAATGGAAAATAGGGTTAGAAAATAAAAATAATGCAAATGTCAGGGGTGGGTGTTGAACCAAAAATTAATTTAAAACATAAAATTAAATTAAAAACCTAAAATTAATTATTCGGGTTTATTATGAAAAATCAAAGATTTGTGAAAAATGTTAGGTTTTATGAAAAATATTTTAAACAGAAAGAAGGAAAATAGGTAAAAGGATAAATAGAATGAAAGAAAACAAAAACCAATAGGGGTGGGTGTTGAACCCACGCCCTTAACCTCCTCAGTATGCCTGCTTTGTCACTAAGCCATACATTGGTTATTGTTATGATCCGACCTCAACACTTTATAATAAATCTGCATGAGACTATTAGATGGTCCAAATCTGCAGCGTTGAATCTCATCAACACATTAAATAAATTACTATACCATGAAATATAAAGAAATAAAATATATGAAATTTTGTAATGTTAAAACCGATATGGCATGTATGAATGCTTCTACACCCTTTTGATCATGGAGATCAAACTAGCGTTACCCTTACCGGAGAATGAGATGGTTGTTTGTAGTGAGATGGAGGTTTGTAACAAGGATTTCAAGATTTCTAGGATTCTTGAAAGAATTTGATATTTTGACAAGGTTGTGGCAAAGATTTTTTTCCGTGTCTTGTTTGTGTGAAAAGAATGAGATTATATAATGGAAATTAGAGCAAAGATATGGGTTTGGATGTGCAATTGGGCCTCCAATAACCACAAGCAACAATGCAGATTTTTATTCACTTGAGTCTGACACGTTCTAGACTAAATCACAGGACCTTAAATTCAATTTTTGAAGTTGAAATGTGAAAAAAAAAATTGTAGCCGACATCGAGAAAAAACTCTTATCCAAAAATGGGATCAATCAGATAAACAGTGAATTAGTTATGAATTTTTGAAGTTTTGGCTTAGACAAACTTATTTTGGGCTCTAGTGTCAACTCTGACACGTTCTTCAATATAAAACTGATATTGATCGGAACAGAACCCGGTCTCGACTTTGGAAGAAAAGTTGTAGATATCTGAGTCAGTGACCTTTTGTAAAAAGATGAGCCCGATCCGATAAAAATTGACCGAGTTATGAATTTTCGAAGTTTTGACCCAGATGAAATAATATTCAGCATTCAGGATTTTCTGTGCGTCATGCGCACTATGGGCATAAAACGAAGGCCTTTTGGATACTGTTCAAACTTGATACCTCATGTGAAAACGTATCCAACTCAATTTATGAAATTTTGGCACTGGAACCAGCTCGATATGATGAAAATTGAACAACTTAGGCTTTTCTGAACATGACGCAGATAAACTTCTGTCATAAATTTTCTGTATGAAATAACTTGATAAATCCACATTTTTGAAGATCTTCTGATCAAAACTGGCTTCTAGCTGTGAGAGATGAAAACATGGATGACGTCAAGACGGAATTTTTTCCACCGGAACGGGTTCAAAAGGAGCTACGGGCTTCAAGTTATGAATTTTTTAGTGCGTAAAAACTACACTTTCAGCACACTTTTTCACCATATTTCTTCGAGAAAACTCGCACATTCGGAGACCTTCTTTAAATAATTGGCTCTCGAGTAGAACCTGAATTTAAGAATATGTCACCAGGGATATCTTGGAGAAAGAACACCTGAATATGACGCGCCGGGTTGGACTTGTATATCTTTGAACCCCGAATCGCTGCGAAATGATGAACTGATCTTCAGCACGAAAAATACTTTGAGAACATACTTTGGCGAAATAAACGTCACTTGTAACCTGACGAAGCTTGCTAAATATACCTTGATCCCATAACTATAGAACCAATGATATGTGTGTATGTAATAATGAAATGTAATCCAAAAAGGTCGAAATAAAGAGGGTAAATTTTTGGGGGTACAACAGCTCCCCTCGGCGTGCATGGTTTCATTTTTCCTAGTGAAGTCAGTATGGAATCCCCAGTCAAAGACTGGACGATATGGCATTGTTTTCCCTAGCATAGTCCATATGATATTCCTCGGTGAAGCCTGGAAGAGGGTGTTATGTACTTGCATCTGTTTTGGTTTATTGTTATCAGATTATGCTTTGATTATTTTTCAAACCATATTTCTTCCTCAATTGGTGCTTACTCTCTTACGGAATCTTTATCCTGGATGTGATTTAGCCGAGTGTTATCCTTACCCAAGTTGGTTTTGTCTGGTTATCCCCAGTGTAGTATGTCTATTTTATCAGCATATACATGATCACATTCATACATTCATACACACACCATGCATAGCTGAATTATAACTCATTGCTCATTTGCATTCATTGATGTTTTTGTTGGCATATTATCCTCTTTGCAAAGTTGTATTATCCTCTTTCCAGTAGAGTGTCAATCTTAAGTAGAAAGTATATATCCTTTCAAATTCCACACTGAGTTATCCCTCGTGGAAGAATTTTTCTTTAACTTTCCTACCCAGCTCATTATCTGGAAAGAATTTGATCCTCATTTGAGTTTACTCCTCATTGGGTGGTGTCTTGGTTGACTGTTTCACTCCGGCTTGTTCCTGGTTTGAATTGTGTGCTCCATGGGAGCAATGTTATTCTTACCCCTATAGGTTGTGATCCCTGGATTGAGAATGTGCATTTATTTTTCACGTGAAGACTTTTTCCCTCAGCAGGAGTGTATTGGTATTTTCCCACGAAATCAGAAATGCATTTCCCAACAGTGTTATCACAACAACAAGTAGTGGTCTCTTTATTTGAGCAACCTATACTTCCCCAGCAAGTCCGTTAATTCCAGAGAAGATGTTTTTACTCTGATGGATGGTAGTCACTTTGTTAAGGGAGATAGTTCATTCACTACAAGAAAATTAGTGTTTAACGACACAAAAATTGCGACAGTTATGTGATAACTGTCGTAATTGACATATAGAGACAGTGTTTACGACGGTAAAACAACCGTCGGCCCCCATTTAACACTTTTAACATTGATTTTTCACCAACAACTAGTCACGACGGTAAAATTAACCGTCCTAAAAGGCATATCACGACGGTAAAGCACCCGTCGCACCTTTAAACCTTTCACGACGGTAAAATTATCCGTCCTAAAATTCATTTCACGACGGTAAAACAACCGTCGCACCCAAAACCTTTAAAAATTCTCATGGGCACGACGGTAAAACACCCGTCGCTGTAAAAAAGTTAAAAAGCTCTTAAAAAGCTCTTATTCATTTCATTATTCTTGTTACACTTTTATTTTTACAGTGAACCCTTCATCTCTCTCCCGCGCAGCCTCTCACCCCCCAACCTTCAAACCCAGTTCTCCCTCAATCAAAACCCAACCACCAAAAACAAACAAAAAGCTAAAGATCTTACCCCTTTCGCGATTGCTTTATGACTTTCTGTCCGATTTGTTCTGATCTTCTTTCTCTCTTGCTTTGTAGATTCTGGCGAGTTCGAATGGAATAGCGGCGGCGAAGCTACGGTGATTAGCAATTAGGGTTTTAGATGTTTAAATCCTAATTGCTCTTTCTCTTTTCGTCTTCAACGACAACGCTGGTATCTCCTTCTTCGCGTTCTTCAAGTTCTCTGTTTTCTCTCCCTCTGTCTCTGTATTCTCGTCCGTTTTTTCGATTTTCTTCTTCATTGTAATCGACCCCTTTCTGTCTTCAGTCCCCCCTCTGTTAATTCTTCTTCTGTATTTATAGGCTTTAGATTTTATGGTTTTAGATCAATTTGCTGTTACAAATTGGATTAGCACAAATTAGAGATTTTAGAACCAATTAGGGATTTGATTCACTACTGTAATTGATTTTGATTTGTTGTAATATATGGATTTATGTAATAGAGATTGAATATGTGTTAACAGGTTTTGCTGAGTATTAATTTGTTGAGTTTAATTTGTTGAGTTTGACTAGAAAATATGTGTTAACAGGTTTTGCTCAAATGGTTTGTGGTTCTTGTAGACGTCTGCTTTCGTATCCATCAGGTGCCAAACATGTCAAATGTTCATGCTGTCAAACGGTCAACATTGTGTTTGAAGGCAAGTTTACTTTCTCTTTGCTTCTTTTTATCTTGAACGTGCATACATAACTGTGAATAATGGGAGAGAGTGAAACAACAATGAAAAAAATTGAGAAAGAAAGCTTTGAGATGAGTGAAAAACATGAAATTGATGATGATTCTAAGCTCATCTACAGAGGTTGGAAGGTCATGCCTTACATTATAGGTAACTAAACTAAGAAGTAGAAAAACATGTACTCTCTTACAAACAGTGTTTTTTAGTCTAATTATGGTTGAAAATTTTGATGTACAGGAAATGAAACATTTGAGAAATTGGGAGCCATTGGAACATTACTGAACCTGTTGGTGTATCTTACAACTGTATTCAACCTAAACAACGTCACAGCTACAAACATCATCAACATCTTCAATGGCAGTACCAACTTTGCTACCTTGCTTGGTGCTTTCGTCTCTGACACATATTTCGGCCGTTACAACACATTAGGATTCTGCATCATCACTTCCTTTCTGGTATTTATTCTTACAGTTAGCTTAATATACATCTGGAGACAAGTTTTTTAGATGCACTGACACCCTGCATGTCTGTACTGTCACTGAGAATTTAAGAAAATTTATGCAGCAAGTGACTTGCTGTTACGATTTACTGACATTCACACACTTTCCATTTCTTTTGCTTCCCATTGTTCAACAGAACAGAATTGTAATTAACACCGACACAAGAACTGTAGATGTTTATAGAGATAATATATGATGGAATTTGTTGTTGATTAGTTTGTTAAGATTTTTGAATCAGAGTTTGTTATAGAAAAGAAGAAGAAAGATGGGTAGCTCAGATTTCTCATGGAAATTACCGGATCATCCTAAGCTTCCAAAGGGAAAGACTATTGCTGTTGTTGTTTTGGATGGTTGGGGTGAGGCTAACCCTAATGAGTACAACTGTATCCATATCGCCGAAACACCCACCATGGATTCCCTTAAAAAGGTATAATAATGATAATAACTATGCATATACCTTTTCTGTTTTTCAATTTGTCTTTTGGATTGAACTTGTTTGGACTTTGGATTGAATCTGCTTAGATCTATTGCTGTTTTGGGTTTTCCTTGAAGATGAAAATTAATGGTGGTGGTTTTTTTTTGTCATGTTGTAGGGTGCACCTGAACATTGGAGATTGGTTAGGGCTCATGGTAAAGTTGTAGGGCTTCCAACTGAGGATGACATGGGTAACAGTGAAGTTGGTCACAACGCACTCGGTGCTGGACGTATATTTGCTCAAGGGTAAATTGAAATAGCTTCTAATCTCAATCTATTTGGTTTGGTCTCGTTTTTCCATTTATTCATGTATGTCTTAGTAAGGAATTGGTCTTTGATGTTTCTTAAACTGTGTAGCTGGTATGGTGTTTCTTGATTTACCATATCAGAAAATGTGAACTAATTTTGTTGCTTGAAACATTTGGATTTGCTGTGCCTATTCTTTTATGTCATGGCATAGCAGTTCCTGCTATGTCTTGTTCTATGATCCACCTTTTTTCTTGAATTATCATAAATGGGATCAGTAGGTACAAATTTGCTCCCCTGCTCTGCCTAGTTTTGTTTTAGATTCAACACAATAATCAACATCTATGTGGCTTTGCATTACCGTGCATCTCATTTTTCCCCGGACTGCGTTCTTCTGTTTGAATGGAAACTGTTTTGTATCTTGATGTCAATAAATTTGTTCAGTGGTATTAGGATTGGTTGTTGCATGCTTCCCATCTTGAAATGTTTTTTCTGATGCTTTCCTTTTGTCTATTCATATTGACTGTGCTATCGTATTTCTAGAACAAGTGATGATTGGGATTACTGATTTGTGCTTGTTTATTGTAGTGCAAAGCTTGTTGACCTTGCTCTTGAATCTGGAAAGATTTTTGAGGGAGAAGGTTTCAATTACATCAAGGAAAGTTTTGTAACTGGCACATTGCATCTCATTGGACTACTGAGTGATGGTGGAGTTCACTCCAGGCTTGATCAAGTGCAGGTGATTTAATGTGTTTCAACTTTTGTGTCTTAACGTTTGCAAAATTTTATGCCTTCTAAATTCGAAGTAACTATTTTTGTACAGTTGTTGCTTCCCATTGTTCAACAGAACAGAATTGTAATTAACACCGACACAGAATTGTAAATCGTGGTTGGTGCTTCATGTTGCGTTTCTTGTTCTAATTTGTGTTACCCTCTTCTTTCTTCTTAGCTGGTACTTTCACTCTTACCCTTTCACTAATTTATCCCTTCTGTAATTGTATATTGTAATTGCTTTGATTATCATTCATGTTTTGTATGTAAAGTGTTCATGTGAAGTATTGATTGAACATGAACCAATTCATAATCCCTTTTGTTTTTGTTTCTGTATGCTGCTGATTGATTGTTGAGTAGCTCACTCTATAATCTGCTAGCCATAATGTAATGTAAGGATTTGGGTTTTATGTTGTCGTTCGATGCTGATCGGATGACTTGTATTTTAAAGCTTGTTTGGTGAAACTAGACATGAGTTTACTGATCTTCATCCAGTGGTCGAGATCTTGTCTCTTGACTGTTTGACTAGATATCTTCCTAGACTGGAGGAAATCTGGATTCGAAAGAAACTAGTCAGGAGTAGTTTTCTGTAGACATATTAGATTGGTGTGGAGCTGTATGTGAGTTCTATTCTACATTTGTTATGTTTTAAAAATTGAGCCTAACAAAACAGAACAACAACAACAATCGGAGAATTATTTTTCTCATTGTGTATGTGACAGCTTAATCATAATGTCCTACCATGAATCATCTTTAATTATGAATCATTTAGCTTTAGATCTATCTTTCAAATGGTTTAATTTTTGCTAGGTCTCCCTATCTTTAACTACTTGTCCACCATTTGATCTCACGAAAAATATCTCATCTAGGAATATGTTGATGTTGTGCAAACATTTTGCCTGTATAAGCTGCCAAATATTCTAGTTTGGAAGTAATGTAGTTGGAATGGGTGGGTTTTATACATGAAGTATTAGTGAAGTTTTATGTGTATGCGCGTGTTTGTTGCCTTGTGTATTGCTATGTCAAATGCTTTGTGATGGATCGATAATATCGTTAGTCATGAACTTAGGTTTTTTCTTTCACCCGGTGCATTAGACTAGGAAGGAACAAAAGTGCATATATGATTAGTTGATGTATCATAATTGCATAATGCTTGTTCTGTTTTGATGAAATGATTCAGACCTTTTCAGCGTCCTTCTGGTGGAAAATTTCCGAGAGTAAACCAAATGAAAAGGAAATGCATGTTTTATTGTTGTAGTATCAGATATCAAATTAAACTCATGAGATGCTTTGTGTTTCTTGTAACATCTAACTATGAGATCAGTTGTTGGTTAGGATTGTTCTGTTGATCTTCCAATGCTTTTATTTTTCTGCAGGTTTCTTGCAGAAACTGGTTTAGTCTCTGTTGAACATCAAATGCGAGAGATGGGCTTGGACGTTAAGGCTCCTGTAGAGACTGACAAAAAGGCCGAATAACTACGATCTTCTTGTGTTTCATGATCTCTGATAAATGATCGAATTAGAGTACATGGTTAACATAGAACAGTAGGCTCGATTTATATTTTCAAGTTGTAGCAAACCAATGTAAATATTGTAACATTTTTTGTAATTCTCTCAAGTTGTAGCAAACCAATGTAAATATTAAAATGAAATTTGGCCTTTGATGATATTTGAATTTTTCTTGTTTATTGGTAAAATTTGCACTTCTTTTTACCTTTGATCACATTTTTTTGATATTATTGATGATTATTTGATATTAAATGTTTTTATTGTAATTAACTTTATTATGTTGAAAAGTGATAGAAAATAAAATAAAAATACTATAAATAAAAAAATATTAAAGTAAATAATAATTTAAATATAATAGTAAAATATTATAGTAAAATAATATTATATTTAAAATTATTTTACTAAATAATAATTTAAATAAAAATATTATTTGAAATTTATAAATCAGATTACGACGGTTAAAACCGCCGCAATTTCTAACCTACGGCGGTAGAATAACCGTCGCAAACAACAACAAAAACAAAAAATAAAGTCAAATTCACGACGGTATATAACCGTCGCTATCTGTTGTGCGTGACAGTTTTTGCAACCGTCGCGAAATAGGCTGGGGACGCACGATTCTGCGACGGTACTTCTACCGTCGTAGATTGTAAATTGCGACGGTTTTAACCGTCGTAATCAGCCAAAATAACCGTCCCAATCTATCATTTTTCTTGTAGTGATTGTTGAGGTTTTACTCCAAAGATGGTAGTCTCTTTGTTAAGGGAGATAGTTCGTTGTTGAGGTTTTACTTCGATGGATGGTAGTCTTTTCATTATGGAAGATAGTTCATTGTTAAGGTTGGTTGTACTTCAATGTTAAAGACGGTTTGTTGAAAGGTTCTTACAACAATTTATCACCCTTTTCAAGTGATAACTTGATAAAAGAAGGAGTTGAGACCCGTTCTAGGTGGAACGCGAGAATTTTGGGAAACTCATTATCGTTAATGCAAATCCTACCTTTAGTGGAAGTTTGTAGTTCGCCTTGAGTAAACGTCGATGTATCTTCTGTTTCTTTACCTTCAATAAAAGCCAATATTGTTCTATGAGTTTGTAGTTCACCGTTGTTCATAGTAGGCATCTATCTCTTTCTCTTCATTGGACTTTACCCCAATAAAGTTGAGCTGCTCCCATCTACAAGGGTTGATTTCAAACCTTTGTTCCCAGCCATAAGTTTTGATGTCAATCCTTTGTTCCCAACCATAAGTATTGATGTCAATCCTTTGTTCCCAGCTATAAGTGCTGATGTCAATCCCTTGTTCCCATCCATAAGTGTTGATGCCAATCCTTTGTTCCCAGTCATAAGTGCTGATGTAAATCCTTTGTTCCCAGCCATAAGAGCTAATGTCAATCCTTTGTTCCAAGCCATAAGTGCTGATATCAAACCTTTGTTCCCAACCATAAGCGCTAATGTCAATCCTTTATTCCCATCCATAAGTGCTTATGTCAATCTTTTGTTCCCAACCATAAGTGTTGATGCCAACTTTTGTTCCCAGCCATAAGAGCTAATGCCAATCATGTGTTTCCAATCATAAGTACTAGTGTCAATCATTCATTTACTAGTCTCGATATTGATGTTTACTGTCATCTTTGAGCCGGTATTATCTTACCATTTATATTCGCATCCTTCGAGTTGTTAATTCACAATCCCCTGATGAGTTGATGTTACTCTCTTTTTGTTATCTCCTCTGAGTGGATAGTTCCCAGCTATATGTGGATTGTTGTTATCCATTGTGTTTTCCTCATTTATTGAGTTGATGATACTTTGTCTCCTCTTTGGGCCTTACCCCAGTAGAGTTGAGTTTTCTTTTCCCCAACGAAGTTGATTTCCCTCTAATAAAACTGAGTTTCTTTCCTCCAGTTGAGCTGATAGTCCTTTCTTACCTTCTTGATAGTTTGTTGCTTTCATTGTTAAGAGTTTTCGTTGTTTAAATATTACTATGCATTTGGATTTTTTGATTGTGGTTTTGGCTTTACTTGTATTTAACCATCCCCAGAGTCATGTTGTTCCCCATCGATTTATTTTCCTGGTCGAACTCTCTTTTGGCCTGTTGGTTTTATTTTCTGCTTCATTGGTTGTGTTTTGTGTCACCTACGGAGATGGTCATTTTCATTCATAATCATAAGAATTACATGTCATCTTATGGCCAAAAATAGGGTTTGTTTTATATTTAAGTATCTTCAATCGAGTCAAGACGAAGATTTTAACCTTTGTATCTCCTGATAGAAGACACTTAAATAAGGGCAGATGTTATACCCCAATTTTTCCCCTATGACTCCTCATCATCTTGTATCATCAATGCATCAAGATCACACATTAGGTTTGGTTCTCCCTTTCTACTTCATCCTATCTTTAAGTTTTCTCTTGAGGGATCACCAAGCACCTATGAATCTTCTTGATGAATGCCATCACAAACCTTGAGGAAAACTTGACCTAAATAAAGTGAGAGACCTCTTTGAACCAAAAACTTTGATATCATAGACACAACCTTAAAGCTTGAGCTCTTTCAATCCATTGAAGAACCATTTGACTAAGGAT
Source organism: Vicia faba (assembly GCA_948472305.1). Taxonomy (NCBI): domain Eukaryota; kingdom Viridiplantae; phylum Streptophyta; class Magnoliopsida; order Fabales; family Fabaceae; genus Vicia; species Vicia faba. The sequence continues at coordinate 121,007,629 of OX451738.1, forward strand.
CGTCCCTTAAAACCATAGGTTATATGATGAGATGGATGCAGTTGTGTCATCACCTACAATATGAACATCCAAATAAACATATATACATATTTTGATGTTAGTTCTTAATTAATCCACCTAAAAAAAACACATTAACAAGATACACAATTCAAGGTGTTTGATGATCCCTTAAGAGCAAACTTAAAGATAGGATGAAGTAGAAGGGAGAAACAATCCTAATGTGTGATCTTGATGTATTTATAATATGAGATGATGAGAACTTAAGGGAAATAATTAGGGTATAACACCGTCCAAGTTATCATAGTAAATTTCGGCATGTACGGCAACCATTTTAGTGTCTCAAATGCACCACCTTCATTAGAAATCCAGTTATTAAACCAACTTATGAATTTCTTGTTATAATGTGTCAACAACAACTTGTCATGCATTAAGGGATATTTTTTCTTTATGACTATTTTGTGTTCTTCTATGTAAGGTTCAACAACACTAATATTATTCAATATATAGAAATGTGCTTCAAGAACTACATCTCAATCATTGACTTAACACTTAAACCTTGAGTACTTGTACCATAAAATCTGTCAGCATGACGATACTTTAGAATCCCAATAGACTCTATTTTGGATGAATAGTTTGAATAAAACTCAACAGTTTCTTTTGTGATGTACCTTTCAACGAATGAAGCTTTTGGTCAGTGGTGATTCTTCATATATCCTTTAAATGACTTCATGTATATCTTTATAGGTTACATCCACCTTAAATAAACTAGACCACTTTTGTACCCCAAAATTTTCCCTCTAATTTTTATTCAAGACATCCTCCTAGGGTTCCCAAATTCTCAAGGTTGCTCAAGAATTGATCAGACAGATTCTCTCCCTAAGCAATGGATCCACAACTAGGGTTTCACTTTTCACAAGGAAGTTTAGGTTTCAAAGGTCTTAAATGGAATTCATATTCTCTTATATGTCTCCAAGAATGCTCATACCAAGTTTCAAGCCTTACATCACAAGTTTGCTCAGTCAATGGCTCAGATGACCGAAGATTAACTATATTGGGTAAAAAGTTAATTGTGGTCCATATACAGTAAAACTTCAAGATTTTTGGTCAACATCAACATTTTGAAGTCATATTCATCATTTGATCAAGGTATGATCATGATTCCTCAAGACAAAACATGTATTACACTCGTGATACACCTCAAATCTTGATCATACACCCTTTGACCTATTTTAATTTTAATTATTTTGATTTATTCATTAGTATTTCAAAAATAAATAAGATAATATATAGGCCTTTCTTACACAAATACCAAGCCCATATCTTTGACCTAATTTGTCTTATATATTCTCATCAATTCTAACAGAAAGACACGAAAAAAACTTGCCTAACAAAACATGTCAAAAAAGATCAAAAATTTCAAGAAGCCTAAAAACATGAAACCCTTATCACAAGCCCTTTCACTACAAACAGCCACTCCGTTCATTCCCAGAAATCATATAGGGTAAGATTGGATAAAGTTTGATGGTCCAAAATGCATAAAAATACCATTGCATGGCATCTCTGATTCCATACTCTCACAAAATTCATATCTTGATTTTATGTTTGATTTAACATGTACTAATGTCATAATGTGTTCATGAAGTTTGGTAGTGCAGGGTAGAGCAATCGTGGAGGTCCCATGCAATCAGAATCGTGAATCACCATCTTTGTGCCGATCCATGCATTTTTCACCATAACTTAAAATCCCTTGTGATTTAGGCTAAGAGAACTATTCCATTGGATTCGTAGCCCTCGATTTAGGGGGTAAGGTCCCTTTGGATTGCTAATTTTGGTTATTTTGCAGGTTTAGAAAAAGAAGGCAACCAGAGCTATGGCTCCGGTGCCTCTTCGGTTCAGACAAAAACCTTATATTATATATTTATTGTTTGGTACTAGTTAATGGATGTATCACCACCTCAGCGGTTGAAGCGTGTGTGTTAGGGCATTGGTATCAAAGGGCATGGGTTTGATCCATCCTTTTGCTATTATTTTCTTCATATTTTCATATTTTTGCAGGATTGAGTACAAAACCCGCTGAAGCTGTTTGCTATCATTAAGGCGTGCTTGGCCTGATGGTCAAGGTTTTTCTTGAAGCTGCTGAGGGCGTGGGTTCAACACCCACCCCTACCCCTTTGGTTATTTTTTTTACAAATTCTCTATTCTTCTAACTCTTTTTTCCCTTATTTCTTCATAAACCTTTTTTACAAAACCTTTTTTTAACACCATAACATAAAACCTTTTTTTCTTCTAATAAACCCTAATTAATTTTTAGGTTTTTATTTAATTAATTAATTTAGGTTTTTTAGGTTTTTTTAATAATTAACTATCTTTTTTAATTAAAATCAACTTAGATTTTTAGGTTTTGTTTTGTTTAATTTAATTAACTAATTTACCTTTTTTAACTAATTAAAATTAATTAGGTCATTAGTTTAACCATCAAACTTTTCTATCAAACAATCACAAGACGATTTCCTTTTCCTTTTTCCTTTTGCTTCACATATTTTTATTATTTTCGCATTTTTCCAATTATGTATCTGTTTACGGTTTGTAATTACCTTTTTCCCCCGTTTTACTATTTGTACCCCCATTCCCGAAGCCTTGTAATAGCGTAGGACTCTTTAATTTCTACCTTTACTTTATCGTTTTCCTTATAATTGTTTAGCTAATAGGGTTTGTATGGCAAGATTAAAAACAATCCTAGAAAACCATAATTTCAAGATAAATAAAATGAAAACAAATCACTCTTCACACGCGCACCTCTAGGGTAACCTCATTTGTTTCCTTCGAAAACACATTCGTGTCCCTCCAACATGGGGATATTTTATCATTGTCCCTCGATTAAAAAGATCATAGTCCCTCGATGACCCTTTTGAATGCTGCCTTCGGTAAACGATCTAGTCCCTTACAGTAAAACTGCTAAAGCGCCCCTACAAGTTGCCTTTATGACTGTATGATGACCCGCACCTGTCCCTTCACATCAAATGATAGGTCTTCCTACTAACTAATGTTAGGATAGCACTATATAAAGGAGGAGGAAAAGAACGATAAAGACTTTGAGTAGGTATTGGCATTTCAAAACATCTTTTTCCCATAAAACACTTTTATGAAATATTTTCAAAAAAACACACACTTTGTATGCATTTTTAACTAATACAAGAATCATTACAAAGTTGACTTACTATTGTCATTTTTTTCAAAATATTTTCAAACACACGAACACAAAGTATTTTCAAACAAAGTGAGCTAGCGATTAAGAGCCCGTAGATAACTACAGATGAAAAGGGTGCTAACACCTTCCCTTTTCATAACCTACCCCCCAAACTCAATAAATCTCAAGGTATTTCCCGTTCTTTTCACCCTTTCCTTATTAGATAAAATAAAATTCGGTGGCGACTCTTGCTATCCGCAACATTTGCGATAAAATTCAAAAACCAAGTCAGTTCTCCCACCGTATTACAGAACTAGAGACTCTGTTGGGGAGACTACTAAAAAGTGGGGTTACCTTTAGAGTTAGATAATTTTAAATGCTTTACTTGTTTGTCTTGTATGCTTTACATTTGAGGGTTGCTCAGGTGTATTTTCTTGCAAAAATCCTACACCCGGATCTGGGGGCATTTTAGGTAAGTAGTAATAGATCATGGAAACTATACAGCGTATACCAATATGGTTGAAGTGATGGCTACATTAGTGCAACACATTGGTGTGTACTGGTGTCCCTCTAGTCAGTCGGGGAGAATACTAGGTTTCTGCGTGGTGTCATAAGCACTAACTGACCTTTAGAATCTTAATTGACCCAACTTAGCCATTAGAAGGTAGTGGGATAGCCGACTTTGGTGCAGTCCAAAGTTGGTTGATACTCGATGCTACGCTCATTGAGATTTGACTCTCGGGTTTTGTTTGGAGGCAAGTCAGTTGTCGTGCTAGACAAAATTCGTGGGAAAAATAAGTGATATTGAGATCCCTAGAACCCGATTACTTCTTTAAGACATGTTGAGCCAACTAAACTTCAAGAGGGTAATTACCCATAAACCTCATGCAATCCTTAAACATAAGGCCTTTGTGTGCTTTTCTTATGCTTGATTATCTATTTATACATGACATCATAATATCATAACATCATAACATCATATCATGACTAACCATTTCAAGGATATATGGGATTTTTCTTTGTTCTGTGTTGCAGGGTTATGGCTTCCAGTCGAAGGAATACCATCTGGATCAACTTCATGAAGATACCTTCCAAGCTTGAGGAATTAGTCTCAAAGGTTCCCGACAATTCTCAATTCACCAAGAGACATGGTCATCTACTCATTTTGGTTACTATTGGCTTCCGGGAAGACATGATGAGTGTTATGTTCCAGTTCTTTGATCCTAAGCATCATTGTTCTACCTTCCCGGATTATCAGTTGGTGCCCACAATGGAAGAATTATCCAAGTTGCTCGAAGTGCCTATTCTTGATTAGATACCCTTCACCAGTCTTGACCAAGTTCCGAAACCTGAAGACATTGTAGTAGCCTTACATTTGAAACAATCGAACACTGTATTTAATTGGGTAACAAGGAATGAAGTCAATGGGTTTTCTCCTAAATTTCTGATAGAGAAGGCTTAGGGGTTTCTAGATGCCATGAATCTTTGTGCTTTTGAGGTTATTTTGGCTTTGCTAATCTATGGTTTGGTACTGTTCCCTGATCCGAACCAATTCATAGACGTGAGTGCCATCAAAATGTTTCTTACTCATAATCTGGTACCTACTTTGCTCGGAGATGTCCTGCATTCCCTCCACACTCGTACTATGAAGAAGCGAGGAACTCTTATGTTTTGCATACCTCTACTATCCAAGTGGTTTATTTTGCACCTGCCTCGATTAGTGATAAAGAACAAACAAGGTTTGAGGTGGTCTCAAAGGTTGATGTCACTCACTCATACAAATATTCATTGGTGTTCTCGATCTCAGGCATTTGTCACCATTATTGGTCACTGTGGGGAATTCCCTAATATACAACTCCTTGGTATAAGAGGGGGAATCACTTATAACCCTTCTATAGCTCTGCATCAGTTTGGTTATGCACGAAGAGACAATCCTCATGATATGCTCATCTAGGGTATTGTGTTCGACTATGAGAACGATCCTCAAAACTACCATCAAAGGTTTATACATGCTCGGGGCATGGTCAACAAGATTGATAGCGGGACTTTGGGACACAATAATTCAATTCCTCTAGAGCCTTACCCCAAATGGATGCGGTCTCGTGCTCAGAATCTTAAAATTCCATATCCTACTATGCTACCAGTGGCCGTAGGGCCTGTTGTTGAAGGGGATGTTTCTCATACCGTTCTTCATCCTGATATGCCTACTGACTTCGGAGAACTACATAAGTATTGGGTTCAGCCCAAGGAGGAAAGAGATACCTTCGAGGCTCAGTTCTATGCTAGTGAGAAGAAATTACTAGAGCTGACAAAACGACTCCACGAAGAACAAAGCCTTAATGTATATGTCAACACAAAGAGGAAGCGCCCATGGGAGACTTGAATTAACATTTTGCTGTTTTATAAACTCTTTTTATTGAAAGAAATTATAGTTTGAGCTTGTTACTAAAATTTATTTTGTTTCCTTTTGTTTAAACAAATTTAAATCCCGCAAAGGTCCTTGAAAACATTGCACTTACATTTGCATATCATGCATATCATCACATAATAGGTACTTTCTAAGCAGGTTTTCTCATCTTTTTGCTGTTTATTTCAGTAAAAGATGGCACTCGAGCAAACTGTGAAAGAACATCAAGATCAGAATGCTCAGTTTCAACAGATGTTCTTGGACTTAGCTAAGGGTCAATACCAGTTTAAGACCCTCACCACAAAGGGGAGTAAGAAGAAAAATAAAAATATAGCATTCTTTCTTAATATGGGAAGAATATTCAAAGGTCCGGTAAGAAGTGCTCTAGATTTTGAGGTCCCTCTATACGAAGATGATAACCAAGAGAAATATGATGAGACTGTGAAACCTGAAGAGAATAACAACCTTGCCTCTGGCCAAAATTATGATAAAGACTATTCTGCTGAACAGTACCCTCCTACTGACGACATATACAAGCAGTTGGAAGATTGACTTAATGATATGAAGATACAAAAATTGCCTAGGATGGACTTTGAAGAGCTGGGTCTTATTCCTGGGGTGGTTATCCCTCACAAATTAAAGAACCCCACTTTTGATAAATATGATGGTGTGTCTTGTCCTAAGCTCCACCTGCGATCTTATGTTCGAAATATCCATCCCCATAATGCTGACAGAAAGTTATGGGTTCACTTCTTTTAGGTAAGTTTGTTTGGTACATAACTTGAATGGTTTTATCAGCTGGAAGGAACCAACATTCGTACTTGGGAAGATATGGCTACTACTTTTTACAAGTAGTATCAGTATAATACTGACCTTGCACCAACTCGTGTGCAATTACAAAATATGTCCATAGGCTCGAATGAAGGGTTCAAAGAATATGCCCAAAAGTGGAAAGGTCTAGCCGGAAGAGTATAACCTCCTTTGTCTGATATGGAGTTGGTTGATATTGTGTTACGGTGGGAGAACTGACTTGAGTTTTGCGTTTGTAATCGCACTTGTTCGGTTTAGCAAGAGCCGCCACCGACTTTTTTATTTTATCCTAAAGGAAAGGTTAAAAAAGCACAGGAAAAACCTTTTGAGATGTTTCGTGGGTTCGGGGGGTAGATTATGAAAAGGGAAGGTATTAGAACCCTTTTCATCCATGGTTATCCATGGGCTCTTAGTTACTTGGTTTTAGATCACTTGCCTTGATTTTTGATTGCTTGAAATGGTGTGTGTATTTGTGTTTTGAAAATGTTTTGAAATAGACGCCTTTGTTTCGGCAACCATTGTAATGACTCGTGTTTGAGTATATACGAAGGTGTGTATCTTTTCGAAAAGATGTTTCAAATGTTTTTGAAAGTTTGTTTTGAAAGTGTTTGTGGAGTGTGGTTTGAAAAGTAGGCAAGTGTTTTTGCAAGTTGATCAAGTAACTAAGAGTTTTGTCTACCCCTAAGTTTACTCAAAGGTTTTTCCTCATGTTTTAACCCTTTTTTAACAATTTTGTTCCACCATTGTATTTGGTGGATAATCTTGCGTTTAGGATGTTTAATGGGACGGGCCCGGGTCATCGTATGGACCATGAATGCAACGGTGACAAGTGTCTTTGGCAATTTGCTTTGAAGGGACTATGATCATTTTGATAGGCAACTTTCGAAAGCATCATCGAGGGACTTATGATCATTTGAATTGTTTTGCCAAAGAAACTCGACGTGCAAGCATGGCCCATTTTGGAAGGCAGCGTGTGGGATTACCCTAGGGGTGCAAGTGTGATTGTGTATTGATTTCATGTATTTGTCTTGTATTAGGTTATCTAGCATTTGATTTTATGTACATACAAACCCTAAGTCTAACCATGGTATATTTGAAAGCGGTAAATTGCGGGAATTTAAAGTCTACGCTATTACAAAATAGTATCCGGGAGTGGGGGTACAATTATTTACAAATGGGGGATGAGACTTATAGGAGGATAGTATCCAAATAATTACAACCAAATCGAATTGCGCAAATGTAAAATATAATGTATAGCAATGTATAAGAATAGCAAATGTATATGTGTAAAGCAAAGTAAATGTATCGGGTATTGTAAATGTGTAAGTGTATGTGTAAATGATTATGTGAATTTATGAGGTTTATTTACAAGTTTGAGAAATGTTAACTTAATGAGAAAATTAAGTATTTGATTTAATTTTGTATTCTTGTATTTCACTTATGTATTGTTATCATGTTTTATATTTTTGCTAATATGTACAAATAAGAAAATTTAATTAAAAGAAAAGAAAATGTTTTAAGGTCTATTTTTAGGTATTAAAAATAATGTATTTTAATTAATTATGTACAAAAGTTTAACTAAAAAAAATGAAAATGTTTTAAGTTTAAAGAAAAATATTATTTATATTTAGTTAATGTATTATATACAAAATTATAATTATATTATATATAAAAAGGTATTGTTAATTAGAAATTAATGTAAAGAAAACAAAATTAATGTATTAATTAAATTATAAACAAAAAATGGTATATATTAGTTTGAATCATAAACATAAATGATAAATAAAATGTTAGTTTATAAGTGTTTAAAATAAAAGTAAAGGAAAAATTGAATGGGCCAAAGAGGTTTAGGGTCCAAACAATAAACACTCAGAAGTGGGATGGGGGGTACGTTTGGCAAAGGCAAATGGGCTTAGGCGCTTTAGAAAGGGGCAAGGCCCAGGTTCTGAACAACAATTTTGTTTAGGGTTATCTGAAGTTTGTTTCATTTTGGATGTTAGGGTTTGTGTTACAGAAGCGCGCCGTTCACTTCGCTTCTTTCTTCATCTTCTTCGCCATGGATTCGCCTCTGAATGCCTCTCCGCCCAAGGCCAATTAGTGCCAACGTCCTTCCTCTTCCCTTCATGGTCGCTCAACGACGTTTGTACACAGGTAACGGCTTTTGTTCGTGTTTGACAGTCTTTTAGGTTTTCAACTTTTATTGATTTCTATTCTTTGCATGTCTTGATTCTTTGTGATTATTGATTTCTTATGAGGTACTTTAAGGAAAAGAAAGGGTTTTTTATACCTTTTGGAGGAGATGGAGGAGGAACGAAGATGGAGGCGCTCAGGCGGCTTGACGGCGAGAAAATGGTGATGATGAACTTACTCTTCCTGGTATCTTTATTTCTTTGCCTTTTGTTGGGTTTAATGATGAACTTGAAAACCTTAGTTTGATAGTTGCCTCTCTTCTTCTCCTGTTGCCTTGCTTTTGTTTATTCTGAGTTGTCCCTGAACACTTTGTATGCTTCTGAGGTGTTTGATATGTTGTGCTTGAGTTGAATGCTATTATGTCTGATTTTGGACCCTGAAGTCTCTTAGCTGCTTATTGCTTGTATGCTTGCCCCAATGATGAACACAGTTCTGAGGGGGGCCTGTTGGTTAGGCTTCTGTATGTTTGGATACTGGTTTTGGTTGGATGCTTGACAAGGCTTGACAGGTTGGGACAAATGCTTTTGAAATTACAGGCCTTGGCTTTAGCTTGACCAGGTAAGGCTTTGATGGTTTAATGACTTATGCAGGTCTGATTTGTTTTGAGGTTTTTGTCTTGAATCTTTTGGGTTGTGTTAGAAAAAATGGTTTTAAGGCTCAAACAGGTTATGGCTATTGTTGGATAGTTTAGGCTTCTGGTTCATGGCTTGACAGGCAGCTTTGAGTGTTTGTATATTTGTTTGGATGAAAGGCCTATGCAGATTGGAGGCTTGTAGTTTCTTGCTTCATGTTTGTTTAGGCTTAGAGGTTTAAGGCTTATGTTTCAGTTTGAGATTTGTGAAGGTTTCGAAGGTTTAAGGTTTGATGGACTTTGAAATCTTTAGGCTTTGTGGCTTCTGAGATATATTCTGCAGGTTGTTGGCTTTTTGTATATTTTCAGAGTCTTTGCTCTCTTGTCTTTTAAGGGCAGGAGGCGCTATATTTTCTTGGTCAAATTTGTGGACAGGTTTGCAAGGCTTGAGGCTTTCACTCTTTGTGATCACTTCTGCTGCATATGTTCTGTCTCCTTTTGAATAGCTCTGATACATGCTCTTTTTAGCCTTTAGCCTGTTGTACTATAATCTGCTTTCCTCTCTCTTTCTCTCTCCGGATTAAAGAAAGCATTTTTATTGCTTTAATTTCGTCTTTTCTGAAAAAACAAATGGCCTAGGAATATGATGCATTCTGAATATTGCTTGCAATTGTCCCTTTTCCACTGCATATTTCCATGTTTCTTGCATACTTTATGTACTTTCTCTTGACAACTTTTGGAGTTGTTGATACTTTGATATCCTTGGACAGCTTTTAGCTTAGTTTGAGAATGTAGTTCAGTTTGCCTTTACTTGTACATGCTGTTTGGAAACTTGGTTGACAATCCTTTTGATTTATGCAGTATGCTTAAAAATTTTGAATTTGTGCAAAATCATAACTTTGTGCATTTCATGTTTCATTGCAAGCATTTCATCCCTCTTTGTGAACCGGGAGAAATCTCGTGATTTGCAGAGAGGGCAAAACTGATTCCAGCCATTTGTTTTTAATGATGAATCTTTAAATTACTGTCTGTCTTTTTAATTTATTTGCTTTGACTTTTCTTTTGTTTCTTGTTTTGCAGATGAAAAATAAATGAGCAACAAGGGAGCATTGGATAGAAGATGAAGACTTAGAAATTTTAGAACATAGTTTTATTTCAATTTAAATTACTGTAACATTATTATTGTAAATACTTTGTAAACAATAATAATTATACCAATAATTTAAAGATAAATAAAAAAGTCTTTTTATTGACATTCATTTTTAATTCTTCTTCAGATATTTATCTAATTGTTTATAATTCTTAAATTATAATAAAATGGAAATAAATTCCAATTATTCTAACTTAAAATAAATAATCAATTGATAAACACTGTGGTCTTATCATCAATCAATAACAACCCCGACACTCCAATTATCCAAAGCAATGCACAGTTAATCAAACCAGACGATAGTTAATCAAACAAAACGTCCACATGTCTCTTTTCACTGATTAAATCCAAACAACTGCAAATTAACAACCAGCAGCCTCAACTCTTATTTCAGAGTAATTTGAAAAGCATTGATAGAACTAACTCTTCCTGAGAAATATGCGCACAAAACCCTGATTTTTGACTTAGCACTGGAGAAACGCCTGCCTGATCAAACTTTGAGCCAATTCAACCAATCCTAAGTAATCTGTTTGAACTGTCTTAAAATCAATAAAAACCCTAAATTTTGTCTGACTGATGAGAAAAGTCTGTTCGACCGATTCTTGAGCTAGTCTGAAAAATCAGGAAAAGCCCGAAACTGCGATTTCTTGTGGAGAAAGAGGAGGGCAAATTTTGGGGTACAACAATTGCCCCTGTTCAATCTTCTTGAACCTGAAGAGGTAGATTGGCAATTTTGCCTTTCGTGACTCGAAGGTAAAAGGAGATTGGACACTAGAGTGCCCAAAAAATTTGCACTCGGTGATGTGATGGTAGAGGGAATGGGCTTGAAGATGCCATTTGGCGATGGGCTTAAAGATGCCATCTCGAGTGTGACAGAATCTTGTCGGGGGATGGGCTTAATGATGCCATCTGGAAATGTTGAATTGTATGTCATTGGTGAGTGGACGAGTATCAGAAAGGTAACCATGTTTTGGAACATCTTTGAACTGGGGGTCTGAACAAGCAATAGATTGACATCCGTGTTTGGAGAATCCGTAAAATGTTTTCAGAAGTATTGAAGTTGAATAAGCAATAGAGCAGCATCCGTCGATGGGGAAGCGTCCGTAAACTGTTTTCAAAAGTTGAGAAGAATCTGAACAAGCGATAAGTTAACATTCGTTACTGGAGAACCCGTAAACTGTTTTCAGAAGTCTTGAATTTGAAGCTTACTAATTCTTATCCTGAAAAAGGGTAAGATATTAGCTGAAACACGAAGTCATGTTGCATGAAATGTATGATGCAATGTATGTTATATCAATGTTTATGATATGAATATGATGAATGCGTATGTAAGCTGATGAGCAGTTCTGCTGAGGATAGATGAATCCTGGACGGCTGAAGACAAAAGAATCTTGACTGCGGCCGGGGAAAATAATTCCTTGACTGCTGCTGGGTAGGGCAAGAATTCTTTGATCGTTGAAGATGAGAAGTCCGGGGACCACTGTTGGGGGATCAGGAGTTTGGATCGTATGCCAAGCTGCTGGGGATTCCTGTCTTGAGGAGATCTTCACTGGAGAATATTCGAATATTCTGTGAGGAACTGAGAATGGGTCTTCATTCTGCTAATGCTTAACTGTTATCTGGTCGATCTCCAGGCTCTCACAGAAGCTTGTATTGTCATCTGGTCGTAATCCAGGCTTCACAATAGCTTGCTAAGCTGCTATTCGGTCAAATCCGGGCTTCACGGATTTTGTTAAAGATATACCACTATCTGGTCGACTCCAGGCTTCGTAGTATTCTTGACTGCTGTCTGGTCGTAATCCAGGCTTCACAGAGGTTTGTATTGTTAACTGGTCGTAATCCAGGCTTCACAATAGCTTGCTAAGCTGCTATCCGGTTAAATTCGGGCTTCACGGCTTTTGTTAAAGATATACCACTATCTGGTCGACTCCAGGCTTCATAGTATTCTTGACTGCTGTCTGGTCGTAATCCAGGCTTCACAGAGGTTTGTATTGTTAACTGGTCGTAATCCAGGCTTCACAATAGCTGTAGGGATTAAGATACTATCCGGTCAAATCCGGGCTTTGTAACTCGAATCTTGTGGGAATTTGATCTTCAACGACCGTAGCTTCCAACAGATGATGAAGGAGTTTTTTGAACGACCGATCAATCTGAAATGCAATTCGTTTTGGAGAATAAGTCATGGACAAATGTTGGGGAAATAAACCCATAACCAAAGTTGGGGATAGAAGAACTCTGGGGTTACCGAGGATGAGAGATCCTTGTTGTCTACTAACTGCTTGGGGAAATAAACCCATAACCAAAGTTGGGGATAGAAGAACTCTTGGGTTACCGAGGATGAGAGATCCTTGTTGTCTGCTAACTGCGTGGGGAACAAGATCTTCACTTGTTCAGGGATCTTAGGACCACTGTTGGGGATTGGATCTCCTTGGTGACTTGCAGGGTGAGAGAATTCTGATGATCTCTGCCGGGGAGAATGTTTACTGGTCTGGTTCCAATGGGGATTGGTAGTTGGAAGTTTTAGCTCCGCTGGGGAGATCTTCAGATTTTAGGACTCCACTGGGGGTCTGAAACTTATCTCTGAGGGGAACTAAGTTCTAGAAGGCTCTCCGGCTGTGGAGATCAGCTTTGAGAAAGCTCTTGTTCTGCTGAGGATCCTGGAGTTTAACTCTGTTTGGGGAATCCTTCTGAAAGGGCGTCGAGATATCTATCTGTACCTTCAACCCATCAGTAATCATCTTCTCCTGATTTGTAAGGAAATGACTATGTTCAAATGCATATGCCTACTTAACAAATATTTGTATTAACTTTCTATGAGCATCTTTGTACAAAGGAGATAGGCATCCTAGTAAGAGGATGTCGCCGTAAAAATTGAAAGTTTTATACAAAGGAAAGATGGCTATGTGAAATGACTCCATGGGATTCCATTCTGCTATAGCCTTCACAACTCTGAATATCTGTCCGTTCAATGCTTCGTCTGCCGGTGACAGAATTGACCAGAAGCTTGGAGTTTGTTGATGAAGAGATTGTCCTTAAAGTGATCCGACGAGACATAGTCATACGCTTTAATTCCCTAACTTTTGCCTGAATCGCCCTTTCGGGTTTTCGATCCACCGGGAAACCCCTTTTTGCCCAAGCCGCCCTTTCGGGTTTTCGACTTGCCGGGTGTACAGATTTTTTGTTTTATCCCTAATTTTTTCCTGAACCGCCCTTTCGAGTTTTCGGTTCACCGGGATGCCCATTTTTGCCCAAGCCGTCCTTTCGGATTTTCGACTTGTCGGGTTATTTTATGCGTAGTATCTTTTGACTATGTCTGCGTTCGCGGGGTGCGGCAAATCATCACCGTCCATGGTGGTCAGAATCATTGCACCACCAGAAAATATGCTCTTGATCACAAATGGTCCTTCGTAAGTAGGAGTCCATTTGCCCCTGGGGTCACTTTGTGGTAAGATAATCCGCTTGATCACGAGATCTCCGACTTGATATACTTGACGTCTGACTTTTTTGTTGAAAGCCTTGATCATCCGTTTTTTGTACGTCTGACCATGGAAAACAGCAGCGAGTCGCTTCTCGTCGATCAAATTGAGTTGATCAAGTCGTGTCTGAATCCAATCATCTTCATTCAAACCTACGTCTTTCATAATACTTAAGGAAGGAATCTGAACTTCCATGGGCAGGACAACTTCCATGCCGTACACCAAAGAAAATGGGGTTGCCCCGGTTGAAGAACGTGCTGTGGTACGGTATCCGTGCAGAGCAAACGGTAGCATCTCATGCCAGTCCTTGTAAGTGACTGTCATTTTCTGAATGATCTTCTTAATGTTTTTGTTCGCAGCTTCAACAACACCGTTCATCTTCGGTCGATAGGGAGATGAATTGTGATGATAAATCTTGAACTGTTCGCATAGAGCGGTGATCATAGTATTATTCAGATTGGTTCCATTGTCTGTGATGATCTTGTCCGGGACACCGTACTGGCATATGAGGTTTTGCTTGATGAAGCGGGCAACCACATTTTTTGTAACAGAGGCGAAGGAAGCCACTTCGACCCATTTGGTGAAATAGTCAATGGCGACCAGGATGAAGCGATGTCCATTGGATGCAGTGGGCTTGATCTCTCTAATCATGTCAATGCCCCACATTGCGAATGGCCATGGAGCCGTCAGCACGTTGAGAGGAACCGGAGGAATGTGCACCTTATCGGCGTAGATTTGGCATTTATGGCAGGTACGGGAGTGTTGATGGCAATCAGCTTCCATGGTTGACCAGTAATAGCCTGCCCTTAGAATCTTCTTAGCCATCGTGTGTCCGCTCAAGTGGGTGCCGAACGTACCGCTGTGTATCTCAGTCATGATCAATTCTGCCTCAGCTTTGTCCACACATCGGAGTAAAACACAATCATGGTTGCGTTTATAAAGGATGCCATTGCTCAGGAAGAACTTGGCAGCAAACTTCCTTAGGAACTTCTTGTCATTTACTGAAGCTCCTTCGGGATATTCTCTAGTCTGGAGATACCTTTTGATTTCATGAAACCAGGGTTGTTCCACTACTTCTTCGGTATTGATCTCGTGACAATGCGCAGGTTCATCCATTCGCTCGATGGTTATTTGGGGAGCCTCGTTATCCCAATTGAGTTTAAACATGGAAGACATTGTAGCCAGAGCATCTGCTAGCTAATTCTCTTCTCGCGGGAAATGCTCGAAAGTGATTTGCTCGAAATGAGGCAACAATGTCAAGACATGTTCTTTGTATGGGATAAGATTAGGATGTTTGGTATCCCACTCTCCTTTGATTTGACTGATAACCAAAGCCGAGTCCCCAAATACGATCAAAGATTTGATCCCCAAGTCTATAGCAGCCTTGAGACCAAAAATGCAAGCTTCATATTCAGCCATGTTGTTGGTACAGCTGAAGCAAAGTCGGGCCATGAAAGGTGTGTGGCAACCTTCCTGGGAAATGAGTACCGCACCGATACCGTTTCCAAGTGCATTTGAAGCACCGTCAAAGTACAGGGTCCATCGGGATCCCTTTTCAGGTCCGTCATACGGTCCGTTACCTTCAATGTTATCCAAATTCATGATGTCCTCGTCTGGGAAGTCAAATCTCATGGATTGATAATCTTCGATAGCTTGATGAGCTAGATGGTCAGCTAGTACACTCCCTTTTATAGCTTTTTGGGTGGTGTGCTGGATGTCATACTCAGTTAGGATCATTTTCCATCTAGCGGTTCTTCCAGATAAAACAGGCTTTTCAAAGATATACTTGATAGGATCCATTTTGGAAATCAACAGAGTGGTATGAGTCAACATATACTGTCTTAGCCGGCGAGCAGCCCATACCAAAGCGCAACAAGTTTTCTCGAGCAGTGAGTAGCGAGTCTCACAGTCGGTAAACTTTTTGCTAAGGTAATAAATGGCATGCTCTTTTCGACCAGACTCGTCATGCTGGCCCAAAACACACCCCATTGAGTTATCCAAGACGATCAGATACATGATCAATGGTCTTCCTTCGACGGGTGGCATCAGAATAGGAGGTTCTAGCAAATACTCCTTGATCTTATCAAAGGCAGCTTGGCAATCGTCATTCCATTCGACTACCTGATCTTTCTTTAATAGTTTGAAGATTGGCTCACAAGTAGAAGTCAGATGAGAGATGAATCTGGCAATATAGTTCAAGCGCCCCAAGAATCCTCTAACCTCTTTTTCAGTATGGGGAGCAAGCATCTCTTGTATTGCTTTCACTTTTGCTGGATCGACCTCAATGCCTTTGTTGTTGACAATAAACCCTAGAAGTTTACCAGACCTAACTCTAAAAGTACACTTACTTGGATTCAGCCTGAGTTTGTATTCTTTCAACCTGGAAAACAGCTTCTGCAAATGCTCAAGGTGTTCCTCCTCTGTTTGTGATCGAGCTATCATGTCGTCTACGTAAACTTCGATCTCATGATGTTTCATATCATGAAATAAAGCTACCATGGCGCGTTGATAGGTTGCTCCTGCGTTCTTCAATCCGAACAGCGTCACCTTGTAGCAGAAGGTACTCCATTGTGTAACAAAGGTTGTTTTCTCCATGTCCTCGGGGGCCATTTTAATTTGGTTGTAGCCCGAGAAGCCATCCATGAAGGAAAACACTTTGTGCTGAGCTGTGTTGTCAATCAAAATGTCGATATGGGGTAGCGGAAAATCATCTTTAGGGCTGGCCCTATTCAAATCCCTGTAGTTCACACACATTCTGACCTTGCCGTCTTTTTTAGGTACTGGCACGATGTTAGCAACCCATTGTGGATAGGATGTAACAACCAGAAAACCAGCGTTAAATTGCTTCATCACTTCTGCTTTGATCTTCTCAGACATGTCGGGCCTCATTCGGCGGATTTTTTGTTTGATCGGTGGACAATCTTCTCTTGTAAGGAGACGGTGAACCACGATGTCTGTGTCTAAACCCGACATGTCTTCATAAGACCAGGCGAAGATTTCAACGTACTCATTTAACAGCTGTATCAAGCGTTCCTTGACACTTGGCTCCAGATTGGCACCCACTTGCACTTCCTTCCGGTCTTCCTCTGTTCCTAAGTTGACAGTTTCCAACAACTCTTCGTGAGGCAAGATGGCCCTTTCTTCTTGTTGTAGAAGTCTGGCTAGCTCTCCCGGTACTTCACAATCTTCGTCATCTTCATACTCAGCCTGATTGACCAGATCTTCAGAGTTATTGAAGGACATAGCAGAATAGTCACCCATAGAATCCAGAGTGGACGGGTACCTGCATTTGTGAGTGTGGGTGTGTGTAAGGGATAACCATCCTTAAACAAA
Source organism: Vicia faba (assembly GCA_948472305.1). Lineage (NCBI taxonomy): Eukaryota > Viridiplantae > Streptophyta > Magnoliopsida > Fabales > Fabaceae > Vicia > Vicia faba. Next base: position 121,024,753 of record OX451738.1, read on the forward strand.
AAAAAATGAAAAAAGGAAAGAAAATGAACACAGCAGTTTATCAATGAAAAACGTCCAATGAATCATTAAACATGGCATATGGATATGAAGATAATCAAAACCCTTAGAAATGGACCTACATGCCCCGGGCAAGGCATGAGGTGAAAAAGTAGTGTACGGATTGTTCAAGAGTAAATATTACAAACCAACAGGAAATGTTTGACAGATAATTACTGAGTAATAAAAGTAATGGGGACAAAGTCCTTTGCCTCCCAGTTGCGTAGTCCTCCCTTGACAGTTGGGTAGATCTAATCTTCAATGTTGGCCTCTTCGTCTTCACCTTCCAGAGCATTGATTCCATAAGGAGAAATCTTGATGGGCGCTCTTTCAACCTTTGAGCGGCGCATAGCTTTCTGTCCCGCAGTAGTGAAACCTAATCCAAACTTGTCTGTTTTGTGAGGAATATCAAGCAACTGACCCCATGTTGATCTCTTCCCTTCCTTCATTGCAGCTTTCGCGTCTTTTAGAGATGCCATCCTAGCCATCTGCTTTGGTACCTCAGCTAACACTTTTGCTACTGCCACTTCAGGAGAGACTTCCTCGAAGTGCTGGAATGGTGTTTCAATGAATTCTCCTTCCACCTCTACATACCGAAAGGAGTTCAAGTGGCTGATCATATATTCCTCTTCACCGTGCACGGTTATGATCTTTCCTTTGACAGGGTACTTCAACATTTGATGTAAGGAAGAGGTAACCGCCCCAGCGTTATGTATCCACGGCCTTCCAAGTAAGCAAGAGTATGACGGATGGATGTCCATCACATAGAAAGTTGAGGGGAATACTTCTGTGCCAACCTTAATGGGAATGTCTACCTCTCCGTGTACCATTCTCTTCGACCCATCAAATGCCCTTACAATGATATTACTTGGCCTTAACTCCAAGCCTTCACAATCTAAATGGTCGAGAGCCTTCTTGGGCAGCACGTTCAAAGAAGAACCAGTGTTGACCAGAACATGGGCCAGAGTAGTTCCTTGGCATTCTACTGACACATGTAATGCGTCGTTGTGTTTTCTTCCTTTTGAGGTCAAGTCAGCATCAGAGAAACCTAAACTGTTGTCTGCTGTAAGACTGGCTACACAGTCTTGGAATTGGTCGGCAGAGGTTTCCTGGGGTACATGGGTTGTCTTCAGGAATTTGATCAATGCTTTGGTGTGTGCCTCAGAACAAAGCAGTAATGCTAACACGGAGATCTTCAAGGGGGTTTGCCCCAGTTGCTCTACCACGTCATAATCACTCTTTTTAATTATCTTCAGGATCTCCTCCATCTCTTTCTTAGAGGTCTCTGGGATGACCAAAGGTTGAGCCCTCGTCCGGACGAGCTCATCTTGGGTCCCTTTACCTTTATCAGCAGAAGTAAGAGGGACAATAACAGTTTCTTCAATCAACGTAGTTTCGGCGGAAAGTCTTATTGGTGCAGGATTAACTTTGGCAGCATCTGAGGGTCCAAAGGTTGCCTTTGGGGGGGCAATCTCTGGAGAAAATATTCTCCCGCTTCGGGTGATCTTGCTTGTACCAACAATGTTTCTAATGCTGGCCTCTTCTTCATCAGAGCTTTCTTCGGTTACTTCAACTGGTTTAACACCATGGTAGTAGATGTCTCCACCGTAATTTCATGGTATTGACTTGTCAGAACTGTAGGGGACCGGCCCAGGCATAGTTATTTTCAAAGGAACAATCTTTGTAGCTGATGTAATCTTAACAGGCTTTCTGACGGCCTTGGAAAGATTGGCGTGAATGGTGATAATTGAAACATCTTCAGTAGGGGTTGGAATAGCAGGAATCTTCTCAAACATAATTTGTTGATTGTCCATCAGGCCTTGGATGCCTTTCTTCAGTGATGGGCAGTCAAATGGCAGAGAGTAACAACAGTAGCAGTCTTCTTTGCATCCCGGGAAAATCCCGGCTCTTAGCAGATTTAACTTGATGGTTAACAGCGGAGTCCTCATGTCACTGACATCAGAAACATACAAATCTTCCTCAATAGCATGGACATTTTGACCATGTTTCGGCATCGGAGTAGATATCCCGTTTGGCTTCTCTGGAGCATCGAACTCCACCTCTTTTGCATCTATCAAGTCTTGAATTTTATTTTTTAGCGCCCAACAATCGTTTGTGTCATGTCCGACGCTATCGGAATGGTAGGCGCATTTGGCATTGGGATGATAGTGCGGTGAAGCAGTATTCACAGCCTTCGGTGCTTCCCTAATCTTGGTGAGATTTAAATTCAACAAATGTGGAAGAACCTGCGCAGGTGTCATATTGATGCGGGTGAACTGTTGTGGTGGCCGTTCTCCTCATTGCTGTTTAGGTCTGGACTGGTTATTGCGAGGTTGATCGTTTGATGGATTTTGGATCATTACGGCCCCCGCAGTCGACCAACGCTCATTTCTTCCTGCTCCTCTCTGAGAATACACAACAGCCGTTTCCTTCTTTACCGGAAATGATTTCTTAACCGTAGTAGATGCAGAGGCATCCTTCTGAATCTTCCCATTCTTGATACCGGCTTCTACCCGCTCGCCAGTCAGAATTAATTCGGTAAACCTTGCGGAAGAGCTACCGATCAGGTGGTTAAAGAATGGACCAGACAGGGTCCCCAGGAACATATCAACAAGCTCTCTATCAGACAGAGGTGGCTGCACTCTCCCGGCCAGATCGCGCCACTTCTGGGCATATTCCTTGAATCCTTCACCTGAGGCCATCCCCATACTCTGTAGCTGAGTACGGGCTGGTGCCAGGTCAGAGTTATACTGATATTGGCGATAAAAAGCAGCTGCAAGATCCTCCCAACTATGTACCTCTGATCTCTCAAGATTGTAGAACCAATCCAGCTGTGTGCCAGACAGGCTATCCTGAAAGAAATGCACCCAAAGGTTTCTGTCAGATGTGTGAGGTTGGATTCTTCGGACATATGACCTTAGATGCATCTTCGAGCAAGAAAGCCCATCATATCTTGCAAAAATTGGCACTTTAAACTTCGGGGGGATCACAATTCCAACAATTAATCCCAAATCTTCGAAATCTAAGCCTGGAACTCTCTGCAGCTCCATAGCTGCTAACCTGTCCTCCAAACTCTTGGACTTGTCATCAGCCGGCGGGTATTGTTGTTCTGAGTAGTCTTCGTCTTCTTCCGCCTCTTCCTCTTCAACTTCAGATTCAGATGGTACCGCGGCCCCTTTTCCTTTACTGGTTCCTTCTTCAGATGTAGGGGGAAATTCAAGAACCCTTCTGGCTTCACCCTCAAACCTTCTTCCCAGGGTAGCCACCCCGACTCTCTTTTTCTTCTTTTTCACTTGCTCTTTGTTCCCGAGCAGGGCTTTTAGATCTTCCTGACCCTTTGCCAAGGTCATCAGGAGATGTTGAAACTGCGAGTTCTGAGACTGTAGATCTTTGACCGTCTGTTCAAGATCCATCTTACTGAAATAAACAGCAGAAAGATAAGGAAACCTGGTGTGGAGACCTGCTTATGCGCATGATGAATGATATGTTTATTTATGCAATGCATTCAAGGATTTAGAAATTCATAATTGTTGTAGACAAAAAGAACACACGTCATATTAATAAGAAGAAAATTTGTTAGTACTTAAATGCCCCATGGGCCAAATATTACAAAAACTTCTCATGGTAAAAAGACGTTGCGCATCCTCTTTGGTGCGATGTAGGTGTTGAGGGTCTCTTCCTCGTGGAGTCGGCGGGTAAGCTCCAAAACCTTCTTCTCGCTGGCGTAGAAGCTGGCTTCAAAAGTATCCCTTTCTTCCCTGAGTTGGATCCAACTCTTCTGCATCTCCTCCCATGTCATTGGCATGTTAGGATATAAGATGGTGTAGGGAACCTCTCCTTCCTTAACGGGCTCCTTAATCACAGGGAGAAAATGAGGGTAAGGCATCATTAGACTCTGGGCTCGGGTTCGGACCCACTTGAGATAAGGCTCGAGGGGGATGGAATTCTTGTGCCCCAGTGTCTTGCTGTCTACCTTGTTAGGCATCCTCCAAGCTCTGATGAATCTTTGACGAAGTCCTTGCGCATCGTTGTTGAAGTCAAAAACTATGTCAGGAATCAGCATATCGTGAGGGCCCTCCCTCCGTGCATATCCAAATTGTCTCAAAGCCAGACAGGGGTTGTAGGTAATGCCTCCTCTAATGCCAAGCAATGGAACATTAGGGAACTCTCCACATCGGTCGACGATGATGACACTTTCTCTGGACCGAGAACACCAGTGTACATCATAGTGAGTGAGAGTCATCAACCGTTGTGACCACCTTAGGCCTTGGTCATTCTTCAAAACAGACTGTGGAAGGTGCGAAATAAACCACCTTGCAAGGAGAGGAGTACAGCACATGAGAACACCTCTCTTTCTCATTGTTCGTGTGTAAAATGAGTGGAGGATGTCCCCAAGCAATGTTGGTATGGGATTCCTGGATAAGAAGATCTTGACGGCGTTGACATCTATAAGCTGGTCAGGATTTGGGAACAAGACCAACCCATAAATGAGGAGTGCCACTATTTCTTCAAAGGCTTGTAGATCCAAGGAATTCCAACACTCTTGTGCCTTTTCAAACAAGAATTTTGCCAAGAAGCCTTTGACACCGCTTCTAGTTTCCCAATGCCCCTTGATATCAGATGGTTGCAAGTGTAGTGCTTGAGCAACATCTTCAGGCTTTGGCTCCTTTTCCATACCGTTGAAAGGTAGTTGATTAAGGATAGGAATTCTCAGGAGTTGAGAAAATTCCTCCAAAGTGGGCACCAATTGGTAATCGGGGAAAGTGAAATAGTGGTGAAGGGGGTCAAAGAACTGGAACAAAACCTTCATCATGTCTTCTTCAATGCTGGTGTTGACTAGGCTGAGCAGTCTACCATGTCTTTCACTGAAGGGAGAGCTTTCAGGAATTCTGGATGTGAGCTCCTTGAGTTGAGGAGGGATTCTCACAAGGTTGACTTGGATAGTTTTCCTGCGAGGGATTTCCATGACCTACAAAACAAGAACAAAGGTGAAGCTCCAAACCCTTGAAATGGTTAGCGGATGCATATGATGCTTTATGATGTTTATGATGTATGCACAAACATATGTACAAGAAGATCACACAAAACCCTAGTTTCAGGCTTGCATGGGGTTTCATAGGTAAGTACCCTCTTGAGTGTAGTTGGCTTAAAAAACCTGTCCTATAAATAGTAATCGGGTTCTAAGGAGCTCAATATCATTGGATTGTCTTCCATGTTCATTGTTTTGGTTTAGCCACTTAACTAGCGACCAAAATTTTCCAAGAAGACAACCCTCAATGAGTGTAGTATCGAGTATCTACCAACTTCGGACTGCACCAAAGCCGGTCATCTCACTACCCCTAATAAAAGGCCAAGATGGTCAAGTAAGGTTCTAGGTCATTAGTGCTTAGTGACATCACTCAGCGGCCCCGTACTCTCCTTGATTGAACTCAAGGGTTACCGGTACTCACAAATATGTCGCACTAATATAGCTATTGCTTCAACCGTGTCGGTATACCCCACACAGTTTCCACAACGTATTGCTATCTATGAATGTTTCCCAAATCCGGGTGTAGGATTTCAAGCCCAAACAAGAGAACCACAAAGGTAAAGCAATCAAAGCAAACAATTAATCATGCAAGAGGGTGATCTAACACCCTAAGGTAACCCCACTTTTAAGTTTCTCCCCAGCAGAGTCGCCAGTTCTGTGTTACGGTGGGAGAACTGACTTGAGTTTTGCGTTTGTATTCGCACTTGTTCGGTTTAGCAAGAGTCGCCACCGACTTTTTATTTTATCCTAAAGGAAAGGTTAAAAAAGCACAGGAAAAACCTTTTGATATGTTTCGTGGGTTCGGGGGGTAGATTATGAAAAGGGAAGGTATTAGCACCCTTTTCATCCATGGTTATCCATGGGCTCTTAGTTACTTGGTTTTAGATCACTTGCCTTGATTTTTGATTGCTTGAAATGGTGGGTGTATTTGTGTTTTGAAAATGTTTTGAAATAGACGCCTTTGTTTCGGCAACCGTTGTAATGACTCGTGTTTGAGTATATACGAAGGTGTGTATCTTTTCGAAAAGATGTTTCAAATGTTTTTGAAAGTTTGTTTTGAAAGTGTTTGTGGAGTGTGGTTTGAAAAGTAGGCAAGTGTTTTTGCAAGTTGATCAAGTAACTAAGAGTCTTGTCTACCCCTAAGTTTACTCAAAGGTTTTTCTCATGTTTTAACCCTTTTTTAACAATTTTGTTCCACCATTGTATTTGGTGGAAAATCTTGCTTTTAGGATGTTTAACGGGACGGACGCGGGTCATCGTATGGACCATGAATGCAACGGTGCCAAGTGTCTTTGGCAATTTGCTTTGAAGGGACTATGATCATTTTGATAGGCAACTTTCAAAAGCGTCATCGAGGGACTTATGATCATTTGAATTGTTTTGCCAAAGAAACTCGACGTGCAAGCATGGCCCATTTTGGAAGGCAACGTGTGGGATTACCCTAGGGGTGCAAGTGTGATTGTGTATTGATTTCACGTATTTGTCTTGTATTAGGTTATCTAGCGTTTGATTTTATGTACATACAAACCTTAGGTCTAACCATGGTATATTTGAAAGCGGTAAATTGCGGGAATTTAAAGTCTACGCTATTACAAAATAGTATCCGGGAGTGGGGGTACAATTATTTACAAATGGGGGATGAGACTTATAGGAGGATAGTATCCAAATAATTACAACCAAATCGAATTGCGCAAATGTAAAATATAATGTATAGCAATGTATAAGAATAACAAATGTATATGTGTAAAGCAAAGTAAATGTATCGGGTATTGTAAATGTGTAAGTGTATGTGTAAATGATTATGTGAATGTATGAGGTTTATTTACAAGTTTGAGAAATGTTAACTTAATGAGAAAATTAAGTATTTGATTTAATTTTGTATTCTTGTATTTCACTTATGTACTGTTATCATGTTTTATATTTTTGCTAATATGTACAAATAAGAAAATTTAATTAAAAGAAACGAAAATGCTTTAAGGTCTATTTTTAGGTATTAAAAATAATGTATTTTAATTAATTATGTACAAAAGTTTAACTAAAAAAAATGAAAGTGTTTTAAGTTTAAAGAAAAATATTATTTATATTTAGTTAATGTATTATATACAAAATTATAATTATATTTTATATAAAAAGGTATTGTTAATTAGAAATTAATGTAAAGAAAACAAAATTAATGTATTAAGTAAATTATAAACAAAAAATGGTATATATTAGTTTGAATCATAAAAATAAATGATAAATAAAATGTTAGTTTATAAGTGTTTAAAATAAAAGTAAAGGAAAAATTGAATGGGCCAAAGAGGTTTAGGGCCCAAACAATAAACACTCAGAAGTGGGATGGGGGGGTACGTTTGGCAAAGGAAAATGGGCTTAGGCGCTTTAGAAAGGGGCAAGGCCCAGGTTCTGAACAACAATTTTGTTTAGGGTTATCTGAAGTTTGTTTCATTTTGGATGTTAGGGTTTGTGTTACAGAAGCGCGTCGTTCACTTCGCTTCTTTCTTCATCTTCTTCGCCATGGATTCGCCTCTGAATGCCTCTCCGCCCAAGGCCACTTAGTGCCAACGTCCTTCCTCTTCCCTTCATGGTCGCTCAGCGACGTTTGTACACAAGTAACGGCTTTTGTTCGTGTTTGACAGTCTTTTAGGTTTTCAACTTTTATTGATTTCTATTCTTTGCATGTCCTGATTCTTTGTGATTATTGATTTCTTATGAGGTACTTTAAGGAAAAGAAAGGGTTTTTTATACCTTTTGGAGGAGATGGAGGAGGAACGAAGATGGAGGCGCTCAGGCGGCTTGACGGCGAGAAAATCGTGATGATGAACTTGCTCTTCCTGGTATCTTTATTTCTTTGCCTTTTGTTGGGTTTAATGATGAACTTGAAAACCTTAGTTTGATAGTTGTCTCTCTTCTTCTCCCGTTGCCTTGCTTTTATTTATTCTGAGTTGTCCCTGAACACTTTGTATGCTTCTGAGGTGTTTGATATGTTGTGCTTGAGTTGAATGCTATTATGTCTGATTTTGGACCCTGAAGTCTCTTAGCTGCTTATTGCTTGTATGCTTGCCCCAATGATGAACACAGTTCTGAGGGGGGCCTGTTGGTTAGGCTTCTGTATGTTTGGATACTGGTTTTGGTTGGAAGCTTGACAAGGCTTGACAGGTTGGGACAAATGCTTTTGAAATTACAGGCCTTGGCTTTAGCTTGACCAGGTAAGGCTTCGATGGTTTAATGACTTATGCAGGTCTGATTTGTTTTGAGGTTTTTGTCTTGAATCTTTTGGGTTGTGTTAGAAAAAATGGTTTTAAGGCTCAAACAGGTTATGGCTATTGTTGGATAGTTTAGGCTTCTGGTTCATGGCTTGACATGCAGCTTTGAGTGTTTGTATATTTGTTTGGATGAAAGGCCTATGCAGATTGGAGGCTTGTAGTTTCTTGCTTCATGTTTGTTTAGGCTTAGAGGTTTAAGGCTTATGTTTCAGTTTGAGATTTATGAAGGTTTCTAAGGTTTAAGATTTGATGGACTTTGAAATCTTTAGGCTTTGTGGCTTCTGAGATATATTCTGCAGGTTGTTGGCTTTTTGTATATTTTCAGAGTCTTTGCTCTCTTGTCTTTTAAGGGCAGGAGGCGCTATATTTTCTTGGTCAAATTTGTGGACAAGTTTGCAAGGCTTGAGGCTTTCACTCTTTGTGATCACTTCTGCTGCATATGTTCTGTCTCCTTTTGAATAGCTCTGATACATGCTCTTTTTAGCCTTTAGCCTGCTGTACTATAATCTGCTTTCCTCTCTCTTTCTCTCTCCGGATTAAAGAAAGCATTTTTATTGCTTTAATTTCGTCTTTTCTGAAAAAACAAATGGCCTAGAAATATGATGCATTCTGAATATTGCTTGCAATTGTCCCTTTTCCACTGCATATTTCCATGTTTCTTGCATACTTTATGTACTTTCTCTTGACAGCTTTTGGAGTTGTTGATACTTTGATATCCTTGGACATCTTTTGGCTTAGTTTGAGAATGTAGTTCAGTTTACCTTTACTTGTACATGCTGTTTGGAAACTTGGTTGACAATCCTTTTGATTTATGCAGTATGCTTAAAAATTTTGAATTTGTGCAAAATCATAACTTTGTGCATTTCATGTTTCATTGCAAGCATTTCATCCCTCTTTGTGAACCGGGAGAAATCTCGTGATTTGCAGAGAGGGAAAAACTGATTCCAGCCATTTGTTTTTAATGATGAATCTTTAAATTACTGTCTGTCTTTTTAATTTATCTGCTTTGACTTTTCTTTTGTTTCTTGTTTTGCAGATGAAAAATAAATGAGCAACAAGGGAGCATTGGATAGAAGATGAAGACTTGGAAATTTTAGAACATAGTTTTATTTCAATTTAAATTACTGTAACATTATTATTGTAAATACTTTGTAAACAATAATAATTATACCAATAATTTAAAGATAAATAAAAAAGTCTTTTTATTGACATTCATTTTTAATTCTTCTTCAGATATTTATCTAATTGTTTATAATTCTTAAATTATAATAAAATGGAAATAAATTCCAATTATTCTAACTTAAAATAAATAATCAATTGATAAACACTGTGGTCTTATCATCAATCAATAACAACCCCGACACTCCAATTATCCAAAGCAATGCACAGTTAATCAAACCAGACGACAATTAATCAAACAAAACGTCCACATGTCTCTTTTCACTGATTAAATCCAAACAACTGCAAATTAACAACCAGCAGCCTCAGCTCTTATTTCGGAGTAATTTGAAAAGCATTGATAGAACTAACTCTTCTTGAGAAATATGCGCACAAAACCCTGATTTTTGACTTAGCACTGGAGAAACGCCTGCCTGATCAAACTTTGAGCCAATTCAACCAATCCTAAGCAATCTGTTTGAACTGTCTTAAAATCAATAAAAACCCTAAATTTTGTCTGACTGATGAGAAAAGTCTGTTCGACCGATTCTTGAGCCAGTCTGAAAAATCAGGAAAAGCCCGAAACTGCGATTTCTTGTGGAGAAAGAGGAGGGCAAATTTTGGGGTACAACAAATATGTTCATGGGTACTTTAACAGGGCCATTCTTTAACCATCTCATTGGAAGCTCCTCATCTGGTTTCACTGAGCTAATTCTAATTGGAGAACATGTCGAAAGTGGTATGAAGAGTGGAAAAATTCTAATGGTTGCATCTTCAAGTGCTGTGAAGAAGACATTCAGTGGTAAGAAGGAGACCAATGTTGTTTATGGTCAGAAGGGCCGTGTTAAAAGTGATCAAAACCAATCTGTAGGAGCTATATTAATTTCTAATCCTACGTCTGTTCAACAACAACAATAGGGCAGTCAGCGTAGGACATACGCTCTAAGAAGACAATTTACGAAGATTAGTGTGCCATTATCTCAGGCATTACAATATTTACTGAAATCGGAGCTGATAAATTTAAGGGATCCTCCTCAAAATCCCAACACCTCCTCTCCTTGCTACAATCCAAATGTAAATTGTGCCTACCATTCCAACAGTCATGGGCACGACAATAATAATTGTTGGGCCCTGAAAAACAAGATTCAGGATATGATTAACAATAAAGAAATTAAGTTTGATCCTCCGGAGACTCTGAATGTGATTACTGCACCAATACTGAAGCATGACAAAGGCGTAAGTGCTATTGATGATGTTATTTATGTTTCTACTTTAAGTGAATTGGTTACTCCCCTCCCAATTATCAAAGAGAATCTGTTGCCGGCCAGTTTATTTCCGGGCTGTACTGAAAGATGTTATTGACGCGCAGCCCAACCCAATGGTTGCAAGTTACTAAAATAAGGAATTCAATACCTAATGGAAAATCATATAATTCTGGTTGATAAGATTTAGTCTACTGAGAATCCATTTCAAGACTTATCTGTAATATCCGACCCTCTTGTCAGGATCACTTCCAAAGGTCCTGTAAGGATTACTGCCAATCCAAAAGCTACTCCTCTGATAATCACCACACCTAGACCTATTTCATATTCCCCAGATAAGGTTATTCCTTGGAACTATGGATCCGATGTCTACTACCATGTCGTCAAGCAAGAACTACCAAGTACTGAAGATGAAAGTGTTAAAACTACTGATTCCAACATTGACAATATCTCTGGGACCAATAAGGTTACTAGAAGCAGAAGGGTTTTCTCCCAGAAATCTCTCTGAAGACTATTGCTACACATGTTCGAGTTTCTGCTACCGAGTCAACCACTGAGGCTCAAGGCAAAGAGCAAATAACAGAGCCTGCCTAAAGAAGTTGCAGTTGAAGACACCTCTAGGAAAGAGTTCAAAGAGGTTTTGAAGATTATCTGTAAAAACGATTACAAGATTATTGAAAAGCTGGGGAAGACTTTGTTGTACCCCAAAATTTTCCCTCCCTTTTTCACAAGAAATCACAACCCTAAGGTTTTTCTCTGATTTTTAAGATTGGCTCAAGAATCGATCAAACAGACTTTTCTTTAGCAGTCAATCAAGAATCAGGGTTTTCTCTCGTATTTCTCAGAAGAATTTGAATCCTCATAAATTCAGTTATTTGTTACATTGTTTTCACGCTTGTTCAAATTTATTGGTTGTTCTCAAGGCTTGATTAATCTGGGATAAGAGATAGGAGCTGAAACTGTCTAATCCGGATTAACCAGATGATGTGTGTCTGTTAAAACATATGTATGTTAATGGAATGAAAGGTTTTCTGGTTAATGGAATGCTTGTTTGTTTATTATACAAAGCGTATTGTGGTTGGGATACTGATGCGAGGTTACAAGACTACAAAGTTTTTGTTTACTTGGAATTTAAGTTATTTGGATTAAAATTGTTGAAACGCAGTTTCAATTATTTTTATTTAAGAGTCTTAAATAATTAAGTGAACATGCAAGGAAGAAGGGCAAGATATTTGACAGTAGAAAATTCTTTTGGATAAAGACTTTTTATTCACTTCAAATGTTGTTACAAAATTATTTGAATATTGTAAGTTTACAACTTATAGTATTTAAAATAATAATTGTTTACAATAATTGGAAAATAAATCTAAGCCTAATCTCCTAAGCTTCAAGTGCTCCCATGCTCAAGTTCTTTGGTTCCTAATGCTTTGTCGCCGTCCAAGATGCATTTACCTGAAAAAGAAGGAAGAAAAGAAAATTAGTACAAGAATTTTAAAATGAAAAGAAAGAAAAGAAAGTCATCATTAAAGTTTGCCGGCCGGAATCAGAATGCTATTTGTTCATCATATTTTTATTTTTCTCTTTGCAAATCACAAGAAGATTGCTCTTCTTGGTTCACAAAGAGAAAAGTAAAAAATAAAATGCAAGCATACAAATTGGTTCAAATGCAAAAATATGGGCCATGCTGTACAAAGTAAGGTACAAGGCTGCATACAAAGCAAAACTATGCCAAACTATACCCAAACTGAATACCAACTGCAGTAACCAAACCAAATGCAACAAGGTGCCAAGCATGTCGAACTAGATGCAAACTGTCAAGGCAAAGTACACAATGCAGAAAGTATAACATCAATAGCAGGTAATACAATGCAGAGGAAAACCAAATTACAAGCCAAAAGGACTTGTCGTAGCTGTCCTCATTTTCCAGGCATAGGCAACTTTTCAGAAAAATATAATAAACAAAGCAAAAGTGCTTATTGGAGAGAGATAAAGAGAGGACCTTTTGTGAAAAGTTTGCAGTTTGGCTAAAGCAGGTTGTCACAAATCTAATAACAAAGAGATATAAAACAAGAGACTGCATAACAGTCTAGAGGAAAAATAAAATACTTGACCACAAAAACCTGTACAACTTACAAACTCAACAAGCCTGCAGTTTAAAACTAAAAACACCCCAAGCTGCAAAACAACCAGGCCAAATCCTTCCAAACTGTTAGCTTCCACAAACCTGCAGTTCAAACTGCAATTCCACAAACTACAACAAAACTGTTAAACCAGTTTGCTCAAACTCCAAACCTGTCAAAACCAAACAGTGACAAACCAAACAACCTGCATAGCTTGCTGAAATGAACAAAGTTCAACAAACTACAAACTCAACATACCACAAACCTGCATCAAAAACCAAACAAGCACCAAGCCTACAACAAGTACCACAAACCTGCATCAAAAACCATAAACAAACTACTCCAAGCCAGCCAAGCTTACCCAAAACAAATTCAACAGAACAAGCCTGCAAGCTACACAAAAAAAACATCAAGCTTGCCAAACCTGCTTGTCAAGCCTGCAGTTCAGACTGCAAACCTAAACAACCAAACAAAACCAGTTGGTACAAAAATCTGCACAACCCGTGCAACTAACCAAAACATTAATCTTCAAAACCAACAAAGAACAAACCAACAATAGGGTTTCAGAATCAAAATCATCATTAACACAAAAACAACAACAAATCAACAAAAATCAAAACAAATCAGTTTCAGAAAATACATCATCAACAAAATCAAACCAACACAATTTCAGAAGCTATCAATCACTAACAACAACAAGTTTCATATTCATCATCAATGTACAGAAGAGAGGAAAGGATTTCAGAATATTTCATCATCATCAATATCAAAGAGAGAGGAAAAGAGTCTTAGAAGTTTCAGAAAAAAGTTCATCATCAACATTCAAGGTGCTAAAACCACAAAGGTTACCAGCAAAGCAAGCGCGCAACCATCATCTCCATCCTCCGCCTAGCCTCCAAGGGCCGCCTCCGTCTCACATCTCGCTTCCTCCACTTTCCAGAAAAAATGCTCAAGGTAAGTTTTTCTCAACCCCTTTTACTGCATATCAAACACATAAAAGCCATGGATTAAAACATGCAAGCAAGAATCAAGCAAAACGAAAACAAATTGTGAAACCCTAAAAGAAAAAGATAACGAATCGTACCATGATAGAACCAAAACCGTGGGCCACTGTGAGAAGGAAGAGAGTGAGAGAGGGCGGAGCTCCGGCGGCTTAAGGCTAAAGAGGTTCAGAAGCGTGCTTGAGAAAGATGCAGAAACGGAGAAGAAGAACAAAAGGGGCACCGCTGCTGCAAAGCCAAACAACAAACCCTAATGAACGAACCCCTGAGCCAAAAACATTGTACAATTTCAGATTGGGCCTAACTCGCCCCAAACAAATGCCCTTAAGCCCAACGATTTTTTGCCTGCACCCCCCTCTTTCTTTCTGACTTGTTCTTCCTCTTTTATTTCATTTGGGCCAACCACAAACAAACTAAGCCCATTCCCTTTTTAAAACAAATGTTTTTTAATTATTAACCCATTTTAATTAATTCGTTTTATTTCTTTAATTTATCTTATTTTTGTTAATAATAATATTAGTAAGATTTATTAAAAATTAATTTTTATTGTCATTCTTTTATTAATTGATTTTTGTTACATAATAAAAATACCAAAAAAATGCTAGAATCTTTGTTTAATTAATCTTTTCTTTTAAACTTTTCTTTACATAATTCCTAAAAAAACATAAAGAATAATAATATAATACTTAATATTTTTTTAGAACAGATTTTTATTTATTTATTTTCTAAGTTAATAAATACATGCATTTCATAATTTATTGATTTTCTTTATTTCGTATTTTGTTATAGATTTATATTGAATTGCGACAATTCGATTTGGTTGTAATACTTGGACATTATTATTCTTGTGAGACTCATCCCCATTTGTAAATAATTGTACCCCCATCCCCGGATACTTTTGTAATAGCTTAGAATTTAATTCTCGCACTTTATGCTTTCAAATATGACATGATTAGAGATTAGGGTTTGTATGCGAAAATCTAAAATCAATCGCTAGATGACCTAATACAAGAATCAAAATGCATGAAAATGACAAACACAATACACACTTGCACCCCTAGGGTTACAATCCACTTGTTGCCTTCAAAAATGGGCCATGGTATGCATGTTGGGTACTTTGGCAAAACAAAAAAAAAACAAAAGATCATAGTCCCTCGATGACGCTATCTTGGTTGCCTAAAACAAAAATGATCAAGTCCCTCAAAAATTTGCCAAAAATACCTAATACAATTGCTATCATGGTCTATACGATGACCCGCGCCTGTCCCGTTTAACATCCTAACACAAGGTTGTTCACCAAATGCAATGGTGAAACAACACTATCAAAAGGGTTAAAAACATAAGAAAGATCTTTGAGTAAAATAGGGTAGATAGCTCTTAGTTACTTGATCAAAAACTTGCAAAACATCCTTGCTATTTTCAAACACACTTCACAATACAATTTCAAAA
This sequence comes from Vicia faba, assembly GCA_948472305.1. Taxonomy (NCBI): domain Eukaryota; kingdom Viridiplantae; phylum Streptophyta; class Magnoliopsida; order Fabales; family Fabaceae; genus Vicia; species Vicia faba. The sequence goes on from OX451738.1 coordinate 121,040,071, forward strand.
CAAACTTTCAAAACATTGAAATATCTTTTCAAAAAGACACACACCTTTGTATATATTCAAACAAGAATCATTACAAAGGTTGCCTAGACAAGGCCTCTTTTTTCAAAGCATTTTCAAAACCACACACACAAAGCACCATTTCAAACAATTGAAAAGCAAAAGCAAGTGATCTAAACAAGTAACTAAGAGCCCATGGAAAACCATGGATGAAAAGGGTGCTCGCACCTTCCCTTTTCATAATCTACCCCCCGATCCCAAGAAAACATCTCAAAGGTCTTTCCTGTGCTTTTTGACCTTTCCTTAGGATAAAATAAAAAGTCGGTGGCGACTCTCGCTAAACCGAAACATTTGCGAACACAAACGCAAAACCTCAAGTCAGTTCTCCCACCGTATCACATAATTGGAGACTCTGCTGGGGATAAATTAAAAGTGGGGTTACCTTAGGGTTTAGATCACCTTTACATGCTTATCTTATTTGACTTGTATGCTTTACTTTTGGGTTCCTTGTTTGGGTTTGTTTTAAATCTTATACCCGGATTTGGGGGCACCTTTTAGGTAAGTAGCAATAAATTGCGAGGGAACTGTGCGGGGTATACCGACATGGTTGAAGCAGTGGCTACGTTAGTGCGACATATTTGTGGGTACCGGTAGCCTTTGAGTCAGTCAAAGAGAATACGGGGCCGCTGAGTGATGTCATAAAGCACTAATGGACTTTTAGAACCTTTACTTGACCATATTGGCCTTTTTAGGGGTAGTGAGATGACCGACTTTGGTGCAGTCCGAAGTCGGTAGATACTCGATACTACACTCATTGAGGGTTGTTTTCTTTGAAAATTTCGGTCGCCAGTTAAGTGGTTAAACTAGAACAATGAACACAGAAAATAATCCGGTGATATTGAGCTCCTTAGAACTCGGATACTATTTATAGGACAGGTTGAGCCGACTAACTTCAAGAGGGTACTTACCCGCGAACCCCATGCAAGCCTAAACCTAAGGACTTGTTTGCTTTGTGTGAATGTGTTTATTTGTATATACACTTGCTTACTTTTGCATACTTGTACATAACATCATAACATCATACCATAGCATTTTCAATAACTATTTCAAGGATCTCGAGGGTCTTTGATGCAGGGTCACGTTGAACCAGACGTCTACCAAAGGACAAGAGGAATCATTTTCCTCTAAACAAACGCCGTCAAAGATCAAGTACAACAACTTGAGTCAAGGGATATGACCCACTTGACATGGTGAGCTTAATTCTCATGGAAGGACATCCACCAATACAAAAGTTCTCCAAATCAAAAATGTTGATCGAAGTTCAACCTCTAACATTTTATTGTGTTTACCCCGTGAGATCCTTGAAAACATACATCCATATATGATGCATTGTATCATGACAGGTTTCCCCTTTCAGGTCTCCTCACCTTCCTACTGTTTATTTCAGTAGAGATGGCTCTAGAGAGGACTGTCAAAGATATCCAGGATCAAAACGCTCAACTTCAAGAAATGTTCTTGAAGTTGTCCCAGGGGCAAGAAGAAGTGAAAGCTCTCCTCACAAGGGGCATGGTCCTAGGGAATCCAGGAGGCATCAGGGATGATTAGTTGGAAGGGCTACAGATTGAGTTGGCAACAATGAAGATCCAGATGATGGGACAACTGGTGGGCTAGATGGCTCTCATTCAAAACCTAGCTCAAGGACAAGAAGAGCTAAGGGTCCTCATCAACAAATTGCTTCAAGTGGGACAAAAAACTAGGGTTGAAGATCAAGTCACCATTCAGCCTCCTTTGAGACAAGAAGACAAGGGAAAGGCTCCTCAGTTTGCTTCAGGGTCACAACAACCTCACCAGCATCAACAGGATAATCGGCGTAAGCAAAATACATCTGGAAGGCGCTTCACTAAGATTAACATGCCATTATCACAAGTGCTGCAATGCTTGTTGGAGGTCAAGTTGACTGTATTAAGGGATCCTCTTCAGAATCTCAATACCTCTGCTCCTAGCTATCATCCCAATGCATTATGTGCATACCACTCCAATAGTCCTGGGCATGATACAAACGACTGTTGGGGTTTGAAAAACAAGACCCAAGATTTGATTGACAGAGGAGTGCTGAAATTCGCACAGGATGGCCAGATGAAAATCTTTCACTGAGGGTTCTCCACCTGAAATGACAAGTTTGAACTAAGAGACTTTGTTTCATTTGAATTTTCAAGTTGTAATTTCTTTTGTTATTCAAACAATTATCTGTTGATGTCAAACTCTGTTTCATTAATGCATTGCATATGTTTGTCTTGAATTCATCCATTCGTTTTCACTATTCTTGGATTATGCTTTCTACTTTATTTATGACATTTAAACTCTTGCTAAAAGTTACAAGCCTTTAGAGGGAGGATGACGAAAACAATGCCATAATCTCAGACAGTATGCTTTTGGACAGACCTTACTGACGATGTACAAGTGTTTCTTTCAAATCCTAAACACTGGAGTTATAAGGAAGATAATCCCTAGTCAACCCCTTCGAGCCAAAGAAGTAGAAGTTTTCTGTTTTAACACAAATTGGAACCTTTAATCAAAACCTGGGGCAGGGTAGTCTCTCAGTTAATTCAAAAAAGTGTGCGTTAAAGTTGCAAACTCTCATCCTGTGATACAACGAATGACATAAAAAACATTCCTTTGGAATTAAAAGACAATGATGGTTCCTTATCTCATAGGCAGTCATTATGTATCAAAAAAGAAAAGCCCACTAAGTTAAAAACTACAAAGGAGACTTGCGAAAGCTGGGGCATCCCGCTGACTATAATCTCGAAAATAAGAACAGTTAGGCAAAAATTAGGGATAACAAATCAAAAGAAAGAGGTCATTACAAATCCTCAACAACATGAAAAATGTTGCAAAAAAATGATGAATGATGATGACTGCCTTCCAACAAAATTCAACTTGTGTGAACCATCACCAAAACATCGTTCCAGACTCATTTGGAGTTCAAACGCACAATTAACTGAGTTTAGGATTAAAGAACATCATGAAGAGCGGGTGGATACAAATATACTTTGAGCCTTTATCTTTTGTTTCTTAAACCGTGAACCAAGCCACGTTACAACCCTTCAAAAGTCCTAATTGAAGCATGGGTTAGTTCGAAAGCATATTGTTACAAAAGGTATCCTGACTCCTGTAAGGCTTTTCTCTAAATCTTGAGTTGATTATCTCTTTTAGAAAGTTTTCTGCTAAAAAACGCATTTTTCAAAATTTCAAGACAAGCATAAACTTTGCATTATTTGAATATCATCGTTTGCATATGGCTATTTGTTTGACAGCGAAGAAATTCATACCATGAATGTTCCGATGAACGAAATCTCTCCCAGTGAACAAAATCACTTCAAGTGGGATGACATTTCCTTTGCAAAAATTTCCTATCAAAAAGGGACTTGGCATGGCATTGTCCAGTAAACCTGGGGCAGTCCAGTCAAGATTTCAACAAATCTCGCAAATTCCAGTTAACCTGGGGCAGTCCAGTCAAGATTTCAAGAAATATCTCAAGAGCTGAGTAACCTGGGGCACGTCTCCTTCTCCATGACTTGGGGCATTAAACGTCAATATCATCAAAGGGTTACGTACATTCCAAATTTCCTGGCAGTGCCACAAACATTTGATACTAAGGGTAATGACGAATATCTCCAGAATCCTTCTGAAAAGAAATTCAAGAACCCTCGAGAAGTTCATCACCTCTCTAGCAGACCAATGGTCATGGGTTTATTTCCCCAACACTTGTCAAGGATTTATTTTCCCAGACAAAATTACATTTCAACAACATTCATAACATGTGCAGATTGATCGGCAGGTAAAGGTTATCATCACCTTTTGGAGTAGTAATCGTCAGAGATTCCTTCATCACCTTTTGGAGAAGTAATCGTCAAAGATTCCTTCATCACCTTTTGGAGTAGTAATCATCAAAGATTCCTTCATCACCTTTTGGAGTAGTAATCGTCCAAGATTCCTTCATCGCCTTTTGGAGTAGTAATCGTCCAAGATTCCTTCATCATCTTTTGGAGTAGTAGTCGTCAAAGATTCCTTCATCACCTTTTAGAGTAGTAATCGTCAAAGATTCCATCATCACCTTTTGGAGTAGTAATCGTCCAAGATTCCTTCATCACCTTTTGGAGTAGTAATCGTCCAAGATTCCTTCATCACCTTTTGGAGTAGTAATTGTCCAATATTCCTTCATCACCTTTTAGAGTAGTAGTCGTCAAAGATTCCTTCATCAACCTTTTCAAGTTCCAGATTAATACCTGTAACAAGCCAGGAAAACTATCTGTGGACGACTGATTGTAGATTAATACCTGTAACAAGCCAGGAAAACTATCTACATGAAGAGATTGAAGATTAATACCTGTAACAAGCAAGGAAAACTATCTTTCTTTCTCAAGTCAGAGATTAATACCTGAAACCAGACAGGACAACTATCTCATCGACTAACCTTTTCAAGTTCTAGATTAATACCTGTAGCAAGCCAGGAAAACTATATGTGGACGACTGATTGTAGATTAATACCTGTAACAAGCCAGGAAAACTATCTACATGAAGATATTGAAGATTAATACCTGTAACAATCCAGGAAAACTATCTTTCTTTCTCAAGTCAGATATTAATACCTGAAACCAGACAGGATAACTACCTCATCGACTACCCTTTTCAAGTTCCAGATTAATACCTGTAGCAAGCCAGGAAAACTATCTGTGGACGACTGATTGTAGATTAATACCTGTAACAAGCCAGGAAAACTATCTACATGAAGAGATTGAAGATTAATAACTGTAACAAGCAAGGAAAACTATCTTTCTTTCTCAAGTCAGAGATTAATACCTGAAACCAGACAGGACAACTATCTCATCGACTAAGCTTTTCAAGTTCTAGATTAATACCTGTAGCAAGCCAGGAAAACTATCTATGGACGACTGATTGTATATTAATACCTGTAACAAGCCAGGAAAACTATCTACATGAAGATATTGAAGATTAATACCTGTAACAATCCAAGAAAACTATCTTTCTTTCTCAAGTCAGATATCAATACCTGAAACCAGACAGGACAACTACCTCATCGACTACCCTTTTCAAGTTCCAGATTAATACTTGTAGCAAGCCAGGAAAACTATATGTGGACGACTGATTGTAGATTAATACCTGTAACAAGCCAGGAAAACTATCTACATGAAGATATTGAAGATTAATACCTGTAACAAGCCAGGAAAACTATCTTTCTTTCTCAAGACAGAGATCAATACCTGAAACCATACATGACAACTATCTCATTGACTAACCTTTTCAAGTTCCAGATTAACACCTGTAACAAGCCAGGAAAACTATCTGTGGACGACTGATTGTAGATTAATACCTGTAACAAGCCAGGAAAACTATCTACATGAAGAGATTGAAGATTAATACATGTAACAAGCCAGGAAAACTATCTTTCTTTCTCAAGTCAGAGATCAATACCTGAAACCAGATAGGACAACTATCTCATCGACTAACCTTTTCAAGTTCCAGATTAATACCTGTAACAAGCCAGGAAAACTATCTGTGGACGACTGATTGTAGATTAATACCTATAACAAGCCATGAAAACTATCTACATGAAGAGATTGAAGATTAATACCTGTAACAAGCAAGGAAAACTATCTTTCTTTCTCAAGTCAGAGATTAATACCTGAAACCAGACAGGACAACTATCTCATTGACTAACCTTTTCAAGTTCTAGATTAATACCTGTAGCAAGCCAGGAAAACTATATGTGGACGACTGATTGTAGATTAATACCTGTAACAAGCCATGAAAACTATCTACATGAAGATATTGAAGATTAATACCTGTAACAATCCAGGAAAACTATCTTTCTTTCTCAAGTCAGATATTAATACCTGAAACCAGACAGGACAACTATCTCATCGACTACCCTTTTCAAGTTCCAGATTAATACTTGTAGCAAGCCAGGAAAACTATCTGTGGACGACTGATTGTAGATTAATACCTGTAACAAGCCAGGAAAACTATCTACATGAAGAGATTGAAGATTAATACCTGTAACAAGCCAGGAAAACTATCTTTCTTTCTCAAGTCGGAGATTAATACCTGAAACCAGACAGGACAACTATCTCATCGACTAACCTTTTAAAGTTCCAGATTAATACATGTAATAAGCCAGGAAAACTATCTGTGTATGGCTGATTGTAGATTAATACTTGTAACAAGCCAGGAAAACTATCTACATGAAGATATTGAAGATTAATACCTGTAACAAGCCAGGAAAACTATCTTTCTTTCTCAAGTCAGAGATCAATACCTGAAACCATACATGACAACTATCTCATCGACTAACCTTTTCAAGTTCTAGATTAATACCTGTAGCAAGCCAGGAAAACTATCTGTGGACGACTGATTGTAGATTAATACCTGTAACAAGCCAGGAAAACTATCTAAATGAAGATATTGAAGATTAATACCTGTAACAATCCAGGAAAACTATCTTTCTTTCTCAAGTCAGATATCAATACCTGAAACCAGACAGGATAACTACCTCATCGACTACCCTTTTCAAGTTCCAGATTAATACCTGTAGCAAGCCAGGAAAACTATCTGTGGACGACTAATTGTAGATTAATACCTGTAACAAGCCAGGAAAACTATCTACATGAAGATATTGAAGATTAATACCTGTAAAAAGCCAGGAAAACTATCTTTCTTTCTCAAGTCAGAGATCAATACCTGAAACCATACATGACAACTATCTCATTGACTAACCTTTTCAAGTTCCAGATTAACACCTGTAATAAGCCAGGAAAACTATCTGTGGACGACTGATTGTAGATTAATACCTGTAACAAGCCAGGAAAACTATCTACATGAAGAGATTGAAGATTAATACATGTAACAAGCCAGGAAAACTATCTTTCTTTCTCAAGTCAGAGATCAATACCTGAAACCAGATAGGACAACTATCTCATCGACTAACCTTTTCAAGTTCCAGATTAATACCTGTAACAAGCCAGGAAAACTATCTGTGGACGACTGATTGTAGATTAATACCTGTAACAAGCCATGAAAACTATCTACATGAAGAGATTGAAGATTAATACCTGTAACAAGCAAGGAAAACTATCTTTCTTTCTCAAGTCAGAGATTAATACCTGAAACCAGACAGGACAACTATCTCATCGACTAACCTTTTCAAGTTCTAGATTAATACCTGTAGCAAGCCAGGAAAACTATATGTGGACGACTGATTGTAGATTAATACCTGTAACAAGCCATGAAAACTATCTACATGAAGATATTGAAGATTAATACCTGTAACAATCCAGGAAAGCTATCTTTCTTTCTCAAGTCAGATATTAATACCTGAAACCAGACAGGACAACTATCTCATCGACTACCCTTTTCAAGTTCCAGATTAATACTTGTAGCAAGCCAGGAAAACTATTTGTGGACGACTGATTGTAGATTAATACCTGTAACAAGCCAGGAAAACTATCTACATAAAGAGATTGAAGATTAATACCTGTAACAAGCCAGGAAAACTATCTTTCTTTCTCAAGTCAGAGATCAATACCTGAAACCAGACAGGATAACTATCTCATTGACTAAACTTTTCAAGTTCTAGATTAATACCTGTAGCAAGCTAGGAAAACTATCTGTGGACGACTGATTGTAGATTAAATCTGTAACAAGCCAGGAAAACTATCTACATGAAGAGATTTAAGATTAATATCTGTAACAATCCATGAAAACTATCTTTATTTCTCAAGTCAGAGATTAATACCTGAAACCAGACAGGACAACTATCTCATCGACTAACCTTTTCAAGTTCCAGATTAGTACCTGTAACAAGCCAGGAAAACTATCTGTGGACGACTGATTGTAGATTAATACCTGTAACAAGCCAGGAAAACTATCTACATGAAGATATTGAAGATTAATACCTGTAACAAGCCAGGAAAACTATCTTTCTTTCTCAAGTCAGAGATCAATACCTGAAACCATACATGACAACTATCTCATTGACTAACCTTTTCAAGTTCCAGATTAACACCTGTAACAAGCCAGGAAAACTATCTGTGGACGACTGATTGTAGATTAATACCTGTAACAAGCCAGGAAAACTATCTATATGAAGAGATTGAAGATTAATACCTGTAACAAGCCAGGAAAACTATCTTTCTTTCTCAAGTCAGAGATCAATACCTGAAACCAGATAGGATAACTATCTCATCGACTAACCTTTTCAAGTTCCAGATTAATACTTGTAACAAGCCAGGAAAACTATCTTTGGACGACTGATTGTAGATTAATACCTGTAACAAGCCAGGAAAACTATCTACATGAAGATATTGAAGATTAATACCTGTAACAAGCCAGGAAAACTATCTTTCTTTCTCAAGTCAGAGATCAATACCTGAAACCATACATGACAACTATCTCACTGACTAACCTTTTCAAGTTCCAGATTAACACCTGTAACAAGCCAGGAAAACTATCTGTGGACGACTGATTGTAGATTAATACCTGTAACAAGCCAGGAAAACTATCTACATGAAGAGATTGAAGATTAATACCTGTAACAAGCCAGGAAAACTATCTTTATTTCTCAAGTCAGAGATCAATACCTGAAACCAGATAGGACAACTATCTCATCGACTAACCTTTTCAAGTTCCAGATTAATACCTGTAACAAGCCAGGAAAACTATCTGTGGACGACTGATTGTAGATTAATACCTGTAACAAGCCAGGAAAACTATCTACATGAAGAGATTGAAGATTAATACCTGTAACAAGCAAGGAAAACTATCTTTCTTTCTCAAGTCAGAGATTAATACCTGAAACCAGACAGGAAAACTATCTCATCGACTAACCTTTTCAAGTTCTAAATTAATACCTGTAGCAAGCAAGGAAAACTATCTGTGGACGACTGATTGTAGATTAATACCTGTAACAAGCCATGAAAACTATCTACATGAAGATATTGAAGATTAATACCTGTAACAATCCAGGAAAACTATCTTTCTTTCTCAATTCAGATATTAGTACCTGAAACCAGACAAGACAACTATCTTATCGACTACCCTTTTCAAGTTCCAGATTAATACATGTAGCAAGCCAGGAAAACTATCTGTGGACGACTGATTGTAGATTAATACCTGTATCAAGCCAGGAAAACTATCTACATGAAGAGATTGAAGATTAATACCTGTAACAAGCCAGGAAAACTATCTTTCTTTCTCAAGTCAGAGATTAATACCTGAAACCAGACAGGACAACTATCACATCGACTAACCTTTTCAAGTTCTAGATTTATACCTGTAGCAAGCCAGGAAAACTATCTGTGGACGACTGATTGTAGATTAATACGTGTAACAAGCCAGGAAAACTATCTACATGAAGATATTGAAGATTAATACCTGTAACAAGCCAGGAAAACTATCTTTCTTTCTCAAGTCAGAGATCAATACCTGAAACCATACACGACAACTATCTCATTGACTAACCTTTTCAAGTTCCAGATTAACACCTTTAACAAGCCAGGAAAACTATCTGTGGACGACTGATTGTAGATTAATACCTGTAACAAGCCAGGAAAACTATCAACATGAAGAGATTGAAGATTAATACCTGTAACAAGCCAGGAAAACTATCTTTCTTTCTCAAGTAAGAGATTAATACCTGAAACCAGATAGGACAACTATCTCATCGACTAACCTTTTCAAGTTCCAGATTAATACCTGTAGCAAGCCAGGAAAACTTTATGTGGACGATTGATTGTAGATTAATACCTGTAACAAGCCAGGAAAACTATCTACATGAAGAGATTGAAGATTAATATCTGTAACAAGCCAGGAAAACTATCTTTCTTTCTCAAGTCAGAGATTAATACCTGAAACCAGACAGGACAACTATCTCATCGACTACCCTTTTCAAGTTCCAGATTAATACCTGTAGCAAGCCAGGAAAACTATCTGTGGATGACTGATTGTAGATTAATACCTGTAACAAGCCAGGAAAACTATCTACATGAAGAGATTGAAGATTAATACCTGTAACAAGCCAGGAAAACTATCTTTCTTTCTCAAGTCAGAGATTAATACCTGAAACCATACAGGACAACTATCTCATCGACTAACCTTTTCAAGTTCCAGATTAATACCTGTAACAAGCCAGGAAAACTATCTTTCTTTCTAAAGTCAGAGATCAATACCTGAAACCATACATGACAACTATCTCATTGACTAACCTTTTCAAGTTCCAGATTAACACCTGTAACAAGCCAGAAAAACTATATGTGGACGACTGATTGTAGATTAATACCTGTAACAAGCCAGGAAAACTATCTACATGAAGATATTGAAGATTAATACCTGTAACAAGCCAGGAAAACTATCTTTCTTTCTCAAGTCAGAGATCAATACCTGAAACCAGATAGGACAACTATCTCATCGACTAACCTTTTCAAGTTCCAGATTAATACCTGTAACAAGCCAGGAAAACTATCTATGGACGACTGATTGCAGATTAATACCTGTAACAAGCCAGAAAAACTATCTACATGAAGAGATTGAAGATTAATACCTGTAACAAGCAAGGAAAACTATCTTTCTTTCTCAAGTCAGAGATTAAGACCTGAAACCAGACAGGACAACTATCTCATCGACTAACCTTTTCAAGTTCTAGATTAATACCTGTAGCAAGCCAGGAAAACTATCTGTGGACGACTGATTGTAGATTAATACCTGTAACAAGCCATGAAAACTATCTACATGAAGATATTGAAGATTAATACCTGTAACAATCCAGGAAAACTATCTTTCTTTCTCAAGTCAGATATTAATACCTGAAACCAGACAGGACAACTATCTCATCGACTACCCTTTTCAAGTTCCAGATTAATACCTGTAGCAAGCCAGGAAAACTATCTGTGGACGACTGATTGTAGATTAATACCTGTAACAAGCCAGGAAAACTATCTACATGAAGAGATTGAAGATTAATACCTGTAACAAGCCAGGAAAACTATCTTTCTTTCTCAAGTCAGAGATTAATACCTGAAACCAGACAGGACAACTATCTCATCGACTAACCTTTTCAAGTTCTAGATTAATACGTGTAGCAAGCCAGGAAAACTATCTGTGGACGACTGATTGTAGATTAATTCGTGTAACAAGCCAGGAAAACTATCTACATGAAGATATTGAAGATTAATACCTGTAACAAGCCAGGAAAACTATCTTTCTTTCTCAAGTCAGAGATCAATACCTGAAACCATACACGACAACTATCTCATTGACTAACCTTTTCAAGTTCCAGATTAACACCTTTAACAAGCCAGGAAAACTATCTGTGGACGACTGATTGTAGATTAATACCTGTAACAAGCCAGGAAAACTATCAACATGAAGAGATTGAAGATTAATACCTGTAACAAGCCAGGAAAACTATCTTTCTTTCTCAAGTCAGAGATTAATACCTGAAACCAGATAGGACAACTATCTCATCGACTAACCTTTTCTAGTTCCAGATTAATAACTGTAGCAAGCCAGGAAAACTTTATGTGGACGATTGATTGTAGATTAATACCTGTAACAAGCCTGGAAAACTATCTACATGAAGAGATTGAAGATTAATATTTGTAACAAGCCAGGAAAACTATCTTTCTTTCTCAAGTCAGAGATTAATACCTGAAACCAGACAGGACAACTATCTCATCGACTACCCTTTTCAAGTTCCAGATTAATACCTGTAGCAAGCCAGGAAAACTATCTGTGGATGACTAATTGTAGATTAATACCTGTAACAAGCCAGGAAAACTATCTACATGAAGAGATTGAAGATTAATACCTGTAACAAGCCAGGAAAACTATCTTTCTTTCTCAAGTCAGAGATTAATACCTGAAACCAGACAGGACAACTATCTCATCGACTAACCTTTTCAAGTTCCAGATTAATACCTGTAACAAGCCAGGAAAACTATCTTTCTTTCTCAAGTCAGAGATCAATACCTGAAACCATACATGACAACTATCTCATTGACTAACCTTTTCAAGTTCCAGATTAACACCTGTAACAAGCCAGAAAAACTATATGTGGACGACTGATTGTAGATTAATACCTGTAACAAGCCAGGAAAACTATCTACATGAAGATATTGAAGATTAATACCTGTAACAAGCCAGGAAAACTATCTTTCTTTCTCAAGTCAGAGATCAATACCTGAAACCAGATAGGACAACTATCTCATCGACTAACCTTTTCAAGTTCCAGATTAATACCTGTAACAAGCCAGGAAAACTATCTGTGGACGACTGATTGTAGATTAATACCTGTAACAAGCCAGGAAAACTATCTACATGAAGAGATTGAAGATTAATACCTGTAACAAGCAAGGAAAACTATCTTTCTTTCTCAAGTCAGAGATTAAGACCTGAAACCAGACAGGACAACTATCTCATCGACTAACCTTTTCAAGTTCTAGATTAATACCTGTAGCAAGCCAGGAAAACTATCTGTGGACGACTGATTGTAGATTAATACCTGTAACAAGCCATGAAAACTATCTACATGAAGATATTGAAGATTAATACCTGTAACAATCCAGGAAAACTATCTTTCTTTCTCAAGTCAGATATTAATACCTGAAACCAGACAGGACAACTATCTCATCGACTACCCTTTTCAAGTTCTAGATTAATACCTATAGCAAGCCAGGAAAACTATCTGTGGACGACTGATTGTAGATTAATACCTGTAACAAGCCAGGAAAACTATCTACATGAAGATATTGAAGATTAATACCTGTAACAAGCCAGGAAAACTATCTTTCTTTCTCAAGTCAGAGATCAATACCTGAAACCATACATGACAACTATCTCATTGACTAACCTTTTCAAGTTCCAGATTAACACCTGTAACAAGCCAGGAAAACTATCTGTGGACGACTGATTGTAGATTAATACCTGTAACAAGCCAGGAAAACTATCTACATGAAGAGATTGAAGATTAATACCTGTAACAAGCCAGGAAAACTATCTTTCTTTCTCAAGTCAGAGATCAATACCTGAAACCAGATAGGACAACTATCTCATCGACTAACCTTTTCAAGTTCCAGATTAATACCTGTAACAAGCAAGGAAAACTATCTGTGGACGACTGATTGTAGATTAATACCTGTAACAAGCCAGGAAAACTATCTACATGAAGATATTGAAGATTAATACCTGTAACAAGCAAGGAAAACTATCTTTCTTTCTCAAGTCAGAGATTAATACCTGAAACTAGACAGGACAACTATCTCATCGACTAACCTTTTCAAGTTCTAGATTAATACCTGTAGCACGCCAGGAAAACTATCTATGGACGACTGATTGTAGATTAATACCTGTAACAAGCCATGAAAACTATCTACATGAAGATATTGAAGATTAATACCTGTAACAATCTAGGAAAACTATCTTTCTTTCTCAAGTCAGATATTAATACCTGAAACCAGACAGGACAACTATCTCATCGACTACCCTTTTCAAGTTCCAGATTAATACCTGTAGCAAGCCAGGAAAACTATCTGTGGACGACTGATTGTAGATTAATACCTGTAACAAGCCAGGAAAACTATCTACATGAAGAGATTGAAGATTAATACCTGTAACAAGCAAGGAAAACTATCTTTCTTTCTCAAGTCAGAGATTAAGACCTGAAACCAGACAGGACAACTATCTCATCGACTAACCTTTTCAAGTTCTAGATTAATACCTGTAGCAAGCCAGGAAAACTATCTGTGGACGACTGATTGTAGATTAATACCTGTAACAAGCCATGAAAACTATCTACATGAAGATATTGAAGATTAATACCTGTAACAATCTAGGAAAACTATCTTTCTTTCTCAAGTCAGATATTAATACCTGAAACCAGACAGGACAACTATCTCATCGACTACCCTTTTCAAGTTCCAGATTAATACCTGTAGCAAGCCAGGAAAACTATCTGTGGACGACTGATTGTAGATTAATACCTGTAACAAGCCAGGAAAACTATCTACATGAAGATATTGAAGATTAATACCTGTAACAAGCCAGGAAAACTATCTTTCTTTCTCAAGTCAGAGATCAATACCTGAAACCATACATGACAACTATCTCATTGACTAACCTTTTCAAGTTCCAGATTAACACCTGTAACAAGCCAGGAAAACTATCTGTGGACGACTGATTGTAGATTAATACCTGTAACAAGCCAGGAAAACTATCTACATGAAGAGATTGAAGATTAATACCTGTAACAAGCCAGGAAAACTATCTTTCTTTCTCAAGTCAGAGATCAATAACTGAAACCAGATAGGACAACTATCTCATCGACTAACCTTTTCAAGTTACAGATTAATACCTGTAACAAGCAAGGAAAACTATCTGTGGACGACTGATTGTAGATTAATACCTGTAACAAGCCAGGAAAACTATCTACATGAAGATATTGAAGATTAATACCTGTAACAAGCAAGGAAAACTATCTTTCTTTCTCAAGTCAGAGATTAATACCTGAAACCAGACAGGACAACTATCTCATCGACTAACCTTTTCAAGTTCTAGATTAATACCTGTAGCACGCCAGGAAAACTATCTATGGACGACTGATTGTAGATTAATACCTGTAACAAGCCATGAAAACTATCTACATGAAGATATTGAAGATTAATACCTGTAACAATCTAGGAAAACTATCTTTCTTTCTCAAGTCAGATATTAATACCTGAAACCAGACAGGACAACTATCTCATCGACTACCCTTTTCAAGTTCCAGATTAATACCTGTAGCAAGCCAGGAAAACTATCTGTGGACGACTGATTGTAGATTAATACCTGTAACAAGCCATGAAAACTATCTACATGAAGATATTGAAGATTAATACCTGTAACAATCCAGGAAAACTATCTTTCTTTCTCAAGTCAGATATTAATACCTGAAACCAGACAGGACAACTATCTCATCGACTACCCTTTTCAAGTTCCTGATTAATACCTGTAGCAAGCCAGGAAAACTATCTGTGGACGACTGATTGTAGATTAATACCTGTAACAAGCCAGGAAAACTATCTACATGAAGAGATTGAAGATTAATACCTGTAACAAGCAAGGAAAACTATCTTTCTTTGTCAAGTCACAGATCAATACCTGAAACCATACATGACAACTATCTCATTGACTAACCTTTTCAAGTTCCAGATTAACACCTGTAACAAGCCAGGAAAACTATCTGTGGACGACTGATTGTAGATTAATACCTGTAACAAGCCAGGAAAACTATCTACATGAAGAGATTGAAGATTAATACCTGTAACAAGCCAGGAAAACTATCTTTCTTTCTCAAGTCAGAGATCAATACCTGAAACCAGATAGGATAACTATCTCATCGACTAACCTTTTCAAGTTCCAGATTAATACCTGTAACAAGCCAGGAAAACTATCTTTGGACGACTGATTGTAGATTAATACCTGTAACAAGCCAGGAAAACTATCTACATGAAGATATTGAAGATTAATACCTGTAACAAGCCAGGAAAACTATCTTTCTTTCTCAAGTCAGAGATCAATACCTGAAACCATACATGACAACTATCTCATTGACTAACCTTTTCAAGTTCCAGATTAACACCTGTAACAAGCCAGGAAAACTATCTGTGGACGACTGATTGTAGATTAATACCTGTAACAAGCCAGGAAAACTATCTACATGAAGAGATTGAAGATTAATACCTGTAACAAGCCAGGAAAACTATCTTTATTTCTCAAGTCAGAGATCAATACCTGAAACCAGATAGGACAACTATCTCATCGACTAACCTTTTCAAGTTCCAGATTAATACCTGTAACAAGCCAGGAAAACTATCTGTGGACGACTGATTGTAGATTAATACCTGTAACAAGCCAGGAAAACTATCTACATGAAGATATTGAAGATTAATACCTGTAACAAGCAAGGAAAACTATCTTTCTTTCTCAAGTCAGAGATTAATACCTGAAACCAGACAGGAAAACTATCTCATCGACTAACCTTTTCAAGTTCTAGATTAATACCTGTAGCAAGCAAGGAAAACTATCTGTGGACGACTGATTGTAGATTAATACCTGTAACAAGCCATGAAAACTATCTACATGAAGATATTGAAGATTAATACCTGTAACAATCCAGGAAAACTATCTTTCTTTCTCAAGTCAGATATTAATACCTGAAACCAGACAAGACAACTATCACATCGACTACCCTTTTCAAGTTCTAGATTAATACCTGTAGCAAGCCAGGAAAACTATCTGTGGACGACTGATTGTAGATTAATACGTGTAACAAGCCAGGAAAACTATCTACATGAAGATATTGAAGATTAATACCTGTAACAAGCCAGGAAAACTATCTTTCTTTCTCAAGTCAGAGATCAATACCTGAAACCATACACGACAACTATCTCATTGACTAACCTTTTCAAGTTCCAGATTAACACTTTTAACAAGCCAGGAAAACTATCTGTGGACGACTGATTGTAGATTAATACCTGTAACAAGCCAGGAAAACTATCAACATGAAGAGATTGAAGATTAATACCTGTAACAAGCCAGGAAAACTATCTTTCTTTCTCAAGTCAGAGATTAATACCTGAAACCAGATAGGACCACTATCTCATCGACTAACCTTTTCAAGTTCCAGATTAATACCTGTAGAAAGCCAGGAAAACTTTATGTGGACGATTGATTGTAGATTAATACCTGTAACAAGCCAGGAAAACTATCTACATGAAGAGATTGAAGATTAATATCTGTAACAAGCCAGGAAAACTATCTTTCTTTCTCAAGTCAGAGATTAATACCTGAAACCAGACAGGACAACTATCTCATCGACTACCCTTTTCAAGTTCCAGATTAATACCTGTAGCAAGCCAGGAAAACTATCTGTGGATGACTGATTGTAGATTAATACCTGTAACAAGACAGGAAAACTATCTACATGAAGAGATTGAAGATTAATACCTGTAACAAGCCAGGAAAACTATCTTTCTTTCTCAAGTCAGAGATTAATACCTGAAACCAGACAGGACAACTATCTCATCGACTAACCTTTTCAAGTTCCAGATTAATACCTGTAACAAGCCAGGAAAACTATCTTTCTTTCTCAAGTCAGAGATCAATACCTGAAACCATACATGACAACTATCTTATTGACTAACCTTTTCAAGTTCCAGATTAACACCTGTAACAAGCCAGAAAAACTATATGTGGACGACTGATTGTAGATTAATACCTGTAACAAGCCAGGAAAACTATCTACATGAAGATATTGAAGATTAATACCTGTAACAAGCCAGGAAAACTATCTTTCTTTCTCAAGTCAGAGATCAATACCTGAAACTAGATAGGACAACTATCTCATCGACTAACCTTTTCAAGTTCCAGATTAATACCTGTAACAAGCCAGGAAAACTATCTGTGGACGACTGATTGTAGATTAATACCTGTAACAAGCCAGGAAAACTATCTACATGAAGAGATTGAAGATTAATACCTGTAACAAGCAAGGAAAACTATCTTTCTTTCTCAAGTCAGAGATTAAGACCTGAAACCAGACAGGACAACTATCTCATCGACTAACCTTTTCAAGTTCTAGATTAATACCTGTAGCAAGCCAGGAAAACTATCTGTGGACGACTGATTGTAGATTAATACCTGTAACAAGCCATGAAAACTATCTACATGAAGATATTGAAGATTAATACCTGTAACAATCCAGGAAAACTATCTTTCTTTCTCAAGTCAGATATTAATACCTGAAACCAGACAGGACAACTATCTCATCGACTACCCTTTTCAAGTTCCAGATTAATACCTGTAGCAAGCCAGGAAAACTATCTGTGGACGACTGATTGTAGATTAATACCTGTAACAAGCTAGGAAAACTATCTACATGAAGATATTGAAGATTAATACGTGTAACAAGCCAGGAAAACTATCTTTCTTTCTCAAGTCAGAGATCAATACCTGAAACCAGATAGGACAACTATCTCATCGACTAACCTTTTCAAGTTCTAGATTAATACCTGTAACAAGCCAGGAAAACTATCTGTGGACGACTGATTGTAGATTAATACCTGTAACAAGCCATGAAAACTATCTACATGAAGAGATTGAAGATTAATACCTGTAACAAGCAAGGAAAACAATCTTTCTTTCTCAAGTCAGAGATTAATACCTGAAACCAGACAGGACAACTATCTCATCGACTAACCTTTTCAAGTTCTAGATTAATACCTGTAGCAAGCCAGGAAAACTATATGTGGACGACTGATTGTAGATTAATACCTGTAACAAGCCATGAAAACTATCTACATGAAGATATTGAAGATTAATACCTGTAACAATCCAGGAAAACTATCTTTCTTTCTCAAGTCAGATATTAATACCTGAAACCAGACAGGACAACTATCTCATCGACTACCCTTTTCAAGTTCCAGATTAATACTTGTAGCAAGCCAGGAAAACTATTTGTGGACGACTGATTGTAGATTAATACCTGTAACAAGCCAGGAAAACTATCTACATAAAGAGATTGAAGATTAATACCTGTAACAAGCCAGGAAAACTATCTTTCTTTCTCAAGTCAGATATTAATACCTGAAACCAGACAGGACAACTATCTCATCGACTACCCTTTTCAAGTTCCAGATTAATACCTGTAGCAAGCCAGGAAAACTATCTATGGACGGCTGATTGTAGATTAATACCTGTAACAAGCCAGGAAAACTATCTACATGAAGAGATTGAAGATTAATACCTGTAACAAGCCAGTAAAACTATCTTTCTTTCTCAAGTCAGAGATTAATACCTGAAACCAGACAGGACAACTATCTCATCGACTAACCTTTTCAAGTTCCAGATTAATACCTGTAACAAGCCAGGAAAACTATCTGTGGACGACTGATTGTAGATTAATACCTGTAACAAGCCAGGAAAACTATCTACATGAAGATATTGAAGATTAATACCTGTAACAAGCCAGGAAAACTATCTTTCTTTCTCAAGTCAGAGATCAATACCTGAAACCATACATGACAACTATCTCATTGACTAACCTTTTCAAGTTCCAGATTAACACCTGTAACAAGCCAGGAAAACTATCTGTGGACGACTGATTGTAGATTAATACCTGTAACAAGCCAGGAAAACTATCTACATGAAGAGATTGAAGATTAATACCTGTAACAAGCCAGGAAAACTATCTTTCTTTCTCAAGTCAGAGATCAATACCTGAAACCAGATAGGACAACTATCTCATCGACTAACCTTTTCAAGATCCAGATTAATACCTGTAACAAGCCAGGAAAACTATCTGTGGACGACTGATTGTAGATTAATACTTGTAACAAGCTAGGAAAACTATCTACATGAAGATATTTAAGATTAATACCTGTAACAAGCCAGGAAAACTATCTTTCTTTCTCAAGTCAGAGATTAATACCTGAAACCAGATAGGACAACTATCTCATCGACTAACCTTTTCAAGTTCCAGATTAATACCTGTAGCAAGCCAGGAAAACTTTATATGGACGATTGATTGTAGATTAATACCTGTAACAAGCCAGGAAAACTATCTACATGAAGAGATTGAAGATTAATATCTGTAACAAGCCAGGAAAACTATCTTTCTTTCTCAAGTCAGAGATTAATACCTGAAACCAGACAGGACAACTATCTCATTGACTAACCTTTTCAAGTTCCAGATTAATACATGTAACAAGCCAGGAAAACTATCTGTGGACGACTGATTGTAGATTAATACGTGTAACAAGCTCGGAAAACTATCTACATGAAGAGATTGAAGATTAATACTTGTAACAAGCTAGGAAAACTATCTTTCTTTCTCAAGTCAGAGATCAATACCTGAAACCAGACAGGACAACTATCTCATCGACTAACCTTTTCAAGTTCCAGATTAACACCTGTAACAAGCCAGGAAAACTATCTGTGGACGACTGATTGTAGATTAATACCTGTAACAAGCCAGGAAAACTATCTACATAAAGAGATTGAAGATTAATACCTGTAACAAGCCAGGAAAACTATCTTTCTTTCTCAAGTCAGAGATCAATACCTGAAACCAGACAGGATAACTATCTCATTGACTAAGCTTTTCAAGTTCCAGATTAATACCTGTAGCAAGCTAGGAAAACTATCTGTGGACGACTGATTGTAGATTAATACCTGTAACAAGCCAGGAAAACTATCTACATGAAGAGATTTAAGATTAATATCTGTAATAATCCATGAAAACTATCTTTCTTTCTCAAGTCAGAGATTAATACCTGAAACCAGACAGGACAACTATCTCATCGACTAACCTTTTCAAGTTCCAGATTAATACCTGTAACAAGCCAGGAAAACTATCTGTGGACGACTGATTGTAGATTAATACCTGTAACAAGCCAGGAAAACTATCTACATGAAGATATTGAAGATTAATACCTGTAACAAGCCAGGAAAACTATCTTTCTTTCTCAAGTCAGAGATCAATACCTGAAACCATACATGACAACTATCTCATTGACTAACCTTTTCAAGTTCCAGATTAACACCTGTAACAAGCCAGGAAAACTATATGTGGACGACTGATTGTAGATTAATACCTGTAACAAGCCAGGAAAACTATCTACATGAAGAGATTGAAGATTAATACCTGTAACAAGCCAGGAAAACTATCTTTCTTTCTCAAGTCAGAGATCAATACCTGAAACCAGATAGGACAACTATCTCATCGACTAACCTTTTCAAGTTCCAGATTAATACCTGTAACAAGCCAGGAAAACTATCTGTGGACGACTGGTTGTAGATTAATACCTGTAACAAGCCAGGAAAACTATCTACATGAAGATATTGAAGATTAATAACTGTAACAAGCCAGGAAAACTATCTTTCTTTCTCAAGTCAGAGATCAATACCTGAAACCATACATGACAACTATCTCATTTACTAACCTTTTCAAGTTCCAGATTAACACTTGTAACAAGCCAGGAAAACTATCTGTGGACGACTGATTGTAGATTAATACCTGTAACAAGCCAGGAAAACTATCTACATGAAGAGATTGAAGATTAATACCTGTAACAAGCCAGGAAAACTATCTTTCTTTCTCAAGTCAGAGATCAATACCTGAAACCAGATAGGACAACTATCTCATCGACTAACCTTTTCAAGTTCCAGATTAATACCTGTAACAAGCCAGGAAAACTATCTGTGGACGACTGATTGTAGATTAATACCTGTAACAAGCCAAGAAAACTATCTACATGAAGAGATTAAAGATTAATACCTGTAACAAGCAAGGAAAACTATCTTTCTTTCTCAAGTCAGAGATTAATACCTGAAACCATACAGGACAACTATCTCATCGACTAACCTTTTCAAGTTCTAGATTAATACCTGTAGCAATCCAGGAAAACTATCTATGGACGACTGATTGTAGATTAATACCTGTGACAAGCCATGAAAACTATCTACATGAAGATATTGAAGATTAATACCTGTAACAATCCAGGAAAACTATCTTTCTTTCTCAAGTCAGATATTAATACCTGAAACCAGACAGGACAACTATCTCATCGACTACCCTTTTCAAGTTCCAGATTAATACCTGTAGCAAGCCAGGAAAACTATCTGTGGACGACTGATTATAGATTAATACCTGTAACAAGCCAGGAAAACTATCTACATGAAGAGATTGAAGATTAATACCTGTAACAAGCCAGGAAAACTATCTTTCTTTCTCAAGTCAGAGATTAATACCTGAAACCAGACAGGACAACTATCTCATCGACTAACCTTTTCAAGTTCCATATTAATACCTGTAACAAGCCAGGAAAACTATCTGTGGACGACTGATTGTAGATTAATACTTGTAACAAGCCAGGAAAACTATCTACATGAAGATATTGAAGATTAATACTTGTAACAAGCCAGGAAAACTATCTTTCTTTCTCAAGTCAGAGATCAATACCTGAAACCATACATGACAACTATCTCATTGACTAACCTTTTCAAGTTCCAGATTAACAACTGTAACAAGCCAGGAAAACTATCTGTGGACGACTGATTGTAGATTAATACCTGTAACAAGCCAGGAAAACTATCTACATGAAGAGATTGAAGATTAATACCTGTAACAAGCCAGGAAAACTATCTTTCTTTCTCAAGTCAGAGATCAATACCTGAAACCAGATAGGACAACTATCTCATCGACTAACCTTTTCAAGTTCCAGATTAATACCTGTTACAAGCCAGGAAAACTATCTGTGGACGACTGATTGTAGATTAATACTTGTAACAAGCCAGGAAAACTATCTACATGAAGATATTGAAGATTAATACCTATAACAAGCCAGAAAAACTATCTTTCTTTCTCAAGTCAGAGATCAATACCTGAAACCATACATGACAACTATCTCATTGACTAACCTTTTCAAGTTCCAGATTAACACCTTTAACAAGCCAGGAAAACTATCTGTGGACGAGTGATTGTAGATTAATACCTGTAACAAGCCAGGAAAACTATCTACATGAAGAGATTGAAGATTAATACCTGTAACAAGCCAGGAAAACTATCTTTCTTTCTCAAGTCAGAGATTAATACCTGAAACCAAATAGGACAACTATCTCATCGACTAACCTTTTCAAGTTCCAGATTAATACCTGTAGCAAGCCAGGAAAACTTTATGTGGACGATTGATTGTAGATTAATACCTGTAACAAGCCAGGAAAACTATCTACATGAAGAGATTGAAGATTAATATCTGTAACAAGCCAGGAAAACTATCTTTCTTTCTCAAGTCAGAGATTAATACCTGAAACCAGACAGGACAACTATCTCATTGACTAACCTTTTCAAGTTCCAGATTAATACATGTAACAAGCCAGGAAAACTATATGTGGATGACTGATTGTAGATTAATACCTGTAACAAGCCCGAAAAACTATCTACATGAAGAGATTGAAGATTAATACTTGTAACAAGCTAGGAAAACTATCTTTCTTTCTCAAGTCAGAGATCAATACCTGAAACCAGACAGGACAACTATCTCATCGACTAACCTTTTAAAGTTCCAGATTAACACCTGTAACAAGCCAGGAAAACTATCTGTGGACGACTGATTGTAGATTAATACCTGTAACAAGCCAGGAAAACTATCTACATAAAGAGATTGAAGATTAATACATGTAACAAGCCAGGAAAACTATCTTTCTTTCTCAAGTCAGAGATCAATACCTGAAACCAGACAGGATAACTATCTCATTGACTAAACTTTTCAAGTTCCAGATTAATACTTGTAGCAAGCTAGGAAAACTATCTGTGGACGACTGATTGTAGATTAATACCTGTAACAAGCCAGGAAAACTATCTACATGAAGAGATTTAAGATTAATATCTGTAACAATCCATGAAAACTATCTTTCTTTCTCAAGTAAGAGATTAATACCTGAAACCAGACAGGACAACTATCTCATTGACTAACCTTTTCAAGTTCCAGATTAATACCTGTAACAAGCCAGGAAAACTATCTGTGGACGACTGATTATAGATTAATACCTGTAACAAGCTAGGAAAACTATCTATATGAAGAGATTGAAGATTAATACCTGAACAAGCTAGGAAAACTATCTTTCTTTCTCAAGTCAGAGATCAATACCCGAAACCAGACAGGACAAATATCTACTCTACCAGCTCAAATAATTCAACCTCCTGATACAGTACATATACACTCCAGACACAGAAGTCATTCTGTCACTTATTCAGATTCAAGGACAAATACAGTTCAGATACGTTCCAAATACAGACACCATTCTGATTCTTATTCTGTCGAGTTACAACCAAACAATCTTGGATGGCATCTTCAAGCCCATCTCCAACAAGTTTCTAACAACCTTCCAAATGGCATCTTTAAGCCCATTTCCATGCACAACCTCTACATCACGTCATTAAAATCCCCAGCGGAGCTGAAGCTTTCAACCCACAGTGGAAATCATTCGGTTTCTCTAATTCCCCAACAAGTTATCTTAGAGCCTAGATTCGACCAGATAATAGTTAACCGTTAACAGAATGAAGATTCTCATCCTTAAAACCTCAGAAGATTGGCATACTCCCAAGCTCCTGATACTGTTAACAGAATGAAGATTCTCATTTTTTCTTCCCCAGTAGATTGGTATACTCCCAAGCTCCTGATACCGTTAACAGAATGAAGATTCTCATCCTTAAAACCTTAGAAGATTGGCATACTTCCAAGCTCCTGATACCGTTAACAGAATGAAGATTCTCATTCTTGCTTCCCCAGTAGATTGGTATACTCCCAAGCTCCTGATATTCCCAACAGAATGAAGATTCTCATTCTCAAAGTGGCATACAACCTGAATTCCTGGTATTCCCGACAGAATGAAGATTCTCATTCTCAAAGTGGTATACAACCTAAACACCTGAACTTCTTCCAAACAGGAATAAGCTTTTCCCCAGAGTCCTGAGCTTACTCTCCAGGAAGATAGTTACTCCCCAACAGTACAACTACTCCCCAGAGAGTTCTTACTCCCCAACAAAATCAAGATTCTCATCCTTGATTCTCCAGTGAAGTTTCCAGAACCCTCTTTACTCTCAGCATAAATTTGTCAGAGTTTTTAATCCCCTACAGATCGAAGATTCTCGTTCTTAACTCCTTAGCCCAAATTCCCCTAGCAGAATGAAGATTCTCAATCTCAATTCCCCAGCGGAGTTCTCCTCAAACGACAAAACAAGAATCCCCAGTAGAGTGGCATATAATCCAAACTCCTGACTTTCCCCAGCAGCAGTCAAGGATTTATTTTCCCTGACAGTGGTCAAAGATTTTATTATCTCTAGCTATCTAGGATTTATCTTCCTCAGCAAGACAACCCATCAGCTCACATGCGCATACATTGCATTCATATATCATAAACATTGATAAAACAAGTTCTATTGCATCATACATATCATGCAACATAACTTTGTGTTTCAGCTAACGTTTTACCCTTTTCAGGATGAGATTAAATGCTATCTTTAACCAAAATTCAAAGGATTCAGATACAGTCCATATACGCTCCAGATACGGTAGCCATGCTGATCACTCATGTTGATGTTCCTTAGCTTGGATACGCTCGCCACGGCAGCTATACCCTTGCTCTTACAGATTCAGATACAGTCTAGATACGCTCCAAATACGGTAGCCACGCTGATCACTCATGCTGATGTTCCCTAGCTTGGATACGGTCGCCACGGCAGCTATACCCTTTCTCTTTCAGATCCAGTTACAAGCTTGAATACGCTCCAGATGTGGTAGATATACCCTTGCTCGTACAGATTCAATCTCCAGATCGAGTTCAGATACGTTCCAGACACGGATACCATTCTGACACTCATATTTTCTGACCTACAAGATACAGGTCAATAGACATTCTTGGATGGTATCTTTAAGCCCATCTCCGACAAGGTTTTGTCACATCTCCAAATGGCATATTTAAGCCCATTCCCTCAGCTGCTTTGACGAGTGCAAATTTAGGGGCACTCTAGTGTCCAATCATCTTTTACCTTCGAGTCATGAACGACAAACTCACCAATCTAACACTTCAGGTTCAAGAAGATTGAACAGGGGCAACTGTTGTACCCCAAAACTTGCCCTCCCTTTTTTACAAGAAATCACAATCCTAGGGGTTTTTTCTGATTTTTAAGATTGGCTCAAGAATCAATCAAACAGACTTTTCTTTAGCAGTCAATCAAGAATCAGGGTTGTCTCTCGCATTTCTCAGAAGAATTTGAATCCTCAGAAATTCAGTTATTTGTTACATTGTTTTCACGCTTGTTCAAATTTATTGGTTGTTCTCAAGGCTTGATTAATCTGGGATGATAGATAGGAGCTGAAACTGTCTAATCCGGATTAACCAGATGATGTGTGTCTGTTAAAACATCTTTATGTTAATGGAATGAAAGGTTTTCCGGTTAATGGAATGCTTGTTTGTTTATTATACAAAGCGTATTGTGGTTGGAATACTGATGCGAGGTTACAAGACTGCAAAGTTTTTGTTTACTTGGAATTTAAGTTATCTGGATTAAAATTGTTGAAATGCAGTTTCAATTATTTTTATTTAAGAGTCTTAAATAATTAAGTGAACATGCAAGGAAGAAGGGCAAGATATTTGACAGTAGAAAATTCTTTTGGATAAAGACTTTTTATTCACTTCAAATGTTGTTACAAAATTATTTGAATATTGTAAGTTTACAACTTATAGTATTTAAAATAATAATTGTTTACAATAATTGGAAAATAAATCTAAGCCTAATCTCCTAAGCTTCAAGTGCTCCCATGCTCAAGGTCTTTGGTTCCTACTGCTTTGTCGCTGTCCAAGTTGCATTTACCTGAAAAAGAAGGAAGAAAAGAAAATTAGTACAAGAATTTTCAAATGAAAAGAAAGAAAAGAAAGTCATCATTAAAGTTTGTCGGCCGGAATCAGAATGGTATTTGTTCATCATGTTTTTATTTTTCTCTTTGCAAATCACAAGAAGATTTCTCTTCTTGGTTCACAAAGAGAAAAGTAAAAAATAAAATGCAAGCATACAAATTGGTTCAAATGCAAAAACATGGGCCATGCTGTACAAAGTAAGGTACAAGGCTGCATACAAAGCAAAACTATGCCAAACTATACCCAAACTGAATACCAACTGCAGTAACCAAACCAAATGCAACAAGGTGCCAAGCATGTCAAACTAGATGCAAACTGTCAAGGCAAAGTACACAATGCAGAAAGTATAACAGCAATAGCAGGTAATATAATGCAGAAGAAAACCAAATTACAAGCCAAAAGGACTTGTCATAGCTGTCCTCATTTTCCAGGCATAGGCAACTTTTTAGAAAAATATAATAAACAGAGCAAAAGTGCTTATTAGAGAGAAAGAGAAAGAGAGGACCTTTTGTGAAAAGTTTGCAGCTTGGCTAAAGCAGGTTGTCATTAATCTAATAACAAAGAGATATAAAACAAGAGGCTGCATAACAGTCTAGAGGAAAAAAATACTTGGCCACAAAAACCTGTACAACTTACAAACTCAACAAGCATGCAGTTTAAAACTAAAAACACCCCAAGCTGCAAAACAACCACGCCAAACCCTTCCAAACTGTTAGCTTCCATAAACCTGCAGTTCATTCCACAAACTACAGCAAAACTGTTAAACCAGCTTGCTCAAACTCCAAACCTGTCAAAACCAAAATGTGACAAACCAAACAACCTGCATAGCTTGCTGAACTGAACAAAGTTTAACAAACTACAAACTCAACATACCACAAACCTGCATCAAAAACCAAACAAGCACCAAGCCTACAGCAAGTACCACAAACCTGCATCAAAAACCATAAACAAACTGCTCCAAGCCAGCCAAGCTTACCCAAAACAAATTCAACAGAACAAGCCTGCAAGCTACACAAAAAAACATCAAGCTTGCCAAACCTGCTTGCCAAGCCTGCAGTTCAGACTACAAACCTAAACAACCAATAAAAACTAGTTGGTATAAAAATCTGCACAACCTGTGCAACTAACCAAAACATTAATCTTCAAAACTAACAAAGAACAAACCAACAATAGGGTTTCAGAATCAAAATCATCATTAACACAAAAACAACCACAAATCAACAAAAATAAAAACAAATCAGTTTCAGAAAATACATCATCAACAAAATACAACCAACACATTTTCAGAAGCTATCAATCACTAATAACAACAAGTTTCATATTCATCATCAATGTACAGAAGAGAGGAAAGGATTTCAGAATAGTTCATCATCATCAATATCAAAGAGAGAGGAAAAGAGTCTTAGAAGTTTCAGAAAAAAGTTCATCATCAACATTCAAGGTGCTAAAACCATAAAGGTTACCTGCAAAGCAAGCACACAACCATCATCTCCATCCTCCGCCTAGCCTCCAAGGAGCGCCTCCGTATCACATCTTGCTCCATCCACTTTCCAGAAAAAACGCTCAAGGTAAGTTTTTCTCAACCCCTTTTACTGCATATCAAACACATAAAAGCCATGGATTAAAACATGCAAGCAAGAATCAAGCAAAACAAAAACAAATTATGAAACCCTAAAAGAAAAAGATAACGAATTGTACCATGATAGAACCAAAACCGTGGGCCACTGTGAGAAGGAAGAGAGTGAGAGAGGGCGGCGCTCCGGAGGCTTAAGGCTAAAGAGGTTCAGAAGCGTGCTTGAGAAAGATGAAGAAACGGAGAAGAAGAACAAAAGGGGCGCTGCTGCTGCAAAGCCAAACAACAAACCCTAATGAACGAACCCCTGAGCCAAAAACATTGTACAATTTCACATTGGGCCTAACTCGCCCCAAACAAATGCCCTTAAGCCCAGCGTTTTTCTTGCCTGCACCCCCCTCTTTCTTTCTGACTTGTTCTTCTTCTTTTATTTCATTTGGGCCAACCACAAACAAACTAAGCCCATTCCCTTTTTAAAACAAATGTTTTTTAATTATTAACCCATTTTAATTAATTCGTTTTATTTCTTTAATTTATCTTATTTTTGTTAATAATAATATTAGTAAGATTTATTAAAATTTAATTTTTATTGTCATTCTTTTATTAATTGCTTTTTGTTACATAATAAAAATACCAAAAAATGCTAGAATCTTTGTTTAATTAATCTTTTCTTTTAAACTTTTCTTTACATAATTCCTAAAAAAACATAAAAAATAATAATATAATACTTAATCTTTTTTTAGAACAGATTTTTATTTATTTATTTTCTAAGTTAATAAATACATGCATTTCATAATTTATTGATTTTCTTTATTTCGTATTTTGTTATAGCTTTATATTGAATTGGGACAATTCGATTTGGTTGTAATACTTGGACATTATTATTCTTGTGAGACTCATCCCCATTTGTAAATAATTGTATCCCCATCCCCGGATACTTTTGTAATAACTTAGAATTTAATTCTCGCACTTTATGCTTTCAAATATGACATGATTAGGGATTAGGGTTTGTATGCGAAAATCTAAAATCAATCGCTAGATGACCTAATACAAGAATAAAAATGCATGAAAATGACAAACACAATACACACTTGTACCCCTAGGGTTACAATCCACTTGTTGCCTTCAAAAATGGGCCATGGTATGCATGTTGGGTACTTTGGCAAAACAAAAACAAAACAAAAGATCATAGTCCCTCGATGATGCTATCTTGGTTGCCTAAAACAAAAATGATCAAGTCCCTCAAAAATTTGCCAAAAATACCTAACACAATTGCTATCATGGTCTATACGATGACCCGCGCCTGTCCCGTTTAACATCCTAACACAAGGTTGTTCACCAAATGCAATGGTGAAACAACACTGTCAAAAGGGTTAAAAACATAAGAAAGATCTTTGAGTAAAATAGGGTAGATAGCTCTTAGTTACTTGATCAAAAACTTGCAAAACATCCTTGCTATTTTCAAACACACTTCACAACACAATTTCAAAACAAACTTTCAAAACATTGAAATATCTTTTCAAAAAGACACACACCTTTGTATATATTCAAACAAGAATCATTACAAAGGTTGCCTAGACAAGGCCTCTTTTTTCAAAGCATTTTCAAAACCACACACACAAAGCACCATTTAAAACAATTGAAAAGAAAAAGCAAGTGATCTAAACAAGTAACTAAGAGCCTGTGGAAAACCATGGATGAAAAGGGTGCTCGCACCTTCCCTTTTCATAATCTACCCCCCGAACCCAAGAAAACATCTCAAAGGTCTTTCCTGTGCTTTTTGACCTTTCCTTAGAATAAAATAAAAAGTCGGTGGAGACTCTTGCTAAACCGAAACATTTGCAAACACAACCGCAAAACCTCAAGTAAGTTCTCCCACCATATCACAGACTCCATCTAAGATCTCTATGTTATCCCTGTTATTATGTTCTGAAGCCCGTGCACAAGCTTTGGTGAAATTATTGAAGTCTGCTCATGTGCCATAAGAGATTTCTGCCGATCAATTTAGGAACTATGTTTCTAGCTTGACGACTAACAATGTATTAGGTTATTTTGATGCCGACTTGACTCCTGAGGGAAGAAACCATAATAAAGCCATGTATGTCTCTATTGAATGCAGAGGCACTATTATGGCTCATGTATTGGTTGATACTGGCTCTTTGTTCAATGTTCTACCGAAGGGTGCTCTCGATAGACTAGATTATGAAGGGGTTGTAATGAAACCCAGTGACATTATAGTCCAAGCCTTTGACAGATCAAAGAGGATGGTACACGGAGAATTATATCTTCCGATCAAAGTAGGTTCGCAAGTCTTTGAATCTACCTTCTACGTAATGGATATTCGGACAACTTATTCTTGCTTACTGGGACGCCCCTAGATCCATGGGGCCGAAGCTATTACCTTAACCTTAGACCAGAAGCTGAAGTATCCCGTGCAGGGAAAGGTTATTATAGTCTGTGGTGAATAGGAGTATATGGTTATCCACTTGAACTCTTTCCGGTATGTAGAGATGGACGACGAATTCATTGAGACTCACTTTCAGAATTTTGAAGTTTCCTCCTGCCTCAACTGAAGACGTCTCTACCATTCCCAAAGTTACCAAGGTTCCACCCAAAATTGCTTCTTTGAAGGATGCTAAAGCTACTGTAGAAGAAGGTGGTTGTACTATTTGTGAACAGCTTCTTGACATTCCATATAAATCTGGAAAATTTTGTTTGGGTTTCACTATAAAGGGCCAGAGGGTTGTTTGTCACGCTCGTTCTAGAATACCACCATTCCGTGTTAGCAACAACAGAGTCAACGCTATAGAAGATGCTGGCAGTTATTATGACTTTGACAGCTGGATCTTTCCCACCGTCGGCAACAGACCCAAAAATGGGGAGACTCTAGACATTATCTCTATCTCCTTTAGTCAGGAGTAATAACTACATTTATGTTTTTATTGCTTTCAAAGTTTGTTTATGTAATATTTAAACAATGTCTTTAAACCTTATGCCTTACCCGGGGCACAATGGTTCAATTGTTAAGGGTTGTAATTTCATAAACATATTTTCATTTAATAGAGCATTGGACGTTTTGCATTCAAATTTTGCGCTCTATGTCTTTATTTTTACTTTTATCATTTTCAAATAGCTATGTGTTCTTCCATACACCCACACAATAAATTGCAGATCCACATCCACTACGGATCATGTTGTTAACGACTCTGCTATGCCACTTATGACTTTGAAAATCTGATCTACCAAGCCGAGGACGAAGGTGAGGAAGATAGTAAAATATCTGGAGAACTTGCGAGACTGTTAATACAAGAGGAAAAGGCTATTCAACCACATGAAAAACCAGTTGAAATTGTAAACTTGGGTACTGAAGCAGACATAAAAGAAGTCAAGATAGGTGTCAAATTAGAGGACAATGTCAAGAACAAGTTAATATAGATGTTACATGAATATGTTGAGATGTTTGCTTGGTCATACGAAGATATACCAGGGCTCGATACTGATATTGTGAAAAAATTTAATACAGGTTTCTTGGATGTTACATCGTATCCTCAATGGGTTGCAAACATTGTTCCAGTACTAAAGAAAGAAGGCAAGGTACGTATGTGTGTAGACTATATGGATCTGAATAGGGCAAGCCCCATAGATGACTTCCCACTTCCACATATTGATGTTCTGGTTGACAACACCGCTCAACACAAGGTATTCTCTTTCATGGATGGTTTCAGGTTATAATCAGATCAAGATGGCACCTGAAGACATGGAGAAAACTACATTTGTTACGCAGTGGGAACTTTCTGTTAGAAGGTTATGCCTTATGGGCTAAAGAACACCGATGCAACATATCAACGTGCCATGGTAGCTTTGTTCCATGACATGATTTATCATGAGATACATCTCTACATCGATGATATGATAGCCAAATCACAGACTGAGGAAGAGCATCTTGACCATTTACACAATCTATTTGAAAGGTTGAAGAAGTACAAGTCGAGATTGAATCTGAAAAAATGCACATCTGGGGTTAGGTTTGATAAACTCCTGGATTTTGTTGTCAGTGGTAAAGGTATCTAAGTTGATCCCGCTAAGGTCAAAGCTATTCAATAAATGTCAGCTCCCTGTACCGAGAAGGAAGTCAGAGGTTTCTTGGGACGACTGAATTACAATGCTTATTCATTTCTCATTTGACTGCTACTTATGAGCCAATCTTCAAGCTACTAAAGAAAGATCAGGTAGTAAAGTGTAACAACGACTGTCAGACAACCTTTGACAAGATCAAGGAGTACCTACAAGAACCTCCAATTCTGATGCCACCAGTTGAAGGAAGACCTCTGATTATGTACCTAATAGTGTTAGAGAACTCAATGGGGTGTGTACTAGGCCAACATGACGAGTCTGGTTGAAAAGAGCATGCAATATACTACCTTAGCAAAAAATTTACTGACTGTGAAACAAGATACTCACTGCTCAAGAAAACTTGTTGCGCTTTGGCATGGGCTGTTTGCCGACTAAGACAATATATGTTGAAATCAAATACATATTCGAGAAGCCCTCTCTATCTGGAAGAATAGCAAGATGGAAAATGGTCTTAACAAAATATGACATCCAGTACACCACTCAAAAGACAATCAAAGTAAGTGCACTGGAAGATCACTTGGCTCAACAAGCTGTAGACGACTATCAGTCTATGAATTTTGAATACCCGGATGAGAACATTATGCTAGTTATAGGTTGTGAAGAACCTGGACCGTATGAAGGACCTGAGCCAGGATCCCGATTGACTATGGTTTTTGATGGAGCTTCTAATGCACTTGGAAACAAAATTGGTGCTGCATTTATCTCTCCCCAAGGTTTCCATACACCCTTTACTTCCAGACTTTGTTTTAACTGTACCAATAACATGGCCGAATACGAAGCGTGCATCATGGGCATTAGGGTTGTTATTGAATTGAGGATTAAATTCTTGAATGTATATGGGGATTCAGCCCTAGTGATCAATCAAATCAAGGGAGAATGGGATACTAAGCACCCGAATCTCGTTCCTTATCAGGAGCATGTATTGACACTTATTTCGTACTTCGAGGAGATTACTTTTGAGCATATCCCACGGGAAGAGAATTAGTTGGCAGAAGCATTGGCTATGATGTCATCTATGTTCAAAGTCAGATGGGACAATGAGGCTCCCAGAATTACCATTTATAGGCTCTCCAATGTTGTACTTGTTAAGAAAAATAATGGAAAATGGTGTATGTGTGTTGACTATACTGACTTCAACTAGGAATGCTCCAAAGATGCATTTCCTTTACCTAACATTAACATGTCGGTCGACAACTCAGCCGACTACAAAATTTTATCCTTTATGGACGCGTATTCAGGCTATAATCAAATCCCCATGGTGATGAGCGACAAACATTGCACTACTTTCATGACTGGGTCGAGAAATTACTACTACAACATAATGCCCTTCGGCCTAAAAATGCACGCGTAACATACCAGCGGATGATGAACAAAGTCTTCCGCAGTGAGATCATGGACATGCTCGAGGTATAAATGGATGACATGACCATCAAATATCGAGAGGAAACCGAAGATGCTTCCCACCTAAAAAGAGTTTTCGACCAAGCACGACGATGCAAGATGAAGTTCAACCCGGAGAAATGCACCTTCGGGGTCAAGGCGAGCATATTCCTCTCTTTCTATCTAACCAAACGGGGAATCGAAGCAAACCTCGACAAATGTAAGGCATTCTCAAAGCCCCCAGCCCAAACTCAAAAAAATCCATACAAGTATTAAACGACATGCTCATCTCACTCTCCCACTCCGTGGTGAAGTCTGCACAGCATGCACTCCCATCTTTCAAACTATTATGCAAAGAGGCGGTGTTCGAGTGGACCGAGGAGTGCAAGCAAGCCCTCCTCCACCTTAAATGATCCCTTTCACAACCGCCCGTGTTATCATAGCCAGAGAACTGGGAAACTTTGTTCCTTTACCTGGCCGTCTCCACCGAGGATATAAGCGTAACCCTCATTCGCGAGACACCGAATGGGCAGAAAACAATGTACTTTACTAGCAAAGATTTTCAAGGCTATGAGGTCATATACCAACAAATTGAAAAAGTAGCCTTGGCACTCATTAACACAGCGAGGAGACTCATATATTACTTATTGGCCCCCACGGTCGTCGTACGAATAGATCAACTTGTAAGACAACTTCTAGGTCGACTAGACATGGCCGGTCGAATGCTGAAATGGTCCTTATAACTTTTGGAGTTCAAAGTTCAGTATGAAATCAAGAAAGCCCTTAAAGCCCAAACTTTGGCCGACTTCATTGTAGAGATGACCACCCACGAACCCCTTACGGGAGGGGAACACAAGTGGACTATCTTCGTGGATGGAGCTTCAAGCTCGACCGGGAGCGGGGCAAGTATCCTCCTCGAGAACAATGAAGGTTTTGTGATCGAACATTCGCTCACTCTATCATTTCCCATGTCGTACAACCAAGCCGAGTACGAGGCCCTGCTTGCGGGACTAAGACTAGCCGAAGAACTAGGTGCCTAAGAAGTATAAATCTTCATGTACTCCCAACTTGTCGCCTCTCAAGTGCGAGGGGAATATCAGGAAAAGAACAATAGCCTCATAGAATAACTAAGCCAAATCAAAGAAAGGATGAAGAGATTTGTTCGTGCGGAGATCAAACATGTACCCTGCAAACAAAACACTCGGGTCGACATATTTTCAAAACTTGCGAACACCAAGAAGAAAGGCAGAAACAAATATGTCATTCAAGAGTCCCTTTCTTGCTCGAGCATTGAAAGATACACCGCATCACCTGAAGTGAATTCCATCGGGGATGTTACGTATTGGATGACCCCAATATTCAATTATCTCACCAAGGGAGAATTACCAGATGACCCAAAAGAGGCCAATGCAACCAAACGACGAGCCTTTTCTTATGTAGTAGTCGAGCAGAAGCTCTATAGACAGGGATTCTCCATCCAATTCCTGAAATTTGTCGAGGAGTTTAAAGTCCTCAAGATCTTACAGGTAATCCATGAAGGAATCAATGCCCAACACTTAGGCAGAAGATCCCTGGCACAAAAGGCTATGCAAGCAGGGTATTATTGGCCCGCCATGTAGCAGAACACGAAGGAGCGCGTCAAAAAATGCGACAGATGTCAACAACACGCGAACATGCACCTAGCACCCCCACACGAGCTCAAAACATTATCTTCCCCTTGGATGTTCACCTGGTGGGGAATGGACATCACCGGGCCTTTCACCCAAGGGTCGTAGAAAAGTAAATTCTGAATCTTGGTTGTCGACTATTTCACAAAATGGATAGAGGTCGAAGCCCTTGCCAAAATTACATCACATAATATTCTTTGTTTCTACAAGTGAAACGTGCTTTACCAATTTAGCATACCACAAGAGCTCGTCACCGACAACGGGAAGCAGTTCACCGACCAGAGCTTCCAAGAGTTCGTCTCCAAACTCGGCATCAAACAACACTTCACGTCCGTCGAACACCCTTAAATGAGCGGGCAGGCTGAGGTCGCAAATAGAGTCATCTTACGAGGACACAAGCGCAGGCTGGGTGAAGCCAAAAAGAGATAGGTCGAAGAGCTGCACAATGTTCTATGGGCTTACTGGACGACACCACAGTCGACGATCGGAGAAACCCCATTTCGACTAAGCTATGTTACTGAAGCAGTCACCCCCGTGGAAATCATGGAGCAATCTAGACGAACTGAAGTCTATCTCAAAGAGGAACTAAATGATGATGACCTTAGGGAAGAGCTCAACCTGGTCGAAGAAATCTGATCGAGACGTCTCTTCACGAGACCACACTAAAATAGCAGATAACTCAGCGTCATGACGCCAAAGTAATAAAACGCGAATTCCAGGTCGGAAGCCTAGTCCTATGGAGAAATAATAAAGATTCCCATGAGGGAAATATGGCTTCCAATTGGGAAGGCCCTTATCGTGTCTCCAAGATGACGAGCAATGGGGCCTACTACCTCAAACACCTAAGTGGAGAACCACTACCTCGACCATGATATGCTACAAAGTTGAAACAAGATTACAGCTAAGTCCCAAAAAAACACCAGGGCCTAGTAGTTGATGTTCCCTCTATGACAAACGACGGGGTTCACTCGACCACAGAAGTATGTTAAGGTACAAACATAGCCTTCGATTGGTAACAAAAGGAAATTCTTCTCTTATTGGACGAGCAGAACCTCAATTGGATGGGGACATCTCGACCGAGTTCAACCGTCAAAGTACTAGATAGGTAGAACACCCAACTCGCGACGGGGAAGGTCATGCCACGAAGCCAAGGCCCCGGTCGCGACCTTGGTCCCGTCCACACAGACCCCAAATCCGCCTCCTCGATACATCCCCACATGAGTCGACTACAACTAAGGGCGAGCACAAACTCCACGCTTAATGAAATAAATATGTTAAGTACAATGACAAGTAATATCTAACATGTAATAAATAGGAAAAATAAAGGCATTCATAAAAGAGCAGGCTACGAAGGCCGATGGTGTCCAAATATTACAAATTTAAGGGAACGCAGGCCCAAACAAAAGGTAGTCAGGCAAACCTCTTGTCCCAATTTTACAACAAATACGGGCACGTAGGCCCCAGTCCAATGATTACAAAATTACGGGCACACATGCCGAAACAAAACAAACATAATGCCAAGAAAACATCAATCATTTCTTGGATTACCTTCTTCAGTGTCTGGCTCGGGAGAATCGAGAAGAGGGACTAAGTTACCATCAATGTTGAGCTCTAGATTCAAAATGGCCAGCTGAGCCATCGCGGTCTCAAAGTCTTCAGACACCACGTCCACGCACTCCGACTCAAAAACCTAAATCTGAGCGACCAGCTCTGCACGAGTCACCAACCTGGAAATTCCCTTGGGCTCATCTTTAATAGGCAGTGCAACACCCTTCAGGTCGGTGACCTCCTTCTCCCAATTTTTCTTCTCGAGCAGCAATGAGTCCCTCTCTTCGGAGACCTTGGCCGCTTTATCTTTCTCCTTTGTTACCTCGCCAGCCCGTGCCTGTAACTTTTCCTTGCTCTGCTCTAGGGCAGTTGTAATACGATGGGAAAACTGGCTTGTTTTTGCATTTTTTCGCAAATGTTGCGGACAACAAGAACCGCCACCAACTTTTCTTTTATCCAATAAGGAAATGGTGAAAAGAACAGGAAAGACCTTGATAGATTTTGAGTTCGGGGGTAAGTTATGAAAAGGGAAGGTGTTAGCACCCTTTTCATCTGTAGTTATCTACAAGCTCTTAATTGCTTAGCTCACTTTGAAAATTTTCTTTTTGTGTGTGTGATTTGAAAATATTTTGGAAAATGCCAATGTAAGGCGAACTTTGCAATGATTCTTGTATCAGTCCTCAAGAATGTATACAAAGTGTTTTGAAAATATTTTGTATGAAGAGTGTGATGTGAGAAGTGTTTTTTTTGAAAAGTTTATGAGCAAGCGATTAAAAGTATTCTACCCACTCAAGGTCGTTCTTATTCTTTTCCTTCTCCTTTAAAGATAGTGCTATCCGTACCATTAGTTAGTAGGTAGCCCTATCCGTTGGATGTGAAAGGATAAGCAAAGGGTCATCATACGATCATCGAAGGCAACTTGTAAGGATGCTTTAGCAATTTTTTAAGGGACTAGATTACATTATTCGTAGGCAACATCGAAGGGTCATCAAGGGAATATGATATTTTGAATCGAGGGTCTTTGCTAAAACATCCCTACTTTCAAGGGACATGACTGTTTATTCTGAAAGGCAACAAAGAGAGGCTACCCTAGAGCTGCAGGTGTGCAAGTGTGTTTGATTCAGTTATTTATCTTGAAATTAGGGTTTTTCTATCGGTTGGTTTTAGTCTTGCCATACAAACCCTAATTACTAGCAGTGGCAAAGAAAATATAGTAGCAGAAGATAAAGGCGCAAATATAAACCTAGGCTATTACAGAGCTTTGTGTCAGTTACATAATAGTGAAAGAGTGTGAGAAATAAAACCCTAAACTATTACATACTAGGAGCAGGTACATAATAGAATAAAAGTGTTGAATATATAAAGCTACGCTATTACAGTTGAACGTGTCCTATACACTTGATCTAGGAAATATAAAATACAAATGAAAGAAAAAAGAACAAGGAAAAAGTGGTTTGAATGTTTGTTAGGGATTTTGTGAAGAAAAATGATTTATGATGATTATTAATAAAAAAACCTAATTAATTTTAATTAATTAAAAAAAGAAGGTTAATTAATTAATTGATTAAAAGGTTAATAAAAAAACTGAAACCTAATTATTTTTAGGGTTAAAGAAAAAAAGGTTTTATTAGTGGTTAATAAAAAAAGAATTAAGTTTGCCAAAAAATAAATAAGGGAAGAAAAATCAAAGAAAAAAGGGTTAGAAACAAAAGAAAAGGAAAAATTCCAGGGGTGGGTGTTGAACCCACGCCCTTTTCCTTCTGAGTAGCATAACTTGCCACCAGGCCAAGCACTGGTTGGTGTTTGTAACCTACACGCTGCACAAGACATAACAAAACCTGTAAAAATTAGAAAATATGAAGAAAAAAAAGGTAGGGATCAAACTCACACCCTCTTGTACTAATGCCTTAACGTACTCGCTCTTGCCATTAGGGTGGTTGTTTCATCTAGTCATACTATGAAAACCAACAAATATATAATAAACATAATGGACTGGGCCGGAGAGGCGCCGAAACCCTAACTATGGTCATCTTCTCCGATGATCACGTTTTTTATACCTATAAAATAAAGCTTGTTAATGATCCAATGGTACCCTACCCCTCTAATTTGGACCTTGTGAATTCAATGGTGGCTTTGGTTTTGGCTAACTCCCCCTGTATAAAGAGATATGAAGCAAACAAGGTCAGTCAGTTCAAACATGGAAACACATGATTCTAGCATCATGGGGGCCATGCGATGGTTCAAACTTGTACATTGACATCTCTAAAGCACATTAGTAATGTTAATTTCGATTAAATCATGATGAAAATGAAAATATGAATTTCATGCAAGAATGAAAATCGACGATGCATAGCTACGAGTTGCAGGCCTCTTGGATCATTACAATCGATCCATACTTACTCTGTACTGTCTTAGGGTTTGATTGGAATAGGTATTTGCCCTTGAGGAAGGATGGAAAGAAGGGTTTCGATTTTCCCTAGTTTGGACAATTTTTGAAGTTTTTGGAAGGTGATATCTTGCAAGATTTCGTGTGGTCTTGTTGTTTGAATGAGAAATATATATATATATATATATATATATATATATATATATATATATATATATATATATATATATATATATATAGGAAAATTAGGTCAAGGAGAATGGACTTGGACCTTTGTATTAAAACTTTGACTTTTAATTTAATTTAATTTTGAAATTTAATAAATAAAATCAAAATAAATGGGAAAAAATCAAAGGGGGTATATGAATAGATTCAGAGGTTCACTATGAGGTCTAAAACATGTTTGGACCTTGAAGCATAAGCCCACTAGCCCAAATATTCAAGTTTGATCAATTTGGGTTTCATGCATTTTCTCAAAATTTCCCAACTTTCACCAATCATAACTCTCACAATTTTTATCATATGAAGGTGATCTTTAAATTTTTGGAAAGCTCAACATGTCCCCTACAATCTCTATGTTTATCATTTTTTCCTTTGAAGAATTTATCTTGATGTAAATTGCTTTAAAAAAGTGTCTTTTTGTTGACTTTTGAAATGACCTATAATGTTTTGGCCCATTTCTCTCAAATGAAGCATATTTTGGACTTGAGCTTAGAGAGACCAAGTTGTAGATAATTGAATTTCCTTCAAAATAAGCTTTGGTTTAGAAAAATAAAATGAAGCATGTGAAAGTTATGCTTGGTCAAAGTTCAGTTGACTTCTCCTTAAGAAAACCCTAATTTAACAAGTTTTGACTTTTGATGATATGAGAGTTTCTTTGATGAATCACGATCAACCCTTGATCAAATGATGAATGTGACCTCAAAATCTTGATGTTGACCAAAAATCTTGAAGTTTGACTATATGTTGACCACAATTGACTTTTTGTCCAATACAATTGATTTTCAATCATCTGAGCAATTGATTGAGCAAACTGTTGATGCAAGGCTTGAAATTTGGCATGAGAATTCCTTGTGACATATGAGAAAACATGGAATCCACTTGAGGGATTATAAGCTCAATTTTCCTTGAGAAAAGTGAAACCTTAGTTGTAGGTCAACTAATTAGGAGGAGAGTTTATCTAATCAACTTTTGAGTAGCCTTGAGCAATTGAAAACCCTAGGAGTATGTATTGAATAATGGGAGGGAAAACTCTGGGATACAATAGATCCCCCTGTTCAATATTCTTAAACCTGAAGAGTTAGATTGGCCTTTCCGCCATTTGTAATCTGAAGGTGGAAGAGGATTTAACACTTAAGTGCCCAAAAATTTTCACTCGCACGTGCATGAAGTAAAACTGTGGGTTGATTATATTTCTTGAATGGGCTTAAAGATGCCATTCGGAAAGATGATGGAGTGTCGTCGGAGACGGGCTTATAGATTCCAACCAAAGTAATTATTGATAGAAGTGTCAGAATGAGTCTACATTCGATTGTATCTGAATGAGTCTTTAACGAGTCTATGTCTTGACTGTATCTATAGGAGGATTAGAATGAGTCTTCGCCCGACTCTATCTATGATCTGTGTTAGAATGAGCTTACGCCTGGATGTATATATGAGAGGATCAGAATGAGTCTTCGCCCGACTGTATCCAAGAACTCTATTAGAATGAGTCTACGTCTGAATGTATCTAAATATATACTGGAATGAATACCAGAATGGATCTATGTCTTGATCATATCTAAATTGTATCTAGGAATATATACTGGAATGAGTATCAAAATGGATCTATGTATCAATTGTATCTGAATTGTATCTTGAATATGTATTGGAATGAGTCTATGCCCGACTGTATCCAATAGATCATCAGACTGAATCTTCGACTGATTGTATCTCAAGGACGATAAATTGTTGACAATATTTATCTGTTTGTGAACTAACCTAAAAGAAAATAAAGTTAGTTTTTATGAAATGTCATGATGTATGTATGCGTTTCATATGGATATGCTGTGATATTTTGTAAATGATGTATGTGTGAAATATGTCGCTGTAACATATTAGCAGCTTTGTATAACATCTTTGACCGGGGAAAATAAATCCCTGACTGTTGCTGGGGAATGAAGAATATGAATCTTCAATCTTGTTTAGAATGTATTCGCTGGGGATGCCTACTTTCTGTTTGAGGATACTCCACTGGGGATGTTTCGACTTCTACTTGGGGATAGAAGAATTCCAGGAAAATTGGTCGTTCATCGTTCTCTTGAAGGATTTGATTCTTATATACCCTGACTGGGGATAAAAGAGATGAATAATCCTCTGATGTGCCGTCTGACCAAGTTTTGGATTTGGATGTCCACTCTTTTGGGAAGGAAAAAGTTGAACGATATCTGGCCTGGGAAGAGAATCCTGTCAAGGAATTGCGATAATTGGAGAAATAAACTCTATTGGGGAAATAAACCCTACTGGAGAAAAGAATTCTACCGGGGATTTGACGATGTTGGAGAAATAAACTCCACTGGATAATTAAATTCTTGTAGACTGCATTGAGTGAATAATCTCTAATGAGGATGAGTTTATAAAGATGACTCTCCAGGGATTTTGAGAATAGATGAAACCTTATCCCAATTCCTAGGGTCTTTAGTAAATGCCTATTCCTATTTGTATGCATATGTTTGTTAACAGTAATCATATTCAAATGCATATGTTCATTCAATTTTAATCATTGGACGTTTTTGAAAACGAAACAGAGAAATTAAAACAATTTTGAATTTTGAATTTGACGTGTATTGATTTAGAAAATTTGCCTATAAACGGGCAGTTTTATACAAGGAGACAGAAATCCTAGTAAGAGGAAATCGTCGTAAAAATGAAAAAAAAAAGGTACAAAGAAAAACAACTATGTGGAAATGATCTCATAGAGTTTCAACTCTGCTATTTCCCTTATGCCTTCAAGCATCTCATCCCTTGTTGTTAGAAGAAGTTGACTGAATTTATCTGTACCCTTTTAAACTTGACGTTGATAACAAAGCTTGATGTAAGTAGATGGTCCAACAGGGCATAGTCATACACTTTAATCCCTAACTTTTTCCTAGACCTCCCTTTCGGGTTTTCAGTCCACTAGGATACCCTTTTTTCCCAAGTCGCCTTTTCAGGTTTTCGACTTTCCAGGTGTACAAGTTATATATATATATATATATATATATATATATATATATATATATATATATATATATATATATATATATATATATATATATATATATATATCCCTAATTTTTTGCCTGAACCCTTTTGGTTCACCGGGATTCCCTTATTTTTTCCTAGGCCAGTCAACCTAGCGAGTCTCTTTCATGCATAGTATTTTTTGACTATGTCCGTGTTCACAGGGTGTGGAAAATATTCACTGTCCATGGTGGTAAGTGTCATAGCACCACCAGAAAATATCTTCTTGATCACAAATGTCCCTTCGTATGTGGGAGTCCATTTTCCCTTAGGATCACCTTGTGGTAAGATGATGCGCTTTATTACCAAATCACCAGCCTGGTATACCCGATGTTTGACTTTCCTGTTAAAGGCTTTGATCATGCGCTTTTGGTACATCTGACCGTGGCTAACAACCGCAAGCCTTTTCTCGTCGATCAAGTTTATCTGTTCAAGCCTAGTCTAAATCCATTCGTCTTTGTCTAAACATTCGTCTTTCATAATCCTTAGGGGAGGAATCTGGACCTCGATAGGTAAGACAACCTCCACACCATAGACTAGAGAGAACGGGGTTGCTCCAGTTAATGTATGTACTGAAGTGCAATAACCATGAAGAGAAAATAGTAACATCTCATACCAATCTTTGTATGTCACTGTCATCTTCTGCAATATCTTCTTGATATTCTTGTTGGCGGCTTCCACTGTGCCATTCATCTTTGGTCGATACAGAGAAGAACTGTAGTGTTTAATCTTGAACTGTGTGCAAAGTTCTATGATCATAGTATTCTTGAGATTGGTGCCATTGTCCGTGATGATCCTTTCAGATATGCCATGCCGACAAATGAGGTTATGCTTAATGAACCGGGACACAATATTCTTGGAAACAGAGGCAAATAAGGCTACTTCGACCCACTTGGTGAAATAATCAATAACGACGAGGATGAAACGATTCCCATTAGAAGAGGTAGGCTTAATCTCTCCAATCATATCGATTCCCCATATTGCAAATGGCCAAGGAGTAGTCTAGACATTCATAGGTGCCAAAGGAACATGTACTCTGTCAGCATAAATCTGGCATTTGTGACAAGTTCTTGAGTGACGATTGAAATCAGTTTTCATAGTCAACCAATAATAACCCGCTCTCAAAATCTTCTTAGCCATTGTATGCCCACTAGAGTGAGTACCAAAGACTCATTCTTGCATATCTTCCATAATCTTCTTCGCTTCCTTCTTGTCTACACAACGAAGAAAAGTCAAATTGTGGTTGCGCTTGTACAAATTTTCGTTACTCAGAAAGAACTTGGCAGAGAACCACCATAGAAATTTCTTGTCATTGATATACGCCCCCTCGGTGTAATCTTGAGCTTTGAGGTATCTTTTCACTTCTTGGTACCATGGTTTTTCCTCTACTCCATCAGTATCAACTTCGTAGCAATGTGCCGGTT
Source organism: Vicia faba (assembly GCA_948472305.1). Taxonomy (NCBI): domain Eukaryota; kingdom Viridiplantae; phylum Streptophyta; class Magnoliopsida; order Fabales; family Fabaceae; genus Vicia; species Vicia faba. The sequence goes on from OX451738.1 coordinate 121,083,970, forward strand.
CGTCTAGTCTCTTAATGGTAATTCGAGGAGCTTCGTTGTCCTATCTGACTTTAAACATAGATGACATGGTAGCTAATGCGTTTGCCAATTGATTCTCTTCTCGTGGAATATGTTCAAAAGTGATTTCCTCAAAGTACGAAATTAATGTCAACACATGCTCTCGATAAGGAATGATGTTTGGATGTTTTGTATCCCACTCTCCCTTAATATGACTGATTACCAGGGCTGAGTCCCTGTATATATTCAAGAAATTGATTCTCATATCGATAGCAGCTTTGATAACCATGATGCACGCTTCGTATTTGGCCATGTTATTGGTACAATCAAAGAAAACTCTAGCAGTTAATGGCGTATGAAAACCTTTGGGAGAGACAATCACATCACTAATTCCATTACCAAGCGCATTGGAAGCTCCATCAAAAACCATAGTCCATCGGTATTCCGATTCAGGTCCTTCATACGGTCCAGGTTCTTCACAATCTGTAACTAGCATAATATTCTCATCTGGAAAATCGAAATTCATAGACTAATAGTCGTCTAGAGCTTGATGAGCCAAATGATCTTCCATTACACTTCCCTTGATTGACTTCTGAGTAGTATACTGAATGTCATATTCTGTCAAGACCATTTTCCATCTTTCTATTCTTCCGGAGAGAGCGGGCTTCTCGAATATGTATTTTATTAGGTCCATCTTAGAGATCAAAAAAGTAGTATGAGTCAACATATAATATCTTAGTCGGCAAGAAGCCCATGCCAAAGTGAAACAAGTTTTCTCGAGCAATGAGTATCTTGTTTCACAGTCGGTAAACTTTTTGCTAAGGTAGTATATTGCATGCTCTTTTCGACCAGACTCGTCATTCTGCACCAGTACATACCCCATTAAGTTCTCTAACACTGTTAGGTACATGATCAGAGGTCTTCCTTCAATTAGTGGCATCAGAATTGGAGGTTCCCGGAGGTACTCCTTGATTTTGTCAAAGGATATCTGACAATTGTCATTCCACTTCACTACTTGATATTTCTTTAGTAACTTGAAGATTGGCTCACAAGTAGTAGTCAAATCGGAAATAAATCTGGAAATATAGTTTAATCATCCCAGGAAACCTCTGACTTCCTTCTCAGCACAGGGAGCTGGCATTTCTTGAATGGCTTTAACTTTGGCAGGACCAACTTCAATACCTTTACCACTAACGAATAAACCTAGGAGTTTACCGGATCTTACCCCAAAGGTGCACTTGTTTGGATTCAATCTTAACTTGTACTTTTTCAACCTCTGGAATAGCTTGTGCAGGTGGTCGAGATGTTCTTCTTCAATCTGATACATATCTATCATGTCATCAACGTAAACCTCTATCTTGTGATGGATCATGTCATGGAACAAAGCTACCATAGCACACTAATATGTTGCATCGGCGTTCTTCAAACCGAAAGGCATAACCTTGTAACAGAAAGTTCCCCACTATGTGACAAAGGTAGTTGTCTCCATGTCTTCAGGTGCCATCTTGATTTGATTATACCCAGAGAAACCATCTATGAAGGAAAATACTTTGTGCCGAGCGATATTATCAACCATAATATCAATATGAGGAAGCAGAAAGTCATCTTTGAGGCTTACCCTATTCAGATCCCTGTAGTCTACACACATATGCACCTTTCCATCCTTCTTAGGTATTGGAACCACATTTGCAACCCACTGAGGATAGGACGTAACAACTAAGAAACATGCATTGAACTGCTTCATAACCTCAACCTTGATCTTCTCCGATATCTCGGGACACATACGACGAACCTTTTGCTTTATGGGAGAACAACCTTCTTTCATCAGTAGACGGTGAACCACAATATCAGTATCAAGCCCTGGAATGTCTTCGTACGACCAAGAAAAGATCTCAACATAGTCACACAACATCTGATTAATATGTTTTTGACACTATCTTCTAGGTTGGCACGTATCTTGAATTCTTTCTTGTCCTCTTCAGTACCCAAGTTTACAACCTCGACTGGCTCTTCATTCGGTTGTATGGCTCTTTCTTCCTACATTGACAGCCTAACAAGCTTTCCAGGTACTTCACAATCTTCCTCACTTTCGTCCTTGGCTTGGTAGATTGGATTTTCGAAGTCATAAGTGGCAATAGCAGAATTGTTATCAATGGGATCCAGGGTGGATATGGATCTGCAATTTGTTGTGTGGGTGTGTGTAAGAACACGTAGTTATTTTGAGAGCAATAAAGTAAAAGACAAAGAGAACAAAATTTGAATGCAAACTTCCAAGGATTTATTAAATGAAAATATGTGAATGAAATATAACAACCCTAACAAATGGATCATTGTGCCCCGGGTAAGGCACAAGGCTTAAAGTTATTATTTTAAAAATACATAACCAAAACTTAAAAGCAAGAAAACAGGAAATAACTATTACTCCTGACTAAAGGATATTGGTATAACGTCTTCAACCTTCAAATTTCTATGCCCGTTGCCCGTAGTAGGAAAAATCCATCGGTCGAGCTCATAGTCACTATCAGCATCTTCTACCGCATTGACTCCATTGTTGTTGAGGCAGAATGGTGGTCTTCCACCACAAGCACGACGAACATCCCTCTGAGCCTCTACAGTGAAACCCAAACCAAATTTGTCAGACTTGTAAGGAATGTTGGGAAGCTGACCCCAAGTAGTGCAACCACCTTCTTCTATCACAGCTCTAGTGTCTTTCAAAGAAGCCATTATGGGTGGCACCTTGGTAACCTTAGAAATAGAGGAAACATCTTCAGTAACGGTAGTTGTTCGAGGAATAACCTTAAAGGTCTGGCAGGGAGTTTCGATGAATTCACCTTCCATCTCAACATACTTGAAGGATTTCAAGTGATTCACCATGTATTCTTCTTCACCACAAACAGTAACAATCCTTCCTTTCACGGGATACTTCAATTTTTGGTGTAAAGTGGAAGTAACAACACCTGCCCCATGAATACAAGGGTGTCTAAGAAAACAAGAATAGGCCGGACGAATGTCCATCACATATAAGGTAGAGTCGAAAACCTGTGAACCTACTTTGATCGGGAGATCCACCTCTCTATGCACCATCCTCTTTGAACCGTCAAAGGCTCTGACCATAATATCATTGGGTTTCAGCCTAACCTCTTCACAGTCAAGTCTATCTAAAGCACGCTTCGGTAGAACATTTAATGAGAAACCCGTATCAACCAACACATGAGATAAGGTAGTTCCTCTGCATTCAATAGAGACATACAGGGCCTTGTTATGGTTTCTTCCTTCAAGAGTTAAGTCAACATCAGAAAAGCCTAACCCGTTATCAGTCATTAGGCTAGCAACATAATTTTCAATTTGATCAACAGAGATTTCTTGCGGTACATGCACAAATTTTAAGAAATTCATCAAAGCTTAAGCATGGGCTTCAAAACATAACAACATGGATAACATGGATATCTTGGAGGGAGTCTACCCCAGCTGTTCAACAATCTTATAGTCATTTTTCCTAATGATTTTAAATACTTCCTCCATCTTATGCCTGGAGGTATTTTCAGCGATAACTTCTTTAGGTACCCCAGTCTGGGCAGACTCAACCATTTGTTTTTTTCCAAGAATCTTAGTAGTTGATTTAGTAGTAGTAACAAGAACTGGTGTAGTAACAGTCTTCGGAGAGATCTTTGGAGAGAAAATCCTTCCCTTTCTAGTAACTTTACTAGTCCTAACAATATTGTCAACATTGGGATCAGTAACTTTAGTATCTTCACTTTTGACAACCAATGGTTCTTTCTTGAAACCTGTTTCACCCTAAAATTTTCCCTCTTATTTTTTAGTTACATGGCTTATGCTTCATCATACATATTAATACATTCTCATGGTAAGGATTAGGGTATTTTGGTCCCCAATTTCTCCTACAAGCTCTAGAAGATGTTTGTTTGGTAAATCAGTGCAAAAGAGGATCTCGGATATTCAATCTTTAAACTCTCTCAAGCTACAAGGGTTTCTTATGTCGCAAGACATCTTATTTTTCCCATATGATCATTAGAAGTTGGAAATTTCCAAAGTTTGGGGAAGAATCACACTCCTACTGTTCATTTCTCAAGATTAGGGTTTTGGTCAGTTGAAATATTTGAGGCTTGTATGATCCAAATTTATGAAGTATTATCTTCTCATCATCATATGAGGCATATTTGTTCAAGGAATTTCTCAAACATGTCCAGAAGAATTATGGTTTTGGAGCTTGGTCATCATCTTCTAACACAAAGAGCCAAAATTAGGGTTTTTTATTTAATCAAGAAATATTTGATTTTTTGGGCAAGATTTGATTCCATGCTTCTTAACATGTTTACAAGCATCTATGAATGGAAGGTTGGCTATCAATTTTGATTGAAATAAGTTCAATTGATCAAAAGGGGAAAATAGTCATTTTGACCAAAAGTCAACCAAAGTCAAAGTTGACCAAGTGGACTTTTGGTCAACCACCAATTCAAGCATTCTATTTTCATATTTCATGATCATTAGTGTCACAAAATCAAGAGAAAAGATCCAAATGGAGATAACTTGTTCAAAAAGGTATTTGGACATTTAGAAAAATTTATAAGTCCTTAAGCCCTATATTACTGAATTGTGGACATTCATAACTTTCTCATTTTTTATCCAATGAAGGAAAATCTTATATGCTTGGAAAGCTTGAGGAAAACCCTAGAAGATCGTCAATGTGTGCTTAAATCTAAAAAATGAAGCATTTGTGAGTTATTGTGCTTTGGAGTTTAGGGCATAAAGATGGCAAGTTGTAAGTCATGCTTGCACGCCCAGGCCAACATTTCTATAAACACTTGGCATGCCCATATTCACAAGGCTCTACCTCTTAATAAAAGTAATAATTGGATTTGGAATTCAAAAGGAAGTTATAATTGAGTATGTAAGCTACATCTTAAGCCATGAATCATTTAATGTGGATCACAATTGAAAGAGATATTAGGGTTTGAAGATTAGCTCATGAAGTTGCCTCGCCATGCATATCTGCTTATGACATGCGCGTGCGAAGCCTGCCCCAACCAAATTATTCTCAAATTCGTTCCATTTTTCCATCAAATTGCAAACAATATTTTGGATTTCTACCAACTTCAATTTTGATCCCTAATATGTTAGCTTTCCAAAGGCCCCAATTTCAGAGAAAACGCACGAATGAAATAACATGTTCATTAACTTTTGCTTAGGTTGTCACTGTGTTCATCTGCTGGCCAGAGCTCAATGTTGTTTGCTACAAATCCTTTTGCTTGCCACCTCATCTCTTCACACTTTCCTTACTACGTTACAAACTAACTAAAATGACTACTACCTCAATTGGAAACAACATAAAACGCATAGTTGTTGCTTGCAAGATGGTGATTTTTTCAGAAATGTCGAAGAAGCCCTCCAACGGCTCCTAAAGCAAATTGCCTTTTATGCCCTTATCAAAGCTTCTTCTACACCTTCTTCACACTATAAAGGTTCACTTCATGCTCATTTTTCAGGGGGGGGGGGGGCTTCTGCACAAAACCCACACCATACTTCTCAACTTTCTATTCTGCAAAATTGATTCTTCCTCTGCTTCAAAACTCTCATCCTCATCCATTTATCTCCATTGAAACTTAGCAAGCAAGATTCAGAGAATTTTATCTTTCCAAACTAGAGGCCACAATTGAATTTATTTTTCAACTCACAAGGTAAGCTTCTAGATCTGAATCATCCTCATGCTAGCTTGAATTTTGCTTGTAGAAATTACATGATGGCGTAGCTGGCAAGACAATAGGTCTATGGTTGTAGAAAATTTTGATACAGATCATGTTCATGGTTTTGAAGCTTGGTGAAAACGCATTTATCAGTGAATTTCGTGCTATGATTTATTGCAGATTTGTTGATGGTTTTGATTTCTATGAGTTACATGATGTATCTTGATGTATGATCTTTGCTTTGCACTTTGAATCACGAGAAATGATTAAGAATTGAAAGAGAAATTTGAGTTTGAAATTTATATGATAGATCTAAATATTTGAATATTTTTGAAAGCTTGCAATGAGTGATTTTAACACACGATTTTCTCCATGCTTCATGGATCATTTTTTAAGATTCTTGATCCTATGATGTTCTACTTCATGAGATCTTTAATTTGGTTACAAATTCGTGCATTTTCATCAAAAGACGAAGGAGAAATCATGATCTGAAGTCAGTATGAAAAACTGAGCAAACGCGCTTAGGGCATGGTTCAGTGGCATGGATGATTACGTGGCGCGCATTTATTGAGCATGATTTGAAATCTTTTTGAGCGAGTTTTTTTAAAAGCTGTTGTAATAAGCCTTGGTTCTTTTTGAATTTTTAATGCATTTTTAATTTTTTTCTTATTTTTGTTTTAATATTTTCTGTTGTCCAAAAATTATCAAAAAATATAGCGAACTCTATTTTTAGCCTATTTTCACATTATGAATTTTATTTCTTTTTTTCCCCTCATTTTTAGAACATTAAGTAAATCAATAAGTTCAATTAGGGTTTTTTATCATCTATTAAATTCTAGAATTTAATTTCCAAGTTTTACTAATATAAAAAGTCCCAAAAAATATATTAGGTCCCATTTTGAAAATACTTCATGGAAATAATTTTTGTTTGATTTTATAAAAATTTGTGATAAGAAAATAAAATCAATCTTTGAAAATATCTTGTTTTCTTTAATTTTTTTTGGTATTGTGTGAAAATAATTTTCTTTTGATATCTTCCTCCAACACAAAATTCCATGAAAAAATAATTTTACTAACCCTTAGGTATTAAACAAATTTAATATAATTTTTAATTGATTTTACATTTTAATTTTCCTATTTTTTCCAAATTTTAGAAACTAATATTGGTTTTTGACCTTTCTTTTTGCTTAAGCTAGAAGAAACTTTTTGAAACCTTAATTTCCTCTACTTGAAAAAATCAAAGAAAATATGTTTAATTTCCCTGGATGCTTTACAATCACAAAAATCATTTTTGTTGAATTTTAACTTTTGATTTTGCATTTTTTCATAAATATTATACTAAAACTCTTTAGTTTGCCCCTTTTATTAACTAGTCTTAGTAATTCCTAATCATTTCTAACCCTTCAATTAAATCCATGGACTATTAATCATGTTTTTTATTTTTAAAAGCCTTTAGAAAGTTAGGTTTTAATTGGCTCAATTTTACAAACTTTTCTCTTCTTTTTTTATTTATAAAAATTAATCTTGATTAGGGAACATATTAGGGTTTTACCTTGACCATTTGCTTGTGTTTAGAAGTTTAGGGGTTGATTCTATCTTTCCTTATTCGCTCATACCTCAAGCACTTTTCTCTCCTATCCAATCATGGTTACTTCTTATCCACCTCTCTTGGTGTGTTTAAGATGTTTATCCCTTGCTCTGTTTGATAGTGTTGATTGATCTTGATGCTTAGCCATCTCTTTCCTCTTCTCTAGTAGACCAAGTTCTTGTATGTTCCCCTTAAGTTTTCAATTCACTCTACTTCAAGTGTTAATTGAATAGACCTTAGGCTTATATCCATGTATGACAACATAGGGTAGAGATTTCCCTTCAAAACTCAAACTATAGGATCAATCATTGTATGATAACATTAAGGATAGATTTAGGTTAGTCTCCCCTTAGACTTTTCTTTTACCTTTTGTATCCTTCCATTTAAAACAAAAACTTCTTTTTCTGGCAAATTTCAAAACACTTTAAAAATTACTGATGAGAATCCTATCTTTGTTGAGCTTGGTAAATGATAAGCGGGTTTCGTCTCAATCCTATTGCTTTTCCATTTAAGGCATTGGTGTGGTTCAAGTCTCAAAGACTTATTTCATGAATAAGTGGAGAAATGAGTAATATCTCTCTCTTGAGATCAATTATCTCTTATCTGCAGCAAAAACACCAACCAATACAAACTCTTTTTGCCTTCGGGCTTTTTCTTTCAAAACTCTTTTCAAAAGAACATGTTAATTCACTTCTGTGCTGACGCATAAGTCTCAAAAGGTCGAGTTGCGGTAGAAGGCTTCATTAATACTGTTCATTAAAAAAAAATACAAACCAAAAAAACTTTTGAAGTCGAACTACGACTGCTTTGATTCCTTAAAAGGGATACGTAGGCATTGGGATAGGGCCCGAACGAGCATAAATTTTATTTTCCCTACATTATTTTATCTTTTCTTTTGCATGCATTCCCCCTCTTATATATTTTTATCTCTTAAGCTTAGACATAGAATTCACATCCTTAGATCAGAACTAACATAAGTAGATCCTGTAGAGTACTATAGACGTTTGGGGATCTAATACCTTCCCCTCACGTAACTGAATTCCTTACCTGATCTCTATGGTTGCAAGATCGTGATTTCATCCCTTCAGGTTTTCTCGATGTTTACCTTTCCTATCCCGTGGGATAAAAGACGTTCGATGGCGACTTCATTGAAATTTATCTTTGATGAGTTTCAGTCGGTTGTTTCAGGTGGGGACTTCACTGGGGACAGATTGACATATTGCTGGTCCATCCTTAGCAAGTCAGTCCTAGCTTGTGTTTGTATTCTTTTCTTGGGTTTTTATGTGTTTATTGCTTTCCAGCTTTATTTGTTTATATGCCTTGATTATATGCTTTCACGCATTGCATTTGTTTTTTGTTTTTCTATACTCTGGATACTACCATTATGTTGTGGGGTTGGGATCATACTTATTGAGGTAAAAGGCCCAGTACCCAGGTGAGTGTGTACTAGGACACTGGGAATAGAGTGTGGGAATGACGGCTATAGGACGTGGTCCGATTGGTGCATTCATGTCATGTACCACGCTCGAATGAGGTTCAAATGAAGGTACTTTCATCATGCACGTCTGTGTTGCAATGATTTTACTTTCAGGCGGACCCATGATTTTTGAGTTACCCTTGCCTTACCCTAACCTAGTCTTCACCCGTGAGTGGGAGGGTTTATTTCTTACAGGTACAGTTGGTGACTTTGATTATATGGTAACTCTGGTTCTGAAGGTGACTTTGGATCAGTTAGTGACTTTGTTTATGTTGGTGACTCTCTTTCTGTTGGTACTTTGGTTGATAATTAATATTGGTGACTATCTCGAACCTTTGAACTTATGACTCTATGCAGCAGAACAACAGTGTCCAGTATATTGGAAACCCTGGTCCTATCATGATGCATCATAGCATATTTACTTTTCAAAAAAATATATATATGTTATGCAAAAAAGATTAACCTGCATATGCATTGTCTTTTCCAGGATTCTCCAGAGTTTTATTTTCCTCTAAGAATGGAAAACAACACTGATATCATCATGAGGACCAAGAGGGATAACTTTAGCTACCAATTTTGTCCAAGTGTTTGGCCCTTTCTTGAAGAACTCATAGATCTCATGAATTGTCAACAAATGGGTGTTTTTGGCGAAAGATATGGGAATCTCTTATCTTTGTTGGATGCTCAGATTGATGATAAGGTTGTTCAGACATTGCTACAGTTTTATGATCCAGAGTTGCATTGTTTCATGTTTCAGAATTATCAGTTGGCACCCACTCTTGAAGAGTATTCTCATCTTATTCACATCAACATTACTAATCACATTCCCTTCATCCAGGTCCCTGTTGAACCTGACTATGGGGCTATTGATAGGGTTCTTTATTTGAACCTTAGTGATGTAAAAGGAAAGTGAAGGCGTAATAAGGTCACTTATGGTCTCCCGGTAGATTTCATGATAGGAAAGGTTAAAGAAATGGAGAAAAAGGGACATTGGGATTCTTATTATGCATTGTTGGCTGCTACCATTTATGGGGTTGTTCTCTTCCCCGAGATTAAGGAGATAGTGGACTTGGTTGCGTTGTGCGTTTTCATGAATAGAAATCCGATGCCTACCTTATTAGCTTATACTTATCATACCATTCACTCTAGGTATGGGAAGATGGGAGTAGTGGTATGTTGTGTGCTGATGCTTTACAAATGGTTCATGGCACAATTACCTACAAAGGGACCATTCAAGGAAGACCCTCATTCTTGGGAATCTAAAGTGATGATGGTTACCTCTTTTGATATTCAGTGGTACCAACTCAAGTTTGATAGTACTTAGATAATCTCTAGATGTGCAGGTTTCTCTAATGTTTCACTCATAGGAACAAAAGGGATCATCAATTACAATCCAGTACTCACTATTCGCCAGTTAGGCTATGCCATGAGACGTCCTCCCATAACTAAAGAAGGTGAATCTATTTACTGTAAAAAGGGAGAAAACCTTGCATTGTTGAAAAAAGAAGAGGTTGCTTAGGCTCACATTGGTAGGAAAGGGAAAGAGTTCTTTAGATTAAAGGAGGTGTTAGCTTTTGATCCTTATATGGATTGGGTGAAAGAGAGAGTTAAATTTCTTATGTTTCCTTTTGAAAAAGAGATATCCTTGTACCATCAACCCACTGAGCTACAACACGATGTACTTAAGGAATACTTTTATCAAGTAAAGTTGGAAAATAGGGATCTTGTCAAAATCTTAAAGACAAGGAAATGGAAATATACTTCTTGACAAAAAAAGAAGAGAGAATTAGCTCGTCAACTAAATGAATATGAAGGTGAAGGTAGTTCTGAAAGTAGGAAGAACAAAAGAAGACCTGGGCCATAAGAATTTTTTATATCTGCAGAAGAGTATCAAATAGCCCTTGTTGACACAAAAAAATAGTCAAGAGACCATGAAATTCCAAATGGCCAACAATAGAAACAAGGAAAAGGCCAAAGAATTGGGAAACCAATTCAGAGGTGCTATGATGGAGCTAGAAGCAAAAGAAGCTCAGATGACTGAGGTAATGAAGGATAATGCTAGACTCTGAGAAAAAATAAAAGAAATGGAAGATGCACCTGTACCCATACCTTTTCCGGAATGCAAAGACTGTGACCGATTCTTAGAACAATGTGTGTACTTGGAGGGACAACTATTTCGAAAAGATGTGGTGATCGATAGCTTCACACATGGATGAGATCGTGAAAATACAAGGAGGACCATTATACTACCCAGAGATAAGAGATCCACTACATTAATTGTCACTTTTCTTTCTTCTTTGATGTCAATCGATCACCACCAGTCATGTTGGATGGGATCATTTATATTTCATTATGTACTTCGGATCATTCTTGTACGAATTTACTTTTGATTATATGGATCCTTTTTAATGAAGCCATTTGTCGTTGATTATATCTCTTGTCGATTGATGATTATCTCTTTTATAAAGTTTGTTTAATATTCTTAGTGGTTGACAAAACTTTTGGATACCCTGGAAATGATAAAACATTTCATGCATGGTCATTCATTCATGCATACCATATCATGAAAGGTGGTTCCCATAGGTTTCTCATCTTTGGTTTTCTTTTCAGAAATTGCTACTACAAACACGCACCGTTACAACACTAGGAGTACTTCTAGAAAGAAAATGGAACAAGTTCAGGAAAATGTTGTTGCCATGGGTACTAGAATGGATACTCGGGTTGACCAGTTGATGAGATCATTTAAAACATGGCTCGTCAACAAGAGGAAATGAGGGCCATGATTATGAGGCCTGCTGAAGCATTGAATAATGGCGGTGAAACTTTGAATATAAATCTACCAGGGATAGTCTTTAACAATCCTAATGATACTTTAGGTACTTAGAACGTGATTGGGAATCTAGGAGGTTCTTAGAATGGGAATTTGGATTCAAATGTCAGTCTGAATATTTAGAATGGTCAGCTTGTAAGTCTCGACGGTCCTGCAAATAACCAAGGTATCCCTGTGGTTCAAGTTGTGGGGAATCCTCCTTCACCGATTCATATTCGCCAGAGTGTTGAATAAACTATTTTACCATCGAGGCCTGTTCGTATTCCTTCTAGGCCTGTGGAATAATATAATTGGGAGGACTGGATGTCTAATGTTGATGAACCAATAAAATTCGACAAGAAATTGCATATGCTTGAATAGCGGATGCACAAGTTTGAAAGTCAAGGTGTGATAGGCTTTGACATGTCTGATTTGGGCTTATTGCCTGGGGTGAAAATTCCCTCAAAGTTCAAGGTTCCTGATTTCGTGAAATAGAAAGGCACTTCCTGTCCAAAGAACCATGTTAAGTCTTTTTATCGGAAGATGTTTGCATATTCTGATGATGAGAAACTATTGATGCACTTCTTTCAAGACATCTTAACAGGTGGCTCACTCGAGTGGTACATGCAGTTGGGAAGCAGTCACATCCGTACATGGAGAAAATTGGTTGAGGCTTTTGTTATGCACTATCAGTATAACACTAACATGGCCCCCACAAGAACCCAATTGCAGAATTTATCCCAAAAGCGGGATGAGTCTTTTAAAGAGTATGCCTAGAGGTGGAGAGATATGGTTGTGAAAGTTCAACCACCCATGATAGAGCAGGAGATGGTGGAAATGTTTAGTAGTACATTACATGGCCAGTACTACACAACTTGTAGTACATCAGGTACTTTTGTTGAGATGGTAACACATGGAGAGCAAATTGAAATGAGAATTAAGTTATGTAAAATCCAGGATGGCGTTGCTGGAAATAATGCTGGTAACATTAAGAATCCTTTTGGTGGTAACCATAAGAAAAAATAGGGGGAATCCAGTGCGGTCTACTGTCGAAAAAGGAAAGGTAGATATCAAGGTTCAGATCATCAAATTGGTGCTGTAACAATTCTAGTCGTTGCACCTCAACGCCAAGCATATACACCTAGACAGGATAATCATCAAAAACCAAGAATGCCTTGTAGGAAGTTTTATGTGCTTCCCATGACATATGCTGAGTTGTTGCCTCATTTGCTTGAGTTGAGGTTAATTGAGTTACATACATGGAAGATTGACCCTGAAAAATTACCAGCTCACTTTGATGCTAATGCCCGGTGTGATTTTCACTATGGCAGGCACGGGCATACTATTGAGAGTTGTTATTCTTTCAAGCACAAGGTCTAAGACCTATTAGACTCTCAGGCCATCAATTTTGGACCAGCAGCCAACATTACGAATCAACCTGTATCAACCCATGGCGGAGCCACTGTTAGTGCCATCCTGGAAGATGAAAATTTGAATATGATTATGGGATGTTAATAAATTAATTACACCTCTCTCATTTGTGAAGGATCAGTTGTCAAGTAAAGGTGTATTCTTTGGATGTGGGATGGACTATGCAATTTGCTTGGACCAACCAGAGGGTTGTTCATTGTTGAAAGGCGTAGCCCAAGATTTAATTACCCAGGGAGTTATGCAATTTGATCGCGTAGTCATTGAGAATAAACTGGGTAAGGACGAGGTTGATGTGATAACAATTCCTATCAAAGAAAAAACCACTCAAGTACCTGTTATAATTTTGGTACTTGTGAGAAAGCCGCCTATAACCATCACTATGCCTGGACCAATACCATATGATAGCAACAAAGCAATTCCTTGGTATTATTGTGGAGAATGTTATCAACAAAAGCAGAAGCTTGTTACTCAGAAGTCTGAAAGGGGTGAATCTGAAAAAGAGGAGTATGAAATTCATGACATCATTGGTGAAAGTAGAATTACTCGCAGCGGCCGGATTTTCTCTCCATCAGAACATGTTGAAAGTAGCACATGTTCCGCAACAAAAACCAAGGGCAAACAGGTTATGGTCAATGGAGATAAACTGGTGGAAAATCCCCCTATTCCTTCTTTGGATGATGGAATGGATAAGGATGTAGCCGAGTTAATGAGGTACATCAAGAAAAGTGACTACATGATCATTGACCAATTGAGTCAGACACCCTCAAAGATATCAATTCTTTCTTTACTCAGGGATTCAGAATCCCAAAGAAATGCACTGATGAAGATGTTAGGGACTTCTTTCGTTCCTCAAGAGATATTGGTAAATCAATTTGAAGGGATTGTGAATAGAATTTCCGCGAGTAATGGGTTGAGCTTTACAGATTTTGATTTACCCCCTGAGGGGAGGAAGCACAATAAAGCACTCTCTGCACATTTCCATGGAAATTGCAAAAACTACCTTATTCTGTGTGTTGGTTGATACGAGTTTCTCTCTTAACATATTGCCAAAGTCCACTCTCTTGAAGCCTGATTACGATGGGCTTTTGTTAAGGCCAAGTGATTTGATTGTTAAGGCTTTTGATAGGTCAAAAAGAACAGTGTTCGGGGAAGTCAAATTGCCAATAAAAATAGGTCCTCAAGTGTTTGAGGTTAATTTCTTTATCATGGATATTAATCCTTCATATTGTTGTTTGTTGGGTCATCTGTGGATCCATGGGGTTGGGGTTGTCATATCCACTCTGCACCAAAATTTGAAGTTCCTGTTGAATGGGAAGGTGGTCACCTATTACGGTGAAGAGGATTACATTGTCAGTCATATGAGTACCTTTCGCTATGTTGAGGTGGAGGGAGAAATCCATGAGACTCTGTGTCAAGCTTTTGAGATTGTGCAGGTTGTCAGCGCTCCCCAACAGGAGGATAAGAAACCCGAAGTCTCTATGACATCTTATCATCAGGCACAAATGATTGTTCAATCTGGTCATCTAGAAGGCTGGGGAAGAGTGTTAGATCTCCCTACTAAGACAAATAAGAAAGGTTTAGGCTTCGTGACTGCTCAAAGCGTGTCGACTGCTACTTCCAAGGTTCAAGGCACTCACTCGCCAATTCAGTTTGTCAGCGGTGGGGTTATCCATGAAGAAGCTCATGTTGTGAGTGAAGATGGTGACAGTGATTGTGAGATGGATAAGTGGATTCGTACTACTGTGCCGGGTAAAAATCTTGCTAACTCGTTTGCTGAGGACATCACTAAAGTCACCCATTATGAAGAGTAATTTTTCTTTTATTTGTTATCATGCAATAATCTCTGCATCCTGCCTAAGATGTATTGGACATACTGCAAGCTCACAAGGTTTTTATTACAAATTTATCGTCAATAAAGAACATATTTTGCATTCAAATATTTCGCTCCTTGTTCTTCTTTTTATTTTTGGCAAAATGTGAGTTTTTATTTTTCTTTAAATCTAAAACTAAAATTAAAAATAAAAATAATCATGCAGATTATATCCCCCGTTAATCCCAGAAAATGTCGAGTATGATTATGCTATGGTTCTTTATGACTTTGAAAATCCGATATATCAAGCTGAAGAAGAAGTTGTGGAAGATTGTTAACTTCCTGAGGAGTTGGCTACATTGTTGAGGCAAGAAGAAAAGGTCATTCAGTCGCACCAAGAGACTACAAAGTTAATTAATCTAGGTACCAAAGAGGTTCGAAGAGAAGTCAAGTTTGAAGAAGTGAAAAACACAAGAGGGGGGGGGGGGGGGGGGGGGTTGAATCGAAACTTAAAATCAAAAGCAGTAGACACGATATTTTTATCCTGGTTCGTTTGATCTCAAACTACTCCAGTCCACCCGCCAATGTGATTTCGACTCTCTCCAACGAGGACTTGATTCACTAATCAAAGCTGATTACAATACTACTTTGACAACTGCCAAAGTCTTCTTGAGTACAACCACAACCCGATTTATCTCAAGGAAAACTAGCTTAATAAAAATAAAATGATTTACTGTATACTGTGTTTTTCGATACAAAAATTGTATCACTACTATCATATATTACACAATTTGAGCGTATGAGTGAATATGAAAGTTTGCAGCGTTTAAGATGTATGAGCAATTGTGTGTTAAAAAATCGTGAATGATTTTTCCTTTAAGCTTGTTTAAATAGGCGTGGAAATCTTGTCCAACATAAATCGTGATAATGGACACTCAATTCTATTTTCATATTGAGAAGATTCTTGTCTGAATGAAGCCGTTGCATATGATATTGTCTTAATTGAAAAGTAGCGCTTCAGAACTAGAATCTTGCATGCTGCTTTTACTTCAGAACATTGATGACTCAGAGATGTGAAGATCTTATGATATATTAGACTTCTATTCAGAATCAGAGTATCCTTTACTTTAGCGTAGATTCTGATCATCATTCTTCAGAACATTCTGATTACCTCAGCTTGAAAGCTGCTGCAGCTTAACTTCTTATGTTGTTTCAGTCAAAACTTCTTCATACAAAATAACATAAATTTAGAGTGCATATTTGTTCTTTGTGTTTGTTATCATCAAAACTCTAATTAAGGGTTGTAGAATCAAACTATGTTCTAACAATCTCCCCCTCTTTGATGATGACAAAAACTAGGATTTTCAATGAAAAATATAGAACAAAAAACTTAAGAGAGTCTCCCCCTGAGTTGATTACTCAGATAGAGATGAGTTACTTCCCTGAAGTTCCTTCTCGTCAGAGCTTTTGATGCATCTCCTTCTGTCCTTATCAGAATATGTTCATGTTCAAGCTTTTCAGAAAACATAGAGGTTAAGATATTCAGAATGTTTGATACTTTGTCCCGGTATACTGTTATTAAAAATATCTTACGTTCTACCCCTTTTTGTCATGTATCAAAAACCAATATAATCAGAGTAAAAAAGATGATTTATATTGAAAATAGAATGCAATGACATTTTTCAGAAACAAAGAGGATAAGATGAAAAATACAGATAAACAGTTAAAGAAAATCTAAGAAGGAGGGGGAAGTCGTGTGAACAACGCTTCCAACAAGCTCTTAATCTGAGTGCTTGATTCTTCCTGTTTTCCCAGAATGTCTTTGATTTCTTTTATTGTATCTTCTTGCTTATCCAATATATCCCTGATCTCTTTGTTTGTGTCTTCTTGCTTATCCAGTCTGGCATGGATTAAGGCATTCTCCTTCTTCAACTCTTCCAGAGTTTGCATGACTAGAGACGAAGCTGGTGTATCTTCAAGGGTTGCATGTCGTTCAGAACACTCTGCAACCTCTTCTTCTTGAATAACTTCTTCTGTTGCAATCACCTTTTTTGGAGCAGTAGTCAGAGGGTGACTATCAGAATCTGGTTCAGTGGCTTATGAAGGTTGGTGCTATTTCCAGGGAGCATTTTCCAGCAGAAGAATTTCTTTCTTGTCCCAGTGGCTTAGAACTTGATCTTTAAAGGCTTTAAGCTAATCACTGAAGTTCTGCTGAGCCATTTCATAGCTCAATTCTTTCAGCTTCTGGGTTTTAGAGTTGAACCATTTTCTGAATCTTTCCCACAGAGAATCAGAAGCAGCAGGATTAGAATTCTCTTGACTTGCTAGCTTCAAAGAAGTAATCCATTCCTGTATTTCTGTTTCAAAAATCAATAGGTTCTTACCAACATCTGATTTGGTTAAGGTTGGTTTAGGTTTGGGGATGGAAATGTTGTTTGAGGTGGAAGCTAGATGGTCCAGCGCTTCTAGATCAATGATAGTTCTGAGGTGGTCAACTAGACAGTTGATTGGTGAGGGATTTGAAGAATCAGAAATCAGGATTGGTGAGTGAGGGGTGTTTGGTGGTGTGGATTCATATGGTGAAGGTATTTCTAGAATATCATGAATGGAGAAAGGTAAATGAACCGTAAGAGGTTCTGTTATCCCAGGAATTTGGGTAGTGGTATCAGAGTCTGAAAGCGAGTCTTCTGATTGGTTTGCCGTAGCGTGTTGAATTTCTGGTTCACGTATTTCAGAAGATGGATTTTCAAATTGAGGAGTGATAGGGTTTTCATTTTCTGGATGGGGTGAGTTGAGGTTTTGATGTTTTGGTTGAGGAGAGTGTGGTTGTGGATTTTCTGGTTGTTGAGATTGAGTGTTTGGATTTTCTGGGATAGATGAGGAAAAGTCTTGATCAAATAGTTCAATATCAGAGAGAACTCTTGCAAGTTCTGGTTGATGTTGTTCTGGATTTGGATTGGGTGAGTGAGGTTCATTTAATAAATTTCCAAGAGTTACAGATGGGTCAAACTCTATGTCAAAATCCTCAAATGTTTGGGGTGAAGGATATTTTGTTGGTTGAGGGGGAATGGTTTCAGATGTTGGAATAGCTATTGATTCTACAATATAAACAAAAGATATGTTACCTTTATTTTTCGCAGCTTTGGGTGTCCTCTAAGAGGATCCTTCTCCTACTGCCTTCCTCTTTCTGGATTTCTTTATCACAACCTTTGGAGCTGGCTTGTGCGGGTCTTGGATGTTGATTTCTGGAATAGTCCCATCTTCCTTGCAAGCTTCAAGGTATCTGACTATAATCTCTGGAGAGGCATCTATCTCAGAGAATAGTGGAAAATCCTTCAGAGGGATTCTCCTAGAAGTGATGACCTAATGAGAAGCAGTTGTTGGTTCCTTCTTAATGCTTTCAATAATCTTCATTTTCTTCATATTCTTGTCATTCAGAGGTTTCCCAGCAGTTACTTCCAGAGTGCTGATTTCTTGAGCCTCTGTCAGATGTTCTATCAGCCTGTTTTCCATTAGAATATCTGAGATCAATCTTCCTAGAGGAATCCAATCCCTCTTAGTTCTTTCTTCTTCTCTTGTCTCTTTCACACTTGTTCTAAGATGGTTGAAGAGCAAATGTGGAAGGTTTACTTTGGTCTTCTTTGTAAT
Organism: Vicia faba; assembly: GCA_948472305.1. Classification (NCBI taxonomy): domain Eukaryota; kingdom Viridiplantae; phylum Streptophyta; class Magnoliopsida; order Fabales; family Fabaceae; genus Vicia; species Vicia faba. The sequence goes on from OX451738.1 coordinate 121,102,432, forward strand.
GAAGTATATCAGAAACTGCTGATCAATGTTAATGTAATAAGGAGAGCTTGTAGGCTTCCTGTGATTGATACATCCCATAATTATTCTAGCCCAGATTCTATAATGATCTTTCAAGTCTCTGATCTGGCTGGATGGCTGTCCAGGAGTGAAGATGACCATAGCAATGGATTTTAGGTCAGAACACTTATTATCCATATCAATGCATCTGACTCCGCCGCCATTGTATCCAATGAGTTTTCCAATCAAATCTTCTGTAATCACTATCTTCTTCCCCATAACATATGACGTGACCTGGTGGTTGGATGAAGTAGCATGAATCAAAAACTCTTTAACAAGAATGGGAAAAGTTGGACCCAACAGACTATCAAAGTATATATTCCATCCCAGTGCAGTTACATCTTCATACAGATTAAACCCATTTTCTTGTAAGCTTTCAAAGTCGACGATCAATTCACAAAGAACTTCGAGGTTGTCGACCAGAGTGAGTAATGTTCTAATGGGCTCCTCATATTGTTCAGTTGATGAAGAATTAGGAGCATTATTGAGATTCTTGAGACTTGATGAGGATGCCATTGTTCACACGGATTCTTTGAAGAAAATTGATAGAAAGGGTTTTTGAAAAACTAGAGCAAGAGAGAGTATTGACGGTGGTAAAACGTGAATGAATGAAATAGTAAGTTGAGTTTATATAAGTTCTTTAGAAAACGTAATCAGTAAGAAAGAGAAAATAAGTAATGATTATACTGAATTAACAAAACCTGAAATTAGGGGATTTAGAGAGATATTGAACAGTTACCAATGACAAGTGTCTCAATGCATCCAATCAGAGCCTTGGACCCTTCAGAATTTGAACGCGTGTTCAGCCTCAGAAGGGAGCTTGTGATAGGATGACAGATGTTTGATGGTGTGAACTGCACGCCTCTATCCTTGAAATGAAAAGTTCAGATCTTCATAGATAGATTCTGATGCAACTGTACTCCTAACTTCTGAAGACAAGTTGATCATATGTTCACAGAAAATAATAAAATTCTGAGGGTTAGAATATGAAAATAAAACATTTTATTCTGGACACAATTTCATGCTGAGATGTTTCAGAATGAAATGGAATCTATCTTCAGAAATGGGTTTTGTAAACACATCAGCCCATTGATGGTTTGTGTCAATAAAATTTAAAGTAAGAATTCCTTTCTGAATATAATCCCTAATAAAGTGATGTTTTATTTCTATATTCTTCGCCCTAGAATGCAAAATTGGATTTCTGGATAGACATATGGTAGAAGTGTTATCACAGAAGATAAGAATGTTACTCTCAAATATGTTGAAGTCTTCAAGTTGACTTTTCATCCAGAGAATTTGAGTGCTACATCCAGCAGCTGCTATGTATTCAGCTTTTGCTGTTGACAATGCTATTATGGACTGTCTCTTGCTGGTCCATGATATCAGGTTGTCTCCCAAAAACTGGCAGCTTCCAGAAGTGCTTTTACGCTCTACTCTGTCTCCAGCAAAGTCAGCATCACAATATCCTACTAAGCTGTATTTATTGGATTTTCTATAAAACAAACCCAAATTAGTAGTACCTTTCAGATCCTTGAAAATTCGCTTAACTGCTGTTAAGTGAGATTCTCTAGGATCTGATTAGAATCTAGCACATAAGCAAACACTGAATAAAATATCAGGCCTTGAAGCCATCAGATAAAGGAGAGATCCAATCATACCTCTGTAGATTTTCTGTTCTACCTTTTTACTTACCTCTTCCTTTTTCTAGAATGCACGTGGGAGGCGTTGGAGTCTTTGAGGGCTTACATTCTGAGAGGTCAAATTTCTTCAGAAGTTCTCTGACATATTTGCTCTGATGAATGTAAGTTCCTTCTGGAGTTTGGTTTATCTGAATTCCCAGAAAGAATTTAAGTTCCCCCATTAAGCTCATCTCAAACTCTGCCTGCATGCACTTAGCAAATTCTCTTCCCAAAGAAGGTTTAGTGGATCCAAAAATGATATCATCTACGTAAATCTAACAAACTAAAATGTCATTCTTAAATGTCTTACAGAACAAGGTTGTGTCCACTTTCCCTCTGGTGAATTCCTTTTCTAACAAGAAGTTACTTAATCTTTCATACCAAGCTCTGGGAGCTTGTTTCAGACCATAAAGTGACTTCTTTAGTTTGAAAACATATTCTGGGTGTTTGGAATTTTCAAACCCAGGGGGTTGGTGCACATATACCTCTTCATCTATGTAACCATTTAAGAATGCACTTTTGACATCCATCAGATACAGAGTGATGCTATTATTTACAACAAAGGAGATTAAGAGTCTGATAGATTCTAACCTGGAGACTGGAGCAAAGGTTTCTGTATAGTCTATCCCCTCTTGCTGACTATAACCTTGTGCCACCAGTCATTCCTTGTTTCTGATGACTTCTCCTTGCTCATTCAATTTGTTTCTGAACACCCACTTTGTTCCAATGACATTGAATCCTTTTGGTTTGTGAACCAGATCCCATACGTCATTTCTTGTGAACTAGTTTAATTCCTCCTACATTGCCAGAATCCAGTCATTGTCCAGAAGAGCTTCATCAACTGTTGTTGGTTCAATCAATGAGACCAATCCCATGAGGGATTCTTCAGAGTTTATGAATGTTGATATTGTTCTGATTGGATCATCCTTCTTTCCCAGGATCTTATCTTCTGGGTGAGCTATGCTGCTTCTGGATAACCTTTTCTAGAGTTGATCCACAGAAGGTACTGGAGCACTTGTAACATTCCTTTCTGAGGTTGTTGGAGCGTCTCTGTTGGGAACTTATGATGAGTTGTCTTCAGTACTTGTGAATTCAATTTCTATATCTGCAAAAGATTCATTCTGCTTTGACTTTTGAGAGTCATGCTTATCATCAAATCTAACACTTATTAACTCTTCAACAATCTGTGTTTCTGTATTATATACTTTATACCCTCTCGAGTATTCAAAGTATCCTAACATAATGCACTTCTGTGCTTTAGAGTCAAACTTGTTCAGATGATCTTTAGTATTCAGAATAAAACACGTGCATCCAAAAGGATGGAAATAAGAAATGTTGGGCTTTCTGTTCTTCCACAATTCATATGGAGTCTTTTCCAGAATAGGTCTTATGGAGATTCTATTCTGAATATAACACGCTATGTTAATTGCTTCTGCCCAGAAGATCTTAGCAATGTTAGTCTCATTGATCATGGTTCTGGACATTTCTTGCAATGTTCTGTTCTTTCGTTCTACAACTCCATTTTGTTGGGGAGTTCTAGGACAAGAGAAGTCATGCGAGATGCCTTTTTCATTAAAAAATGTTTCAAAGTTTTTATTTTCAAATTCTCCACCATGATCACTTCTGACTTTGACAATTCTAAGATCCTTTTCATTCTGAACTTAGTTACAGAATGAAACTAACACAGAATGTGACTCGTCCTTGTGTCTTAAGAACTTTACCCATGTCCATCTGCTATAGTCATCTACGATCACTAACCCATACTTCTTGCCACTAACAGACGTAATTTTCACTGGTCCAAATAAGTCTATGTGCAGAAAATCTAATGGCCTAGAGGTGGAAACATTATTTTTAGCTTTAAAAGCAGGTTTTGCAAATTAGCCTTTCTGACATGCTTCACACAGAGCATCTGAGCTGAACTTCAGATTAGGAAGTCCTCTGACCAGATTGAGTTTGTTAATCTGAGATATTCTTCTCATACTAACATGCCCCAATCTTCTGTGCCAGACCCATTGCTTGTTGTTAACAGAGAGAAGGCATTTTACATTCTAACTTTTTAGTTCAGAAAGTTTTATCTTATAAATGTTGTTTTTCCTCTTTCCATTAAAAAGGATTGTTACATCTTTCTGACTAGCAGCTTTGCATGAATTTTGATTAAAGATTATATCATAACCGTTGTCACTTAATTGACTTATGGATAACACGTTATGCATTAATCCATCAACTAAAAGCACATTATTGATAGAAGGAATATTACCATTACCTACTGTTCCAGAGCCAATGATCTTCCCTCTTTGCTTACCTCCAAAGCCCACGTAGCTTCCAGGTTTAAGTTCCAGGCTTTGGAACATATGCTTTCTTCTCATCATGTGTCGAGAGCATCCAGAGTCCAGGTACCATGACTGGTATTTCAGCCTTGCTGCTAAAGATATTTGCTACATATGTAATTTTGTCCTTAGGTACCCATATCTTTTTGGGTCCTGGTTTGTTAGTTTTACCAAAATTCTGTTTGAATTTTGGTTTGGCAGAGTAATCATTACTAGTGTATTTTAGGTCATGTGTGTGCCCGTATGTGAAGTGTGATTTTAGTGGTGTGTGTTTTATGACTAGGTCCGTGACTTTCTTAGGTGGAGATACCTTACCTTGGTATCCTATACCTTTTCTGCCATTCCTGCTAACTCCATAGATCATTGAAGCCATCTTACTTCTATATATGTTTTTAGCCAGAAAATTCTGAAAGTTGTGATCATACTCTTTGATGATCTTATCAGCATTACTGGGAGTCTCTGAGATTGTTTCCTTCTGAGAGTTTTGTAAATCATTTTCTAATTTTAAAATATTTTCTTTTAACCCAGAATTTTATAATCTAAGACTCTCAATTCTTTCAGAGTCAGAGACAAGATCCTTTTTTCAGGTTCTTGAATTTGATTCTAATCTGCTGATACCTTTCCAGAATTTCATTCAGACTTTCTGCAAGCTCAGCTTTAGTAAAATTAACAGTGAAATCAGGGAATACCTCTTCTGTGTCTGATTGTGAATCTGAACCAGAAGCTTCGCTGTCTTCTGTCACATTTTCCATAAGAGCGATGTTGGCTCTTTCATCATCTGACTCTGAGTCAGCATCAGAAGTGTCTGAATCTCCCATGTTTCCATGAGGCTTTTCTTCTTCTCCTTGAAGAACTAATTTTTGGGCTTCTCCTTCTGAAGCCTTGGACAATCACTTTTGTAGTGCCCTTGTTCATTGCACACATAGCAGATGATGTCTTTGTTATTTGACTTTCTGTGACCGGAGGAAGCTTCAGATCTTATGTGTCCAGAGGAGAACTCAGACTTTCTGTATCTGGAGGAGGATTCATTCTGATTTTCTAATCTTCTCGGGTTTCTGAATTTTCTTTGTCTCTGCTTCCACATTTGATTGACCCTTTTGGAGAGAAGAGACAATTTGTCTTCTTCTAATGAGGATCCATCAGAGGTTTCTTCCATAGCCTGCAAAACCTTAGAACCAGATTTTTTGTTAGATTTTAATGCTAGAGGCTTACCTTGCTTCTGATGCTCATCTTCTTCTAGCTCTATCTCATGACTTTTGAGGGAGCTAACAAGTTCCTCCAGAGATATCTTGTTGAGATCTTTAGCCAGCTTAAGTGCAGTGACCATTGGCCTCCATTGCTTTGGTATACTTCTGATGTTCTTTTTTACGTGATCAATAATAGAATATCCTTTGTCAAGAACTTTCTGCCCAACAACAAGAATCTGAAATCTTGAGAACATTGCTTCTATGGATTCACTGTCTTCCATCTTGAATGCTTCATATTTCTGAATGAGCGCAAGGGCCTTGGTTTCTTTAACTTGTATGTTGCCTTCATGCATCATTCTCAGAGAGTCAAACATGTTTTTGGCTGTCTCTCTGTTTGATATCTTCTCATATTATGGGTATGAGATGGCACTGAGAAGTATTGTTCTGGCTTTATGATGGTTTCTAAAATCACGCTTTGCTGGTCAGACATCCTTTTTCTATCTATCTTATGACCACTTTCATCCACAGGATGTGTGTATCCATCAATTACCATGTCCCATAGATCAGCATCATGAGCCAGAAAGAAGCTCTCAATCCTGTCTTTCCAGTAGTCAAAATTTTCTTCATCAAAGACTGGACATTTGCCGATGATTCTGTCCTTGTCCTCATGATAGTCATTGCTGATGTTTTAGCTTGGTCCCACCATAGTGTTTTTATAAACATGGATCTTGTATTGACACAGTTAAGTGTAGGAACTCAGAACCAGGCGCTCTGATACCAATTGAAGAAGTGAAAAACACAAGAACGGGGAGTTGAATTGAAACTTAAAATCAAAAGTAGTAGACACGATATTTTTATCCTGGTTCGTTTGATCTCAAACTACTCCAGTCCACCCGCCAAGGTGATTTTTCCTCTCTCCAAGGAGGACATAATTCACTAATCATAGCTAATTACAATACTACTTTGACAACTACCAAAGTCTTCTTGAGTAAAACCACAACCCGATTTATCTCAAGGAAAACTAGCTTAATCAAAATAAAATGATTTACTGTGTACTGTTTTTTTCGTTACAAAAATTGTATCACTACTGTGATATATTACACAATTTGAGCGTATGAGTGAATATGAAAGTTTGCAGCGTTTAAGATATATGAGTAGTCGTGTGTCAAAAAATCACGAACGATTTGTCCTTTAAGCTTGTTTAAATAGGCGTGGAAATCTTGTCCAACATAAAGCGTGATAATGGACACTCAATGCTATTTCCATATTGAGAAGATTCTTGTCTGAATGAAGCCTTTGCATATGATATTGTCTTAATTGAAAAGTAATGCTTCAGAACTAGAATCTTGCATGCTACTTTTACTTCAGAACATTGATGACTCAGAGATGTGAAGATTTGTTGGTATATTAGACTTCTGTTCAGAATCAGAGTATCCTTTACTTTAGCGCAGATTTTGATCATCATTCTTCAGAATATTCTGATTACCTCAACTCGAAAGCTTTTGTAGCTTAACTTCTGATGTTGTTTCAGTCAGAACTTCTGCATACAAAATAACACAAATTTAGAGTGCATATTTGTTCTTTGTGTTTGTTATCATCAAAACTCTAATTAAGGGTTGTAGAATCAAACTATGTTCTAACAAATTTTGGGGCCGCTTTTATAGGAAAATGTCAAGAGAAGATTGATTGAAATGCTCCATAAGTATACGGATATCTTCGCCTGGTCTTATGAGGATATGCCTGGGCTGGATATAGACATTGTTGTACACAAACTTCCTCTTAGAGAAGAGTGTCCTCCTGTCAAACAAAAGCTTAGAAGAACTCATCCTGAGATGTCTAAGAAGATCAAATAGGAGGTTCAAAAACAATTTTATGTTGGTTTTCTGAAAGTGACGTCTTACCCACCGTGGATCGCGAATATTGTACCGGTACCGAAGAAATATGGTAAAGATATAATGTGTGTGGATTATAGGGACTTGAACAGAGCTAGCCCTAAAGATGATTTCCCTTTACCATATATTGATATTTTGGTTGAGAATACTACTCGAGCTAAAGTGTTTTCCTTCATGGATGGTTTTTCTGGCTACAATCAGATCAAGATGGCCCCAAAGGACATGGAGAAAACTACTTTCATTACACCTTGGGGAACATTTTGTTACAAAGTGATGCCCTTTGGTCTGAAAAATGAAGGGGCAACTTATCAACGTACAATGGTAACTCTCTTTCATGACATGATGCATAAGGAGATTGAGGTATATATTGATGATATGATTGCCAAGTCCCAGACAGAAGAGGAACATCTTGTCCACCTGTTGAAATTATTTGAAAGATTAAGGAATTTTAGGCTGAGGTTAAATCCTAATAAGTGCACCTTTGGGGTGAGGTTAGGAAAATTAATGGGCTTCATTGTAAACAAAAAAGGAATCGAGGTTGATCCTAGCAAGGTAAAATATATACAAGAAATATGTGTTCCAAAAACAGAGAAAGAGGTTCGTGGTTTTCTCAGGAGATTGAACTACATTCCTAGATTCATCTCTCACCTTACAGCCACTTGTGAACCAATCTTTAAAATGTTGAAAAAAAGACCAAACGGACAAGTGGAATAATAATTGCCAAGCGACATTTGATAGAATTTAAGAATATTTGCTAGAACCTCCAATTCTTTCGCCTCCGGTGGAAGGTAGGCCCCTGATAATGTATTTGATAGTATTAGAGAATTCTGTGGGGTTTGTGTTGAGGCAACATGATGAGTTTGGTTTAAAAGAGCATGTCATATACTACCTTAGCAAAAAGTTTACCGAATGTGAAATAAGATACTCACTGCTCGAGAAAACTTGTTGCATTTTGGCATGGGCTGCTTGCTGACTAAGACATTATATGTTGACTCATACCACTTTGTTGTTCTCTAAGATGGATCCGATCAAGTACATCTTTGAAAAGCCAGCTCTCACGGGAAGAATAGCCCGTTGGCAGATGATTTTAATTGAGTATGACATCCAATATACTACCCAAAAGGCAATCAAAGGAAGTGTGTTGGCTAATCATCTTCCTCATTAGCCCATGGAAGATGACTATCAGCCGATGAAGTTTGACTTTCCTGACGAAGACATCATGTACATACAGGATTGTAACATCTCATGCCTAGAAGAAGGACCCGAACCAGGATCACAATGAACGATGATGTTCGATGGTGCCTCCAATGAATTGGGAAATGGTGTCGGTGTTGTGATTACTTATCTTGAAGGTTTCCATACTCCATTCACTGCCAGAATTTGCTTTGATTGTACAAACAATATGGCTGAGTATGAAGCTTGTATCTTTGGTTAGAAGATGCTATTAATTTACGAATCAAAATCTTGGAAGTATATGGGGACTCTCCTCTTGTGATTAATCAAATCAATGGAGAATAGGAGACGTGCCACCCAAATTTGATTCCATATCGTGAGCCTGTGTTAAAGATGAACCCTTATTTTGATGAGATTACTTTCAATCATATTTCAAGAGAAGAAAATAACTTGGCGGACGCCTTGTCTACTCTGACATCCATGTTTAAAGTTAGATGGGAAAATGAAGCCCCCTCTATCACCATCTTAAGATTGGATGAGCCAACGTTTTGTTATGAAAAGGAAGAGCGTGTCGCTGATGAGAAACCATGGTTTTACAATATCAAGATATATCTTAAGACGAAATAATATCCAGAGGATGCTTTTGTCACTGATAAGAAGACTCTGAGGAAATATACAACTAAGTTTTTCCTTGATGGGGATGTTTTGTACAAGAGTGAAGAAGTGAAAAACACAATAAGGGGGGGGGGGGGGGGGGGGGGGGGGTTGCATTGAAACTTAAAAATCAAAAGCAATAGAAATGATGATTTTTATCCTGGTTCGCTTGATCTCAAACTACTCTAGTCCACCTGCCAAGGTGATTTCACTTCTCTCCAACGAGGACTTAATTCACTAATCAAACTGATTACAATTCTACTTTGACAACTGCCAAAGTCTTCTTGAGTACAACCACAACCCGGTTTATCTCAAGGAAATTCACTAATCAAAAGAAGAGATTCACTGTGTACTATATTTTTTTGTTACAAAAATGGTATCACTACTGTGATGTATTACACGATTTTGGAGTATAGTATGAATATAATTTTTGCAGCTTTTTGAGATTGTATGGAGCGGTTGTGTGAAAAATCACAAATGATTTAGCCTTTGAGCTTGTTTATATAGGCGTGGAAATATGTCCAAATGGAAACAGGATAATGGGCACTTAATGCACTTTCCATACTGAGAAGATCCTTGTCTGATTGTAGTCGTTGTAAGTGATACTGCCTTGATGGAAAAGTGACGCTTCAGAACTTAAGAATCTTGCATACTGCTTTGATTCAGAGCTTGGGAAGTCATAATCATAAGGTTCTATTAGCGTGTTAGACTTCCGTTCAGAATCAGGATATCTTTCTATTTAGCGTAAATTCTGATCATCATACTTCACAACATTCTGATTACTCAGCTTGAGTGCTTCAGTGGCTTAACTTCTGATGCAGTTTCAGTCATAACTTCTATACAACATAGAACACAAATTTAGAGTGCATATTTGTTCTTTGTGTTTGTTATCATCAAAACTCTTATGAGGTTTGTAGAATCAAACTATGTTCTAATAATCTCCCCCTTTTTGATGATGACAAAAACTAGTATTTTTCAATAAAAAAATACAGAACAAAAGGCTTAAGAGAGTCTCCCCCTGAGTTGAGTACTCGGATAGAGATGAAATACTTCCTTGAAGTTCCTTCTCATCAGAGCTTTGATGTATCTACTTCTATCTTTATCAGAATTTGTTCCTGTGTATGCTTTCAAAAAAAATAAGAAGTTAAGATATTCAGAATGTTTGAGACTTAGTCTCGGTAAACTGTTATTGAAAATATCTTACGTTCTCCCCCTTTTTGTCAGGTATCATAAAGAAATATAACCATAAATTATCAGAGTAAAAAATGATGATTTATATTAAAAACAGATTGCAATAACATATTTCAGAAACAAAGAAGATAAGATGAAGAATATAGAAATCAAGTTAAAAAATCTAAGATGGAGGGGGGAAGTCGTGTGAACAACGCTTCCAGCAAGCTCTTAATCTGAGTGCTTGATTCTTCTTGCTTTCCCAACATATCCTTGATTTCTTTGGTTGTTTATTCTTGCTTATCCAATATCTCCTTGATTTCTTTGGTTGAGTATTCTTGTTTATCCAATCTTGCATGGATTATAGTATTCTCCTTCTTCAGCTCTTCCAGAGTTTGCATGATCAGAGATGAAGCTGGATTTTCTTCAGAAGTTGCAAGTATTTCAGAACACTCTGCAACATCTTCTGATTCAGCTGCTTCTTTAGTTACATTCTCCTTTTCTTGAACAGTGTCCAGAGGGTTACTGACAGAGCATGGTTCAGTAGCTTCTGAAGGTTGGTGCTCTTTGCAAGGAGCATTGTCCAGTAGAAGAATTCCGTTCTTGTCCCAATGACTATGAACTTGGTCTTTGAAGGCTTTCAGCTGATCACTGAAGTTTTTCTGATCCATTTTATAACTTAATTCTTTCAGCCTCTGGGATTCAGAGTTGAACCATTTTCTGAATCGATCACAAAGAGAATCAGAAGCAACAGGATTTGAAATCTCTATACTTGCTTGCTTCAAAGAATTAACCCATTCCTGTATTTCTGTTTCAAAAATCAACAAGTTCTTACCAACATCTGTTTTGGTTAAGGTTGGTTTGGGTTTGGGAATGGAAATTTTATTGGTGGTTGAAACAAGGTGATCCAGCGCTTCTAAATCAATAATTGTTCTGAAATGATCAGTTGGACGGTTAATGGGAGAGGGAGTAGGAGAATTAGAAATTAGGATTGGTAAGCGAGGAGTGTTTGGTGGTGTGGAGTGATATGGTGAAGGTATTTCTAAAATATAAAGTATGGAGAGAGGTGGACGAACCATGAGAGGTTATGTTATTCCAGGAATAGGGGTAGTGGTATCAGAGTCTGTAAAAGAATCTTCTGATTGGTTTACGGTAGCGTGTTGATTTTCTGGTTCAGGGATTTCAGAATTTGGATTTTCAGTTTGGGGAGTGTGAGGGTTTTCATTTTCTGCTTGAGGAGAGTTGAGGTTTTGATGTTCTGGTTGTGGAGAATGAAGGTGTACATTTTCTGGTTGTTGAGAATAGAGGTTTGGATTTTCTGGGATTGGTGATTGAAAATCTTGATCAAAAAGTTCAATATCAGAAGGAACTCTTCCAAGTTCTGGTTGATTTTGTTATGGATTTGGATTAGGGGAGTGAGGTTCATATAAGAAGCTGCCAAGAGTTACAGAAGGATCAAACTCTATGTCAAAATCCTCAAATGTTTGTGGTGAGGGATCTTCTGTTGGTTGAGGGGGGATGGTTTCAGATGTTGGAAAAACAATAGATTCTACAACAGAAACAAAGGATGTGTTACCTTTCTTTTTAGCAGCCTTGGGTGTTCTCTGAGAGGATCCTTCTCCTGCTGCCTTTCTCTTTCTGGATTTCTTCAGCTTAACATCTGGAGCTGGCTTGTGCAAATCACGAATGTTGAGTTCTGGTATTGTGCCATCTTCCTTGCAAGCTTCAAGGTATCTGACCACAATCTCTGGAGAAGCATCCATCTCAGAAAATAGTGGAAAATCTTTAAGAGGGATTCTCCTAGATGTGATGACATTGTGATTAGCAACTATTGGTTCCTTCTTAATGCTTTCAATAATCTTCATTTTCTTTAGATTCTTGGCATTAAGCGGTTTACCAGCATATGCCTCCAGAGTACTGATCTGATGAGCCTCTGTCAGATGCTCTATCAACCTGTTTTCCGTCAGAGTATCAGAAATCAATCTTCCCAGAGGGATCCAATCCCTCTTTGTCCTTTCTTTTTCCCTTTTTTCTTTCACGCTTGTTCTCAGATGATTGAAGAGCAAGTGTGGAAGATTTATTTTGGTCTTCTTTGAAATAAAGTACAACAGAATCTGCTGATCAATGTTGATGTAGTCAGGAGAGCTTATAGGCTTCCTGTGATTTATACATCCCAGAATGATCCTGGCCCAGATTCTGTAATAATCTTTCAAGTCTCTTATCTTGCTGGATGGCTGTCCTGAAGTGAAAATGACTCTAGCAATAGATTTTAGGTCAGAACACTTATCAGCCATGTCAATGCACCTAACTCCGCCGCCATTGTACCCAATAAGTTTCCCAATCAAGTCTTCTAAAATAACTATCTTCTTCCCCATCACATATGACGTAACCTGATGATTGGATGAAGTAGCATGAATCCAGAATTCCTTAACAAGAATGGGGAATATTGTACCTAGAAGACGATCAAAGTATTTGTTCCAGCCCTGAGCCGTTACATCTTCATACAAATCAAAACCATTTTCCTTTAAGCTCTCAAAATCAATGATTAACTCACATAGAACTTCAAGATTATCGACCGAAGTGAGCAACATTCTTATGGGTTCCTCATACTGTTCTGTTGAAGAAGAACCAGGAGCACTGTGGAGATTTTTGATGCTTGATAAGGATGCCATTATTCACACGAATTTGTTTTGAAAAATACTGAGAAAAGAGTTTTTGCAAAACGAGAGCAAGAGAGAATAATAGATGCAATAAGAAGTGAATGAAATAGTGAATGTGAATTTATAAACGCTTTTGAAAACTTAATGAGTAAGAAAGAGAAACTAAGGTAATGATTATACTGTAATTATGAAACCTGAAATTAGGGGATTGCGTGTAGATACTGAACATTTACCATTGACAAGTGTCTCAATGCATCCAATCAGAGCCTTAGACCCTTCATAATTTGAATGCATGTTCAGCCTCAGAAGGTAACTTGTGAGAGGATGACAAATGTTTGATGGTGTGAACTGCACGCCTCTGTCTTTGAAATGAAAGGTTTAGATCTTCATAGATAGATTCTAAAGTAATTGTACTCCTAACTTCTGAAGACACATTGATTAGATGTTCTTATACAAAAAAATTAAAGTTTCGAGGGTTACAGAATATGCAAATAAAACTTCTTATTCTGGACATAATTTCATGTTGAGATGTTTCAGAATGAAATTAAATCTATCTTCAAAAAGGGGTTTTGTAAAAACATCGGCCCATTGATGGTCTGTGTCAATAAGTTTTAAGGTGAGAATTCCTTTCTGAATATAGTCCCTAATAAAATGATGTTTTATTTCTATATGCTTAGCCCTAGAATGCAAAATAGGATTTCTGGACAAACAAATTGCAGAAGTATTATCCTAGGAAATAGGGATGTTACTCTCAAATATGTTGAAGTCTTCAAGGTGACTTTTCATCCAGAGCATCTGTGTGCTGCATCCAGCAGCTGCAATGTATTCAGCTTCTGTTGTTGACAACGCAATTGTGGACTGCCTCTTGCTGGTCCATGAGATCAGATTGTCTCTCAGAAACTGGCAGCTTCCAGAAGTACTTTTACGTTCTACTCTATCTCCATCAAAATCAGCATCACAGTATCCTACGAAACCGTATTCATTGGATTTTCTATAAAACAAACCCATGTTAGTAGTACCTTTCAGATACTTGAAAATTCTCTTAACTGCTGTTAAGTGATATTCTCTAGGATCTGATTGGAATCTAGCACATAAACAAACGATGTATAAAATGTCAGGCCTTGAAGCTGTCAGATAAAGGAGAGAACCAATCATACCTCTGTAGATCTTCTGTTCTACCTTTTTACTTACCTCTTCCTTTTCCATAATGCACATGGGATGCATTGGAGTCTTTGATGGCTTACATTCTGAGAGGTAAAATTTCTTAAGAAGTTGTCTGACGTATTTGCTCTGGTGAATGTGAGTTCTTTCTGGAGTCTGATTGATCTGAATGCCCATAAAAATTTAAGTTCTCCCATCAAGCTCATCTCAAACTCTGCCTACATGCACTTAGCAAATTCTCTTCCCATAGAAGGTTTAGTAGATCCAAATATAATATCATCTACATAAATCTGAAAAACTAAAATGTCATTCTTAAATGTCTTACAGAACAAGGTTATGTCCACTTTCCCTCTGGTGAATTCCTTTTATAGCAGAAAGTTACTTAGTTTTTCATACCAAGCTCTGGGAGCTTGTTTCATACCATAAAGTGACTTCTTTAGTTTGAAAACGTATTCTGGGTGTTTAGAATTTTCAAACCCAGGGGTTTGGTGAACATATACCTCTTCATCAATGTAACCATTTAAGAATGCGCTTTTGACATCCATCTGATACAGAGTGATGCCATTATTTACAGCAAAAGAGATTAAGAGTCTGATATATTCTAACTTGGAGGCTGGAGCAAAGGTTTCTGTATAGCCTATCCCCTTTTGCTGAATATAACCTTGTGCAACCAGTCGTTCCTTGTTTCTAATGACTTCTCCTTGTTCATTTAGTTTGTTTCTGAACACCCACTTTGTTCCAATGACGTTGAATCCTTTTGGTTTAGGAACCAGATCCCATACATCATTTCTGGTGAATTGGTTTAACTCCTCCTGCATTGCCATAATCCAGTCGTTGTCTAGAAGAGCTTCATCAATTATTGTTGGTTCAATCAGAGATACCAATCCCTTGAAGGATTCTTCAAAATTTAAGAACGTTGAGCTTTTTCTGATTGGACCATCCTTCTTTCCCAGAATCTTATCTTCAGGGTGAGCTATGCTGCTTCTGGATAACCTTTTCTGGAGTTGATCAATAGAAGGTGCTGGAATGCTTGTGACATTTCCTTCTGATGTTGTTGGAGCGTCTCTGTTGGGAACTTCTGATGACTTTCCTTTAGCACCTGTGAATTCAACTTCTATATCTGCAAAAGATTCATTCTGCTTTGACTTTTGAGGGCCAAGCTTATCATCAAATCTGACACTGGTTGACTCTTCAACAATCTGTGTTTCTGTATTGTATATTTTGTACCCTCTTGAGCGTTCAGAGTATCCTAACATAATGCACTTATGTGCTTTAGAGTCAAACTTGTTCAGATGTTCTTTAGTGTTCAAAATAAAACATGTACATCTAAAAGGATGGAAATAAGAAATGTTGGGCTTTCTGTTCTTCCACAATTCATATGGAGTCTTTTCCAGAATAGGTCTTATAGTGATTCTATTCTGAATGTAACATGTTGTGTTAATTGCTTCTGCCCAGAAGATCTTAGCAATATTAGTCTCATTTATTATGGTTCTGGCCAATTCTTGCAATGTTCTGTTCTTTCGTTCTACAACTCCATTTTGTTGGGGAGTTCTAGGACAAGAGAAATCATGCGAAATGCCTTTTTCATTAAAAAATATTTCAATTTTTTTTTTCAAACTCTCCACCATGATCACTTCTGACTTTGACAATTCTAAGATCCTTTTCATTCTGAACTTGGTTACAAAAAGCAACGAACATAGAATGTGACTCGTCCTTGTGTCTTAAGAACTTTACCCATGTCCATCTGCTATAGTCATCTACAATCACAAACCCATATTTCTTGCCACTAACAGACGTAGTTTTTACTGGTCCAAATAAATCTATGTGCAGAAGTTCTAATGGCCTAGAGGTAGAAACAACATTTTTAGCTTTAAAAGCAGGTTTTGCAAATTTTCCTTTCTGACATGCTTCACACATAGCATCTGAGCTAAACTTCAGATTAGGAAGTCCTCTGAACAAATTGAGTTTGTTAATCTGAGATATTTTATCGTACTAACATGCCCCAATCTTCTGTGCCAGACCCATTGCTCGTTGTTAACAGAAAGAAGGCATTTTACATTCCGACTCTTTAGTTCAAAAAGTTTTATCTTATAAACGTTGTTTTTCCTCTTTCCATTAAACAGGATAGTTCCATCTTTCTGACTAACAACTTTGCATGAATTTTGATTAAAGATTATATCATTACCATTATAACTCAATTGACTTATGGATAATAGGTTATACATCAATCCATCAACTAACAACACATTATTAATAGAAAGAAGGTTACCATTACCTATTATTCCAAAGCCAATGATCTTACCTCTTTGATTGCCTCCAAAACCCACGTAGCCTCCAGGTTTAAGTTCTGGGATTTGGAACATATGCTTTCTTCCCATTGTGATACGGTGGGAGAACTGACTTGAAGGATTTTCGTTGATCGCAAATGTTACGGTTAGCAAGAGTCGCCACCGACTTTTCTTTTATCTAAAAGGAAAGGTGAAAAAGCACAGGAAAGACCTTTGAGATTGTTTCTTGAGTTCGGGGGGTAGATTATGAAAAGGGAAGGCGTTGAAACCTAAAATTTTCCATCCCATATTTCTCAAAACATTTCAAGTGAGGTCCTCAAATTGCTCAAGGAAGTCCAAGGGTTGACCAGACAAACTCTCTCCTAAGGCAGTCTACCTCAAATTAGGGTTTCAGTTTGCATCAAGGTACTTGAGTCCAAAAGACCCCAAATGCTCACCATTGTCCTAATATATTCTCAAGATCATCCATGTCAAGTTTCAAGCCTTGCGGAGGAAGTTTGCTCAGTCAATTGCTCAAATGCTTGAAAATCGACTGTGCTAGGGCAAAAGTCAACTGTGTCCTACATACAGTCAAACTTCAAGATTTTTGGTCAACATCCTCATTTTGAAATTTTTATTGATCATTTGATCAAGGGTTAATCATGATTCCTCAAGGATTGCTCATAATTCATCAAAACCCAAAAGTTGCTAAATTAGGGTTTTTAGGAAAAGTCAACTCAAATTTGACCAAGCATAACTTTCTCATACTTTATCAAAATGACCCATCCAAAGCTCATTTTGAAGAGGATGTAATTCCCTACAATTAATATTCAGCTCCCAAGTTCAAAATATGCACTCACAAGAAGATATAAATTTGGACATTATAGGTCATTTTAAAAAGTCAACAAAAACACCTTTTTTGTCAAAGCTTCATACATAAACATGGAAGATCCAATTGAGATGAGACCAAAAAGGTTGCTTAGAGGACATCTTAAGATTTCTAAAAAGTCCGAGAACACATCTCTAGGGTCAAAATTGAAGGAGTTATACATTGGTAAAGTTGACCTTTTTTGCAAAATTGCCAAAAGTCAAATGTGTCTCAAATTGCAATTTTTGTCAAATGGGCCCAACTTTTTGTGTTTGCATTGAGTTTGTAACATGATCCACGACCCATGATCCTTCCCACTTGTCTTTATTTTATTTTTGTCATTTATTTTGATTTTTATTTCAATTAAATCAAAATAAAATCATGAAAATATCAAAACTAATCAAAGCTTGAGATTTTGTGCATGTTTAGGTCTCTTATACAACTGGAAAGAGAATCAAATCGTGCAAGCTTCATTTGGACACAAAAAGATTGGATTTGGCTTGATTTGGAAATATTTACATAAGAATCAAATCATGATTCAATCATCTTAATTGAGAAAGATTTGAAGCAAGTTTGTAACCTAATTCATTCTAGGGTACATATAGGACAAATGCAGATAAAAAATAAGGGGATTGTAGGCGTGAGAAGAGAAGAACAAATCTCAAAATTTCATAGAAAAGTGGCAATCTGATTTCATAGTTCCAAGCTTCCTCAAGTCATTCCAAGCATACCATTCGTTTGCTGAGCATCCAAGGACTCTATCCCAATCATTAGCAAGCATTTTAGTGCCCAGAAACATGCTGTAAGGACCCCACAACTTCCATGTTTTTTGAAATCGTATCTCATAATTCTGGCATTGTTAGCATATTTTATGGACATATTCTGAATCCTTGAAACATTTGCAAGCTAATGATAATACTTAATTGCATTTTTGTTAACCATATAGAAAGTTGCCATGATTAGGGTTTAGGTTTCGTTTTTAGGGGTTTTGCTTGCAGGAACAATTAGCCATGGAGAGTGGTACCATGATGCTCGTGAGATTGCAACGAGATGATTGGTACCACTGGAGTTGATTTATCATGCATGGATGAGGTTTTGGAATGGACAAGGGTTATACCTATACCCTTTGTCCGTAGGTAAAAGTTTTGGACTTTTGCCAACGGTAGGAGGAAGAAGAAGGGTAGCGTGGCACCCTGTGATTCGTTCATTCAAAAATTCGTGCGTTTGTCATATATCACTTTGTTTTTCCAATATAATAATTGTTTGTTGTTCCATATACAACAAAGCGTGCTAGCTCAGATGGTCAGTGGACAAGGGAAATTGCCAAGGGGCCTGGGTTCGATCCCCAGGTCCCCATATTTATCAATATTATTTTCTTTTACATCATCAGGTACACATGCATGCAAGGAGACCACTATACGCCATCAATGTCCAGCCAACCATATCTCCAGCATGCCAAATCCAACGCCTATCACATGGAGGTCTACCATAGGCCTAGTCAAGCTTGCAACATGGGATCTGGAAAGTCAACATGGGCCAAGGAGTTTTGGGCTCAGAAAATGCAGTTGACCCCCCCTGTTTGCTACTAAACCAGGCCCATCTCTTTTTCTTTTATATTTTTCTTTTATTTATTTATTTATTTTAAATTAATTCCTAACACAAATTAAATTCTTTTTTTTTACAAAATCATAAAATCAATTTCATCAATTTAGATTTAGGTTTTATTTTTATCAAATTTAATTTAATAATTAGTTAAATTTAATTTTAGGATAATTCTAACTCTTTTTTTGTAAATAATTTAAAATCAATTAGAAAATTAGGTTTGTTCTTGATTTGATTTTTAATTCTTTTCTCAATAAAACAAAAATACAAAAATAGGTAAAATTAATTGTTTTTCTTAATTTAAATTAATTAATAATTAGTTTTGTATTTATTCAATTAAAACCTTATTTTCTCAAAATAATCAAAACCCTAATTTTCTCGTTCTCGTTTCATCGCGCGCATTCATTATTTTATTTTGTAAATATTCATGGGATGTAATAGTTTAATTAGGATTTTTTTTCCTTTATTTAACGTTTTACGGGTGTTTGGCTATGTAATTAATCCCCCTTCCCGAAGCCTTGTAATAGCGTAGTTTTATTTCTCGCATTTTAATTTTCACAAAAATTAACTTTTAGATGTATGATAATAGGATTGCATGACAAGATTGTATGTTAATTTTAAAATGGTTAGCAAACCCTAAATGTGCAAAGATAATAACTGAAATCAAATCACTCGCACATGCGCACTCCTAGGGTATACTCTCACTTCGGTTGCCTTCGGTAAACGATCATTAAGTATAGGGTGTCTTAGCGGTTTCCCTCTTGTCTAAACAAAGATCGAATGTCCCGCTCGGAAATATTTCCTCGGAAAGGTTGCCTCAGAAATGTTGCCTCGAATACGATCTTAAGACATTAAGGTTATTACTAGGACGTCCTAACATTGCTTTAGTGATTGTACGTCCCTTTCGAATTGACCCTTACAACTCCAACGATGGTGCTACCTACTCACTAATAGTGGGATAGCGCTGTATAAAGGAAACAAGAACAGAAACATTCTTTTTTTCGAGTAGGTAGATGCTAGTAGGTACTTGCTCAAAATAAACTTTTTCACACTTACACTTTTCCAAACAATGTTTTCAAAAAAACTTCGTAACACTCTTGTGGACTGATACAAGGGTTAAAACAAAGTAAAACAAAAACTTTTCAAAACACACAAACATAGAAGCAATTTTCAAAATGATGAGCAAGTACCTAAGAGCCCATAGAAAACTACGGATAGAAAGGGTGCTAATACCTTCCCTTTCTATAATCTACCCCCCGTACTCAAAATCTCGAAAAAGGAATTTTTCTGTGCTTTTGTCCTTTCCTGTTGGATAAGATAAAAGTCGCTGGTGACTCTTGCTTACCGCGACATTTTGCGAATACTAACGCAAAACACAAACCAGCATTTTCCAAAAACAGTCAGGTTCTACCACCGTATCACAGAACTGGCGACTCTGCTAGGGAAATATAAGTGGGGTATACCTTAGGATTAGTTCATCATAAATTGCTTCTTTTGTTTGTTTTGGTTGCTTTACTTTTAAGGGTTTTGTATTGGGAGTTACTATAGATCCTAACACGGATCTAGGGGACACCTTGTAGGTAAGTAGCAATAAATTGTGAGGGAGTTGTACGACGTAGACCGATACGGTTGAAGCAGTAGCTACGTTGATGTGGTACATTGGTTGGTACCGGTATCCCTTGTGGAGAAACAAGGAGAATACGAGGTTGTTATGTGTGTCTTTAAGCATCAACTGACCTTAGAACCCATAATTGACCAACTTGGCCATTAGGAAGTAGTGAGATAGTCGGCCTCAGTGTAAAGCTGAGAACTGGTTGATACTCGATACTACACTCATTGATACCATACTCTCGAGATAGTTCCGTCTGCAAGAAAAGATTGCGTGAGCTGAAACCATGACCGATGGAGGATGGTCAGTGATATTGAGAACCTCTAGAACCCGGTTACTATTATTAGGACAGGTTGAAACCAACTGAACTTCAATAGGGTAATACCTAGACCCCATGCAATCCTTAAACTTAAGGGCTTTTGTGTGACTTGTTTGCCTTTACCATGTCTGTTGTCTGCTATACCTGCTGTTTGTTTTACCATGATATCATGCATCATAACATAGCATGCATACTTCATATTACTAACCATTTCAAAGACCGAGGGGATTTATCTTTGTTCTATTTTGCAGATTATGGCTTCCATGCGCAGAAACACCATTTGAGTTAACTTTGTGCAAATACCTGCTCAACTCAAAGAGTTAGTCTGAAAAGTTTCTGATACTTCTTCATTCATTAGAAGACATGGTCAGCTTCTTAGCTTGGTTACTTAAAAGTTTGATGAGCAGATGATGAGTGTGCTTTTCCAGTTCTTTGATCCTATGCATCATTGTTTCACCTTCCCGGATTATCAGCTAGTTCCCACTTTGGAAGAGTTTTCTCACTTACTAGGCATATCCATCCTTGAGAAGATTCCCTTCACAGGTTTGGAAGAGACTCCTAGACTAGAAGACATTGCTTTAGCTCTGCATCTGAAACGGGCTGATGTAATATCCAATTGGGAAACACGGAGCGGGGTTGAAGGTTTCTTAGGCAGGTTTCTGATAGATCAAGCTCAACTATTCTGGATAACTTGGATTTTTAGGCTTTTGAAGACATCTTGGCTCTCCTTATCTACGGTTTGGTTCTTTTCCCGAATCCAGATTCCTTTATAGATGTGAATGCGGTTAAGATCTTCCTGTCTCACAATCATGTGCCTACTTTACTGGGTGATATCTTGCATGCCCTATACACTCGTATTGTGTGTAGAAGAGGGACCCTCACGTGTTGCATGCCTTTGCTGGAGAGGTGGTTTATTTCGCACTTCCCCAAGTCTGTGCTGAAGAATGAGGAAGGTTTAGGACGGTCTTACAGAATAATGTCCCTTGCCCATACAGACATTCTTTGGAGTTCTAAGGCTATGGAAAGCACTACTGTCATTGACCGATGTGGGGGATACCCTAATGTCCCGTTACTTGGAATCAGAGGGGGAATAACCTACAGTCCTTGTTTGGCTTTGCGACAGTTTAGTCATGCTCAGCGAGATGGTCCTCATGAGCTACTTCTTACAAATATTGCCTTTGACTACAAGGAGGACGTTTATGAGCATCGCCGAAGGTTCATACGAGCTTGGGGCATGGTTAACAGATCTGACCCTCAAGAGCTAGGACCAAGGACTTCTCTCCCTATGCAGCCTTATCTCCAGTGGGTCCGAGCTCATGCTCAGAAGCTTGGGATGCCTTATGAAGTTGTGTTTCCAGTGATTGTGGAGCCCACCAATGAAGAGGGCATTCCTTATACAATCCTTTATCCCTACATGCCCATTGATCTTGGGGCATTGAAGAGATCTTGGATTTAGCTGAAAGAGGAGAGGGATACCTACCGAGAGAAGTACCATGAGCAAGAAAGGAAGATCTTGAAGCTCACCAGGCAACTCGAGAATGAAAGGACGATCAATGACTACGTAAGCACCAAGGGGAAGCGTCCATGGGATTTCTGATTTTGCTTTTTCTAGTTTAGATTTGTTTTTCATTTATTTCTTTGTAACGCCTTAAAGGCATTGTTGAACCTTTTTACAAGTTTAATCTAATAAAGTTGGTTTTATTTTGGTTTGAAAATTTAAATCTCCCAAAGTCTTTGAAATCATTACATACGCATCCCACTATCATGCACACCATTACAGGTACCCTTACAGGTTTCTCATCTTCTTCGCTGTTTATTTCAGTAGAGATGTCTTCTGATCAAGCTATCAAAGATCTTCAGGCATAAAATGCCCAATTTCAAGAGATGTTCTTTAGTTTGGCTAAAGGGCAAGAGGATTTGAAAGCTTTTATTCTGAAAGAGAAAGAGAAGAAGAAGAAGAAGAAGAAAAAGGTCGTTCTGCTGAGTATGGGAAAAAGGTTTCGGGATAGGTTGAAACAGCAAGCTGATATATCCTTTTCATCCAAAGGAGGGGAGGACCAAGAAGAAGAAAAGGGCCCCAATCCTGCAGTTTCTGATAATGATACAAATTATGATGAGGAACAGTATCCTCCTGCTGAGGATAGGTAAACCAACTTGAAGACCGTCTGAGTCCTATGGAGTGTCAAAAGATCCCTGGTTTAGATTTTGAAGAACTGGGACTGGCATCTAGGGTGGTGATCCCTCATAAGTTCAAAGCTTTGGTTTTCGCCAAGTACGATGGAGTATCTTGTCCAAAACTCCATCTTCGCTCGTACGTTAGAAAAATCCAACCTTACACTGCTGATAGAAATTTATGGGTGCATTTCTTTCAAGATAGTCTGTCAGGGACTCAGTTTGAATGGTTTTATCATTTGGAAGGAGCCAATGTCCGAAACTGGGAGGACCTTGCTGCTGCTTTTTATAGGTAGTATCAGTATAACGTCGACCTTCGTCCCACTTGTACTCAGCTTCAGGATATGTCCATGGGTGCAAGTGAAGGTTTTAAGGACTATGCTAAGAAGTGGATAGATTTAGCTGGAAGAGTCCAACCCCCTTTGTCTGACAGGGAGTTGGTTGACATGTTTCTAGGGACGTTATCTGGTCCATTTTTTAATCATTTGATCGGCAGTTTGTCATATGGGTTTACTGAATTGATTTTGACCGGGGAGAGAGTAGAAGCTGGTATCCGAAGTGGTAAGATACAGAAGGATACTTCATCCAGTACAGTGAAGAAGCCTTTCACCAGTGAAAAAGAAGCTAGTGCAGTTTACGACCCGAGGGGCCAAAGTAGACCTGAACACCGTCCAGCAGTGAATGCGATAGTGATATCAAGACCCACAGTTGCTCCACAATGCAACAATCAACAAAGGGTGAGAGACCATAAAGACAGTTCACTCGGCTCAATATGACCTTGTCTCAAATTTTGCCACAATTATTGAAGACCAACCTGGTAACTCTAAGGGAGGCCCCGAAGAATTCCAACACCACATCTCCACTATATAACCCGAATGCCCGCTGTGCCTATCACTCTGATGGCCCATGTCACAATACAAACAACTGTTGGGCCTTGAAGAATAAGGTACAAGACTTGATCGAAGCTAAAGAGGTTGAGTTTGACGCGCCGGAGAAACCCAACGTCATAACTGCTTCGATGCCCAAACATGGCCATGGAGTAAATGTTGTGGATGATAATTTATTTGTGACCTCCGTGGAAGGAATTTCTACTCCTTTGATGAGAGTTAAGAAGAATCTATTGTTGGCCGGTTTATTTCCGGGTTGTGGCGAAGGTTGCCACATATGTTCAATCCTACCTGCTGGTTGCCATTTATTGAAATCAGGTGTTCAACGCCTGATGGATAACAAAGAGATCCTGTTCAAGAAGACTATGATTCCGTTGGTTCCAATTGAAGAAGTTGCCATCATAACCATTTCCACCAATCCTTCCAAGGCTTCCTCGAGAAAGCCTGTTAGGATTACACCCGTTTCGAGAATTGCTCCGTTAATCATTACTATCCCTGGTCCTATCCCATACACTTCGGATAAGGATGTCCCTTGGCACTATGGGGCCGACGTGTATTACCATGGAGTTAAGCAAGACTTAAAGATTGAAGAAGCTGATGCTGATGTGAGCAATATTGTCAGAGCTAGCAAGGTCACCAGAAGTGGAAGACTCTTTTCTCCCGATATTTCCCCTCCGACTGTTCACAAACCTGTTGTCATTCCATCTTCCAGTACATTAGCTACTATCCCAATTCCTATTCCAATTATCACCCCTGTCGCCGAGTCATCTGGGACTCGGGGCAAAGAAATCACAAGTGAGTCTTCCTGGACGGAGGAGCCTAAGAATATCATTGTAGAAACCTCTAAGCAAGAGATAGAGGAAATTCTGAAGATTATCAAGAAGAGTGACTACAACATAGTCGAGCAGCTGGGGAAGACCCCGTCAAAAATCTCCATGTTGTCCTTGTTATTGTGCTCGGAAGCCCGTGCAAAGGCTTTAATTGCTTTCCCCAAGACTGCGCATGTGCCGTAGGAAACTTCTACCGATCAATTCAAAGACTGCGTAGCTAGTTTGACTCCCGATAACGGGTTGGGTTTCTCAGACGCAGATTTGACTGCTAAAGGAAGAAATCACAATGATGATCTGCACGTCTCGATCGAGTGAAGGGGCACTAGTATGGCCTACATATTGGTGGATATTGGGTCCTCATTGAATGTTTTTCTAAAGAAATCATTAGACCATCTGGACTGTGAAGGTTTAATTCTGAAACCGAGTAATATTGTGGTCAGGGCTTTCGACGGGTCAAAAAGGATGGTGCATGGGGAAGTGGACGTCCCTGTTAAAGTTGGATCTCATACTTTTTCATCTACTTTCTATGTGATGGATATCCAACCATCATATTCTTTCTTGTTGGGTCGCCCTTGGATTCATAAGGCTGGGGCAGTGACTTCTATGCTCCATCAGATGTTGAAATATCCAGTAAAGGGGAAGATCGTCACGGTACAAGGTGAGGAGGAGTACATGGTAAGTCATCTCAATTCCTTTCGCTATGTGGAGATGGATGGGGAGTTCATCGAAACCCCTTGTCAGAACTTTGAAGAGGTCCCCCAGACTCTGGCGTCGACTGAAGTTGCTGCTGAGAAACCTCCGATGAAGATGGCTTCCCTCAAGGATGCCAGGGCTGTAATTGAAAAATGTGGGTGTGCAAATTGGGTTCAGCTCCCTGATTTCACACACAAGACTGACAAGTTTGGTTTGGGCTTTACTGCAGAGGCTCAAAGGGTTGTTCGGCGCGCGCGGATTGGAAGATCTCCTCCGCACATCAGTGATCAGGGAGTGAATGCAATTGAGGATGATGAAGAAGAGTCAGATATCGACGGCTGGATCTACTCGACTACCAATGGTGGATTGAACAACTGGACGGCGAAGGACTTCGTGCCCATTTCTTTTTTACACAGTAATATACTTTTGTTTTGAGATTTATAACAGAAAATTTGAAACTTTACGGCCCGGTGCCTTGCCCGAGGCACCCTGGCTTTGTTTGTGAGGGCTTATTATTTGTCATTTTCATATATCATCAATAAAGCATTGGTTGGACGTTTTCTTGCATTACAAATTTTACGCTCCTTGTTTTTCTTTTCTATCTAGCACTTTATCAAAACAGCTATTGTCTTACACACACTCACATATCATAATGCAGATCCACATCCATTCTGGATCCCATTGATAATAACTCTACTACTGCCAATTATGACTTCGAAAATCCGATCAACCAAGCCGAGGACGAAGGTGAGGATGATTGTGAAGTGCCTGGGGAACTTGCTAGACTGTTACTACAGGAAGAGAGGGCCATACAGCCCCATGAAGAGCCAGTGGAATCAGTGAATTTGGGTACAGAGGAAGACAGGAAAGAGGTCAAGATAGGTGCGAATTTGGAGCTTAGTGTCAAGCAACGGTTGATACAGATGCTACGCGACTATGTTGAGATCTTCGCTTGGTCTTACAAAGATATGCCTGGTTTGGACACGGATATTGTGGTTCATCGCTTGCCAACTAAAGAAGACTGTCCCCCGGTAAAGCAGAAAGTTCGTCGTATGCGCCCTGAGATGTTTGAGAAAATCAAAGCTGAGGTCATGAAACAGTTTGAAGCCGGATTTCTAGCTGTTACTTCTTACCCGCAGTGGGTTACCAACGTTGTCCCGGTGCCTAAGAAGGATGGTAAGGTACGAATGTGTGTGGACTATAGAGATCTGAACAGGGCAAGCCCCAAGGATGATTTCCCACTTCCTCACATTGATGTTATGGTCGACAACACCGCACAACATAAGGTCTTCTCTTTCATGGATGGTTTTTCTGGTTACAATCAGATTAATATGGCTCCCGAGGACATGGAGAAGACAACCTTCGTTACGCAGTGGGGCACCTTCTGTTACAAGGTAATGCCTTTCGGGTTGAATAATGCTAGGGCAATTTATCAGCGTGCCATGGTCGCTTTGTTCCATGACATGATTCACCATGAGATTGAGGTTTACGTTGATGACATGATTGCAAGGTCCAAGACAGAGGAAGAACACCTTGACCATCTCCAGAAACTGTTCGACAGGTTGGAGATGTACAAGCTGAGGTTAAACCCGAACAAGTGCACCTTCGGGGTATGGTCTGGTAAGTTGCTGGCTTTCGTCGTTAATGATAAAGGTATTCAGGTGGATACCGCAAAGGTGAAGGCTATACAGGAGATTCCGGTTCCCCGCACAGAAAAGGAAGTTAGAGGCTTCTTGGGACGTCTGAACTACATTGCCCGATTCATTTCACACTTGACCGCTACTTGTGAGCCAATCTTCAAGCTGCTGAAGAAAGATAAAGTGGTAAGATGGAATGATGAATGCCATACTGCTTTCTAAAGGGTCAAAGAATATCTTCAAGAGCCACCTATTCTGATGCCTCCAGTTGAAGGAAGACCTTTGATCTTATACTTGACAGTGCTGGATAATTCAATGGGGTGTGTGTTGGGGCAGTATGACGAGTCTAGCCGAAAAGAGCATGCTATTTACTACCTTAGCAAAAAGTTTACCGACTGTGAGACTCGATACTCACTGCTCGAGAAAACTTGCTACGCTTTGGCATGGGCTGCTCGCCGGCTGAGACAGTATATGCTGACTCACACAACCTTATTGATCTCAAAGATGGATCCAATAAAGTATATCTTCGAAAAGCTTGCCTTGTCCGGAAGAATAGCAAGATGGAAGATGATCTTAACTGAGTATGATATCCAGTACACCACTCAAAAAGCAATCAAATGGAGTGTATTAGCAGATCATTTGGTGCATCAGGCCATGGATGATTACCAGTCCATGAATTTCGAGTTCCCAGATGAGAACATCATGTTGGTGACCGACTGTGAAGAACCTGGATCAGATGAAGGACCTGAGGAAGGACCCCGATGGTCTATGTATTTTGAAGGAGCCTCAAATGCATTGGGTAATGGCATTGGCGCTGTGATTATATCTCCTGAAGGCTGTCATACTTCGTTCACCGCCTGATTATGTTTTAACTGCACCAACAATATGGCGGAGTATGAAGCATGCATCATGGGCCTCTGAGCTGCTATTGACCTAAGGATTAAGTTCTTAAGTGTATTTGGAGATTCTGCTCTGGTGATCAGTCACATCAAAGGCGAGTGGGATACAAAGCACCCAAATCTTATTCCTTACAAAGAGTATGTACTGACATTGCTCCCACACTTCCCAAGAGAGGAAAACAAGTTAGCGGACGCACTAGCTACCATGTCTTCTATGTTCAAGGTCAGGTGG
Source organism: Vicia faba (assembly GCA_948472305.1). Taxonomy (NCBI): domain Eukaryota; kingdom Viridiplantae; phylum Streptophyta; class Magnoliopsida; order Fabales; family Fabaceae; genus Vicia; species Vicia faba. Next base: position 121,130,407 of record OX451738.1, read on the forward strand.
GACAATGAAGCTCCCCAGATTACCATTGAGAGGTTAGACGAACCCGCACATTACTGTGACATCGAGACTGAAGAGGTAGAAGATAAACTCTGGTTCCACGAAGTAAAGAGGTATCTTGAGGCTCAAGAGTATCCCGAGGGTGCATCTGTTAATGATAAGGAGTTCTTAAGGAGGTTCGCTGCAAAGTTCTTCATTAGCAATGGGATCCTTTATAAGCGTAACCATGATTCAACATCACTATGATGTATGGACAAAAGCGAGGCAGAAAGTATCATGGCAGAGCTACATGAAGGTACCTTCGGAACTCATTCCAGTGGACATACCATGGCGAAGAAGATCCTACGGGCTGGATATTATTGGTCCACCATGGAAGCCGATTGTTATCAGCATTATCGGACCTGTCATAAGTGCCAAGTCTATGCTGATAAGGTGCATGTACCTCCAGTTCCTCTGAATGTTTTGACGGCTCCTTGGCCTTTTGCAATGTGGGGCATCGATATGATAGGTGAGATCAGACCTACAGCGTCGAACGGGCATCGTTTCATTCTGGTAGCTATTGATTACTTTACGAAGTGGGTTGAGGCAGCTTCCTTTGCTACAGTAACCAAGAACGTCGTGGCGCGATTTATCCGACACAACTTGATCTGTCGATATGGTGTACCAGAGAGGATCATTATGGACAATGGTACAAATCTCAATAATACAATGATCACCGAGCTCTGCAAACAGTTTAAGATACAGCATCATAACTCTTCTCCCTACCGGCCGAAGATGAATGGGGTTGTTGAAGCGGCTAACAAGAACATCAAGAAGATTATGGAGAAGATGACGGTGACGTACAAAGACTGGCATGAGATGTTACCATTCGCTCTTCATGGGTACCGTATCTCAGCAAGGACATCGACAGGGGCAACACCCTACTCCTTGGTGCATGGCATGGAGGTGGTCCTACCCATCAAAGTCCAGATACCCTCTCTCAGGATTATGAAGGATGCGGGTTTGAACGAGGACGACTGGATCCAGACCCGACTTGATCAGCTGAATTTAATCGATGAAAAGAGACTTACTGCTATTTGTCATGGTCAGACATATCAAAAGCGGATGATCAAGGCTTTTAACAAGAATGTCAGACGACAAGAGTATCAAGTCGGGGATCTGGTAATCAAAAGCATCATACTGCCCTAAGGTGATCCCAGGGGCAAATGGACCCCTACGTACGAAGGGCCATTTGTGGTTAAGAACATTTTCTCGAGAGGAGCTATGATCTTAACCACCATGGATGGTGACGACCTTCCTCACCCCGTCAATGCAGACATAGTGAAAAAATACTACGCATAATCAAAGACCCGCTAGGTTGACTGGCCTAGGCAAAAATAAGGGCTTCTCGGCGAACTAAAAGGGTTCGGGCAAAAGTAAGGGATGCAAATGAAAAAATCTATACACCCGGCAAGTCGAAAACCTGAAAAGGCAGGTTGGGCAAAAAAGGGTATCCCAGTGGACTGAAAACCCGAAACAGCGGTCCTGGAAAAAATTAGGGATCGAAGCATAACACTGTGTCTCATTGGATCATCTTGCTACCAGACTTCGGTGTCGACTATCAAGCTCGGACGGCGCCAATCAATCTGATCTACCTTCAACCAAGTAGCAAAGTGATGAGACGCTCTAAGACATAAAGGCAATAACAGAGTTGGAACCCAGTGGGATTGTTCACATAGTTGTTTTTCTTTGATTTTCACAAATTGTATAAATTTTGTCTTTCGGCGGCGTTCTCTTACTAGGATGTCAGCCCCTTTGCACAAAATGCCTATTACAGGCCAACTTCAAGAATCAATACAATTCATTCTCACAAAGAAATTTAAATTTCTTTTTCTTTTTCTATTTTGTTTTGCAAGAACGTCCAATGATTCATTTTTGATATATGCATTTGACAATAATTGTTGCTCATAAATATTTACACGTGAAACAAAAGATAATTACTCGTAATTCCAAGAACAGGGGCAAACAAGAAATATCCAAACCTTACAGTTGCTCTACCCACCAGGTACAGGGACAGAGCCAACTTGAGAATATGACTAAAGGTACATACACTCCCCGCAGAGTAAAAGGTATCTAAAAACATTGGTGTTAATTCTCCCCAAGCAGAGTTCATCTATCACCAACAATGGAAGATTATCCCCAGTGGAGTTTATTTCTTCCACAGACAGAAATTCTATCCCCGACAGGGTTCATTATCACCAGCAATAGCAATTCATCCCCAGCTGAGGTTATTTCTCCAAATCAACATTTTTTCTAGCCGAGTATCTCTCTTCCCCACAGAGTAATTCTCTCGCCAATTTATTCCCAAATCATCTTCGGCCGTTACCCTCAGCGAGCACGAAGAACTCAACTCCTTGTATTCTCCAGCAGCAGTCCGGGATTTACTCTCCCCAACTAGAGAACATCACAAGAACATTGCATATCCATACATCATGGCATACGCATATGCATCATACAACACAATCTCATTTATTTTGAGAACATCATTACTCAATACATATCATGCATCATGACATTACATACGACTAACTCTTTACCTTTCAGGGAAAGATACAATCAAATTCTCAAAAGTTTTCTCTGGTTCAGTCAAATCAATACTAAGATTTTTATTCCAGTTCAAGTTATGAAGCCCGAATTCGACCGGATAATATCTTGATTTCTCTATCATATTGTGAAGCCCGGAGAACGACCGGATAATAGTACCAAAATGCTACGAAGCCTGGAATCGACCAGATAGTGGTATATCTTAAATTCAAGCTATGAAGCCCGGAAATCGACCGGAAAATAGTTGAGTCCCCAACAAGTTACTGTGAAGCCTGAAAATCGACCAGATAGCAGTACAAGACACCATGAAGCCATGAATCGACCAGATAGTGGTATATCATAAACACAAGCTGTAAAGCCCGAAAATTGACCTGAAAATTGCTTAACAAGGTATTGTGAAGCCTGGAAATCGACCAGATAGTAATACAAGACACCGTGAAGCCTGGATTACGACCAGATAGCAGAAAAAGTCACTGAAGCCTGGGACTACGACCAGATAACAGTATAAGGTACTGTGAAGCTTGGAATTCGACCAAATAGCAGTTTACTTGGCCAACTACTAAGAAGCCCATGATCGACCGGATATTAGTATGCCTTAAATTCAAGTTGAAGCCCAGATGCGACCGGATAACAACTTAATTCCTTATGAAGCCTGGAGTACAGAGAAATTGCAAAGCCTGGAGAACGACCAGATAGCAAGTTTAATCTCATCTCCTCAGTAAGTCACTGTAAAGCCTGGAGCACGACCAAATAACAGTCGGTCTTATTTTCCTCAGTAAATCACTGTAAAGCATGGAACACGACCAGATAATAGTTCTTTTTCACCTCCCCGATTAAGAGATGATTCCCCAGTAGAATAAAGGATGACTGAAGCTCCTAAAATTCTATTTCTCTCAAGACAGAGACCAGCATTCCCCAGTGAAATCCTCCACAACAAAAGGTATACAGGCTCTCGTAAAGGAATCTCTTATGCAATCGAAACTTCTTCTGATGGCATCTTTAAGCCCATCCTCCGTCATCAATCTCCAAATGGCATCTATAAGCCCATTCCCGACATTGCAAGACAAATACCACTTGATGCGAGTGCAAATTTCTGGGCACTCTAGTGTTCAATCATCTTCAACCTTCAGATCACGAAAGGCAGACAAGCCAATCTACATCCTCAAGTTTAAGAAGATTGAACAGGGGAAGCTGTTATACCCCAAAATTTGCCCTCCCATATTTCTCAAAACATTTCAAGTGAGGTCCTCAAATTGCTCAAGGAAGTCCAAGGGTTGACCAGACAAACTCTCTCCTAAGGCAGTCTACCTCAAATTAGGGTTTCAGTTTGCATCAAGGTACTTGAGTCCAAAATACCCCAAATATTCGCCATTGTCCTAATATATTCTCAAGATCATCCATGTCAAGTTTCAAGCCTTACAGAGGAAGTTTGCTCAGTCAATTGCTCAAAGGCCTGAAAATCGACTATGTTAGGGCAAAAGTCAATTGTGTCCTACATACAGTCAAACTTCAAGATTTTTGGTCAACATCCTCATTTTGAAGTTTTATTCATCATTTTATCAAGGTTTGATCATGATTCCTCAAGGATTTCTCATAATTCATCAAAACCCAAAAGTTGCTAAATTAGGGTTTTATAGGAAAAGTCAACTCAACTTTGACCAAGCATAACTTTCTCATACTTTATCAAAAATGACCCATCCAAATCTCATTTTGAATAGGATGTAATTCCCTACAATTCATCTTCATCTCCCAAGTTCAAAATATGCACTCACAAGAAGATATAAATTTGGACATTATAGGTCATTTTGAAAAGTCAACAAAAACACCTTTTTTGTCAAAGCTTCATACATAAACATGGAAGATCCAATTGAGATGAGACCAAAATGGTTGCTTAGAGGACATCTTAAGCTTTCTAAAAAGTCCAATAACACATCTCTACGGTCAAAATTAAAGGAGTTAGGCATTGGTAAAGTTGATCTTTTTTGCAAAATTGCCAAAAGTCAAATGTGTCTCAAATTGCAATTTTTGTCAAATGGGCCCAACTTTTTGTGTTTGAATTGAGTTTGTAACATGATCCATGACCCATGATCCTTCCCACTTGTATTTATTTTATTTTTGTAATTTATTTTGATTTTTATTTCAATTAAATCAAATTAAATTAAAATAAAATCATGAAAATATCAAAACTAATCAAAGCTTGAGATTTTGTGCATGTTTAGGTCTCTTATACAGCTGGAAAGAGTATCAAATCGTGCAAACTTCATTTGGACACAAAAAGATTGGATTTGGCTTGATTTGGAAAGGTTTACATAAGAATCAAATCATGATTCAATCATCTTAATTGAGAAAGATTTGAAGCAAGTTTGTAACCTAATTCATTCTAGGGTACATATAGGACAAGTGCAAATAAAAAACAAGGGGATTGGAGGCGTGAGAAGAGAAGAACAAATCTCAAAATTTCATAGAAAAGTGGAAATCTGATTTTATAGTTCCAAGCTTCCTCAAGCCATTCCAAGCATACCATTCGTTTATTGGGCATCCAAGGACTCTATCCCAATCATTAGCAAGCATTTTAGTGCCCATAAACACGCTGTAAGTACCCCACGACTTCCATGTTTTTTTGAAATCGTATCTCATAATTCTGGCATTGTTAGCATATTTTATGGACATATTCTGAATCCTTGAAACATTTGCAAGCTAATGATAATACTTAATTGTATTTTTGTTAACCATACAGAAAGTTGCCATGATTAGGGTTTAGGATTCGTTTTTAGGGGTTTTGCTTGCAGGAACAATTAGCCATGGAGAGTGGTACCATGATGCTCGTGAGATTGCAACGAGCTGATTGGTACCACTGGAGTTGATTTATCATGCAGGGATGAGGTTTTTGAATGGACAAGGGTTATACCTACACCCTTTGTCTGTAGGTAAAAGTTCTGGACTTTTGCCAACGGTGGGAGGAAGAAGAAGGGTAGCGTGGCACCCTGTGATTCGTTCATTCAAAAATTCGCGCGTTTGTCATATATCACATTGTTTTTCCAATATAATAATTGGTTGTTGTTCCATATACAACAAAGCGCGCTAGCTCAGATGGTCAGTGAACAAGGGAAATTGCCAATGGGCCTGGGATCGATCCCCAGGTCCCCATATTTGTCAATATTATTTTCTTTTACATCATCAAGTACACATGCATGCAAGGAGACCACTATACGCCCTCAATGTCCAGCCAACCAGATCTCCAGCATGCCAAATCCAACGCCTATCACATGGAGGTCTACCATAGGCCTAGTCTAGCTTTCAACATGGGGTTTGGAAAGTCAACATGGGCCAAGGAGTTTTGGGCTCAGAAAATGAAATTGACCCCCCCCCCCCCCCATGTTTGCTACTAAACCAAGCCGATCTCTTTTTCTTTTATATTTTTCTTTTATTTATTTATTTTGTTTAAATTATTTCCTAACACAAATTAAATTCTTTTTTTTACAAAATCATAAAATAAATTTCATCAATTTAGATTTAGTTTTTATTTTTATCAAATTTAATTTAATAATTAGTTAAATTTAATTTTAGGATAATTCTAACTCTTTTTTTGTAAATAATTTAAAATCAATTAGAAACTTAGGTTTGTTCTTGATTTGATTTTTAATTCTTTTCTCAATAAAACAAAAATACAAAAATAGGTCAAATTAATTGTTTTTCTTAATTTAAATTAATTAGTAATTAGGTTTGTATTTATTCAATTAAAACCTTATTTTCTCAAAATAATCAAAAACAACAAAAATATGATTTTTCTTTCAACTAGGTTTAGACGTGGTCAAAACCCTAATTTTCTCGTTCTCGTTTCATCGCGCGCATTTATTATTTTATTTTTTAAATATTCATGGGATGTAATAGTTTAATTAGGATTTTTTTTCTTTTATTTATCGTTTTACGGGTTTTTGGCTATGTAATTAATCCCCCTCCCCGAATCCTTATAATAGCGTAGTTTTATTTCTCGAATTTTAATTTTCGCAAATATTAACTGTTAGATGTATGATAATAGGATTGTATGACAAGATTGTATGTTAATTTTAAAATGGTTAGCAAACCTTAAATGTGCAAATATAATAACTGAAATCAAATCACTCGTACATCCGCACTCCTAGGGTATACTCTCACTTCGGTTGCCTTCGGTAAACGATCATTAAGTATAGGGTGTCTTAGTGGTTTCCCTCTTGTCTAAACAAAGATCGAATGTCCTGCTCAGAAATATTGCCTCGGAAAGGTTACCTCGAAAATGTTGCCTCGAATACGATCTTAAGACATTAGGGTTATTACTAGGACGTCCTAACATTGCTTTAGTGATTGTACGTCCCTTTCAAATTGACCCTTACAACTCCAACGATGGTGCTACCTACTCACTAATAGTGGGATAGTGCTGTCTAAAGGAAACAAGAACAAAAACATTCTTTTTTTTGAGTAGGTAGATGCTAGTAGGTACTTGCTCAAAATAAACTTTTTCACAATTACACTTTTCCAAACAAAGTTTTCAAAAACACTTCGTAACACTCTTGAGGACTGATACAAGGGTTAAAACGAAGTAAAACAAAAACTTTTCAAAACACACAAACACGGATGCAATTTTCAAAATGATGAGCAAGTACATAAGAGCCCGTAGAAAACTACGGATATAAAGGGTGCTAATACCTTCCCTTTCTATAATCTACCCCCCGTACTCAAAATCTCGAAAAAGGAATTTTTCTGTGCTTTTGTCCTTTCCTGTTGGATAAAATAAAAGTCGCTGGCGACTCTTGCTTACCGCGACATTTTGCGAATACAAACGCAAAACGCAAACCAGCATTTTCCAAAAACAGTCTAGTTCTGCCACCGTATCACAGAAGGTATTAGCACCCTTTTCAACCATGGTTTTTCATGGGCTCTTAGTTACTTTCTAGATCACTTGCTTTTGTTTGAAATTGTGCTTTGTGTGGTTTTTGAAAGTATTTTGTAAAGAGGCCATTCTTTAGGCAATCTTTGTAATGATTCTCGTTCGTAAGAATGTATACAAAGATGTTTAATCTTTTGAAAATGTTTTCAAGTTTGTAAGAGGTTTTGAAAGTGTAGGTGTTTGTTTTTGAAAATAGAAAGGATGTTTTGAAGTTGAGCAAGTAATTAGGAGCATTCTACCTACTCAAAAGTCTTTCTCGTTCATTTTCTTTTCCTTTGACATTGTTATCTTACCATTAAATTGGTAAGTAACCCTATCTTTGGACGTAAATGGGACGGGCGTGGGTCATCGTATAACCATGATTAGAAATATTGCAAGGTATCTTAGCATTATCTTTAGGGACTAAGATCATTTGAAAGGAAACTTAGATAGCGTCATCGATGGACTATGATCTTGTATTTGCTTGTTCTTACTAAGATACCTTACAAACGTAATATGGCCATTTTGTATAAGGCAACCAAGTGGAATAATCCTATGGGTGCTTGTGTGCAAGTGTATTGTTTTCATGCTTGTTTTTGTCTTGAATTAGGGTTCTCTAAGTATTGGTTTTAGTCTTTCCATACAAACCCTAATTACTAGCATATTATGTATAAAAGCGATAAATTGAGGAATTTAAAGTTACTACGCTATTACAACATTTGTGGGAGGGGGTGTACAAATTGAATGGGGATTGCAAGAATGTAAACCTAGTTAGTCTATTACAACCATATTGAATTAGTATCAATGTACAAGGAATTAAATGAATACAATGTACAAAAATGCAAAATGTGAAGTAAATGGATATTTTTATTTGGATTTTTAGGAGAAAAAAGGTATTTGTCTTAACCTAATTAATTAAAGAAAATAATTAAATAAACTTAAATTTATTAAGAAAAGATTCTAAATAAAGTCCTAATTCTATTAATTGATTAAAGAAAATAAGTTTAAAAAAGAGTATTTTTTTGGTATTTTTGTAATATATAATATCTTTAGTCTTTTTTATATCAAAAGTAATATATTATAATTAGTGTGGAAGAAAATAAATAACTTAGTTTTAAATTAAATTAACAAGATAATTTGTTAAGAATAAATAAAGTATAGTTAAATAAAATATTTTTTTATGAGAAAAATAAAATAAACTAAGCCAAAAATATAAATCTATCATTTTTGTATTTTTATGAGTTTTTTCAGTACTTAGAAAATATATTAAGAAAAAATGAAAATAAAAAAATAAAATAAATATACTTGGGCCAGGGTGCAAATAGCCTGCAGAGGGGTTAGCTAGTAAAAATAAAATAAGCCAGGCCCAAAGGGGCCCAACGCCTGCAAAAAAAAACCAATCAGAAAACAAAAAAAAAGTGAAAAAATCTAAAAGGGTACCACTGGGGCTCGAACCCAGGTCCCAAAGGTTACAGGCGCGCGCTTCTACCACTGGGGTGGCTATACATCTGTTAACATAGGCAAATCAATAAATATACAAGGCAAAACGCGCCCTGATGACTTCATCTTCAACCTCCAGCCAGACCAACTGTAACTTACTCATTTCTCATCAAAAATGAAAACTGTATACATGAAACTTGTAGCAAATTTTCTCACGGTTTCAGAAATGTAAAGAATTAAAACTATAGATCAAAGATAAGCATGAATTTTAATGGCCCTAATCTGAACCCTAAAAATCTCAGAAATTTTAGTTTCAAAATTCTCTAAGCTCAAGCATAATTAATGGAAACTATGGACATGGTTAGCTTTAGGGTAATGATACCTACATGTTTTGTTCACAAAAAAATCATTGATGATGCCTGTATGAAGAGTTCAAAGTTAAGAAAACTTACCTCAAAACTGGAAATCGTATTTTGAGTTTGAGCTTGTTTCAAGTGATGGTGATGATCAGTTTAGCTTCCTTGAAGTCCTAGGAAGCTAATGCAATGATTAGCTTGAGCAATGAATGGCTGAAATGACCTAGAGAAGTCAATATGCAGAACTCTATTTTTAGAAATGGAGGATGGTGTTAATGGTGTTGCAGTTTTGTAACAGGGTGTGGAATAAACTCTATATGATATTTAGAAGCTTTGGAAACCAAAAGGCCAAGAAACGCACGAGTAGATTATGAGTTTCAAGTTTTTGGTCAGTTTGTGTGAAAATGGAAGTGTGAAGTGTGATTCTGAGTTCTAGCTTTTTTCAGTGGTCCAACATTCGTGTCTTTGTGTCAAATGGTTTGTGTATGTATAAATAAGAGTGTTTGAGAGCTTTGGACAATCAGAAGTACAAGTTTCTAGCTTTTTGCTAGGTTACTTGATTTTGAAGAAAAGAGGGAAACAAGTTTCAAGAAGAGGTACAAGCATGGGATGGGTGATTGTAAGTGTTTGAAACATTTATCATGAGTTATATGACTTGTTTTATCAGAAGAGAACAAGTGCAAGGCTCAAGAACAAGTTTTGTGCAAAAAGTCACTTTATCAAAATGGCAATGTAACCTTTCTTCCAAAAATAGATATAAATCATGTCCATGCATTGAATGCTTGAAGAGAGACCTCTAACAGCTATGTAAACCATTAATTATGGAGTGCCTAACAAGTTTGAGGCCTGCAAAGTAGATTTAATGCAGCACAACTTTGAATTTGAATTGTGTTCATCACTAAAATGACTTGTAATTAAAGTGATAAAACCCTAACTTCATATCTTCGATTCTCCCTACTCAAGAATGATCTCAAGGAGTTCTTTGATATTTTGGAAAGCTTGAAATGTGATCTAAAACCCATCTTTGAATTTCTTTTGAAGATTCCCCTTGGAACTATATGAAAAAGTGCCATGAAGTTAGGTCAAAATCCTGACTAAATTAGGGCAAAATTTCGCTAAGTGTTTAGTTTCATGACCACATATTCATAAAATTATAACTTGAGATCCAAGCACTTTTGGAAGAAGTTTTGTGAAGTAAAGTTATATATTTCATGGAGATCTACAACTTTCATGTTGGAAGTTACTCTTGAATCATGGTGAAACTTTTGCTCAAAGTTATGAAAAAATAAGAAATTTCCAACAGTTAGAAAAATTTCTAAGTTTAGAAATTTTGACTTTTCAAAATGAAATATTGACTTTTTGATTTCTTGATGAATAAGTTTCATATTTTGACATGTTTTAATGAATTGTGATCTTTGGTATTTGAATTTGACCAAAAAGTCAAAGTTTGACTTTTCAGTATACAATTGACTTTTGATGAGTTGACTAAAAATTCATCTGTCAATCCTTTGAACTTGGGATGTTTTGAACCATGTCATTAGGTAAAAATGATGAAATTGGACTCTTGAGATCATTCCTTAAACCAATTGATCATTTGGTAGGTCAAAAATCAGCAATTGCCCTTTCCCAGTCAAAACCCTAATTTTGACCATTTTGCCCTTTTGGAGATTTGATCAAATTTCTTGAGGAGATGTGGTCCAAACTTGATCAAATGATTCATATGAATTTAAAATGTTTATGTGGATAAAACATTATGAAGTTTGACTGTAAATTGGCCACAGTTGACTTTTTCCCCAATACAACTGATTTTTAGGTCAACTTGTCAATTGACTGAGCAAAAATGTGATCCAAGGCTTGAAACTTGACATGAGTAATCTTGGGGGTCCATAATGATCTATGAAAGTCATATGGGGCATTGGAAGTTCAAAAATCCTTGTGCCAACTTAAACCCTAATTTTGGTCATCAGTGCTTAAGAAGGTATCTTAAGCTGATCAACCCTAGTGCAGTCTTGAGTCAAAGGAGATCTTGTGAGCAAATTCGTGATGAATAGGAGGGAAAATTTTGGGGTACAACACCCGTCATGTGTCGAGAGCATCCAGAGTCCAGGTACCATGACTGGTGTTTTAGCCTTGCTTCTAAAGATATCTGTTACATATATAATTTTTTCCTTAGGTACCCATATCTTTTTGGGTTCTGGTTTGTTAGTTTTACCAAAATTTTGTTTGAATTTTGGTTTGGCAGAATAATCATTACTAGTGTATTTCAGATCATGTGTGTGCCCATAAGTGAAGTCAGATTTTATTTGTGTGCATTTAATTACTAGGTCCATGACTTTCTTAGGTCGAGATACCTTAACTTGGTATCCTATTCCTTTTCTTCCATTTCTGCTAACTCCATAGATCATTGAAGCCATCTTGCTTCTTTCTGTGTTTTTAGCCAGAAACTTCTGAAAGCTATGATCATATTCTTTTATGATCTTATCAGCATTACTGGGAGCCTCTGAGATTATTTCCTTGTGAGAGTTTTGTAAATCTTTTTCTAGTTTTGAAATCTTTTCTTTTAACTCAGAATTTTCTAATCTAAGACTCTCAGTTTCTTCAGAGTTAGAAACAAGGTCCTTTTTTAGGTTGTTGAATTTGACTGTGACTTGCTGATACCTTTCCAGAATTTCACTCAGACTTTCTCCTAGTTCATCTTTGGTAAAATTAATAGTAAAGTAAGGAAACACCTCTTCTGTGTCTGATTCTGAGTCTCACCCAGATGCTTCGCTGTCTTCTGTCACATTTTCCATAAGAGCAATGTTGGCTCTTTCATCATACGACTCTGTGTCTACGTCAGAAGTATCTGAATCATCCCATGTTTCCATGAGACTTTTCTTCTTCTCCTTGAAGAACTTCTTTTTGGGCTTCTCCTTCTGAAGCCTTGGATAATCACTTTTGTAGTGCCCTTGTTCATTGCACTCATAGTAGATGATGTCCTTGTTACTTGACTTTCTGTGACCAAAAGAAGCTTCAGACCTTCTATGTCCAGAGGAGGGCTCGGACTATCTGTATCCAGAGGAAGATTCATTCTGATTCCCTGATCTTCTGGAGTTTCTAAATTTTCTTTGCCTTTGCTTCCACAGCTGATTGAACCTTCTGGATAGAAGAGACAATTCGTCTTCTTCTTATGAGGATCCATCGGAGGTTTCTTACATAGCCTACAAAACTTTAGAATCAAGTTTTTTGTTATATTTTAATGCTAAAGGCTTACCTTGCTTCTGAGGCTCGTCATCTTCTTGCTCAATCTCATGGCTTCTCAGGGAGCTATCAAGTTCCTCCAGAGATATCTTGGTGAGATCTTTTGCCAGCTTGAGAGCAGTGACCATTGGCCTCCATTGCTTTGGTAAACTTTTGATGATCTTCTTTACGTGATCAGCAGTAGAATACCCTTTGTCAAGAACTCTCAGCCCAGCAACTAGAATCTGGAATATTGAGAACATTACTTCTATGGATTCACTTTCTTCCATCTTGAAGGCTTCATATTTCTGAGTGAGCGCAAGGGCCTTGGTTTCTTTAATTTGTATGTTGCCTTCATGCGTCATTCTCAGAGAGTCAAACATGTTTTTGGTTGTCTCTCTGTTTGAGATCTTCTCATACTCTGAATATGAGATGGCACTAAGAAGAATTGTTTTGGCCTTATGATGGTTTCTGAAGTCACGCTTTTGCTGGTCAGACATTATTTTTCTATCTATCTTCTGACCACATTCATCCACGGGATGCATGTATCCATCAATTACCATATCCCATAAGTCAGCATCATAAGCCAGAAAAAAGCTCTCAATTTTGTCTTTCTAATGGTCAAAATTTTCCCCATCAAAGACCGAAGGTTTGCCGTTGATTCTGTCCTTATCATCATGATAGTCATTGTTGATGTGTTGACTTGGTCCCACCATAGGGTTTTTCTAAAGTTTGGATCTTGTACTGACACGGTTAAGTGTATGAGCTTAGAACTAGGCGCTCTGATACCAATTGAAGAAGTGAAAAACACAAGAAGGGGGCGTTGAATTAAAACTTAAAAATCAAAAGCAATAGACACGATGACTTTTATCCTGGTTCGCTTGATCTCAAACTACTCCAGTCCACCCGCCAAGGTGTTTTCGCCTCTCTCCATCGGGGACTTAATTCACTAATCAAACTGATTACAATTCTACTTTGACAACTGCCAAAGTCTTCTTAAGTACAACCACAACCCGGTTTATCTCAAGGAAATTCACTAATCAAAAGAAGAGATTCACTGTGTACTATATGTTTTTCGTTACAAAAACTGTATCACTACTGTTATGTATTACACGATTTTGGAGTATAGTATGAATATAAATTTTGCAGCTTTTTGAGATTGTATGGAGCAGTTATGTGAAAAATTGTAAATTATTTAGCCTTTGAGCTTGTTTATATAGGCGTGGAAATATGTCCAAATGGAAATATGATAATGGGCACTTAATGCACTTTCCATACTGAGAAGATCCTTGTCTGATTGTAGCCGTTGTAAGTGATATTGCCTTGATGGAAAAGTGACGCTTCAGAACTTAAGAATCTTGCATGCTGCTTTGCTTCAGAACTTGGGAAGTGAGAATCATAAAGTTTTGTTAGCGTGTTAGACTTCTGTTCAGAATCAGGATATATTTCTCTTTAGCGTAAATTCTGATCATCATACTTTAGAAAATTCTGATTACTCAGCTTGAGTTCTTCTGTGGCTTAACTTCTGATGCAGTTTCAGTCAGAACTTCTGTACAACATAGAACACAAATTTAGAGTGCATATTTTCTCTTTGTGTTTGTTATTATCAAAATTCTTATGAGGGTTGTAGAATCAAACTATGTTCTAACAAAGAGAAACCATCATTCTGTTTTGCTCAGATGCGTGGATAGACACAAAGCAAACATGATTATAGAAGAAATTCACGAAGGCTCCTTCGGAACGCATTCCAGCGGGCATACTATGGCCAAGAAAATCTTGAGAGCAGGTTATTATTGGTCAACAATAGAAAATGATTGCTACAATCATCCAGGGTCTGTTACAAGTGTCAGATCTATGTTGATAAGATGTATGTGCCGCCCAATCCTATGAATGTCTTAACTTCACCTTGCCCCTTCATAATGTGGGGAATTGATATGATTGGCCAGATTGAACCGATTGCTTCCAACGTGCACCCCTTTATTCTAGTGGCCATCGACTACTTCACTAAGTGGGTCGAAGTAGCATCTTATGCCAACGTCACTAAGTAGGTGGTTGCTCGATTCACCAAGCATAATATCATCTATCGATACGGGGTTCTCGAGAAGATTATTATCAACAATGGGTCAAATCTCAACAATAAGATGATGAAAGAGCTGTGTGAGAACTTTAAGATAAAGCATCAAAATTCTTCTCCTTACTGACCCAAGATGAATGGCACGATTGAGGAAGCTAATAAGAATATCAAGAAGATTGTGCAGAAAATGGTTATCACTTATAAAGATTGGCACGTGATGTTTCCATTTTCTTTGCATGGTTATCGCACCACTGCGCGCACTTCAACTGAGGCAACCCCCTTTTTGCTTGTTTATGGCATGGAAGCAGTCTTGCATGTGGAAGTGGAGATACCTTCCTTGAGGATAATGACAGATGCACAATTGGATGAGGCTGAATAGGTTAGAATAAATTTTATCAGCTGGATATCATTGACGAGAAGAGATTGACAGCTATTTGCCACTGATAGCTATACCAGAGAAGGATGAAGAAAGCTTTTGACAAGAAGGTACGTTCACAAAATTTTCAAGCTGGAGATCTCGTGCTGAAGAGAATCTTGCCTCCCAATAATACAAATGCTACGGGTAAATTGACTCCTAATTATGAAGGACCATATGTTGTAAATAAAGTCTTTTCAGGAGGATCTATGATGCTCACAACTATGGATGGAGAGGATTTCCCTCACCCCGTCAACACATGAGTAGTGAAAAAGTGCTTCGCATAAAATGACCGTTGAGTTAACTGGCTCAGGAAAAAAGGGCATCCCGGTGAACCTGGGCGAGTATAGGTTCGGGAAAAAGTTAGGGATAAAAGAAAGAGTGAATGAGTGAAAAAAATTGTACACCCTCTAAGTTGAACCTATCAAAGGCAATTTAGGCAAAAAAGGGTATCCTGGTGGATTGAAAACCCGAAAGGGCAATCCAGGAAAAAGTTAGAGATTGAAAGCGAATACTATAGTCTATGTTGCATCTATAATATTAACTTACATTGTTGTTGGGTTGGCTTGGGAAGCATCAGTCCAATCAGTTATTCAGAAAGAAAGATATTAAGGAGCTTTGAGGTCATAAGAGTTGTAGCAGAGTTGTAATCGATAAACCCGCACTCACATTCCATCTTTGTTTTCTCCTCTATATGCTTTGTATGCAATTGCCTCTTTTCAGGAATTACTTCTCGATGTAAATGCCTATTTACAGGCCAATCAATCAATAAAAGTGTTTTTCAAATTGTGCCAATTTGTTTTTTATTTCACTGTTTTGATTACAGAAGACGTTCAACATTTTTGATAAACTTTGCTTTGAAAACATTAAAAGCTTTATAGCACATGATACATGTAAAAGAAATTGCTTACAGTTTCAAGTGTCTGATATGACAGCTAAGGTAGCCATCCCATACTGCGGCATGTTGTTGTGATCTACACTCTGTGCGGAATGGGATCCATTATCCCCACTAAATCCTTGTTTTTGCTCATGACATAATCACGTGTCCCCAGCAAGGTCGTACCTTCATTTGATTATGCTCTTCCTCTTCATTGCAGTTTGTTCATTCTGGATTTATTGAAAGGATTATTGATATTCTCCCTTTGAAATCGACACATTACGGCTTCTCCATTGAAATAAGCCCTTGTCTTTCCCGTGAAGTATACAGGCTACTCTTCAATGAAGTTTGTACTCTTTTCCCCAATACAAGTCTTTGATAATATGGATTTTGTAGAGATGGCTATCTCAGTATGGTTGGTGTTATTGACGCCATCATCTGAAGCTTCTCTGTTGCTCAGTGGAAGAGGTAGATTTTATCCTCAGTCGAAGACGCATTTCAGGGATATTCTATATTAATTCGCTTTTATCCCCTAATGAAGCTTGCTATCCCCAGTGTGGGGTACATGGGAGTTCCAGTTGTAACTTTTACATCCCCGATGGTAGAAGATTTTGTGTGATATATCCTTGTTGAAACTTTTTCCCCCATGATGCTTATTTCTTCTTGAGTAAATATTTCCATCCTGGTGATGTTATCCCCAACGAGGTTGATGTTTGACTCCCCGTGAAGTTTGTTTCCTAGAGAATTTTGCCCTATCAAGTGCCTTGATAGATGATTGATCATCAAGCCTGTTTACTCCCCAATGGGTCAAGTCCTTGGCTTTTTCTGAAGCAACTTACATTGATGTTTTTCGTTCAAGGGTCTTTTATCCCCAGTAGAGTTCCAAATTTCAAGTTGTGGTGCAATGGTTTTCTCTTCTTCCCCAAGTGGAGTTTATCACCTCTAGATGTTATCCCCAATGTGATCTTAATATAATTATTTCTGTTCAAAGAATTTCTATGATCCCTAATAAAGGCTTCTATTCCCAGTGAAGTTTTCCTCATCTGAAGCGGATTGAATATTCTCCCCAGGGAGTTAGGAGTTTGATTAAACTTTAAGATCTTCCCTGAACTGCAATTTATTTTTACAATATTCTCCCTAGGAAGTTACTTCCTCGTTGATATCAATATTTATAGGTTGGTGGTTCTGAATCTCGGTTCCCTATTGAAGTTCAGATTTCCTTTTCTATATAGAAGATCAGATGTGTAAAGATAATTTTTCAGAAGTTTCTGGTCTTCCCAGCAGCCGATCATTGATTTGCTGACCCCCAATGAATTTCTAAACATGCATCATTACCTTACATCTACCAAAGTGCGTAACATTTCCATTGTACGGAACATTACGCTATAAAAATTCAAACATGCATAAGTATAAGCCAATTATGTTCAACTTTGGTGATCAGTTTGTTATGTGCTCATATTTTAATTATCTCTGTAGAAAGCCTATGATGATCCTATTTTTGTTTCCCCAGCGAAGTCTGTTTTGATTTACCATCAGTCGGGTCTATGGTGCTTTCCATGCCCTAGTGAGTCGTGGTTTTCCCTTGCAAACCCTTATTCATTTTACTCATGTTTTCTTAGTCGCTAGAGTGCAAAAATGAGTCGGTGTATAACCTGTCTCATTTTTCAAATATTCAAGTATTCATGTTTATTGTTTGGTAATGCAGATAATTGCCACTCTCGAAGAATTGATACCCCGCCTTTTGGTTTGGGATATTGAAGTTCTCGCGACCTCTTGAAAGTCCAATATGTTTTGGAAATTCTTGTCAGGGTACCCCTCGGATGGTCTCTTTCTCCTGTAAAGTTCGCATTTGATTCGATGTTCACTTTTGCTTCAGTCTAATTCTCGACCAGTTTCCTTAACATTATTTGTCATGTCATGTCTCCAGTAGGTTTGCTTTGGTTGGTCTCTATATTCAACATTACCTTCTGTTATCTTAGCTAACATTTCCGGTTAGGTTATGTTTTGATCATTTCCTTCCCTTGTTTAGGTTTAGTTTTGATCAGTTCCTTCTCTCTGGTTTATACCTTTGGATTAAGTTTACCTTCTGTTAGCTTAGCTAACATTTTTGGTTAGGTTATATTTTGATCATTTCCTTCCCTTGTTTAGGTTCTGTTTTGATCAGTTCCTTCTCTCTGATTTATCTGTTTGGATCGGGTTCATCTTTTGTTAGCTTAGCTAACATTTCCGTTTAGGTTATGTTTTTATCATTTCCTTCCCTTATTTAGGTATTGTTTTGATCAGTTCCTTCTCTCTAGTTTATCCGTTTGGATTTGGTTCATCTTCTGTTAGCTTAGCTAACATTTCCTATTAGGTTATGTTTTGATCACTTCCTTCCTTTGTTTAGGTTCTGTTTTGATCATTTCTTTCTCTCTGGTTTATCCATTTGGGTAAGTTTTACCTTCTGTTATCTTAGCTAACATTTCCGGCTAGGTTATGTTTTGATCATTTCCTTCCTCTGTTTAGGTTCTGTTTTGATCAGTTCCTTCTCTCTTATTTATCCGTTTGGATCGGGTTTACCTTCTGTTAGCTGACATTTACGATTAGGATATGTTTTGATCACCCCTTGCCATGTTAAGAGCCTGTTTTGACCAATCTCATTATACACATATCCTTATCCCCAGCAAGATCGCCTTCGCTCGACCGGCTTCATAGTGCAAATTTTATGGTTCTATTGAGTATTTGATCCTCTTTATCCGTGATCGTTCGAAAGGATGTCACTAATCTCACTTTCTGGTTAAAGAAGATCGAATAGGGGAAGCTGTTGCACCCCAAAATTTTCCCTCTTCTTTTTTAGTTACATGGCTTCTGCTTCTTCATACATATTAATACATTCTCATCGTAAGGATTAGGGTATTATGGTCCCCAAGTTCTTCTACAAGCTCTAGAGGATGTTTGTTTGGTCAATCAGTGAAAAATAGGATCTAATATCTTCAATCTTTAAACTCACTCAAGCTACAAGGGTTTCTTATGTTGCAAGACGTCTTATTTGTTCCATATGATCATTAGAAGTTGGAAACTTGCAAAGTTTGGGGAAGAATCACACTCCTACTGTTCATTTCTCAAGACTTGGGTTATGTTCAGTTGAAATATTTGAGGCTTGTATGACCAAATTTATGAAGTATTATCTTCTCATCATCATATGAGGCATCTTTTTTCAAGTAATTTCTCAAACATGTCTAGAAGAATTAGGGTTTTGGAGCTTGGTCATCATCTCCTAACATAAAGAGCCAAAATTAGGGTTTTAGATTTCATCAAGAAATCTTTGGTTTTTTGGGCAAGATTTGATTTCATGCTTCTTAACATGTTTATGAGCATCTATTAATGGATCGTTGACCATCAATCTTGATTGAAAGAAGTTCAATTGATCAAAAGGGGAAAAATAGTCATTTTGACCAAAAGTTAACCAAAGTCAAAGTTAACCAAGTGGACTTTTGGTCAACCACCAATTAAAGCCTTCTAATTTCATATTTCATGATCATTAGTGTCACAAAATCAAGAGAAAAGATCCAAATGGAGATAACTTGTTCAAGAAGGTATTTGGACATTTAGAGAAATTTCTAAGTCCTTAAGCCCTATAGTAGTGAATTGTAGACATTAATAACTTTCTCATTTTTTATCGAATGAAGAAAAATATTATATGCTTGGAAAGCTTGAGGAAAACCCTACAAGATCGTCAACGCATGCTCAAACCTCAAAAATGAAGGATTTGTGAGTTATTGTGCTTAGGAGTTTAGGGCATAAAGATGGCAAGTTGCAAGTCATTCTTGCATGCCCAAGCCAGCATTTCCATAAACACTTGGCATGACCCTATTCACAAGGCTCTACCTCTTAATACAATTAATAATTTGATTTGGAATTCAAAAGGAAGTTGTAATTGGGTATGTAATCTACAACTTGAGCTTTGAATCATTTAATTTGGATCACAATTGAAAGAGATACTAGGGTTTGAAGAATGGCTCATGAAGTTGCCTCGCCATGCATATCTGCTTATGACCAGCGTGCGCGCGAAGCCTTCCCCAACCAAACTATTCTCAAATTCTTGCCATTTTTCCATCAACTTGCAAACACTATTTTGGATTTCTACCAACTACAATTTTGATCCCTAATATCTTAGCTTTCCAAAGGCCCCAATTTAAGAGAAAACACACGAATGAAATGGCGTGTTCATGAACTTTTACCTAGGTTGTCACTATGTTCATCTGGTGGCCAGAGCTCAATGTTGTTTGCTGCAAAGCCTTTTGCTTGCCACCTCATCTCTTCACAATTTCTTTAATATGTCACAAACTAACCAAAACGACTACTAGCTCAACTGGAAACAACATAAAATACATAGTTGTTGCTTGCAAGATGCAGATTTTTTTCAGAAATGTCAAAGTAGCCCTCCAACGGCTCCTAAAGCAAATTGCCTTTTATTCCCTTATCAAAGCTTCCTCTGCATTCTTCTTCACACTATAAAGGTTCACTTCATGCTCATTTTGTAGGGGGAGGCTTTTGCATAAAAACAACACCATACTTCTCAACTTTCTATTATGCGAAATTGATTCTTCCTCTTCTCTAGAACTCTAATCTTCATCCATTTATCTCCATTGAAACTGATTAAGCAAGATCCATAGGATTTTTTCTTTCAAAATCAGAGGCCACAGTTGAATTTATTTTTCAACTCACAGGGTAAGCTTCTAGATCTGAATCATCCTCATGCTAGCTTGAATTTTGCTTGTATAAATTGCATGATGGTGTAGTTGGAAAGACAATAGGTCTTTGGTTGTAGAAAATTTGGATATAGATCATGTTCATGGTTTTGAATCTTGGTGAAAACTCATTTATCAGTGAATTTCGTGCTATGATTTATTTGTGAGTTGTTGATGATTTCGATTTCTAAGAGTTACATGAAGTAGTTTGATGTATGATCTTTGCTTTGAACTTTGAATCTCGACAAATGATTAAAAATTGAAATAGAAATCTGAGTTTGAAATTCATATGATAGATCTGAATATTTGAACAATTTTGAAAGCTTGCAATCAGTGATTTTCACACGCGATTTTCTCCATGCTTAATGAATCATTTTTGAAATTTTTGATCCTACGATGATCTACTTCATGAGATCTTTAATTTGGTTACTAATTCGTAAATTTTCATCAAAAGACGAAGCAGAAATCATGATTTGAAATAAGTGTGAAAATTTGAGCAAATGCGCTTAGGGAATGGTTCAATGGCATGGATGATTATGTGGCACACATCTATTGAGCATGGTTTGAAATCTTTTGCAGCGCGTTTGGTTAAAAGCAAGTGTAATAAGCCTTGGTTCTTTTTGATTTTTTAATGCATTTTTAATTGTTTTCTTATTTTTGTTTTAATATTTTCTCTTGTCCAAAAATTATCAAAAAATACAGTGAACTTTATTTTTATCCAATTTTCACATTATGAATTTTATTTCTTTTTTTAATCATTTTAGAACATTAAATAAATCAATAAGTTCAATTAGGGTTTTTTATCATCTATTAAATTTTAGAATTTTACTTTCCAATTTTTACTAATATAAAAAAATCTCAAAAAATATATTAGGTCCCACTTTGAATATAAAATCAATCTTTGACAATATCTTGTTTTCTTTACTTTTTTTGGTATTGTGTGAAAATAATTTTCTTTCGATATCTTCCTCCAACACAAAATTCCATAAAAAAAATAATTTTACGAACCCTTAGGTATTAAACCGATTTACTATAATCTTTAGTTGATTTTACATTTTAATTTTCCTATTTTTACCAAATTTTAGAAACTAATATTAGTTTTTAACCTTTCTTTTTGCTTGAGCTAGAATAAACTTTTTGAAACCCTAATTTCCTCTACTTGAAAAAATCAAAGAAAATATGTTTAATTTCCTTGGATGCTTTAAAATCACAAAAATCATTTTTGTTGAATTTTAACTTTTGAATTTGCATTTTTCCACAAATATTATACTAAAACTCTTTAGTTTGCCCCTTTTATTAACTAGTCTTAGTAATTACTAATCATTTCTAACCCTTCGATTAAATACATGGAATATTAATCATGTTTTTGATTTTTACAAGCATTTATAAATTTAGATTTTAATCGGCTCAATTTTACAAACTTTTCTCTTTTAATTTTATTTTAAAATTAATCTTGATTAGGGAACATATTAAGGTTTTACTTTGACCATTTTCTTGTGTTTAGAAGTTTAAGGGTTGATTCCATCTTTCCTAATTCTCTCATACCTCAAGAAATTTTCTCTCATATCCAATCATGGTTACTTCTTATCCACCTCTCTTGGTGTGTTTAATATTTTTATAGCTTGCATTGTTTGATAGTGTTGATTGATCTTGATGATTAGCCATCTCTTTCCTCTTCTCTAGTAGACCCAATTCTAGTATGCTCCCCTTAAGTTTTCAATTCACTCTACTCCAAGTGTGAATTGAATATACCTTAGGCTTATATCCATGTATGACAACATAGGGTATAGATTTCCCTTCAAAACTCAAACTATAGGATCAATCATTGTATGATAACATTATGGATAGATTTAGGTTAGTCTCCCCTTAGAATTTTCTTTTCCCTTTTGCATCCTTGCATTTAAAACAAAAACTTCTTTTTCTGACAAACTTCAAAACACTTTAAAAATTACTGATGAGAATTATATCATTGTTGAGCTTGGGAAATGATAAGCGGATTTCTTCTCGATCTTATTGCTTTTCCATTCAAGGCTTTGGTGTAGTTCAAGTCTCAAAGACTTATTTCATGAATAAGTAGAGAAATGGCTAATATCTCTCTCCTGAGATCAACTAGTTATTATCTGCAGCAAAAACACCAACCAATACACACTTTTTACCTTAGGGCTTTTCAAAACTCTTTTCAAAAGAACATGTTAATTCACTTTTGTGTTGACGCATAAGTCTCCAAAGGTCGAGTTGCGGAAGAACGCGTAATTAATATTATTCATTAAAAAATACAAACCAAAAATTTTTTTGAAGCCAAACTACGGCTACTCTGATTCCTTAAAAGGGATATGTAGGCATTGGGGTAGGGTCAGAACGAACATAACATTTATTTTCGCTACATTATTTTCTCTTTTCTTTTGCATGTATTCCTCCTCTTATATCTTTTTAGCTCTTAAGCTTAGACATATAATTCACACCCTTAGATCATAACAAACATAAGTGGATCCTGTAGATTACTACAGACGTTTGGGGTGCTAATACCTTCCCCTCACGTGGCTGACTTCCTTACCCGATCTATATGGTCGCAAGACCGTGATTTCATCCCTTCAGGTTTTCTCGATGTTTACCTTTCCCAACCTGTGGGATAAAAGACGTTCGATGGCAACTTCATTGAATTTTATCTTTGATGATTTTCAGCCGGTTGTTTCAACACAATGGCAGTAAACATCAGCTCCATAATTCCAAGGGATAGCCTTATTAGAGGAATATGGGATTGGTCCGGGTGCGGTGATGATCAGAGAGAAACCCTAGGTTCGGCAGTAATTTTCACAGGGCCCTTGGAAGTGATCCTTACAGGAGTAATGGAAATTACAAATACCTTGTCCAGCTCTAAGTCTTGCAAAAAATTCTCCATAGATGGAGTCTTCTCAACTAGAATTATATGGTTATCCATTAGACACTAAATACCTTCTTTCAGTAGTTTGTAACCATTGGGTTGGGCTGAACAACAATAGCACCTTTCAATGCAACCCAAAAATAAATCGGCTTGCTACAAATTCTCGTTAATAATCAAGAGGGGAGTAGTCAAGTCACTTACAGTAGAAACTTAAGAAACATCACCGATAGCATGAATTCCTTTGTCGTGCTTAGGCATAGGTGCGGTAATCACATTAAAGGTTTCGGGAGGATCAAATCCAATCTCTTTGGAGTCAATCATATCTTAAATTTTATTTTTCAAAGTCCAAAAACTATTTGTCTAATGTCTGGGACTAATGGAATGATAGGCACATCTTACATTAGGATTGTACCGAGGAGAGGAGGTGTTGGGATTTTGAGGAGGATCTCTTAACGTAATCAGCTCAACTTTCAATAGGTGTTGCAATGCCTGATACAATGGCATGTTGATCTTGGTAAATTGTCTCCTGGGTGCATCCAACCTACGTTGATTGCCTTGTTGATGTTGTGTTGGTTTGGGGTTAGAGATTAGTACTTCCCCCACAGATTGGTTGTAGTCACTTCTAACACGACCCTTTTGGCCATACACAACATTAGCTTCTTTTTTCCTAGTGAATGTCTTCTTCACAGTACTTGAAGATGCAGCCACCTGAATTTTTCCACTTCTGATTCCACCTTCAACATGTTCCCCTGTTAATATCAGCTCGGTGAATCCGGCTGAAGAGCTTCTGATAATATGATTGAAGAAAGGACCTGTCAAAGTTCCCATAAACATGTTAATCAGCTCCCTATCAGACAAAGGAGGTTACACTCTTCCTTCTAGATCTCTCCATTTCTGGGCATACTCTTTAAAGCCTTCGTTTGAGCCCATGGTCATACACTGTAAATGCACGCGGGTTGGTACAAGATTAGCATTGTACTTGTATTACTTGTAGAAAGAAGCAGCCAAATCTTCCCAAGTATGAATATTGGTCCCTTCTAGTTGATAGAACCATTCCAACTGTGTTCCCGACAAGCTTTCTTGAAAGAAGTGGACCCATAACTTTCTGTCAGCAGTGTAGGGTTGAATCTTCTGGACATATGACCTCAAATGAATATTTGGACAAGAAACACCATCATACTTTGCAAAAGTAGGGACCTTAGATTTATGAGGAATAACAACTCTCGAGACTAATCCCAGCTCTTCAAAATCCAACCCAGGCACTTTCTGGATCTCCATAGCATTTAAAAGATCTTCCATCTATTTTTACTTTTCATCCGCGGGGGGATATTGTTCATCCAAATAGTCTTCTTCCTCTTCATATAAATATTGACCAAAACCAAGGTTGCTTCCTTTCTCAGCCTTCACACTCTTACCATCTTCGCCCTTGTTGTGATCTTCATTTGATGGGATATCACAATCTTGAGCTTGCTTGGGAGAACCTTTGAAACTTCTTCCCATGTTGAGGATGACGACTGGTTTCCTAGTCTTTTTATTCCTCTCTTTAGCGATGAGGGTCTCCAGCTCCTCCTTCCCCTTGGCTAAGTTTAGGAACATTTGTTGGAATTGAGCATTTTGGGCCTGAAGATCTTTGACTGTTTGTTCGAGAGACATCTTTTACTGAAATAAACAGCAAGAAGATGAGAAAACCTGTCTTGGGAATAACTGTTATGTAATGATACTTATGGTATTTATATGTGTATGCAATGTTTTCAAGGATCTCGCAGGATAAATAAAAATGAAATGTCATAAATTGAGTCTGGCTGCAGCTTTGTCTGAAGAACTTTGTGTCTCCATCTTTGAATGTCCTTCTATAAGAATTCAGCTCACCATGTCAAGTGGGTCCTATCCTCTAACTCAAGGGAATGTACTTTGATCTTTGACGACATCTGATAAGAGGAAAATAAATCCTCTTGCCCTTTTCTAGAAGTCTGGTTCATGATAAACCTACACCAAAGATCCCTAAGATCCTTGAAATGGTTAGTGAAAATGCCATGTTATGATGATATGATGTCGTAATGTTATATTTAAACAAGTATCAAACACAATAAAATCATATAAGAGCCTTAGGTTTAAAGGCTTGCATGAGGTCCGTAGGTAAGTACCCTTCTCTATTGAAGTTAAGTTGGCTCGACCTGTCCTAAAATAGTAACTGGGTTCTAGGAGTCTCATATCACCGATCTTTCTCGCAGGTTTTATTTTAGCACGAAAACTAACTTGCCACTAAAATATCCCTAAAGTCGAATCTCAATGAGGGTAGCTTCGAGTATCAACCAACTTTGGACTGCACCAAAGTCAGCTATCTCACTACCTTCTAATGGCCAAGATGGGTCAATTAAGGTTCTAAAAGTCAGTTAGTGCTTATGACACCACGTGGCATCCCAATGTTATCCTCGACTGACTCAAGTAATATCAGTACAAACCAAAGTGTCACACTAAAGTAGCCATCACTTCAACCATATCGGTCTATGACGTACAATTTCCATGATCTATTGCTACTTACCTAAGGCATCTCTAGATCCGGGTGTAGGATCTTTGCAAGAAAATAAACCCAAGCAACCCTTAAATTTAAATCAAACAAAGTAGATAAATAAAGAAAGTAAAATTGATCTAAGACTCTAAGGTAACCTCTCTTTTTTAAGAGTCCCCAGCAGAGTCGCCAGTTTTGTAATATGGTGGGAGAACTAACTTTTTTTCCTTTTGTCGCAAATGTTGCGGACAACAAGAGTCGCCACTGACTTTTCTTTTATCCAATAAGGAAAGGATGAAAAGAACAAAAAAAACCTTGATAGATTTTGAGTTTGGGGGCTAAGTTATGAAAAGGGAAGGTGTTAGCACCCTTTTCATCCGTAGTTATCTACGGGCTCTTAATTGCTTAGCTCACTTTGAAAATTTGCTTTTTGTGTGTGTGATTTGAAAATATTTTGGAAAATACCAATGTAAGGCAAACTTTCCAATGATTCTTGTATCAGTCCTCAATAATGTATACAAAGTGTTTTGAAAATATTCTGTTTGAAGAGTGTAATGTGAGAAGTGTTTTTTTTTAAAAGCTTGTGAGCAAGGGATTAAAAGTATTCTACCCACTCAAGGTCGCTCTTATTCTTTTCCTTCTCCTTTAGAGATAGTGCTATTTGTACCATTAGTTAGTAGGAACTTGTAAGAATGCTTTAGAAATTTTGTAAGGGACTACATCACATTATTCGTAGGCAACATCGAAGGGTCATCGAGGGACTATGATCCTTTGTATCGAGGGTCTTTGCTAAAGAATCCCTACTTTCAAGGGACATGACTGTTTATTCCGAAAGGCAGCAAAGAGAGGCTACCCTAGAGGTGCAGGTGTGCAAGTGTGGTTGATTCAATTATTTATCTTGAAATTAGGGTTTTTCTATTGGTTGGTTTTAGTATTGCCATACAAACCCTAATTACTAGCAGTGGCAGAGAAAATATAGTAGCAGAAGATAAATGCGGAAATATAAACCTAGGCTATTACAGAGCTTTGGGGCAGTTACATAATATTGATAGAGTGCGGGAAATAAAACCCTAAACTATTACATACTAGGAGCAGGTACATAATAGAAAAGGTGTGAAAGATATAAAGCTATGCTATTACAGTTGAACGTGCCTTATACACTTGATCTAGGAAATATAAAATACAAATGAAAGAAAAAGAACAAGGAAAAAGTGGTTTAAATGTTTGTTAGGGTTTTTTTGAAGAAAAATGATTTATGATGATGATTAATTAAATAAAACCTAATTAATTTTAATTAATTAAAAAAAAGATGGTTAATTAATTAATTGATTAAAAGGTTAGTAAAAAAACGTAAACCTAATTATTTTAGGGTTAAAGAAAAAAAGGTTTTGTTAATGGTTAATAAAAAAAAGAATTAAGTTTGCCAAAAAATAAATAGGGAAAGAAAAATCAAAGAAATAAAGGGTTAGAAATAAAATAAAATAAAAGGAAAAATTCCAGAAGTGTGTGTTGAACCCACGCCCTTTGCCTTCTGAGTAGCATAGCTTGCCACCAGGCCAAGTGCTGGTTGGTGTTTGTAACCTGCGGGCTGCACAAGACATAACAAAATCTGTAAAAATTACAAAATATGGAAAAACGACAAAAGGCAGGGATCGAACCCACGCCCTCCTGTACTAATACCTTAACGCACACGCTCTTGCCACTTGGGTGGCTGTTTCATCCGATCATACTATGAAACCAACAAATGTATAATAAATATAATGGACTGGGCCGGAGCCCTAGCTCTGATCGTCTTCTCCGGCGATCACGTTTTTTGTACCTGCAAAATAAAGCCTTTTAATGATCCAAAGGTACCCTACCCCTCTAATTTGGACCTTGCAAATTCAATGGTGACCTTGGTTTTGGCTAACTCCTCCTATATAAAGAGACATGAAGCAAACAAGTTTAATCGGTTCAAACATGGAAACGTATGATTCTGGCATCATGAGAGTCATGCGATGGTTCAAACTTGTACATTGACATCTCTGAAGCATATTAGTAATGTTAGTTTTTATTAAAGCATGATGAAAACAAAAATATGAATTTCATGCAAGAATGAAAACTGATAATGCATTGTTACGAGTTTTAGGCCTCTTGGATCATTACAATCGATCCATACCTACTATGTATTGTCTCAGGGATTGATTGGAACTGGTATTTGGGTTTGAGGAAGGTTGGAAAAAAAGGGTTTCGATTTGCCCTAGTTTGGACAATTTTTGAAGTTTTTGGAAGGTGATATCTTGCAAGGTTTCGTGTGATCTTGCTGTCTGAATGAGAATTATATATAGAGGAAAATTAGGTCAACGAGATTGGGCTTAGACCTTTGTATGAAAACTTTGACTTTTTATTTAATTTAATTTTGAATTTAAATAAATAAATTAAAATAAATAGGATAAAAATCAAAGGGGTGTATGAATAGATTAAGAAGTTCACTATTAGGTCTAAAACAGGTTTGGACCTTGAACATAAGCCCACTAGTCCAAAATTTCAAGTTTGATCAGTTTGGGTTTCATGCATTTTCACAAAATATCCCAATTTGCAACAATCATAACTCTCTCAATTTTTATCATATGAAGGTGATCTTGAACTTTTTGGAAAGCTCAAGATGTCCCCTACTATCTCTATGTTGATCATTGTTTCCTTTGAAGATTTTATCTTGATGTAAATTGCTTTGAAAAAAGTGTCTTTTTGTTGACTTTTGAAATGACCTATAATGTTTTGGCCCATATCTCTCAAATGAAGAATTTTTTGGACTTGAGCTTAGAGAGACAAAGTTGTAGATAATTGAATTTCCTTCCAAATTAGCTTTGGTTGAGAAAAATCTGATGAAGAATGTGAAATTTATGCTTGGTCAAAGTTCAGTTGAATTCTCCTTAAGAAAACCCTAATTTAGCAACTTTTGACTTTTGATGAATTGAGAGTTTCCTTGATGAATCATGATCAAACCCTGATCAAATGATGAATGTGACCTCAAAATATTGATGTTGACCCAAAATTTTGAAGTTTGACTGTATGTTGACCACAATTGACTTTTTGTCCAATAGAGTTAATTTTCAGTCATCTGAGCAATTGACTGAGAAAACATGTGATGCAAGGCTTAAATTTTGGCATGAGCATTCCTTGAGACATATGAGAAACCATGGAATCCACTTGAGGAATTATAAGCTCAATTTTCCTTGAGAAAAGTGAAACACTAGTTGTAGGTCAATTGCTTAGGAGGAGAGTTTGTCTGATCAACTTTTGAGTAGCCTTGAGAAATTGAAAACCCTAGGAGAATGTCTTGAATAATGGGAGGGCATATTTTGTGGTACAACAGAAGCCTTCAACTTCTTCTTCTTATCCATGAGAGTTGTCTTCTCTGACTCCATCTTACTTACCATAGAAGAGGACCACAACCATCTCCCGAGAGGACCACAACCATCTTTGCGACCATCATTAAACCATCCATGCTCGACGCCAGGTGTTTTCTCCTGTCCTCCTCTTCGAGCCACCTGATAATGGTGGACTCCTTGTTAGACACGGCTAGAGGAAATCCTTCAAAAAATCCTTCTCAACAAAGCAAGGAGGAAGGGTAAAGGCCCGAGCACACTATCCGTCCTTTATCAAGTCCACATGCTCATTTTCAGGGCGACCCCTCTTCTTTACTGACATGACCGTGGGATGAACGACATCGTGAGATCCTCAGGAAGCACTAGACTCATCTTTATCCTGCTCGAGATTGGGGCCGAGGCGAGTAGGCTAATTAGGCTTCACTATCCTATTGTTGCTCTTTTTATCGTGGGTCAATTTCAGTAAACGTTCACGATGCTCTTCCATCTTACTTGCAAAAACAAAAACAAAAACAACATGCTCAAGTTAGTATCACTAGGAGGGCGTATACGAATAAATTAAAAACAGAGGTCAACAAGATGGAGCAGGTAGATACCAAGTAGAGATGCACGTCCCCATAAGTACGACATTCAACTAGTGCCTTGTATTGATCGGGCGGGCCTCGAACGTGGGTTCACCATCATCACCAAGGACGTCGTCTCCCTCCCGCATTACCCACCTGGAGGGGAAGAAAATGTCTACAAATTTGTTGATAATGTTGAAGGCCACCTCATCCTCAGTACCCATGCTACTGGCAAAAGTATGTTAATGACCAGGCCCATGGTTATAGTTTTCCCAACACAAATGGATAGAAAATTTGGAGAGCATCCTGATCTCTTAGTTCCCATCCTCTTCATAACAAACCTCCCAATCCTCATCAACGATAATAGTCGATTCGAACACCACATCCACGGCCTCTTAAGACACGGGATGTATGATATACTATTTTTCCTTGAAGTCATAGACATAATCCATGTACATCCTAAACAATCTCCTAGATTTCTTAAAAGAGACCCAACTATGCTTTCCTCCTTTGGACTTCTGTTGAAGGTGAAAAACCCTGAAGAACATGGGAGTCGTCGCCCCAATTCTAAGATATCGGCAGAAGATCTCAAACGCCCGTATAAAGGAGATCGCGTTGGGGTGCACTTGGGAAGATGCCATAGACAAGTGATTAAAGACACCTATTTGAAAGTCGCTAAAGGGAAGACAAAGCCCCAAATCTCTGAAGACAACTTCGTACATGGGGAAATGATCCTCCGTCAAGCAAGAACATGTTCTGGCCTGTGGATGGGTGGAGCATCATGAAGTTTTGTCTGAAATCTTCTTGGTCACCGCCAAATTCAATGGCCATGTACTCTCCCTATGAGCATTACTGAAGATCGAGGCTATTCCTCGAGGCTCTAGCCCAACCCAAGACTTTGATGCGTCAGTGATAGTGTCGAATAAATAGAGAGCCTCACCAGCCCCACTCACGTCCTTTATCTCGACCTGCTCGGTTGTGGCAGACTCCTTGACTGGTCCGACCATTTCACCTGTAAAGTAGAAGAAATAAGGGAATTCTACAGATAAATCAAATCCACCCCTTCACCACAAACCAAGTGAAAGTGGGTGTCTGCGACCAAACCACGTCGACAGGCCCTTGTTTAACATGAGGCGAGCATATTTATGAAGACCGCGTGAAATTCATGAAGACTGCAAGGTAAACCATGATTACCACGGGAAATCTCATGAGTTTTGCAAGGAGTGGATGATTATCATGGGAAATATCATGAATTTTATGAGGAGCGTATGAATTCCACGTGCAAACTCATGGGCAATCTATTGAGTTTTACGAGGAGTGTATGAATTCCACTGGCAAGCTCATGAACTTCCCTGGGATTTTGTCAACCCATGACAAATGATCCATTAAAATAGATGAATCTCGCGAGGAGAAGTATCAATGTCCCAAGGTGAAACCCCCTAGATAGTGAAACTCATCATGAAATCCATGAATTTTGCGGGGAGGCCCCTCTGAAAATTTCCATAAAGTATAAAAACCTTCTATAGACAAGAGTAGTTGCAGAAAAAAAACACTTACTTTATTGAAGTTGGTATGGATTATGCGGCAGAAGGTATGGAGGTGCTCACAACTGAGATAAAAATTGATAGCTGTGAGGAGAAAGGAGGAAACAAGAAATTGAAAACATTACAAGTGAACCCTTGAGCACTATTTATAAAAATTATATGGAAGACGATGCTTCACATTGAATAACATGTCAACTATTCATTTCTCCGCGGCCTACACGTTCAGAGTCATAATGACCCTTATTCCATAGGCTATCATTCTACCTTAAGAGCTACGCCACGTGGCCCGCGAAGTAGTATTCCTACATAATTTTTGTCTCCGTGCGAATCGAGGAGCATGTGGAATCTCTCTCCTACAACACGCTCCAACTTCTATTCGAACTTCTACCATATAAAGGACGACCCTTTCCCTTGACGAGATAGGGGACCCCGACGAAGCTATGCTCGTTAGACGGGGAAGTTGTTCTTAAGTCATAGCACCTCTCTTTAGGAGCAACGACTTGGGGGGCTCTTGTTCTGTACTGGGCTCGTACTTGACCCAAATATCATACAAGGCCCAATCCAATTATGTTGTAGGAGAAGACCGGAAGGAGTGAGTCTTCCCTTAACCATGTCGGGTAGTGATTTCGTTCCTCACACCGAGGATATATCCTCTGAGGACATCCTCTCCATATGATTGTCGAGGAGGATCAGCAGCACCCAAGAGATCCTCGCGAGCACCCTCCTCGTAGGGCAGGCGTCGAATGCCTCAGAATATCATGGATTCATTTTGACCCCAAAAAGACTGCATCCACGTCTCCCTGATAGTTCAGAGAAGTTCATTCAGGATGGAGACCACGTGTTAGTCTCCACTACACACGTAGGTCCTAACAGTCTCCATTTTGGGCCTGCTTAATCAGCCTAACATGGGGACCTTGGCCCATCACTGAGGGATATAAATACCCTCTCACTTGAGAGTTTCAGATATTCACACATTCATACACTTACTATCTTCTTACACTTTTCTCTAAACCTTACTTTGGCATCAGAGTGTCTTGCAGGTACCACCCTCCCCCACTTCACTTTCAACCACAATTCAACGCAAGCTCGTGGGCCATTGACGATCCCTTCTGGTCAGGTACAATAAGTTATAAATCATGTGAAGAACATGCCACGAAGAATGGTTAGTACTTATATGACCAAAGGAGTTCATTCCGTCTATGGAAAGCTCAATCCTAAGGTTTATTGGCTCAAGGAAAAAATCTGGAAATAATGAATCAATTTTCTTCCATTGTAAAGAATCAGCTACATGGCGAATGTTTCCATCACTTTTTTTTCGTCTTCATGCCATTTTATATTATTTGCATCAGTTGCATTAGAAAAAAGTCTCTTGAACCTTGAAATTATTGGCAAGTACCCTAAAATGTTAGCAGGAGGACGCTTCTTACTAACATTGTCATTGGCATCGCCATTATTGTTCTTCAACTTGTAGTGCGACTCACCACATTCTGGACATTGATCCAAATTTTCATACTATTTCCTGTATAATATGAAATCATTAGGGCATTCATGTATTTTGACATACTCTAAATCCATTGAACACAATATCTTCTTGACCTCATAACAACGATCCAAAAAATTATTATCTTATGGTAGCATTTGTTTCAACAAATCAAGCAATTTTGTGAAACTTTTATCCGACCACCCACTTTTTGCCTTTAGATTAAATAATTTCAACAACACAGACAATCGTGTAAAACTGGTACACCCC
The DNA here is from genome assembly GCA_948472305.1 of Vicia faba. Classification (NCBI taxonomy): domain Eukaryota; kingdom Viridiplantae; phylum Streptophyta; class Magnoliopsida; order Fabales; family Fabaceae; genus Vicia; species Vicia faba. The sequence continues at coordinate 121,163,616 of OX451738.1, forward strand.
TTATATAAAGGCCCATCTTTGGCGCTGCATAAATTATCATAAATATGGGCTTTCAGATAAGACGATTCTCCCATATCATGGGTCATATATTCTAGTCGATCATCCATATCTTCATCATCTTCATCCATTTTTGATGTCTCATTTTGATTATTATCCACTTCTCTACGCCACGTCCATTTCGTATAATTTTGACATATTCCATCACATCATAGGTGATAAAATATTTCTTTTTTGACAGTTTGTTGATATTCCTACAAACAATACAAGGACAATAAAAGATACCATTATTGTCGGGAAAATTTTTTCGGCGAATTCAAGGAATTGAAGAACTCCTTTCTCATACACCAGACCTAATTTATCAGCTTTCATCCAACTACGATCCATAACAAAATTTGAAATTTATATAAAAGGACTATAGTGAACAACACACTTATACTACACACACAAAGCATATGTAATAAATCTAAATAAAACATGAGAGCACACTAATCTAAACATGAAAGCACACAAAAGTATATTCAATAAACAGAAACCATTGAATCTTGAAATAAACCAGTAACCATTGATTCATAAAATTGCGATGAACCTAAATATTTAGAAGCGTCAGAGAGATAGAGAATGGCAACATATTGGATATTCTTAGAGGATGGTGAAAATTTCTCTTCTAAAAATGATTATTCGAAGAGGATAGTGAAGATTTCGCTTCCATAAATGATTTTTCGAAGAGGATGGTGAATCTTTCTCTATTGATGTTGTCTAGTTTTCTATGGCACCATGTGTGTTATGAAAGGAATAAAGTACCTGTTATGTTTTTATTTTGTGGGAAACAATTTCACAACAGTTGCAAGATTCAAGTGTAGTGAAATGTGGAACATATAACCACGGTTGATTGTAACAATCGTAGTTGTTATAATTTCAATTTAAAAATAAAAATAAATGCTAAGGAAAGTGCGCTTATTATTACTGAAAATGGAAAATTCTTGACGTTGGGATTCGAAGCTTGTCACCTAAATTATATGACAACGGTTCTTTAAATGAACCGCAATGAAATGTTTCATGATAAAATAAATTTTTTTTTAAAAGCACGTAAAAATGAGATATGACTATGATCGATAAATGGTCGTGGTAATATTGTGTTACCGAAGGTGTTTTCCATAGTAGTGATGGTATCTGATTCTATTTCATAGTCCTCCTCAAAGGACTTAATTATTCCATTTTTGTTATTGGTTAGTTGCTTGACATTATCAACCAGATTTTTAAATTAGTTGATAGATTAAAACTCATTTTGTAATTAAAATTGCAATGATGTTGTACATGTACAATATGGAATTTTATAAGTACTATTGTAGTTGATGTTAACAAAAGAGAATCAATTTTAGGGTTTATATTATAATGACAAAAGTCTAAGGATTACAATAGAGTATAAATATTAGATAATCGAAAAGACTAACTATCCTTACTTAAATGTAATATTATCTAATATTTCTCCTCAAACTCATAATACATTAATAAGAAGCATCGAGAGTTTATCAATTAAGAAACAAAAATGTTTAATGGAATGTTTCTACATAAACAAATCAACAATATACAAAGATGAAGAGACTAACAGTGGGTAATTATTCTATGTTGAAGATAGTGAGGAGTGAAGTGACAATTAATCTCAATGTGCTTGGTAAGTTCATGAAATATTAAGTTGTGAGAAATTGGAATGGCACATTTGTTATCATAATACATGAGAGTTAGTTTAGAAAGAGTGGCACCCATATCCAAAAGTAACCAATGCAACCAAATTATTTCAGTAGTGGTGGATACCATAGCACGCTACTCAGCTTATGTAGAAGAGTGGAATACAATATCTAGTTGCTTACTTTTCTAGAAAATAAAAGAGTCTCCAAGAAAGATATAAAAACTTGTGGTACACTTACGATTTTTGGAGTCACCAGCCCAATCTATGTCAGAATAAGCATGTAACTCTATTAAGGACGGTAAGGGAAATAAAATGCTCTAAAACTAGGTTCCTATAAGATAAAAAATAATGGGAAGAATAACTTATCAATATACTGTAGTGGGAGAGACAACAAAATGACTGAAAACATGAAAATCATAAGCAATATCAGATCTAATAATTGTAAGGTACACAAGGCTGCCATCCAAAGTGGGATATGGATGAGTAACACTATCAGAGAAAGCATATTTCACATTCAATTCAAGAGGATGTTGCTGAAGTAAAGTAGCATGCAAAAGTGTAAGTAAGTATATGTTTTATCGTCTCCACAGGGATTAGTGCGATATCAATGTCGTTCAACAATCATTGTGATTTTAAGCTGATGTTTGCAAGATGTTTGAAAAGTTTAAAGTTACAGAATGTAAAAAGGATGAAGAATAAATAAAGTTACAGAGATATGAGAACTTGTCGAGATTGGATTTCATCCACCGATAGACTATGAAATTTACTAATCAGTTGTACACAATCTAAACATTCATCAATATCATCATGTATCCCTCATAAAAGTGTTTATGTCTAAACTACTGATGAGATCAATCATAAACATTTCTTATGTCTAACTGGTATTGCGGGTTCTACCATATTATTTATCGATGATCTCTCAGCCTATCAAACAAAACAGAGCATTAGGAGTTGATACTTTAGGTGAATGTTAAACCTAAATCTATGTCTAGAATTTATAATCTAATAGATGTTCATCTTAGATGAACCTTATTTCTCAACATCAATTCAAATCTCTAGAATAACATGAAATCAAAGATAACATCGATATAAACTCATAAATAGATTGTATATAACACCATGATCAATAAAAATACATACTATTATTGTAAACTTACATCTAATCCCAACAAGAAAGGGATTTAGCTACCCATGGTATCTAGATACTGTTGCACCCCAAAATTTACCCTTTTGTATTTACCCTTATATTGCTTATGTTTCATCATATACATTCATGCATTGTGATAGGATCAAGGTACTTTGGTTCTCAAGGTCTTCATCAAGACAATAGAAGCTGGTTGTGTTAACAATCAGCGCGAGGAGGGTTTCATACCCTAAATCTTTTGATCTCTCAATCCATAAATGTCTCTCATACCTCAATACATATCAATTGTCTTTTTGGTTCATCAGAAGATTGAAAATTTCAAGGTTTTGAAGTGAATCACATTTCTCTTATTCATCTCTTGAATTTAGGGTTTTGGGCCAATTGAGTGTTTGATGCTTGTGTGGCCCAAAAATATGAAGCAATATCCTCTCATTATCATATGAGTCATCATTTTTCAAGATATTCCTCAACATGATCCATGGAATTAGGGTGTTGAGCTTTGATCATCATCTCCTAACACAAAGGGCCAAAATTAGGGTATTGGATTTAATCAGAATTTATTTGAATTTTTGGGGAAGACTTGATTCCATAACTCTCAACATGTTACTAAGCACCTATAATTGAATGATTTATCATCAATTTGGATTAAAATGGTTCAATTGATCAATTGGGGGTAAAACAGACATTTTGACAAAAGTCAACAAAAGTCAAAATTGACCAAGTGAACTTTTGGTCAACCAAGAGGCCAATGTTAATATTTTCATGTTACTTGATCATTGATGGAATAAAATCAAGAGAATTGTTAAATTTTGGGATAACTTCTCAAAGAAGTTATTTGAACATTTGAAATTTTCTAAGTGATCATAGTACTAAACTTTGAATGATCATAACTTTCTCAATGTTTATTTGATTTGAACAAACTATACATCCATGGAAAGAGAGAGAAAAGTTATTTAACTTTTTCCTTGAGGGCCCATGTCTAAAAAGTAAAAGGAAATTGAGTTATGAAGATTAGAAGTTCTGGTCACTGTGGAACACTTAGTGAAAATTGCAATGCATGAGTGAAAAATCTGAATTCTTCATGGCTGTTTTTAAGTGTCCATTTGAACTAAAAATAAAAACTTATCAACATGAGAAATAACTTTTGAAGCTTACTCTTCAACTTTAATTCAAACATTGTTGCATTTGGTGCATCATAGAGAGATATATAATGTTAAGGTTTTGAGGGTTTGAATGCCAAGTATTGCTAGCATGACTAGTAAGCACGCACGCCAGGCCTGGTAAGCTAATATCCTGTTTTTTTCGTGCCAACTTTTCTATGCCTTACAAGCTTCATTTCTAATTTCCATCAACATCAAAATTGAAGTTCATCATCTCAGCTTTCCAAAGATACAAAGTTTGTGAAAAAAACACGAGAGATAAGGAAGAAAATTAGAAATGGCTTAAGAGATTTCCGAGGCATCATGACAAGCTCATCTGGCCAGATCATGGGCATGACAAAGTGTAGAACTCAGGCTCGATTTTTAAGCACCTTGCAAACTTCATTTTCAAAATGCTTCAATGTCAATCTTATTCCTTTCTATCTAAGCTTTCCAAAAATATAAGAATCATCTTAAATGATGAAGAAATGATGGAGATATGTGCTTTAGGCTAGCACGATTTTTTACTTTCTTTTGCTCAGGCCATGACTTGTAGTCTTGCATGCATGACATGATTTCTGGTGTCGAAACTCCTTGAGCATCACATACACATGCTCTTTTATTTTTTCTTACATCACTCTTTCCTAAAAAAGAAAAACAAAAATAAAAAGCTCATGCATGCATACTGCTCGTGACTGGCCCAAAGAGGAAAACTCCCTCCAATTCTCTCTCACCCATGTGCATTTTCCAGCTCACTCACACACACACGTATTACATTCACTTTTCACTCTCTACTTCTTACTCAAAATGACCCTCAAATGCTCAGTAACATAAAGCAAAAGGCAAGCATCTATGAGATTTCATTTTTACCAAGCTTTCTCAATAATTCTAATTTACCATGGTTGAGTTACCTTCACTCATCTCCAACAGTTAAAAAAGAGAGATATCCTCTCTTCATTTCACGCACTGGATTCACACAAGAACACAAGCAGAAACTCTCTCCCTCTTTCACAAGCTCTCTCAAAATCCTCTCAAGAAATTTCTTCGAATCTCTCAAATTCCATGCTCCAGAACTCAACTTTGGATCATTTCTACTCATATGAAGCTTAAGAAAGCGGATCAACTAGGTTTCTTGCTCATGGAATCAGAGGTTTAGTGAATTTATTTTTCACTTCTAGGTAAGCTTCCATTGAACTTAAAACTCTCATGCTAAGCTTGATTCAATGTTTATAAACTACTTCATATGTTGTTAGCTGGCCAAACATTATGTTTGATGCATATGGATTGTTGTTTTCGAGCTTGTGTTTGTGTTTGATTTCCTTTGCGAAAGATGAAAATTTGTGAGTTTGTGAATGGATTTCTCTATGATTTAGCATTTGTTTGATGTTATTTTTGATGCTATGTTGTAGATCTCCGTGACATCTAAAATTTTGATTCAAGTTTTATCTAATTTCATGGAAAAATGAAAGAGTTATGATGCTCTGAAATTTATATGGTGAAATTGTTTTATCATGTTAGGGTTTATCTCCACAACAGGGACGATGAGGTGTCGTTTTTTGATTGAGCATGTTTAACAGCTTTTCACTCCGCTTTTTGAAATGAGAGGTGTAATAGATCCGTGTTTTCTTTAAATTTCACTTTATTTCAATTAATTTTCTCAATTTTGTTTTAATAATTTTCACCAATACAAAAATTCTACAAAAGATATTCTGAACATCTTTTTGAGTGTACTTGCTGAAAATAATTTTTTATTTTATTTTACAAAATTTATTGGCACTTTTATTAAATTAATTGATTAATAGTGTCAATCTTCCTTTCAATTTTTTTACATTTTGTTTTAATTTCTATTTTAATTTTTTCTTTCATGATAAAATTCCAGAAAAATATTTTTAGTGATCCTTAGACATTAAAATAATTTTCCATGATTTTTAATCTGATTTACAATTATGTTTGCTTGCTTTTAAAAATTGTTGAAGTTTCTTGATGTTTTTGGTTCTTTTTCTTACATAGTCCTAGAAATTGAAATCATTCTCTCGTCCCTTCACTTATAAAATTCAAAGAATTTATTTTAAGGTTCTTGCATGAGAAGATTATGAAAATAATTTTTGTTGAATTTTAAACTTTGATCTTATATTTTTCATAAATTATTTTGTTAGACATGTCTACGTTAAGCACTTTGCTAACTAGTCTTGATGTTTGCATTTCAAAATCATACTTCTTATTCAATACAAGAACCATAAGTTTTGCTTATGACTTTTAGAAGATCTTAGGGAGTTAGAATTAATTTGGTTTGAATTTACAAGTCCTCTTTCTATTTTTAACCTAAATTTTGATTGAAACTGTCAATTGAAACTTTCTTGAACTTCTTGCTCTTCATTTGCTAGACTATGGAACTATTTTTGGAGCTGAGTTTTGGATATTTAGTTGTCCCTGGATTCCTTTAGCATCACATTAGCTTGGAAAAATCTAATTGATCTTTTTTATAAATTTATGATCATGTTGTTTTGAACTCCTAATTGTGCAAAATTTAAACCCTAGTTTGTGACTTTTTGTAAACCCTTTGAGCCAATTCATGATATGATTGTGATTTCATTGAGATTTATAGATATTATAAACTCAAGGATAGCCTTATAAAGTCTTGAGATACACTTGATCTCTTTTGATCATTTCTCATTTCATTTTGAGATTGATCATTTCTTATGCTTCTTTGTTGATCATGTGAGATATAATGAATGCACTTGTGCAATACAAAGGAATCAAACTCCCTTATCTTTAATCTATTCTCACAACTTGTTTAGGATCTTAAGTTCAAATCCTTTGAACAATTTAAGCATACTAAATTGTATTCGTTTATGTGCCTAAATTCACCAAATGAGATCAAGGTTAGAAGTTTGTTTTGATGCATTCCTTTGTCAAATACCTTTGATCCATAATGAGTGAAGCGTTGTGTTTTTGCTATTGACTTCTAAGGTCATAATTCATTTAAGGAATAGCTCCCATAAGTCTATGGCTTGCACTCAATTACAAGTCCATCATGATGACAATTGGGAGCCATATCCTTGTTTTAACCTAGTTTATTTGTGCTGATGTTTTGAATTCTATAAAGGACCAAGGTCCAACATCTTTGTACTTAGGTTTTGATCTTAACCTCTATTTAAATATCATTTCTCATGCTTATTTTATCCTTGGTTAAGAACTCACTTGCCAACCAACATGGTGATGTATAAGAAGTCATATTCCCCTTTCTACTTGTATTTTGAGCATCATTGTCTAATGATTGCTTCATCAAATTTTGTGCCAAGTACCATGAATGCATCTTGATGTTGGTTACTTCCCATAAAATCTAAGAACATTGATTTTGATTTATTTAAATCACAATTCTAGTGTGCATTAAGAGACCATACTTTGCCAAATTGTCATGACACTTGAGTATGTTATTTTGTTAACACTTCTCGAGTCTTTAAGTTTGATTGATTCCTTATGAGGGATTCACTATTACCCCCATGACATATGAGATATCATTTATTTCTTACATGATCTTTATCAATCTCATTTGATCTAAGACAAGTACTATCCATCTTAGATGATGTTATTCATCAATTAGGTGACTTTTCTTATGTATGAAGTTTCATCTTCTTACTTGGTTGCTCCTGAACATCATCTTGATTTAACTTTATATACAAGTTAAACATTCCATGATTCCTAAATTATGCATTAATAATTTCATCTTACTTATTAAATTGAACATGATTGCTTGTCTCCTTTGCCCACTTACTTTGTGTGCTATGTATGCATTCTTTTCTCCATCCTTGTGATGTTTGAATTTGTGGTCTTAGAGATCATTTTCTACTGATTTGTATTATCTTACACCCTCTAAACATGTTCCCTCTTCATCTATCCCTTTCTTGTGTTTCACTCACCTTTAGGAACATGTTAGGGTTTGGTTTTGACTTAGTTTTGTGTTAACTTTTGAAAATGCTTAAGTAGTGGTGCTTTAGGAGTATAGAGGTCTTGGATATGTGTCATACTTATGTGTTTGCTTATGACTTAACACTTACTTGACATGTGATGCCATGTTCACTTAATCACATACTTGTTCTTACTTCACATTACAACTTTGATTGGAACTAGTTTGTGTACTTTGGTGTTTGTACCATGTTTTCAATGACTATTTGAACTTATTCTTGACCATGAGTGGTGTACCCCAAAATTTTCCCTCCCACTACTCAATACAAATTATTTCAATAGGTCTCCCCATGATCCTAGGGTTCTCAATTTCTCAAGACTACTCAAGGATTGATCAGACAAACCCTCCTCCTAAGCAGTTGACCTACAACTAGGGTTTTACTTATCTCAAGGAAAATTGGACTTATAATGCCTCAAGTTGATTTCATGGTTTCTAATATGTCTCAAATAATCCTCATGCCAAATTCCAAGCCTTGTATCATAAGTTTGCTCAATCAATTAGTCAGATGATTGAAAATTACTTGTATTGGGTAAAAAGTCAACTTTGACCAATTTATAGTCAAACTTCAAGATTTTTGGTAAAAATCAAAATTTTGAAGTTATATTAATCATTTAATTAAGGGTTGATCATGATTCATCAAGAAAACTCAAGATTCATCAAAAGTCAAAAGTTACTAATTTGGGATTTTCTTAAGGAGAAGTCAAATATATTGTGACCAAGCGTAACTTTCACATAATTCATCAAAAATTTCTAAACCAAAGCTAATTTTGAAGGAAATTCATTTCTCTAAAACTTTGTCTCTCTAAGCTCAAGGCCAAAAATGCTTCATTTGAGAGATATGGGCACAAAATATTATAGGTCATTTTAAAAGTCAACAAAAAGACACTTTTTGTCAAAGCAATTTACATCAAGATAAAGGCTTCAAATGAAAAAATGACCAACATGAAGATTGTAGGGATATCATGAGCTTTCCAAAAGAGTCCAAGATTACATTCATACGATAAAAATTGAGTGAGATATGATTTGTGCAAGTTGGGAAATTTTGAGAAAATACATGAAATCCAAATTAAGCAAATTTTAATTTTTGGGCTAATGGGCCTATCTTTTAATATCTAAACATGTTCCTGACCACATTATAGACTCCTAAATCCATTCATTCGTTTAATTTTGTGGTTTTTTTATTCAATTAAAAGCAAAATAAATCAAATAAAATACCAAGTGAATGAATCAAGGCATGAAGATCCATTTTTGAATTAAATCATAAGTCTAAAAAAATGGTGATAACTTGCAAAAAACGTGTAAAAATTGATTAGTACATGATTGGTCAAAAAAAGAAAGATTTCATGCAAAACATCAATCAAAGATTTGATCATGAAATACAAAAGATTGATTTCACTTTTGTTGACCTAAATATTCCATTATAAATAGAGAACAAATTCAGACCAAGGGACACACAAAAATTGCTTCAAGAACACGCTCTCAAAAAATCTCAATTTTTTTCAAAACTAGGGCAAAGTCAAAATCAAAGATCCAACCACTTTCAGTCCAAGCCATCCATTGCAAATCGTTCCTGAGGTATCTAAGGGTAAGAATAGGTTGAAAGTTATGGCCATTGATGCTTGAAACAAGCATACTCATCTTCTCTGATTTTCTTTTCTTTCAAACATTCATATAATTAATTTCATGCATTGCTAATGTTTATTAACTGACCAAATGAGTTTCTGTTGTTACTTAGAACATGTTTGAATCATAAAACAGAAGCTCTAGAGTGAGAATCATGTTTTTCCACGGCTAGGGAAGATTGATATGTCTTCTTCAAAACTCCTGATACAAGTGTTTTCATGCCAAACAAACACCGACATTACATTCACAAGGGTCAAATTAGGGGGATATGGTCCTTTTTATGTTCTAACACATGTTATTTTACAGGTTTGAAAATTCTCTCACCGGAGAAGAAGACCAGAGCTAGGGCTCCGGCGCTTCCCTACCTCACTTGCTTCAGTATATATTTGTTCTTATATTTTAATAACATAAACAAAGTGCAACACAGTTGGTTGAGACAGAGGCATGTAACGTGAAGGGCGTGAGTTCGATCCCTGCATCTTACAGTTCTTTTTTGTTATTTTTCAAACTAACACGTAGGCTTTATATATTAATCAATGCCTATTTCTCAAACACCAACCGGCGCTTGGCCTAGTGGCAAGTAGTGCAATTTATGAAGCCAGGGGGCGTGGGTTCAACACCCACCTCATGCAATTTTTTTACCTTATTTTTCTAACCTAATTTTTTTATTTTCTTTCTTAATTATTCCTTAATTATTTTTAATTAACAATTAACTAACCTAATATTTTTTTCTTAATAACTAACAAATTAGGATTATGGTTTTAGTTAGTAATTAATCTTTTCTTATATTTTGATTTACTAATTAATTAAATTGGCTTTTTTTTCTTAACATTAAAATAAATTAGGATTTAGGTTTTAATTACTATGATTAACTTAAATTATTTTCTACAAAAAAAATCATAAAACATTTTAACATTCTTTTTTATATTTTCTTTCTTCTGGCTATTTAATTTTCATAGAAAATTTTATAAGTTGCATTCTTTAATTGTAATATCGTAGATTTCTTTTCTCACATTTTTTCCTAATTATATAATTACTCACAGGATGTAGTACCGTAGGTTTACTTTCTCGCAAATTTTTATACTTATGTACCTCTCCAAAAGCCATGTAATAGCTTAGGACTCTACATTTCACACTTTATTTTTCTGTACATATTTAACTGCTAGTAACTAGGGTTTTTCGTGACAAGACTAAAAACAATCTAGAAAACCCTAATATTTAAGATAAATAACTGAATCAATACACTTTGCACACTTGCACCTCTATGGTAACCTCTCTTATTGCCTTATCATATTGGTCACGTCCCTCGAAAGTGGGGATACTTTAGAAAAAGACCCTCGATCAAATCATCATGTCCATTTCGAATAAAGATCATAATCCCTCGATGGTCCTTCGAGCTGCCTACAAAATGATCTAGCCCCTTCGAGTTGCCTACAAAATTATGATAGTCCCTTCGGTACAATTTCTAAAGTATCCTTACTTGTTATCTTCGATGACCATACGATGAACCTACGCCTGTCCCTTCACATCCAATAGATAGGGCTGCCTAATAACTAATTGTATGGATAGTACTATCTCTAAAGGAGAAGGAAAAGAATAATAAAGACTTTAGTGGGTAAGAAACTCTTAATTTCTTGCTCACAACTTTTCTCAAAACTTTTTCACACTACACTTTCAAATAAATATTTTCAAAAATAACACTTTGTATACATTATTTAGGACTGGTACAAGAATCATTATAAAGTCAGTCTTACATTGGCGATTTCTAAATATTTTCAAAAAAATCACACACACAAAGCAAGATTTTCAAAAGTGAGCTAAGCAATTAAGAGCCTGTAGATAACCATGGATAAAAAGGGTGCTAACATATTCCATTTTCATAACTTACCCCCTGAACTCAAAATCTATCAAAGGTCTTTCCTGTTCTTTTCACCTTTCCTATATATTGGATAAAAGAAAAGTCGGTGGCGACTCTAGCTATCCGCACATTTGGATAAAACCAAAAATACAGTTCTCCCACTGTATTATAATGAGGTTTGTGCTAAGTGTATAATATGTCTATGTTTATCTCTCCTTCCTCATATTATCCTTTATTTTTCATAAGATACTTGATGCTTTATCATCTTCATGTGATGTTTTATCATCTTTTCTCCTCTTTTTGCTTGCCTTTCTAAGTAAATTCTCATAGGAATCTTATATAAGTACCCTGTATCTTTAGTAAGTCCATACTTCTCATGTGTTATTAGTTATTGTCTAATTTCCATCTCTTTCTTTTCTATCCTACTTTGATGACTTGATATCATTGTTATGTGTTGATGTTTTATCATCTCTTATCTCTTTTCTATCCTACTTTAATGACATGATATCATTGTTAGGTGTTGATGTTTTATCATATCTTATATCCTTTCTATCCTACTTTAATGACTTGATATCATTGTTAGGTGTTGATGTTTTATCATCTCTTATCTCTTTTCTATCCTACTTTGATGACATGATATCATTGTTAGGTGTTGATGTTTTATCATCTCTTATATCTTTTCTATCCTACTTTTATGACTTGATATCATTGTTAGGTGTTGATGCTTTATTATCTCTTATATTTTTTCTATCCTACTTTGATGACTTGATATCATTGTTAGGTATTGATGCTTTTCCATCTCTTCTTCTATTCTTGATTAGTGCTTAGATTTCTACCTAATTGCATGTGTGTTTTTGTGATACTTGCTTTCTCTATTATCTAAGTGTTATTGCTTGTTTCTTCTTCCTCTTCTTCTCTTTTATGAGATTTCCAAGTTCCCCATAAGATCTTTAGTTCATTCTTCTCTAAGTTTAAACTAAATAGACCTTAGGTTTACTAGCCATGCATGAAAACATTAGGTAGATCTCCCTCTTATCCCAACTTTAGATCCACAAGCATGACAACTTATAGGATTGAGATCCCCTTTTGTTAGTATTTTCTCTTTTGCATCCATGTTAAAACAAAAACTCTTTTCTTTGGAAAATTCACAAGAAACTCTAAAATTGCAAAACCTTTTTTTAAGGTAAAAAAAACCAACCAATTCAAACCTTTTTGTCTTTAGACTTTTTCTTTTAAAACATTTTCAAAAAGGACATGCTTCTCTAGCATCGCTCATAAAAAACATACAACACACCAAACCTTTTGAGGTGAACTACGAGTGCTCTGATCCCCTACTGCACGAAGGGGTACGTAGGCACTAAAGGCTCGCAACTGTGGCAGGAACAACTAATAAAAACTTTATTTTTGTATATACTTTGCATGAATTCCGTTTTAGCATTAAGCTTTAGTTAGATATTTATACACCCTTAGATTAAAACAAACTTAAGTGGATCTTGTGGAGCACCACAGACATGAGGGGTGCTAATACATTCCCCTCGCGTAATAAACTTCCCTACCCTTTCTCTTGGTCGTGAGACCATGTTACTTTCCCTCTTTAGGTTTACTTAGTGTTTCCTTTCCCTCTCTTGGGATAAATAGCATTGATGGTGACTCTTCTTTCTGCCTCCCTCGCGCTTCGATGAAAATCCCAGACGCGATAGCTGGTGACTCTGCTGGGGATACTTAGAAAGTTGACCCTAGATTTTGTTTGTATGTTTTTCTTTGAGTGTTTTATTATTTATTGCTTTACTGCTTCCATTTACATGCTTTTTTGCATTACATATTCGTGGCATTTGTCTTATATTCCCATATCCTGGATATGCTGGATTATCTGTATTTTCTTGGTGGGTGGGTGTTACTGAGGTAAAAGGCCCAATACACATGCCAGAGTTGTATACCAATAGGAACACTTAGAAATAGAGTGGAGAGTCATGACGACTGATAGGCATATGCTCTATCACCTCCAATCATGATATCCATGGTCATACGAGGTTCAAATGGGGGTGCTATCATCATCACGTATGTTGTACGATGATAGTACTTTCAGGAGGACTCATGACTCTGACTAACCTTTGCCTTACCCTGACCTAGACTACACCTATGAGTGGGGAGGGTTTGATATTACAGGTACCAATGGTAACTTTTGGTTTGTTGGTGACTTTATTCTTGTTGGTGACTATATGTTCTCTTGGTTTTTGTTCCAGACTTCTCACCTTGTGATAGCCGTTTATTTTGGCAGTTCAACAACCATCCAATATTGCGGAAGCTTTGATCCCATCATGTTGCATCATAGCATTTTTGTACAAAAAAGTATATACATATTATCTAACCAGCATATGCATGTTCATTCCAGGGTACTTTAAGAGTTATTGTATTCGCCAAAGATGGATAACAACACTGATAACGATAAAGAAGCTACCAGACATACCCATGGCTACCATTTTCTAGTATCACAGTATCACTTTTGCAGAGATTGAGAACTCTGCTAGTTGGTGATAACCTAAAGAAATTCATTGATAGTTATGGCGTTCTTTTGGGGTTACTCGATATCATAGTTGATCAGAGAGCTCTGGTGACCGTGCTACAATTCTATGATCCTGGTTTGAGATGTTTCACATTCTAAGGTTACCAACTGCTCCCATGCTAGAGGAGTAAAATTACTCTTGCACTTGAAGATTAGTGACAACATACCTACCTTTTGTCTGTACGCCTGAGAAGATAAGAGAGGAATTTATCTCCAGTGCTCTTTATTTGAGCTTGAAGGAACTGAAAGATAATTGGAAACTAAATGATGATGCTTATGATTTCGCTTTGGAATCCCTGGAAAGAAAAGCTCGAGAGGTGGCTGAGAAAGGAAACTGGGCTACTTTCAATGCACTGCTAGTTGTCATGATCTATGGCATAGTCCTTTTTCTATGTAAGAAGGAGTTTTTTGATTTAGATGATATTTGTGTCTTCATGACCAAGAATCCTATACCAACATTGTTAGCAGACACCTATTATGTCATTCATTCGAGGCATAAGAAGAAGGGGATTGTTAACATTTGTTTACCTATGTTGTATAGATGGTTCATGCTTCATCTTCCCATGAAAGAGACATTTATGGACACTAAGAGCTCTCTTCCTTGGTCAAAGTGCTTGGTCAAACAACCTAAGCTAAGTGTCAGGTTTACTTGGTCCTTGTCGTGAATCTTCTTATTTCTGTTAATTCTCCTTCGTCTTCTTTCTCTCCTTCTGCTGATCTCTTGTCTCTTTTTCTTCTACTTGCAGGTGCAATGATGGCGCGGCGCCGGGGATGACTTTAAGATCACAGGGGTCTAGCGCCACAGATCTAGGATTTCAGAAGTTAAAACCCAGATCTCAACTCTTCTTCTTCTTCTTTCGTTCTTTGTTTGTTAATCAATTTTCTCCTCCCCTTGTTCTTAGAGTTTTATGTTTATTTATAGGTTTTAGATTAGAACAAATTAGGAAATTTTGTTAGTTTAGGCGTTACAGTTTAGATTTAGTTAGAAATTCGGGATTGATTGGAGATTTTGATCTTGTAATTGATACGATCTGTGTAATTGGAAGATTTTGTTTATAAATTGATGTATTTGGACTATATTGTATATAAATTCAATGTAAAACATTTCTGCAATATTTAATTTGTTTTGATTCTCTTGCGACTTGATTCGTTTCCGTCATTATGGATCTGTATAGTGCTTGTTTTTGGGCTTGGGTTGCTTAGTATAGAAGAACAACATCGCTACCGATGCATTAGGGTTTCTAAAAACCTTTTGTTTCCTTTAGTCCATGTTTCAGAAAAAAATAATTACAAAATAATAATTATAATAATTCGTATTATAATAGGTAGTAGTAATAGATTATAATAGTAATAATAATTGTAATAAGAAAAAATGAAAATGGATTCTGGTGGCAGAAATTGAAATGGGCCAATCCATGCTTCAATTTTTGGGCTCCCTATTCCTAAACGCACCCGCTCTTTTATTATTTTATCCATGCCTCCAAAATATCTAATGGGCTTTCAAAAACAAACTGATGGACCAGTCTGAATAAAACGTATACCCCCTTTCAAAAACAAAAACAAACGGGCCATTAACATGCTAAATCCACACTCCTTTTGTAACCAACACACTCTCATTTATTCATCAAACTTTAATGGGTTGAGATATAAACAACACAAGCATCCCCTCTCTAATTGTAGGAACAAACTAAATAGACCATCATATTTTGATGGTCTATTTCAAAACAATGGACCCCCATTTATAAATTTAAATCCCATAATATGTAAACAATTTTGAATTAGGCAACGATGATCTAAAACTTATATTATGATGACACTAGAAATTAATAACAATGAGGAATAATTTCTTTAGAAATCAATAGGGAAAATGTGGGGTATAACAGTTGCCCCTATTTAATTACCCTTCGATTGAGGAGTGCAGGAATGTACAGGTCTCGCACATTCGAATAAGAGGTATATTAAATAATGGAAGACCCCAAAATTTGTCCAAATTATTATAAGGATACGATGTACATCGTTCCCAAGAGTATGAAGAATAGGCATAAATGATGATTTATCATCCTACTAGAGTTTGAACAAAAAGTTTGGATTGACTTAGATATGGCGACACAGATAATTCGTCCATATCTAAAAGAGATTGTGGACTTTTCGCATATTTACCATAACCTAGGAGGTAAATAACATAAGTTTGAAAATTGACTTACTAACGCTTTGAGACTAACATAGTACACCTAAGACGCATATTTTTTCTATTCATCATAGCCTATACGACGAATAAAACTGAGCTTGATAATACATTGCCGCATAGAGACTAACACAATGCAGATTTCGTTATGTTTACTACAACCTAGAGAGTAAACAATACGAGGATGAACCTGTGCATTTATCATGATCTAGAGGATAAATGATACATGGATAGGCTTATGTATTCATCACGACCTAGAGGATGAATAGTATAATCCTGAAAATTCGCATACCTATCACAACCTAGACGATATATAATTGAAAAATTTGTGTGTTTATCACGACCTAGAGGATAAACGACACAAAGATATATTTATGTATTCATTACGACCTAGATAATGAATAATATAAACTCGAAAATTTTCATACTTATCACAACCTAGGAGATAGATAATTGAAAAATTTGTGTGTTTATCATCACCTAGAGGATAAATGACACAAAGATAGATTTATGTATGCATTACGACCTAGAGAATTAATAATATAAACCCAAAAATTCGCATACCTATCACAACCTAAGGGATATATAATTGAAAAATTTGTGTGTTTATCACGACCTAGAGGATAAACGACATGAAGATAAATTTATGTATTCATTACGACCTAGAGAATGAATAATATAAAACCAAAAATTTGCATACCTATCACAACTTAGGGGGTAGATAATTGAAAAATTTGTGGGTTTGTCACGACCTAAAGGATAAACAACACGGGGGCAGCCTTACGTCCTTATCACGACCTAGACGATAAATAATGTAATCTTGAAAATTCACATATCTACCACAACCTAGAGGATAGATTTTTGAAGAGTGTTTTGGTATTCGAATCTTAGATAACTAGAACAAAGATAATATCGGAGTTTACCGATTGTGTCTGTTCTCAACCAAGGTATTCGTTTGTTTTGTGGACCAAATAATCCAATGATGGGCCCCAAGAAAGTTCGTAGTTTAACCAAAAAGGATTTGAAAAATGCCATGTACGATGCATAATGCCCTAAGTTGATATGGAACCTCAAAATGCATATGCACTGACTATTTCATATATGCCCCAAGTGTTTGTATAGGTACCCAAATGTTTGTATAGGTACCAAATTTTTGTATATGCCTAAAATGTTTTGATATCCTCTCCTTTTAAACCATGGGTTTTGTGTCACTGACTCCCCAATGTTGTATGTTGCGTTGTCATGGTGTCCTTGGGTTGATTTGAATAATATGAATAAGTGTCAACAAGATTTTGATATTTGTATCGCAGGCGCATGTGTAGGCGTGGACGTAGTTGTAGATGTAGGTATGGATATGGCTATGATCGCAGGCGTCGACGTAATCGTGGATTTTCTTTTGATGTTTTTCTAACCAAAATGCTCTTTGATGATTTATCAAATGATTTTATTTGTTCGTCAAATCCCCAAAGTGATTTCACATTGTATTCACAAGAAATAATTGTAGTACTTTGCAAACAAGTCAAAAATTGAAAAGACACAATTGAAAGATTGAAAGAGTAAGTGTTTTTATTAATAAACATGCCTCTGAACAGGAAATAGTACAATATGCAATTCCTAGAAAGAGGTAATTACATAAAGTTTTTCATAATACTGAAAATGGCAATGAATAATGATAATTGATACTGCTGTTTCTCCAATGTCTTATTGATAAGTCCAATCTAATTTGCTTCTAAGTCGAATGATTTGGATTAATCCCTTTCCTTCTTAGTCATGGTCGTGGTTCTTAGATCGCAACCTTTTTGTTCTTTATTTCTGAGTAAGATCCCTAACTTTTGCCTGGACCGCCCTTTCGGGTTTTCAATCCATCGGGATAATAATATTTTTTTTATGTCCCTAATTTTTGCATGGATCGTCCTTTAGGGTTTTCAATCCCCCGGGATGCTCCTTTTTTCCTAAGTTTCCTGTTTGGGTTTTGAAATTAGCGATCTTTTTATACATAGTATTTTTTTACTGTGTCAGAATTTGTCATATGTGGCAGTTCTTCCCCATCCATTATGGTGAGGATAAGACCACCACCCGAGAATGTTGTTTTTACCCCATATGGACCTTTGTATTTGGGTGTCCATTTACCACATGAATCAAGGCGGTGTAGTAAAATCTTCTTGAGCACCAAATCTCCTTCTTTGAACACTCGAGGATGAACCTTCTTGTCAAATGCTTTCTTAATTCTCTTTGGTATAATTGACCGTGGCACAGAGCTGTTAAGTATTTTTATTCAATGAGGTTAAGTTGATCAAGTCGCATCTGAACCCATTCTGATTCTTCAACCTTTGTTTCCATTAGAACCTATAGTGATGGAATCTCTACTTCAGCAGGGAGTATCGCATCCATGCCACATACTAGAGAGAAAGGAGTTACACCTGTTGATGTACGTACAGAAGTACGCTAGCCATGTAGAGTGAAGGGAAGCATTTCATGCCAACATTTGTATATCTTTACCGTTTTCTGAATGATTTTCTTGATATTCTTATTGGCATCTTCAACGGCCCCTTTCATCTTGGGTCGATATGGTGAGGAATTATGATGCTCGATCTTGAAGTTATTGCATAACTCCTTCATCATTTTATTGTTCAAATTGGACCCGTTGTCTGTAATGATCCTGCTAAGAACCCCTTATATGCATATAAGATTCTTCTTGATGAATCGAGTAACCACTTGTTATGTCACATTTGCGTAGGATGCAACTTCCACCAACTTGGTGAAGTAATCAATGTCAACTAGTATGAACGGGTGTCCATTAGAGGCTTTCGGTTGATCATTCATATCATATCAATTCCCCACATTGAAAATGGCCAAGGAGAACTTAGGACATTCAAAGGAATCGGTGGCACATGCATTTTGTCGGCATAGATTTGGCACTTGTGACATGTCTTTATATAATGGTAGCAATTAGCTTCCATTGTCAACCAATAGTAACATGCTCACAAGATCTTTCTATCCATGGCATGTCCATTTGTATGAGTTCCGAAAGTGCCTTCATGGATTTCTCTCATAAGTGTATCCGCTTCGTGTTTCTCCATGCACCCGAGTAATACCATATCATAGTTTCTTTTGTATAATACATCACCATTTAGAAAAAAATTTGAAGTTATCTTCCGTAGAGTTTGCTTGTCAATCAAAGAGGAATTTTCAGGATATTCTTGTTTCTCGAGATACCTTTTGATGTCATAGAACCCAGGCTTGTTATCCGATCCTTCTTCAATTGCAAGAAAATGTGCAGGTTCTTAAAAACGTCTAATTGTAATGCGTGGTTCATGATTTGGCCAGGTTACTTTGAACATGGCTGATAAAGTTTCCAAGGCGTCTGCCATCTGATTTTCTTCTCGTGGAATATGACTGAATGTAATTTCAGTAAATTCTGTAGCTAGCTTCAAAACATGATCCCGATATGGAATAGATTTGGGTTTTTTAGTGTCCCATTCACTGTTGACTTGGTATATGACTAATGTTGGATCTCCATACACCTCGAGGTGCTTGGTTCTTAGATAAATAGCAGCCTCTAGTCCCAAGATACAAGCTTTATATTCAACGACATTGTTGGTGCAGTCAAAACATATCCTTGCAGTATAAGGTTTGTGATAATTATTTGGATACGTAAAAACTTCCCCAATACCATGCCTAGTGCGTTTGAAGCACCATCAAACATGAGTTTCTAATGTGCCCCTAGTTCAGGTCCTTTGCCAGGTCCTGGTATTTCGTAGTCACATATAACCATGACATCTTCGTCAGGAAAGTCGAACTTCATTGGTTGATATTCTGGCAACAGATGATGAGCCAGATGATCAGCTAGTACACTACCCTTGATGGGTTTTTGAGTAATATATTAGATGTCATACTCGGATAGTCACATTTGCCACCGTGTAATCCTTCATGTCAGAGTTGGTTGTTCAAATATATACCTCAAAGGATCCATTCTTGCTATTAACCACGTGGTGTAAGTTAACATATATTGCCTCAATTGTTTAGTAGCCCAAGCCAATGCACAACAAGTTTTCTCGAGGAGTGAGTACCTGGTTTCACGGCCGGTGAATTTATTGTTGAGGTAGTAGATTGCATGTTCTTTTCTACCCGTTTCATCGTGTTATCCTAATACACATCTTATTGACCCTTCAAGCACTGTTAAGTACGTGATTATCAGTCTTCCAGGAACTGGTGGCATTAAGATTGATTTCTCTTGTAAATATCGCTTTATTGTCTTGAAGGTTGTCTGACAATTATCATTCTACACCATTGTCTGATCTTTTTGAAGTAATTTGAATATAGGCTTGCACGTAGCAGTTAGGTGCGACATGAACCTTGAAATGTAATTCAATCATCCTAAGAAACCACAAACCTATTTTTTTGTTCTTGGAGCTAGAATTTCTTGTATGGCCTTCACCTTGTTGGGATCTACCTCAATAGCGCGCTGACTCATAATAAAACCCAACAATTAGTCGGATCTGACACCAAATGTATACTTGTTTGGATTCAACCTCGGTTGGAACCTTCACAAACACTCTAATAACTTTTGTAATTGTATGATGTGATCCTCCTTTGTATGAGATTTGGCAATCATATCATCTTTGTATACCTCAACTTCTTTGTGGATCATATCATGAAATGCTGTGACCATGTCTCGTTGATAAGTTGCCCCTGCATTCTTTAGACCAAAAGACATCACGTTGTAATAGAAAGTTCCCTAAGGAGTCATGAAATTAGTCTTTTCCATATCCTCGAGTGCCATTTTGATCTGATTATAACCCTAGAAACCGTCCTTGAATGAGAATATCGAAACTTGAGTTGTATTATCCACCAAAACATCTATGTGAGGTAACGGGAAATCTTCTTTGGGACTTGCTTTATTCAGATCCCGATAATCTACATGCATGTGTACCTTTCCGTCCTTCTTGGTTACTGTCACGATATTAGCTCTCCAAGGTGGATAATCTACCACCACTAAGAACCATGCATCAAATATTTTAAGAATTTCTTCTCAAATCTTGCTGGACATGTCTCAACGAGTTCTTCTAAGCTTCTGTGTAATCCTAGCATGTCTCTGTAAGACTAGGAAAATATATCCACTTATTCATGTAATACCAGGAAAATGTATCCACATATTCATGTCTTTGTATCCAATCCTGGCATGTCTCTGTAAGACCAGGAAAATATATCCATATATTCATGTAACAACTTGATCAGTATTTCTTTGACGCTTTCCTCCAATGTTTCCCCTAGCTTGATCTCTTTTGGATCCTCCTTAGTGCCAAGGATGATGGTCTCAATGGTATCTTGGTATGTTTGTATATTGTCATCCTTTTGATATAATTCCCTCTCTAATTCTTCAGAGAGTTCAAGATCTTCATCATCTTCCTCTTCCACTTGGTTGATGGGTGCATCAAATTATATCAGATAGCAGCAGTAACATTATCGATGGTTTTAGGCATGGATCTGCACATTTATCATGTTTTGGTGCAGTTTTTAGTACGTGAATTTGAAAATGCATATGAAGAAAAGTATTGCCATTTAAAAAATGAGAGATAAATGCAAGAGAAAGACAAGGATCTTAATTGAATGTGAAATATAACTTTTATTAATTGCAAATATTGTTTGAAGCCAATTGGGGACCCTTACAAGCTACCCCTATGCCTCTGGTTTGACATAGATTCTTTCAAAAACGAGAAAAATTACTTTGGAAAGAAAAAGATCTATGGAATCTCCATGACTGTCCAATTCTTGAGCTCTTCACCTAGATCACATTCACGGATGAAGTCATATGCTCTCTTGGTGTTTCTCTTGTTAGATATCATCACCACTTGTCTGCCATGCCCTATTCCTTTGTTGATAAAGGTCTCCTGGATCGAAGAAAACTGCGCCTTGCCTTTCGGAGTAGCCTTTGATGACTCGTAGCACAAACCAAAACGATTCTTCTTCTCAGGCATCTCCACAAGTTTACCCCAACCTTTTGAGGTACCAACCTCCACGTCTGCTTGTAAATTTCTCCACGACGTCACAATAGGTTTCTTGATTTTTTCCACCGGTAGGGTTACCATTTAAACAACCTCTAAGACTTGAAATGGTGTTGCTATGAAGTCCATATTAACATTAATATATCTATAGGACTCTATGTGATTTACAAAGATGTCCTCTTTACCTTCGATTATAACCAATCTTCCTTCAATGAAGAAGTTCAATTTCTGATGTAGAGTTAAAGTAATGGCCCCTATTGCATGATTCCAACATCGTCCGAGTAAACATGTATATGCTGGTTCTATATCCATTACTTGAAAAGTGATATAGATCATATGTGGGCCGATCTTGACAGGAAGATCCACTTCTCCAAATAATGTACTTTGAGAATCATCGAAAGCTTTGACTATCGTAGAACTTGGCCTTATAACAATACCATCTAGGGTTAAATTCATCAAGCTGGATTTCGGTAAGAAATTGAGAGAAGAAATGGTATTAGTGAGTACCCTAAATAGGTTAGTTGTACCTATCTGAATGGAAATGTGCAACGCCTTGTTGTGAGCTCTACCTTGTGGAGGCAACTCACTATTATTAAAGCCTAGGTATGATCCAGATGTTAAGTTTGCTACGATATTATCAAATTGATTCACTGTAATCTCTTCTGCAACATGAGAAGAACTTAGAACCTTCATTAGAGAGTCTCGTTGTGCTTCCGAATTGAGGAGTAACAAGAGTATTGAAATCTTGGCCAGGGTTTGGTGAAGTTGATCCAGCACCCTATAATAACTTTTCTTGGTTATTTTCAAGAACTCTTCCACCACTTGGTCAGTAAAATTCTTGCTCGGAAGTTCTTTTTCTAGGCTTGCCTCTATCATAACTTTCCATTTATCCTTCACCAAAAGATCATTCTTCTTTTGTGGTTCAGGTCCATAGATTCGACCACTACGAGTCATGCCCCCTATTCCTGCTATATTAGTGATCGCATGTCCTTTACTTTTCGATGGCTCACATTCTTCTTTTAAACCATTGATATAGACAATAGAATAATAACTCCACAGTACTGCTTTGTTACTTTCGTAGGGAGTGGGAGATGGCCCCCTAATCACCATTGTTGTCTTTGGAACCACAGGTATCCTCAAAGTTTGTCGTGGTATCACCACTGGTGCTTCAGTTGACTCTCCCTATTGAATCACAAGAGTTTTCTTAGCAAGATTCGGACCTTGGAAATGAATTACCAATGGCTTCTTCATACTTACATCGATCGCAGCTACATATTCTCCTTTAGGGTATTGCCCAAATTGGACTATTCCATGATCCACCAATTTTTGTAACGTCTTCTCAAAAGCTTCATTATGTTCCAAGAGGAACCTACATTCAAACAAATATTCTTTCAAAAGGTTTACTGGAGCCTTTGCTCGTCTGGCTTCTCCAAAGTCAGTGACCACCTCAATTGCATTCATTATTGGTCCACCATACGGAGGCATGGGGTTTGCCTTGATGTTTGGCTTATCAAAAGTGATATCCTGATAATCAACCAAATCCTGAACCTTGAGTCTAAAGGCCCAAAATTTTTCTATAGTATACCCTGGAGAATTGGCATGATATTTGCACCTGGCATTTGCATTATACTTTGGTGGGAGTGTCCCAACTGGAGGAGCTAATGGCTTATGCTCTACCAAAGATGCCTTGAGTACGTGTTACAATAACTGATTGTGCGGCATGGGAAGAGGATCAAATCTTCTCGAAGGCCTTTCAAACCTATTATGTTGTTATTCTTGCAGAATTACCAATGGTTGTTGTGCCCTTGGGTGTGATGTGACATCATTAATTTCTCCTTCCTTCTTTTTTAAGAAGTTAGGAACATGTCTCTTTGAATTATAAGGGTTACTAGATGATGCCTCTGGTATCTTCCCGCTCTTTATACCTACTTCAATTCTTTCACCAATAGTCACTAAATTAGAAAATCCAGAAGAGACGCTCGCTACCATCTTATCATAGTACAACGGATGTAAAGTACCCATGAACATATTGACTAATTCTTTCTCCAGGAGTGGCGGTTGTACACGGGCTGCCATTTCTCTCCATCTTTGAGCATACTCCAAGACTCCTCCTTCTTCTGAGATAATTTTTGGAGCTGCATGCGGTTAGGTGACATGTCCAAATTGTACTTGTATTGTCTCAGGAAAATGTTGGCAAGATCTACCCATGTCTGGATATGAACTTGCTCTAGTTGCATGTAGCAATCTAAAGATGCCCCACTCAAACTGTCTTGGAAACAATGGATCATCAGCTTCTGATCTTGAGCATAGGCATGCATTTTTTTGCAATACATGCGTAGATGATTCCTCAGACATTTAAGCCCCTTGTACTTTCCAAAGTCAGGTACTTTGAATTTTGGAGGGATTACCACATCTAAAACTAGACCCATTTCGAGAGCATCAACGTCAAAAGTGTCGTAACTCTCTACAATCTTTAACCTTTCTTCAAGAGCTTTATAGTTATTGAGCGCTAATGGATTTTCAGTGACATGAGTGTGGGTTGTCTTTTGAGGTATTTGATTGGCATCTTCTAAGTCATGGTCTCCATGCTGTAAGTCTATGTAGTTGTCTGTGTTGTTGACCGAAATTTGCAAGCTATGAGATGCCCCTACCTTCGGTAGAGGTGGGATAAACCCTTCAATATTAACTTTTCTAACCTCTTGTTGTGATACTGTTGACTTTTGAGGTCCTGATTCTGGTTCCCTTCTTGGTTGGTGACCGCTTTATGCATCAATAGTTTGGGCTACTTCTTCAAAGGCTACCCTAGGAATTTGTTCTTGTCTCTCGATGATGTTCTTCAAGGCTAAAAGAACCTGGCTCATATCTCCCTTCATCGAGTCGATGTTGCCTTTTACCTGCTCCAAATCTTCCCTGAAGGCAGCTTGATTCTCTTCGATCTATTCCATCACTTTCTTTTGATGGGCTCTTGTTTGGTATGGCGGTCGAAGAGGTGGTGTTTTCTTACCAATGATTTAACTGGAGAAAGTTTTTGAAAAATGATAAGTTTTATGTATGAATTTATGAAATGTAATGTTTCTGAATGCATGGATGTGTATGAATATGCTAAGAGTTTTTTTTTTTAATGTCTTATTCACTTGGATTTCCATATATATTTATTTATATATTTTTCCTTAGGTTTTGATTTTTTTTTATTGGCGATCGTCTTAAAAATAAATACACAAATGAGATACGGAAACAAAACTTTTATTGAAATAATAATTGTCCTTTAAAGAAGAATACAATTCATATATTAAAAAATATTCAAACCAAAAACATCAAATTAACTTGCAAAAGAAATAACAAAGGGAAACAAAAATCTTCTAAATGCACCTGCAGATATTCGCTCTGAAACCATCAACCATGGTCCTACAAAGCTTAAGGAAGTCTTTAACATCTTTCGGAAGCGGGACCATCACATTTTTTGCATCTCTCAAACTTCTAGGGATCTCACCATTGCTATTGTTGGCTAAGAAGGCGAGTTTTACATGCTTGTCTTTGTAGAACCGATATTCTTGGTAGAGGTCCGGAATTATCTTATGATTATCCTTTCCTGATTTGGTGATCTTTGCATACCGCTCTTCCCAATATAATTTTTCAGACCTCATTTTTGTGTAGTGTCTCCTTTGTATAAGGAAATTCATCCGAAGGTCTTCCAACTCATGACAAATTTGCTCATATTCATAAGTCTTTTGGGAAAAAAGTCTTTCTGCCCTCATCGTCTCGAGGCGTTCCCCTACATCTGATTCTTGGCTATCTTAGAGTCTCGTAGTAAGATACTGCATTTGCTCTTCTTGGTATAAAGAAGATTGTGCCAAACTTTGGATTTGAGCCCTTAAATCTTCTTCCATCTCCTTTTTGTCTTGTATCGCCTTTTCGTACCACCTACTTAGCTTCCCGATTTCACTAGCAGGGTATTCCAAACGTTGGTTGTGAGAATCCAAGTTGAAAGTGGCACTTGACAACCATTCGGTCGAACATTTCTACTTAAGACTCTCTTTTTCAAATGCTTCATGGTATTTCTGGATCTGTTGATCTTTGGACTCAAGCTCGCGTTGCATCTATCTTTTCTCCTTAGCTTAGTTATGGAGTTTAAGCTCCAATTCTTCTTTCTCCTTTTGAGCTTTATTCAAAGCTTTCTTCAAGTTACCTATTTATTCTAAGGATATAGACAGAGGATCTGGGATATCTGGCTTGTACCCAAGATCAACGTCAAATGGTAACTTAACAACTTGTACCCTATCTAAAACCCATTGAGTGTAAGGTTCTTTTGCTACATAATTTTTTGTTTCATCTTTTCTCTTGTTAACCATGTTCCAAGCTCGGATGATCTTATTAAGCAACTCTCGGTAATTTTTGCTCATGTCGTGAATGAATAATTGTTGAAGTTGTTCATCAGAGGGTTTATCCTTCAAAGGGTATCCAAGTTGTCGCAAATCCAAGGTAGGGTTGTAATTGATGCAACCACGTGATCCAGTCAATGGAACATTCGGAAAATCTCCGCAACTGTAAATGATATCTCTAATATTTAGCTTTCTTACATACCGTAACAAAAAATCAGCAGCAAGAGACCTTAATTTTTTATGCCACTCAAATCATGTCAGAGTTTTAATCATATAGTCTTATTTGTAGAGATAATACATAAGCAAGAATATAGAAGCAGGATACAACAATTCAGCATACCCTCCCATTTTCGTAACAAGTGTGAAGAGCATAGTAAATATCAGCAAGTAAAGCATGAGTTGGGTCCACATTCAAAGCTATGCGCCCAAAAATACACTAATAGATGCAGGGTCAATAGAGTTTAAAGTCCATGGAAACAGAATTACACCAAAGACAAGTACCCTAAGCAATCAACATAAGACTCCCATTCTTTGTTTTTGGAAAAAGAAAAGGCTTTAGCTCCCAAATATTGTCTTTTAACCCCTTGTACATCCCCTTCTTTTTTGTAATTAAGTGAAAATTTAGGATAAGGGATCCCTAAACCATTTTCTAAGTCCTTAATGTCAATAGTATGTCCAATTCCCACATATGTTTTTCCTTTAGAGAAATTCAAGAGCCTATCCAATTCTTCCAAAGTTGGCGCTAGCTGAAAATTTTGAAAGGTAAAACACTGCAATGGAGGATCATAGAACAGAACAAAGGAAGAGATGTCATCCAATTGTACATCCACTTTTGTCAACTCAAGGGTATCCCTATAACTGACATTAAACATCTTCAACACTTTTTCAGACAATTTCCCTTTGATGGTCTTGATCTTTGTCATATATGGCTTGACGGCACTAACACGGACAAGTTGTTTCTTTCTGGCATTACTTTATAAGAAACTTCACCAAAAACCTTTGACTATATTTTTTTTAATCATGTGAATAAAACAGACAAAAAGAATGGAGAATAATGAATATGTGAAATGCAAGATGTAAGAATGCATGATTATGTGGCATAGTAACGAGATTTCATGAAAGGTATCCTTAGTTGGTAGGTTCCTAGCTTTGAACTATGGATATTCTACCCTCCCCAAAGGTGGCTTCCTTAAGGGTATCATGGATTGCGCTAGAGGGAAAGGCACAAGGGCCTCCCTTAAGAGGAGCCTATTTGTAGACCGCAACTTTCGTCTCTAAGGTCGTGAAAGGTCTCACCACGAGATTTTAGTTTAAGGGTTATACAAAAAATCATAGGTTTCGTTCCAAAGTCCTACCCACCAAGAGGATATCTCTTGAGACATTTTTTTTTTGGAATTCCACCTACTCTAGGCGAAATCATCGCAAAAACTCATAGGGATGATGTATCCCATTGGCCAATAGACGAACCTTCTTTCTAAGGTTTTTGAAAATAATTTTTTAAAAATAAATCCCGCCAACAGATGAATAAAAATGACAAATGATATATTAAGAAAGAATAAATAAATGATTAAATAAGAAAATATAGATAAATAAGAACAACCCTAAAAACCCTAAACCAAAAGAAAAGGCTTATAAACCTTAGGGTTGAGTCCCCAACAGAGTCGCCAACTGTAATAATCGTTTTAAAAATATAGAGTCGCCACCATTAATTTTTATCCTAAGGAAGGGAATATAAAGGATAACCCTAATTTGATCAGAGATTCTAAGTTGTCGACTCGTTTTAGACGAAGGGAAGGTGATAGGCACCATTCATCTACCTTGTTCACAAGGATACTAGGGTTTAGGTTTACGGTTTAAGAATAGGGTTTTAATTTTAATTATGGGAACTCGCCACGATTTTAAGTCGTATGCCTACGTATACTCTTATGAGGAACCAGAGTCCCAATTTGTAGTTCGTAGTTGTTTGTTGGTATTTTTTTATGGATTATGGAAATATCTCGAATTCTCCTTGAACTAGATTTGGGTTTGTAAATAGCTAAATTTATAGACGAAGCTCGCAGTTGATAGAAGATATCTCCATAATCCTTTTTGAAAATATATATAGGTTTGAATTAAGTTAGTAAAAAATTGTTAGTAATTTGTCGGTTATATGTTTTCGAATATATTATAAAATATGAGAAAGAATATTTTTAATGCATGAGAAAAAGAATTTAATGCCATTAAAAAAGCATTAAAAATGAGTTAGTATTTAAAAAAGAATTTAAATTAAAAATAAACAATTTTAGAGTTTATTAAAATAAATATGTTAAAAATTTAAATATATCCAATAATTATTTTTATGCAAAAAATGTAATAAATAAATAAACAAATGAATAAATAAATAAAATTATAAAAATAAATAATTTTTAAAAAACAAAGGGGGTGCAAAACTAGTTGGCTAGTAAAAGGTTGGGGGTGTGAATAACAAGGCCCTAAATCCAGATATTGGATTTAGGCCCAAATCGCAGGGGATGCAAAATTAGTTAACAAAAGTAAACAAAAAAACCGGAGGTACGTATAGAGACGGGCTTGGCCCAAAAAAAATGCTATGACCCGTTAGCTCCTGTGTACGTGCGTGCATAGGTTTATGGTGGACTAGCGAGGAAACCATCATCTGATGGTGATCATGTGGCCCCCCCTGAGGTTAACTCAGGGGCGTTAATCAAGAGTACACAGAATGGACGATGTTGATGAGCAGTTTGACTAAAGAGTATGGTAAGATTGTGCATGGGGTAGCAAAAAGAATTATATATTCAAATGTGTTCCACTTTCTTCATTTTTTGTTCTTGCCTCTCTCTCTTTATATCTTCTCTCTTAACCACATAAGTTTCTAGAGAGAGAGGCTCTGACCTCTCTCTAGACAACAACCCACGGGAAATTGCCTTGGTCGTACCGACCGCCGCGAATCACCCCAAAACCAATGTAAAACCCAAAATTCTTATTGATATTCAATCGAAATCTTAATCCCAAACCCAGAACATAGAACCCTAGGACAAATCCTAGGAACCATAACCCTATGTTCATACAAACCCCACGAACCCCAAGAACCCTAACCCCAAACCTAAGAACCCTAACCCCAAAACCTAACCCTAGACCCCAAATTTCAACATCAATCTAACCTTCAATTATATGATCGCAAACATCAACGATAGTAATTTAAACAACCTAAGTTAAGTGTCAGACTTACTTGGTCCTTGTCGTGAATCTTCTCGTTTCTGTTAATTCTCCTTCGTCTGCTTTCTCTCCTTCTTATGATATCTTCTTTCTTTTTCCTTTGCTTGCAGGTGCAACGATGGCGCGATAACGATGATAACTTGAAGATCACAGGGATGTAGCCCCACAGATCTAAGGTTTCAGAAGTTGAAACCCATATCTCAACTCTTCTTCTTCTTCTTTCGTTCTTTGTTTGTTAATTGATTTTCTCCTCCCCTTATTCTTAGAATTAAAGGTTTATTTATAGGTTTTAAATTAGAACAAATTAGGAAATTTTGGTAGTTTAGGCGTTAAAATTTAAATTTAGTTAGAAATTAGGGATTGATTGGAGATTTTGATCTTGTAATTGACATGTTCTGTGTAATTGGAAGATTTTGTTTATAAAGTGATGTATTTGGACTATATTATATCTAAATTCAATGTACAATGTTTCTACAATATTGAATTTGTTTTGATTCTCTTGCGATTTGATTTGTTTTCGTCATTCTAGATCTGTATAATGCTTGTTTTTGGTCTTGGGTTGCTTAGCATAAAAGAACAGCGCCGCTACTGATGCATTAGGGTTTCCAAAAACATTTTGTTGACTTTAGTCCATGTTTCAGAAAAAAAATAATTACTAAATAATAATTATAATAATTATTAGTATAATAGGTAGTAGTAATTGATTATAATAGTAATAATAATTGTAATAAGAAATAACAAAAATGGATTCTGGTGGCCGGAATTGAAATGGGTCAATCCCTGTTTCATTTATTGGGCTCCCAATTCCTAAATGCACCCCCTCTTTTATTATTTTAGCCAGGCCTCCAAAAACTCTAATGGGCTTTCCAAAACAAACTGATGGACCAGTCTGAATAAAACGTACACCTCCTTTTGAAAACAAAAACAAAATCACCCCCCCCTCTCTAATTGTAGGAACAAAGTAAATGAACCATCAGATTTTGATAGTCCATTTCGAAACAATGCACCCCTTTATAAATTTAAACACCATAAGATGTAATCAATTTTGAATTAGGAAACGATGATCTAAACCTTACATTATGATAACACTATAAATTAGTAACAATGAGGAATAATTTGTTTAGAAATTAATAAGATAAATTTGGGGTATGACACTGTGAGTGTGACTTGATTGGAGACTGCCACTGGGGTTGGGGTAGGTCTATTTATCATTGTGGTAATTGGAAGTAGGATGTCAATTTCTCATATCTAGGGAGGACCTAGGTAGAATTTTCATTGGGTAAGGATCAGGCGAGAAGTTGTAAACTTAGGACTAGTTTAGCTTCGAACTAATACTGCTTATAGTGGATTTCCTTCCTGGCTTGGTAGCCCCCAAAGTAGGTGAGTTAGAATCAAACTAGGTTAACATATAATTGTGTTCTTTATCTTTCTGCAACTTATATTTATGTATTGCTATTATTGTTGTTGTTTTGTCAGCAGATGTTATAACATTTGTCATGACATTTCTTGTACGTTGAGACATCAGTCTTGACATCTTTGGTGTGCGTGCCCGAATTTCAATTAGAATCATGAGCAGGCACCCTATTCTGGTTACTGGGTGAGATTCAGGGATATATTTTTGGCACTATGGAGAAATAAGGAGGTTATAACAACAAACCACCCATGTTGGATGGTTCTAATTATGAGTGGTGGAAAGTTTCTATGATATCTTTTCTGAAAGTTATGGACAACAAAGCTTAGAAGGATGTTTTGAAAGGATGGAAGCATCATGTGGTGAAAATCATTGATAAATATGGAAAATGTTTTGAAACTGACACAATCAAACCTTAAGAAGAGTGAAATGAAGATGATGATAAAGAAGCCCTTGGAAATCCCAAGGCTTTAAATGCTCTATTTAACGGAGTAGGCAAGAATGTTTTCATGTTGATTGATATGTGTATCGTTGCCAAGGAGAATTGGGAAATTCTAAAGATAACTTATAAAGGTACCTCTAAAGTGAAGATCTCAAAACTTTAGCTTCTCACCTCGAAATTTGAGAACTTAAAGATGAACGATGATGAGACAATTCAAGAATATCAAATGAAGATTCTTGAAATTGCTAGTGCATCAAGTGTCTTGGGAGAAAAAGATGTCAGAAGAAAAACTGGTCAGAAAGATCCTTAGGTCCTTGCCTAGGAGATTTGATATGAAGGTCACAACAATTAAAGAAGATCAGGACATCAAAAACTTGCGAGTTGATGAATTTATTGGGTCACTACAAACACTTGAACTGGATATTGGTGACATAGCTAAGAAAAAGAACAAAATCATATTGTAATACGGTGGGAGAATTGACTTTTTGGTTTTATCCAAATGTGTGGATAGCTAGAGTCTCCACCGACTTTTATTTTATCTAATATTTAGGAAAGGTGAAAAGAATAAGAAAGACCTTTGATAGATTTTGAGTTCGGGGGGTAAGATATGAAAATGTAAGGTGCTAACACCCTTTTCATCCATAGTTATCTACGAACTCTTAATTACTTAGCACACTTTTGAAAACTTGCTTTGTGTATATGATTTGTTTGAAAATATTTTGAAATCTCCAATGTAAGGATGACTTTGTAATGATTCTTGTATCAGTCGTAAAAAATGTATAAAAAGTGTTATTTTTTAAAATATTTGTTTAAAAGTGTAGTGTGAAAAAAGTTTTGAGAAAAATAGTGAGCAAGCAATTAAGAGTTTCTTACCCACTAAAGTCTTTCTTATTCTTTTCCTTCTCCTTTAGAGATAGTACTATCCATACCATTAGTTGGTAGGTAGCCCTATCTATTGGATGTGAAGGGACAAGCGTAGGGTCATCATATGGTCATTGAAGGCAACAAGTAAGGATACCTTAGCAATTCGGAGGGACTATCATCATATCATTTGTAGGGACTAGATCATTTTTCATAGGCAACTTGTGAGACATCGAGGGACTATGATATTTATTCGAAAGGAGTTATGATGATTTGATCGAGGGTCTTTTGCTAAAGTATCCCCATGTTCGAGGGATGTGACCAATATTCGTAAGGTAACAAGAGAGGGTACCCTAGAGGTGCAAGTGTGAAGAGTGTATTGCTTTAGTTATTTTATCTTGAAATTAGGGTTTTCTAGATTATTTTTAGTCTTTCCATACAAACCCTAGTAACTAACAGTTAAATATATACATAAAAATAAAGTGTGTAATATAAAGTCCTAAGCTATTACATGATTTTGGGAGAGGTACATAAGTATAAAAAGTTGCGGAAAATAAACCTACGCTATTACATCCTGTGAGCAGTAACATAATAGGAAAAAATACGGAAAGTAAATCTAAGCTATTACAATCGATAGTCGCAACCTATACACTTGATATGTGAAAGTAAAGAAAAGATAACAAAAATAGAAAATAAAATGTTGAAATGTTTTTATGATTTTTTTGTGAAAATAATTTAAGTTGATAACTAATCAAAACCTAAAATTCTAATTAATTTTAATACTTAAGAAAAAAGGTTAATCAATTAATTAATTAGATAATCAAGAAAATTAAATGTTAATTAAAAACCCTAAACCTAATTTATTAGTATTTGGAAAAAAGTTAGTTTAATGATTGATTAAAAAACAAATTAGGGTTAGGAAAAGAAAAAAGAGAAATTAGGTTAAAAAATAAGAAAGAAAAAAAGAATTTGCATGGGGTGGATGTTGAATACACGCCCTCTAGCTTTCACACTACAAAGCTTGCCACCAGGCCAAGCACTTGTTGGTGTCTGGAAATAGGCGCTGCGTAATATATTGAAAACCTGCATGTATTTGGAAAATAACAAAAAATATTTGTAAAAGGCATGGATCAAACCCACGCCCTTATGTTCATACGCCTTCGCCATGACCAGCGGTGCTACACTCTCATCCGTTTATACAATAGAAACAAATAAATATAATATAAAAATAGGTGGACCAGAGAGTCGTCGGAGCCCTAGCTCCAGTCGTCTTCTCCGACGAGTTAATTTCTTGACCTGCAAAAATAGAACACGTTAATGAACAAGAATGACCCTACCCCCCTAAATTGACCCTTGTGAATCCAACGATGGCCTTAGTTTTGGTTAAACCGTCCTGCACAATGAGATACGAACAAAATAATGTAAATCATTTCAATGATGGTGATACACTATCTTGGAGTTATGGGCTTCATGCAAGGGATCATACTTGTGTTGATTTATCTCAGGAACACGTTAGAATTGTTAGTATGAATCAAAGTATTATAAAAATAAAAATACAAAATTCATGAAAAACATGTGACCGACCATGAATAGAATGCATATTTTAGGCTTCTTTGATCATAAAGAACGATCCCAACTTACTCTATAGCACCTCAGGAATCGATTTGAGTGGATGGTTAGCCTTGAATATGGCTATATGATGTACTTCAAATTTTCCCCAGTACTTGCAAATTTCAACTTCAAACCCTTGTTTCTTGCACAGCTTTTTTTGTCCTCTCTTTGTCTGAATATGCAATGTATATATAGGAGAAGAGAATAGGTTAAAAGATGGGCTTGGACATCTTGTAGAACCTATCTTTGATTTTGTTCAAAAATAGATTTGAATAAGACAAAAGCATGAAGATTTGTTTTGCAAATAGGTTCACACGGTTTTGGGCATGACCTTGGGCCTCCAAAAGATCAGAATCAAAAGCCTTTTATGCCTTATACCTCCACTTGGTATTTATTTAATTCAATTTTGAATTTAAATGAATAAAAATCAAAATAAATGAAATAAAAATTAAATTGGCCCAATAATGGATTTAGAGGTCCATTATGAGGTCAAGAACACGTTTGGACCTTGAAAGATATGTCCATTAGCCCAAAAATTCAAGTTTGCTCAAATTGGATTTTATGCATTTTCTCAAAATTCCCCAACTTGAAAAAAACATATCTCACACAATTTTTATCATATGAAGGTGATCTTTGACTTTTTGAAAGCCTCACGATATCCCCTACAATCTCTATGTTTGTCATTTTTTCATTTGAAGAATTTATCTTGATTTAAACTGCTTTGACAAAAAGTATCTTTTTGTTGACTTTTAAAATGACATGTAACGTTTTGGCTCATATCTCTCAAATGAAGCATTTTTGTCCTTGAACTTAGAGAGGCAATGTTGTAGAGAATTGAATCTAATTCAAAATAAGGTTTGGTTGAGAATTTTCTGTTGAAGTATGTGAAAGTTATGCTTGGTCAAAGTTCAATTGACTTCTCCTTAAGAAAACCCTAATTTAGTAACTTTTGAATTTTGATGAGTCTTGATATTTCTTGATGAATCATAACCAACCCTTGATAAAATGATGAGTGTGACTTCAAAATGTTGATGTTGACCAAAAATCTTGAAGTTTGACTGTGAATTGGTCAAAGTTGACTTTTTCCCAATATAGATGATTTTCAATCATCTGACTAATTGACTGAGCAAACTTGTGCTGCAAGGCTTGGAATTTGGCTTGAAGGTTATTTGAGACACTTGAGAAACCATGAAATCCACTCGAGGCATTAGAATTTTAATTTTCCTTGAGAGAAGCAAAATCCTAGTTGTAGGTTAACTGCTTAGGAGGAGGGTTTGTTTAATCAACCCCTGTGTAGTTTTGAGAAATTGAGAACCATATGAGCATGAGGAGGTATCTTGAAATAATTTGTCATAAATAATGGGAGGGAAAATTTTGGGGTACAACAGTTGTCCCTGTTCAATCTTCTTAAACCTGGAGAGTTAGATTGGCATGCTCACCATTCGTGATCTGAAGGTGGAAGAGGACTGAACACTTAAGTTCCCAGAAATTTTCACTCACATGTGCATGAAGTAACTTTATTGGTTGATTGTATTTATTGAATGGGCTTAAAGATTCCATTTGAAGAGATGATAAAGTGTCATCAGAGATGGGCTTATAGATGCCATCCAAAGTAACTGTTGATATGAGTATCAAAATGAGTCTACGTTCGATTGTATCTGAGAAGTGTACTAGAATGAGTCTTTGTCCGAGTGTATCTAGAAGATGTGCTGTGGAGTGTCAGAATGAATCTTATGTCTCTATTGTATCTGAGTGATATTCTATACTGAGTCTACGTCTTGACTGTATCTATAAGAGGACCAGAATGAGTCTTCTCCCAACTGTATCTGAGATATGTATTAGAATGAGTCTATGTCTGACTATATCTAAGGATATAGCGGAATGAATATCATAATGGATCTACATCTTGATCGTCTCTGACTGTATCTAGAATATGTATTGGAATGAGTATCAGCATGAATCTATATCTTGATTGTATCTGAACTATATCTTGACGATGTACTGGAATGAGTCTACTCATGACTGTATCCAATGGAGTATCAGAATGAATCGTCAACTGATTGTATCTGAAGGATGATAAACTATTGACCATATTTATCTGTTTGATAAATAACCTGAAAAAACACAGTTAGTTTTATGCAGTGTCATGATCTATGTAATGCATCGCGTAATGATGCTCTCAAAATCAATGAGAATGTGTTTTGTGTGCATATGCTATGATATATTGTAAATGATATATGGGTGCAATATGTCACTGGAACATATCAGTAGCTTCGTATAACATCTTTGGTTGGGGAAAATAAATCACGGACTATCACTGGGGATGAAGATAGTAGTTTCTTGATTTTGTTTAGAATGCCTTTGCTAGGGATTCCCGCTTTCTGTTTGAGGACACTTCGCTGGGGAAGTTCGACTTCTGCTTGGGGATAGAAGAATTCCAGGAAAATTGGCTGTTCATCGTTCTTTTGAAGGATTTGATTCTTATGTACCCTGACTGGAGAAAAAAAAGATGGATAATCCTCTGATGTGTTGTCTGACCAAGTTTTAGATATGGATGTCAACTCTTCTAGGGAGGACAAAGTTGAATGACATCTGGCCGGGGAAGAGAGTTTTGTCAGGGAATTGCACTATCAGAGAAATAAACTCTGTTGGGGAAATAAACCCTGCTGGAGAAGAGAATTCGTGTAAACTGCATTGAGGAGATAATATCTTATGGGGATTGGGATTTTATAGGCTGCGTTGAGGAAGTTTCCACCATATGCTGGGGAAATGATCAAACTACCTTATCCGCTAGGGGGCCTATGAGGGAAGATGATCATGCCGAGCTATCCATCAGGGACATAGAGGCGAACCGCTGGAAGATGCCCCAATTTCTGTCTAATGGCATATTAGATTTTCTGGGGAATATATCTTTGTTGGGGATGAGCTTATGAAGATAGCTCTGTAGAGATAGTTCTGTGGAGATTGCTCTATGGAGATTTGTGGATGACTTGAACATTATCCCAACTCCTAGAGTCTTTAGTAAATGCTAATCCTGTTTTTATGCATATATTTTTTTAACAATAATCATGTTCAGATGCATATGTTCATTCAATGTAATCATTGGACGTTTTTGCAAACAAAAACAGAGAAAGTAAAACAATTTTGAATTTTGAAATATAATTGCATTGATTCTGAAAGCTTTCCTATAAGTAGGAAGTTTTATACAAAGAGACAAAAATCCTAGTAAGAGGAAATTGTCATAAGAATTAAGAAAGGATACAAAGAAAAAAAAAGGAAAAACAGCTATGTGGAAACGATCCCATCAAGTTTCAACTCTCATATTTCCGCTATGTCTTCAAGCATCTCATCACTTGTTGTTGGAAGAATATAATTGAATTGTTCTGTACCGTTTGAACTTGACGCTAGTAATGAAGCTGGTTGTAAGTAGATGGGTGATCCAACGGGACATAGTCGTACGTTTTAATCCCTAACTTTTTCCTGGACCGCCCTTTCGAGTTTTTGGTCCATCGGGATATCCTTTTTTTCCAAGCCGCCTTTTCAGGTTTTCGACTTACCGGATATACAATTTTTTTTATATACATCCCTAATTTTTCCCGAACCCTTTTGGTTCGCCGGGATTCCCTTACTTTTTCCTAGGCCTGTCAACCTAGAGGGTCCCTTTTATGCATAGTATTTTTTGACTATGTCCATATTCATAGGGTGTGGAAAATCTTCACCGTTCATGGTAGTAAATATCATAGCACCACCAGAAAATATCTTTTTGATCACAAATGGCCCTTCGTATGTGGGAGTTCATTTTCCCCTAGGATCACCTTGGGTAGGATAATGAGCTTTATTACCTGTTGTACCCAAAAAATTTCCCTCCCGTTATTGATTCAAGATACCTCTTCATGCTCCTATGGTTCTCAAATACTCAAGGATTGACCAGACAAACTCTCCTCCTGAGCAGTTGACCTACAACTAGGGTTTTGCTTCTCTCAAGTGAAATTGGATTTCTAATGCCTCAAGTGGATTTCATGGTTTCTCATATGTCTCAAAGAATCCTCATGCCAAATTTCAAGCCTTACATCACAAGTTTTCTCAGTCAATTGCTCAGATGATTGAAAATCAATTGTATTGGATAAAAAGTCAATTGTGGTCAACATATAGTCAAAGCTCAATACTTTTGGTCAACATTAAGATTTTGAAGTCATATTCATCATTTGATCGAAGGTTGATCATGATTCATCATGAAAACTCAAGATTCATCAAAAGTCAAAAGTTGCTAAATTAGAGTTTTATTAAGGAGAAGTCAACTGAACTTTGACCAAGCATAATTTTCACATACTTCATTAGATTTTTCTCAACCAAAGCTTATTTTTAAGGAAATACAATTCTCTATAACGTTTTCTCTCTAAGCTCAAGGCCAAAAATGTTTCATTTGAGAGATATGGGCCAAAATATTACAGGTCATTTTTTTAAAAGTCAACAAAAAGACACTTTTGTCAAAGTAATTTACATCAAGATAAAGTATTCAAATGGAAAAATGACCAACATTAAGGTTGTACGGGACATCCGAAGTTTCCAAAATATCCAAGATCACCTCCATATGACAAAAATTGAGAGAGTTATGATTTTTGCAAGTTGGGCAATTTTGATAAAATGTATGAAAGCCAATTTAAGCAATTTTTATTTTTTGGGCTAATGGGCTTATCTTTTAAAGTCCAAACGTGTTCTTGACATCACAATGGTTCTCTAAATCTATTCATACACCCTTTTAATTTTTTTATTTCATTTATTTTGATTTAATTTATTTAAATTCAAAATTAAATCAAATAAATATTAAGTGTAGGTGCAAGGCTTAAAAGGCTTTTGATTCTTATCTTTTAGAGGCCCAATATTGCATTAGAGACTGTGTGGAATTATTCTTGAAACAAATCTTTAGGGTTTTGTCTTACTCCAAGTTATTTTCAAACAAAATAAAAGATATAATTTCATGAAGATGTCCTAGCCCATCTTTGACCTAATTTATTCTCCTATATATACCCTTCAAATTCAGACAAGAGGAACACGAAAAAGATGCACAAAGACAATCACTCAAAACCTCAAATTTTGTCAAAATTAGGGCAAACTTGCAATCCTATTTCCAGCCATCTTCAAGGGCAAGCAACTATCCAAATCGATTCTAGGGACATTACAGAGTAAGTTGGGATCATTCTTGATGATCAAAAGTGCCTGAAACATGCCCTACATGCATTGCCAATTTCATGATTTATCCAAATTCATATTTTAATTTTTTTCTATGCTTTGATTGAAACTAACCATTCTAACGTGTTCCTGAGATTAAACAATACAGGTTTGACCCCTTGCATGAGTCCCATAACGCCTGTAATAGCTTAGCATCATTAACCTAATTATTTAATTAAATTTTTTTAAAACATTAAAATTAATTATATTTTAGGTTTTAATTATTATTATCATTTAAAATTATTTTCCATACAAAACCACAAAAACATTTTTACATTCAATTTTCTATTTTATTTTCCTTATTTCTATTTTCCTAGATCAAGTGTATAGGGCGTGTTCTAATGTAATAGCTTAGATTTATACTTTCCCTATTTTTTCCTATTATGTAACTGCTCACAGGATGTAATAGCGTAGGTTTTATTTCCTGCATTTTCCTATTATGCACCTCTTCCGAAGACATGTAATAGCTTAGTGTATATGGTTAGGGAACTGACTTGGTATTTTGCGTTTTATCACAAATGTTGCAGATAGCAAGAGTCTCCACCGACTTTTCTTTTATCCAATAAAGGAAAGGGTGAAAAGAACAGGAAAGACCTGTTGAGAATTTTTCTTGAGTTCGGGGGGTAGGTTATGAAAAGGGAAGTGTTAGTACCCTTTTTATCTGTAGTTATCTACGGACTCTTAGTTGCTAGCTCACTTTTGAAATGCTTTTGTGAATGTGTTTGTTTGAAAATATTTTGAAAAGTGTCGTTGTTGGGCAAACTTTGTAATGATTCTCGTCTCTATAAGAATGCATACAAAATGTTGACTTTGAAAATATTTCAAGAAAGTGTTGGTGTGTTGAAAGATGTTTGTTTTGAAATGTTTGTGAGCAAGAAACTACGAGCATTCTACCTACTCAAAAAAATGTCTTTGTTCTTTTCCTCCTCCTCTAGATAGTGCTATTCTACCATTAGTTAGTAGAAAGCCTTATCATTGGATGTGAGGGACAGACGTGGGTCGTCATACAGTCATAGAAGGCAACTTGTAAGATATTTTAGCAATTGTCGTAAGTGACTAAGATCATTTATCGAAGGCAACATTGAAGGGTCAACGAGGGACTATGATCTCATTATCGAGGGTCTTTGCTAAAACATCCCACATTCGAGGGACATGACTGTTTTTATCCGACACAACAAGTGTGGTTACCCTAGAGGTGCATGTGTGTAAAGTGTGTTTGATTCAAATATGTTACCTTGTATTAGGTTTATCTAATGTTTGATTTTTATTCTTGCCATACAAACCCTAATTACTAGCAATAATATGGGAAGCGTTAAATTGCAGAATTTAAAGGTCCTACACTATTACAATACTTTTGGGGACGGGGATACAAATTTACAAATGGGATGACAAGTAGAATAAACCCTAATTTCTTACAAGGCTTTGACAGTTATATAAATTGTAATGTGAAATGGTAAAATGCGCAAAGAATGTAAGGTGAAAAGAAATTGTTTTTTGTGGGTTTTTTGATGGAAAAGGTTTTGTAGTTAATTTAATTACAAAAGGAGTTAATTAATTAAAAATAAAACCTAAGTCTAATGATTTCAATTATTTTAGAAAATAAATTGAATGTTTTATCTAGAAAAAGCTTTTGTATAGTGTTAGGCCATCTCCAAGCAATGCAATATGTCCAAAGTAACCTTAATGATCTAAAACTACAGCAAAATCTCAAAATTAGGAACTTTAATGCCTGAGCTGACACGGGCAGTATCACCAGACACGGGCACCCGTGTCA
This sequence comes from Vicia faba, assembly GCA_948472305.1. Taxonomy (NCBI): domain Eukaryota; kingdom Viridiplantae; phylum Streptophyta; class Magnoliopsida; order Fabales; family Fabaceae; genus Vicia; species Vicia faba. The sequence continues at coordinate 121,204,707 of OX451738.1, forward strand.
GAATCTGCTATTGCTTCTTGCACATTTTTTAGTCCCAGCTGAATTGACACGTGTCGTGTGACACGGGCGCCCGTGTCAACTTCTGCCATGCCTCCTTGGTCTGTCTTCCCCCTTGACACGGCCTGTATCAAGTGGCACGGCCGCCCGTGTCAGGGCTCCTGGAGCATTTTTTAATTTTGAATATTGGCACTTTTCCTCCCTGATTTATCATGTTTGTTCTTTTGAAATCGAAAGCAAATTATGTATGGATAAGGATATCACAGTTTGAGAAAAATTACCTCTTGAAGTGAAAAAAACTCAGAACGTGTATGGATGTTTCCAGAGCAATGTGATGATTTAATACGCTTCCTTGGACCTCATTTGAGTTGTTCTAATCCCTACTTTATGTTGAAAGTGTTTGAAACTCCCTAACTAAGTCAACTTGTAAGACACTGTTTTTGAGTTTGGAAGGTGGTGATAATGATGTTACAGAAGTTGTTCTTGTGTTTGGACAACTTCTATATGATGTATGTGAAGTATTTGGATGATTTGTTTGGACAAAATTTACAAGGTTTGAGAGATTCAAATATTTGGACTTCAAAGCTTAAAAATGGAGGTTTTATGGATAATTCTGGGTTTTTTTAGAGTAAAGGGGTTTTAAGGGCTTGTTCCTTATGTGTTGTCTTGCAAATGGAACTCTCTATTTATAGAAAAAGGTTAGAGGGCAAAGCCTGATCAGACTGTCAAGTTGAAGAGTTCTGGTTTGGTTGTTATGAAACAACCAAGTTTGATGAATTTCCATAGTTTCAATGCTTCAAGTACAAGATGTTCTAAAGTTGTTGGATGCAGAGGGTTTTCTCTATACTTTTTAGCTTACTTGTGATCAGATATAACCATTACAAAGCTCAACGCATTGACATTTTGCAAAAGCATGTTTTATGTAAATGGAAATGTTACTTTGTGCAAAAATGGAAAATTATCTTGGACAAAGCTTGGATCAAGTGGATAATGGATCAATCAGTTGTGTAAACATTAAATTATGAAGTGATTTTCAAGTTAGAATCGTGCAAAGCAAGATTTATGCAGCATGGCTTGGGATTTGATCAAGTGTTCATAATGAAAATGCCTTGTAATTCAAGAATGGATACCCAACTTCATCTCTTCAAATCTCCTATCTCAAGCATGATAAATTGTTTCTCTTGGATTTTTTGGAAATCTTGCAATATTGTCTACAACATTCATGTTGACCATTTTGGCTAAATCAACTTGGAACTTGGTGAAAGATTTCCAAGAAGTTGGGACAAAATCCTGACCATACTTGTTGAAAATTTCACTAAGTGTTTTAGCAAAAATGTCATGACTTCATGGGCCTATATCTCCTAATCCAAGCATTTTTTAGACATCAACCCTTAATATAAAGTTATAGAATTCATCAAGTATACAATTTTCATGTTGAAAGTTTTCCTATAATCATCCTACATTTTGGTGAAAAAATTGTCATGAAGTAGTGAAATTATCAAGGTTAAGAACACTTAGAATTTTTCTAAGTCTTGGAAATTTTAACTTTTTGTTGAATTTTCTTGACTTTCTTGATTCTTGATGATCAAGTTTTACATTTTTGAATGTTTTGATGAAACTTGATCTTTGAAATTCGATGTTGATCAAAAAGTCAAAGTTTGACTTTTTGTGTATCAGTTGACTTTTCATCAGTTGATCAAATTTCAACTATCATTTATTTGATCTTGAGAAATTATTTGAGCCATGAAATTAGGTCAATACATTGTGTTTGAATACTTAAGATCATATTTCAAGCCATTAAGTCATGTATTAGGTCAAAAGTCATGATCAGTCATTCTTAGTCAAAACCCTAATTTTAACAATATTGCCCCTATGATGATTTGGATGCTTTTCTTGAGGAATTATGATCAACCCTTGATCAATTGATGAATATGACTTCAAAATGTTGATGTTGGCCCAAAATCTTGAAGTTTGATTGTAGGTTGACCATAGTTGACTTTTTACCTAATACAGATGATTTTCAGTCATCTGAGCAATTGACTGAGCAATTTTGAGATGTAAGACTTGAAATTTTGAATGAGCATTCTTGTAGGTCCACGATAAACCGTGAAAGTCAATTGAGGCATTATAATTCCAAATTTCCTTGTGAAAACCAAAACCCTAATTTGTGGCCTCAGTGTTTAGGAGGTGAGCTTGTCTGATCAAGTCTTGAGAATCTTTGAGCATTTGAGATCTTTTATGAGAAATGTCTTGAGAAAAGAGAGGGAAATTTTTGGGGTACAATAGCTGCCCCAGTTCAATCTTCTTAAACTAAAGAGTTAGATTGTCCTGTTCGCCATTCGTGACTTTAAGGTGGACGTTGATTGAACACTTAAGTGCCCAAAAATTTGCACTCACTGGTGCACAAAGTAATGTTGTTGGTTGATTATATTGGAAATGGGCTTAAAGATGCCATTTGGAGAGATGATGGAGAGTTATCGGAGATGGGCTTACAGATGCCATCTAAAATAACCTGTTGATAGGATTTATACTAAGTCTAATTTTGACTTCAATTGGAAGAAGTATCAGAATAAATCTTTGGCCGATTTAATTTGAGCCAGCATATGTCTTTAAATCTTTAACTGGGAGAAGTATCTGAATAAAACTTTGGTTGATTTAATCTGAGCCAGAAAAGGGCTACTAAGAGAAGTATCAGAATAAATCTTTGGTCGATTTAATTCAAGCCAACAGATGTCTTTTGCCTATTTTTAAGTAGTGAGATAGCTGGATTTGGTGCAGTCTGAAGTTGGTTGATACTCGATACTACACTCATTGAGATCAGATTTTCATGATTTTTCGGTCGTCAATAAAGAGGCTTGCGCTGAAATAATGCCCGATGAAGAAAGATCAGTGATATTGAGATTCCCTATAACCCAATTACTTTCTAGGACAGGTTGAGCCAACTAAACTTCAAGAGGGTACTTACCTATGAACTCCATGCAAGCCTAAACCTAAGGACTTGTTTGCTTTATGTGTAGATGTTTACTCGTACATAACATCATGACATCATACCATAACATTTTACACTAACCATTTCAAGGACCTAGAGATTTATTTTTGTTTTGTAAGGCATGACGTCCACTCGCATGAATACTATCCAAGTCAACCTTGTGAGAGTGCATCCTCAACTTAAAGAATTAGTATCAAGAATCCCTGAGAATTCTCTGTTAACCAAGAGACATGGTCGACTTCTCAATCTGGTTACCTCAAGCCTTGATGAAGATATGATGAAGGTGCTTTTTTAGTTCTTCGACCCTTTACACCATTGCTTTACCTTTCCTGATTACCAACTTGTGCCTACTTTGAAAGAATTCTCTCAACTCTTGGGAATTCCTATTCTTGATCAATTACCTTTCAACAATATTGAAAGATATCAGAGACTTGAGGAGATTGCTCGAGCTCTACATTTGCAACGATCCGACGCCGTAGCTAATTGGGAAACAAGAAGTGGTGTCAAAGGGTTTGTAGCCAAGTTTTTGTTGGAGAAGGCTCAAGATTGTTTGGATACTTTAGATTTACAAGCCTTTGAAGAAGTTTTGGCTCTTCTCATCTATGGGATGGTACTGTTTCCCTATCCTGACCAGCTTATAGATGTGAACGCAGTCACAATTTTATATCTCACAATCTGGTGCCTACTTTACTTGGGGACATATCGCACCATGAAAAGAAGGGGGAATCTCATGTGTTGCACTCCTATGTTGGCTAGGTGGTTTATTTCGCACCTACCTCGATCTGTTTTGAAAAATGAGCAAGGCATGAGATGGTCTAATAGTTTGATGTCACTCAGGCATTTGGATATTCATTGGTGTTCTCGATCTTTGGAGGACATTACTATTATCGACCGTTACGGGGAATTCCCTAATGTACCTCTACTTGGAATTAGAGGAGGTATTACCTACAATCCTTGTTTGGCTTTACGACAGTTTGGGTATGCACGAAGGAATGGACCCCATGATGCACTCATCCAAGGTTTGGTATTCGACTACGATGGCGACAACCAAGGCTATCATCAAAGGTTCATACGGGCTTGGAGAATGATAAACAAAGTGGATAGTAAGACATTGAGACATAAGAATTCCATTCCCCTTGAGCCTTACCTTAAGTGGGTGAGAGCTCGTGCTCAAAATCTCATGATGCCTTATGAGGCCATTTTACCAATCATCATGGAGCATGTTGCCGAAGAAGATGTTCCATATATTGTCCTTTATCCTGATATGCCTACTTCTCTTGAAGATTTTCAAAGAGCTTGGATACAGCTAAAGGGGGAGCGAGACACCTTTGAAGACCAGTTCTACGCAAGCGAGAAGAAAGTTCTGGAGCTCACGAGATAGCTCCATGAGGAGAAGAGTTTGAACGCCTATATTGCACCAAAGAGGATGCGCTCATGGGAAGCTTGATTTCTTTTTTGTTTTAGAAAGTTTATTTTGTATTATTTTTGTTTCTTCCAATGTAAGCCCAAGAGGCATGTTGTAAGCAATTTGAACTTATTAATAAAATTAATGTTTGTTCTCTTTTTTCTAAACAAATTTAAATCTTTTAAGTCCTTGAAATCATTTGCATACACATGTTCATGCATCATAACATAAACAGGTTTTCCACAACAGGTTTCCTTATCTTTCTACTGTTTATTTCAGTAATATGGATATCGAACAAATAGTGAAGGATCTTCGAGCACAAAATGCTCAGTTCCAACATATGTTCCTGGCTCTGGATAAAGGACAAAAGGACCTGAAGGCTCTCATGATCAGAGACAAGAAGAAAAAGACAAAGAAAACAGTGGGTGTTCTGAATATGGGAAGGAGATTCAGAGAACCAGCAAAGCGAGCTCTAAAATTCGCAACTCCTTCAAATGAGGGGGACAATCAGGAAGAGAAGACAAAATAAGGGGACCATAGTCTGGGGTTTGACAAAGAAGAGGATGACTACGCTGAAGAATAATATCCTCCTGTTGATGACAAATATAAACAGCTGGAGGATCATCTCAACGCCATGGAAATTCAGAGAGTACATGGTCTAGATTTTGAATAATTAGATTTGGTTTCTAGAGTGCTCATTCCACCAAAGTTCAAGGTTCCTACATTTGCTAAATATGACGGAGCTTCGTGTCCTAAGCTGCATCTGAGGTCTTATGTCAGGAAGATCCAACCTCACACCACGGATAAGAATTTATGGGTACATTTCTTCTAGGAAAGTTTATCGGGGACTCAATTGGAATGGTTCTATCAACTGGAGGGAACCAACATCCGCAACTGGGAGGATCTGGCTGCTGCTTTCTATAGGCAGTACCAACACAATGATGACCTCTCTCCAACTTGTACACAACTTCAAAGCATGTCTATGGGTTCCAGTGAAGGCTTCAAAGATTATGCCCAGAAATGGAGAGATCTTGCAAGAAGAGTCCATCCTCCTCTATCTGATAGAGAGCTGGTAGATATGTTATTGGGTACTTTGTCAGGCCCATTCTTCAAACATATGATTGGGAGCTCTTCAGATGGATTCACCGAGCTGATATTGACAGGTGAAAGAGTAGAAGCTGGTATCAAGAGGGTAAGATCCAAAGAGATGTGTCTTCAAGTACAGTAAAGAAACCATTATCTGGGAAGAAAGAAGTAAGTGCTACCTACGGTCAAAAGAGTCAAAGCAAAGCTGAACACCGTCCAACGGTGGGAACTATAATAATCTCCAACCTTGTATCAACTCAACGAAAAAACAATCAGCGCAGGCATGATGCGCCTAGAAGACAGTTTACCCAGCTTAACATGTCCTTATCTCAGGTTTTGCAACACTTGTTGAAGTCTAATCTGGTCACTATGAAGGAGCCTCCTCAAAATCCAAACACTACATCTCCCTGTTATAATCCAAATGCTCAGTGTGCCTACCACTCCAATAGTCCAAAGCATGATAGAAATGATTGTTAGGCTCTGAATAATAAAGTTCAGGATCTTATTGAGGCAAATGAGATTTAATTTGACCCTCTCGAGACCCCTAATATGATAACTGCATCAATTCCCAAGCAGGGTTAGAGTGTTAATGTTGTTGATGACGACCTGTTTGTTTCTTTTGTTGATAAACTAGATACTCCTCTTCCCATTGTTAAGAAGAATCTCTTGTGGGCCGGTTTATTTCTGGGTTGTGGTGAAGGTTTTCACCTGTGTACATCTCTACCCAATGGTTGCTTGTTGTTGAAAACATGTGTCCAACACCTGATGGACAACAAGGAAATTTTGTTTGAGAAGACTCCCTCTACGAGAAGTCTGTGTGAAGATATATCAATTATTACCATTTCTGACAATCCTCCCAGGGTCTCCTCCAAAAGACTTGTCAGGATTACATCCACTTCTAAGGTTGCTCCTTTAATTATTACTTTTCTTAGGCCGATACCATATTCCTCCGATAAGGCTGTTCCTTGGAACTATGGAGCTGATATCTACTACCATGGCATCAAGCAAGACCTATTGGCTATCAAAGATGAAGTTGTTGAAGATACTGATACTAACATCGACAACATTGTTGGGACCAATTAAATTACCATAAGCGGAAGGATCTTCTCTCCTGAGTTCTCTCTGAGGACTATTGCCACTCCTTTAGTTATTCCTGCTAATGTTTCTATTGTTACTCCTATTGTTACTCCTACTGTCACTTATGTTATTATTCCTGCTATTGAGTCAGTTAAGACTCGGGGAAAAGAAGTATTAGTTCAGCCTTCCCGAACGGAGGCACCTAAAGAAACCATTCCTGAAGCCTCTAAAAAAGAAATGGAGGAGATACTGAAAATCATACGGAAAAGTGACTACAATGTTGTGGACCAATTGGGGCAGACCCCTTCGAAAATTTCAATGTTGGCCTTACTGTTATGCTCTGAAGCCCATGCTAAGGCTTTGGTGAAATTCCTCAAATCTACTCATGTGCCACAAGAGACTTCTTCCGACCAATTCGAGAACTGTGTTGTTAGTCTAACTGCTGACAATGGACTTGGTTTCTCCGATGCTGATTTGACGTCTAAAGAAAGAAAGTATAATGATGCCCTGCATGTCTCTATTGAGTGCAGGGGCACTATTCTGGCTCATGTTCTAGTTGATACGATTTCGTCGCTAAAAGTTTTACCCAAGGGTGCCTTAGAAAGTTTGGACTATGAAGGACTGACTTTGAAGCCCAGTAATATTATGGTGAGAGATTTTGATGGTTCTAAGAGAATGGTACACGGGGAGGTAAACATTCCTATTAAAGTTGGTTCCCAAACATTTGGCTCCACTTTCTATGTGATGGACATTCGGCCGTCTTACTCTTGTTTGTTGGGAAGCCCTTGGATTTATAGGGCTGGCGCTGTCACTTCCACCATGTATCAGATGTTACAATATCCGGTTAATGGAAAGATTGTTACAATCCATGGCGAAGAAGAGTATATGGTGAGCCATTTGAACTCTTTCAGATATATCAAGATGGACGACGAGTTCATTGAGACCCCCTTCCAGAATTTTGAAGAGGTTCCTCAGACAATTGTTGCTACCAAGACCGTCGCTAGTGTTCCAAAGATTACCAGACCTCCGTTGAAGATGACTTCTCTAAAGGATGCCAAAGTTGTAATTGAAGAGGGTGGGGTTACTATCTGGGGCCAACTCCCTGACATCCCCTACAAATCTAACAAGTTTGGCTTGGGTTTTACTTCAGGAGCTCAGAAAGCTGTTCATCGTGCTCACGCCAAAGGACCACCATTACGCATCAGCAACCATGGAGTCAACGATGTAGAAGATATTGATAGTGACTACGACCTGGACAATTGGATCTTCCCTGCTACCGACGGTGGACTCAACAATTGGACGGTTTGAGACTTTGTTCCCATTACCTTCATCCAGGAGTAATTGTCTTTTTTGTTTTTTGAGATATGTAATATTTGAATAATTTAAACTCTAAAGCTTTGTGTCTCACCCGAGGCACAATGGTTTATTTGTGAGGGTTATAATTTCACTTTCATATGTCATAAATAAATCATTGTATGTTTTGCATACAAATTTTGCGCTCTTTGTTTTTCTTTTCTGCTTTCGCTTTATCAAAATAGATATGCTCTCTTACACACACCCACATATCAAATTGTAGATCCACATTCACTTTGGATCCCATTGATAACAGTTCTGCTATTTCCAATTATGACTTTGAAAATCCAATCTACTAAACTGAGAACGAAGGTGAGAAAGGTTGTAAAGTACCAGGAGAACTTGCTAGACTGTTACGATAGGAGGAAAGAGCAATACAGCCTCATGAAGAGCCAGTCAAGATGATAAACTTTGGTACTGAAGAGGATAAGAAAGAAGTCATGATAGGTGCTAACTTGGAGCATAATCTCAAAGAGTGGTTAATCTAGATGTTACATGACTACATCGAGATCTTTTCCTGCTCATACAAAGACATTCTAGGGATGGACACCGAGATTGTGGTTCATCGTCTACCAACGAAAGAAGACTCTCCTCCAGTGAAGCAGAAGGTTCATCGTATGCGGCCTAAAATGTAAGAAAAGATCAAGGAAGAAGTTATGAAATAGTTTAACACCGGGTTCTTAGCTGTTACTTATTATCCACAATGGGTTGCAAACATGGTACCGGTACCCAAAAAGGATGGCAAGGTGCACATGTGTGTGGATTACAGAGATTTGAATAAGGCGAGCTCTAAGGATGACTTTCCGCTTCCCATATTGATGTTCTGGTTGACAACACCGTGTAGCATAAGATCTTCTCCTTCATGTAAGGTTTCTTCGGGTATAACTAGATTAAAATGGCGCCTGAAGATATGGAGAAAACAACTTTCGTCACGCAGTGGGGCACCTTCTGCTACAAAGTTATGCCATTTGGATTGAAAAACACAGGGGAAACCTATCAGCGTGCAATGGTAGCCTTATTTCATGATATGATCCATCACGAGATAGAGGTTTATGTCGATGATATGATAGCCAAGTCTCAAACTGAAGAGGATCATTTGGATCACTTGCATAAACTGTTTGAAAGACTAAGGAAGTACAAGTTAAGACTGAATCCGAACAAGTGTACCTTTGGAGTAAGATTTGGTAAGCTATTAGGTTTCTTTATTAATGGCAAAGGTATCGAAGTAGATCCTGTAAAGGTTAGAGCTATTCAATAGATACCAGCTCCCCGCATCGAGAAGAAGGTTAGGGGATTCTTAGGATTTCTAAACTACATTGCAAGATTCATTTCCCACCTAACCGCTACTTGTGAGCCAATCTTCAAACTACTAAAGAAAGATCAAGTACTAAAGTGGAATGACGACTGCCAGACTGCCTTTGACAGAATCAAGGAGTATCTTCAAGAACTTCCAATTTTGATGCGGCCGGTTGAAGGAATACCTCTAATCATGTACTTAAATGTATTAGAAAACTCAATGGGGTTTGTGTTGGGGAAGCATGACGAGTCTGTTCGAAAAGAGCATGCAATATACTACCTTAGCAAAAAGTTTACCGACTGTGAAACAAGATACTCACTGCTCGAGAAAACTTGTTGTGCTTTGGCATGGCTGCTCTCCGACTAAGATAGTATATGTTGACCCACACCACTTTATTGATATCTAAAATGGATCCTATCAAATACATATTCGAGAAGCCCGCTCTCTCTGGAAGAATAACAAGATGGCAAATGGTCCTGACCGAATATGACATTCAGTACACTACCCAAAAAGAAATAAAAGGAAGTCTACTAGCTGATCATTTGGCTCATCGGGATGTGGACGAATATCAATCCATGAATTTTGAGTTCCCGGACGAGGACATCATGTTATGACTGATTGTGAAGAACTTGGACCGGATGAAGGATTTGAAAAAGGTTCTCGATGGACTATGGTTTTTGATGGAGCTTCCAACGCACTTGGTAATGGCATTGGTGCTGTGATCACATCTCCCGAAGGCTGTCATACTCCTTTCATTGCCAGTCTATGTTTCAACTGTACCAACAATATGGCTGAATATGAAGTATGCATTATGGGTCTCAAAGCTGCTATCGACTTGAGAATAAAATTCTTGAATGTATTTGGAGACTCAGTGTTGGTAATTATCCAAATCAAAGGAGAATGGAACATGAAGCATCCTAATCTCATCCCTTACCAAGAGCATGTGTTGACATTGATTCCACACTTTGAAGAAGTTACCTTTGAGCATTTTCCACGAGAAGAAAATCAATTAGCAGACGTGCTAGCTAATATGTCATCCATGTTTAAAGTCAGATGGGATAATGAGGCTCCTCAGATCACTATCGAAAGATTGGGCGAACCAGCATATTGTTATGAGGTGGATGCTGAAGATGTAGTGGACAAACCTTGGTTCTATGAAGTGAAAAGATACCTCGAGGCCCAAGAGTATCCTGAGGGAGCTTCTGTTAATGATAAGAAGTTCCTAAGAAGGTTATCTGCCAAGTTTTTCCTCAGTAATGGAATCCTCTACAAGCGCAACCATGATTCAACTTTGCTTCGGTGTGTAGACAAGAGTGAAGCAGAGAAGATTATGGAAGATATGAACGAAGGTACCTTTGGCACCCATTCTAGTGGACACACAATGGCTAAGAAGATTCTGAGGGCAGGTTACTACTGGTCCAATATGGAAGCAGACTGTTATCAGCATTCCCGAACTTGTCACAAATGCCAGATCTATACTGATAGAGTACATGTGCCTCCGGTTCCTTTTAACGTCTTGACTGCTCCCCGGCATTTCACAATGTGGGGAATTGATGTGATCAGAGATATTAGACCTACCGCTTCTAATGGGCACCGCTTCATCCTGGTTGCCATTGATTACTTCACAAAGTGGGTCGAGGTAGCTTCATTTGCTTCTGTTACCAAGAACTTCGTGGCTCGGTTCATCAGACATAACCTTATTTGTCGGTATGGTACTCTAGAAAGAATCATAACATATAATGGTATCAATCTCAATAATACTATGATCGCCGAGCTCTGCACCCAATTCAAGATTCAACATCATAATTCTTCTCCTTACCGACCAAATATGAATGGCATCGTGGAGGCCGCCAATAAAAACATCAACAAGATCATACAGAAGATGACAGTGACATATAAAGACTGGCACAAGATGTTACCATTCGATCTTCACAGTTACCGTACCTCAGTGTGTATGTCAACAGGAGCAACTCCTTTCTCTCTGGTATACAGTATGGAAGATATCCTACCCATCGAAGTCCAGATCCCTTCTCTAAGAATCGTGAAGGATGTGGGTTTGAATGAAGACGATTGGGTTCAAACTCGACTTGATCAATTGAACTTGATTGACGATAAAAGGCTTGCGGCTGTCTTTCATGGTCAGATGTACCATAAACGTATGATCAAAGCTTTTAACAAAAATATCAGATGTCAGGAATATCAAATTGGCGACCTAGTAATCAAGTGAATTATCCTACCGCAAAGTGATCCCAGAGGAAAATAGACTCCCACATACGAAGAACCATTTGTAATCAAGAACATATTTTATGGTGGAGCCATGATATTAACCATTATGGACGGTGACGATCTTCCACATCCTGTAAACACGGATATAGTTAAAAGATACTACGTATAAACAAAGACCCGCTAGGTTGACTGGCCTAGGCAAAAATAAGGGCATCCCGGCGAACCAAAAGGGTTCAGGCCAAAGTTAGGGATATATATATATATATATATATATATATATATATATATATATATATATATATATATATATATATATATATATATATATATATATATATATATATATATATATATATATATATATATGGAAAAAAATTGTACACCCAGTAAGTCAAAAACCTGAAAAGGAGGCTTGGGAAAAAAAGGGTATCCCGGTGGACTGAAAACCCAAAAGGGCGGTCCAGGAAAAAGTTAGGGATTAAAAGCATACAACTATGTCCCGTTCGATCACCTTGCAGACAGACTTAAGTATCAAGTGTCAAATTCAAATGGTACTAATCAATCCAGTTAGCTTCGATCAAGCAGCAAAGGGATGAGACGCTCAAAGATATAAAGGCAATAGCAGAATGGGAATCCAGTGGGATCATTTCACATAGCTGTTTTTTCTTTGTATATATCTTTGTATAGTTTTCATTTTTATAACAGCATTCTCTTACTAGGATGTTTGTCTCCTTGTACAAAAACGCATGTTATAGGCAGACTTATTTAGATTAATACAAAACTACCTCTTTGAAAGTGCATAAATTATTTGTTTTATTTTCCTATTTTATTTTGAAAAAAACTTCCAGTGTTTATTTTTAACATATGCATTTGAATATAATCACCATTTACAAACACACGCATAAAAAACAGAAAGAGAATTATTAATGGCTTTAAGAAACGAAACAATGACTAAAAAAGCCATATGCAAATCCCCAAGCAGGTTACAGAGTTTTCTTTCCCCGGTAGAGGTTATTTCTCTAGCCACGAAAGTCCATCTCCCAGCAATTCAATAACAAAAAATCACATTCTTCATCCCCAGCTGAGTTGGTCTTAAATAAAAGGGAACTGTGTGGATTTCTCCCTAAAGAAAACACCTCCCCAGCAGGTCGTCAAAATATTCTCTTCAACAGGGTTTATTTCCCCAACAAACTATAAATTTCCGAGCTTGAGATTATTTCTTAGACGACTACAAATCAATGGACGAAACTCCTCCTCCCCAGTAGAGTTTGCCACTATCTCCAGTGAGTTACTGCAAAGTCTGAAATTCGATCAGATAACAGTTAACTTCTTTATCCCCAACAAGTTGTTAGCTTTTATTCTCTCCGATCAGGAGTTAACTCCCCAATAGAGCAACGAATAATTAAAACTCCCAAAATCTTTTCCCTCAAGAACAATTAATGTCCCCCAGCGGATTTTCTCCTCAAACAACAAAAAAGGAATCTCCAGTGAAAAAATTCTAAACAAATAATGAAGAATCATATTCTTCATCCCCGACAGCAGTCAGGGATTTATTTTCCCTCATTTCAACGGCGCTACAATGAACAACTGATCAGTTCATATGTTGCATTCATAAATTACTTTACAAACATCTAGCATATGCATAACAAAATACATGTAGCAGAATCTCATTTATTTTGAGAACATTATTACACATTGAGTGTCATTCATCATGACATTGCATACAATTATTTCTTTACCTTTTCAGGAAAGATCAACAAACAAATATCATCATCAATTTTCAACAAGTTCCAGATTAATCCCTGAAACAAGACAGGACAACTATCTGTGAGCGACTGATTGTAGATTAATACCTGAAACAAGATAGGATAATCATATATATGAGCAGATTGAAGATTAAGTCCTGAAATAAGTCGGGGAAACTATCTTTCTTTCAAATAGGTCAGAGATTAATTCCTGAAACAAGCTCGGGCAATATCTCTATGACCAACAAAAAACAAGTTCTAGATTAATACCTGAAACAAGACAGGACAACTATTTGTGAGCGACTGATCATAGATTAATACCTGAAATAAGACAGAACAACTATCTACATGAGCAGATTGAAGAATAACTCCCGAAACAAGCCGGGGAAAATATCTTTCTTTCAAATAAGTCAGAGATTAATTCCTGAAAAAAGACAGGGAAACTAACTCTATGACAAAAAAAAATTATTTCCGGATTAATACCTGAAATAAGACAGGACAACTATCTGTGAGCGACTGATCTTAGATTAATACTTGAAACAAGACAGGACAACTATCTACATGACCAGCACTTCCTTCAAGACACCTATTGTTTCAGTACAAATCGACCAAAGATTTATTATGATACTTATTCTAATTTCTTCCAATAGTTACTCTGGATGGCATCTATAATCCCATCTCCGATAGACTCTCTATCACCTCTCCAAATGGCATCTTTAAGCCCATTCCCTACACAAATAACCACCACATCATCGAGTGCAAATTTCTGGGCGCTCTAGTGTTCAATCATCTTCCACCTTCAAGTCACGAATGGCGGACTCACCAGTCTAACTCTTCAGGTTTAAGAAGAATGAACAGGGGCAGCTATTGTACCCCAAAATTTTACCTCTCTTTTCTCAAGGCATTTCTCACAAAGATTTCCAAAAGCTCAAGTTTACACAAGTACAATTGGAATTTTAATGCCCTTATTAGGTTCTATGGATCATTTTGGGTTCTCAATCTTCAGGTCGAAGATGGAACTTCTGAATCCTCAAAAGGAGGAAGAGGAAACTATCGAAAAGTCAAAGCAGATAAAAAGAGGTTTCAAATTTAAAATCTGGTCCAGGCTGTTCGAACCACGTGACTGATTGAAAGGAGTGGTTGGCAGATTTTGATAAGTCGAAGAAGAGAAAGCTTTCTTCGATTTCCCAAGTTTTGACTATGCAATGGCTTCCTTCATGCTTGCTTCAATCCACAAGCTTCGACTGGGTTATGGCTTCCTTCATGTTTGCTTCGATCCACAAGGCAATGGCTTCTTTCATGCTTGCTTCGATCCACAAGGCAATGGCTTCCTTCAAGCTTGTTTTGATCCACAAGAAAATTGCTTCCTTCATGCTTGCTTCGATCCACAAGGTAATGGATTCCTTCATTCTTGCTTTGATCCACAAGGAAATGGCTTCCTTCATGCTTCCTTCTATTCCACCTCTAAACCCTTAGACACATATAGTTTCTACAGTATGAATTACAATTTGATGTTTGTACATTTGAACTTTAGACGACTTAATCAAATGATGGTTACTGGTAGGAAAGTAATCCATAAATTCTTTTGTTTTGACTATGCCAATGAGATCATATGGCATGCTCAAAGTGGTACATTCAGATGAATGTAGTCCATTCGAATAACACACATTTGGTGGAAACAAATATTGTTTCGTCTGATGTTAAGTCTGGTCGAAGGTTATGTTGTCCATTCAAAGGACACACATTTAGTGGAAACAACTATTGTTTCGTTTGTTGTTGAGTTTGGTCGAAGGTTGTGTGGTCCATTCAAAGGACACACATTTGGTGGAAACAAATATTGTTTCGTCTGTTGTTGAGTCTGGTCGAAAGTTTTGTGGTCCATTCGAAGGACACACATTTGTTGAAAACAAATATTGTTTTGTCTGTTGATGAGTTTGGTTGAAGGTTGTTGATCTATGTGATCAAAGTGAAAGGGTGAAGTATTCAAGATGCTTGCTGAATAAAGTCCTATATGCTGCCAAGCCCAAGCTTGATGTACTTTCCATATAACATCCTAAAACCATGTCAAAAGCAGTCTGGTGCACTTCTATGAAACAGCCATGCACCAAGCTGCCACAACACTCCAAAACTACTGCAAAACAGTCCTGTTATGCTGCTCCTAAACCAGTCTCATATTTGCACCAAAATAGCATATAAGAGCTGCACCTCGAAAGCTATGAAAAGAACATACCCAAATTGTTCCCATTTTATTTGTTTTTCCCCAAAAACCCCAGCAAGACTCTTATACAAGTAAGTTTGTTTTACAACACACAGGGGGAGGCTTTTTTTGGAGAAGGTAAAAGAAGAAGAAAAAAAGGGAGAGGAGAGAACACAAAGGCTGAAACCTTAAAGTACTCTTAAACCCAGAACCAAAAAACACACAACACCTCTATTCTTTTCTTTCGAACCCATAACCAAAAAACACAACACCTATGTTCTTTTCTTTCGAACCCAAGAGAATTCAAAGGTAGCAACTCAAGTCCAAAACACACATTCCAGCTTCAAGGTAAGTCTTCTTGACTTTAAACCTTTCGTTTAAAGCATCATTGATGATTCATCTTCGAAGTTAACATGTAATAATCATTACCTTCAAAGCTACCCTTTTGTTGTTTTACTTTCTTGTCAATTATGTTAAGAACTAACTTGTACAGACCATAAAACAATGTTGGAGTGAGAAATTACAGCATGGTTCGACACAAAGCCTTAGGCTTTGACATGCACTACTTTACAGGCCCAAACAGAAGAATAAAGGGTGTGTGAATCGAAGCGTGCATGCTTCGAACATACTGCGTGAATCGAAAGATTTGTTTTTTCTCTGTGAATCAAAGGGTGCATGATTCGAACATACTGCATGAATCGAAAGATTTATTTTTTCTCTCTTTTGTGTTGTTCTTGTTTTTTTATATTTTCTATATATTTTCTTTCATTTCTATTCAACATGGTTGTAATAATTAAGACTTTTATTGCTTTCCACCCCCCATTTGTAAATTTGTATACCCTATCCCAAAATTATGTAATAGCGTAGGACATTTATTTTCCGCAATTTACCGCTTTTTTTATATAAAATGCTAGTAATTAGGGTGTGTATGGAAAGATTTAAAATCGACAAGTAGACAACCCTAATTCAAGATTAATCCAAGCATGAAATACAATACACTTGCACACTTTGCACCTCTAGGGTTTAACTCCACTTTGTTGCATTAAAAAATGGTCATGTTGCGCATGTGAGGTATCTTAGCAAGAAAACAATCAAAAATACAATATCATAGTCCCTCGATGACGCTTCAAATGTTGTCTTACAAATGATCTTAGTCCCTTAAGAGAAATGATAAGATATCTCACAATATTGCCATTTATGACTATACGATGACCCACGCCTGTCCCTTCACATCTAATGATGGGGCTTCTTACCAATCAATGGTAAGATAGCAACATCTAAAGGAGGAGGAAAAGAATAAAGACCTTTTTGAGTAGGTAGGACGCTCGTAGTTGGTTGCTCACAAACAAAAACCATTTCCACACTTACACTTTTAAAACATCTTCAAAAACAAACATCTCTTTGAACTATTTTTTAAAACCAACACTTTGTATAAATTCTTATAGAGACGAGAATCATTACAAAGTTTTCCGCAATAAAGGCGTTTTTAAAATATTTTAAAACTCACACCACAAAGCACATTTCAAACAAAGCAAAAATGATCTAGCAAACATCTAAGAGCCCGTAGATAACTACGGATGAAAAGTGTGCTAACACCTTCCCTTTTCATAACCTACCCCCCGAACTCAACAAAATATCTCAAAGGTCTTTCCTATTCTTTTCACCCTTTCCTTTATTGGATAAAAGAAAAGTCGGTGGCGACTCTTGCTATCTGCAACAATTGCGATAAATCGCAAAACACCTGAGTCAGTTCTCCCACCATATCACACCGACCACGATGAAAGCAAATTTACAAAAACAAACCTTCTGCTCAAACACTTAAAGAAGGAAGAAGATTAGCAGCATGAAACATCAGACATATCGATTAGAAGAAAAAATTTTATGCTAATTTGTTTAGGTACATAACTTCGATATTATTTTCTTCTTAGTCGCCTTTTTCTGTCAAATGAGTCGGTGTCGAGTTGATTGAGTCTGAGAGTTTTGTGTTGGTGTTAGTTGTTGTGATGTCGTTTCGTCGGAGGTTATTGATACATGTGTTTATTTTACTGGGAATGAGTGTTCTGAACTGATATTCGATTGAGATGGTTATGCTGCAGGGTCGAGTGAGAGTTGAGTATGTTTATTGAGGTCTAAGTGAAATCTAAGTATAATCAAGGGTTGTGTGTGGAGCGCATTTTCTGCAGGTTTTTGGATACTTTGAACAAATTTTTATTAATTGGACTGCTGCAGAAATTGTGCAGGGTGTTTGATGAATGTTGTTTGAGCGAATGGAGGATGGAGGGTCTGAGTTTGAAAGTGATAAAGCAGAGAGAAAACTGAGATATATGTGAAGTATTTTACAGAAGTTTTTTGTAGGTTATTGAGAAGGTTGAAAGAAGTAGTCATGTTGTGTTGAGGTTTTCTTTGCAGGTTTGAGGCAAGGTTTGAGATGAGGTTTATGAAGAAGTTTGAGAGAGATTTCTTGGTTGAATTTGCAGTAGATTTTTTTTGGGTTTTCTTCTACTGATTTCTCGTGTCCTCCTACTGTCTCGTCCCCATCTGTTTTTTATAGGTGAATGAAGTGAGGTTTTGGGGGAAAATAGGATGAGGTTTGAACACTTTGGTCATGTTGTTTTAACACTTTTTGCTGCATATTGGTTTTGACTTTTTTGATGTATTTTTTGGATGGTTTTGACAGGTTTTTGGACTGCTTTGGGGCAGCAGTAGCATAGTAGGGCAGCAGTGCAGGTTTTGGAGTGTAGTTGTTTGTCTTATGGCTAGTTTTGTGCAGGTTTTTGGACAGTTTTGTTCAGGTTTTTGGACTGCTTTGTGCAGGCTGTTTTGGCATAGGTTATAGCACTGACTTTGGACTACTTTGTATGTTTAGAAAATGGCTACATCTTTTGACTTGGTTAATTGCTTTTTTGACATATTTAATTTATTGTTTGGGACTGTTTTTCAATGTGATGCAGGGTTGTAACTATTGATTTAATCAATTATTTTGGACATGGTTGAATTTAATTGAATTGTGGAATTTAGGAAAGACTCATGGAATTTGGTTGAAGAAATGCAAAGTCAGATACAAAGCTTAATTTGGAGAAATGGCACATGATTTTGGAACATGGGAGCTTACGGCATGAAGATGTTTAGGATTAGATTTTCTTATGATTTGTAATGTCTCCGTGTTATGAACCTTCTTGTAATAAGGATGATGTCTTTGTAAGGCCTTGAGAAGTTTTCCTTGTAATGAAACTTTTATATGTTCGATTGTAATCTTGAAGATTATCCTTTGATGAATGAAAAGATAATAACTTGCAATGCTTTACTTGAAAATGATGGCGATACTTGGATGAGACAAATTAGGATTCATGATGAACTTTGTTGGAAACTTTGAATGACAATCTTCAATCTTGCAAGAAATTCTTGAATAAATATTGCAAAGCATGAATAGGGTTGAACGATACTTGAATTAAGTCAATGGATGAAATATTTTATAACAAGCTTGGATGGAGTGATAATTTTAAATCTTGAAATCCATGAATGAGCTAACTTGATCTTGATGAATACTCTTGGATGAAATTGAAAATGATGAGCGGAGTAGTGCGAAATGATATTTTGAAATTTGAGGAAACTTGAATATAGCTTAAATTTGAATCTTCTAATTATGTAACTTTTTGTTGAGCTTTAACTCTTGCGTCTTGTTTTCCAATAGAACCTCATGAATGTATCCTTCTTTCTTGCACGCTTAAAACCTTAATCAAAATATCTCTTGACTTAATGAATCCTACTTCACTTCTCAATGAAACCTTGATCATAAAATGAGTCTACAATCAACATCTCTTGTATAATGCGTTAAGCTTTTGCAACTTGAACCACAAGCATTTACTTTGATGAAGTCCCTCTTCACAAAACAAAATCTTAAAAGGATATCCTTGTGAAGAGATAAATGAGGCTTGAGTGATCTTCGAAACGAAACCTTAATCTCATAATTAATAGTAGGGAAATAAACCCTAAATCAGGATCTTGACTGAAACCATTGATGATCCCTTGAGAACATGCAAGTGACAACCCTAACATTTGTATTAATGGACTTCAACCAACCCATCCATGAAGGATGCAAAACCCTATTCCACCTGAGCTGCCCACTGGAATGAAAAAAATGGTTTGATGATCCTCAATAAATAGAATGCTTGTGATGGTGGAGATACAAAACCTTAGATATCTAGGAAATGATTCTCAAGATAGTCACGGTATCAAAACCCTAATTCACAAGTCCGCTGCTCAAGAGAAAAACCAGACGAGTCTACCTTTATTTCAACTGGAGGAATCTCAAACCAATGGAAACCCTAATTGGCACAACCTCTAATGTTAAACCCCTACCTTATTTAAATGAAGGAAAGATGTGTGATTAACCTAATGAAAATGATGCAAATGAAATACAAAGCCTAAGCCAGATAAAAGTGAAAAGGTGGGATAAATTTGGGGTATGACAACTTTGAGCACAAGTTATAAAGAAACATTGTTATAATTTAGTAACAATGGTTTATTCCCCATCATGGTTGTCAGCTACCTATGAATGAATTGAGGAACAAATCACGCTTAATCTCTTGTTGATAGTAGACAGGATCGTGTTGGATGGGATAGACTTGTCTTGCCGACTAGATGATGGGTAAGTGATTGACATTCTATCGAGAGGTTAGTCGTTCACCATGTTGTGTGAACCTAATGGAAAAGTGAACAATGATTTTCCAGTGGATGTTAAAGAGAGTTAGCAATTGCATGTGAAACTTGTAGATCTGATAGTTGATGGAAATCAAAATAAGGACAATGACTTTCAGGTAGATGATCAAAGTGGTGCAGTTGAAGTGTGATATGGTGTAGTTCATTATGCGTGTGTGACTGGTTAGGAGTCAAGGGTTAAACATCAGAAGCCTATGGGAATGATGCAAACCATTGGACATTCCAGAATGTAAGTGGTAGATGAAAGGTTTATATATTATTTGTGTTACTGCCATGTCAATAGATGTATTGATTTACATGTTCGATTGGTGAATCATAGCATTATGGTACTCATTTTATTGTGTTAATTTTGTCGGTATTATGGTCATGTTTATGTTCTTATGACGATGTTTGTTGTGTGATGAAAATATATGGACGATGTTGATGTCGTGGAACTCTACTTTCTTAAACCATGTTGTTGCTCGTTTCCTATGGAAGTGGTTCGAGTACGAGTAGCTCATTCCTATGAAGTGAAATTAGAGGAGTGCTACCTATGGTGATGGTAGCGATCTCGTTGTGTTCTGGATCAAGAGTGAACGAGATCTTAAGGTGATAGACCATGTATCCTAGGGTGATGGGACAAGGAGTGAAATGAACATGTGCGTTCATAACTCGATAGCAATGTATCTTGTTGAATTATTATGGTTAACAACGTGGAATGTTAATTAGTGGTATTCCAAATGCTGCCAAACATGACGTGGGACTTGGAGAGTATGATGCGAGAGTCGCATCTGGAGTTGTTCGAATCAAGTAATTTTCAAAAACAAAAATATTCTAAGTGGAGGAGAGTTGTAACACCCCGAAAATTATAATTAATTATTTAATTAATTAATTATGCACTATTGGTGAATATATGTGATTTTGTTGAGTAATGTGTCTCGTGGCAATATGTTATGGGATAGTGGTGAATTTATATGATAATTAGAAGTGATTATTTTATTTAAATAATTTAGTTGAGATTATGTAGATTTAATAATAATAGGGGTAATATTGGTGTGGAGATATTGAGGTATTATTGGTAATTTTAAGAGGAATAAGTGATGGCATAATGGAGATAGCATGGAAAGCTTCCAAGGGTTAAATTAGTAGAAACAAGGAAGAGAGGAATCACTTTTGTTCTTGGGCGATTGTGGAAAACAGAGAAAGGAATATCGTGTTTTGGAAAAAAGAGAGAAGATGATGCTAGGGCTCAAGAGAAGAGGAACCTCCATTGTTAAGGTTGAAACTTTGGCAAGAACTCTAAGGTAAGGGTGGGATTTTACCAATTTTATTGGGGTTGTATAATATCATGTGATAGGATAGTATCATGTGTAGATTCATCTTTACCTAATTTGGCTTATTTCTAATTGAGTATGAATATATGCATGTATTGGTTGTAATTGATGAGATTGGTTAGATTAGGTGCATGTAATTGCATGACATATATGGGTGAGTAATTGTTAATCTATGTAGTTTATCATCTATTTCGGTGTTATGGTACAGTTGATGTGTCAGTGTCGAAGTTTGAGTATTGCATGCAATTGATATGATTTAATTGAATGATTTTGTGTAAATGTGTTTCTTTTTGTGAATTAGAATGTATCTAATGATGCATGAGATTAGGAAATCAACTGGAAATCTTCTTTTGTGTAATGTGTGGGTATTGGAGATGTTTGGGTGTAAAGAAAAAGTGATTTTCGTGTCAAAAGTTGAAAAAAAAGTGAAGCTGGATTGAAGTAACCGGTTACTTGAAATGAAGTAACCGATTACCTCAGAGAAAAACTGTGTATTTTGCATTCTGGGTTGAAGTAACCAGTTACTTGAAATAAATTAACTGGTTACCTCAGAGAAAAAATATATATTTTTCCTTCTGGGCTGAAGTAACCGGTTACTTTGCTATGTTGAAAATTTTGTAAAAACTTCAAAAAATCATAACTGTTTAACTGTAGCCCCGTTTTGGGTACCGTTTGAAGCGTTAGAAAGCTAGCGTGATAAAATTTTAAATAATAATAGTTTTGTTGGCATTAGGTTATTTAATTACTGCGTGGTTGTGTAAAATAGCATGTATTTTTGTGTTGTGGTGCTTATAATGTGTATTAACAATACCTTGTCATATGGTGTGCTATGTTTATTTAAATGTCGAGTTCGTATAACATTCACATGATGATGAGGGTCTGTAATTGGGGTTTTGTTAAGATGGGGTGCTTGTATATTGGTTGTAATGAATTGTTAAACTCGATCATGTGTTGTGATACCATGCTTGGTGAATTGTGATACCATGATGTTATGTTATGGTAATGTTGCGATGTTGTGTTATTGTTATTGAATATAACATGATGAGTTGATAACATGCTTGGTGGATTTTGATGTCATGATGTTGTGTTGTTGTAATATTGTGATGTTGTGATATTGTGTTATTGTTTGTTTATAACATGATGAGTTGATAACATGTTTGGTGAATTGTGATGCCATGATGTTACATTGTTAGATGTTGTAGCAACATAAATATTGAGACTAAGACATTGGATTGACTTAACTCAAATATCAATGGCGTCTCCACCTCACTTTATTTTATCCAAAGGAATAATAAAAGAGCGAATAAAACCTAGGTTAAAAGAGAGAATCTAGGTACAGGATTTGGTTATGCAAAGGTAAGATGTTAGAACCCAAAAAATCTACAGTACTATGTAGGAACCTCTTTAAAATTCTGTGTATTTTGGCTATAAAAGGTATATACAAAACAAGATGGTGGATATGAGAAAAAAAAGTATTTTTTACAATTTTTGCACCTGCCGCAGTTGTGACTTTTATGCCTACATACCCACTTCATGCAATAGAGGATCAGGGTACTTGTAGTTCACCTAAAAAATTTTGAAAAAAATATGTGTGTTGGTTAGTTTTAAGAAGAAGAGACTTCTCATCATATTAGAGTGGAAAACATACTTATAACCCACAATTATGAGAAAGGAGCATTTGCATGATCTCAAAGTGGATGACATAGCTTGGATTTAAAATAAAAAAGGTATCACTCAACACCCAAGTGGAAAATGGCTCACTTCACTACATATTGTAGAAGTATAGTAGCTTGCATCACTATAAGAATCAACAAGAGTCTAGTCTTTTGAGAAAAGAGTTTAAAGTAAAAAGGCAAAGTGGAAAAATGGTTTGAATGAGGTTAATGACTTTTAGTCTTAAAAAAAGATGTCAAAGTAAGATTAAATTGATTAAGGGTTTGGTTAAGAAAAAGCTTTTTAAAATGCATGGACATAAGTCCAAGTTTATTATGAAAGTGGTTCAAGTTCTAAAAACAAGAAGAGTTTTGAAAGGGAGGGAGAAGCTTTTAAAATTAAAGAAGATATGAGGAGATGAATGGAATATCCTATGTACACAAAATAAAATCTAGGGAAAAGAACGGTCTAACCAATAAGAAGCTAACACTTGACATAAAGAAGTCAATGTAGAATTTCCATCCTTTGGATTAAAACCAAGCAAGCATAATACTAAACCTCAGATGAAAGTCAAGCCTCAAATAAATTAAGAACCAAGCAAAGTCTTCAAAAAAAATTGGCCATAGTAACAACTGTATATAGAGGAATTCTCAATCATAGACAAAACATGGACATCAGAATAACCTGCACACTGAAAAAATTCAAATTGATACCTTCGAGTAAACCCTAAGAACATCAAAATAACTTCACAAACAAAAGCATCCAAAGATCACAGGGTTTCAAAGTCACAGAGTTTCTAATCCTAAGTCTCGGGAATCCATAGCTTCTGAAGTGTCGGGGATAGTAACCAAGTAGTCCATGTAACCTCAAAGCTTTTAATGTTCAAATTAATTATTAAGTGTATTAAAAAAGAAAAGAAGGCTCAAGTGAGCATAGATAAAAAAAATTACACAAGTAAATGCTCAAGTGAGCAAAGATAAAATGACATAAAATAAATGCTCAAATGAGCAAAGATAAAATGATCAAAAGTAAATGCTCAATTGAGCAAAAGGCAAATCCCATGAGATGTAAATGCTTAAAGGTAAATGACATAAAGTAAAGACATAAAATAAATTCATAAATTAAAGCATAAAGTAAATTCAGTTGTTAATAGTTAATGGTTAGAAATTAGTAATTAATAGTTGAGGGTTGGGAATCTTTTTCTTTTTAAAAGAGTGATCCATAACAATTGGAATATTGAGCCTAGGTCAAAGTTGATGAAGACTTATTAGATGATTGATAGAGTCAAAGCCTCCTAACAATGAGCTTTCAAGGTTATTGGCCATAGCTCAACATTTAATAATCTTTGGGCTTACAAACACAAAGTTTGGGCCACTAAGAATCAATCAAATAAAAGAAGAGTTGAGAAGAAATCCAAGTGATAAGATCCATGATGATTTGAGCCTTGAGCCTAGGTCAAAGTTAATGAAGACTCATTAGAGGATTAATAAAATCAAAGTCTCCTAACTATTAGATTTCAAGGTTGTTGGCCATAGCTCAACACCTAATCATACTTGGTCTTACAAAAATAAAGTTTGGGCCACTAAGAACCAATCAATAGAAAAAGAAGAAAGAGGATAAGATGAAGGAGAGAAGGGTAAGTCACAGTGGAATCAATGCCTCAGATGAATTAGAGTTTCAAATATCATCAACATTATTCATCCATTTTGGTAGATTTGGTTTTTCAACCTATCAACAACCAATATTCAATGAGGTTGAGAAACTTGATCCAAGGGATCAACCATCATCCATAATTCAGGACAATCACGGAAAAGAAATAAAATGTATTTAATATAAAATAATAAAACAATTTTTAAATGATTAATAAAAATGAGAATAATTGATGAAATAAAAAAAGTGTATTAAATCATCAAATAAAAATCTCAAAAAAATTCCAGAGGACAAACATGAGTTAACAAGTGCTGACAAAATTTTTTACAATTTTTAAAAAGTCAGAAACTATTTTTAAAAATGTAAAGAACTAAGTCAAATAAACCAAAATCATAAGAAATGGTAAAGTAAAAAATAAAAATCAGGTCACCAATATTTATCAGAATATCATTGGGTCCTTCCATAATTTTTTCAGATTTTTAAAGGTCTAAAAATATTTTTAATCAAATAATAAGAAAAATCATTAATAAAACATCAAATCTAAAAATAAAATTATGAAAAAATGAGAATCAGAAAGGGAATATTTAAAAATATTATTGGTAATTTTTTCATAATTTTTCAATATGAAATGAATTTATTATGATTTTTTGAAGTTTAAAACAATTAAAACAAAAATCAGAAAATAAAAAAATAAAACTATAATAATGTGGACCATGTGATCAATTTCAAAATGCGTTAATAATCAGATCCAGAGGCTCTGACGCACTGTGCATGATATGGACCTTATTGAATAACACACTAAATCATTAAAATAAATATCAGAAAAATATAAAACACAAAATGAAAAGCGTTGGATCTAGTCCAATTATAAACACGCTGGCAATCTGGACGGACCATAGGTGTGAACACATGGTAAACTAGAGTCAATGCGCGTGTATGGAAGCCAAAAGAGTCAAACCAGTAAAATTAAAATAATTCGTCATGTATCATTGGTTGAAGAACGACATGTAGGTCGTCTTGAACCTCTAGCCACCTGCAACTAGGGCAAGTATGATATTCTTCAAACGTAAACGTTAGAAGTTCATAGTGGTATCATTGGATTCGTCTCACCCAGATGATCCTAACTGTACCCTCGCGAAAAATTTATTTAAATAAAAGCTCAGTCGATTATGAAGATTACCAGAGCAAAATTGCAAAACTAATTTTAAAAATAAATGCTCAATTCTCAGTGAAAACAAAAACCAAAAGAAGTATGAGACTCAGAGGAAGAAGGACTACAACTTAGTAATTTGTTTGAATCGATTTGGTTGAGAAAAATACCTGAACGAAGTTCAAGTTGTAAGCTCGGAAATAGAAATTATGTAGACTGGATTAGGGCTCGATTTGCTTTTACATCATCCTAGAGGGTGTTAGAACAAAGTTTGGTTCTAATCATATCTTAGAGTTTTGATGATAACAATGAAATAAATTTTGTAAAATATACTTTATACTCTGATGTGTACGTTCTCTAGATACAGATGATATTCTGACTCATGCATATCAAAAGAGAAACATCATTTTACGCAAGACAAAGCAAACTATGAAGGAAGCACTCCAAGGCAAACTCTGATGGAAAAGCAATACTAAGAAAACTCTGATTACGCTAGCTGAAGCGAAGATCTGAAAAGAAGCACGCTAAAAGAAACATCTAAAAAGGCAACGCTGCAAGCAAACTCTTAAACTTCCAGAGATAAGTTCTGACAGTACCGTTGGTCATTAAATGCTAAGACGGCTAACACACTCAAGTGGTACTACGTACGAGAACATTGGGAACATAAAGACCAAGCCAACACGCTTCATTAATGTAAACACTCTCTTCAAGGCAGTAACGGTCAAGACTGAAAGCTATATATAAAAGATATTTTGTTTCAAAGAAAGGTTATTGATCCACGAGAAACAACCTTGCGCTCATTGTTTTCATACTTGTAAACTAATATTGTATAGTGGGTAGATCTTAAGCATTGGGCAACAATCTTAGTGATAAATCACAGTTTGTGATAAAGCTTATTAGAAGCATTCTGCTTCACTACTATTAAGAGATAATTTTGTAAGTGTTCCTTGAGAGACCAGTTGGGTCAGATTTCTCAAGAGGGCTAGGACTAGTTGAGTCTTAGAGGTGTTAGTCACTTGCAGTTGGCTTATGCATTGTATTGTTAGTCACAACAGTTTGGTTGTGCATTTGTAATCAGTTTGATTATAGTGGATTAAGTCCTCTTTGAGAGAGGCGAAATCACCTTGGCAGGTGGACTGGAGTAGTTTGAGTTTCAAATGAACCTTGATAAAAATACATGTGTCCTTCAATTAGTATTGCATGAGAAAAAGGAAAAACTTATTCAACCCCCCTTCTAAGTGTTTTCCCACCCTTCAATTGGCATCAGAGCTCTAGTTGTGGGTGCAAACACCTAACAATGTCAGAAAAAGATCCAGAAGGAAAACACTATGGCAACTGAACAAAACAACAACAACTGCACCAAACCTCCTGCGTTTGATGGAGAAGACTTTGAATACTAGAAGGATAGACTAGAAAGTTTCTTTTTAGGTCATGATGCTGATCTATGGGATTTTGTCCTAGATGGGTATACTCATCCAGAAGACAAAGACGGAAACAAGATTGACAGAAAGAACATGGATAAACAACAAAAGTTAGATTTCAAGAATCACCACAGAGCCAGAAACATCTTTCTGAACGCTATCTCTAAAACTGAATATGAGAAAATCACCAACAGAGATACAGCACATGACATGTTTGAGTCTCTCAAAATGACTCATGAAGGAAATGCTCAAGTAAAAGGGACAAAAGCTCGGGCTCTCATCCAGAAGTATGAAGTCTTCAAAATGGAAGAAAATGAGTCTATTGAAGTTATGTTCTCGAGATCCCAAACTATAATTGCTGGCCTGAGAGTTCTGAACAAAGGATACACAAAGGCAGACCATGTTAAGAAAATTATCAGAAGTTAACCCAGAAGATGGGCACCTATGGTTACTGCATTCAAAGTGTCAAAAGACTTGAATGATGTATCCCTTGAAGAAATTATCAGTGCTTTAAGAAGTCACGAGATAGAACTTGATGAACATGAGCCTCAGAGGAAAGGTAAGTCTGTCGCCCTTAAATCTATTAAAAAATGTGAAACTAACGCTTTTCAGGAAGAAGAAGGAAACTCTGAAGATTCTACATCAGAAGAAGATTAGTTATCTCTGCTCTCCAGAAGGATCAACCAAATGTGGAAGCACAGACAAAAGAAGTTCAGAAACTATAAGAGGTCAGAAGATAAACCAGAATCTTCTGGACATAAGAAGTCAAGCAGGAGAGATATAGTCTGCTATGAATGTAAAGAACCGGGACACTACAAAAATGATTGTCCTAGGCTGCAAAGAGAAAGACCAAATAAAAAGTTTGGAAGAAAGAAAGGCATGATGGCCACCTGGGATGATTCAGAATCTTCTGAAGCTGAACCTGACTCAGAAGATGAACACGCTAATCTAGCGTTTATGGCTATCATAGCAGATGACGATGACGATGACTCCGATTCAGAACCAAAAGAGGTATTCTCTGAATTTTCTAGAACTGAACTTGCTGAAAGCTTATCTAAACTTCTTGAAAACTACAGTAAACTCAAAATCAAATACAAGAAACTCAAAAAGAATCTTGCATCTGATTTTGAGAAACATGAAACAGAAAACTCTGAACTTAAAGAAAACATTTTTAACTCAAAGAGGAAGTTCAAAAATTTCAAAAGATCTCTATTTCAGATTCTGCTTCAAGTTGAAAAGATTTTCTTAAAGAATATGACTCTAGTTTTCAAACGCTTCTTGCTAAAAGCATAAATAGAAGCAGAATGGCTTCAATGATCTATGGTGTTAGTGGAAATGACATAAGAGGTATTAGATATAAATCTCCTGAAGGGAAAGAAATATATAAATCTAAGCCTGTTCAGGAAATGGTTATCACATATAAACCATTACACAAACAATTTAGTTTTGGGCACACACATGATATCAAATACACTTCTCACTCTGAAAATTCTTATGCAAAATCAAAGTTTAACAAGAACTTTAGAAACTCTAACCAAAAAGGACCTAAAAAGAAATGGGTACCTAACGAGAAAATAATCTATGTTGCAGATGTCCTTAACATCTCAGTTGAAACACCAGTCATGGTACCTGGACTATGGATGCTCGCGACATATGACGGGAAGAAAGTCTATGTTCCAAAGTCTATAACTTAAATCTGGAGGAGATGTCAAATTTGAAGGAAATAAAAAAGGAAAGATTATTGGTTCTGGAACCATTGGAAACGGTAACCTTCCTTCTATAACTAATGTTCTGTTGGTAGAAGGATTAGCGCATAACTTGATGTTCATAAGTCAATTAAGTGACAACGGTTATGACATAATCTTTAATCAAAAATCCTTTAGAGATGTTAGTCAAAAAGATGGATCAATCCTTTTTACTGGCAAAAGAAAGAACAACATCTATAAAATTAATCTTTCTGATCTTAAATCTCAAAATGTAAAATTACTTATGTCTGTTAGCGACGAGTAATGGGTCTGGCATAGAAGATTGGGACATGTTAGCATGAGAAGAATATCTCAAATTAACAAACTGAATCTGGTCAGGGGACTTCCCAATTTGAAGTTCAACTGAGAAGCTCTTTGTGAAGCATGTCAGAAAGGAAAATTTTCAAAACCTTCTTTTAAGTCAAAAAATGTTGTTTCTACCTCTAGGTCATTGAAACTTCTTCACATTGATCTGTTTGGACCAGTTAAAACTGCATCCTTCAGAGGCAAGAAGTATGGATTGGTCATTGTTGATGACTACAGCAGATGGACATGGATTAAGTTTTTAAAACACAAGGATGAGTCACATTCTATGTTCTTCGACTTCTGCATTCAAGTGCAAAATGAAAAAGATTTTAGAATCATAAAAGTTAGAAGTGATCATGAAGGAGAATTTGAAAACCATTATTTTGAAAAGTTTTTTAAAGAAAATGGAATTTCTCATGATTTCTCTTGTCCTAGAACTCCCCAACAAAATGGAGCTGTAGAACGAAAGAATAGAACTTTGCAAGAAATGGCCAGAACCATGATTAATGAAACTAATATGGCTAAACACTTCTGGGAAAAAGCAGTTAACACATCATGTTATATTCAAAATAGAGTCTCTATAAGACCTATTCTTGAAAAGACTCCTTATGAATTATGGAAAAACAGAAAACCCAACATTTCATATTTCCATCCTTTTGGATGCACTTGCTATATTATGAATACTAAAGATAATCTGAACAAGTTTGATTCTGAGGCACAAAAGTGCTTTTTTCTTGGATACTATGAACGCTCAAAAGGCTATAGGGTATACAACACAGAAACTCTGATTGTTGAAGAATCAATCAAAGTCATATTTGATGATAAGCTTGGCCAGCAAAAGCCAAAGCAGAATGAAAATCATGCAGGTACAGAAGATCATCTTACAAACTCTGAAGAGTCAGAAGCAAAGGACATCTCAAAAGACCCTCCTATTGAAAACTCTCTGGAAAATCTAATAATTTCTGAACAACCCTCACAGAATAAATTCCCCAGAATCACATCAGCACATCCAGAAAATGTGATTATTGGAAAGAAAGAAGATACTATCAGAACAAGATCCTCTTTCAGAAAAGTTGAAGAATCACTATTTGGTTTGGTCTCTCTAATTGAACCAACCTCAATAGAGGAAGCTTTGCAAGAAAACAATTGGATCCTAGCTATGCAAAAAGAACTAAATCAATTTTCAAGAAATGATGTGTGGGATCTAGTTCCAAAGCCCAAAGGATTCAATATCATAGGAACAAAATGGGTATTCAGAAACAAGTTGAATGAGCAAGGAGAGGTTGTCAGAAACAAGGAACGAATGGTTGCACAAGGTTACAGTCAACAAGGAGGAATTGATTATAATGAAACATTTTCCCCAGTCACCAGGTTAGAATCAATTAGGTTGTTAATTTCTTTTGATGTTCAACACAACATCTAATTATATCAAATGGATGTTAAAAGTGAATTTTTATATGGTTACATAGAAGAAGAAGTTTATGTCCACCAACCTCCAGGTTTTGATGACCCAAAATTTCCAGAACATATTTTTAAATTGAAAAAGTCTTTGTACAGTCTGAAACAAGCTCCCATAGCTTGGTATGAACATCTGAGTAATTTTCTTTTAGAAAAGAATTTTACCAGAGGGAAAGTGGACACAACCTTATTCAGAAAAACATTTAAAAATGACATTTTAATCTGTCAAATATATGTAGATGATATTATATTTGGAACTTCTAATGTCTCTCTTGGAAGAGAATTTGCTGAGTCTATGCAGGCTGAAATTGAGATGAGCATGATGGGAGAACTGAAATTCTTTCTGGGAATTCAAATTAATCAAACTCCATAAGGTACTTACATACATCATACAAAGTATGTTAAAGAACTTCTAAAGAAATTCCAGCTTTCAGAAAGTAAAGAAGCAAAGACACCAATGCATCCTACATGCATTCTAGGAAAAGATGAGGTAAGTAAGAAAGTAGATCAGAAGCTCTACAGAGGTATGATTGGATCTCTTCTCTATCTAACTGCATCTAGATCGGATATATTATTCAGTGTATGTTTATGTGCAAGATTCCAATCAGATCCTAGAGAATCTCACTTAAATGCTGTTAAGCGAATTCTGAGGTATCTTAAAGGTACTACAAACCTTGGACTGTGTTATAGAAGATCCAAAGATTTTAAACTAGTAGGTTATTGTGATGCTGACTTTGCTGGAGATAGAATAGAATGCAAAAGCACCTCTGGAAGCTGTCAGTTTCTGGGTGATAACATTATCTCATGGTACAGCAAGAAGCAAGCCACTATAGCACTATCAACCACTGAAGTTGAATATATATCTGCTGCTGGATGTAGCACTCAGATGATCTAGATGAAGAGCCAGCTGGAAGATTATCATCTATATGAAAGTAAGGTTTCTATCTTCTGTGATAACACCTCTGCTATTTGTCTTTCAAAAAATCCCATCTTACATTCTAAGGCAAAACATATAGACATCATTTCATAAGGGACTACATTCAGAGAGGAATCCTTAGTTTAAACTTCATAGACACAGACCATCAATGGGCTGATATTTTCACAAAACCCCTTTCTGAAGATAAATTTAACTTCATTCTGAAAAACATCAGTATGGAATTTTGTCCTAAATGAATTTTTTATATGTGTCTCCAGAATGTTCTGAAATGAATGTTCTGATTAACTACTCTTCAGAAGTGAGAAGAGGAGTTACATCAGAAGCCATTCATCATGTTCTGAAATGTGTCTAATGTTTCATTACACGAATGGCTCAAAAGTTCATTATATTAAACCAGCTGTCACACTCTACCCTCAGAAGTTGAACGCTTTTTTCAACTCTGAAAGGTCACGCATGGTACGCTGCTATTGAGACG
Source organism: Vicia faba (assembly GCA_948472305.1). NCBI lineage: Eukaryota > Viridiplantae > Streptophyta > Magnoliopsida > Fabales > Fabaceae > Vicia > Vicia faba. The sequence goes on from OX451738.1 coordinate 121,236,906, forward strand.
TCGTTCCTATGTAACTGTTCAGATTTCATAAAATCTCACGCCTCCCCTCAATGTCTTATTTAATTAATTGATAGTAATGATTATTTTTTAATTTTAATCGTTCAAAATTCATTATTGGTTTTATTACCCATAATTTTATCAAGCTATAAATACCTTGCAAAATTCCCCTCTTTTACTTTGTACTCTCTCTCTCTCTAAGTTTCAATCGCCTCAGCATTTTTGTGCAAACTCTCTATATTTTTTCAAATCCTAAACCTAGACGTTCCAAATGGCTTCATCTTCATCTCCTTCCGATAGCATTCATGTTTCATCAAGCAGCTCTCAAAATGGAGAAAGATATGTCATTCCTGAAAGAACAACGCTCATACCTGTTGATAGCTTGGAAGTAGTGAGTGAACTTGTGGTCGATTTTGATAATATGAGAGCAAATGGGTTTGACTTGTTTCCGATGGTGTAATTCCAAGGGTGGAAAAATTTTCTTTGATCGTCTTGTTGGACCAGTGTTTCCTCATCTAGTCAAGGAATTCTGGATTCATGCCATTGCTTCTCCAAAGGTCATCCTTTCATTTGTCATGGGCAAAGAGATTTCCATCATTTAGAATCTCATCAGGAAACTTCTAGGCTTTGAAGGAAATGGTGTTACTGGAATCTCTAATGGACGAGTGGATATATCCAAAGTTTATGCTGAAATCTTTACTACTGGGCAAGCTTCCAACAAAGTCATAGATTTGAAGAACCAATATAAAATCTGGGCAAGAATCATTCATGGCTGCATTCATCATGGGAAGGAAACTAGTTCTCCTGACTACATCAATGTTGACCAACAATACCTTCTGTTCTATCTTGGCACAAATGTGAAGATTGATCTGGCCTATCTTCTATTCAACCACCTCTTGATGCATGTGAAGGAAACCAGGGAAGCTCAAAGGGTCAAAAACCCTAAGTCAAAAAGAAACTAGATCCCTCTGGGAAGATTAATCTCAGAAATTCTGACTGAGAATGGTCTGATAGCTCATTTAGAGGATGCTAACTTGCTTGGTGAATTGGAGCCCACTTATGGAAAAGCTCTGACTGGGAAGAACCTGCTAAAAAGGAAGTTGATTGACAAACTTCTGGTAGAACCTAATCCATACGTGTCAGCAATTGCCACTAGAAGGAGAATCCCCATTGCAGATTTTCCTCTCTTCAACTCTGGTGATCATCCTGAGATCATTCTGCACTTCATTGAAGCTTGCAAGGAAAGTGGCATTCCCATTGACCCCGCATGGCTTCAAGGAAGAAATTTACCTGCTCCAGATGTTTTCCTCCAGAAGCAGAAGAAAAGGCAAGCATGAGAAGGCCCCTCTGCACGTCCTCAGAAGAAGAAGAAGAAGAAGAAGAAATCTTCAAGTACATCCACTGAAATAATTTTTGTTTGTGATTTTGTACGTATATCACCATCTGATGAACCCAAAACTCTAGGAGATATAGAAGTAGACATAGACCTCACCATTCCTTCTGAACCCCTCCAAAATAATCCTCAAATTGATCAAGTTCTATTTGACATAGACAATTTTGATATTGTCGTCCCTACACAATCTCAACATCAACCATATATAACTCAACCTGACTCATCTACTTCTGCTCCCCATCAACAAAATCCAAATACTCCTGCGGAAAACCCTCTTCCAAAATCCCCCATCAGACCTTTATCCCCAAGATCCTCTGAGTGGTATGATGGTTCGTGGAGATTACCAGGAATAAATGTGTCTCTGGCTACACAATCTCCATCCTTCATCGTTCCCTCTGAGAACATTTTTGCTGTAAATGAATCCCCTGCACCTATTCCTTCTTCCTTAGCCCAAACCACCTTCATCATCTCTCCCGACATCACCCCTCTTACGTAACCAGCAATTCCCACACCTCTCTCACTTGAACCCTCATCACCTCACTCTTTAGAACCAACCTTTAGTCCATCCTCATCAGAACCTCCTGAACCCTCTAAACCTTTTGACTTCGTTAGGACCGCAGTTAATCCTGAAGCTCTACGATATCTACAAATAATATCCACCAAAAAGTTTGTTCCCAAACCAACCCCAAAACCTGTTCAGCCAGATGTTACTGTACTTTTTCAGAATTTTACAACAGAAATGTAGACGTGGATAGACCTGCTGAAGGCAAACAGTGCCAACAACCTGGACCCAGCTGCATGTGATTTTCAGTGGGAAGCATTCAGAAGGAAATTCAATGATGAAACCTTCAAGTTGCAAGATCTGTGCTATTCACAGGTTCTTGAGAATTTCACCCAGTATCTGAATGCCTTCCAGACAGAAGTGGTAAATAGCTGGGACAAACAGTCTCCACTGTAGATCACCAATGCTTCGTTACCACTTGTTGACCACATGGAAATCTCAGAAGATGAATTTGAAGATGGCTCTGAGTTAGACACAAATCCCTTGGAAATGACTTTGTATCACCAACCTTCTGCTCAAGATGCCTCTGAGAAAGTGCCAACTCTTCTGATTGATCTTGGAACCCTCCTCTCCAATGTTGTAGGCTCTAGCCCTACTGCTTCTGCTCCAAAGGTTGTATCTTCTGAAGCCGCTTCAACATCTGCTCCTTCTTCGTTGGTGATGGATACTCTGAATGAACTGAAGAAGGAAAATGAAGCCATCCATGAGCGTTTGGACAAACAGGATGAAACCAACAAGGAAATCAGAACTTGGATGATGAAACAAGAGGAATCCTCAAATGAAATCAAGAATCTTATTCTTTCTCTTGTCTCTCGTCAGTCCTAGTTTTAATTGTTTGTTTCCCCGTTGTTTTTGTTTTGTACCTCTGTCCGTTTTGAATCTTCAATATACAATCTTTTTTTAATCTTTTTGTTTTTTATTACTTTTTGATAATGACAAAAAGGGGGAGAAAATAAAATTTTGATCTGATACATGATATTAGTTATGGAACTAAGTCTCAAACATTTCTAACAAAATACAAACCTCTGTTCTATTTAAGAGATATGCAGGTACCTCAAGACTCTGAAAGACCATGCTTTGAACATCATCTGGAAAAGAACTGCTAAAAGAACTCTGAAAGGAAAACATCTCAAAGCTCTGAAGAACAAAATCTCAGAAAGTTTTCCTTATGCTATTAAACTCTTTAATTAATTTTTCAGAAGAAGAAATATCAATCTCAGGAGTAGATTTTCACTCTTGCACAATTTTTTTTTCAAAATCTGAACTGTTTTTGTCATCACCAAAAAGGGGGAGATTGTTAGAACAAAGTTTGGTTCTAATCATATCTTAGAGTTTTGATGATAACAATGAAATAAATTTTGTAAAATATACTTTATACTCTTATGTGTATGTTCTCTAGATACAGATGATATTCTGACTCATGCATATTGTTGTACCCCGAATTTTGCCCCTAAGATCCCTTCATCATACCATGTTGGTTTATTCACAAAAAGATTACACTAGGATTCTTGGTTCCCCTCCCTACTTTGAGTTTTTCTCCTTTTGAGGGATTACCAAGAACCTTGACTTACGTTCCTTTTGTGATCATGAATATTGTTTTGAGTTATTCATTTAACTAATAAAATGCAATGTTGGCTTGTCTTGCTTGTTATCCATGTAGGTAAGGGCAATAAGATTTAACAAGTTACTCCATGGGTTAATGAGTTTATTTCCATGCCCTATTCAATAAAGTTTTAGAAGTTCAAACCTCACCATTGGATTGGTTTTGTAAGGATTGGCATGGCATGGTTTCTTTGGTTCATCACATTTCAAGGTTATTAGATTTGACTCAAAAGTACAAGGGGTTTTGATTGGAGAAGTTGTCATGTTTGGACAAGGTTTTGTTCCCATTGGTCACAAGAGCATATTTCTCTCAAATTTCAAGATATTGAAGTGGTTTTGGTAGCTATGAATACTCATTATCATCCTCAACAACTTCTATTCACAAATCAAGAATATTTGTACAAGAAGTTTGTTCAAGCTTAACAAAGTTCTTCAAAGCATTTTCTTGATCTAGGAGCTAGGGTTTTGAACTTCAAAGGAGCATATCTTGCTCACCTTTTGGTATTTTTGAATGATTCCAAAGACATCCATCTCTTAAAAGGGTTATCAACAAATCACTTCAAAAGTTCCAAATATTTTTCATGTGGAAGAAACTTGGTGAAGAAGAAAGATTACAAGTCCTCTAGATGAATCCCCAATTTTCCATGTGTGACTTCAAATGATCATAACTTCGTTAATGTTTATCACCTTCAGCCCATTCTTTTTTCAAAATTATCTTGAGGATGTGAAATTTATGCCTTATTTTATGTGCAAAGTGGGAAAATAAATGGAAGTTTCCTTAAAGATGCAAAAGATTATAGGTCATTTCATGAAATTTTTCCAACTTCAACAAGTCATAACTTGCTCAAATTTTGGAGATTTTGAATGATTCAAGTTTCAAAATGTCATTCAAGAGATCTACTTCATGACATCTTTTTTGATCAAGAGAAAATTACAAGTGGAAGGCCATGTTTGGATGCAAGACATTATAGGACATTTTTGAATGGGAATTTGAAATATTTCTAAGTATGGAAAGTCAACCCTTTTTCTTCAACTTTGACTCAATATAACTTTCAGCTCAAGCATCCATTTAACTCCATTATTTTTCCATTTCAAAGCTTGTAACCTCATCTTTCTAAAGCATCAAGAATCATTCGTTAAGACCCTTTGAGCTGAGAGTGCCATAGTTTCAAAAATGGTAACTTGGAACTGAAGTTTCCTTGCAAGTCAGAATTTGAATTTCATATACAACCTCTAAACCTCAAATTAACACGCGTTTTGGGTCTAAACATGATTAGCCAACTTTCCCAAGTGGATTAGTGCATCAAAACGCAAGAATTGGATGAGTTTTGGTGAAGTTTGGATCATACTTCACTCGTGCATCAGGTTTGCACGAATTCCCTCCAAAACGCATCATTCACTCTTCCTTTTGATCCCATTCACTTCTCCTATAAATACATGAACTATCCCATTCATTTTACCAACCTTGGATAGCCAGAATCACCCTGCCAAACTTGCTCCATAACTCAATTTTCTGTAACTTTAAAATCCATTCTCGAGTCTTTTTCAATCCAATTTTTCCAGCAATTCACCTTCCTTGATCTTCCTTGAAGCTAACCACATAATTACATTCAAGAATCATGCCCTATACTGCTCCAGAGAAAGTCCAGTTTCAGAGCTCTGCAACTCAACTTCAATAGGTAGATTCCTTCATAAATTCTTCAAAACGCTGATATCATTGTGTTGCTCTTATTGCCTTGGTTCTAGTCGCAACACTTACCTTTTACTGGAAATACGTTTTGACCATGAAATTTCAAATCCCTTTTCAAAACTTTCCTTCCAAATTGCTTGAGCTACAGTTTATATAAATTTGGCGCGAGGGTGTGGTTGTCTTCGTCTTGAAGAGACGAAGCGAAAACATAAGTCTGAGCTTCTGATTTTACAGTTTGAGAGACCTGCAATTCGTGATGCCTGAAGGTTGAAGATAACCAACGTGTCATCTTCCAACCAATGAAGGCGTGCCATCTATATTTTTCAAATCCTGATTTAATTAATGATTTTGTACAATATTCACTAATGACCATGATATGCACAGTGCGCCAAATCCCTTGGATTTGATTACTAATGTGTTTTGACTCTCATCCAATGGTCCACATATTTTACTTTTATTTTCTTTTTCTGATTTTTATATTTTAATTGTTTTAAATTTCAAAAAATCATAGAAAATTCATTTTTAGTCCAAAAAATCTTAAAAAATTATGAAAAATATTTTTGATTATTCTATTTTTTATTTTTATTTTTTCACAATTTAATTTTTTGTTTTGGTATTTTTTATAAATTTTAAACTTATTTGATTTGTTTTAAATGTTTAAAAATACTTTTATACATTTTAAAATTCTGAAAAAATTATGGAATGATCCAATGATATTGTGACAAATATTGGTGACCTTATTTTATTTTTGTTTCTGACTTTACTATTTTTTGTTTATTTTACCCATTTATTTTAATTTTAAAAATAGTTTCTGACTTTAAAAAATTAACAAAAAATTTGTAAAATTATTTGAGCCTTTTTCTGATTTTTCTATGGTGTTACTTTTTATTTCTTGATTAATTTGAACATAGTTGATATTTTTCTCTTTATTTTCTATTTTTAAACATTATTTTTAAACCCTTTTATGTATATTAAAATGTGATATTATTTTGAGACTATTATCTGGCTGATCTTGGGTTAGATTTTGGATCATGAACTTTATTAACATCATTGGATCCATGGTGTTGAGTTTAACTCCACAAAAATGGATGAATGATTTTAATAATAGTTTGATTAAAATTTAATTCAAATGTGGTTTGTATATTTTTTCCCCATCCCTCTTCATCTCATCCCCTTCTTATTGCACTAAATGTTGTTGGAGCATGATCTCTATATCATGTCTCAAAAGAAATGGTCCATAGATTGCTATTGAACAGCCTCAAAATAGGTGTGACTTCTAAATAAGTCCACTCACGATTGCTTAATATAGCGCTAAATTTTGTCCTGATTCGAATAAATGATCATTCGTAGCCCAAACTTATGATTGCAAGCCCAAGTATGTTAATTTGATCTCTTTGATCCAATAACCTTGAGATTCATTGTATGGAGGCTTTGGTTCTACCAATCCTCTAATGGATCTACAACACCTTTGGTCAATGCAGATCACTTAAACATCATTGATCATTAAATGGTACTTATGAGAATTCCAAATGGATGATATACTTGACAAAAAGCAAATGCAACTTGTTGTGTGGAGGCTTTGGTTCTATAAATCCTCTAATGAGTTCCAAATGCAAGCTTCAAGATGGTCATCCAACTAACCACTAATTATTGACTTGTTTTACCTTATGCTTTCATTCTTTTTTATGCTTTATGTACCATTTACTTTTAGCATTTACATTTCATGCCATTTTCATCTTTGCTCATTTGAGCATTTACTTTCTTGCCATTTTTACTTTGCTCACTTGAGCTTTTCTTTTCCTTTCTTAAGATACTTAATAATCAACATAAACCCTAAAAAATATTTAATGGTACTTGGACTATTTGGTTACTATCCTTGGCATTATGGAGCATGGGACTTTTCTTGGACTTGGAATTAGATACCTTGGCCTATCTTGGAGACTTTGTGACCTTATATGATTATTTTGTCTGGAGTTCTTGAGGTTCACCTCAAGACATTGGGTTGCTTGTTTGTTTTTGTGTGCAGGTTTTTGTGATTACATCCTCTGTTTGTACTCTGGAATTCACCCGTATACAACTGTTACTCTGCCCAATTTTTGTGAAGACCTAATACACTTGAAGTTTGGTTCTCTCAAGAGGTCTAGTATTTTTGCTTGTTTGGTTTCAATCTAAGGAATGGGAATTCTATCTTGGCTCATAATGTTAAGTATTGGCTTCTTGTTGGTTAAATGGTTCTTATCCCTAGCTTTTATTTTATGCTTTAGGATAGTCCCTTCTTCTCCTCCCATCTTCTTCAATTTCAAAAATCTTCTTCCTCCCTTTTTTTTTGAAAAAAATCTCTCCTTTTTTTTAAACTTGAAACACTTTTATAATAAACTTGGACTTATGTCCATGTATTTTCAAAACATTTTCATAAATAAACCCCAATCAACTTAATGATACCTTGATATTTTTTGCGAGAAGACTAAAAGTTAATCAATCTCATTTCAAACCATCTTACCATTTTGGCTTTTTATCTTTAAAATTTTTATCCAAAGATTAGACTCTTGTCAATCCTTGTAGTGATGCAAACAAATATACTTATACAATATGTAGTGAAGAGAGATATTTTCCACTTTGGTGTTGAGTGAGGCATTATTGATTTTAAAATCCAAGCCATATCCTCCACTTTAAGATGATGCAAATTCTCCTTTCTCATGGTTGTGGGTAGTAGGTATGTTTTACACACGGACAATGACGATGATGTTTATCTCATAAAATTAACCAACGCACTTGTGTTTCAAATTTTTAAAAGAGGAACTACGTGTACCTTGATCCCCTATTGCACGAAAGATGGTACGTAGGCACTAAAGGTTCGCAACCGCGGAGGGTGCAAAAATTATAAAATAAATATGCTTCTTTCCTCACCTCCACCATCCACTTTTTATATACAACAATTTTTATAGCCAAAATATAAAGATTTTACAAAGAGGCTCCTGCGGAGTAGCGCAGATGTTTAGGGTGCTAATACCTTCCCTTTGCATAACCAACCCCCTTACGTTGAATCTTTCCCCCTCTTTTTGGGTTATTCTCTCTTTTCCCTTTCCTTTGGAAACAATAAAGCGTGGTGGTGATTTTTTATTTTGATTTGTATAAATTCTAGTCAATCCAATGGCTTAGACTTAAACATTTCTACCGCTACAAAAAAATGGCGACTTTACTGGGGAAAGATTGACTTCTTGATGGTCCATCCCTAAGTGGGTTAAGCCTATCTTTGTTTATATCTGTATATGTGATATTACTGTTTTTATGTTATATGTTTTGTCTGGATTTTCCTGGTTTTCAGGGTGCTTGGTGATTACTCATAAGTCCTATACCCGGACTTGGGAAAACTATAAGATAGGATGGGAGGTATAGTCATGTTAACTTTGAGGGAGTAATCCCAAAAAAGGAGGAATGATATCCTCCACTCAGTGGAGGCCCCTTTGATTGTAGTGTCGTTTACCGAGTAATCCGGAAGACGTGCTGCTTTCGACCTGGGAGCCTGCTGAAACTGAGGACTGTAGAATACCAAACTCATCTTGGCCTTTTAGGTGTAGTGCGGAAACTATGACGGAGTTATCCAGAAATTGGTGGCACATGATACTACACTCGGACGAGTCTTTCTTGAGAATATTACTAATTACCGAGTTAATCGGGAAGTTGGTAATATCCGAAGGTAGAATGTAAACTCTGGGAACCTCTAGAACCTTGTTCGAAAGGTGATAACTTTTAGACCAATACCTTATGGGTAGTACCTTCGACCTCATGCTCGTGACGTTGAACCTATGAACCCTATATGTGTGATCTTGTGTGTGATTTCTGCATCATGAATCCATGCACTCATAAGCATCTTTTGGAGAAATCTTATTTCAAGGGATTTTAAAGGTTGACTATTTGTGAATATCTCAGGTACATTTAACCATGGATTCTGGAAAGAGAAAGACCAGGAAATACAGTTTCAAGGATCCCAGGATAGATGAGTTGATCAGTCTAATCCCCGAGATCGAGTGTGCTGCAGACTTTCGGAAGAATTATGGGACCATTATTCCTCTCATGAAGCTGAAGATGAAGGAGGGTATTCTCTCTACCGTGGTCCAATTCTATGATCTGATGTATCATTGCTTTACTTTTCTTGACTATCAGTTGATGCCTACACTGGAGGAGTATTCTTATCTTTTGGATTTACCTGTTACCGGTCGTGTTCCTTTTACTAGTTTGGAGGGTGAGCCAAAACCACATGAGATTGCTGCCTTAATTCACCTGGAGAAGTATGAGGTGGGAGCCCATATGTCTACTAAAGGGGGGACTATAGGATTACCAGCTCAGTTCTTATTGGAGAAAACTCATTTCTTTGCCAGAATGAAGAGTACAGTTGCTTTTGAGGCCATTTTTGCTCTACTTGCTTACTTGTTGTTCTTATTTCCTAATGTGGACAGGTTTGTTGACATTAACGCTATCAGGATCTTCATGATTGGAAACCCAGTTCCTACATTGGTGGGTGCTACTTATTAATCTATCCATCTTCGGAATTCTTATCATGGGGGGATGAATATCAGTTGCACGCCTTTGTTGTACCGGTGGTTTATCTCTCATATGCCTCAGTCTGATGATTTTTTGGATGTCAAGAAGGAACCCTGTTGGGCTCCTAAGATCATGGAACTTACTCACTAGGATATTGATTGGTATCATCGAGTTTACCAGGATATAGAGATTATTGACAGTTGTGGTAGTTTCCCCAATGTACCTCTTCTTGGTACAAAGGGAGGAATTAACTATAACCCTGTTCTTGCACGACGACAGCTTCCGATGAGGGATAAACCGAATAGTATTGGTTTGAGTAGTTTCTTTCTGAAGGAAGGAGAAGACCATAGGGAAGCTAAGGAGCAGATTGCGAAGGCCTGACGTCACATTCATAAGAAAAGTAGGAAGGATTTGGGACCTAGGGGTGCTGTTTCTTTGGAGCCATATCTTTAATGGATCCGATCGAGAGCCATTCAGTTAAAGATGCCGTATACCCAGAAGACACGCATGCCTGATCTATTTGTGAAGACCATTCCTCCCTTATTAGATGATCTGGAAGAGCTACAACTTGCTTTGGTTAGGATGCAACGAGAAAGGGATGCTTGGAAGAACAAGTTCCAAACTTTAGAGAGTTCCTACAGAGCAGACCTGAAGGAGAAAGACGACTTGATTGAGATCCTTGAGAGTCGAGCAGTAGAGTCTATGGAGAGGCAAGGGGATTTATTTTCTCCTAGGACTCAATCAGGTGCTGATCACTCACTTCCTGATTCAGATGATTGGAAGGAGATTTCCATCAGATATACGGAAGAAAATCAGAGGTTGAAGGCTCAGATTTCCAAGCTCACGGGGAAGTGCCAGCGTACAGATTGATCTCCATCAGTTCTTTTTCTCCGGATTTTAGATTTTATTTTCATCTTGTACTTGGGATCATTGAAGCTTGTAATCCATTTTGGAGTTATTATAATAAATTTTTTTCCAGTATTTCAAAAGCGCTATTACTTTGATGATTGCAATATGTCTATAAACTTTAAATCCCTTGAAATGTTAAATAACAAAGTAAAAATAATCATATGCATTGCATATCATGCATCATATTGCACATATTTCTTGCATTTGTTATGCATATCCAGGTGTCTTACCAAGCTTCTTTACTTAGTTCAGCAAGCTGACTCATCACTATAACACTCGGGCTAATTTCAAAAAGAAGATGGATAACTTAGAACAAGAGAATCGCGAGCTGCGCGAGGAAGTTTCTGCTTTGAAGGCCGGCATGGCCAATCTGACTACTCTGATGGAAGCTCTGGTGGTTGCTCAGAATCAGCCACCGAGTGTTCAACCCTAACCAACAAGGGCAAATACTGAAGCTCAGACTGTTCCCGTATCTGCTACTCCGGCTGTTGTTCAAAACAGTATGCTTCAAGGTTATCCATGGGGAATTCCAGATAATTTTTCACCTGAAGGTTTCAATCTTGGTCCTCAAGATACTAAAATGGTTCAGACTATTGTTACTCCAGCACCTCCTGTGGTGCATATTGTTGCTGTTGCGCCTCCTTCGGTGAATATGGCTCTATTTGTTAACGATGATGTGTGTCGTCCTTTACCTCCACCAAGTGAAGACATGGGTCTTTATGACAAAATGAATGATTTTCAAGAGCAGTTTGACAAGATGCAGAGAGAGATGAAGGCCCTCAGGGGGAAAGAGCTATTTGGGCAGAATGTGAATGAGCTATGCTTGTCCCAAATGTTAAGATACCTGCTAAGTTTAAGGTCCCAGAGTTTGAGAAGTATAAGGGCAACACTCGCCCTCGTGCTCATCTGGTGATGTACGTGAGGAGAATGTCTACCCATACTGATGATCAGCGTCTACTAATTCACTTTTTTCAGGGTAGTTTGACTGGTGCTGCATTGAAGTGGTATATGAGTTTGGATATCGCCAATATCCATACTTTTAATGATTTGGAAGAAGCATTCATCAAACAATACAAGTACAACGTGGACATGGCGCCTGACCGTGATCAACTTAGGGCCATGGTTCAGAAAGACAGGGAATCATTCAAAGAGTATGCACAGAGATGGCGTGAGATAGCCGCCCAAGTGATTCTTCCCATGGAAGAGAAGGAGATGACTAAGATTTTCTTAAAGACGCTGGGTGCTTTCTACTACGAAAGGATGGTAGCAAGCGTACCAAGTGACAATACTGAGATGGTAGGAATGGGTATCCGCTTAGAAGAGGCTGTAAGAGAAGGCCGTTTGACGAAGAGTGAAGGATCTGGAGGTGCGAAGAAGCCATCTTATGGGTTTACCAAGAAGAAAGAAGGGGATACAAATGCTATTATACAAGAGAGGAGGGTAAACACTCCTAGAAGGAATTATCAGTGTCATCAGCAAGTCGCCTTAGTTACTCTTGTTATGAATGCTGCTCCGACTACCGTTGCTTATCAGAGACTGTCCCAGCAGGGGAATCAAGGGTATAATCAGACAAGGGAGAGTTATGACCCTATTCCCATGAGCTATACAGAGTTACTACCGGCATTGATTCAGAAAAAGTTGGTCCAGACACGACCACCTCCCGCCATACCGTCACCATTGCGTTGGTATTACAAGGAAAACCAAACATGTGCTTTTCATTAGGGAGCACCAGGGCATAATGTCGAGAATTGTTATCCTTTGAAGACTGAGGTACAGAAATTAGTGAAGTCTGGTGTTCTATCTTTCAAAGACGTGGGACCTAATGTGAAAGATAATCCTCTACCCAAGCATGGGGGAGTAAATGCTGTGAATATGGTGGCCGGGTGTCCAGGCGACTTCCAAATTTTTTATATTAATCTGGTTAGAGGAGATTTAGTGAAAATGCATGCATACCATTGTGAATTTAGCTACTACATGCATGATCATGCCGGTTATGCTATTTGCAGTACAAACATACAGGGTTGCGAGAAGATAAAGGTTGATTTACAAGAGATGATGGATGAGGGCCTCATCCACATAATCAGGCCTAGGGTAGAGTATGAAGAGGAAGTGAACATGGTTTCTGGATGTCCTGGTGAGTTCAGAATTTTTGATGTGGAGTATATGAATGAGGACCTCGTGCAGTTGCATGCTACCTTCTTCCATACGGTTGGTCAGGTCGAACACCAATATAGATCTTGCATAGTTTGTTGTCTAGACCCTAGAGGATGTTCAATCGTGAAGAAGGGTGTTCAGTTGTTGTTAGATAATGGAACTATCAAGATCACAGGTCAGAGGGATGATTACCATGAAGTTAATATGATTGAGGTTTGTTTAACGGAAGAAGAGTCAGAGGAGGAGTATGCCTCCACAGATGAGTATTTCTCTTCAGACGGAGATTTGTTTTTCGGAAATGACTCATTAATGATCGATTGCATTGAAGAAGGGGTAAATGTCATTGTGCCTTATTTTGGTGCACCCGCCCATTTTGAAGTGGAGTATCATAGCAAGCCAGTTGTTACCCCATTGGTAATTAGTTTTCCAGGTCCTATCCCCTACAAATTAGATAAGGTTGTGCCTTACAAATACAACGCTACAATCATGGAGGATGGTGTGGAGGTTCCCATCCATCCAATGCCTGATGTTGGAAATATAGCTGAAAATAGCAGGGTGACCCGTAGCGGTCATGTGTTTGCACCGGTTGTTCGGAGAGATGTTGATGCTGGAAATAAAGTTGCTGAGAATGATGAACCTAAGAAGGCTACGGGAGAGACTAGTAGAGAAAGAAGTAGATGATATTTTGAAGATAATTAAGATGAGCGACTACTGAATTGTAGATCAACTACTGCAGACTCCTTCAAAAATATCCATCTTGGCTTCATTAATGAACTACTCTGCTCATAGAGAATACTTGATGAGGGTACTAGATCAAGATTTTGTGGAGAGTGATATGATAATAGATCAATTCAGCAGCGTAATAGGAAACATTACATCGTGTAATAACTTGAGTTTTTGCGATGATGAATTACCAGATGAAGGGAGGAATCACAACTTGGCCCTCCACATCTCTATGAACTACAAGAATGATTCGCTATCCAATGTGCTAATTGATAATGGATCCGCGTTGAATGTTATACCAAGAAGTACCCTTATGAAGTTGAAATATCAAGGAATGCCTATGCACCCCAGTGGTATCATTGTGAAAGCGTTTGATGGGTCAAGGAAATCTGTCATCGGTGAAGTGGACTTACCTATCCATATAGGACCACATTTGTTTCAGATAACCTTCCAGGTCATAGACATTGTTCCCGCTTACAGATGTTTACTAGGATGGTCGTGGATACATGAAGCAGGGGCTGTCACTTCAACTTTACACCAGAAGCTAAAGTTCGTGCGTGAAGGGAAGGTGGTGATCATAAATGGGGAGTAGACATTGTTGATATCTCATTTGTCCTCTTTCAGTATTGTAGAAGCGGATGAAGCTGCTGTTGGAACCCAGTTCCAAGCCTTATCCATTGATAACATAAGAAGAAATGAGAATTCCATGGTTTCGCTGAAGGATGCGTAGCAGGTTGTGCGTAATGGTCGTAGTGAAGTTTGGGGACAAATTGTGGATCCACCTGTAAACAAGAACAGAACTGGCTTAGGGTTCTCTTCGAATAATGAAAAAGGTAAGGGCATGAAGCCGAAGTCTGCTGCAGGCAGGTATCAAGACATTTTTCGTAGTGGAGGCTATCTTCATCCGACTGTTTCCAGGATTAACGCCATTGTGGAGGATGAAGCAGAGCAGGAAATGCCGAATTATGTGACGCACGAAGTCAGGGTTCAGAACTGGATAACCATTGATGTTCCCTCTTGCATACATGTTTCAAAGTAATTTGATTTGTTAATCTTTCTTTTGAAAAGCTTTCACTTTGCCCAAGGTGGAAATATTAATGTTGTAGGGCTTATCTGTTTGTTGTGACTGTTAAGATCAATAATAAAAGTTGTCTTTGTTTCCCAAATTATGTCTTTATTTTTCCGCTTTTTCTCGGAAAATGGTAATAAAAAAAAAACCCTTTCAAAATAAATAATAACTGAAATTTAATCTGCATGATCACTTGTTATATGTGCCAGTTTCTAAATGCAATCACAAATCATATGTGCATATTAACTAAAAAACCCGTTGAATACAATGACCCTGCACCCTCTCCCAACTTTGAATATCCTGTTTATGGGGCTGAAGAAGAAGATTATGATGAGATTCCAGAAGAGGTCTCACAGTTGCTTGAGCACGAGGAAAATACCATTCAGCCATATAAAGAGCCTTTGGAAGTAATCAATTTGGGTTCAGAAGAAGATCCAAAGGAAGTCAATATTGGAGCATCACTGCATCCTGATGTGAAGAGCAGGTTGATTGAGCTGTTCAAAGAGTATGTGGATATTTTTTCTTGGTCTTACCAAGATATGCCCGGTCTAGATACAAATATTGTCGAGCACCTTTTTCCGTTGAAGCCAGAGTGTCCGCCAATTAAACAAAAGTTGAGAAGAACTCACCCAGATATGGCAGTAAAGATCAAAGAGGAGGTTCTAAAGCAGATTAATGCTGGTTTTCTTGTGACGTCAGTGTATCCTTAATGGATTGACAATATAGTCCCAGTACCGAAAAAATACGGAAAAGTCTGCATGTGCGTAGATTATAGAGATCTAAATAAAGCTATTCCAAAAGATGATTTTTCGTTGCCTCACATCGACATGTTAGTGGATAGCACAACGAAATTCAAAGTATTCTCGTTCATGGACGGATTTTCTGGGTATAATCAAATAAGAATGACTCTAGAGGACATGGAAAAAACAACGTTTATCACACCTTGGGGAACATTCTGTAACAGAGTGATGCCTTTCGGGTTGAAGAACGCTGGTGCGACGTACCAGAGGGCTATGACAACCCTATTCCATGATCTGATGCATAAGGATATTGAAGTATATGTTGATGATATGATTTCCAAATCCCAGACTGAAGAAGGGCATATAGAAGATTTGTTAAAGATGTTTCAGCGTTTGAGGAAGTATCGTCTCCGCTTGAATCCAAATAAATGCACCTTTGGTGTTCGATCAGGGAAATTGTTGGGTTTCATTGTTAGCCAGAAAGGAATTGAAGTTGACCCTGATAAAGTTAAGGAAATTCAAGAAATTCCAGAACCGAGAACTGAAAAGAATGTCAAAGTCTTCCTCGGGCGTTTGAATTATATTTCCATATTCATTTCCCACATGACTGCAACATGTAAACCGATCTTTAATTTGTTAAAGAAAGATCAAGGTTGTGTGTGGACGGATGACTTCCAAAGGGCATTTGAGAGTATTAAGGAATATCTTCTTGAACCTCCTATCTTGCTCCCTCCCGTAGAAGGAAGACCGTTGATTATGTATCTGACAGTGTTAGATAAATCCATGGGTTGTATTCTGGGAAAACAGGATGAAATAGGGAAGAAGGAGTTCGTCATCTATTATCTCAGTAAAAAATTCACTGATTGTGAGTCGCGGTATTCCATGCTGGAAAAAACATGTTGTGCTTTGGCCTGGGTGGCAAAGCATTTGCGAAAGTATATGTTGAATCACACCACTTGGTTGATCTCAAAAATGGACCCAATCAAGTACATTTTTGAAAAACCTGCTCTTACTGGAAGAATTTCCCGCTGGAAGATGTTATTATCTGAATACGATATCGAATACCGCACTCAAAAGGCTATTAAAAGTAGTGTGTTGGTAGATTATCTTGCTCACCGACCAGTGGAGGATCACCAGTTTGTAGAATATGAATTCCCCGATAAGGATGTGATGTTCCTGAAAGTGAAGGATTGTGATGAGTCGTTGCCTAAGGAAGGCCCTGACCCTGAATCTCGTTGGAGTATGATATTTGATGGAGATGTGAATGATTATGGTAAAGGAATTGGTGTTGTGATTGTCACTCCTCATGGATCGCACATTCCTTTTACTCCAAGGTTAACATTCGATTGTACTAATAATATGGCAGAATATGAGGCTTGCATCATGGGTCTCGAAGAAGCTATTGATCTCAGAATTAAAATTCTCGATGTGTATGGTGATTCAACTTTGGTAATAAATCAGATTAAAGGAGAATGGGATACTCGTCACCCCGGCTTGATCCCTTACAAAGATTATGCTAGAAGATTATTACCATTCTTCAATAAAGTTGAATTCCATCACATCCCTAGAGACGAAAATCAAAAGGGGGATGCTCTAGCAACCCTGGCTTCTATGTACCAAGTGAATACTTGGAATGATATACCCCAAATTGCGGTTCGACGGCTGGATAGGCCTGCTCATGTGTTTACAAAAGAGGAGGTAGCAGATAAAAAACCTTGGTATCATGATATCAAGCATTTTCTTCAGACTCAAGAATACTTGATCGGTGCATCAAAGAAAGATAGAAAGACACTGAGAAGATTGGATGGCAGTTTCTTCCTCAATGAAAAGGTGTTATACAAGAGAAATTATGACATGGTCTTGCTTAGATGCGTGGATACACATGCAGCAGACATGTTGATACATGAGATTCATGAAGGTTCATTTGGAACTCATGTCAATAGACATTCAATGGCTAAAAAGATGCTAAGGGCAGGTTACTATTGGTTGACAATGGAATCTGATTGTTATAAGTTTGCAAAGAAGTGTCATAAATGCTAGATTTATATAGACAAGGTCCATGTGCCTCCGACACTTCTCAATGTGATTTCCTCCCCGTGGCCTTTCTCTATGTGGGGTATTGACATGATTGGGATGATAGAACCCAAAGCTTCGAATGGACACCGTTTTATCTTAGTAGCAATTGATTACTTCACCAAGTGGGTGGAGGACGCTTCATATGCCAATGTTACTAAGCAGGTGGTTGTGCGATTCATTAAGAATAACCTTATATGTCGGTATGGTGTGCCAAGCAGATTTATCACTGAAAATGGCTCGAATTTGAACAACAAGATGATGACAGAACTGTGCGAAGAATTCAAGATTATCCATCAAAATTCATCACCATACAGGCCTAAGATGAATGGAGCTGTTGAAGCTGCTAATAAGAATATCAAGAGAATTATCTAGAAAATGGTTGTTACTTATAAGGATTGGAATGAAATGCTTCCTTTTACTCTGCATGGATATCGAACATCTGTCCGCACTTCAACAGGAGCAACCCCGTTCTCCCTGGTGTATGGAATGGAAGTTGTACTCCCTGTCGAGGTAGAGATTCCCTCACTGCATGTGATAATGGAAACCAAGTTGACAGAGGCTGAATGGGTCCAGAACAGGTTTGACTAATTGAATTTGATTGAGGAGAAGAGAATGACAGATTTGTGTCATGGCCAGCTATATCAGAGAAGAATGAAGAAAGCTTTTGATAAAAATGTCAAACCTCGTGAATTCAGAGAAGGCGACCTCGTGCTCAGGAAGATCATGTCTTTTAACACTGATTCTAGGGGCAAGTGGACTCCCAATTTTGAAGGCCCGTATGTTGTCAAGAAATCCTTCTCTGGCGATGCATTAATTCTTGAAACTATAGATGGCGAGGAGTTCCCACGTCCCATGAATGATGACGCAATCAAGAAGTACTTATCCTAAAGAAATAAAAGAACAACTCGCTAAGTTGAAAACCCGAAAGGGCGGCTTAGGCAAAAAGGAGCGTCTCGGTAGGCCGAAAACCCGAAAGGGCGGTCTAGGCAAAAATTAGAGACATAAACAGGATAAAATTCCCGCTAAGTTGAAAACCCGCAAGGGCAGCTTAAGCAAAAGTTAGGGACTTTCTTGGCAAGTAACTACGTCAGACAAGATTTGATCATTGAAGCAACACTTTTCTTGGATCCTCACCAAACTTCAACAGAAGCCGATGCTCAGGATTTCAAAAGTTGTTAGAGGGGATAGTTGTTATTGTATCTCAATGTATCTTTTCCAGTATATATTACCATTTTCTGAACTTTGTAATCTATGGAGTCTCGCCATTCGCAGACTACCATTATATTAATGAAATTTGAGCTTTTACCCAATTCTTTGTACTTCTTATTTTTATTTAGTTTACAAAGACTCCATTTATTATTGATAATAACTTTCAAAGCAAAAAAAGATTAAATAACAAAATTGACTTTTCAAAAAAGGAGATTTTACAATCTACTTTTACTTTGAGATTTATGATGAAACAATGACAACAAAAATGGTGATCCCAGGAATGGACAAACTCCAGTTGCTTTGAGAAGTTTTTGTTCCCCTCGGGAAGGTCTACTCGGGTTGTTTTCGCCTTATTGGGTTTATGGTTCTGGTATCCTCGGTCAAGTTTGGATTCATTTCTCCTCTTTTCAGAGTTTTCATGATGTGAAGTTTCAATCCGCATTTTCTCCAGTGAAGTTTTCGTTTGGCCCGATAGAAGTTCTTTTTTCCAAAGAGATTAGTACCATACCCGCTCTTGAAGAACGTAGGTCCATGTTTTCTCCAAATGAAGGACGTATTGTGAATATGATGTTAACCTCGCTAATAAAGTGAGTCTGATTTCCCCAATGAATGTTCGGATGTTTTGGTGTCAGTCTACTTTGCTTGAGACTGGTTTTGTAATCTCCAGTAGGAATGTTACTTTCGAAAACACTTGTTTCCCTGGTGAAGCCTGAAGAAGGATGTTCTATCCCTATATCCGTATTATTTCATCACTTTGATTTATCTACCTCCGGATCATGTTTCTCCTCAGTAAAGTTAAAGCAGGCAGTAGGTTTTGTTTCCTCAGCTGGCCTATACCTTGCTTGGAATGATCATCCTAGATGAAGTTTAGCCGATTGTTGTTAGTGCCTGAGGCAGTTTTACCTGGTTGTTCCTAATGTTGTATATCTGTTGTGTCAACATACGCACGATAACACTCATACATTCATGCATACATCATGCATAGCTAAAATTGGCAAGTCATTGTTCATTGACATTTGTTAATATTTTTGTTGACATATTACCTTGTTTTGCATATTTACGTTATCCTCTCTTCAACAGAGTGTTGGTCCTAAGCAGAAAGCGTATATTCTTTCAATGTCCCCACTGAGTTGTCCCTCATGGAAGGTTTTTGCTTTAGCCTTCCGGTACAGCTCCTGTTTGGTTGGATTTGGTTTTCCCTCTTGAGTTTATTTCTCAAAGGATGTATTATGGTTGACTGTTTCATTCCAGTTTATTTCTAGTTTGAATCTGTGGTTCCACGGCAATGTTATTTACTTTGGATTTCTGAAAACTCTAGATTTTGGTTGGTGCATTTATTTTGCACGAGAAGACTTTATCCCCTCAGCAAGAATATCATGGCATCTCCCCTGGAAGTCATACCTCCTTCCCAAAAAGCCATTTCTTTTTGCAATCTTCCATGATAACAAGTAGCAAATCTCTTTATTTGAGACAACTGATATGTTATCCTTTTCCAGGAAGAGCGCCTTGGTTAAAGAAGAAGTTGAGACCCGTTCTAGGTGAAACACCATAATCTTGGGGAAACTTGTTATCTTTTTGCTACCCTCAGTGAACGTTGATAGTTCATCGTTAGTGAACAGCGGTGCTATGATATATTCTCTTTCTACCTTCAGTGAAAGTTGGTAGACCATCGGAAGTGAACGTTGATGTTTGTTATCTTTTTGCTACCCTTAGTGAATGTTGGTAGTTCATCATCAGTGAACGGCGGTGATATGATATATTCTCTTTCTACCTTCAGTGAAAGTTGGTAGACCATCGACAGTGAACGTCGATGTTTATTATCTTTTTTCTACCCTCAGTGAACGTTGGTAGTTCATCGTCAGTGAATGGCGGTGATATGATATATTCTCTTTCTACCTTTAGTGAAAGTTGGTAGACCAACGACAATGAACGTTGATGTTTGTTATCTTTTTGCTACCCTCAGTGAATGTTGGTAGTTCATCATCAGTGAACGACGGTGATATGATATTCTCTTTCTACCTTCAGTGAAAGTTGGTAGACCATCAGTAGTGAATGTCGATGTTTATTATCTTTTTGCTACCCTCAGTGAACGTTGGTAGTTCATCGTCAGTGAACGACTGTGCTATGATATATTCTCTTTCTACCTTCAGTGAAAGTTGGTAGACCATCGGCAGTGAACGTCGATGTTTGTTATATTTTTGCTACCCTCAGTGAACGTTGGTAGTTCATCGTCAGTGAACGGCGATGATATGATACTCTCTTTCTACCTTCAATGAAAGTTGGTAGACCATTGGCAGTGAACGTCGATGTTTATTATCTTTTTTCTACCCTCGGCGAACGTTGGTAGTTCATCATCAATGAACGGCGGTGCTATGATACATTCTCTTTCTACCTTCAGTGAAAGTTGGTAGACCATCGACAGTGAGCGTCGATGTTTGTTATCTTTTTTCTACCCTCAGTGAACGTTGGTAGTTCATCGTTAGTGAACAACGGTGATATGATATTCTCTTTCTACCTTCAGTGAAAGTTGGTAGACCATCGGCAATGAACGTTGATATTTATTATCTTTTTGCTACCCTCAGTGAATGTTGGTAGTTCTTCATCAGTGAATGGTGGTGCTATGATATTTTCTCTTTCTACCTTCAGTGAAAGTTGGTAGACCATCGACAGTGAACGTCTATGTTTGTTATCTTTCTTTCTGCCTTCAGTAAACGTTGGTAGCTTCGCCTTTGGTAGAAGTTGGTGTATCCTTTGACCATTCTACCATCCTCTTTGATTCAGGTCTTTTGGTCTACCAGTGATTTATTTTCCTGGTGGTTTTGCTCCTTTGTTTCTTTATTATTGTTGCATCCCCAGTGATACTTTGCCTCTCTTTGGTCCTGTTCATATGCATTCATATGCATAAGCATTTTCATGGCATTTTAGGGCCAAAAATAGGGTTTGTTTTATATTTAAGTATCTTCGATCACGTCTACACGAAGATTTTTAACCTTTGTATCTCCGGATAGAAGAAACTTAAATAAGGGCAGCTGTTGTACCCCAATTTTTGCCCCTAAGATCCATTCATCATACCATGTTGGTTTATTCACAACAAGATTCTAGGATTCTTGGTTCCCCTCCCTAATTTGAGTTTTGCTCCTTTTGAGGGATTACCAATCACCTTGACTTATGTTCCTTTTATGATCATGAATATTGTTTTGAGTTCTTTATTTAACTAATAAAATGCAATGTTGGCTTGTCTTTCTTGTTATCCATGTAGGTAAGGGCAATGAGATTTAACAAGTTACTCCATGGGTTCATGAGTTTATTTCCATGCCCTAGTCAATAAAGCTTAAGAAGTTAAAACATCACCATTGGATTGGTTTTGGAAGGATTGACATGGCAAGGTTGCTTTGGTTCATCACATTTCAGGTTATTAGATTTGACTCAAAAGTACAAGGGGTTTTGATTGGAGAAGTTGTCATGTTTGGACAAGGTTTTGTTCCCATTAGTCACAAGAGCATATTTCTCTCAAATTTCAAGATATGGAAGTGGTTTTGGTAGCTATGAATCCTCATTATCATCCTAAATAACTTCTATTCACAAAGAAAGAATATTGGTACAAGAAGTTTGTTCAAGCTTGTCAAAGTTCTTCAAAGCATTTTCTTGATCTAAGAGCTAGGGTTTTAAACTTCAAAGGAGCATATCTTGCTCACCTTTTGGTATTTTTGAATGATTCCAAAGACATACTTCTCTTCAAAGGGTTATCAACAAATCACTTCAAAATTTCCAAATAGTTTTCATGTGGAAGAAACTTGGTGAAGAAGAAAGATTTCAAGTCCTCCAGATGAATCCCCAATTTTCCATGTGTGACTTCAAATGATCATAACTTGGTTAATTTTTATCACCTTGAGCCCATTATTTTTCCAAAATGATCTTGAGGATGTGAACTTTATGCCTTCTTTTATGTGCAAAGTGGGAAAATAAATGGAAGTTGCCTTAAAGATGCAAAAGATTATAGGTCATTTCATGAAATTTGGCCAACTTCAACAAGTCATAACTTTCTCAAATTTTGGAGATTTTGAATGATTCAAGTTTCAAAACGTCATTCAAGATATCTACTTCATGCCATATTTTTTGATCAAGAGAAAATTCCAAGTGGAAGGCCATGTTTGGATACAAGACATTATAGGACATTTTTTGATCAAGAGCAAATTCCAAGTGGAAGTCAACCCTTTTTCTTCAAATTTGACTCAATATAACTTTCATCTCAAGCATCCATTTAACTCCATTATTTTTCCATTTCAAAGCTTGTAACCTCATCTTTCTAAAGCATCAAGAATCATGTCTTAAGACCCCTTGAGCTGAGAATGCCATAGTTTCAAAAATGGTAACTTGGAACTGAAGTTTCCTTGCAATTCATAATTTGAATTTCATGTTACAACCTTTAAACCTCAAATTAACACGCGTTTTGGGTCTAAACATGATTAGGCAACTTTCCCAAGTTGATTAGTGCATCAAAACGCAAGAATTGGATGAGTTTTGGTAAAGTTTGGATCACACTTCACTCATGCATCAGGTTTGCACGAATTCCCTCCAAAACGTATCATTCACTCTTCCTTTTGATCCCATTCGCTTCTCCTATAAATACATGAACTATCCTGTTCATTTTCCCAAGCTTGGATAGCTAGAATCACCCTACCAAACATGCTCCATAACTCAATTTTCTGTAACTTCAAAATCCATTCTCGAGCCTTTTACAATCCAATTTTTCCATCAATTCACCTTCCTTGATCTTCCCTGAAGCTAACCACATAATTACATTCAAGAATCGTGCCCTATACTGCTTTATAGAAGTCCTGTTTCAGAGCTCTGCAACTCAACTTCAATAGGTAGATTCCTTCATCAATTCTTCAAAACACTGATATCATTGTGTTGCTCTCATTGCCTTGGTTCTAGTCGCAACACTTACCTTTTACTGAAAACACATTTTGACCATGAAATTTCAAATACCTTTTCAAAACTTTCCTTCCAAATTGCTTGAGCTACAATTTATATAAATTTGGCGCGAGGGTGTGGTTGTCTTCGTCTTGAAGAGACGAAGCGAATGGCATAGGTCTGAGCTTCTGATTTTATAGTTTAAGAGACCTGTAATTCGTGATGGCTGGAGGTTGAAGATGACCAATGTGTCATCTTCCAACCAAAGAAGGCGTGTCGTCTGTATTTTTCAAATCCTGATTTAATTAATGATTATGTACAATATTCACTAATGACCATGATATGCACAGCGCGTCAGATCCCTTAGATTTGATTACTAACGCGTTTTGACTCTCATCCAATGGTCCACATATTTTACTTTTATTTTCTTTTTCTGATTTTTATATTTTAATTGTTTTAAATTTCAAAAAATCATAGAAAATTCATTTTTAGTCCAAAAAATCTGAAAAAATTATGAAAAATATTTTTGATTATTCTCTTTCTGATTTTAATTTTTTCACAATTTAATTTTGTGTTTTGGTATTTTTTATAAATTTTGCACTTATTTGATTTGTTTTAAATGTTTAAAAATACTTTTATAAATTTTAAAATTCTGAAAAAATTATGGAATGATCCAATGATATTGTGACAAATATTAGTGACCTTATTTTATACTTGTTTCGGACTTTATTATTTGTTACCATTTTTTCGTTTATTTTACCCATTTATTTTAATTTTAAAAATAGTTTCTGACTTTAAAAAATTACCATAAAATTTGTAAAATTATTTGAGCCTTTTTTTGATTTTTCTATGGTCTTACTTTTTATTTCTTGATTAATTTGAACATAGTTGATATTTTTCTCTTTATTTTCTATTTTTAAACATTATTTTTAAACCCTTTTATGTATATTAAAATGTGATATTATTTTGTGACTATTTTCTGGCTGATCTTGGGTTAGATTTTGGATCATCAACTTTATTAACATCATTGTATCCATGGTGTTGAGTTTAACTCCATAAAAATGGATGAATGATTTTAATAATAGTTTGATTAAAATTTAATTCAAATGTGGTTTGTATATTTTTTTCCCATCCCTCTTCATCCCATCCCCTTCTTATTGCACTAGATGTTGTTGGAGCAAGATCTCTATATCATGTCTCAAAACAAATGGTGCATAGATTGCTATTTACCGGCCTCAAAATAGGTGTGACTTCTATATAAGTCCACTTACGATTGCTTAACATAGCGCTAAATTTTGTCCTGATTCGAATAAATGATCATTTGTGGCCCAAACTTATGATTGCAAGCCCAAGTATGTTAATTTGATCTCTATGATCCAATAACCTTGAGATTCATTATGTGGAGGCTTTGGTTATACTAATCCTCTAATGGATCTACAACACCTTTAGTTAACACAGATCACTTAAACATCGTTGATCATTAAATGGTACTTATGAGAATTCCAAATGGATGATATACTTGACAAAAAGCAAATGCAACTTGTGTGGAGGCTTTGGTTCTACCAATCCTCTAATGAGTTCCAAATACAAGCTTTAAGATGGTCATCCAACTAACCACTAACTATTGACTTGTTTTACCTTATGCTTTCATTCTTTTTTATGCTTTATGTACCATTTACTTTTAGCATTTACATTTCATGTCATTTTCATCTTTGCTCATTTGAGCATTTACTTTCTTGCCATTTTTACTTTTCTCACTTGAGCTTTTCTTTTCCTTTCTTAAGATACTTAATAATCAACATAAACCCTAAAAAATATTTAATGGTACTTGGACTATTTGGTTACTATCCTTGGCATTATGGAGCATGGGACTTTTCTTGGACTTGGAATTATAAACCTTGGCCTATATTGTAGACTTTGTGACCTTATCTGATTATTTTTTCTGGAGTTCTTGAGGTTCACCTCAAGACATTGGGTTGCTTGTTTGTTTTTGTGTGCAGGTTTTTGTGATTACATCCTCTGTTTGTAATCTGGAATTCACCCGTATACAGCTGTTACTCTGCCCAATTTTTGTGAAGACTTAATACACTTGAAGTTTGGTTCTCTCAAGAGGTCTAGTATTTTTGCGTTCTTGGTTCAATCCAAGGAATGGGAATTCTATCTTGGCTCATAATGTCAAGTATTGGCTTCTTGTTGGTTAGATGGTTCTTATCCCTAGCTTTTATTTTATGCTTTAGGATATTCCCTTTTTCTCCTCCCATCTTCTTCAATTTCAAAAATCTTCTTCCTCCTTTTTTTTTTGAAAAAAACTCTTCTTGTTTTTGAACTTGAACCACTTTTATAATAAACTTGGACTTATGTCCATGTATTTTCAAAACATTTTCATAAATAAACCCCAATCAACTTAATGATACCTTGTCATTTTTTGTGAGAAGACTAAAAGTCAATCGATCTCATTTCAAACCATCTTGCCATTTTGGCTTTTTATCTTTAAAATTTTCTCAAAAAATTAGACTCTTGTCAATCCTTGTAGTGATGCAAACAACTATACTTCTACAATATGTAGTGAAGAGAGATATTTTCCACTTAGGTGTTGAGTGAGGCATTGTTGATTTTAAAATCCAATTCATATCCTCCACTTTGAGATGATGCAAATTCTCCTTTCTCATGGTTGTGGGTAGTAGGTATGTTTTCCACGCGGACAATGACGATGATGTTTATCTCATAAAATTAACCAACGCACTTGTGTTTCAAATTTTTAAAAGAGGAACTACGTGTACCCTGATCCCCTATTGCACGAAAGGTGGTACATAGGCACTAAAGTTTTGCAACCGTGGCGGGTGCAAAAATTATAAAATAAATACGCTTCTTTCCTCACCTCCACCATCCACTTTTTATATACAACAGGTCTTATAGTCAAAATATACAGATTTTACAAAGAGGCTCCTACGGAGTACCGCAAATGTTTAGGGTGCTAATACCTTCCATTTGCAAAACCAACCCCCTTACCTTGAATCTTTCCCCCACTTTTTGGGTTATTCACTCTTTTCCCATTCCTTTGGAAACAATAAAGCACGGTGGAAATTTTTATTTTGATTTGTATATAGTCTAGTCAATCCAATGGATTAGTCTTAAACATTTCTACCGCTGCACATATCAAAAGAGAAACATCATTTTATGCAAGACAAAGCAAACTCTGAAAGAAGCACTCCAAGGAAAACTCTGATGGAAAAGCAATACTAAGCAAACTCTGATTACACTAGCTAAAGTGAAGATCTGAAAAGAAGCACGCTGAAAGCAACATATGATAAGGCAACGCTGCAAGAAAACTCTTAAAATTCCAGAGACAAGTTCTGACAGTACCGTTGGTTTAAATTCTAAGATGGCTAACGCACTCAAGTGGTACTACGCACGAGAACATTGGAAACATAAAGACCAAGCCAGCATGCTTCATTAATGCAAACACTCTCTTCAAGGCAATAATGGTCAAGACTGAAAGCTATATATAGAAGATCTTTTGTTTCAAAGAAAGGTTACTGATCCATGAGAAACAACCTTATGCTCACTGTTTTCATACTTGTAAACCAATATTGTGTAGTGGGTAGATCTAAAGCATTGGGAAAAAATCTTAGTGATAAATCACAGATTGTGATAAAGCTTATTAGAAGCATTCTGTTTCACTAATATTAAGAGATAATTTTGTAAGTGTTCCTTGAGAGACCAGTTGGGTCGGATTTCTCAAGAGGGCTAGGACTAGTTGAGTCTTAGAGGTGTTAGTCACTTGCAGTTGTCTTGTGCATTATATTGTTAGTCACAACAGTTTGGTTGTGCATTTTTAATCAGTTTGATTATAGTGGATTAAGTCCTTGTTGAGAGAGGCGAAATCACCTTGGCAGGTGGACTGGAGTAGTTTTAGTTTCAAATGAACCAAGATAAAAATACTTGTATCCTTCCATTAGTATTGCGCGAGAAAAAGGAAAAACTTATTCAACCCCCCCCCCCCCCCCCCCCTACCTCTAAGTGTTTTCTCACTCTTCAGAGGGAAGGACTCCAACTTGGATTATCAACAAGAATGCAACATAACTCCCTTTAGTGGAAACGAATCACATGGTTTCAATCAATATCATGGAAGTAGGAGAATTATATCTCAACTATGGATATAACTCATGTATATTCTTTTATGAAAGAGTTTTAAATGGAAAAGCCAAAATGGAAAAAATGATTTGTGTGAGGTTGATGTTTTTTAGTCTTTTGAAATTGTTTTGACATGCTTAACTATATTGAAGTATTTGATTAAAAAAGAAAGTTTAAAAAATTCAATGACACAAAGTCAAGGTTTTTATATGAAAGTGGTTCAAGTTTAAAAATTGATTTTTTGGGTTAAAATGTTTTAGAGTACATGAGAATACATATAGTAAACACCAACAATTATAAGGATAACACACAAGGGAAAACACACAAGGCAAAACATATGCACATGACTACAAAGTCATCAAAAACTATCATCTTTCCTTGGTCTTACAAACATTAACACAATAAAGTATAGACATTAATCGCTAAAAAAGGAAAAAAAACACATCACAAACGAGAGGGTAATGTCACAAAGTAGCATGGCTTTTAAAAGAGTCATTTAAGAAAAATGTTCCCTAAAGTTTTAAAGAAAACACTAAGACTTTAATCAAACTAAAAACAAAGAAACTATTTTTTTGGTATTTTTAATTAATTAATATGTTAAACAAAGATATAAAATAAAATCAAAGTTTTGAACAAATAAAAATAAAATGCTTTTGGCGTTTTAATATGTTAAAAGAACAACAGAAGACATGGGTTTCCACTATATAAAAATAGTCAAAAACAAAAATACTTCTTGATTTTTATCATGGATTAACAAAATATTGACAAATAAAGAGGTATGCAAAAAAAATCAAGCCAAAAGATGTTGATTTTCTCACACAAAGTTAAGTGGAAAGTTTAAGAAAAAAGTTGTTGGAAGCAAATGAAAAAACAAGTGATAAAAGAAAAACGAATCAAGAAACTACTTAAAAGAAAACATGTTCAAAAATCAAGCAAATAAAGTAAAGATGGTGTATCTTTGGATTAAAATGAGTTTGTGACTTGGAGAAAAAATGAGCTTTGTGCAAGGTGATAAGTTGGAGAATTGGTGTTTTGGTATGTGTGAGATAATGATCTTTTACGTTTGAATGATAAAGAATCTTGTTAGCTTCTTTCTCAAGAATGATTCATCCCTTTTTTCCTCTCTTTTTCCTTATCCCAACTGCAAAATTTCCCCCTTTTTTTCTTGAAGAGGGAACTTGTATTTATATGCAAAGAGTAGTGGTGAAGAGTCATCACCTTTGTGTCATATATTAATATTCTTTCCTTCTTTAAAATGAGTCCTCAACCGACCATCAAGATGAAGATAAGATTTTATGGGTCAATAGACTTTATATCAAATCATTGGTAAAGTGATGACATCATTTATACTTGAAAATAGTGAAATTTATCTTTTAGTGAAACGAGTCCTCTAGATTCCTTAGTATGGTCAAGTCCTCTAGTTACTTTTTCTTGGGTAATGATATCATTATTACATCATGTTGATGATGTCATGATGACATCATATTGATGATATCATGATGATATAATGTTGATGATGTCATGATGATGTCATATTTTTGTCTTCTTGTGGAGAAGAGTCCTCTAGTAAACAAGAGTCCTCCACCTTTTGTCTTTTTTGTGAAGAAGAGTCCTCTGGTAAACATGAGTTCTCAAGATACTTTGAAGCTTTTTTTTTGCTTGATTTTCCTGGGTGATGAAGATGATGATTGCTTGATCATCATTGATGCATGAGGAGCTTGAATTCCTTAAGATTATTGATTTGTTAATCTCTTGAACTCTTATGTTGCTTAAACAACAAACAAGTAGAGCATATGGTGTATTTTTACAATTTTAGTGATGCAAACATGAATGTGATGATCTTATGATGTTATGCAAGGATGCAAAAGGAGGTGGGATCCTCTAGTTAATTTTTCTTGGGTAATAATGTCATCATGAGATCATGTTGATGATGTCATGATGACATCATGTTGATGATGTCATGATGATATCATATTGATGATGTCATGATGATGTCATATTTTTTCTTCTTGTGGATAAGAGTCCTTTAGTAAACACGAGTCCTCCACCTTTTGTTTTTTTTGTGAAAAAGAGTCCTCTGATAAGCATGAGTCCTCAAGATACGTTGAAGCATTTTTTTCTTGATTTTCCTGGGCAATGAAGATGATGATTACTTGATCATCATTGATGTATGAGGAGCTTGAATCCCTAAAGATTATTTATTTGTCGATCTCTTGAACTCCTATCTTGCTTAAACAACAAACAAGTAGAGCATATGGTGTATTTCTACAAGGTTAATAATGCAAACATGAATGAGATGATCTTATGATGTTATGCCCTGATGTAAAAAGAGGTGGGATCTTAGATAAAAAATTGGGGTGTGACAGCTTCCTCTATTTATGTTTCTTCTATCTGGAGATATGAAGATTGAAATATTCGTCTCGGCGAGATGGAGATGCTTAAATATAGAATACAGAATTTTCGGCCCTAAGATACCACAATGATTCTTATGATATGATGTGAATGCAATACTCTGAATTTTATGGGGAATGATACCACAAGAGACAAACAATTGCTCGAGAAAACCAAGCAAAAGGTAAAGGAAACTCCACAAAGGAAGAGATTTCAATTCCACTGAGGAAAAGACAACAAACTTCAAATGGGAGACTCTTATTGGGGAATTACTTTGAGAGAAAAGAAATCATTGACTCTATCAAGGAAAGTTCCCTGCATAGGCAGTGAAAAGGTAAATGGATTTTGACTCGTGGATGATGGTTAATTTCCAACTTAGGATCAAAGGTTAAAAAAACAAGACACACTGACTTTTATTAGAGATGAACTACCGACTTTTATTGAAGGCAGAGAATCAAAATATGCACCAACTTTTATTGAAGATGAACAACCGAATTTTACTGAAGGTAGAGAAACAAAAGATGCACTGACTTTTATTGAAGGTGAACTACCAAATTTTACTGAAAGTAGAAAAAATGGTAATAATAAACCTCCCCACGATGAACGGGGCTCAGTTTCTTCTTAATCAAGTCTTGTACTTGAAAAGGATAATCATAAACCTCCCTACGATGAACGAGTCTCAGTGTCTTCTTTATCAAGTCTTCTACTTGAATAAGATAATAATAAAACTCCCCACGGGGAACTGGTCTCAGTTTCTTCTTAATCAAGTCTTCTACTTGAACAAGATAATAATAAACCTCCCCACGATAAACGAGTCTCAGTTTCTTCGTTATCAAGTCTTCTACTTGAACGAGATGATAATAAACCTCCCCACGGCGAACGAGTCTCAGTTTCTTCTTAATCAAGTCTTCTAATTGAACAGGATAATAATAAACCTCCCCATAGTGAACGTGTCTTAGCTTCTTCTTTATCAAGTCTTCTACTTGAACGGGATAATAATAATAATCCTCCCCACAGAGAACGGGTCTCAGTTTCTTAATTAATTCTTCTACTTGAACATGATAATAATAAACCTTCCCATGGAGAATGAGTCTCAGTTTCTTCTTTATCAAGTCTTCTATTTGAACAGAATAATAATAAACCTCTCTACGACGAACGGGTATCAGTTTCTTCTTTATCAAGTCTTCTACTTGAACAGGATAATAATAAACCTCCCCACGGTGAATGGGTCTCAGTTTATTCTTAATCAAGTCTTCCACTTGATAAGGGTAATAAAATATAAGCTATCTCCACTAAAGGAACCAGCACTTTAAGATTTTCCTAAGAAACTTCTTTGCAAAACTTTTCCAAAGAGGTGCCATTTGTTGTAAGGTAAAAGTATGCTGGGAACACACAAGCTGCTCCAAGATGGAGGCTTCCACTTGCTGTCAAGCAAAATATTTCAAGAGAGTGTTGTAAAACACTGTTGGTGATGATAATAAATAACTTTATCGGAGATCTCCAAACGAGATGTGGGCTGGTATCTTGCAAAATATATTTCTTAAATAAAGAGAAAACCGTCTGTAAGGATCTTCACCAAACTTATTTGTCAGAACTTTTCAGAGAGATACCATTTGATGGAAAATTAGATTTAATATGTTTGATAACTTTATTGGCGATAAAAAAAATTCCCATGAAGACACTGCCATTTGTCATAAAAGGGGAAATCCAGAAATAATCAAGCTGCTCAAAATAAAGAGTCTGCCACTTGTTATCAGGTAGAGTTTCCAAGAGAGTGTTGCAACAACACTACTGGGAAACAAAGCTCATCTTTAATGGGGAACCATAAATAGATTCTTTCTGAGGAGAGAAAGTATTTAAAGGTGAAAAATAAATGCACTCTGAATCTAGGTTTCACAACCTAGAGAAATCAGCAAGGCAACATCTGCAAGGGACAAAGCTCAATCCAAGAACAAACTGGAGAGAGGTAGTCAAACAAGACCCTATCAAATGAGGAATAAACTCAATTGAGACTTATCCTATCTTGAGATGGAAGGGAAAGGTAAAACAACAACTCTTTCACGAGGAATAAACTCAATGGGGAATTAGAAATGATGTAAATTTTCTGCTTAAGTTGACACTCTATTGGAAAGAAGAAATACGCTACTTGGGGATAAACACAACCAAAGTAGATGGACCCAGAAACATCGAGAAATATGAATGTGCATGAATGATGTAAGTATGAATGAATCAATGAATGTCATGTATACGCTGACAAAACAGTCCAAAACAAATAAACTTAGAGATGTTCAAACATCACAGTATAATCAGATACTTGGCTAATCTCAACAAGATGGAAATATCACTGGGGATAAGACAAAAACCATCAACTGAGTAAAGTCTTGCTATAAGGCTCAAATATCTCTAGGGAGACGAAGATACTTCTTGGGAGAAAACCTGCAGTCCAATCTTCTAACGTTAATAATCCATTGAAAGCATAACAACACGAACTCCACTTCTGTTGGGGAGAAAGAACCTTTCTCACTTGGAGATACCTGAATCAAGACTTAATTGGGATTACTGGGGAACACCTCCATATGATAACATGTGCAAAGTAGATCACCTATCTTGAAAAATCTGGATTGCCCTTGGAACTAATTTTGGATGCCCAAGTTACATGGTTCATGAGAAGAAATCATCTCAAGAGAATTTTACAGAAACCTGACATCCAAAATGCCCTAGTGTCTTAAAACTCTTGGAGAGATTAGTTGAATCTCGACGTGACTACCCCAGATTGACTATATTCGGCACAACAGAGTCTTCAACTTTTCCCCTTGAGGGTAATCAAATTGTGAAGGCATCAACTGGGAAAGCAACCTTCTCATGCTTAAGGTCTTCATGCGACATTCCCCTAAATATGATCATTCTTTGAAATGATTCGCCAATTACTCAATAGAGTTCCAGGCCTCAAAATGATTAAGCTCATCACGGGTGCTTATATGTAAGCTTCCTTCATATTAAGCAAATGTTTTACAAGTAGAAAAGATTTATTCTAAGAATGAAATTTTTAATGCAACAGTTATGTAAGTCTTGAATATTTTATCGAGAAGATGTCGTGAAGTTTTGTGAGCAAATCACTAGCTAGGAAGTGACATTGATTTTTTGAATCAAAGATAACAAAAGCATATGATACCAACACAAATATTTAGCAAAACTCGTGGGAGTCAGAAAACGCTATCTCATTGAAGTATGTTTTCAAAATAAACCGTGCTTCAATTAGGTCTTTTGATGGTTGTAATGTGGTATGTTTCATGGTTTTCAGAAGAAGAAAAATTTAAGGCTCAAAGTTTATCGGTGCCCACCCATTCTTTGTGATGTTCTCCAGTCCTATATTTAGTTAATTCCACATGAATATTCATGTTTAGAAAGGACTTTTGTGGTGGTTAAAGAAACCAATGAGGCTTTCAAAATAGCAGTCACCTTTTATGTCTTTGTGTTTAAAGTCACACGAATTTGTTCTTTGTTGATGACTTTTCTTTGTAGTCTCTTCCTTGTAATATTTTGTTTTGTTTTTTGTTTTTTTATTTTCCTAACTTTTGCCTAAAATATTTTTTGAATTGATAGTCCAGCGGGGATGCCCTAATTTTTGCCTAAGTCACTTGACTTAGCGGGCCCATTTTTTTATTTGACCAAATCGTGCGACGTTGAATTGTCTTGACCTGTCGAGAGGGTTGTGACTTCCTCATTCCTTGATGGGTGAGGGACAACCATTGTGGTTTCATGTCTTATGACCTCATGATATGTGAAGGATGACCATCGTGATTGATTTTCAGAAGTGAATTCCTTTTGAAATTTGAATACTCGGTCAAATTAACTGAAGACCACCTTGCCCCAGGTTAACTGTGAGAAATTTTTTGTATAGAAAAGAAACTCCTACTTCAAGGCTCAAAAGGGTTAACAAATGATTATCTTCCTTATATCTTCTGTGTTTGGGGATTTGAAATAATGACTTTACATCATCACTAAGATTCTATTCAAAATCATATAACCAGAAATTTTGCTATTTTCGCTTCATCATCCTCGCTCCAATTTATCCCTAAGCAAGAGAATTGGCAACAAGTTGGTATCATAATACAGAAAAGAAATTTAAAATTGAAAACAAATACGAGTGAAACGAATGGATTTATTCAAGACAAACATAATAATTGTATTAAGATAATCATTCAAATGCAAACAAGTTCTTACATGAGAAAACAAATACATTAACAAACACGAAAGATTACAAAATGAAAAGCATAAATGAGATAATATTTTGAGAAGGCTCTCTCCATTTGGACTTGTGCGTAAGGAACACTCTTAACCTCTAAGACATCTTCTTTTAGAAAAGCTCCCACGTTTACCTTTTCATAGAAATCGTTATGTGTATTGATGATTACCTTCTCATGAAAGAAAGACTTCAGGGTTTTTGTGAAGACCTATTATGTCTCTTCTTCCTTCATAGGAGAATTGACTTGGGTGAAAACTAGAGTTTTAACCAAACCAGTTAGATGCTCCATACCAGCTTTCAAAGTAGTCATCTCTTTGCGGAGTTCATAAATCTCTTGCTTGATATTTTCCATCTTTCTCTTAACGCGGGTGTTGTACTTGTGAGACCAAAGGAAAAAATAAAACCCCAGAATGACTTTCGAAAGGGAAACAAAAATGTAGAGTGATGCATGATATTTAAATGTAAAGGAGTTTTTTTTACTTTCAAGGACTTTAAAATATTGACTTTGTAAACATCAAAGTATGAAAATAGAAATTGAATTCTAGATTGGATCAAAGCGTTGATCAAGTTATCATCAAAATCAATCATCCATTTTGGTGGATTAAGGTTTTCACCCCATCAACACCCAAGATCCATTGAATTTGATGAAACTTATGATGTTTACAAAGAAAGACCCCTAAATTCCTTGAAAACCAAGTGAAAAATAGTTTCATGGATGCATGAGTGCATGGTTATGCAACAATCACAAACAAGATCTCAAACAAAGGGGGTTCATAGGTTTGACATCACGAGCATGGAGTCAAAGGTACTACCCACAAGGTATGGACTAAAGGTTTAATCACCTGTAGATCAAGGTTCTAATAAATCTCAGAGTCTACATTCCTCTTTCGGATATTACTGGTCTACCGACTGCTCAGGAACCAATAATATATTCAAGAGAAACTCGTTTGAGTGCAATATCATGTATCAACTATTTCAGGACTGCTCCAGGATAGTCGTTGCACTACATCCTAAAAGGCCAAGATGGGTTAAAGGTCTTACAGCCTCTCATCTTCTCGGGCTCCCAGGTCGAAAGGTGATAATGTCGCACAATTGGCTTGTTTAACATTACCACCCATAAAGGGGCCTCCACTGAGCGAAGGATCTCATGCCAACATGCTTAGGACTGCTTCAGACATGTCAACATGACTATACCCCCTCCTAATCTTAAGTGTAACTTAGTCCGGGTATAGGACTTGTCCTTTGCAATTATCATCAACACCCAAAGAACCATAAAATATCACATATATTAAGCAAACAAGTAATAATAACTAAAAAACATATATAACAAATTAGGTTTAAACTACTTAGAGATCTCCCCCCAGTGAAGTTGCCATTTTTGTCGCGGTGAAAATCGGAGACCAAGCTATTGATTAAATTTGACCCATGTGATTTATAAAAGATCACCACCAAACTTTATTGTTTCCAAGGAAAAGGAAAAAGATCGAAACCCTATTGTTTAAACATGCAATGTAAGAAGTAAAGACTAAAAGTAAAGCATAAGGAAGATATCTAAGATACGGGGGTTTGTTATACAAAGGGAAGATATTATCACCCTATATATCTATAGTGATCTATAGGAACCTCTTGTTATACATGTGCCTTTTTTTGCTGAAAAGTTTGTTTGCTAAAAGTTTGGAGGAGATTTGAAGAGAAAGTGATTTATTATTAATTTTGTTTAGAAAGACATAATCTTATACCTACGTACCAATTAAGGGTCAAAACCTCGTAGTTCATGGTAAAAAATAAAAAAATGGTGTTTTTTATTGTTTTTAGGAGAAGATACAAGTTGTCATCTTAAGGAATATAAATCAACCAACATCCATGAGTATGAAAAGATTGATCTTTTACATCATCTTAGAGGGAAGGGATTTGTAACACCCTATTTCCTCGTCGGTAATGTATATAAAATTAGAGTAAATTAATTTTTAAAATACAACATCAAAATAGGATGTCACATACTTCGTAAATCACACATGCTCAATAATTAGGATACGCAACACAAGTAACATTTTCACAAGTCTTAACTCTAGTGCATTTATTCACAACAGAAAGAAACCTCAACAAAAAATCATTATTAATCCTCCAACAAGAGTCATATTTATCATCTTCCAAAAACCAACATAGTTAAAAATTAAACTCAAACCACAGAGTTATACAAAGTTTACTCCAAAAAAACAAGACAATTGCACACCCCCAAGTGTTACGTGTCAGAGCAGAAACGACTCAATATACACAACCGAAGGAACTCCTCAGCTAAAATTCGATCTCTGGCTACTTCTAATCATCTGCATGTTACCCAAGTGGAGGTAACATTCAAATAGAAAGGGTGAGATATCATAAAAATATAAAAGGAAGCATAATAATGACCAGGTAGAGATTTAAGTACATAATCAACACATAACTTCCATCATAACATGATACATACTTTCATCAATATTCACCCATAGAATTATCAATCACAATGTGATGCAAAAGACTGAAACTGACTCAATGCATATGGTACCAACAGTGTAAAACCCTCATCACAATAATGCTAATTTAGGGCAATCAACTTCGCTCGTTAATACAGACCTTCGCTCGTCAATACAGGCCTTCGCTTTATGAATGCATGGGACACTATCATGCAACAACATACTTAACATGTATTATTCTTCTTCGTCATAATTTCGCCAATTACAGGCCATCGCCATCATCATTATCATGTATATCATATCACACAATCAAAACAATCCTCGTACTTAACCACAACATAAATCATGGCATATAAATCAAAGACACACCCATGGATAGGTATCAATATTGGTGAAATAATCAACTACTGCATTATAAGCCATTTTCATAAGATATGAATTTATTTTATCTTTCCAACGGTCCAAAGAGCACGCCAAACGGACACCCGAGGCAAAAATTATGAGTTTTAGAAGTTTTCCAAAAATGCTGTTAGTAGTAGTAGTAACCGGTTACCCAGTTATGGTAACCGGTTACCGCAAGACATTAACCTTGTTTTTCCAAAATTCCTCACGGTAATCGGTTACTGCAAGTCGGTAGCCTCTATTTTTCCAAATTTTCATATGGTAACTGGTTACCATATATGGGTGACCGGTTACCCTGCGATAACAGGGAAAAATTCTGCAATTTCTTGTTACGATCCTCCCATGTTTCAAAACCCAAAATCATAATTTTTCATCAAAATTTACCTTTTAAGTATGGTAATTATTCACCAACCATTGTCTATCAATCTTAACCAATTCACATCATCCAATTCCATCAAAATACACCAAAATCACCAAAAATTCATCAAAGGGGAAAAACCCCAAAACAACTGATTAAGGAGAAATCAAAACATACAACCTAGATTCTACCATACACCATCATTAGGCAACCCTTTATAAATTTAGAATCTACCCTTACCTTATATTTTTGGTTGATTCTTGATTTCTACCGTGAAATCCTTGCCCTAGCTTCCTAGTGCCTTTCTCCTCTTCTAACTTCTATTATTTTCTTCTATTTTCACATACTGTCTCTATTCCTCTTCTTCTCACTCTAATATATCCCAAATAATATTATAACCCTTCTAAATTAATTAATTATTTAGTTATAATTATAAAATAGTAATAATAATAATAATCCTAATATTATAACATACTAATAATCCATATTATTCTACACACACCCATGATCCTACACTTTTAATCATACACCCCTATAATCTCAACTTCAACAATTTCAAGGTATCTAATTCTTAAAAAAGGCATCACATCATATTATAAATCCACTAATTCATAATAATACACCTCACTCTCTAATTATTTAATTAAAAATAATTCTAATTAAATCGGGGTGTTACAACTCTCCCCCACTTAGAATATTTCTGTCCTTGAAAATCATCTGATACTAACAATTTCAAATACGACTATCACGTCCTTCCTTCCAACTTCCAATTCATGCTTTAAATCATAACAAGTATTACTAACCAACATCTCACCCAGCCAACCACCATGATCCCACAAAAATCCTTGCTATTGGGTTATGAATGCACTGGTTAGTCTCAATCCTCGTCCCATCATCCTAGGATACATAAGCTATCACTTCATTACACGGAAATACTGTCGTAAGTATATAAACTTAACCATAATATCGACAAAAGTGACACACATACACTGGTACTACAACGCTACATCTCATCAATTGAACACATAATTCAATACATTTTATTGATATTTGAACAACACGAAAAGAAAAAAAAAACATACAACCCTCCACCTATCACTTATGTCGTACCCCAAATTTGTCCTACCCCGATGATTTTATTTTTCGAGATTAAAATAATAAAGAAACGTTTAATTGAGGATAGTACAACAATATCTGATGGCTCATTCTTAAAATTTAAGTCAACTAGGGGGTGTGTTTTAATTCAGGAAAATGGGGCTTTCTAAATCAGAAAGAGTCATAAACCCATTCGTGAAGCATGTTGGCCAAAGGCCCACGCGATTCGAAAATGGAAAGTTATTTCAAAAGAATAATAGTTAAGTCCTTAATTTGATAATCCATTTAAGAATTGTTGTTGGTAATAAAAACAAGAGGTTGAATTTACAATATGCGAGCCAATTGCGTTTGGCCCATTTCTATTTTTCGTTGATAGCAAAAGAGTGATATTGGTATTAAAAGCCCATTAAAGTCCTTTGACATTCTTATTGAACATTTGTTTTATTTTATTTTAATATAAGGCCCAACAATGGTTTTTTTATCGTTTCTAAGAGAGGGGTGTGTTTATCATTATAAATTAAAATGGCCCATCCAATGATTAAAAAAGAAAAGAAGCGTTCTTATTATATTTACTGTTTTTCTGTTTCAATAGAAAAAAATATAAACGCAAGGCCCATCAAAGTTCTTTTAGAATTAGCCCATTTGTGTTCTTTAGTATTTACTGCCTCTTTTTTAAAATAAAAATATTATTATATTGATGTGTTAAACTTTTTATTAAGAATTTTTGTTCTGTTGGGTCAAATAAGTTAGGCCCAGTTTGCTCAAAAAATGTTTGTTGTAATTAAATTAGATTAATGGACATATAATGTTTTTAAAGGGCCCATGTTTGAGAAACAAATACTATGTCAATTACAGAAGATTGCACACGTTTTTTTCAATTAACAAGCACTGTAGAAATTAAACTCAGAACCAAATCTCTAGTATAGCTATTACACAATCAACTCTTTATCAGAACAAATTTCACAAAGTCATATATCAGAAAATGAATCAATTCAATCAATACAGAATCAAATCCAACGAAACGAAATCAAATCTATTACATTCTACGAACAACATTCAATGTACTAAATCAATTAATAAACAATCAAAATTCCTAATTGTTCAGAATCCCTAATTCTTCTCTAATTCTAAAATCCCTAAACTAAAAGAGCCTATATATAATAATCAAAATTAACAGAGAAAGGGACGACAAAAAAAGGGCTCGATACAAAAGGAGTGACTATACAGAGGATACAAATTAACAGGGGAGAACAGAATCGTGCAAAGAACCTAATACTAATCGTGAAGAAAGGATAAGACGGTTAGAGTTTCAAAATCTGAAACCCTAACCACTGCTAGCAGTGAATCACTCTGTCGCTTCACCACCGTCGGCCACTACCTTTGAACACTTCCGGAACCTGAAAATCGAAGAAGAGGAGGGATTAGTAATAGAATCTCTGAAATCAGAACAGAGAAACGCAAAAGGGGTAAAAATCTCTTAGCTCTCTTTTAGTTATTTATTTGGGGTTGTTGGGTTAATCTTGTGGTAAGGAAAGGGTTTTGGTAGTCGGCGCCGCCGCCAGTAGGTTTTCAGGGGGGGTTGGGTCAGAGAGGATGATCGATTAGGGTTAAGGAGAAGAGGGAAGGGGTTGGAAAAAGAGAGAAGATGGATTTGTTGTAATGAAAAGAACTGAAAATGAATGTAAACAAAGTGTTGTATGCTGTCAATGTTCCAATATCCGTGCGTACACCTTAGTTACCATACTCCCCCATCATCATCCATTTGATAATGATCAAACGGCCGCTAGGCCAAGTTCTACGGTGAACCCATGCTCCCTCCCGCATGTAATCAAACTGAACCTTTCCAAAGCTGTAACGGGCTTAGGCCAAATATTGTCCACACCCCCCTTCTGCCACTTTGCTAAACCATGAAACTAAATCACACCCCTTATCCGGAAAACATATGTGGGCCTGGCCAAGTTCTACTTTTTACACCCCTGCTTTTGCTACTCAGTTTAAAATTGCACCCCCCTCTGTCTAATTAATTATTTTCTACATTTTTATTATAACTATTATATTTTAATTTTATTTTCTTATTATTACCATTTATTTTTATATTATATATTTAGCCTTTAATTGTATTTCCTTATTATTATTATTAATTATTATTATTATTATTATTATTTATGGTTTATAATAATTATTATTATATGATATCAATTTTTATATTATATGATCATTTAAATTATTTTTATTCAAAAATTGCATACGTTATTTTACTATATTATTTGCATTAAATCTTTTTCTTAATCATGTATTAATAAAGATATTTTTGCAGTTAATACGATTAAAAAACACGCACAAACAACAAACTATTTTTAGCAATAAACTAAGCTAATCAATTGTTTTTGCAAAAGGGTTTCAAACAGATTTTGACTTACCGCGCATTTAGTCAAAATCTCCACAATCACTATTCCTAACCAAAGTGAGAGGTGATTCAAAATATGTTTGCAACCCCTAAAAAACACCAACCCCATATGAACTACGAATTAGGACTCTGATTCCTCTTAAGAGGATACGTAGGCATACGATCAAAAATCGTAGCGAGTTCCCCTATAAAAAATTTAAGCCCTTTCCCCTATTAAATAGTTAAACCCTTTCCCCCTATTAAAAATTATAACCTTTTTTCCCCTAATAAAATTTAAATCCTATTTCCCCAGCTCAAAAACCTAGTATCCTTGTGAACAAGGTAGATGAAAGGTTCCTAACACCTTCCTTTCGTCTAAAGAAGTCTGAAACCTAGAATCTATGTCTGCGAATTAGGGTTTTCCGTTAGATTCCCTTCCCTAGGATACAAACTAATAGTGGCAACTCTGATTAAAAATCCAGTTGCTACAGCTGGTGACTCTCCTGGGGATACTTAACACTAGGTTTTAGGTCTTACTTTGGGGGGTTTTCTAGTTTATTTATTTATCGTATTTATCTATTTTATTGCATTTATTTATTTATTGTCTTTATTTATCATTATATATTTAATGCGT
Organism: Vicia faba; assembly: GCA_948472305.1. NCBI lineage: Eukaryota > Viridiplantae > Streptophyta > Magnoliopsida > Fabales > Fabaceae > Vicia > Vicia faba. Next base: position 121,278,588 of record OX451738.1, read on the forward strand.
GGTGGGAACTTTTATCTTAAAAAACTATTTTCAATAACCCTTAGAAAGAAGGTTTGTCTATTAGCTTAGGAGGTACATCATCCCTGCGAGTTTATGTGACGACTTCGCCTAGAGTCGGTGAACTTCTGAAAAAGGAATACTTATCAAGAGATACCCTCTTGACGAGTAGGACTTTGGAAGGACACCCATGACTCTTTGTAACGACCTTAACCTAAAATCTCATGACGAGACCTTTCACGACTTTGAGACGAAAGTCTCAGTCTGTAAAGAGGCTCCACCTAAGGGAGGCCATTGTGCCTCTTCCCTCTGGTGTTATTCATGACACCCTTAAGGAAGCCACCTTTTGGGAGGTTAAACCAATCGTAGGTCAAAATTAAGGAGCCTACCTTCTAAGGGTACTTATCACAAAAACCCCGTTACTGAACCATACATCCCTACCTTATAGGGGTACTTATTAAAAAATTCATGTCACTCAACCCTACACCTATGCATTCATACATTCGTCATACATTTCATATATTCGTCACCTGTTTCTTTCTATTTGTCTTATTCACAGGGGGTATAAAAGATAATAATAAACTCAAGATCTCGGTGATTGTCTTTAAAAATGGATACCGAAGGAAACAACTTGTCTGCGTCAGTGTGCCAAACATGTCTGAAATTAAATCCATAAAAGGGAAATAAAATGCTAAAGACTTTCTCAAGCTTTACCAAGCAAAGGTGGATGGTTTCAAGAGTAGATATCCACAGGCGCACCTAGAAGACTTACTTCCCTTTGCTTGATTTCACGCAAATAAAGTTTTGGTTTAAGATTGTAATATTTTTTTAATATCTGAATTATGTTACCTTCAATAAAGACATTTTGTTTCCACATCTCGGTTGCATATCTATTTTTAAGCTGGTCACCGAATAAAAATAAGCAAAAGACAAGCATGTACCCAAGTGAATAAGACATTTAACACAAGAAACCATTTCATGTTCATACACATCTGTTCACACGCATGCATTCACGAACACCTGCATATCATATCAAAACTCATTTTTTAAAAACATCTCTCCAGTTGAACCATTGGTAGAAGAAGATCTCCACCTCCTTGGCCTCCACATCGAACAAGGGCCTATCAACAAAAAGCAATGGAGAAAATCAAGGAAACTCAGGCTGCAATCAAAGATGATCTTGACCAAGTAAAGGGTGATGTTACTTCAATGAAAGGAGATCTGAGTCAAGTTCTCCTAGCTTTGAAGAACATTATTGGCAGGAAAGACCAGATCCCCAGGGTAGCTTTCGAGGAAGTAGCCCAAACTATTGGTGCATCAAGCGGTCACCAACCAAGGAAAGAGCCAGAAGCAGGACTCCAGAAGTCCGTCATGTCCTAACAAGAAGCTGAAACTGAAGAGTTTGTCCTACCGCCACCAAAAGCATGGGCATCACATACCCTACAGATTCCAACCAATAATGCAGATAACTACTTGGACCTGCAATACAAAGACCACGACCCAGAGGATGACAACTGAGCACCCTTAAAGACGACTAGTACTTATGTTGTTGATAATCCAGTGGTAATAAATCAATATAAAGCTCTGTAGGAAAGATTAAAAGTTGTGGAGGGTTTTGATGCTTTTGAAGTATACGCTCTCGAAATGGGCCCAGTTCCTGATGTGGTGATTCCACCGAAGTTCATTGTACCTGACTTTGAAAAATACAAGGGGCTCACTTGTTCAAGAAATCATATTCTTATGTATTGCAGGAAGATGCATGCCCATGCCCACGATCATAAGCTAATGATTCACTATTTTCAAGATAGCCTGAGTGGGGCATCTTTAGGCTGGTATATGCAATTGGAGCGAATGCATATTCGAACCTGGGAAAATCTTGCTAATGCTTTTCTAAAGCATTACAAATATAACCTGGACATGGCGCCTACCCGCATGAAACTCTAGAACCTGTCCTAGAAGAAATAAGAGTCCTTCAAGGAGTATGCTCAGAGATGGAGGGAGTTGGCATCCCGTGTGCAACCACCACTGTTGGAGAAAGAATTAGTAGACACGTTCATGGGAAGTTTGCAAGGGCTGTATTATGAGAAGATGGTTAGAAGTATCTCTTCGGGATTCTCAGACCTGGTGACTATCGGAGAAAGAATCGAGACTGGAATAAAAAGTGGGAAGATATCAGGGGGACCATCAAATGCTCCCTACAATTCAAAAAGGCCTGCTTCAAACTTCCTCAAAGGAAAAGAGGGAGAAATTAATGTTGTAGTGTCACAACCCAGGGTACAACAACCATTAGTGATCCCGCACGGACAGCAGCAAGGCCGAAGGCCACCCAGGAAGTTTGATCCACTCCCTATGCCACCTAGCCAATTATTGCAACAGCTGGTTAAGGAATCCTTGGTGGAAATCAAGCCTCTAGCTCCTCCAGTCGGGCCACTCCCACGAAGATACGATGCCAACGCCAGATGTGAGTATCATGCTAATTCTCCTTGACATACCATAAAGCAATGTTGGCCATTCAAGCATAAGGTCCAAGATTTGTTAGAATCCCAAAACATCACTTTCGAGAAGCCTAAATCAGACCCTATGCCTGGGCCGACAATAAATGCAATTGAAGTAGTCACTGACTCTGGGGAAAGCAGACGAACAAAAACCCTGATAAACTTGCTAAAAGAATATCTGTTGGGATGTGGACACAATGAAGCTTTCGAAAGAGCACTATAAAATCTAGGGGACCATGGGATAGTCCAAATCGAACCATACCCTGAAAATGAATATAAATCTACTCTGAAGGGTGAAGCACACTTTACTCCGATCCAATAGACCTTTATAGAGCATGGAGGACACGTGGCAAAGATATCCAACAAAATCAACACCAAAAAGGCAACTGACTTCATCCGAGAATGTTCCCCAGGAGAAGAACCCAAAAGATGGATTGTCGTGGATATTCCTGAGATCTTTTTTCTTATCTAAGTAATTTTTATTGTTTTTGAAAGAACCTATGTCAAGCCCAGGGCATAAGGGTTGCTTGTAAGGGTTCCCCCGTTTATTTTAGACAATATTTACGATTAATAAAAGTTATATTTTGTTTTCAATTAAGATCCTTGTCTTTCTCTTGCATTTATTTCGTAAATTTAAAAAATGGAAATACTTTCTCTACATATGCACTTTCAAATCTCATATACTAAATCTGCACCAAAACATGATAAGTATGCAAGTTCATGCCCAAATCCACCGATAATGTTACTGTTGCAACCCGATATAATTTTGATGCTCCTATCAACCAAGCTAAAGAGGAAGATGATAGAGATCTTGAACTCTCTGAGAAAATGGCGAGGGAAATAAAATGAAAGGCTAACAATATTCAATCATATCAAGAGGCTATTAAGACCATTAATCTGAGCACAGGGGAAGATCCGAAAGAAACCAAGCTAAGGGGAAATGTTAGAGCGGAGCCACAAAGAGGCTGATTAAATTATTGCACATATTTGCTTGTTCAGACCAAGGTTAGATACAAATATGATGGTGGACAGGTTACCTCTTCAAAGAAGGTTGTTCGCCAGTTAGGCAAAATAAGCGACTACGGAATACCAGGACTTGACAAAGGACCCGAGCCGGGGGCACGTTGGACATTCACATTTGACGTGGCTTCAAATACAATGGGGCACGATACAGGGGAAATTTTACTTCTCCAAAGAATTCTCATAAGCCATAGGCCAGGTCAATGGCAAATGGGTTACTAAACATCCAAAATTGATTCCATACCGGGATCATGTTTTTGAAAACTGACTGCGGAATTCACAAAGATCACTTTCAGCCACATCCCACGAGAAGAAAATCAAATGGAAGACACCCTGGCAACTCTATCAACTATGTTCAAAGTAACTTGGTCAAACTACGAACTGTGCGTCACAAACAGACACTTCGAAAAGCCCACACACTGCCTTTCTATCAAAGAAAGACCAGACAACCAGCCTCGAATTTACAACATCAAGAAGTACCTGGAAAAGCAAGACTATCTAGAAAATTCCTCTAGCATCGACAAACGAGCTCTACGGAAATTAGCCTCGGGTTTCTTTCAGAGTAACAGTGTACTACACAAGATGAACCACAACATGGTCTAATGCTCAAGAAGCTTCTTCTACCTCGCATCGACTCACGTGGTAAACAGACCCCCAACTACAAAGGTCCATACGTAGTCAAAACGACATTCTCCGTTGGTGGTCTTATCCCCACAACAATGGATGGGGAAGAACTACGCTTCTGGAAAATTCAGACGCAATCAAAAAAGTAGTATGTATAAGAAGCTCGCTAAGCTCGAACCTCAAACAGGCGACTTAGGCAAAAAGGAGCATCACGGTGGATCAAAAACCCCAAAGGGAGATCCAAGCAAAAATTAGGGGCACATAAACAAAACAATTATCCCGGTGGATTGAAAACCCGAAAGGGCAATCCAGGAAAAAATTAGGGATTTCATACAAAGAAATAAAGAACAAAAAGATTACAATCTAAGAACTGCGACTACGAACCACGAAGGGAGAGATAGATATGAATCATACAACTCAGAAGCTAAGGAGATAAGATCATTAAAAGGATATTGGGTAATAGTAGTAGCAATTATCATTTTTCATTTCCATTTACAGTTTTAAAAAATTTATGTAATTACCTCTCTCTGGGAATTGCATCTTGTATTTTCTCTTATTCAGAGGCATATCAATAAAACATTTGCTTTCTTTGCACCTTTCAAAATTTTAGTTTTTCTTTTCTTAGACTTGTTTATAAAATACTATGATTATTGCTTGTGAATATTATCTTGAAATCATTTAGGAGGAAGTAACAAATAAAAGCATTTGACAAAATATTGAAAAAAAGCATTCTGGTCAGAAAAACATCGAAAGAAAATCCACGTCTACATCCACGCACATGGCTACTCTTACGCCTTGCAACACAAAAGTATATATACATGTTTACGCTTCTGTCTACGCTCATGACGCAAAAATTATACATCCGTACATACGTTTGCGCCTATGCTTGCACTTACAATACAAAGTCTATACACATGTCCACGTCTATGCATGCGCTTACAACATAAAAGGCTACACATATGCCAATACATACGTCTACGCTTACGCCTGCGCTTACAACATAAAAATCTACGCATATTCCATTACCTACGTCTACACCTGCACTCACAATACAGAAAGTCAATATTCAAATTTTGCTGACACTTTTCACTGTATTCAAATCAAATTCAACAATGATACGACGACACAACATACAAAGCCATTGGATTGCTAACTCTAAGCCAATGGTTTAAAGGAGAGAATGTCAGGAATAGTCTTCATAACATTGCAAGGCATACGCGCATCTTACGCACATTTCATACATACATTTTCCAAAGCATACATACACTATACATTTCAACATTCAATATACATATGCTCTGGGTTCCACACATCAAACATCATACATTTTGCATACATCCAAACATCTCAATATCAGACATCATATGCATGTATCATACAGCAAACAAACAATCTCGCCCTCAATTTAGCTATCTAAGGGTCAACCAACAAAGTACTTGTTAACCCGTCACCTAAGCTTCATGCCGTGACACGTTTAGCTCGTCACCTAAGTCTTCCCGCAGTGATGAGTTCCCTACAAACCCAGATCATCGCCTCAGACTTTATGCAGCGATGCTCGAAAATAAACTTAGCTTATCACCTCAAACTTCACATGGCGATTTGCGAACCTAACCCATTGCCTCATACTTCATGCAACAATGTGTTTCTTCATTCTGCAACATAGACCATCTCCTCGGACTTCATGCAGTGATGCTCGAAAACAAAACTTAGCTTATCGCCTCAGACTTCACGCAGCGGTTTGCGAACCTAACCCATTTCCTCAGACTTCATGTAACAATGTGTTTCTTTATTCCAAGCTCCATACCATCGCCTCAGACTTCATTCAGCGATGTTCGGAAACCAAATCTATATTATCGCCTCAAACTTCACGCAAAGATTTACAAATTAAGCTCATTGCCTCAGACTTCATGCAGCAATGTGTTTCTTTATTTCGGGACACAGATCATCGCCCTAGACTTCATGCAGCAATGTATGAAAAAAACAAATTTAGCTTATCGCCTCAGACTTCACGCAGCGATTTGTGAACCTAACCCATTGCCTCAGACTTCATGCAGCAATGTGTTCCAAGCTCCAGACCATCGCCTCAGACTTCATGCAGCGATGTTCGAAAACTAAATCTAGCTTATCGCCTCAGACTTCATGCAACGATTTACAAATTTAATCTCATTGCCTAAGACTTCATGCAACAATGCGTTTCTTTATTCCGTAACACCGATCATTGCCTCAGACTTCATGCAGCGATGCTCGAAAGAAAACAAAACTCTAGCCTATCGCCTCAGACGTCATGCAGCGATTCACGAACATAACCTATGGCCTCAGTCTTCAAGCAGCCATGCATCATCAACAATTGTTGTATTCATCCTCCAAATGGATGAGTAAGCTAAAGCAAAACTAAGACATACAATATTGCGCTTTTAAGATCAAAGACTATCTTCCTCGTTATCAAACCCTGGTAAGCGATACATCATCAGCTTTTTCTACTTCCTTAAGACTCGTAAGAGTATTCTATATCAGTGTAACCTTATGTTTGTCAGGAAAATTTTTGGGTATTCCAAGTATTCAATAAACTCCCAATCAGAATGCGCAAGACTCGAGTTTTCTCACGCTATTCAATTAGAAGATGATTGAATAGGGGCAACTGTCGTACCCCAAATTTGTCCTACCCCGATGATTTTATTTTTCGAGATTAAAATAATAAAGAAACTTTTAATTGAAGATGGTACAACAATATCTGATGGCCAATTCTTAAAATTTAAGTCAACCAGAAGTGTGTTTTAATTCAGGAAACTGGGGCTTTCTAAATCAGAAAGACTCATAAACCCATTCGCGAAGCATGTTGTCCAAGGGCCCATGCGATTTGAAAATGGAAAATTATTTCAAAAGAATAATAATTAAGTCCTTAATTTGATAATCCATCTAAGAATTGTTGTTGGTAATAAAAATAAGAGGTTGAATTTACAATATGCGAGCCAATTGCGTTTGGCCCATTTCTATTTTTTATTGATAGCAAAAGAGAGGTATCGGTATTAAAAGCCCATTAAAGTCCTTTGAAATTATTATTGAACATTTTTTTATTGTTTTTTAATATAAGGCCCAACAATGGTTTTTTTACTGTTTCTAGGAGAGGGGTGTGTTTATCATTATAAATTAAAATGGACCATCCAATGATTAAAAAAGAAAATAAGTGTTCTTATTAGATTTACTATTTTTCTGTTTCAATAGAAAAAAGATAAACGCACGGCCCATCAAAGTTCTTTTAGAATTAGCCCATTTGTCTTCTTTGGTATTTGCTGCCTCTTTTTTAAAAGAAAAATATTATTATATTGATTTGTTAAACATTTTTTAAGAGTTTTTTGTTCTGTTGGGTCAAATCAGTTAGGCCCAGTTTGCTCAAAAAATGTTTCTTGTAATAAAAATTGATTAATGGACATATAACATTTTTAAAGGGCCCATGTTTGAGAAACAAATACTGTGTCAATTACAGAAGATTGCACACGTTTTTTTTCAATTAACAAGCACTGTAGAAATTAAACTCAGAACCAAATCTCCAATATAGCTATTACACAATCAAATTTTTATCAGGACAAATTTCACAAAGTCATATCTCAGAAAATGAATTAATTCAATCAATACAGAATCAAATCCAGTGAAACCAAATCAAATCTATTACATTCTACGAACAACATTCAATGTACAAAATCAATTAACAAACAATCAAAATTCCTAATTGTTCAAAATCCCTAATTCTTCTCTAATTCTAAAATCCCTAAACTAAAAGAGCCTATATATAATAATAAAAATTAACAGAGAAAGGGACGACAGAAAAAGGGCTCGATACAGAAGAGGGAGTATACGGAGGAGACAAAATTAACAGGGGAGAATAGAATCGTGCGAAGAACCTAATACCAATCGTGAAGAAAGGATAACACGGTTAGAGTTTCAAAATCTGAAACCCTAACCGCCGTTAGCAGTGAATCACTCTGCCGCTTCACCACCATCGGCCACTACCTTTGAACACCGTCGGAACCTACGAATCACAGAAGAGGAGGGATTAGTAATAGAATCTCCGAAATCAGAACAGAGAAACATGAAGGGGGTAAAATCGCTTAGATCTCTTTTGGTTATTGATTTGGGGTTGTTGGGTTAATATTGTGGTAAGGAAAGGGTTTTGGTAGTCGGCGCCGCCGGCGGTAGGTTCCAGGGGGAGTTGGGTGGGAGAGGATGATCGATTAGGGTTAAGGAGAAGAGGGGATGGGTTGGAACGAGAGAGAAGATGGATTTTTTGTAATGACAAAAACTGAAAATGAATGTAAACAAAGTGTTGTATGTTGTCAATGGTCCAATATCCAAGCGTACACCTTAGTTACAATACTCCCCCATCATTATCCATTTGATACTGATCAAACGACCGCTAGGCCAAGTTCCATGGTGAACCCACGCTCCCTCCCGCATGTAATCAAACTGAACCTCTCCAAATTTGTAACGGGCTTAGGCCCAATACTGTCAGCACCCCCCTTCTGCCACTTTGCTAAACCATGAAACTGAATCACACCCCTAGTTCGGAAAACATATGTGGGCCTGAATCACACCCCTCTGCCTAATTAATCATTTTCTACATTTTTATTATAACTATTATATTTTAATTTTATTTTCTTATTATTACCATTTATTTTTATATTATATTATTATCCTTTAATTTCATTTCCCTACTATTCCTATTATTATTATTATTTAGGGTTTATAATAATAATTATTATAGGATATCAATTTTTATATTATATGTAAATATTATATGATCATTTAAATTATTTTTATTCAAAAATTGCATACGTTGTTTTACTATATTATTTGCATTAAATCATTTTTTTAATCATGAATTAATCAAGATATTTTTGCAGTTAATACGGTTAAAAAACACGCACAAACAACAAACTATTTTTCGCAATAAACTAAGCTAATCAACTGTTTTTGCAAAAGGGTTTCAAACAAATTTTGACTTACCGTGCATTTAGTCAAAATCTCTGCAATCACTATTCCCGACCAAAGTGCGAGGTAATTCAAAATATGTTTGCAACCCCTAAAAAACACCAACCCCATACGAACTACGATTTGGGACTTTGATTCCTATTAAGAGGATACGTAGGCATACGATCAAAAATCGTAGCGAGTTCCGCTATAAAAAATTTAAACCCTTTCCCCTATTAAATATTTAAACCCTTTCCCCTATTAAAAATGAAAACCCTTTTTCCCCTAATAAAATTTAAATCCTGTTTCCCCCAGCTCAAACCTAAAACCTAGTATCCTTGTGAACAAGGTAGATGAAAGGTGCCTAACACCTTCCTTTCTTCTAAAGAAGTCTGAAACCTAGAATCTCTGTGTATGAATTAGGGTTTTCTGTTAGATTCCCTTCCCTAGGATGAAAACTAATAGTGGCGGCTCTGATTAAAAATCCAATTGCTACAACTTCCATTCTAGAATATCTGCGGGTTTGCAACATTCCTCCAAGCATCTAATGTTTAACCCTCTGCTCCTAATAAGTCATACACGCATAAGAAAGTGTGCCACATCATGCTTCACCTGCGCCACTCTGATTCATCTACTTTACAGTCACTGTCCTCATTTTGATTTCCATCAACTATCAGATCTACAAGTTTGACACCCAGTTTCTGGATCTCTTTAATATCCACCAGGAAGTCATTGTTCACTTTAGATATCCTCAACCTTCCACTTTGCAGCGTTAACTCACATATCAACTCAACTCACTGAACTGCTCAATAATTTCCAATTCTTTCATAGCCACTTTTATATTAGGTTCACACAAAATGGTGAACAACTATCCTCTCGATAGAACGTTAACTCACGTTACTCACTATCAAGCAAGCAAGACAAGTCTATCCCATCCAATATGATTCCATCTACTATCAACAAGATATTAAGGGTGATCAGTTCCTCAATTTGTTAATAGATAGTCGACAACCATAATGGTGGCATAAATTGTCATTACCTAAGCATAATAACGTCCTCCACCATGTACTCAAGGTTACCTGAGCATAATGTTTAACAATCACCGTAGGCATTACAAACGTCTTCCTCAATTCCTTTTTTTTCAATCTCATCAATGAGACATAACGCCCAAAAATTCATTTCATAGTCTCCCATACCCGCCCGAAGTATAACACAGTCGTTAAGCATTCACCAATATAGGAATTTCTACTACCCCAAGAATAATCAAAATTGTTTTGCTCCTAATGAAGTCTTAATCCAAGTAAAGGACTTTAACAACATCAAAAATCCTTAGTTCTTCCTTAAAATCTCACAACCTCGAGGATCCATATGTTTTTCACATTTGAATCTCATTCCAATCGCAATCTCAATGATACCATCCCCACATCCCGGTTGGTGATAGAAACTCCTAAATCTCCCTTAACACATGTTGATACTTTGACATCATAAACATGATTCCAATTCCTCTTTAATTTATTTTTCCTCTAGCATTATTCCTCTCAAAAGCCATCGTCATTCAAATCATTCTTAATCGGCATAAGTTGCATCTCTATGCACTTACCTAATACATTCACATCCTTACTAATGTCAACATCCCATTCCCTTAACTCATTCACTAACAACATATCTCACTTGACCTCATCTCAAGCACGCTGTGATAATAACTAGTTAATCCTGAATAGCTTCTAGTCTTCATAACGAATTTCAGAGCCTCTCAATATAGACCTCTATTTACTTTGAATAGATTCCACAGATATCTTCATTCAAAATAGCATGTTCAAGAAAATTTACCTTTCCAAATCATGATCTACGTCTTGACATCCTAACATACATTTTCGTCCCTTACGACACCATAATTCGAATCATGATATTCAACATTTCCTTTTTATGACTCAGACTAAATCAAAATGTCCTCAATAAACATCACAACAAACTGATATAATTATTCAAAATAACTTCACTAATTTCTAAAAGTTGTCCTCTAACTATCCTCACTCTTCATCTGTATTTGAAGATAATTCGACCCCAATTCAATTATACCGAGAACATACTCGCCTACCAGTTGGTCCATTCAGTCGTCAATCATCCAAAGTGGATATGTAACCTCAACCACTATTTTAATCAGTTATCGGTAATCCACATACAATTTCATACTACTTTCTTTTTCCTTAAATAATGACATCAAAGCCCCCAAAATGATACATTCAGTTTTAAAAATCTATTTATATATACATCTTCTAATAACTTCTCTAATTCTTCAAACTTTTGAACTGACATCTTGTATGGTTCCATAGAAACAACCTGGATACGGAAGACAAGATCAAAAAGTAAAACTTCACCTTCCATTCCACATCACCACGTGACAAATAAATCACTTCTAGTTGTTGGAACAATTTTTAAAACAAATTTCATTGCATTAGCTTTCTAACACTTCGAACGAAACTCGAATCAGACGTCTGGAACTCAAGTTATGAATTTTTGAAGTTCTGCTGATTTCCATCGCCTGGTACTCGGGTACTCATATATGGTAATCGGGTACCGACGGAACATAAGCTATTTTTTGTCATTTTCTGTGTACAAAACCCATTCCAACATATATCCAAAACCTTATTCTTCTTATAACTCGGGAGACACATTACTTTCTTCAAAAATTCAGTTTCCAAAACATCAAAATTCCAATTCTTTCCATAAAACTATCCAAAACGTCGTTCTTCTTATAACTCAAAAGACATATTATGTTGCCAAAACCTCAAAACTCTTATTCTTCTCACAAGACTACTAGTATCTTTGAGTTCGGACTCTGACTCGTAATTCACAATCACCCAAAAGCATCAACAATACCCGACAATTACTTACCTGACTATAACAACAACATTTATAGTACATCATCACTATATCACCATTCAAAACATCAATATCATACACAATGGTAATTCAACAATGACAGCTTCACGATCAACTGACATTTGCGAAAACATCATAATCACCTAAGCTTCATCTTCCAAGAGCTATCCTACTTGCTTAGCTAATGTCCTCAGGGGATCATCAAGAAATTACACACCTCTTGTATATCACTAGTCATCACATTGCTCTATATCCTCTGAAAAGAAACGTTTGACAATTCCCTTTTTCCTTCCGAGGCTACTCTACTTGACCAACAAATAAGAACCTTGAATCTGTATAACCTTCACGCATGAAAATCTGCATCGACTCGCCAAAACACTATGTAATCTCTTGGTTTAATTTCAGATAGTTCACCCCAAGGCTAACATCAAGTTAATCCAACATTTAGCTCTAATGACAAGTCGTAATTATCCTCTAGGAAAACATCAAGACTCACCCACAACAGGCACATCATTAGTCATAACATCGCCCTCCATTCATAGAGATGCGAATAACACGAGTACCTGATCATTCCCCCTTAAGAATACTTCTTCTAACCGCTAGACTTAAATCCTGAATCTGTGCTTCCTTCAAAATTGGAAAAATAACATAGCATCACTAACGTCTGCACCCATGCACTTCACGACATACTAAACCAATTGTTCACACCTGAACCATCTCAGAGAAGCACAAGATTATCCTCCACTTGTTTCAATCCCACTCCTGCAAATAAGTGATTAGAAAAGAAAGCAAGCACCGACAATATTTCACACACTTGTTGCGTACTAAGGAACAAACAACATTAGACAACTTGGTCGAACGGACCGACCCGCTCTGATACCAATTGTAACACCTTATTTCCATGTCGGTAATTTATATAAAATTAGAGTAAATTAATTTCTAAAATACAACATTAAAATAGGATACCACATACTTCGTAGATCAGACATGCTTAATAATTAGGATACGCAACACAAGTCACATGTTCACAAGTCTTAACTTCAGTGCATTTATTCGCAACAGAAAGAAACCTCAACAACAAATCATTATTAATCCTCCAACAAGAGTAATAATTATCACCTTCCAAAAATCGGCATAGTTATAAATTAAACCCAAACCACAGAGTTATACAAAGTTTACTCCAAACAAAACAAGACAATCGCACACCCCCAAGTGTTACGTATCAGAGCTGAATTTACTCAATCTACACAATTGAAGGAACTCCTCAACTAAACTTTGATCTCTGGATACTCCTAATCATCTGCACATTACTCACGTGAAGGTAACATTCAAACAAAAAGTGTGAGATATCATAATAATATAAGAGGAAGCTTAATAATGAGCAGGTAGAGATTTAAGTACACAATCAACACATAACTTCCATCATGATATAATACATACTTTCATCAATATTCACCCATTGAAATATAAATCACAATATAATGCAAAAGACTAACACTGACTCAATGCATGTGGTACCAACAGGGTAAAACCCTCATCACAATAATGCCAATTTAGGGCAATCAACTTCGCTCGCCAATACATGCCTTCGCTCGCCAATACATGCCTTCACTTTATGAATGCATCAGACATTATCATGCAACAACATACTTCGCATTTATCATTCTTCTTTTTCATAATTTCTCCAATTACAGGCCATCGCCATACCCATTATCATGTATATCATGTCACACAATCAAAACAATCACTGTACTTAACCACAACATAAATCATGGCATATTAATCAAAGACATACCCACAGATAGGTATCAATGTTGGTGAAATAATCAACTACTGCATTAAAAGTCATTTTCCTAAAATATGAATTTATTTTATCTTTCCAACGGTCCAAAGAGTGCGCCAAACGGACAGCCGAGGCAAAAATTATGAGTTTTAGAAGTTTTCTGAAAATGCTGCCAGTAGCAGTAGTAACAGGTTACCCAGTTATGGTAACTGGTTACCCCAAGACAGTAACCTTGTTTTTCCAAAATTCCTCGTGGTAATCGGTTACCCACTTATGGTAATAGGTTACTGCAAGTCAGTAGCCTTTGTTTTTTCAACTTTTCATATGGTAACCGGTTAACATATATGGGTGACCGGTTACCCTGCGATAATAGGGGAAAATTCTGCAATTTCTAGTTACGATCCTCCCATGTTTCAACACCCAAAAATCATAATTTTTTATTCAAAATTTAACTTTTAAGCATTTTAATTATTCACCAACCATTGTCTATCAATCATAACCAATTCACATCATCCAATTCTATCAAAATACACTAAAATCACCCAAAATTCATCAATGGGGAAAAACCCCAAAACAACCGATTAAGGAGAAATCAAAACATACAACCTAAATTCTACCATACCCCATCATTAGGCAACCCTTTATAAATTTATAATCTCCCCTTATCTTATATTTTTTGTTGATTCTTGATTTCTACGGTGAAATCCTTGCCCTAGCTTCCTAGTGTCTTTCTCCTCTTCTAACTTCTATGCTTTTCTTCTATTTTCACGTACTGACTCTATTCCTCTTCTTCTCACTCTAATATATTCCTAATAATATTATAAACCTTCTAAATTAATTAATTATTTAATTATCATTATAAAATAGTAATAATAATAATAATCCTAATATTATAACATACTAATAATCCATATTATTCTACACACCCCCATGATCCTACACTTTTAGTCATACACCCATATAATCTCAACTTCAATAATTTCAAGGTATCTAATTTTTAACAAAGGCATCACATCATATTATAAATTCACTAATTCATAAGAATACACCGCATCCTCTAATTATTTAATTAAAATTAATTCTAATTAAATCAGGGTGTTACAGGCTCTTACTTAGATTATCAACAAGTAAGTCACATAACTCCCTTAAGTGAAAAATAATCACATGGTTTTAATCAATATCATAGAAGTAAGAGAATTATATCTCAACTATGGATATTACTCATTTATATTCTTTTATGAAAGAGTTTTAAATGGAAAATCCAAAATGACAAAAATGATTTGTGTGAGGTTGATGTTTTTCTAGTATTTTGAAATTCTTTTGATATACTTAAGTATATTGAAGCATTTGATTTTAAAAAAAGTTTTTAAAATGCAATGACACAAAGTCAAGGTTTTTATATGAAAGTGGTTCAAGTTTAAAAATTTATTTTTTGGGTTAAAAGATTTTAGAGAATACATATAATAAACACCAACAATTACAAGGATAACACACAAGGGAAAATACACAAGGCAAAGCATAGGCACGTGACTACAAAGTCAATAAAAAATATCCATTTCCCTTGGATTTACAAACATTAACACAACAAAGTATCGACATTAATCACTAAAAAAGTAAACACACATCACAAACGAGCTGATAATGTCACAAAGTAGCATGACTTTTAAAAGAGTCATTTGAGAAAAATGTTCCCAAAGGTTTTAAAGAAAATACTAAGACTTTAATCAAGCTAAAACCAAAGAAATTATTTTTTGTTATTTTTAAAAATTAATATGTTAAACAAAAATATAAAATAAACTCAAAGCTTTGAATAAATAAAAATAAAAATTAGATACCTTGAAATTATTGAAGTTGAGATTATAATAGGTATCTAATTTTTAACAAAGGCATCACATCATATTATAAATTCTCCCAAGTGAAAATTTTCCCCTTTTTTTATTAAAGAGGGAGCTTGTATTTATATGCAAAGAGTAGTGGTGAAGAGTCATCGCCTTTGTGTCATATATTAATATTATTTCTTTCTTCAAAACGAGTCCTAAACCAACCATAAAGATGAAGACAAGATTTGATGGGTCAATATGCTTTATGTTAAATCATTGATAAAGTGATGACATCATTTGTACTTGCAAATAGTGAAATTTATCTTTCAGTGAAACGAGTCCTCTAGATTCCTTAGTATGGCCAAGTCCTCTAGTTACTTTTTCTTGGGTGATGATGAAACAAACAGCCGAAAATCATCGAGTGAAAATCAATGAATAAACTGGAAGGGAAAGGTAAACATCGAGTAAAGCTGAGAAGGGTGAAATCACGATCTTGCGACCGAGAGATACGGGTAAGGGATTTGATTATGCAAGGGAAAGGTATTAGCACCCTTCACGTCCATGGTACTCCAAAAGATCCACTCTTGTTGTTATAATCAAAGGGTGTGTTCATATCTAAAGCTTACGAGCTAAGGGTAAAATGCATGAATGCAAAGTGTATATACAAAGAAAAAGGTTTTATTAGTCGTGCTTGCCTCGGTTCAAACCTTTGTGCCTACGTACCACCTATCGTGCAATGGGGATCAAGGCACTTCATAGTTCACCTCAAAAGATTATTTTTGTTGTTTGTTTTTATGAATAATATTAATTTCACTTACTACTGCAACTCTATCTTTGGAGACTCACGTGTTGGCACAGAAAGGAATTAACATGTTCTTACCTGAAGAGGTATTTTATAAAGAAAAATGCTCGAAGGCAGATAATGCTATGTTCGTGCTATGCCAAGTAGACATGGTGCCACCCGACCTTTGGGGATTTACGCGTCGTGTTGTGTAGAGTAGAATTAACACATCCTTTTGAGAGTTTCAAATAAAGGCCCGAAGGTGGAAGATTTTGAATTGGTTGATATTTTTTACCATGAAAAAGAGTTTAAGAGACTTAGAGTATTTTATGAATTTGCCAAAGAAAAAGAGTTTTAGTCTTAACCATGCAAAAGGGAAGAAAAATATCAGAGGGAAATTATCTATCTCTATCCCTAATATTATCATACATGATTGATCCTATAGTTGAGTTTGAAAGGGAAACACTACCTAAGTTAGCATGCATGGATTATGATCATAATGTTTAGCTTGCATTGGAAACGAAACAAATGAATCCTAAAGGAACATACAAAGGTGTAAAGAAAAAACACAAGCAAAAGTGCAATCAAACAAAGTCGAGCCGAAGCCAAAACAAAATCAAGTGCAAACTAAAAATAAACATAGAGTCTAATGGATCTCAAAGTGGGAGTAAGGAACTCTTTCCACTTGATTTGCTCGAGCGCCAACATCGAGTAACAACTCAGAGCCTCAACATTTGAAGAAACGTGAACTAACATTGTCGAAACAAATGACAAAGCATGAGGGTTGGTTACAAACCTTTTTCCATTTTACTTGACTAAATGGACAAGAATAGGCACGGTTCAAAGCATCAACATATAACGTGAGCTAAGAACGACACAAACTAGAATGCGTGAGGGCTGATTGCGGGCCCTCTGTTCCACTTATTGACTCTATAGCAAGCACAAAAATAAAAGGGTAAGGGATTTGTCTTATTTGAGGACTTTACTCAATGCCTTCGTAGAGGTATTTAAACAAATAACTTGCCCCTTTTTGAGGTCTTTTGCACACAAGAAAACACAAACATTGCCTCATTTGAGTACTTTGAGCAAACACAAACATCTCCTCCTTGGAGGAATTTAAACAGATTTCCCACTTAAAGTCGGGACTCCTAGTCATGCATATTTATTCCTATTTCTCATGGCTAGGAAAGGAAAAGACAAAATTAAACCAGAATCAGGAGTTCGTAGTAAAAAACAAAGCAAAAGAAATCCGGAAAACTTCGTGTAAGCTAGCATCAACAAAGAAAACGGCCAAAGATCGTGCGCTCGGCATAGGTGCCAAAGTATCGATAATGTGAAAATAAATCACATGAGAAATATGCATCAGACGCATCTGCATAACAAACAATACACATGCATGAAAATTCACATCCAGACAAAAACACAAGCAAAATTTATTTCTCATAGAATGAGAATCATAATCAAGCGCATCGGAAGCGAACTCGAATCCACAAAGAAGGTGGAATAAAATGATTTTCAATAAAATGATCAAAGCATTAATTAAACGATTGAAAGCTCTCTTGAAATGTCTTGCACAAGTTAAAAAACATGTTAATAATAACAAGGAGGCATAATCATAATCAAGTAGTCGCATCATAAATTAAATCAAGATTAAATTGTGAAGAAAAGAAATCCAAACAAACATTGGAACACCAACATCAAAAAATGGGAAGAATTGTCGTTATCTCATGAGCCATACAAAATGTCAATCCAAAATTTTCAAAACTTGACATAAATGTCATCCAAGTACCAAAACAAATTCCGGTTGTAACTAGTTTTAAAATAAGAGTCGCCACTCTTAATTTTTATCCTAAGGAAGGGAATATAAAGGATAATACTAAGAAGTTAGAGATTCTAGGTTTTTGGACTCGGTCTTAGACAAAGGGGAGGTGTTAGGCCCCCCTCATCTACCTTGTTCACAAGGATACTAGGGTTAGAAGCGCCATCTTAGGAAATAGGGTTTTAATTTTTATTAGGGGAACTCGCCACGATTTTGATCGTATACCTATGTATCCTCTTATGAGGAATCATAGTCCCATTTTATAGTTCGCGGTTGGTTTGTATTTTTTACGGGTTGAAAATTACATTTGTGACCCTTTTTGAAGAATAATTGTAGAGGTATTTATACGGAGTACACAGTTGATTCAAATATATTTGTGACCCTTTTTGAAGAATAATTGTAGAATTAATTTGATTTACAAAAATAATTTGTCATTGGTTCAGTGTTTTTTAGTATATTAATTATAAAAAATATCTTATTTAAAATGCATGATTAAAAGATAATTTAATACAAGTAATATTTTTTATGGGTTGGAAAATAATATATTTGGTTTTATGATAATAATAATATAATAGCATTAAATATATTAAATATATTAAAATAAGAAACATAAAAATAATATTATAATTAATAAAAATATAAGAAAATATAAATATAAAAATAAAATTATAAAACTAATAAAATAAATAAATTACTAAAAAAATGCAGGGGCGTGTAAATATATTGAAGTAGTAAAAAAAAGAGGGCGTTAATAGCATGGGACAAAATCCAAATGTTGGATTTGGCCCAGCAGCATAGGGGGCGTCAATTTTAGTTACGTAGTAAAGTGGGGAGTGTAAAGAGCCATGGCCCAAGTCCAGATTTTGGCCTTGGCCCGTTTTGGCCTAGGGGTGTGAAAACACACGTATGAGTAAAACACATTTGCAAGGAGGGGTGCGGTTATCTATGGGCCATGCCCGAGGGTTAAGTTAGACAGATTTGTTCAACCTATGTGTGGGAGAGTGTATTGGGCTATCATGTGAAAGCATTTTGGGAGCGTCTGATGCGAATAATTCGGACGTGATTGTGAGAGCATGGTAACGGTGGTAGACTTGCACACATGGGATAACTAGACTTAATATATTTTTATTTTGTATGATACCCACTCAATTTCTCCCGTCTCTCTCTCTCTCTCCGCATCTAACCTACTTCTTCTTCTTCTCTAATAATAACAAACCCCAGTTAAGCCAACCCCTCCTGAATTGCCACCGTTCATCCTTGAACCCTCAATCAAAACCTCAGCTCAAACCCCTCTTCTCCTTATCCAATCCCATTACAAACCCCTCCAATCACCAAATTAATACAACAACAAAGCTAAGGGTGTACCTCGTTACGATGAATCTCGGTATTCTTTTTTATTTTTCTTGGTCCGATCTGGTTTCTAATCTCCTTCCTTGTGTTTGACAGGTACAAAGGATGGTGATGGAAGAGGAGGTACGGTAGCACGATGAAGCAAAAATGGCTCGGCTCCTTCTTCTTTTTAACTCTGTATACTTTCTTTTATGATTTTATGTAATAATTGTCTTCCCTTTTCTCTCCGTCCCTTTTTTGTTTTAGCTGCTAGGTTTTATAGTAGATTAATTCTTTAGGAAACAAACAAAATTGTCTGTAAATTGAATTAGGTTTCATTATTGTTTTAGCATATTAGGGAATTATTTTGATTTCATTGTAATGGCTTTAATTTGTTTCTACTTTCGTAGGGATTTGTTTCTGTATTTTGTTATTTTTATGGACAATCAATGTGAAAAATTACTTTCCTTTTGTTATTAACTCTATTTTTGTATTTGATTTTGTATTGATGAAGATTTGGTTAGTTTCTTCCAAGCTTGATTTTGTGTATGATTATGTTTATGTTTTTTGATTCAAACAATACTCGTTAGTGGTAAGGCAAGCGTTGCATTAATTAACCCGTACAATAAATGTTTTTTTAATATGCGTCTTCTAATGACTTGGGTCGGTGATGTGCTTGATTGTACAATTGAGCCTCAAGCTTTTTTTGATCTGGGCCTGGACCGTGTAATAAAGCTTTCAACCCTTTTTGATCAATAACATAGAATGATTAAGTTGAATTTAAAAATAATGTTTAATTATAATAAATATTTATAATGAAATGATAGTACTGTTAATAATATTAAAACAAATCAATAAATTTTTTTCAAAACAAAACCAAAGCTTAATGGGTCTTATTGTATTATTGGGCTTCTTAGTCTCTGATTTTTGTCAAATAAAAACTGAAAATTAATTAATGAAAAAGTAATGACTTTTAGTAATATAATTCTCAACAACCAAAACCGAAACAGGCCTTTTTATGTAGTTGGACTTTACCAAAAACGAATTTGTTCATACCTCTTGATTAAAACAATATACCTCCTATTTTAACTTGAAATGGACCTTTTTTTAAAACTTAATGGGCCATCAGATATTGATAGTCCGATTTGGATCAACGCACCTCTCTTTCATGTTTTACTCCCCTATAGAGATAAAAACTATATAATATGATTTATTTAAAAAGAACTCTAAATACATTATAAGGGTAGGGAAATTTTGGGGTATGATAGCTGTCCCTATTTAATTATCTTTCGATTGAATAATGCGAGAATATGCAGGTCTCACAGTTCTGATCAGAATTATATTAAATATTGGAAGACACCAAAATTTGTCTGAAAGATTACAAGGATTCTGTAATACAGTGGGAGAACTGACTTGGTTGTTTTGCGATTTATCGCAATTGTTACGGATAGCGGGATTCACCACCAACTTTTCTTTTATCCAATAAAGGAAAGGGTGAAAAGAACAGAAAAGACCTTTTGAGATATTTTCTTGAGTTCGGGGGGTAGGTTATGAAAAGGGAAGGTGTTAGCACCCTTTTCATCTGTAGTTATCTACGGGCTCTTAGTTGCTATCTCACTTTGAAAATGCTTTGTTTGAAATGTGTTTGTGATTGTTTGAAAGTATTTTTGAAAAGTGTCTTCGTTTAGGAGAACTCTGTAATGATTCTCGTCTCTATAATAATGTATACAAAGTGTTGACTTTTGAAAATATTTATTTTGAAAGTGTTGAAGTGTTTTGAAAGATGTTTTGAAATGTTTGTGAGCAAGCAACTATGAACATTCTACCTACTCAAAAGAAGTATTTGTTCTTTTCCTCCTCCTTTAGATAGTGCTATCTTACCATTGATTGGTAAGAAGTTCTATTATTAGATGTGAAGGGACGGGCATGGGTCGTCGTATAGTCATAGAAGGAAACCTATGAGACACTTTAGCAATTGTCGTAAGGGACTAAGATCGTTCTACCGAAGGCAACATTGAAGGGTCATCGAGGGGCTACGATCTTTTTTATCGAGGGTCTTTGCTAAAGCGTCCCATATTTGAGGGGCATGAAATTTATTCGTAGGCAACAAGAGAGGTTACCCAAGAGGTGTGCGTGTGAAAAGTGTTTGAATGCATGCATTTTTGTCTTTTAGATTTGGGTTCTCTAAGATTGATTTTATCTTGCCATACACACCCTAATTACTAACAAATATATTAAAAGCAATAAATTGCAGAAATTAAAATCCTACGCTATTACATCATTTGGGGATGGGGGTACAAATTTACAAATGGGGAGGTAAAAGCAAATAAAACCTAATTTTACTATTACAACCATATTGAATGAATAAATAATATACAAGAATGTAAAGATAAATAAATAAAAAAAGAAAATTTGTTTTTTTTTATAACTTGTATGCATTGATACATGCACTTATGCATTGATACGAAAACTTTTATGCATTGACGCATGCACTTATGCATTAATACATATCACTCCTTGTTCTTGAAAGTCAAAACCAACACAGTATGAGTTGATACATAAAGGTTAATGTCGGTTCATAACCTATTTTGCATCGACACATACACTTATGCATCGACACATATCATTTCTTGCTCCTGGAAATCAAAACTAACTCAGTATGAGTAGAAATATAATTGTTTTGTATCGACACATTTCTGTTTTTCATCGACTCATTCGTATTTTGTATCGACTCATAGCCTATTTTATACCTAATATGCGTCGACACATAGAGATATACATCGACTCATAACCTGTTTTGTACCAAATATGTGTCGACTCATAGAGATATGCATCGACTCATGCTGCTGTTTTTTACTTCTAACACTGTTCAGTCACATATATAAGTTAGTTCTCAACACATGGTTAGTGAAAAATGAAAAATAAGCATATAGTTAGCTTCAGGGCTATGATATCTACATTTTATCTTCACAAATGAACCACTAATGATGCTTGTATGAAGAGCTCAAAATCAAGAAAACTTACCTTAAAACTGAAACTTGTGTTTTGAGTTTGAGTTGTTGTATTGTCTTGGAGAAATCAAGTTGGAGGTGTTTGTTTTTGAGTTTATAAAATAGTGATGTTACTATAATTGTTCTTGTGTTTAAATAATATCTATGTGATGTATATGAAGTATTTGGACAATTGGTTTAGGGGAAAACTTGCAAAGTTGTACAGTGGGTTGAGATTTCGTTTTGTTTTCAGTTTTGGTTTTGTGAATGAAAATAAAGTTGAAGATGAGCAGAGTTTACAAAGAATTCTGTTAAGTTTTCCAAATCCTCTTTTTTCTCTTTCTCCCCCCTTTCTCTCTCAAAACCTCTCTCTTTGTGTGTTATGAAACAACTTATTTATAGATGAAATTGACTGAAATTAGGGAGGGAAATAGATAAGTTTTTGAACTGTTTGGGTACACTGTTTCATTGCTTTTTAGATGCAACTCTTATGTTCTAAGTTTGTGAAAATATGGGACTGATATGATGCAGATTTTGCAGGGCAGCATTCAAGGTTTTGGAGCAGGTTTTCACAGTTTTCTTGGCATTACTATGCAGGTTTTGGACAGCAAGGTATGTAGCATGATGCAGGTCTGGTTTTGTGGACATATTTATGCAGCTTGTAACAAAGACAATGCGTATTTATGGACAACATAGTGGCAAAGTTTGAAGATGAGTCAAAGGGAAAAGTTCAAACAAGACAAAGCTTAGGATTTGTAACTTGCTATTTTTTAACTTAAAAATGCAGCCTTGTTGTTTACTTGAAAACTTGTAACAACTTGAATTATCTTGAATTTTGGTGAAAAGATGTCATGAAGTAATGAAATTAACATGTATGAAAACACTTAGAAAAATCTCTAAATCTTGCAAAGTTTGATTTTTGAATTTCTTGATGATCAAATTTCCTATTTTTGAATGTCTTGATGAATTGTGATCTTTAAAACTCAAATTTGACCAAAAAGTCAAAGTTTGACTTTTCAATGTACAGTTGACCTTTTTTATCAGTTGACCAAATTTCATCTATCAATCCACTGATCTTGAGAGATGAATTGAAATATGCAATTAGGTCAAAATGATGTACTTGAATCCTTGAGATCATGCTTCAAACACATAAGTCAGGTACTGGGTCAAAAGTCAAAGATTGGTCATTCTCAGTCAAAAACCCTAATTTTGACTATTTTGCTCTTTTGATGATTTGAACAATTTTCTTGGAGAATTGTGATCCAATCTTGATCAAATGATACATATGACTTCAAAATGTTGATATTAGTCCAAAATCTTGAAGTTTGACTGTAGGTTGACCATAGTTGACTTTTTACCCAATGCATCTGATTTTAGGCCACCTGATCAATTCATTGAGAATTTCTTGGATAGCTTTAACCTTCGCAGGATCGACTTCAATACCTTTGCCAGTGACGACAAAGCCCATTAGTTTTCCAGACCTCACCCCGAAGGTGCACTTGTTGGGATTCAGCCTCAGCTTGTACTTTTTCAACCTTTCAAATAGTTTGTATAAATGATCAAGGTGTTCCTCCTCAGTCTGCGAACTTGAAATCATGTCATCCACATAGACTTCTATCTCATGATGGATCATGTCATGAAATAGAGCTACCATAGCTAGTTGATAGGTTGCCCCTGCATTCTTTAAACCGAAGGGCATGACCTTGTTGCAGAAAGTGCCCTATTGTGTGACAAAGGTGGTCTTCTCCATGTCCTCGGGAGCCATCTTGATTTGATTATAGCCGGAGAAACCATCCATGAAGGAGAAGACTTTATGTTGAGTTGTGTTTTCGACCAAGACATCAATATGCGGTAGTGGTAAATCACCTTTGGGGCTTGCCCTGTTCAAATCTCTATAGTCTACGCACATACAGACCTTTCCATCCTTCTTTGGTACGGGGACCACATTTTCCATCCATTGGGGATAGGATGTTTCTTCCAGGAAACCTGTATTTAATTGCTTCCTTACCTCATATTTTATTTTCTCTGACATGTCTGGCCGCATACGACGAACCTTTTGCTTGACTGGAGGACAATCTTCCTTTGTTGGTAGACGATGAACCATAATGTCAATATCAAGTCCCGACATATCTTCATATGACCAAGCAAACACCTCAACATAGTCGTGCAACATCTGGACCAATCTACTCTTGACACTGTCTTCCAAGTTGGCGCTAATCTTGACTTCCCTCTTGTATGTCTCAGTACCTAGGTTGATTAATTCAACTGGCTCTTCATGAGGTTAAATGGCTTTTTCTTCTTGCATCATAAGTCTGTCTAGTTCCCCTGGTATTTCACAATCTTCTTCGCCTCCGTCTTCAGCTTGGTAGATTGGATGTTCGAAGTCATAGATGACAATAGCAGAGTTGTTGGCAATGAAATTTGGAGTGGATAAGGATCTGCAAGTGTGTGTGTGTGTGTGTGTGTGTGTGTGTGTGTGTGTGTGTGCATGTAAGATACATGGCTATTTTGAAAATTCAATAAAAATGAAAGAAAGACAACGAGCGCAAAATTTGAATGCAAAAGAGTCTAATGTTTTTCATTAAATGATTATATGGCATATGAAAATGAACAAACCCTTAACAAAATGGACCATGGTGCCCCGGGAAACGCACATGGCTTAAAGTCATTGTTTGAATAAAATTACAGACAAAAGTTCTTGAATGAATAAGACAGTAAATGGTAATTACTCATTGTTGAAGGAGATGGGAATGAAATCCTTGGCATGCCAGTTGTTGAGCCCTTCCTTGGAATTCGGGTAGATCCAATCATCAAAGTCACAATCATCCTCAGAATCTTCAATAGAATTCACTTCATGATTACCAATGCGAAGAGGTGGTTTTCCTATGCGATCATGGCTGGTCTCATTTTGAGCTTTAGCAGTGAAACCCATCCCAAACTTGTCTGATTTGAAACGAATGTCAGGGAGTTATCCCCAAATTGTACAACCTCCATTTTCAATCACAGCGTGAGCATCTTTGAGGGAAGCCATCCTTGGCACATCTTGAGCATCTTTTGGAATGTCAAGAGAAACTTTGGCGGCAACAACTGTAGCGATTGTTTTTTAAATCAAGAGTCGCCATTATTAGTTTTTATTCTAGGGAAAGGCACCTAATAGGAAACCCTAATTTGCAGATAGAGATTCTAGGTTTCAGACTCTTATTAGACGAAAGGAAGGTGTTAGGAACCTTTCATCTACCTTGTTCACAAGGATACTAGGTTTTAGGTTTAGGTTTGGGTAAAACAGGATTAAAATTTTAATCAGGAGGACTCGCCACGATTTTTGATGGTATGCCTACGTATCCTCTTATGAGGAATCAGAGTCCCAATTCGTAGTTCGTACGAGTTGGTGTCTTTTAGGGGTTTACGAACATATCTTAAATCACTTCGCACTCGGTCGGGAGTAGTGATTGCAGAAATTTTGAATGAGTATGCAGTAAGCCAAAATTAGTTCAAAACCCATTTGCAAAAAAAGAACTGTTAATTAGCTAAATTTGTTCGCAAAAATAGTTTGATATTTGTTTGTGTTTTTTACTGTATTAATTGCAAAACGTCTTGATTAATACATTATTAGAAAATAATTTAATTCAAATAATATATAAAGGAATATATGCAATTTTAATATAAAAATAATTTTATTTGATAATATAGTAATATTTACATATAATAAATAATAAAACTATAAATAAAAATTACTAATAATGATAATAATAATTATAACTAATAATGATAAAAATAATAAATAAATAAATAATTTAATAATATAATATAATAATAATAATCAGAAAATACTAATTATATAAAAAATGTAAAAATGATTAATTAGGCAGGGGGTGCAAATCTAGTTTCTAAGTTAAAATAGGGGGATGTGAAAAATAGTTGGATTATGACCATTATGATTGTTGGACAGGGGGTGTACATTGTTGTTATGTTTAGTAAATAGAGGTGAGGGGGTGTGCATAGCATCTGGGCCTGGGCCCAACATGTTTAGAGGGAAGTCCATGTGGTTGTGTGTGACGCGAGAGTGAGGGTATACGGTGGACTTGGCCTTACGACCGTCCACTGAGGATCAAATGGCTGAGCTTTTAAGGCGCATATAAGTTGTGGTAGTCGCGCGTGTACAGGATCTAGACTGAATAATACAATTTGTTTTTTTACATTTTTCGCTTTCACTCCAACACTTACAATACTGCTTTCACTCTCTCTCACCTCACCTTCTTCCTCTCTCGCTACCCTCTCTTCACCCTTTCAACCCCACCTTTGTTCCCTGTAAAATCCTAACACCTTTCTCCCCACGGCGACGCTTCAACGATCTGGTGACCCTTACTTAAAACCAACCAACAAAAGCCCCAAATCAACAATTTAAAAAAAAAGAAGCTAAGTTTTACCCTCCGCGGTATTGCTTGTTCTCTGATCTTTGAGCTCTTGAAACTAATCCCTCCGTCTTCTTTGATTGTAGGTCGCGATGGCGATAGCTTATGACGGCGAAGGCGACAACTATTAGGAAAAACACGGTCACGCGGTTAGGTTTTCGGGCTTCGAAACTCTAATCAATTCTTCAAGCTTGGCTCGGTAACATTTTCTTTCAGAGCTTCTTCTCTTCGTTCTCCGTCCCAAAAAAACCTCCTCTCACTGTTCTTCTCCTTCTCTATTTATATGTTGATTTAGATCTAGGGTTTAGTATTTTAGTCATTACAGATTGATTAGTATAGATAGAAATTTGGGATTGACTTGTAATTGACAGTAATTGGTTGGGATTGTAATCTTGGAGATTTTAGATTATCTTTGCAATTTCTGCAGATTTGTTCTTGTAACAGCAAGTTTGTATTTGGTAAAGATTGGATTTATTAATTTCTAGATTTAACTATGTTGTAATTTTTCTGGATTTTGTAAGATTTGATTTTGCAAAGAAACTTGGTTCTGTATAGACTGTAATAAGATTTTGTTCTGAGATATCGATTCATTTTGCTGCAATCTTCTGAGATTTCCTTCTATGTAAAAATAGATTTGTTTTTTTTTTATTTTGAAGATTTGGGTTGTACTGATTCCTACAGTACCTGTTGTTGTACCCCAAAATTTTCCCTCCCATATTCCTCAAGATTTGGCAAGAATCATCTTCAAATGGTTCAAGATTGCTCAAGGATTGCACAGTCCAACCACCTCATAAGCCAGCTGAAATTAGGGTTTTGATTCTCTCAAGGAACTTGAGGTTTTCAATGGTCCAATCAAGTCTCATAGGCCTATACACATCCTCAAGCACCTACGTGCCAAGTTTCAAGACTCACAGTCCCAAGTTGCACAATCAAAAGCTCCATTTGACCCACAGTCAACTGCAAGGGCAAAATGGTCATTTTGCAGTCAAAAGTCAGAATTTTTGGTCAAACATCTTATTTTGAGTCCACAATCATCATTTGATCAAGTCTTGATCATGATTCCACAAGAATGGCTCAAAAATCATCAAGATGCAAAAAGTTACTATTTTTGGACAACAGAAAAGTCAACTGTATCTTGACCAAGGCATAACTTTTTCATGGTTCATCAGAAAAATATCATCCAATGCTCATTTTGAAGGGGATGAAATTTCCTACAATCCATCTTCACACTTCAAGTCCAAGAAATGCTCTCACAAAAAGTTATCAATTTCTACATTATAGGTCAAATTCAAAAGTCAACAAAAATGCACTTTAAGTCAAAGACCATAACTTGAGATTGATAAATACAAATGACATGGGACCAAAGGCATTGGTTATAGGACTTCAAGAGCTTTCCAAAATGTCCAAGAACATGGTCATATGATCAAAATTGAGCAAGATATGCATTGGAGAAGTTGGTAAATTTTTATGAATTTGCAAAAGTCAACTTTGCTCAAAATACCTTATTTTTGCTAATGGGCCTCAAATCTCTTCTTGAAACTTTATCCATGGCCTATGCACGACCCATCAAGCTTATTTGAATTTATTTTCTTATTTTTATTAATTAATTGGATTTTTAATTGATTTTAATTCATTTAATTAATTTAAATTGTAGGAAATACAAAGATTTGATTTTTCAATCTTTTTGTGAAACAAATGTGGTCAAGATATGCTGGAAAATTCGTGCACAAATCAAATATGCCAAAATCTCCAAGTTTGGCAACTTTTTCCAATCATGAAGATTCAAAAATATATGATTTCCAATCAAATATTCAATCATCATTCCAATGGATTTTTGTGCAAGATTCTGACCTAATTCCATTCCTCTATAAATACATAAGCCAACCCTAATCATGCACACGTGAAATCTCTGCAGAAAAAGCCATAACCAATTCAAGAAAATTCAAGGAAAGCTCAAAATTGTTTTCTGCATTCTAGCACGATTCAAAGGCTTTTGTGGATTCTAACACATTGCAGGAAGTGTGAGGAACATGTAGCAATCAAAATCAAGCGTTAAAGCTCAAAGAATCATCAAGAACAGAGTCACGGTTTGCATTTTATTTTGAGAATCTAATAGCTTAATTCATGCATTATTAACATGATTTCTTGTTTGTTTTGTGTTGCTAGAGACCACATGAAGCTATTGGCATAGTTTAATTGAATTATAATGCACAGAATCATAAATTGCCATGGATGAATTTTAGGGTTCCTGAGCTTGGAATTTGGGGATTCTTAATACAGGAAAAATTGAGCCTCATAAGACCCATGACTGAATTCGTTAGGTCAAGACGAATCCAAAGCAACCATCGCGAAATATTTATGTAGCCTATAGGGCTAATCGTTATTTTTCGTCATCATGTTTTGTGGGGGTTAAAAACCCCCGCTATCTAATGTGTTTTTTATGCAGGTGAAGGAAGAAGATGATGAGTTGTTGATATGCTATTGGAGCATTCAAAAAAGGACGCGCATTTTTATGATTACATCATATTGAATGATTTATTAATATATTAATTGTTGGTTATTTTCTTAACGAATGAAACGCGTTTGTGGAGTGGTTAAGGCAAGCATTCAGAAAGCATTGGGACCTGGGTTCGAATCCCAGGTCCCCCACAATACTTGTTATTATTTTTCTTTTCCTAATCCCATGCAGGTTGCAAGAGCAGGTTTACCATGTACTTTCAAATATCCAGGTGCCATGTGTCTAAGACTCAAATCCAATGGTCCAAAGCTAGATGACCATCATGCTTCTGGTCAACCCACGCGTAGATAATCATTAAAGTCAAACAGGCTTGAGAGATTAATGGGCCTGAGAATTGCTAGCATACCTCCTTATTGGGCCAGCACCCCCCTGGTTCATTCATTTATTTTCTTTTCTTTTACATTTTTTCATTTAATCTTTTTATTAATTATTATTGTTATTATTACTTAATTTATTTAATTAATTATTTTCATAATAAAATCAGAAAACTAAAAATATTATTATTATTATTAATTTCACCTTTAATATATTATTTTTGTAAATAAATGTAATTAATTAATTTAGTTGTTTTAATTAGGTTAACTTTAATTATTTTCATAACAAATAAAATAAATTAGAATTAGGGTTTTCTTGACAGTTTTAATTTCTTTTCTTTTATTTCATTAAAACATTAAAAAACTTAAAAAATACTTCTTTTATTTAATTAATTAGAATTAGGTTTAACTAAATGCAAAATAACCAAAAATTCATTCTTTCTCAAAAAGGGTCAAAACCCTAAGGACTTCTCCGGTTTAATTTCTTTGCGCGCATATTAATTTTTGATCATATTTTTGTAATTGCTCTGAGGATGTAATAGCGTAATTAGGACCTTTTTATCGCTTTATTTATTTTTCTCGCAATTTACTTTTCAAGGGTTGCTTTTGGCGATGTAAATACCTGACGCCTTGTAATAGCTTAGATTTACTTTCCGCAATTTATTTTCCGCAAATATTAACTGTTATGCATGACAAGACTTGTTCTCAAACTAAAATCAAAACGTAGCTCACAATAACATGTGCAAAGATAATTAAACTGAATCCTGACACACTCGCACATGCCACTCCTAGGGTACGCCTCAGTTGGTTGCCTCGACGTGGTCATTAAGTATAGGGTGTTTTAGAGGTCGCCCTCATGTCTAAAGATCAAAGTTGCCTCGAGACGGTTGCCTCAGATAAAAAAAGATCTAAGACATTATGGTTACCGCTAAGGCGTCCTACTATTTCTTTGGTGACCACACATGTCCCTATAATCGAATTGACCCGAAACTTCAACGATGGTGCTACCTACTTCTCAATAGTGGGATAGTACTGTCTAAAGGACATTTACACAGCTTAATTTCTTTTGAGTAGGTAGAGGTTCTTAGATACTTGCTCTTTCAAAAAAACAAAAATATTTTTCGCACCTACACTTTTCTGACAAAAGTTTTCAAACAATACTTCACACACTCTTGAGGACTGATACAAGAGTTAAACGAAGTTTTCAAACAAACTTTTTCAAAACCCACAAACACAAGAAAAGCAAACATTTTTGAAAACATAGTGAGCATGTACCTAAGAGCCCGTGGATAACCACAGATAGAAAGGGTGCTAGCACCTTCCCTTTCTATAATCTACCTCCCGAACCGAGAAACATCTCGAAAAGGAATTTTGTTGTGCTTTTGTCCTTTCCTTGTTGGAGAAAATAAAAGACAGTGGCGACTCTTGCTTACCGCGACATTTCGCGAACCAGCATTCCAAAAAAGTCAGTTCTATTTCCACCGATCACAGAACTGGCGACTCTGCTAGGGAGAATTTTATAAGTGAGGTGTACCTTAGGATTAGATCATTCTATGTTTTCAATTGCATGTTTTGTATGATTTATATTTGTGGGCTTGTATTGGAGTTTCATAGATCCTAACCGGGATCTGGGGAATACCCTTTAGGTAAGTAGCAGTAAATTGTGAGGGACCTGTCCGGCGTAGACCGACACGGGTGAAGCAGTAGCTACGTTGGTGTGACACCTTGGTCTGTACTGATATCCCTTATGTTGGAACGAGGAGAATATGGGTCTTCTAAGGAGTCATTAAGCACCAACTGACTTTAGAACCTTAAATTGACCCAACTTGGCCATAGAATAGTAGCAGTATGCTACACTCATTGAGGCTAAACTCTCGCGATGGTTCCAGCCGCAAGAAAAGATTGCGAAGCTGGAGTTATGACCGGTTGAGGGTAGTCAGTGATATTGAGATCCTCTAGAACCCGGTTACTATTTTTAGGACAGGTCATAACCAACTGAAACTGAAAGAGGGTAGTACCTAAACTTCATGCTGGCCTGAAATCTAAGGGCTCTTGTGTGGCTTGTGTGCCTTACCATGTTTTCCTTTTGTGAATACTTGTGGTGTGCCTTTATCATAACAACATAACATCATCACATCATAACATTGCATACATCCTGCATAAGGACTAACCCATTTCAAGGATCTCAAGGGTTTGTGATGCAGGTCATGATGAACCAACTGTCTAGCAAGGGGCAAAGGGGATTTATTTTCCTCTAGCCAAGGTTGTTTGGAGATCAAAACATGATGACTTGAGTCAGGGGCTATGACCCACTCGATATGGTGAGCTTTGACTCTTGAAGAAGGACTCTCAACAACATGAAGTTCCTTCAATCAAGCTGCAAAATTCAAATGCTAACAGTTTCTTGTTTACCCCGCGAGATCCTTGAAAACATTGCATACATATATCATACATATCATTGCATTACAGGTACACTTTTTACAGGTCACTTATCTTCTTCACTGTTTATTTCAGCAATCATCATGACTTCTGAACATACTACTGAACAAGATATCAAGGCCCTCCAGGCCCAGAATGCCCAGTTCCAAGAGTTGGTTATGAGCCTAGCCCAGGGTCAACAGGAGTTGAAGACTCTGATTCTGAAGAAGAAGAAGAGGACTGTGTTGTTCAACACTGGACGCAGATTTGGGAATGGACTGCAAAATGAGGTTGATCTGACTACTTCCTCTGTAGGGAAAGACAGTCCCCAAGAGATAAGGGTTCCTAGTCCCGTGGTCTCCGACAACGAGACGAATTACAATGATGAACAGTACCCTCCTGCTGAGGATAGGTATAAACAGTTGGAAGACCGCTTAAGTGCTATGGAGATTCAGAATGTGCTCGGGTTGGACTTTGGAGACCTAGGTTTATCCTCTGGGGTGGTGATTCCCCACAAGTTCAAGGCACCTGCCTTTGCAAAGTACGACGGAGCTTCCTGTCCTAAGCTGCACCTCCGGTCGTATGTAAGGAAGATCTAACCTTACACTGCTGACAAGAATTTGTGGATCCATTTCTTCCAGGATAGTCTTTCAGGGACTCAACTCAAATGGTTCTATTAGCTGGATGGAGCCAGCATTCGTAACTGGGAGGATTTGGCTACTGCATTTTATAAGCAATATCAGTATAATTCCGACCTCGCTCCTACGCGTACCCAACTCCAGGGTATGTCACTAGGGACGGATGAAGGATTTAAGGAGTATGCTCAAAAGTGGAGAGACCTGGCTAGAAGGGTGCAGCCACCTCTGACTGACCGTGAGCTTGTTGATATGTTCTTGGGGACCCTGTCTGGTCCATTCTTCAACCATCTGATTGGGAATTCTTCTGCCAGGTTTACAGACCTTATCTTGACTGGTGAGAGGATAGAAGCTGATATCAAGGCTGGGAAGATACAGAAGGGTGACTCCTCGAACACTAAGAAAAAACCATTCAAGAAGGAATCCAGTGCTGTTTATGGTTCAAAGAGACAGAATAGACCGGAACGCCACCAAGCTGTCAACGCGGTGGTTATTTCAAAACCTGCCGCTTCTCCTTAGCATCATAACCAACAAAGGGGTGAGAGAAGGCAGTTCACTCGGCTCAGCATGACCTTGTCCCAGATGTTGCCACAGCTGCTGAAGACCAATCTGGTGACTCTAAAAGAAGCTCCAAAGAATCAAAATACAACGTCACCAAAGTATAACCCCAATGCCCGCTGCGCTTATCACTCTGAGAGCCTGGGGCATGATACAGATGATTGTTGAAGTCTGAAAAACAAGGTCCAATACTTGATCGATGCAAAGGAAATTGAGTTCGAGGCGCCCGAGACTCCCAATGTGATCACTGCTCCCTTGCCAAAACATGGCTAGGATCGAGGGATTTTTGTTCATTTGAATTCTGAAGTTGTATTTTTCTTTGCTTATTCAAACAATTATCATGTCAAACTCTTTTATTTCATTAATGCATTACACGCGTCTGTTTTGAAGTAATTGTGTTCACTATGTTTAAAATTGCTTTCATTTTGTGATGTTTAACTCTCGATTAAAAATTCTAAGCCTTTTGAGGGAGGATGACGAAAACGATACCATGATCTTTACAGTATGCTTTTGAACAGACCCCGCTGATGAAGTACAGGCATTGTTTCAAATCCTAAACAGTGGAGTTATAAGGAAGATAATCCCTAGTCAACCCCTTTGAGCCAAAGAAGTTGGAGTTTTTCTTTTTACAAATTAAAACCCTTAACTATAACCTGGGGCAGGGTAGTTTTCTCAGTTGATCCAGGTGCACAATGAATGGCATCACAGGAGTCCTTCTAAAACAAAAGACAGTGATGGTTCTGAATAATCATAAGGACAAGCAGTCATTATCTCTCAGAAATAAAAGCCCATTAAGTCAAAACCTATGAAGGAGACTTACAAAACTGGGGCATCCCGCTGACTGTAATTACAAAAGAAACAGTTCAGGCAAAAAGACAGGGATAATAAAATCAAAAAGAAAGAGGTCCTACAAACCCTCAACAAAAAGAAATGACTGCCTATTCAAAATAAACTATCAACATCCGAACCATCACCGGAATATCAGAGCAAAGACTCAACAAGATCTAATGCACGATTAGCTGAGTTTAGGTTTGAAGAACATCACGAAGAGCGGGTGGGTACAAATAAAGTTTGAGCCTTTATCCTTTGTTTCTTAAATCGTGAACCAGGCCACGATATAACCCTTAAAAGTCCTAGCTGAAGCATAGGTTAGTTCGAAAGCATACTGCTACAAAAGGTATCCTGACTCCTGTAGGACTTGCTGTAAAATCTTGAGTTGACATCACATTTTACAAAAAAAATCACTTGTTTTATTGAAAAATGCATTTTCAAAAACTTCAAGACAGACATAAGCTTTGCATTCTTAAAATAACATTGTTTGCATATGACTATTTGTTCAAACAGCAGAGGAATTCGCACGATGAATATCTAGTGAACAAAAAAACCTTCTCAACAGAAAGGATCACATCCAGTGGAAAAATACTTCCAGCCAAGGGGCAGACATGAGCATTGTCCTTCATCTGGGGTAGTCAAGTCAAGATTCAAGGAATCTCTCAAAATGCCAAATAGCCAGGGGCAAATCTCAGCCCGAGTCACTTGGGGCATTGGACATGAATTCCAACAACGATTCCTGCATGATCAAACGAAGATCTTCTGGTAGTATGGCGACACAACACTACTGACAGTGACAACTCCCTACATTCTGAGAGCGTGGACATAGTCGAAAAAATACTATGCATAATCAAAGACCCGCTAGGTCGACTGGCCTAGGCAAAAATAAGGGCTTCCCGGTAAACCAAAAGGGTTCGAGCAAAAATAAGGGACGAAAATGAAAAAAAGCTGTACACCCGGCAAGTCGAAAACCTAAAAAGGCGGCTTGGGAAAAAAAGGGTATCCCGATGAACTGAAAACCCGAAAGGGTGGTCCAGGCAAAAATTAGGGATCAAAGCGTACGAATATGTCCCATCATCTCGTCACTTACCTACCAGAAGAAGATTTGTCAAATCGGCAGTTATCAAGACCTCCACAGGTACCTTCTCCCATAAAAGTTGGGGCAATAGGAGTTGTCCAAACTGTACAACTGCTTTGCTCACCAGGTACAAAGGTAGATTCAGCTGAAGAATTTGACCAGGATACCTTCATTCCCCGCAATGGCAAGATTCAACAATACTCTCCCCAAGCAGAGTTGATCTCCCATCAGCCCTAAAAAGGCACAGTATCTCCAGCAAGTCAGCAATACTCTCCCCCGAGCAGAGTTGGTCTACCATCAGTCCTGGAAAAGTTGGGTATCCCTAGAAGATCTTAATATTCCCTAGCGGAGTATAAAGATATTCCTCAGCAAATATCCCTGGCAGTCTTAATATTCCTCAACGAAATATAAGGTTGTTCCCCGGCGGAATACAAGATACCCCCCAGTAGAGCCATTTCCCAGCACAGTCTGAAAAGTTTCCCCAGGAGAGTTGAATCATCTTACCCAATAGATTCTGGAAGCTTGTCCCTTGCAGAGTACAAATGCATCTCCTCAGCCATATTCAGAAGGTTATCCCCACCAGAGTCTAACTGGGTTATCCTCAGCAACTTGCAAATGGAAAGATCATCCCCAGCGAAGTTCTTTCTATCTCCCCAGTGGAGTTCATCATCAAAGTCCCCAACAGAGCTTATCAATGGAATCCCCAGCGGAGTTATCGTTAAAAACTCAGCAAAGCATCTCTCCCCACAGAGTAATTCCCCGCAGAGTAATCTATTCATCAAGTTTATTCCCCAACAGAGTTCTTCTCTCCTGCAGGTTTATTCTCACAATCATCTTCGTTCATCATCCCCAGCGGAAACGAAGAATTCAACTCTATTCTCCAGCAGCTATACAGGATTTATTTTCCCCAACTAAAGCATCACAGTTTCATACATCATGACACATGCACATACGCATCATATCATACAATCTCATTTATGTTGAGAACATCATTGCTTGATCCATCTCATGCATTGCATATGACTGACCTTTACCTTTCAGGAAAGATCCAGTTAAGTTCTCAGCTATGTCCAAGGCCTTCTCTGGTCCAGTTAAATCGATTCCTAAACATTTTCCTGATGCCGACCCAGTTGAAGATTCCAAGACCTTGCCTGGTCCAGTTAAATGGATTCCTAAAGATTTTTCTGATGTCGATCCAGTCAAAGGCCTTCTCTGGTCCAGTTAAATTGATTCCTAAAGATTTCCCTGATGCCGATCCAGTTGAAGATTCCAAGACCTTGCCTGGTCCAGTTAAATCGATTCCTAAAGATTTTTCTGATGTCGATCCAGTCAAAGGCCTTCTCTGGTCCAGTTAAATCAATTCCTAAAGATTTTCCTGATGCTGATCCAGTTGAAGATACCAAGACCTTGCCTGGTCCAGTTAAATCGATTCCTAAAGATTTTTCTAATGCCGATCCAGTCAAAGGCCTTCTCTGGTCCAGTTAAATTGATTCCTAAATATTTTCCTGATGCCGATCCAGTTGAAGATTCCAAGACCTTGCCTGGTCCAATTAAATCGATTCCTAAAGATTTTTCTGATGTCGATCCAGTCAAAGGCCTTCTCTGGTCCAGTTAAATTGATTCCTAAAGATTTTCCTGATGCAGACCCAGTTGAAGATTCCAAGACCTTGCCTGGTCCAGTTAAATCGATTTGTAAAGATTTTTCTGATGCCGATCCAGTCAAAGGCCTTCTCTGGTCCAGTTAAATCGATTCCTAAAGATTTTCCTTATGCCGATCCAGTTGAAGAATCCAAGACCTTGCCTGGTCCAGGTAAATCAATTCCTGAAGATTTTTCTGATGTCGATCCAGTCAAAGGCCTTCTCTGGTCCAGTTAAATCGATTCCTAAAGATTTTCATGATGCAGACCCAGTTGACGATTCCAAGACCTTTCCTGGTCCAGTTAAATCGATTCCTAAATATTTTTCTGATGCGAACGCCGTCAATGGAGACAAAGTCAGTTAAATTGATTCCTAAAGATTTTTCTGAGGCAAAGCCAGTCAATGGAGACAAAGTCAGTTAAATCGATTCCTAAAGATTTTTATGAGGCAAAGCCATTCAATAGAGACAACTTGTCAACGAAGACAAAACTACCTACCATCAACCTTTCTTAAGTTCCGGATCAACACCTGTATCTAGCCAGGAAATATCTGTGAGCGATTGATTGTAGATCTATACCTGAAACTAGATAGGAAAGTATCTACGTGAAGGGATTGAAGATCAAATCCTGTGTCTGGCCAGGAAGTCATCTTTCTTTCTCAGGTCAGAGATTAATACCTGTATCCAGCCAGGAAAGCTATCTCGACCAAGCCTTTTTAAGTTCCGGATCAACACCTGTATCTAGCCAGGAAAAATCTGTGAGCGATTGATTATAGATCTATACCTGTAACTAGCCAGGAAAGTATCTACATGAAGAGATTGAAGATCAACACCCGTAACAGGCCAGGAAATTATCTTTCATTCTCAGGTCAGAGATCTACACCTGTATCCAGCCAGGAAAGCTATCTCGACCAACCTTTTTTGAGTTCCGGATCAACACCTGTAACAGGCCAGGAAATATCTGTGGACGACGGATTGTAGATTAATACCTGAAACCAGACAGGACAACTATCTACTTGACCATCATCAGGCAACCCTACGTAGGTTTCTTTCTTTCAACCTACCAAGTTACCATTCAACAAACATCTCCAAATGGCATCTATAAGCCCATTCTCGACAAGATTCTGTCACATCTCCAGATGGCATCTATAAGCCCATCCTCCTATCCATCATATCTCCAAATGGCATCTGTAAGCCCATTCTCGACATCACATTACTGATACTAACACTATGTGAGTGCAAATTTCTAGGCACTCTAGTGTTCAATCATCTTCCACCTTCGGATCACGAAAGGCACGCAAGCCAATCTACTTCCTCAGGTTGAAGAAGATTGAACAGGGGCAACTGTTGTACCCCAAAATTTGCCCTCCCATATTCCTCAAGATTTGTCAAGAATCATCTTCAAATGGTTCAAGATTGCTCAAGGATTGCACAGTCCAACCACCTCCTAAGCCAGCTGAAATTAGGGTTTTGATTCTCTCAAGGAACTTGAGGTTTTCAATGGTTCAATCAAGTCTCATAGGCCTATACACATCCTCAAGCACCTACATGCCAAGTTTCAAGACTCACAGTCCCAAGTTGCACAGTCAAAAGCTCCATTTGACCCACAGTCAACTGCAAGGGCAAAATGGTCATTTTGCAGTCAAAAGTCAGAATTTTTGGTCAAACATCTTATTTTGAGTCCACAATCATCATTTGATCAAGTCTTGATCATGATTCCACAAGAATGGCTCAAAAATCATCAAGATGCAAAAAGTTATTATTTTTTGACAGTAGAAAAGTCAATTGTATCTTGACCAAGGCATAACTTTTTCATGGTTCATTAGAAAAATCCCATCCAATTCTCATTTTGAAGGGGATGACATTTCCTACAATCCATCTTCACACTTCAAGTCCAAGAAAAGCTCTCACAAAAAGTTATCAATTTCTACATTATAGGTCAAATTCAAAAGTCAACAAAGATGCACTTTAAGTCAAAGACCATAACCAGAGATTGATAAATCCAAATAACATGGGACCAAAGGCATTGGTTAGAGGACTTCAAGAGCTTTCGAAAATGTCCAAGAACATGGTCATATGATCAAAATTGAGCAAGATATGCATTGGAGAAGTTGGGAAATTTTTATGAATTTGCAAAAGTCAACTTTGCTCAAAATACGTTATTTTTGCTAATCGGCCTCAAATCTCTTCTTGAAACTTTATCCATGGCCTATGCACGACCCATAAAGCTTATTTGAATTTATTTTCTTATTTTTATTAATTAATTGGATTTTTAATTGATTTTAATTCATTTAATTAATTTAAATTGTAGGAAATACAAAGATTTGATTTTTCAATCTTTTTGGGAAGCAAATGTGGTCAAGATATGCTGGAAAATTCGTGCACAAATCAAATATGCCAAAATCTCCAAGTTTGGCAACTTTTTCCAATCATGAAGATTCAAAAATATATGATTTCCAATCAAATATTCAATCATCATTCCAATGGATTTTTGTGCAAGATTCTGACCTAATTCCATTCCTCTATAAATACATAAGCCAACCCTAATCATGCACACGTGAAATCTCTGCAGAAAAAGCCATAACCAATTCAAGAAAATTCAAGGAAAACTCAAAATTGTTTTCTGCATTCTAGCACGATTCAAAGGCTTTTGTTGATTCTAACACATTGCAGGAAGTGTGAGGAACGTGTAGCAATCAAAATCAAGTGTTAAAGCTCAAAGAATCATCAAGAACAGAGTCACGGTTTGCATTTTACTTTGAGATTCGAATAGCTTATTTCATGCATTATTAACATGATTTCTTGTTTGTTTTGTGTTGCTAGAGACCACATGAAGCTATTGGCATAGTTTAATTGAATTATAATGCACAGAATCATAAATTGCCATGGATGAATTCTAGGGTTCCTGAGCTTGGAATTTGGGGATTCTTAATACAGGAAAAATTAAGTCTCATAAGACCCATGATTGAATTCGTTAGGTCAAGACGAATCCAAAGCAACCATCGCGAAATATTTATGTAGCCTATAGGGCTAATCGCTATTTTTCGTCATCATGTTTTGTGGGGGTTAAAAACCCCCGCTATCTAATGTGTTTTTTATGCAGGCGAAGGAAGAAGATGATGAGTTGTTGATATGCTATTGGAGCTTTCAAAAAAGGACGCGCGTTTTTATGATTACAGCATATTGAATGATTTCTTAATATATTAATTGTTGGTTATTTTCTTAACGAATGAAACGCGTTAGTGGAGTGGTTAAGGCAAGCATTCAGAAAGCATTGGGACCCGGGTTCGAATCCCAGGTCCCCCACAATACTTGTTATTATTTTTCTTTGCCTAATCCCATGCAGGTTGCAAAAGCAGGTTTACCATGTACTTTCAAATATCCAGGTGCCATGTGTCTAAGACTCAAATCCAATGGTCCAAAGCTAGATGACCATCATGCTTCTGGTCAACCCACGCGTAGATAATCATTAAAGTCAAACAGGCTTGAGAGATTAATGGGCCTGAGAATTGCTAGCATACCTCCTTATTGGGCCAGCACCCCCCCCTGGTTCATTCATTTATTTTCTTTTCTTTTACATTTTTTCATTTAATCTTTTTATTAATTATTATTATTATTATTACTTAATTTATTTAATTAATTATTTTCATAATAAAATCAGAAAACTAAAATATTATTATTATTATTAATTTCACCTTTAATATATTATTTTTGTAAATAAACGTAATTAATTAATTTAGTTGTTTTAATTAGGTTAACTTTAATTATTTTCATAACAAATAAAATAAATTAGAATTAGGGTTTTCTTGACAGTTTTAATTTCTTTTCTTTTATTTCATTAAAACATTAAAAAACTTAAAAAATACTTCTTTTATTTAATTAATTAGAATTAGCTTTAAGTAAATGCAAAATAACCAAAAATTCATTCTTTTTCAAAAAGGGTCAAAACCCTAAGGACTTCTCCAGTTTAATTTCTTTGCGCGCATATTAATTTTTGATCATATTTATGTAATTTCTCCGAGGATGTTATAGCATAATTAGGACCTTTTTATCGCTTTATTTATTTTTCTCGCAATTTACTTTTCAAGGGTTGCTTTTGGCGATGTAAATACTCGACGCCTTGTAATAGCTTAGATTTACTTTCCGCAATTTATTTTCCGCAACTATTAATTGTTATGCATGACAAGACTTATTCTCAAACTAAAATCAAAAAGTAGCTCACAATAACATGTGCAAAGATAATTAAACTGAATCCTGACACACTCGCACATGCCACTCCTAGGGTACGCCTCACTTGGTTGCCTCGACGTGGTCATTAAGTATAGGGTGTTTTAGAGGTCGCCCTCCTGTCTAAAGATCAAAGTTGCCTCGAAACGGTTGCCTCGGATAAAAAAAGATCTAAGACATTAGGGTTACCGCTAAGGCGTCCTACTATTGCTTTGGTGACCACACATGTCCCTATAATCGAATTGACCCGAAACTCCAACGACGGTGCTACCTACTTCTCAATAGTGGGATAGTATTGTCTAAAGGACATTTACACAGCTTAATTTCTTTTGAGTAGGTAGAGGTTCTTAGATACTTGCTCTTTCAAAAAAACAAAAATACTTTTCGCACCTACACTTTTATGACAAAAGTTTTCAAACAATACTTCACACACTCTTGAGGACTGATACAAGAGTTAAACGAAGTTTTCAAACAAACTTTTTCAAAACCCACAAACACAAGAAAAGCAAACATTTTTGAAAACATAGTGAGCAAGTACCTAAGAGCCCGTGGATAACCACGGATAGAAAGGGTGCTAGCACCTTCCCTTTCTATAATCTACCTCCAGAACCGAGAAACATCTCGAAAAGGAATTTTGCTGTGCTTTTGTCCTTTCCTTGTTGGAGAAAATAAAAGACGGTGGCGACTCTTGCTTACCGCGACATTTCACGAACCAGCATTCCAAAACAGACAGTTCTATTTCCACCGATCACACCTGTTAATAACAAAAATGCGCAAAAATCTGGCCATGATTTGCACAGTACCAGTTAATTAGAAAATATGTGTATTTTTGGATATAATTGATACAGTACGTGTTTGTGTGATGTGACCCAGCCTTTTTTGTTTATAGCCACAAAGAGAAATTGGGCCTATATGTTTTTCCTTGATCCAGTAACACACTATCCACGTTTAAAAATTGATGACATAATTATAATGCTATTTAATAAAACAGCTATAATGTTTAAAATAAAAAATAATTTTTCTAAAACCAACCAAATGGGCCCAGATTCTGTAATTTTTTTTTACTATGCCATACGTTTTTTCAATGCCAATTGGGCTTGTTTAATAAATACAGTCTTTTGTGTATTAATGCATATTGGGCCTAGTCTGGTCCAACAAACCTTTTTCTAACCAACCACCCTTAATAAAGATTATGTACATAATCAACGTAATATCCTTTAACAATAGTAAATGAAAAACAAATACGAAATGTTTATTTTTTATTCATATTTTTTTATTAAAATAGTAACATCATTTTTAACCATTATATTTTTTCCTTAAAAACAAAACAACGACCTACCTCAAATGGGCTGCTAAGCCCCTAATGGACTTTGTAACTTGTAGCCCTACCCCATTTCTGTTATTCGAACCCCAAAATAAATGGGCCAAACTAAGTCTAATGGACTTCAAATTTAACATTTTCACTTCTTCTTTCTACTAACAACAATGATACCTAATGAACCCTTACGTAGCGCTTATTGATAGTAACTTAAATTTAAATAGAGTTTATAATTTAATAACTTAGTAATAATTTTATTATTTTCCTTTTGAATTGCATGGGTCATGGGCCAACATGCGTCACGATCAGATTTATGAGTCTTCCCGATTTAGAAAGCCCCATTTTGAAATACACCCATTTTCTTAGATAAAAATGGGCCCTTAGATACTGATGTACCATCCTTAATTAAATGTTTCTTCTATTTTAATCTTGAAGAATGGGATTATCGAGGTAGGACAAATTTGTGTTACGACAGTTGCCCCTATTCAATTATCTTTCAATCAAATAGCATGGGAAAACTTGAGTCTCACGCGTTTGGATTGGAAGTTTATTGAATACTTGAAGTATCACAAAATTTGTCCGATAAACATAAGGTTACACCGATGTAGGACACCCTTATAAGTCCCAAGGTAGTAGACTAAGTTGATGATATTTCGCTTACCCGGGTTTGATCATGAGGTGGATGGTGCAATTCTGTACGTCTTGGCTGATTCACCCATTTGGAGGGTGAGTATAGAAATGATTGATGATGCATGGCTGCTTGAAGACTGAGGCCATGGGCTATGTTTGCGAATCACTTCATGACGTCTGAAGCAATGTTTTGAGCATGAATACATTGCGTCTTAGAGGCTATGTATTTGAGTTTGAAGAACGCATTACGGCTTAGAGGCAATGTGCTTGAGTTGGAAGAACGCATTGCGGCTTAGAGGCAATGTGTTTGAGTTAGAAGAACGCATTGCGGCTTAGAGGCAATGAGTTTGAGTTAGAAGAAACACATTGCAGCTTAGAGGCAATGTGTTTGAGTTTGAAGAACGCATTGCGGCTTAGAGGCAATGAGTTTGAGTATATGTTGCGTCTTAGAGGAAACATGTTGTGTTGGAGGATATATTGCGGCTTAGAAGCAATATACCAGGTTTTGAAAAATGCATTGCGGCTTAGGGGCAACGTGTTGAGTTTTTTGAGGTTGCGTTGCAGCTTAGGGGCAACGTGTTGGGTTTTTGAGGTTGCGTTGCGGCTTAGGGTAAATGTGTTGAATTTGAGAATACATTGCAGCTTAGAGGCAATGTGTTAACTTGGATAATACATTGCAGATTAGAGGCAATGTGATGAGTTCTGAGGGTACATTGCGGCCTACAGGCAATATGTTGAGTTTTGTTTTCTTTTGAGTATTGCAGCATGAAGTCTGAGACGATGGTCTGAGTTTGGGTAATGAATTGTGGCTTTGAGGCAATGTGCTGATTTAGATGATATATTGCGGCTTAGAGGCAATATTTTGTTCTGGAAAGATACCTTGCGGTTTAGAGGCGATGTGCTTGTTTGGGATAGTATATCGCGGCTTAGAGGAAATATGTTGATCTGGAAAGATACATTGCGGCTTAGAGGCAATGTGTTGAGTTTTTGGCAAATACATTGCGGCTTAGAGGCAATGTGTTTGAGTCGGACGATATATTGCGGCTTAGAGGAAATGTGTTTGAGTCGGATGATATATTGCCGCTTAGAGGCAATATATTGATCTAGAAAGATACATTGCGTCTTAGAGGCAATGTGTCGAGTTTTTGCAAATATATTACAGCTTAGAGGCAATGCAATGGGTTTTCGAGCATGCGTCGCGGCTTATAGGCAACGTAATGGATCTTTGAGAATATGTTACGGCTTAGAGGAAACATGCTAATTTGGGAATTCATTACGGCTTAGAGGCAATGGGTTTGAGTCGGGTGATATATTACGGCTTAGAGGCAATATATTGATCTGGAGAGATACACTGCGGCTTCGAGGCAATGAAGTGAGACTTGTAAGGACCTCACCACTACAGGAAGACCTAGGTGATGGGCTGAATGCGTCACCGTATGAAGACTGAGGTGACGAGTTGAATCTTAGGGGAAGTATTGCGTTGGTCGATCCTTAGATAGTTGAATCGAGGATGAAGTTGTTTGTTCGTTTGCTATGTGATGCATGTGTATGCATGCGTCTTGAATGTTGTATGTATGCAAAATGTATGGTGTTTTGACATCGATGTGGAACCCTGGATGTATGCAAGGATGTTGTATGTATGCTCTATATATGCAAAATGTACGTGTGAAATGTGTGTAAGATGCGCGTATGCCTCGAAATGTTTTGCAGACTATTTTCGGCATTCTCTCCTT
Source organism: Vicia faba (assembly GCA_948472305.1). Classification (NCBI taxonomy): domain Eukaryota; kingdom Viridiplantae; phylum Streptophyta; class Magnoliopsida; order Fabales; family Fabaceae; genus Vicia; species Vicia faba. Next base: position 121,323,402 of record OX451738.1, read on the forward strand.
TTAACCATTGGTTTAGAGTTACCACTTCCTGGCGTTGTATGTTGGGTCGTCGTAGCATTGTTTAACTTAAATGCGGTGGACAAAATTTAGCCAAAGTTGAACATTGATTTTGTATTGCGGGCGTAGACGTAGGTGATGGCCTATGCGCAAATTTGTATGCAGGCGTAGACATAGACGTGGACGTATGCAGAATTGGCGGGAATACATATGTGCGTTGACGTGTGCGAACGTCGACCTCGTTTTGCAAGTTATGCGTAGGTGCTGACATGGGTGCAGCCGTTGCGTAGGGACGCGTAGGTATATGCATAGACTTTGTATTGTCGAATGTAATCATAGGCGCAAACATGTGTATGAACATGGGTGTAGATATGCGTAGATACAGGTGTAGATAGATTTTTGTGTTGCAAGACGTAAGAGTAGCTACGTGTGTGGACGTACACGTGGATCTTCCTTCGTTATTTCTCTAACCCAAGTATTTTTTATAATTGTCAGACGCTTTTATCTTGTTAATTCCCCGAAATTATTTCAAGACCATATTCATGAGTAATAATCGTAGTATTCTGTAAACAAGTCTGAGAAAGTAAGAACATGATTTGACAGATATAATGAAAACAAATGTTTTATTGATATGTCCCAAAGTGGGCGAGAATACAAGGTGTAATTCCTAGAAAGAGGTAATTATAGAAAGTCTTAAAATAGTAAATGGAAATAAAAAAATGATAATTTCTACTTTCGTTCCCCCATATTCTTTGATGTTCTTATCCCCTTGGCTCCTGTGTTGTATGATTTCAATCTATCCTTCCCTTCGTGGTTTTTAGTCGTAGCTCCCAAATCACAGTCTTTTTGTCCTTTATTTCTTTATATGAAATCCCTAACTTTTTCTTGGATTGCCCTTTCGGGTTTTCAATCCACCAGGATAAAAAAATTTGTATGCCCCTAATTCTTTCCTGGATCGCCCTTTAGGGTTTTCAATCCACCAGGATGCTCCTTTTTTTACTTAAGTCGTACCTTTTGGAGGTTCGATCTTAGCGAGCTTTTTATACATAGTATTTTTTTACTGCGTCTGCGTTGGTTGGATGCGGTAGTTCTTCCCCATCCATTGTTGTGAGGATGAGACCACCTCCAGAGAATGATGTTTTGACTATGAATGGACCTTCATAGTTAGGTGTCTATTTACCACGTGAATCGAGGCGGGGTAGTAAAATATTTTTGAGCACAAGATCCCCTTCTTTGAATATTCGAGGGCGTACCTTCTTGTCGAAGGCCCTCTTCATTCTCTTCTGATGTAATTGACTATGACACAAAGTCGTTAATCATTTTTATTCAATGAGGTTGAGATGATCGAGTCGAACTTGTTCCCATTCTGCCTCTTCCAGTTTTGTTTCCCTCGGGACTCAGAGTGATGGTATCTCAATTTCCACCGGGAGTATTGCCTCCATGTTGTACACAAGTGAAAAAGGAGTTGCATTTGTTGATGTGCGTACAGAAGTGCGATAGCCGTGTAGAGTGAAGGGAAGCATTCCGTGCTAATTTTTGTATATGTTCACCATTTTCTGGATGATTTTCTTAATATTTTTATTGGCTGCTTTGACGGCCCTGTTCATCTTTGGCCTGTACGGTGAAGAATTGTGATGCTCGATTTTGAAGTCTTCGCATAATTCCTTCATCATCTTGCTATTTAAATTAGACTCATTATCTGTAATTATCCGGCTTGGGACACCATATCTGCATATGATATTTTGTTTGATAAAGCGCGCAACCACTTGACTTATTACATTGGCGTAGGATGCTGCCTCTACCAACTTGGTAAAGTAGTCGATGGCTACTAATTTAAAGCGGTGTCTGTTTGATGCTTTCGGCTCGATCATACCAATCATATCAATTCCCCACATCGAAAATGGCCAAGGGGAGCTCATGACATTTAAAGGAGTCGGTGGTACATTTATCCTGTCGGCATAGATCTGACACTTATGGAATGTCTTTGTGTAGTGATAGCAATTACCTTCCATTGTTAACCAGTAATACCCTGCTCGCAGAATCTTTCTATCCATGGCGTGCCCATTTGTATGAGTCCCGAAGGTGCCTCCATTGATTTCTCTCATGAGTGTATCTACTTATTGCTTTTCCACACATCTAAGTAATACCATATCGTAATTTATTTTGTATACCACTCCATTACTTAGAAAGAACTTGGAAGCTAACCTGCGCAAGGTTTTCTTGTCAATGATAGAGGCATTTTCCGGTTACTCCTGCCTTTCTAAGTACTTCTTAATGTCATAAAACCAAGGTTTAGTGTCGGGTCCTTCCTCAATAGCGAGGCAATGTGAAGGCTCTTTGAAATGCCTAATTGTAATACGCGATTCGTGATTTGGCCAAGTCACTTTGAACATAGTTGATAGGGTTGCCAAGGTATCTGCCATTTGATTCTCTTGTCGTGGGATATGACTGAAAGTGATTTCTGTGAATTCCGCAGCTAACTTTAAAACATGATCCCGATATGGAATCAGTTTAGGGTGTTTAGTATCCCATTCGCCATTAACCTGGTATAAGACTAACGCGGAATCCCTGAATACTTCCAGGTGCTTTATTCTTAAATTGATGGCAGCTTCTAGCCCTAGTATACAGGCTTCGTATTCGGCGATATTGTTGGTGCGGTCAAAACATAACCGGGCCGTGTAGGGGTGGTGGTGATTCTTGGGAGATGTTAACACTGCCCCTACACTATGACCTAGTGCGTTTGAAACCCCGTTGAACGTGAGTGTCCAATATGCCCCTGGCTCGGGCCTTTCATCTGGTCCTGGTATTTCGTAGTCAGCTATAAATATGACATCTCCGTTGGGAAAGTCGAATTTCATGGGCTGATATTCTGGTAGCGGTTGGTGGGCTAGATGATCAGCTAGTACACTACCTTTGATGGCTTTATGTGTGACATATTGGATATCATATTCTGATAGTAACATCTTCCATCGTGTGATTCTTCCGGTGAGGGCTGGCTTTTTAAACACGTATTTTAGAGGATCCATTCTTGCTATTAACCATGTAGTATGGGTTAACATATATTGCCTCAACCTCTTGGTAGCCCAAGCCAACATGCAACAATTCTTCTCCAGGAGTGAGTATCTGGTCTCGCAATCGGTGAATTTCTTACTGAGGTAATAGAATGCATGCTCCTTTCTACCAGTTTCATCCTGTGGTCCCAAAACACAACCCATTGACCCTTCGAGCACTGTCAAGTACATGATGAGTGGCCTTCCGGGGACTGGTGGTATTAAGACTGATAGCTCTTGCAGATACTGTTTTATTGCTTCGAAGGAAGTTTGACAATCGTCATTCCATACTACCGTCTGATCTTTCTGCAACAACTTGAATATTGGTTCCTATGTAGATGTTAGATGCGATATGAACCGTGAGATGTAGTTCAATCACCCTAAGAAACCATGTACTTCTTTTTCCGTCCTTGGAGCGGGCATTTCTTGTATGGCTTTTACCTTGTCTGGATCCACCTTGATGCCTCGTTGGCTTACGATAAAACCTAACAATTTGCCTGATCTGATGCCGAAGGTGCATTTATTCGGGTTCAACCTTAGTCTGAACTTACGTATACGCTAAAATAACTTTTGTAGATGTGTGACATGTTCCTCCTCCATATGGGATTTGGGAATCATATCGTCGATGTATACTTCAACTTCCTTGTGGATCATATCGTGGAATAACGTGACCATTGCCCTCTGATAAGTTGCCCCTGCGTTCTTGAGACCGAATGACATTACTTTGTAACAGAAAGTTCCCCAAGGTATCATGAAGGTAGTCTTTGTCCATGTCTTCAGGCGCCATTTTTATTTGGTTATAGCCCAAGAAACCGTCCATAAATGAGAATACCGAGGCTTGAGCTGTATTGTCCACTAAGACATCTATGTGAGGCAACGGAAAATCGTCCTTGGGGCTTGCCTTGTTTAGGTCTTGGTAATCTACTCACATGTGTACTTTTCCATCCTTATTGGGTACTGGTACAATGTTAGCTATCCAAGGTGGATAGTCTACCACCGCTAGGAACCCTGCGTCAAACTGTTTGAGAACCTCTTCCCTGATTTTGCTGGACATATCTGGACGGGTTCTTCTGAGCTTTTGCCTGACTGAAGAACAACCTTCTTTGAGAGGTAATCTATGTACCACGATGTCTGTATCCAACCCTGGCATGTCCCTGTAGGACCGAGCGAATATATCCATATACTCGTGCAACAACTTGATTAGCCTGTCTTTGATGCTCTGCTCCAACATTTCCCCTAGCTTGATTTCTTTTGGATCCCCTTATGTGCCCAAGTTAATAGTCTCAATAGGCTCTTGATACGGTTGTATGTTATTAGCCTTACACTCTATTTCCCTTGCCGTTTCCTCAGAGAGTTCGAGATCTTCATCATCTTCCGCTTCGGCTTGGTCGATAGGAAAATCAAAATCATATCGGGTCGTAGCAGTAGTGTTATGGGTAATTTTGGGCATGGATCTGCACATTTATCATGTTTTGGTTCATATTTTAGCGCTTGGAATTTGAAAAATGTATTATCAAAGAAAGTATTTCCATTTTTATATTTAATAGATAAATGCAAAAGAAAGACAAGGATCTTAATTGGAAACATAATAGAACATTATTAATTATAAATATTGTCTGAAATAAGAACAAAGAAAACCCTTACAAGCAACCCCTATGCCTCGGGTTCGACATAGGTTCTTTTAAAACAAGAAATATTACTTAGAAAAGAAAGATATCTCGGTAAACTCCACAGCAGTCCATCCTTTAAGCTCTTCTCCTGGGGCGCCCTCTCTGATGAAGCCAGTTGCCCTTTTAATATTGGTCTTGCTTGATATCTTTGCCACGTGTCCGCCATGTTCTGTTCCTTTACTGATGAATGTCTCCTGGATCGGAGGAAAACATGCTTTTCCTCTTGTAGTAGCCTTTGACGATTCGTAACCCAAACCAAAGTGATTCTTTTTCTCAGGAATTTCTAGGAGTTTTCCCCAGTGTTTTGAGGCATCCCCGCCCCCATAGTCATTTGCAAATCTCTCCATGATGTCACTTTAGTCTTGTTACACTTCTCAACCAGTAATGTTAACATCGAAGCAATTTCCAAAGCCTGAAATGGGGTAGCTATGCAATCTTCTTTGGCACTGATATATCTGTACGATTCAATATGGCTTACAAAAATGTCTTCTTCACCATCAATTATGATTAACTTCCCTTCTACTAGGAACTTCAACTTTTGGTGCAGGGTCGAGGTTACTGCCCCTGCCGCATGGATCCAAGGTCTCCCCAGTAAACAGGTGTATGTTGGTTCGATGTCCATGACCTGAAAAGTGATGTTGAAGACATGCGGCCCAATCTTGACTAGAAGGTCCACCTCCCCTAGTACCGAGCTTCGAGAGCCGTCAAATGCATTTACTATCGTATAACTTGGTCTCATTTTCAGGTCGTAAATTGTTAACTTCACAAGGCTTGACTTTGGCAACACATTAAGAGCGGAACCAGTGTCGGTGAGAATCCTGGATAGATAGGTAGTGCCTATCGTCATAGTAATGTGGAGTGCCTTGTTATGGGCCCGACCCTATGGCGGTAGTTCATTGTTGATGAAACCCAGGTAGGATCCAGACGTGAGGTTTGCTATAACATTATCAAATTGATTTACCGAAATTTATTTTGCGACAAGAGCTGAACTTAACATCTTCATCAAAGAATCTCGGTGCGCTTCAGAGTTGATTAGTAAAGAGAGTATGGAGATTTTGTCGGAGTTTGATGGAGCTGATCCACCACTCTGTAGTCACTCTTTTTGATTATTTTTAGAAACTCCTCGGCCTATTGATCAGTAAAGTCTTTGTTCGGAGATTTTGTTTCCTGATTTATATCTACCACTGTTTTTCCTTTGTCCTTTGTTGGAATTGAATCTATCTTTTTTGTTGGTTCAGCTCCATAGATTCGACCACTTCAGGTCATACCTCATGTTCCTTCTATGTTCGAAATTGTAGGTCCTTGACTTGCGGATGGACCGCTCTCCTGCTTCACTCCATTGATGTATACAGTTGAGTCATAACTCCAAGGTACCGCTTTATCATTCTCGTAAGGGATAGATGACGGTCCCTTAATTATCATCGTAGCTTTTGGGGTAGTGGGTATTAAGAGGGTCTTCTTATGTATCCCTATGGTGACCTCTGCTGATTCTCCCCATGGAATAACTAGAGTCTTCTTGGCAATGCTTGGAGATTGGCAAGGGATTACCAATGGATTTTTCCTTCTGATTGTGGCTACATATTTTTCTTCAGGGTATAGTCCGAATTGGACTATCCCCTGATCCAACAAACTTTCCAAAGTTGTTTCAAAAGCTTTATGGTATTCTAACAGGAATCCACATTCGAACAAATATTCCTTCAACAGGTTGATAGGTTTTTTGTCTTTATAGTTTCCCCAAAGTTGGTGACCACTTCGATTGCATTTATCGTCAGTCCACCATGCGGAGGCATGGGGTTTGACTTGATATTAGGCTTTTCGAAGGTGATGTCTTGAGACTCTAGCAAATTATGAACCTTATGCTTGAAGGCCCAACATTGGTCTATGGTGTGCCCTGGAGAATTTGCGTGATATTCGCACCGAGCATCGACATTGTATCTTTGCGGGAGTGGCCCGACGGGAGGATCTAAAGGCTTGATTTCCACAAGGGATGCCTTAACCAAGTGTTATAATAATTGGCTTGGTAGCATGGGTGGTGGATCAAAATTTCTAGGTGGCATTTTAAACATGTCTTGTCTATCTCCTTGCGGGATCACGAATGGTTGTGATGTTCTTTGTTGTGAGGACACAACATTGACTTCTCCCTCCTTCCTTCTTGGGAATTTCGAAGCCGGTATTTTTGAATTGTAAGGGGTGCTTGACGACCCCCCTGATATCTTTCCACTCTTCAAACCAGTTTCGATTCTTTCGCTAATAGTTACTAGGTCTGGAAATCCTGACGTGGCACTTCCCACCATTTTATCATAATAAATCCCTTGCAGGGTTCCCATGAACATATCTACGAGTTCTTTTTCTAGCAGTGGGGGTTGCACACGTGATGCCATTTCCCTCCACCTTTGAGCGTACTCTTTGAAGGACTCTTCCTTCTTCTGGGACAGGTTTTGGAGTTGCAAGCGAGTAGGCGCCATGTCCAAGTTATACTTGTAGTGCTTCAATAAAGAATTAGCGAGATCCACCCAAGTTCGGATATGTGTTTGTTCCAACTGCATGTACCAGTCCAAAGATGCCCCACTTAGACTGTCTTAGAAATAGTGAATCATTAGTTTCTGATCATGGGCGTGGGCATGCATCTTTTTGCAGTACATACGAAGGTGATTCCTTAGACAAGTGAGCCCTTTGTACTTGCCAAAGTCGGGTATTTTGAATTTTGGTGGTATCACCACATCAGGGACTAAACCCATTTCCAGAGCGTCTACTTCGAAAGCATCGAAGCCCTCCACAGCCTTCATTCTTTCTTCTAATTCTTCATACTGATTCATTACCAGTGGGTTGTCCGCAGTATGAGCACCAGTTGTCTTCAAGGGTGCCTGGGGAGAATCCTCTGGGTCATGATCTCCGTACTGCAAGTCTAGGTAATTATCTGCGTTATTAGTTGGAATTTGTAGGGTATGTGATGCCCCTACTTTCGACGGTGGTGGGATGAATCCTTCAGTTTCAACCTCTTGTTGGGCCATGGCAGACTTTTGGGGTCCTGCTTCCAGCTCTTTCTTCAGTTGGTAACCGCTTCATGCACCAACGGTTTGGGCTACCTCTTCAAAGGATACCTTGGGGATTTGATCCTGCCTGTCGATAATGTTTTTTAAATCTAGAAGAACCTGGCTCAAATTCCTTTCATTGAGCTTACGTCACTCTTCACCTGATCAAGATCCTCTTTGAACACAACTTGAGTCTCCTCGATCTGTTCCATTGTTTTCTATTGATGGGTCCTTGTTTGATATGGGGGACAAGGAGGTGGAGGTCTTCTTTTACCAATGGCTTAATTAAAGATTTTTAATTTTTCTTAAAATGACATGCGAGTGTTTTATAAATGCATGCATGCAGATGGAGGTGCATGATTATGAAATGATTCTTATTCCAACTGTCTTATTCATTAGGGTATATACTTGTATGCAGTTATTATTTTTTTGGTGACCAGCTTAAAAATAGATACACCTTCGAGATAGGAAAACAAAATGCCTTTATTAAGAGTAACATAATCCGGATATTGAAAAATATTACAAATTGAAATCAAAACTTGTTTGCGTAAACATGATTAAAAAAGAGCTAAATTTCCTAAGTGCGCCTGCGGATGTGTGCTTTGAAGCCATCAACCATTGCCCGACAGAGCTGTAGAAAGTCTTCGACGTCCTTCGAAAGAGGAACCATCACATTCTCGGCATCTCTTAAACTTCTAGGGATGTCCTCGATGAGATTGTTGGCTAAGAAGACTAGCTTTTCATGTTTGTCTTTGTAGTGCCTGTATTCCTGGTAAAGATGTGGTATTATTTTGTGGTTATCCCTCCCTGCTTGGGCGATCTTAGTGTACTGCTCTTCCCAATACATCTTTTCATCCCTCATTTCTGTGTAAAGTCTCCGTTGGATGAGAAAATCCTTTTGAAGACCCTGCAGCTCTAAACATACATGTTCATATTCTCGAGTCCTCTGAGTCAAAAGTTTCTCTATTTCTATCCTCTCAAGGTGTGCCTTGACCTCTTATTTGTGGTTGTCTTGGAGTTCGGTGGCGAGGTATTTTATTTAATCCTCTTGATCTAAGGAAGCTTGTGCCAGAATTTCAATTTGGGCTCTCAAACTTTCCTCTAGCACCTTTTTGTCATGTGTCACCTTTTCATACCACCTAGTTAACCTCCCGATTTCAGCAGCGGCTTCTCCTAACCTTTGGTTGTGGGAATCTAGGTTGAACGTTGCACTTAACAACCCTTCAGTTGTATGCTTTCGTTTGAGAATTTGTTTCTCCAGTTCCTTTTGACTTTTATCAATTTGGTCGTCCTTTAACTCAAGTATAAGCTGCATCTATTTCTTTTCTTTGGTCAGATTGAGGAGGTCGACTTCCAGTGCTTCTTTTTCTCTTTGAGCTTGCTTTAAGGCATTTTTCAGATTGTTGACTTCTTCCAAAGATATAGGTGTTATCTCTGGGACCTCTGACTTGTACTCTGGATCTTTCTCGAATGGAAGCTTGATAATTCGTGCCCTATCTTGGACCCATTTGGTGTAGGGTTCTCTTGCTATGGCATTCTTTCTTTCAGCCTTCCTTTTGTTAACCTTATTCTAGTCCCGAATAACCTTGTTGAGCAACCCTTCGTCTTCTATACCCATATTGTGGGTGATAAATGGTCGGAGTTATTCGTCCAAAGGTTTGTCCTCCAAAGGATACCCTAGCTGTCGTAGGGCTAGAGTAGGGTTGTAGCTAATACAGCCTCGCGATCCAATCAAAGGGACGTTATGAAAATTACCACAACTAATAGTGATGTCAATAATATCCAACTTTCTTGCATACCATAATATTGAGTTTGCAGTGAGAGACCTTAATTTTTGTGGCCACTCACACCTGGTCAGTTCTGGGATCATATAGTCTTCCTTGTAGAGATGAGTCATGGACCAAGTATATAGAAGTGGGATACAACAATTTAGCGTACCTCTTCTTTTTTCATACATCATATGCAAAGTGTAATAAATGTCAGCAAGCAAGGAGGGAGTAGGATCCGTATTAAAGACTTTCGCACCCCAAAATATGCTAATGGTTGCGGGGTCAATATAGTCCACAGTCTGAGGAAATAAGATTACACCAAATACCAATAGCCCTAAACAGTCAACACAAGATTCCTACTCCTTATAATTATCAAACTCTAGTGCCTTAGCTTCTAGGTATATTCTTTTGATTCCTTGTATCGGACCTTCTTTTCGATAATTCTACATCAACTCAGGATAGGGGATCCCTAGGCCTTTTGCCAAAGCTTTGACTACAATGGTTTGTCCAATACCTACATAGGCCTTTTCTTTGGAGAAATTCAAGATTCTGTCAAATTCTTCCAGAGCCGGTGCTAGCTGGAAGTCTTGGAAAGTGAAACATCTCAATGGAGGATCATAAAACTGAACTAGGGCAGAGACTATATCCATCTGTACTTCTACTTTAGTCAAATCAATGGTATCCCCATAACGGCGAGTGTACATCTTCAGAGCTCTTTCGGACAATTTACCTTTTATAGTTTTGATTTCAAAAAGGCCAGGCTTTCAAGCATTGACGCAGACAAGTTGTTTCCCTTTGGCATCCATTTTTAAGACAGTCACCAAAAATCTTGATTTTGTTATCTTTTATTTTGTACCCTTTGAATAAGACAGATAAAAGGAACAAATGATGAACATGAGATATACATGAATGCAATGAATGTATAAGTGTTGGACTGAGTAACTGGATTTTGTGATAAGTACCCTTAGAAGGTAGGTTCCTTAATTTGACCTGTGGTTAGTCTACCCTCCTAGAAGGTGGTTTCCTTAAGGGTATCATGAATAACACCAGATGGACAAGGCACAAGGGCCTTCCTTAGGTGGAGCCTCTTTACAGACTGAAACTTTCGTCTCAAAATCACGAAAGGTCTCATCATGATAATTTGGGTTAAGGTCGTTACAAAGAGTCATGGGTGACCTTCCAAAGTCCTACTCGCCAAAAGGATATCTCTTAATAAGTATTCCTTTTTCGGAAGTTCACCGACTCTAGGAAAAGTCGTCACAGAAACTCGCAGGGATGATATACCCCCTAAGCTAATAGACGAACCTTCTTTTAAGGTTTATTGGAAATACTTTTTTTTAGATAAAAACCTGCCACATAGCAAATACATAAAAAATAGACAAGAAAAATATAAAATGCAATAAATAAATTAATGCAAATAAACTAAAATAAAACCCAAAATAGACCTAAAACATAGGGTTTAAGGAGAGTCCCCAGCAGAGTCTCCAGCTGTAGCGACTCTTTTTTGAATCAAGAGTCACCACTATTAGTTTTTATCCTAAGGAACGACACCTAATAGGAAACCCTAATTCGCAGATATAAATTATAGGTTTTGGACTCTTATTAGAAGAAAGGAAGGTGTTAGGCACCTTTCATCTACCTTGTTCAGAAAGATACTAGGTTTTAGGTTTAGGTTTGGGTAAAACAGGATTTAAATTTTAATCAGGAGGACTCGCCACGATTTTTGATCGTATGCCTACGTATCCTCTTATGAGGAATCAGAGTCCCAATTCGTAGTTCGTACGATTTGGTGTCTTTTAGGGGTTTACGAACATATCTTGAATCACTTCGCACTCGGTCGGGAGTAGTGATTGCGGAAATTTTGACTGAGTACGCAGTAAGCCAAAATTGGTTCGAAACCCATTTGCAAAAAAAAGCACTGTTAATTAGCTTAATTTGTTCGCGAAAATAGTTTGATATTTGTTTGTGTTTTTTACTGTATTAATTGCAAAACGTCTTGATTAATGCATGATTAGAAAATAATTTAATGCAAATAATATATAAAGTAATATATGCAATTTTAATATAAAAATAAATTTATTTGATAATATAGTAATATTTACATATAATAAATAATAAAACTATAAATAAAAATTACTAATAATGATAATAATAACTATAACTAATAATGATAAAAATAATAAATAAAAAAAAGATAATAATATAATATAATAATAATAATAATAAGAAAATACTAATTATATAAGAAATGTAAAAATGATTAATTAGGAAGGGGGTGCAAATCTAGTTTCTAAGTAAAAATAGGGGGTGTGAAAAATAGTTGTATTAGGCCCATTATGATTGCTGGACAGGGGGGTCTACATTGTTGTTATGTTTAGTAAATAGAGGCGAGGGGGGTGTGCGTAGCATCTGGGCCTGGGCCCAACGTGTTTAGGAGGAAGTCCATGTGGTTGTGTGTGACACGGGAGTGAGGGTATACGGTGGACTTGGCCTTACGAACGTCCACTGAGGATCAAACGGCTGAGCTTTTAGGGCGCATATAAGTTGTGGTAGTCGCGCGTGTACAGGATCTAGACTGAATAATACAATTTGTTTTTTACATTTTTCGCTTTCACTCCAACACTTACAATATTGCTTTCACTCTCTCTCACCTCTCCTTCTTCCTCTCTCGCTACCCTCTCTTCATCCTTTCAACCCTACCTCTGTTCCCTGTAAAACCCTAACACCTTTCTCCCCATGGCGGCGCTTCAACGATTCGGTGACACTTACTCAAAACCCAACCAACAAAATCCCCAAATCAACTATTTAAAAAAAAAAGAAGTTAAGTTTTACCCTTCGCGATATTGCTTGTTCTCTGATCTTTGAGCTCTTAAAACTAATCCCTCAGTCTTCTTTGATTGTAGGTCGCTACGGTGATAGCTGATAGCGAAGAAGGCGACGGCTATTAGGAAACACACGGTCACACGGTTAGGGTTACGGGCTTCGAAACTCTAATCGCTTCTTCAAGCTTAGCTCGATAATGTTTTCTTTCAGAGCTTCTTCTCTACGTTTTTCGTCCCAAAAAAACCTCCTCTCACTGTTCTTCTCCTTCTCTATTTATAGGTTGATTTAGATCTAGGGTTTAGTCTTTTAGTCGTTACAGATTGATTAGTATAGATAGAAATTTGGGATTGAGTTGTAATTGACAGTAATTGATTGAGATTGTAATCTTGGAGATTTTAGATTACCTTAGCAATTTCTGCAGATTTGTTCTTGTAACAACAAGTTTGTATTTGGTGAAAATTGGATTTATTAATTTCCAGATTTAGCTATGTTGTAATTTTTCTAGATTTTATATGATTTGATTTTCAAAGAAACTTGGTTCCGTATAGACTGTAATGAGATTTTATTCTGAGATATCGATTCATTTTGCTGCAATCTTCTGAGATTTCCTTCTATGTAAAAATAGATTTGTTTTTTTTATTTTGAAGATTTGGGTTGTACTGATTCCTACAGTACCTGTTAATAACAAAAATGCGTGAAAATCTGGCCATGATTCGCACAGTACCAGTTAATTAGAAAATATGTGTATTTTTGGATATAATTGATACAGTACGTGTTTGTGTGATGTGAGCCAGCCTTTTTTGTTTACAGCCACAAAGAGCAATTGGGCCTATATGTTTTTCCTTGATCCAGCAACACACTATCCACGTTTAAAAAATTGATGACATAATTATAATGATATTTAATAAAACAGCAATAATGTTTAAAATAAAAAAGAATTTTTCTAAAACCAACCAAATCGGCCCAGATTCTGTAATTTTTGTTTTACTATGCCATACGTTTTTTCAATGCCAATTGGGCTTGTTTAATAAAAACAGTCTTTTGTATATTAATGCATATTGGGCCTAGTCTGGTCCAACAGACTTTTTTCTAACCAACCACCCTTAATACAGATTATGTACATAATCAACGTAATATCCTTTAACAATAGTAAATGAAAAACAAATACGAAATGTTTAATTTTTATTCATATTTTTTTATTAAAATAGTAACATCATTTTTAACCATAATATTTTTTCCTTAAAAACAAAACAACGACCTACCTCAAATGGGTTGCTAAGCCCCTAATGGAGTTTGTAACTTGTAGCCCTACCCCATTTATGTTATTCGAACCCCAAAATAAATGGGCCAAATTAAGTCTAATGGACTTCAAATTTAACGTTTTCACTTCTTCTTTCTACTAACAACAATGATACCTAATGAACCCTTACGTAGCGCTTATTGATAGTAACTTAAATTTAAATAGAGTTTATAATTTAATAACTTAGTAATAATTTTATTATTTTCCTTTTGAATTGCATGGGCCATGAGCCAACATGCGTCGCGATCAGATTTATGAGTCTTCCCGATTTAGAAAGCCCCATTTTGAAATACACCCCTTTTCTTAGATAAAAATGGGCCCTCAGATATTGATGTACCATCCTTAATTAAATGTTTCTTCTATTTTAATCTTGTAGAACGGGATTATCGAGGTAGGAAAAATTTGGGTTACGACAGCAACCATGGGAGAGATCACTTCGAAGGTTTGACATGGAGTTTCTATGAACTCGCCGTCCATCTCGACATACTTAAACGAATTTATATGGCTAACCATGAACTCTTCTTCACCACAGACGGTAACAATCTTTCCTTTGACTGGATATTTCAATTTTTGATGAAGAGTGGAAGTCACCGCTCTTGTCCCATGTATCCAAGGGCGTCCAAGTAGGCAAGAGTAGGCAGGACGGATGCATCACGTAGAAAGTTGAATTGAAAGTTTGAGAACCAACCTTGATGGGGAGGTCAAGCTCTTCATGAACCATCCTCTTATATCCTTCAAAATCCCTTACCACTATGTCACTTGGCTTCAACCCTAAACCTTCGCAATCCAACCGATCTAGGGCACCTTCGGGTAGTACATTCAGAGAGGACCCAGCATCCACCAATACATGGGCTAGAGTGGTTCCTTTGCATTAGATAGAGACATGCAGAGCCTTGTTATGGTTTCTTCTGACTGGAGTCAGATAAGCAATTAGAGAACCCCAATCCATTATCGGCAATCAAACTCGCCACACAATTTTCAAACTGATCAGCTGTAGTCTCTTGAGGAACATGTGCATTCTTCAAAAAATTTATCAATGGTTGTGGGAAAGATCAATGATATTGAGATCCCTTAGAACCCAATTACTTTCTAGGACAGGTTGAACCAACTAAACTTCAAGAGGGTACTTACCTTAAAACCCATTCAAGCCTTAAAACTAAGGTCTTTGTGTGATTTGTTTGTGCTTGCTATATTTTTTTTTCTTACCATAACCATGATATCATAACATCATAACATGGCATATCATACTAACCATTTCAAGGATTTTTAGGGCTTATCTTTGTGTTGTTTTGTAGGACATGGCATTCACTCGCAGGAATACTATCTAAATCAACCTCATAAGGGTACCTCATCAACTCAAGGAATTAGCATCAAGGGTTCCTGAGAACTCTCCATTCACCGAAAGACATGGACGACTTCTCAATCTGGTCACCTCAAGCACTAATGAAGAAATGTTGAAGGTGCTCTTTCAGTTCTTCGACCCTTTACATCACTGTTTCACCTTTCCTGATTACCAATTGGTGCCTACCATGGAGGAGTTTTCTCAATTATTGGGGGTTCCCATTCTTGATCAGTCACCCTTTAATGGTATGGAAAGAGACCCAAAACTTGACGAGATTGCTCATGCTCTGTCTTTACAACGGTCTGATGTAGTGTAAAATTGGGAAACAAGAAGAGGCGTCAAAGGGTTTCTAGCTAAGTTTCTATTTGAGAAGGCTCACCATTTTTGGGATACCTTGGATTTACAAGCTTTTCAAGAAGTGTTGGCCCTTCTCATCTATGGGATGGTATTATTTCCTAATCCAGACCAACTCATAGATGTGAATACGGTCAAGGTTTTTCTGTCTCATAATCCGGTGCCTACTTTACTTGGAGACATTCTACACGCTATGCATACCCGCACTATAAAGAGAAGAGGGACCCTCCTGTGTTGCACTCCACTGTTGGCTAGGTGGTTTATTTCGCACCTGCCTCAATCTGTGTTGAAGAATGAGCAGGGCTTGAGATGGTCTAATAGGTTGATGTCCCTCACACATTCGGATATTCTTTGGTGTCCTCGATCCTTGGATAATGTTACCATCATCAATCATTGTGGGGAATTCCCTAATGTCCCTCTCCTAGGCATAAGGGGAGGAATCACTTGTAATCCTTGTTTGGCATTATGATGGTTTGGTTATGCTAGGAGGGATGGTCCTCATGATACACTTGTCCAAGAAATCGTATTTGACTATGAGAATGATGTTCAGGGTTATCGTCAGAGGTTCATAAGAGCTTGGGGAATGGTGAACAAAGTTGATAGCAAAACATTGGGGCATAAGAACTCCATTCCTTTGGAGCCTTATCTTAAGTGGGTACGAGCCCGTGCTCAAAGTCTCAGGATTCCTTATGAGGCTATTCTACCCATCATCATGGAGCCAGTTGATGAGGGAGACACTCCTTACATTGTTCTTCATCATGACATAACGACTAATTTTGAGGAGTTGCAAAAATCCTGGATTCAACTCAAAGAGGAACGGGATACCTTTGAAACCCAATTCTACGCCAACAAGAAGAAAGTTTTAGAGCTCACCAGGCTACTTCACGAAGAGAAGAGTATAAATTCCTACATTACACCAAAGAGGATGTGCCCGTGGGAAGCTTGAGTCCTTTTTTTTATTTTAGAGTTCATTTTTGCTTTGTTACTTCCTTTGTAAGCCCGAGAGGCATCATTGTAATCGCTTAAACTTCTTAATTAAATTAACGTTTGTTTTCCCTTTGGCTAAGCAAATTTAAGTCTTAGAAATCCTTGAAAACATTGCATACATATATCATACATATCATTGCATAAACAGGTTTTGGGACAGGCTTCTTACCTTCTTCACTGTTTATTTCAACAATGGCTCTTGAAAAAACAGTTAAGGAGCTTCAGGCACAGAATGCTCAATTCCAAGACATGTTCCTGAAAATGGCTAAGGGACAAGAAGATTTGAAAGCTCTGATTCTCAAGGACAAGAAGAAGAAAATGAGGCCAGTGGGTGTTCTGAATTTGGGAAGAAGGTTCAAAGGACCAATGAGGCAAGTTTCGGAGCTCGCAACTCCGTCAAGAGAGAGAGACAATCAGGAAGGAGAGCCAAGAGAAGAAGACCACATTACAAGGGAGTCTGAAGAAGACGAAGCTGATTACACCGAGGAACAATACCCTCCTTCTAATGATAAGTACAAACAATTGGAGGACCGTATCAAGGCCATGGAAGTTCAGAAGGTACCTGGCTTGGATTTCTAAGAGCTAGGGTTGGTTTTTGGAGTGGTTATCCCGCAAAAGTTCAAAGTGCCCGCTTTTTCTAAATATGATGGGGTCTCATGTCCTAAGCTGCATCTCAGATCTTATGTCAAGAAGATCCAGCCGCACACTACTGACAGGAACGTGTGGGTGCATTTCTTTCAAGACAGTCTATCAGGGACTCAACTAGAGTTGTTTTATCAGCTGGAGGGAACCAACATCTGTAACTGGGAAGATCTGGCTGGTGCTTTCTACAAGCAGCACCAATATAATGTTGACCTTGCTCCAACCCGTACATAACTTCAGAGCATGTCTATGGGTTCTAGTGAGGGCTTTAAAGATTATGCCTAAAAATGGAGAGACCTTGCGGGAAGAGCCCAGCCTCCATTGTCTGATAGGGAGCTGGTGGACATGTTCTTGGACACATTATCTGGGCCATTCTTTAACCATCTGATTGGAAGTTCTTCTGCTGGGTTTACTGAATTGATCTTGACGGGTGAACGAGCAGAGTTTGGAATTAAAAGTGGTAAGATACAGAGAGATGCATCCTCCAGCACTGCAAAGAAACCATTCACATGGAAGAAGGAGGTCAGTGCTGCTTATGGCCAAAGAAATCTTAACAAAACTGAGTGTCTTCTAATGGTAGGGGCTGTTATGATTTCCAATCCTGCGTCAAACCAGCAACAGAATAATAAGTCCAGAACAGATAAGCCTAAAAGACAGTTTACCCGGATTAATATGACTTTTTCTCAAGTTTTGCCACATTTGCTGAAATCCAATCTCGTTACCCTGTGAGAGGCTCCCAAAAATCCCAACACTACATCTCCTCACTACAGTTCAAATGCTCGGTGTGCTTACCATTCTGAAAGTCCAGGCCATGATACAAACGAATGTTGGGCTTTGAATAACAATGTGCAGGATTTGATTGAGGAAAAGGAGATTGAATTTGACGCTCTTGAGACCCCTAATGTTATAACTGCCCCTATGCCCAAGCATGGCCGTGGTGTTAATGCTATTTATGATAACATGTTTGTTGCTTCTGTTGATGAACTAGTTACTCCACTCCTGACTGATAAAAAGAATCTCTTGCAAGTCGGTTTATTTCTGGGTTATGATGAAGGTTGCCACTCATGTTTGTCTCTACCTAATGGATGCCATTTGCTAAAGGAAGGTATTCAGTGCCTGATGGATGACAAAGAAATTCTATTTGAGAAGACTCGAGTTACAAGTGCTCTGTGTGAAGATGTTTCTATCATTACCATTTACGCCAATCCTCCCAAGGTCTCCTCCCAAATACCTGTCAGGATTACATTTGTTCTAAAAGTTGCTCTGTTGATAATTACTTTTCCTAGACCTATGCCATATTCCTCGAATAAATTTGTTCCTTGAAATTATTGGGATGATGTCTATTACCATGTGTGATACGGTGGCAGAACTGATTGTTAATATTGGTTTGCATTTTGTATTCGCAAATGTCGCGGTAAACAAGAGTCCCGGCGATTTAAATGCGAGAATTAAAGAACCCTAAAAATTTAATTGAAAAAATATTTAGGTTATTATTATTTTTTGAGAAAAAATTAATTAGGTTATGTACAAATTAAAACCCTAATTCTAATTTATTTAAATTATTAAAAAACAATTAAATTTCCCTAAATAATTAAACTAATTAATAAATTAAGGAAACAAAATATTTTTTTATGAAAAAAAGATTCTTTTAGATTTTTGTGATTTAATAAAAAAAAATTACTTTTGTTTGGATTATTTTGTAAAAAGAAAATTATTAATGAAATAATTTTTAAAAAAAATAAAATAGAAAAGAAAATAATGGGCCTGTTTGTGAAAGAAATCCAGGGGGTGTATGTTTGAATTTGTTAAGCCCATAGAGATGCTGAGCCCAGTCTTTCGTTTGATCCTATGTAGTTCACACTTGGAGGGTGCATCATGGGCCTTCTTTGATGGAGTGTTGGATTGATGATGGTGATAATCCATTGGCTGGATTGCTGGAGTGCATAGTGAGCGCTTGGAAGCATTGTGCACAGGATCTGCAATCAAATATTGTGAAAATAGAAAAATACTGGGACCTGGGATCGAACCCAGGTCCTCCCACTTAACACACGCGTGCTTAACCAACTGGGCTGTAATGCTTAGTTGTTATAATATTGAAGCAACAATAATATAATAAAATATGGGTCAATGTGGTAATAAACGCGTGAAATTTGAATAGCCCAATCAGGTTGGGAGACGCCATCGTCTTCCTCACAAATTCGTCGTTTTAGGTATGATACCTTTACCTACGGCCTGCCTCTATAGCTATAACCCTGCATCTTTCAAAAATATCAAACAAGAAAGATAAATTAATTCCAAGTATACCAATCAACTCGTCTTGACGCCACGAGCATCAAGGTATCCTTCTTTTGCCTCAATTTTCCCTGTATCAAAAAACCCTAAAACGGCAAGATAAACCCTAATAATGGCAGTTGTGAATACAGGCATCAAAACGCAAAATTACTTAAACCAAAACATTCCAAATGTCAATACAAACACAATGCTATGCTCAAAAGTAATTAATCATGCGTAAATTGTAAAATCAAGTTCAAGTTTGGATATGCAAACCGTGGGTCTGTAGCTCGCGATTCTGGGCGTGACGATGCTTGCAATGGATTGAAACACGTTCTGGAGATGTTCAGGAGTCTATTTGTAGTCTTAGAATGCTTTGAATTGGCCTCTAAGCTTGAAATCGATCCCCCACTTTTTGACAATTTTGCAGTTTTTGTTTGCAGCTTTCACGACCTCTAAAACCTCGTCCTTGCACATTGTTCTTGTCCAGTATATATATTAGAACAAATTAGGTTAACAAAAAAGAGTTAAATCTTTGTCAATCATGGCAATTGGATTTGATTTTGTTCTTGTATTATATGTTTCTAAAACAAGCATAATCATGCCAATTTTGCTTCAATTTTCCTTGATCTGATTTGATATGATTTTCCATCCTAATTGGATTTGATTCCTACAAAAAATCAGATCAAAAATCAATCTTTTGAATTCTTTGCTATTTATTTGATTTAATTTGAATTTTAAATAATAAAAAATCAAAATAAAATAAATAATGAAGAAAATAAAGTGTAGATGCTGATTTGGGTCGTGGACCATGTCACAAGCAAGATGCAATCATGAAATGCTAGGCCCATTTGACAAAAATGTATTTCTGAGCACATTTGACTTTTGGCAATTTTGCAAAAATGGTCAACTTTGACAAGGCATATCTCCTCCAATTTTAACCTTAGAGATGTGTTCTTGGACTTTTTAGAAAGCTTAGTATATCCTCTAAACAACCCTTTTTGTTTCATCTCCATTGGGTGTTCCATGTTCATGTAAGGAGCTTTGACCCAAAAGGTGTTTTTGTTGACTTTTCAAGAGGACCTATAATTTAGAAATTCATATCTTTTGATGAGTGCATATTTTGAACTTGTGGGGTGAAGATGAGTTGTAGGGAATTGCATCCTCTTCAAAATTAGCCTTGGATGGAAAATTTTTGATAAAGTATGAAGAAGTTATGCCTGGTCAAAGTTTGGTTGACTTTTCCTAAGAAACCCTAATTTAGCAACTTTTAGGTTTTGATGAATTTGGGGCATTCCTTGGGGAATCATGATCAATCCTTGATCAAATGATGGATATAACTTCAAAATGTTTATGTTGACCAAAAATCTTGAAGTTTGACTGTATGTGGGCCACAGTTGACTTTTGACCTAGTGTAGTTAACTTTCAGGCATCTGAGCAGTTGACTGAGCAAACTTCCTGTGCAAGGCATGAAACTTGACATGGATGGTCTTGAGAACATATTAGGACCATGGAAGGCATTTGGGACCTTTGGAGTTCCCACACCCTGATGAAAATGGAATCCCTAGTTTGAGGTACATTGCCTTAGGAGAGATTTGTCTGGTCAACTCTTGGGCATCCTTGAGCAAATTGAGGACCTCAATGGGCATGTGTTGAATAAAATGAGAGGGAAAATTTTGGGGTACAACACCATGGCGTCAAGCAAGATTTGTTGGTTGTTAAAGACAAAGATGATGAAGACTTTGATCCTGACATTAGTAACATTGTCGGGACCAGCAAAATCACCAGAAGCGGAAGGATTTTCTCTCCCGAGATCTCTACTGGGAAATCATCTCTTAGTAGAGGAGGTGAAAGTGAACTGCTATCTGGTTGTACTTCAGGCTTTACAGCGATTTGTTGAGGATAATAAGATTAACTGTTATCTGGTCATGCTCCAGGCTTTGCAATTTCTCAATTCTTAAATGGTCGTGTTCCAGGCTTCAGAAGGAAATTAAGTGGTTATCTAATCGCGTCCGGGTTTCAACTTGAATTTAAGGCATACTAATATCCGGTCAATTTCCGGGCTTTATAATAATTGGCCGAGTAAACTACTATTTGGTCAAACTCCAAGCTTTACAGTACCTTATATTGTTACTGGTCGTGCTCCAGGTTTCATAGTGTCTCTTGCAGCTATCTGGTCGTGCTCCAGTCTTCACAGCGTCTTATACTGTTATCTAGTCGTGCGCCAGGCTTCATAGTGTCTTATACCACTATCAGGTCGATTCCAGGGTTCATAGTATTTTGGAGAAAATCAAGATATTATCCGGTCGTTTTTTGGGCTTCATAGCTTGAATTTGAGATATACCACTATCTGGTCAATTCCAGACTTCGTAGTATTTTGGAGAAATCAAGATATTATCCGGTCGATTTCCAGGCTTCATAGCTTGAATTTAAGATATACCACTATCTGGTTGATTCCAGGCTTCGTAGTATTTTGGAGAAATCGAGATATTACCCGGTCGACTTCCGGGCTTCATAGCTTGAACTGGAATAGAAATCTTAGTATCGATTTGACTGAACCAGAGAAAACTTGTGAGAACTTCAACTGGGAGAGAAATCTTAGTATCGATTTGACTGATCCCGGGAGAGGTCTTGGATTAACTTTGACTGGAATAGAAATCAGGGGAATCTTAGCGGCGATTCGGCTGACCCAGACGAAAGTCTTAGAACATCTTCAACTAGAATAGAAACCTTATTGTCGGTTTGACTGAACCAGAGAAAATGTTAGAATATCTGCAATTGGAATAGAAACCTTGGTGTCGGTTTGACTGAACCAGAGAGAACTCGATTTCATATTTCTATGAAAGGTAAAGAGTTAGTCGTATGTAATGTCGTGATGTCTGAAATGTATTGAGTAATGGTGTTCTCAAAATAAATGAGATTGTGCTGTATAATATGTATGCACATGCCATGATGTATGGATATGCAATTCTATTTTGATATTCTCTGGATGGGGAAAATAAATCCTGGACTGTTGCTGGAGAGTATAAGGAGTTGAGTTCTTCGTTTTCGCTGGGGATAGTGACCGAAGATGATTAGTTGGGGATTTATATTCGTTCTGCTTCAGCATATTCTGCCTTAGGAGACTCTGACTGAGGATAATCATGCGGGGGAATGACTCTGTGGGGAAGAGAGATACTTTGTTGGAAGATCTGCTAATTTGGAGAAATAAACTCAGCTGGGGATGAGCTTCCATTGCCGGAGAGAAAAGCTCTGTTGGAGATCGAGCTTCCACCGTCAGAGAAATAAACTCTGCTCGAGAGAAAAAATTTATAAATTGTTTATGGTTATAAAGCTCGGTTGGGGAATGCAGACATTATCTTTCTGAAGCAACCTACTAGGGAAGGAATTCCTGCTTGGGGATACGGAGGTCAGACCTTGGTTGTCTCGGCTCTGTGGGGAGTATAGGTATCGCTGGCTTATATGTGATAGTGACTTCGCTTCCAACAGTCTTTGCCCCTTTTACCATGATGGACGGGGTAACTGTCGATATTTAGGTTTTGAACCAGTTTCTTTGAGTTCTTAGTAACTGTCTTTCTATTTTATATGCAGATATTTGTGAACAGTAATCATATTCAAACGCATATGTCAAGAATAAAACATTGGATGCTTTTTGCACAACAAAACAGAAAAAGGAAAAACAAACACAGAGTTTTGTACTCAAAAGATGATTTGTATTGATTTGAAATTTGCCTATAACAGGCTTTTTTTTACAAAGAGGATGGTGCTCTAGTAAGAGAATGCTGCTGTAAAAAATGGAAATTATTACAAAAATTGTGTACAAAAAGAAAACAGCTACGTGTAGTGATCCCATTGGGTTTCAATTCTGCTATTGCCCCTATGTCTTCGAGCATCTCATCCTTTTGCTGCTTGTCCAAAGCTGACTGGATTGATCGGTACCGTTTGAGCTCGATACCTGATTAGTGAGGTCTGATCACAAGGTGATTCAAGGGGACATAGTGATACTCTTTAATCCCTATTTTTTTCCTGGACCGCCCTATTGGGTTTTCAGTCCATCGAGATACCCTTTTTTGCCCAAGCCGCCCTTTCGGGTTTTCGACTTGCCGGGTGTACAGATTTTATCATTTTTTATCCCTAATTTTTGCTCGAACCCTTTTGGTTCACCGGGATGTCCTTATTTTTGCCTAGATATGTCAACCTAGTGGGTCTTTATTATGTGTAGTATTTTTTCACTATGTCTGTATTAACAGGGTGTGGAAGGTCGTCACCATCTATGGTGGTCAGAATCATGGCTCCACCGGTAAATATGTTCTTGACTATAAATGGTCCCTCATAGGTAGGAGTCCATTTTTGCCTGGGATCACCTTGCGGCCGTATAATGCGCTTGACTACCAGATCCCCAACATGATACACTTGTTGTCTTAATTTCTTGTTGAAGGCCTTGAACATCCGTTTCTGATACATTTGACCATGGAAGACAACAATAAGTATTTTCTCGTTAATTGAGTTCAATTGATCAATTCGAGTCTGGATCCAATCGTCTTCGCTCAAACCTGCATCCTTCATAATCTATAGAGAAGGGATATGGACCTCTATGGGCAGGACAACCTCCATACCATATACCAGAGAATAGGGTGTTGCCCCTGTCGACGTACGTGCTGAAGTACGGTACCTGTGAAGAGCAAATGGTAACATCTTGTGCCAGTATTTGTATGTCAACGTCATCTTCTGTATGATCTTTTTGATTTTCTTATTAGCAGCTTCAACAGCCCCATTCATCTTCGGTCTGTAAGGAGAAGAGTTGTGATGCTGAATCTTGAACTGTTAACATAGATCAGTGATCATGGAGTTGTTGAGATTAGTACCATTGTCCGTGATGATTCTCTCAGGGATACCATAACGACAAACCAAGTTATGCTTTATGAACCGTGCCACTACATTCTTGGTAACCGTAGCAAAGGAGGCAACCTCAACCCACTTCTTAAAGTAATCAATGGCCACTGGGATGAAGCGATGCCTGTTGGAAGCGGTAGGTCTGATCTCACAGATCATGTCAATGCCCCACATTGCAAAGGGCCAGGGAGCCGTCAAAACATTCAAGGTAACTTGAGGTACATGCACTTTATAAGCATAGATTTGGCACTTGTGACAGGTTCGAGAATGTTGATAACAGTCAGCTTCCATAGTGGACCAGTAGTATCCTGCCCGTAGCATCTTCTTTGCCATGGTATGTCCATTAGAATGAGTTCCAAAGGTACCTTCATGTAGATCTACCATGATCCTCTCTGCTTCGCTCTTGTCTACACACGCAGTAAGGTAGAGTCATGATTGCGCTTATAGAGGATTTCATTGCTGAGGAAGAACTTTGCAGCAAACCTTGTCAGAAATTTCTTGTCATTGACAGATGCCCCCTCGGAGTATTCTTGAGCCTCGAGATACCTTTTTACCTCATGAAACCAAGGTTTGTTGGCTACCTCCTCGGTATCAATCTCACAGTAGTATGCCGGTTCATCCAACCTCTCAATAGTGATTTGGGGGGCATCATTGTCCCACCTGACCTTGAACATTAACGACATAGTAGCTAGCACGTCTGCTAACTGATTCTCTTCTCGTGGGAAATGTTCAAAGGTGATCTCTTCAAAATGCGGCAGAAGTGTCAATACATTTTCTTTGTAAGGGATAAGGTTCGGGTGCTTCGTATCCCACTCGCCTTTGATCTGACTTATCACCAAAGCCGAATCCCCGAATACACTCAAGAACTTGATCCTTAGGTCAATGGCATCTTTAAGACCCATGATACATGCTTCATACTCCGCCATGTTGTTGGTACAGTTGAAACATAATCGGGTAGTGAATGGAGTATGACAGCCCTCGGGAGATATGATTATAGCGCTAATACCATTACCCAGTGCGTTTGAGGCTCCATCAAAATACATAGACCATCGGGATCCTTCCTCAGGTCCTTCATCCAGTTCAGGTTCTTCACAGTCGGTTACTAACATGATGTTCTCATCTGGGAACTCAAAATTCATGGACTGGTAGTCATCCACAGCTTGATGCACCAATGATTAGCTAACACAATTCCCTTGATTTCTTTTTGGGTTGTGTATTGGATGTCGTACTCGGTTAAGATCATTTTCCATCTTGCTATCTTTCTGGAGAGAGCGGGCTTCTTGAAAATGTACTTGATCGGATCCATCTTAGATATCAATAAAGTAGTGTGGGTCAACATATACTGTCTCAGTCGGTGAGCATCCCATGCCAAAGCGCAGCAATTTTTCTCTAGCAGTGAGTATCATGTTTCACAGTCGGTTAACTTTTTGCTAAGGTAGTATATTGCATGCTATTTTAGATCGGACTCATCATACTGCCCCAGCACACATCCCATTAAATTATCTAGCATTATTAAGTACATTATCAAAGGTCTTCCTTCAGTCGGCGGAATCAAAATAGGAGGCTCTTGGAGATATCGCTCGATTTTTTCAAAGGCGACCTAGCATTCGTCATTCCACTTTACCACTTGATCTTTCTTCAGAAGCTTGAAGATTGGCTCACAAGTAGCAGTCAAATGTGAAATGAACCTGGCAATGTAATTCAGGCGTCCCAAGAAACCTCTAACTTCCTTCTCAGTGCGGGGAACCGGCATCTCTTGTATGGCCTTCACCTTTGCAGGGTCTACTTGAATACCTTTATCATTGGCAATGAATCCCAGAAGTTTACCAGACCTCTCCCCGAAGGTGCACTTGTTCGGATTTAACCTCAGCTTGTACGTCTTCAATCTATCAAACAGCTTTTGTAGATGATCAAGATATTCTTCCTCAGTTTGAGACCTGGATATCATGTCATCGACGTAAACCTCTATGTCATGGTGAATCATGTCATGGAATAGAGCTACCATAGCTCGCTGATAAGTTGCCCCAGCATTCTTCAACCCAAACGGCATCACTTTGTAGCAGAAGGTGCCCCACTCTGTAACAAAGGTTGTCTTCTCCATGTATTCATGTGTCATCTTGATCTGATTATAGCCAGAGAAACCGTCCATGAAGGAAAAGACTTTGTGTTGTGTTGTGTTGTCAACCAGAACATCGATGTGGGGAAGCGGGAAGTCATCCTTGGGGCTTGCCCTGTTCAGGTCTCTGTAATCCACACACATTTGTACTTTACCATCTTTCTTAGGTACTAGAACCACATTAGCAACCCACTGTGGATAGGAGGTGACATCTAAGAACCTTGTGTTGAACTGCTTCATAACCTCTGCTTTAATCTTCTCTGACATCTCGGGGCTCATACGATGGACCTTTTGCTTTACTGGAGGGCAGTCTTCTTTAGTCGGCAGACGATGAACCACTATATCCGTGTCTAATCCCGGCATGTCTTCATATGACCAGGCGAAGATTTCAACATACTCATGCAACATCTGTACCAACCGCTGTTTGACACTAAGCTCCAGATTTTCACCTATCTTAACCTCTTTTTTGTCTTCCTATGTACCCAAGTTCACTGTCTCAACCGGCTCTTCATGAGGTTGTATGGCCCTTTCTTCCTGCTGTAATAGTCTAGCAAGTTCTCTGGATACCTCACAATCTTCCTCACCTTCGTCCTCGGCTTGGTTGATCGGATTTTCAAAGTCATAATGAGCAGTATCAGAACTGTTATCAATGGGATCCAGAGTTGATACAAAACTGCATTTTGATATGTGAGTGTATGTAAGAGCATAGTTGTATAGACATAATAAAAGAAAAGAAAGACAAAGAGTGCAAAATTTGTATGCAAACGTCTAATGCTTTATTAATGTCATGTGAAAATGAAACATGATAACCCTCACAAATAGAACCATTGTGCCCCGGGTAAGACACATGGCTATAGAGTTTATATTGATTTTAAATTACATATCCGAAAAAATAAAAAAGACAATTACTTCGGAACAAAAGTAATCGGTACAAAGTCCTTAGAAGTCCAGTTACTGAGTCCACCGTTGGTAGTCGGGAAGATCCAGCTGTCAATGTCAGAATCACCATCACTGTCTTCAAGTGCATTGACCCCAGAATTGCTGATGCATAGGGGAGGTCCTCCAGCCCAAGCACGACGAACAGCCCTTTGAGCACCTATAGTAAAGCCCAAACCAGATTTGTCAGACTTGTAATGAATAACCGGGAGCTGACCCCAAATAGTAGACCCGCCTTCTTCAACCACTGCTCATGCATCCTTGAGAGAAGCCATCTTCGAGGGAGATTTGGTGACCTTTGGAGGAATTTCGGTAGTTTCTGCTGTAGCCATAATCTGACGTACTTCTTCAAAGTTCTGGCAAGGAGTCTTGATGAACTCGCCATCCATTTCTACGTACCTAAAGTAGTTCAAGTGACTGATCATATACTCCTCTTCACCAAGCACAATGACAATCTTTCCTCTTACAGGGTACTTCAACATCTGGTGGACGGTAAAAGTAACAGCCCCAACCCCATGTATCCAAGGGCATCCCAACAAGCAATAATATGATGGTTTAGTATCCATTACATAGAAAGTGGAGTCTAAGTTCTGGGAACCAACTTTGATAGGGACATCCACTTCTCCATGCACCATCCTCTTCGAACCATCGAAAGATCTCACTACTATATTGCTAGGCTTCAAGGTCAAGCCTTCACAGTCCAATCTGTCCAGAGCTTTTTTAGGTAGCACACTCAACGAGGATCCAGTATCTACCAAAACATGGGCCAGAGTCGTGCCCCTGCATTCAACGGAAACATGAAGAGAATCATTATGTTTCCTCCCCTTTGGTGTCAGATCCGCGTCAGAGAAACCCAAACCATTATCAACAGTTAGACTAGCCATACAATCTTCAAACTGATCAGCAGATGTCTCTTGTGGCACGTGAGCCGTCTTCAGAAACTTAACCAAAGCCTTTGGATGGGCCTCGGAACACAACAACAAAGCCAGCATAGAAATTTTGGATGGGGTCTGCCCCAGATGATCGACCATATTGTAGTCACTCTTCTTTATTATCTTCAAAATTTCTTCCATTTCTTTCTTGGAAGCTTCTGGTAGGGTTACTGAATTAGCCTTTGTCAGGACAGGCTCAAGCAGTATGTTTTTTCCTCGAGTCTCAGCCGACTCGGTGATGGGAGGGTCAACAGGAGTGATTACTGGAATTGTAGTAGTAATCTTGGGTGAAATCACAGCAGGAATGATCACAGGTCCGGTAGAAGTCTTCGGGGGAGAAATTTCAGGGGAGAACACCCTTCCACTTCTTGTTATTTTACTAGTTCCGATAATATTGACGATGTCGGAATCAGCATTTTCAGCAATCTTATCTTCAATGGCTAGCATGTCCTGCTTGACGCCGTGGTAATAGACGTCGGCACCATAGTTCCAAGGAACAACTTTGACCGGGGTGTATGGTATTGGTCCAGGCATGGTTAGGATCAACTGAGTCACCTTCGGAATTGATGTAATCCTAACGGGTCTCTTAGAGGAGGCCCTGGGAGGATTGGCGGAAATGGTTATGATAGCAATGTCTTCACAGGAAACGGTCAGAACATGAGTCTTCTCAAACAGAATCTCTTTGTCGTTCATCAGGTGCTTAACACCTGCCTTTAACAAAGGGTAACCAGTCGGTAGAAATGAACAAAAGTGGCAACCTTCATCACAGCCCGGAAATAAACCGGCCTTCAAAAACTTTCTTTGATGGTCATGAGTGGGGTCACCAATTCTTACACAGAGGTCACAAACCCATCTTCTTCTACAATGATAACATTGGGAGTCTCCGGGGGATCAAATTCAATCTCCTTAGCATCAATCAAATCTTGTACTTTGTTCTTCAAAGTCCAGCAGTCATTGGTGTCATGGCTTGTACTTTCCGAATGGTAAGCACAACGAGCATTCGGTTTATAGTAGGGAGAGGTGGTGTTCGGATTCTTCAGAGCCTCTCTCAGAGTAACCAGATTAGACTTCAGCAACTGAGGTAAAACCTAAGACAGCGTCATGTTGATCCGAGTGAACTGTCTAGCTGGCCTTTCTGCTCTTGGCTGATTATTTCTTTGCTGAGCAGGTGCAGGGTTGGGAATCATAACAGCCCCTACCGCCGGATGGTTCTCGGTTTGCTTTTGATTATTTTGGTTATAGACAGCATTGACTTCCTTTTTTCCTAGAAACAACTTCCTTGCAGCACTAGAAGAGGCATCCTTCTGAATTTTTCCACTTCGGATTCCAGCTTCCACTCTTTCTCCCGTTAAGATCAGTTCAGTAAAACCCGCCGATGAACTTCCAATCAGATGGTTGAAGAATGGCCCAGTCAAAGTTCCCAGAAACATATCCACGAGTTCCCTGTCAGCCAAAGGAGGTTGAACTCTTCCAGCCAAATCTCTCCACTTTTGAGCATAATCCTTGAAACCCTCGTTCGAACCCATAGACAGATTTTGGAGTTGTGTACAGGTGGGAGCGAGGTCTGCATTATACTGATTTTTCTTATAAAATGCAGCAGCAAGGTCTTCCCAGTTATGAACATTGGCTCTTTCCAGCTGATAGAACCAATCCAGTTGTGTTCCAGACAGACCGTCTTGGAAGAAGTGAACCCACAAGTCTTTGTCAGCAGTATGAGGCTGTATCTTCCTCGCATAGGAACGAAGATGTGTTTTAGGACAAGAGACCCCATCATACTTAGCAAATACCGGTGCCTTGAATTTTGGGGGGATTACAACCCCGGAGACTAGACCCAACTCTTCAAAATCCAGCCCAGGAACCTTCTGGATTTCCATAGCACTCAGACGCTCTTCTAACTTCTTATATTTTTCATCAGCTGGAGGGCACTGCTCCTCATTGTAATCAGTTTCATTATCAGACTATTTAGGACTAGGGTCCTCTTATCTGGCTTCAATATCTTGGTTCTCTCCCTCTTTAGATGAAGAAGCTAAATCAACAACCCGTCTTGGCGGCCCTCTGAACCTTCTGCTCATATGTGCCACACCAGTTGTCTTCTTGGTCTTCTTGTTCTTCTTAATAATCAGAGCCTTCATCTCTTCTTGTCCTTTGGCCAGAGCCACAATCATTTGTTGGAATTGAGTGTTTTGAGTCTGAAGATCTTTCACAGTTTGTTCAAGAGCCATTACTGAAATAAATAGCAGAGGAGATGAGAAACCTGTTATGAATCTTGTACATGCAATGCTATGAATGGGATGCGTATGCAATGATTTCAAAGACTTTGGGAAATTTAAATTTGCGAACCAAAATAAAACAAAGATTTTATTAGTTGAATTCAAAGTTCAAATTCCTTTTAGGCGTTACAATTAAAAACAAATCTAAAAACTAGAAAAAATCAAAATTCCCATGGATGCTTCCTCTTTGTGCCGAGATAGACATTGAGTCCTCTTTCCTCATGGAGCTTCTTTGTGAGCTCTAAAACCTTCCTCTCCTGGGCATAGAACTGATCCATGTAAGTATCCCGCTCTTTCTTCAACTGAATCTAAGACCTCTGTAATTCTCCAAGATCAGTGGGCATATCAGGATAGAGAACCGTGTAAGGAATACCCCCCTTCAGTAGTGGGTTCTACAATCACTGGTAGAACGGCCATATAGGGCATCATAAGTTTCTGGGTGCGAGCTCGTACCCATTGGAGGTAAGGTTCCATAGGAATGGAAGCCTTTGGCCCCAAAGCCTTGGTGCTAGATCTGTTTACCATGCTCCAAGCTCGTATGAACCTCTGGCGATACCCTTGAACATCATCCTCATAGTTAAATACAATGCCCTTAATAAGTAACTCATGGGGACCATCTCTTCGAGCGTAACCAAATTTTCTCAGGGATAAACAAGGATTGTAGGTTATACCCCCTCTGATGCCAAGTAACGGGACATTAGGTTACTCCCCACATTGGTCAATAATAGCAGTGTTTTCCATAGCTCGGGAACACCAGAGAATATTCGCATGAGCGAGTGACATTATCCTTTGTGAACAACCCAAACCTTCTTCATTCTTCAGTACGGACTTAGGGAGGTGAGAAATAAACCACCTCGACAGCAATGGCATGCAGCACATAAGAACCCCTCTTCTCTTCATGGTACAAGTATGGAGAGCGTGCAAAATATCTCCGAGCAAGGTAGGCACGGTGTTGCGAGAGAGAAAGATCTTGATAGCATTCACATCTATGAATAAGTCTGGATTAGGGAATAGTACTAACCCATAGATTAGAAGGGCCAAAACCTCTTCAAAATCCTGAAAATCCATATCATCCCAAAAAAGTTGGGCCTTGTCTATCAGGAATTTTGCTAGAAAACCCTTGACTCCGCTTCTTGTTTCCCAATTGGATACCACGTCGACCCGTTTTAGATGTAAGGCTAAGGCAATGACTTCTGGCTTAGGAATTTCTTCCAGACTTGTAAAAGGCAAATGTTCAAGATGGGTATATCCGATAACTGAGAGAACTCTTCCATGGTAGACACCAACTGATAGTCTGGAAAGGTGAAGCAGTGGTACTTGGGATCAAATAACTGAAAGAGTACACTCATCATCTTTTCATCAATGTTTGAAGTAACCAGGTTGAGAAGTCGACCATGTCTCTTAGTGAACGCAGAAGTTTCAGGGACCTTTGATACTAGCTCCTTGAGTTGGGAAGGTATTTTCACAAAGCTGATTCGGATAGTGTTTCTACGAGCAGAAGCCATGATCTGCAAAAAAGAACAAAGATAAATTCCCTTGGTCCTTGAAATGGTTAGTGAAATAAGAATGGATGCTATGTTATGATGCATGATGTCATGTTCAAGCAAGATAAATCACATATAAGCAAAACACACAATAGACCTTAGGTTCAAAGGCTTGCATGAGGTTAAAGGTAAGTACCCTCTTGAAGTTTAGTTGGTTTCAAACCTGTCTTAGAAAAGTAATTGGGTTCTAAAGATTCTCAATATCACTGATCATCCTTTATTGGGCATTGTTTCAGCTCAAGCAATATTTTCTTGCGGCCGAAATATCCCGAAAGTCTGATCTCAATGAGTGTAGCATCGAGTATCAACCAATCCTCATATTTATACCGAGGCCGGCTATCTCACTACTTTCTAATGGCCAAGTTTGTTTGTTGCACCCCAAAATTTGCCCTCTCATGTTTCCCAAAGTCTTCCCCTTGCATGGTTGATCACAAACTCTTGCCTAAGGAAAAGGAAATTTTTTGAGTGATGCTTCGATTTGCATTCTGAAGAAGCACTTCGATTGGCATTCTGAAAGATCCTTCGATTGGCATTCTGAAGGAGCATTTCGATTGGCATTCTGAAGGAGCATTTCGATTGGCACTCTGAAGGAGCATTTCGATTGACATTCTAAAGGAGCATTTCGATTGGCACTCTGAAGAAGCATTTCGATTGGCATTCTGAAGGAGCACTTCGATTGGCATTCTGAAAGACCCTTCGATTGGCATTCTGAAGGAGCATTTCGATTGGCACTCTGATGAAGCATTTCGATTGGCATTCTGAAGGAACACTTCGATTGGCATTCTGAAAAACCCTTTGATTGGCATTCTGAAGGAGCATTTCGATTGGCACTCTGAAGAAGCATTTTGATTGGCATTAAGGACAAGTACTTCGATTGGAATTCCAAAAAGGTCCATTCAAAGAAGCATTCAAAAGGGAGCATTCGAAAGAAGCCATCAGCCCATTCGAAAGGGAGCATTCGAAGGCCAGCTGCTTGACATTCAAAATTCAATCAGGGACAAGATCCCATGTGTTTAGCCAACGTTACAACTCTTATTCATGGCTTTCAAACACATGATTAACGTTACAAATCCTCCTTCAAGATTGTCAAAGCACATAATCAAGGTCATTTAAACCTTTGTCCTCCTGTCCCCTCCACCCCCTCTATATAAAGAATTCACAAATGCTGCAAAAAACAAGAAAAAGATACAGAAAAATAGGAGACTTGGAGAGACGCTGCCCAGAATTTTCCAAGCCAAAGCTTCCACCCAGCGAACACCTCCTCCCTCAGAACTACAGGTCGAAGCACCTCTGTTTGGTAAAAGAAAAATCTAATCTCAAGCTCACTCTCAAATTCATTTCGATTGCATATTCATATTTTTATTTCTGTTTGTGAATGATTTAATGTGCTTCATGTGAGCTACAGTGCAGAGTTGAGATTGTGCCATTGCTTGGGCACAATCTGAGTTTATCCTTCGAATCCCAGGATAAAACAAACCCAGACCCAGGTTCAACAGGTGCGAATAAGAGGAGATTTGAACCAGGGGGGTTAAGTCCCCCCCTGGACTTTTAATATGTGTTTCATTTTGCAGGAACCTCATGCTCAACTTCTTGTTCAGAGCTTCAAAGCTCAACAGTTTAGCTTCGAACTGGACCCAGGACTTCCAATTTGAAGGATGACATGTCCAGATCGAACCCCCTCAGAGTGCAGCCCCTCATGCACCTTCGATCCAGCCTCTTCACTGGGTCGAAAGACAGCCTGCCTCTCTTTCGACCCAGGCCTCCAGAATTACTTTTTCTCTTATTTTGCTGCCTGGCCCATTTGTGCTCTGTTTATTTTTTTTCCGTTTATTCCTTTTAGTTTTAGTTCTAATTAAAAATCATAAAAAAATAAACAACTTAGAATTAGGATTTAATTTAATTAATCATCTTAACTTATTTTCTCCAATTTTAAAATCATTAGACTTAGGTTTTATTCAAATTCAATCTTTTTTTCATAAACAAAAAAATGCAAAAAAATATTAGGTTTGTTTTAGAATAAATTTTAATCAGTATTTTTTTTAATTAATTAAATTTGACTTAACTGAATATTTAGCATTTTCTCAAAAAAAAAACAAAAACAAAAAGATTATATGCTTAGGTTTTTTAAGATTCATGCGCGTTTATTTTATTGTAACTGCTTATTATTCCCCCAATTTTTGGACATGTAAATAATCCCCCTCCCCGAAGCCTTGTAATAGTGTAGTATTTACAGTTTCTGCACTTTAAATTCCTGTATATATATTAACT
Organism: Vicia faba; assembly: GCA_948472305.1. NCBI lineage: Eukaryota > Viridiplantae > Streptophyta > Magnoliopsida > Fabales > Fabaceae > Vicia > Vicia faba. The sequence continues at coordinate 121,357,598 of OX451738.1, forward strand.
GCTTAGATGTATGCTAACTAGGATTGTATGACAAGATCTAAAAACAAATGGTAGAACACCTAAAAATACAAAGATAATATAAACTGAAAATTGACACACTTGCACATGCCACTCCTAGGGTACACCTCATTTGGTTGCCTCAAATGTGGTCATTAAGTATATGATGTTTTAGAGGTCGTCCTTTTTGTCCCAAGATCATAAGTTGCCTCGATATGGTTGTCTCGATAAAAATGATCTAAGACATTAGGATTACCACTAAAGTGTCCTAACGTTGCTTTAGTGACCACAAGTCCCTTAAATCGAATTGACCCGAAAAACTCCAACGACGGTGCTACCTACTCCTCAATAGTAGGATAGTACTGTCTAAAGGACATTTGCACAATTAAATTCCTTTTTGAGTAGGTAGAGGTTCTTAAGTACTTGCTCTCTTTCAAAAACAAAACAAAAACTTTTTGCACTTACACTTTCTTCAAAAACAAAATTCTTTTCAAAACCCACAATCACAAAGAAAAGCAAACCTTTTGAAAACATAATGAGCAAGTACCTAAGAGCCCGTGGATAACCACGGATAGAAAGGGTGCTAACACCTTCCATTTCTATAATCTACCTCCCGAACCCGAGAAACATTCTCGAAAATGAATTGTTTCTGTGCTTTTGTCCTTTCCCTTGTTGGATAAAATAAAAGACGGTGGAGACTCTTGCTTACCGCGACACTTTATGAAAACAAACACAAACGCGAACCAGCATATTAAAAAAACAGTCAGTTCTCGTTCCCACCGATCACAGAACTGGCGACTCTGTTGGGGACATTATAAGTGAGGTGTACCTTAGGACTAGATCACTTGTGTTTTCATTTGTATTGCTTTGTATGCTTTTAATTTTGTGGGCTTGTATCGGAGATCTATAAATCCTCCACCCGGATTTTGGGAAACATTCATAGATAGAAATACGTTGTGGAAACTGTGCGGGCTATACCGACACGGTTGAAGCAATAGCTATATTAGTGCGACATATTTGTGAGTACCGGTAGCCTTTGAGTCAATCAAAGAGAATACGGGGCCGCTGAGTGATGTCACTAAGCACTAATGACCTAGAACCTTACTTGACCATCTTGGCCTTTTTAGGGGTAGTGAGATGACCGACTTTGGTGCAGTTCGAAGTTGGTAGATACTCGATACTACACTCATTGAGGATTGTTTTCTCGAAATATTTTGGTTGCTAGTTCAGTGGCTAAACCAAAACAATGAACATAGAAAACAATCCAATGATATTGAGCTCCTTAGAACCCGGTTACTATTTATAGGACAGGTTTTTGAGCCAACTAAACTCAAGAGGGTACTTACCTATGAAACCTCCTGCAAGCCTGAAACTAGGGTTTTTGGTGTGACTTGCTTGTACATGTGTTTTTTCATACATCATAAAGCATCATATGCATCTGCTAACCATTTCAAGGGTTTAGATCTTCATCTTTGTTCTTGTTTTGTAGGACATGGAGTCTCTCCGTAGGAAAACAATTCAAGTCAACCTTGTAAGGGTCCCTCTTCAACTCAAAGAGCTTACATCCAGGATTCCCGAGAATTCTCTCTTCAGTGAAAGACATGGTAGACTCCTCAGCTTGGTCAACACCAACATTGAAGAGGACATGATGAAAGTTCTCTTCCAGTTCTTTGACCCCCTACACCACTGTTTCACATTCCCTGATTATAAATTGGTGCCTACTTTGGAGGAATTTTCTCAACTCCTGAGAATTCCTATTCTTAGTCAACTACCCTACAACGGTACGAAAAAGGAACCAAAAATTGAAGATGTTGCTCAAGCATTACGCTTGCAACCATCTGACATCAAAGGGCATTGGGAAACCAAAAGTGGTATCAAAGGGTTCTTGGCAAAGTTTCTATTTGAGAAGGCACGAGAATGATGGAATTCTCTTGATATACAAGCCTTTGAAGAGATTGTGGCACTCCTTATCTATGGTTTGGTTTTGTTCCCAAATCCTGATCAACTTATAGATGTGAATGCTGTCAAGATTTTCATATCCAGGAATCCCATACCTACATTGCTTGGGGATATCCTCCACTCATTTTACACACGAACAATGAGGAAAAGAGGTGTTCTTATGTGATGTACTCCTCTCTTAGCAAGGTGGTTTATTTCTCACCTTCCATAATCAGTTTTGAAGAATGAACAGGGTTTAAGGTGGTCACAATGATTGATGACCCTCACGCATTCTGATGTACATTGGTGTTCTCGGTCCAGAGAAAATGTCACTATCAATGATCGGTGTGGAGAATTTCCTAATGTTCCGTTACTTGGAACTAGGGGAGGCATTACCTACAACCCCTGTCTAGCTTTGAGACAATTTGGATATGCTCGGAGGGATGGCCCTCATGACATGCTGATCCCTGACCTAGTTTTTGACTTTGACAATAATGCGCAAGGACTTCAACAAAGGTTCATCAGAGCTTGGAGAATGCCTAATAGAGTGGATAGTAAGACACTAGGGCACAAGAATTCTATCCCCCTTGAGCCTTGCCTCAAGTGGGTACGAACCCGCTCCCAGAATCTTATGATGCCATATCCTCACATTCTCCCCTTGATCAAAGAGCCTGTTATGGAAGGAGAGGTTCCATACGCCATCCTACATCCTGACATGCCAACATCATGGGAAGAAATGCAAAAGAGTTGGATCCAACTCAAGGAAGAGCGGAATACTTTTGAAGCCAGCTTCTATGCCAGTGAAAAGAAGGTTTTGGAGCTTACCCGCCGACTTCACGAGGAGGAGACCCTTAACACTTACATCGCTCCAAAGAGGATGCGCAATGTCTTTCTACATTAAGAATTTTGTAATATTTCGCCCATGGGGCACTTATGTACTAACAAATTGCTTCTTAATGTGATGTGTGTTCTTTTTGTCTATAACAAATTTGAATTTTTGAACCCTTGAATGCATTACATAGCATACCATTCATCATATGCATAACAGGTACCCTTTTACAGGTCTCTTATCTTCTTCGTTGTTTATTTCAGCAATCATCATGTCTGCTGAAACTTCCACTGAGCAAGCTATCAAGGCCCTCCAGGCCCAGAATGCCCAATTTCAAGAGTTGGTCATGAATCTAGCTAAGGGTCAGCAGGACCTGAAGACCCTGCTCCTGAAAAATAAGAAGAAGAAGAGGATCGTCCTGTTCAATACTGGATGCAGGTTTGGAAACGGGCTGCAGAATGAAATTGATCTGGCCACCCCGTCTGGAGAGAAAGACAGTCCACAAGAAAGGAGGGCTCCTAGCCCTGAAGTCTCCGACAACGAGACAGACTATGATGAAGAACAGTATCCTCCTGCTGAGGATAAATACAAACAGCTGGAGGACCATTTGAATGCCATGGAAGTACAGAAGGTGCCCGGTCTGGATTTCAGAGATTTGGGTTTATCATCTGGGGTGGTGATTCCCCACAAGTTCAAGGCACCTGCCTTTGCCAAGTATGACAGAGCTTCCTGTCCAAAGCTGCACCTCTGGTCATATGTAAGGAAGATCCAGCCTTACACCGCTGATAAGAACTTGTGGATCCATTTCTTTCAAGACAGTCTCTCAGGGACTCAGCTTGAATGGTTCTATCAGTTGGATGGAGCCAGTATCCGCAGCTGGGAGGATTTGGCTGCTGCATTCTTTAAGCATTATTAGTATAATTCCGACCTCGCTCCTACACGTACCCAACTCCAAGGTATGTCAATAGGGACGGGCGAAGGATTTAAAGAGTATGCTCAAAAATGGAGGGACCTGGCCGGAAGGGTGCAACCACCTTTGGTTGATCGTGAACTAGTTGATATGTTTCTGGGGACCCTGTCTGGTCCATTATTTAACCATTTGATTGGAAGCTCCTCAGCCGGGTTTACAGACCTTATCTTGACTGGTGAGAGGATTGAAGCTGGAATTAAGGCTGGAAAAATACAGAAGGGTGCCTCCTCGAGCACCAAGAAGAGACCGTTTAAGAAAGAGTCCAGTGCGGTCTACAGTTCGAGAAGGAAGAATAAACCTGAACACCGCCAAGTTGTCAATGCGGTTGTTATCTCAAAACCTGTCGGTGCTCCTCAGCATCACAACCAACGAAGGGATGAGAGACCTCAAAGGCAATTCACTCGTCTCAGCTTGACCTTGTCTCAGATTCTGCCACAATTGCTGAAGACCAATCTGGTGACCCTAAAAGAAGCTCCAAAGAATCCAAATATAATGTCACCAAGGTATAACCCTAATGCCCGCTGCGCTTTTCACTCTGATAGCCTGGGACATAATACAGACGATTGTTGGGTTCTGAAGAACAAGGTGCAAGACTTAATTGATGCAAAGGAGATTGAGTTTGAGGCGCCCGAGAGGCCTAATGTTGTGACTTCTCCCATGCCCAAACATGGGGTAAATGCTATTAGGGATGATGATGATGAAGAGTTTGATATCGACAGTTGGATCTACCCTATGACCGGCGGTGGATTAAGCAACTGGACAACAAAGGATTCTATGCCTGTTTCAGTTATCACTCAGTAATGAAGCTTTTTGTTTTAAATTTTTAAAAAACAATGTTTTGAAACTTTATGGCCCGGTGCCTTACCCGAGGCACCGTGGCTTCATTCGTGAGGGCTTTTGTATGCCATTTTCATATATCATTAAGCATTGGACGTTTTCGCATTTCAAATTTTGTGCTCCTTGTCTTTCTTTATTACATATTGCAAAACAGCTATTTTACACACACTCACATATACAGGTCCCAATCCACTATGGATCTCACTGGTAACGACTCTGCTACTTCCAGTTATGACTTCGAAAATCCGATCAACTTATCCGAAGACTAAGGTGAAGATGATTGTGAGGTGCCCGGTGAGCTTGCAAGACTACTACTCCAGGAAGAGAGGGCCATTCAACCACATGAAGAGCCGGTGGAAACAGTGAATCTGGGTACCGAGACAGACAAGAAGGAAGTCAAGATCGGTGCAAATCTGGAGCTTAGTGTGAAACAACGGTTGACTCAGATGTTGCATGACTACGTGGAAATCTTTTCCTGGTCTTACGAAGATATGCCTGGGTTGGATACTGACATTGTGGTTCATCGCCTGCCTACCAAGGAAGAATATCCTCCCGTAAAACAGAAAGTTCGCCGTATGCGCCCAGAGATGTCCGAGAAAATCAAGGCCGAGGTTATGAAACAATTTGACGCCGGTTTTCTAGCAGTAACTTCTTACCCTCAATGGGTCGCCAATGTGGTTCCAGTGCCGAAGAAAGATGGTAAGGTCAGAACGTGTGTTGATTACAAAGATTTGAATAGGGCAAGCCCTAAGGATGACTCCCCTCTGCCTCACATTGACGTTCTGGTTGACAATACTGCTCAGCACAAAGTATTCTCCTTTATGGATGGTTTCTCCGGTTATAATCAAATCAAAATGGCTCCTGAAGACATGGAGAAGACCACTTTTTTCACTCAGTGGGGCACTTTTTGTTACAAGGTCATGCCTTTTGGGTTGAAAAATGTCTGGGTAACGTATCAGCGTGCCATGGTTGCTTTATTTCATGACATGATCCATCATGAGATTGAAGTATATGTCGACGATATGATTGCAAGGTCCCAAACTGAGGAGGAACACCTTGACCATCTACAGAAACTGTTTGACAGGTTGAAGTTGTACAAGCTGAGATTGAACCCAAACAAATGTACCTTCGGGGTGAGGTCTGGAAAATTGCTAGGTTTCCTCGTGAGAGACAAAGGTATTCAAGTGGACCCTGCCAAGGTGAAAGCCATACAAGAGATGTCAGCTCCCAAGACAGAGAAAGAGGTCAGAGGCTTTCTAGGACGTCTGAGCTACATTTCCCGATTCATCTCACACCTAACTGCTACTTGTGAGCCAATCTTCAAGCTACTAAAGAAAGATCAAATGGTATGTTGGAACGATGAATGTCAGGAGAATCAAAGAGTACCTCCAGGAGCCACCTATTCTTATGCCACAAGTTGAAGGGAGACCTTTAATCTTATACTTAACAGTACTTGACAACTCAATGGGGTGTGTGTTGGGCCAGCATGACGAGTCTGGCCGAAAAGAGCATGCTATTTATTACCTTAGAAAAAAGTTTACCGACTGTGAGACCTGTTACTCACTGCTTGAGAAAACTTGTTGCGCGGCATGGGCTGCTCACCGGTTGAGACAGTATATGTTGACTCACACTACTCTGTTGATTTCAAAAATGGATCCCATCAAGTATATCTTCGAAAAGCCTGCCTTGTCTGGAAGAATAGCAAGATGGCAGATGATCTTGACTGAATATGACATCCAGTACACGACTCAAAAGCAATCAAGGGAAGTGTATTGGCAGACCATTTGGCACATCAAGCAGTGGATGATTACCAGTCTATGAACTTTGAATTTCCAGACGAGAATATCATGTTCATAACTGATTGTGAAACACCTGGACCGGATGAAGGACCTGAGGAAGGATCCCGATGGTCTATGCACTTTGATGGAGCTTCAAACGCTTTGGGTAATGGCATTGGCGCTATGATCATATCTCCTAAAGGCTCTCATACTCCGTTTACCGCCCGACTATGTTTTAACTGCACTAACAACATGGCAGAGTATGAAGCATGCATTATGGGTCTCCGAGCTGGAATTGACCTAAGGATTAAGTTTCTAAGTGTCTTCAGAGATTCCTCCCTCGTGATCAGTCAGATCAAAGGAGAGTGGGATAAGAAACACCCAAATCTTATTCCTTACAAGGAGTATGTATTGACGTTGCTTCCCCATTTAGAGGAGATAACCTTTGAACACTTCCCAAGAGAGGAGAATCAGTTGGCGGACGCGTTAGCTACGATGTCTTCTATGTTCAAAGTCAAGTGGGACAACGAGGCTCCCCGGATCATCATTTGGAAATTGGATGAACCTGCACATTGCTGTGATCTTGAGAACGAAGAGGCAACAGAAAAGCCTTGGTATCATGAAGTGAAGAGGTACCTTGAAGCACAAGAATACCCCGAGGGTGCATCTGCTAATGATAAGAAGTTTCTGAGAAGGTTAGCGGCAAAGTTCTTCATCAGCAATGGTATTCTTTACAAACGTAACCATGATTCAACCTTACTGCGTTGCGTGGATAAAATTGAAGCAGAAAGGATCATGGCAGAGCTGCATGAAGGTGCTTTCGGAACTCATTCCAGTGGACATACCATGGCAAAGAAAATCCTTCGGGCAGGATACTACTGGTCCACAATGGAAGCCGACTGTTATCAGCATTCTCGGACATGTCACAAGTGCTAGGTCTATGCTGATAAGGTGCATATTCCTCTAGTTCCTCTGAATGTTTTGACAGCACCTTGGCCCTTTGCAATGTGGGGCATTGATATGATCGGCGAGATCAGACCTACGGCATCCAACGGGCATCGTTTCATCCTAGTAGCGATTGATTACTTTACCAAGTGGGTTGAAGCAGCTTCCTTTGCTACCGTAACCAAGAACGTCGTGGCACAGTTCATTCGGAATAACCTGATCTGTCGATACGGTGTACCAGAGAGGATCATTACGGATAATGGTACCAATCTTAACAACAAGATGATCACTGAGCTCTGCGAACAATTCAAGATACAGCATCATAACTCTTCTCCCTACCGGCCGAAGATGAATGGGGCTGTAGAAGCAGCTAATAAGAACATTAAGAAGATTGTGCAGAAGATGACAGTGACATACAAAGACTGGCATGAGATGTTACCATTTGCTCTTCATGGGTACCGTACCTCAGCACGGACGTCAACAGGGGCAACACCCTATTCCTTGGTTTATGGCATGGAGGCAGTCTTGCCCATTGAAGTTCAGATACCCTCTCTTCGGATCATGAAGGATGCAGGTTTGAGCGAAGATGACTGGATCCAAACCCGACTTGATCAATTAAATATAATCGACGAAAAGAGACTTACTGCTATTTGTCATGGTCAGACGTACCAAAAACGAATGACCAAGGCATTTAACAAGAAAGTCAGACGACAAGAGTATCAAGTTGGAGACCTGGTAATCAAGCGTATTATTCTACCTCAAGGTGATCCCAGGGGAAAATGGACTCCTACTTACGAAGGGCCATTTGTGGTTAAGAACATCTTCTCAGGAGGAGCGATGATTTTAACCACCATGGATGGTGATGATCTTCCTCACCCCGTCAATGCAGACATAGTAAAAAGATACTACGCATAATCAAAGACCCGCTAGGTTGACTGGCCTAGGAAAAAATAAGGGCTTCCCGGCGAACCAAAAGGGTTCGAGCAAAAATAAGGGATGAAAATTAAAAAAATCTGTACACCCGGCAAGTCGAAAACCTAAAAAGGTGGCTTGGGCAAAAATGGGTATCCCGGTGGACTGAAAACCCGAAAGGGTGGTTCAGGAAAAAGTTAGGGATTAAAGCATAATACTATGTCTCATTGGATCACCTCGCATCCGGACTTCGGTATCAACTATCAGGCTCGGACGACGCCAGTCAATCAGATTCACCTTCAACTAAGCAACAAAGTGATAAGATGCTTGAAGATATAAAGGCAATAGCAGAGTTGGAACCCAGTGGGATTATTCACATAGTTGTTTTGTTTTCACAAATTGTATAAATTCTATTTGTTCGGCGACGTTCTCTTACTAGGACGTCAGCCTCTTGTACAAAACGCCTATTTACAGGCCAAACTTCAAAGTCAATACAAACTCATTTTCAAACAAATTTCAAATTGTTTTTCCTTTATCTGTTTTGTTTTGCAAAGAACGTCCAATGTTCATTTTTGATATATGCATTTGACATTAAATTGTTGCTCATAAATATTTACATGCGAAACAAAGGACTAATTACGGGTGATATCAGAAACAGGGGCAATAAGATTTGTCTGAGCGGTCTAATTGCTCTGTCCACCAGGTACCAAGGTATATATTCAGCTGAAGAATATAGCTAAGATACTTTCACTCCCCCCAGAGTAAGACAACAATGGTGGCTCTCCCAGCTGAGACTTGCAACTATGAACAAATCTGAAATGCTCCCCCCAAGCAGAGCTCATCCACCATCAGCGCCAAAAAGGTTGGGTATCCCCCAGAAGGTCTTAATATTCCCCGGCGGAGTATAAGGATATCCCCCAGCAAACATAAGAGTATCCCTGGAAGTCTTAATATTCCTCAACAGAATATAAGAATGTTCCCCGGCAGAATGCAAGACACCCCCGGTGGAGCTATTTCCCCAGCGCAGTCTAAAAAAAAAGCTTCCTCGACAGAGTTGAATCGCCTTCCCCAGTGGATTCTGGAAGCTTATCCCCGGCAGAATACAAATGCATCTCCTCAGCCAAATTCAGAAGGTTATCCTCACAAGAGTCTAATTGGGTTATCCTCAGCAAGTTGTAACTAAAAGATCTTCCCCAGCGAAGTTCTTTTATTCCCCAGGCAGGACTTCTATCCTCAACAGATTCAATATCACCAGCAATGGTAATCAATCCCCAGCGGAGTTCATCATCAGAATCCCCAACAGAGCTTATCAACGGAATCCCCAACGGAGCTTATCATTAAAATCCTCAGCAGAGTATCTCTTCCCCACAGAGTATTTCCCCGCAGAGTAATCTCTTCATCAAGTTTATTCCCCAACGGAGTTCTTATCTCCTGCAGTTTTATTATCACAATCATCTTCGTTCACCATCCCCAGCGGAAATGAAGAACTCAACTCTATTCTCCAGCAGCTTCGGGATTTATTTTCCCCAGCTAAAACATTACATGTCCATACATCATGATACATGCATATACGCATCATACCATACAATCTCATTTATTTTGAGAACATCATTGCCTGATCCATATCATGCATTGCATATGACTGACCTTTACCTTTCAGGAAAGAGACAATTAAAGTTCTTAGCTTAGTCGAAGATCTGACCAGTTCTTAAATCTCAATTGAATTATCATCGGTTGAATTTCAGATAAGGTTCTCAATCTCGACAGTCTCCTCCGTCATAGTGTGGACAAGTTCTATAACCTCAACGGTATACTCCCGGTGGGCACGAGACAGTTCCTAGATCTTGATGTTTTCCTCTGTCATAGTGTGGACAAGTTCTATAACCTCAGCGGTTTACTCCATTGAGCACGAGACAGTTCCTAGATCTTGATGAAGATGTTTCCCTATGTCATAGTGTGGACAAGTACTATAACCTCAACGGTATACTCCATTGAGCACGAGTCAGTTCCTAGATCTTGATGTTTTCCTCCGTCATAGTGTGGACAAGTTCTATAACCTCAGCGATTTACTCCATTGAGCACAAGACAGTTTCTAGATCTTGATGAAGATGTTTCCCTACATCATAGTGTGGACGAGTACTATAACCTCAACGGTATACTCCATTAAGCACGAGTCAGTTCCTAGATCTTGATGTTTTCCTCCGTCATAGTATGGACAAGTTCTATAACCTCAACGGTATACTCCTTTGAGCACGAGACAGTTCCTAGATCTTGATGAAGATATTTCCCTACGTCATAATGTGGACGAGTACTATAACCTCAACGGTATACTCCATTGAGCACGAGCCAGTTCCTAGATCTTGATGTTTTCCTCCGTCATAGTGTGGACAAGTTCTATAACCTCAGCGATTTACTCCATTGAGCACGAGACAGTTCCTAGATCTTGATGAAGATGTTTCCCTACGTCATAGTATGGACGAGTACTATAACCTCAACGGTATACTCCATTGAGGACGAGTCAGTTCCTAGATCTTGATGTTTTCCTCTGTCATAGTGTGGACAAGTTCTATAACCTCAGCGGTTTACTCCATTGAGCATGAGACAGTTCCAAGATCTTGATGAAGATGTTTCCCTACGTCATAGTGTGGACGAGTACTATAACCTCAACGGTATACTCCATTGAGCACGAGTCACTTCCTAGATCTTAATGTTTTCCTTCGTCATAGTGTGGACGAGTTCTATAACCTCAACGGTATACTCCATTGAGCACGAGACAGTTCTTAGATCCTGATGAAGATGTTTCCCTACGTCATAGTGTGGACGAGTACTATAACCTCAACGGTATACTCCATTAAGCACGAGTCAGTTCCTAGATCTTGATGTTTTCCTCCGTCATAGTGTGGACAAGTTCTATAACCTCAGCGGTTTACTCCATTGAGCATGAGTCAGTTCCTAGATCTGGATGTTTTCCTTCGTCATAGTGTGGACAAGTTCTATAACCTCAATGGTATACTCCATTGAGCACGAGAAAATTCCTAGATCTTGATGAAGATGTTTCCCTATGTCATAGTATGGACGAGTACTATAATCTCAACGGTATACTCCATTGAGCACGAGTCAGTTCCTAGATCTTGATGTTTTCCTCCGTCATAGTGTGGACAAGTTCTATAACCTCAGCGGTTTACTCCATTGAGCACGAGACAGTTCCTAGATCTTGATGAAGATGTTTCCCTACGTCATAGTGTGGACGAGTACTATAACCTCAACCATATACTCCATTGAGCATGAGTCAGTTCCTAGATCTTGATGTTTTCCTTCGTCATAGTGTGGACAAGTTCTATAACCTCAGCGGTTTACTCCATTGAGCACGAGACAGTTCCTAGATCTTGATGAAGATGTTTCCCTACGTCATAGTATGGACGAGTACTATAACCTCAACGGTATACTCCATTGAGCACGAGTCAGTTCCTAGATCTTGATGTTTTCCTCCGTCATAGTGTGGACAACTTCTATAACCTCAGCGGTTTACTCCATTGTGCACGAGAAAGTTCCTAGATATTGATGAAGATGTTTCCCTACGTCATAGTGTGGACGAGTACTATAACCTCAACGGTATACTCCATTGAGCACGAGTCAGTTCTTATATCTTGATGTTTTCCTCCGTCATAGTGTGGATAAGTTCTATAACCTCAGCGGTTTACTCCATTGAGCACGGGACAGTTCCTAGATCTTGATGAAGATGTTTCCCTACGTCATAGTGTGGACGAGTACTATAACCTCGATGGTATATTCCATTGAGCACGAGTCAGTTCCTAGATCTTGATGTTTTCCTCAGTCATAGTGTGGACAAGTTCTATAACCTCAGCAGTTTACTCCATTGAGCACGAGAAAGTTCCTAGATCTTGATGAAGATGTTTCCCTACGTCATAGTGTGGACGAGTACTATAACCTCAACGGTATACTCCATTGAGCATGAGTCAGTTCCTAGATCTTGATGTTTTCCTCCGTCATAGTGTGGATAAGTTCTATAACCTCAGCGGTTTACTCCATTGAGCACGAGACAGTTCCTAGATCTTGATGAAGATGTTTCCCTACGTCATAGTGTGGACGAGTACTATAACCTCAACGGTATACTCCATTGAGCACGAGTCAATTCCTAGATCTTGATGTTTTCCTTCGTCATAGTGTGGACGAGTTCTATAACCTCAACGGTATACTCTATTGAGCACGAGACAGTTCCTAGATCCTGATGAAGATGTTTCCCTACATCATAGTGTGGACGAGTACTATAACCTCAACGGTATATTCCATTGAGCACGAGTCAGTTCCTAGATCTTGATGTTCTCCTCCGTCATAGTGTGGACAAGTTCTATAACCTCAGCAGTTTACTCCATTGAGCACGAGACAGTTCCTAGATCTTGATGAAGATGTTTACCCCCAATTGAATTATGAACAGGTTCTTAAAACTCAGCTGAGGCATTCTCCCAGTTGAAGTACAGGCAGGTTCCTAAATCTCAACCGAGTTAGACTTCCCCAGTGGAATCTTCTACAACAACAGGTATGCAAGTTTTCGCTAAGGAATCTCTTATGCGATCGACACTCTTGCAAATGGCATCTATAAGCCCATCCTCCTACCAACAATCTCCAAATGGCATCTGTAAGCCCATTCCTGACATCACAATGCTGATACTTCACCATGCGAGTGCAAATTTCTGGGCACTCTAGTGTTCAATTATCTTCCACCCTCGGATCACGAAAGGCTCGAAAGCCAATCTATATCCTCAGGTTTAAGAAAATTGAACAGGGGCAACTGTTGCACCCCAAAATTTTCCCTCTCATGTTTCCCAAAGCCTTCCCCTTGCATGGTTGATCACAAACTCTTGCCTAAGGAAAAGGAAAATTTTTGAGTGATGCTTCGATTTGCATTCTGAAGAAGCACTTCAATTAGCATTCTGAAAGATCCTTTGATTGGCATTCTGAAGGAGCATTTCGATTGTCATTCTGAAGGAGCATTTTGATTGGAACTCTGAAAGAGCATTTCGATTGGCATTCTGAAGGAGCATTTCGATTGGCACTCTGAAGAAGCATTTCGATTGGCATTCTGAAGGAGCACTTCGATTGGCATTCTGAAAGACCCTTCGATTGGCATTCTGAAGGAGCATTTCGATTGGCACTCTGAAGAAGCATTTCGATTGGCATTCTGAAGGAACACTTCGATTGGCATTCTGAAAAACCCTTCGATTGGCACTCTGAAGAAGCATTTTGATTGGCATTAAGGACAAGTACTTCGATTGGAATTCCAAAAAGGTCCATTTGAAGAAGCATTCAAAAGGGAGCATTTGAAAGAAGCCATTAGCCCATTCGAAAGGGAGCATTCGAAGGCCACCTGCTTGACATTCAAAATTCAAACAGGGACAAGATCCCATGTGTTTAGCCAACATTACAACTCTTATTCATGGCTTTCAAACACATGATTAACGTTAAAAATCCTCCTTCAAGGCTGTCAAAGCACATAATCAAGGTCATTTAAACATGTGTCTTCCTGTCGCCTCCACCCCCTCTATATAAAGAATTCACAAATGCTGCAAAAAACAAGAAAAAGATACAGAAAAATAGGAGACTTGGAGAGACGCTGCCCAGAATTTTCCAAGCCAAAGCTGCCACCCAGCGAACACCTCCTCCCTCAGAACTACAGGTCGAAGCACCTTTGTTTGGTAAAAGAAAAATCTAATCTCATGCTCACTCTCAAATTCATTTCGATTGCATATTCATATTTTTATTTCTGTTTGTGAATGATTTAATGTGCTTCATGTGAGCTACAGTGCAGAGTTGAGATTGTGCCATTGCTTGGGCACAATCTGAGTTTATCCTTCGAATCCCGGGATAAAACAAACCCAGACCCAGGTTCAGCAGGTGAGAATAAGAGGAGATTCTAACCAGGGGGGTTAAGTCCCCCCCTGGACTTTTAATATGTGTTTCGTTTTGCAGGAACCTCATGCTCAGCTTCTTGTTCAGAGCTTCGAAGCTCAACAGTTTAGCTTCGAACTGGACCCAGGACTTCCAGTTCGAAGGATGACATGTCCAGATCGAACCCCCTCAGATTGCAGCCCCTCATGCACCTTCGATCCAGCCTCTTCACTGGGTTGAAAGACAGCCTGCCTCTCTTTCGACCCAGGCCTCCAGAATTACTTTTTTTTTTCTTATTTTGCTGTCTGGCCCATTTGTACTCTGCTTATTTTTTTTCCGTTTATTCCTTTTAGTTTTAGTTCTAATTAAAAATCATAAAAAAATAAACAACTTAGAATTAGGATTTAATTTAATTAATCATCTTAACTTATTTTCTCCAATTTTAAAATCAGTAGACTTAGGTTTTATTCAAATTCAATCTTTTTTTCATAAACAAAAAAATGCAAAAAAATATTAGGTTTGTTTTAGAATAAATTTTAATCAGTATTTTTTTTAATTAATTAAATTTGACTTAACTGAATATTTAGCATTTTCTCAAAAAAGAAAAACAACAAAAAGATTATATGCTTAGGTTTTTTAAGATTCATGTGCGTTTATTTTATTGTAACTGCTTATTATTCCCCCAATTTTTGGACATGTAAATAATCCCCCTCCCCGAAGCCTTGTAATAGTGTAGTATTTACAGTTTCTGCACTTTAAATTCCTTTATATATATTAACTGCTTAGATGTATGCTAACTTGGATTGTATGACAAGATCTAAAAACAAATGGTAGAACACCTAAAAATACAAAGATAATATAAACTGAAAATTGACACACTTGCACATGCCACTCCTAGGGTACACCTCATTTGGTTGCCTCAAATGTGGTCATTAAGTATAGGATGTTTTAGAGGTCGTCCTTTTTGTCCCAAGATCATAAGTTGCCTCGAAATGGTTGCCTCGATAAAAATGATCTGAGACATTAGGATTACCACTAAAGTGTCCTAACGTTGCTTTAGTGACCACAAGTCCCTTAAATCGAATTGACCCGAAAAACTCCAACGATGGTGCTGCCTACTCCTCAATAGTAAGATAGTATTGTCTAAAGGACATTTGCACAATTAAATTCCTTTTTGTGTAGGTAGAGGTTCTTAAGTACTTGCTCTCTTTCAAAAACAAAACAAAAACTTTTCGCACTTACACTTTCTTCAAAAACAAAATTCTTTTCAAAATCCACAATCACAAAGAAAAGCAAACCTTTTGAAAACATAGTGAGCAAGTACTAAGAGCCCGTGGATAACCACGGATAGAAAGGGTGCTAACACCTTCCCTTTCTATAATCTACCTCCCGAACCCGAGAAACATTCTCGAAAAGGATTTTTTTATGTGCTTTTGTCCTTTCCCTTGTTGGATAAAATAAAAGACGTTGGCGAATCTTGCTTACCGCGACACTTTGTGAAAACAAACACAAACGCGAACCAGCATATTAAAAAAATAGTCAGTTCTCGTTCTCACCGATCACATTGTTCAACTAAGGTTCTAAGGTCCGTTAGTGCTTCAGGACACCATGCGGCGGCCCCATATTCTCCTCGTTTCCACACGAAGGATACCGGTACCAACCAAAGTGTCACACCAATATATCCATCGCTTAAACCATATCGGTCTACTCCATACAGTCTCCACGATCTATTGTTGTTTACCTAAAAAGTGTCCCCAGATCCGGGTGTAGGATCTTTAATAATACCCAAACAAAACCCATGAATATAAAGAAGGCAAAGCAAAACAAGAAAGAAATTTCAAAATGATCTAGATCATAAGGTGTACCCCACTTACTACAAATCCCCAGCAGAGTCTCCAGTTTTGTGATACGGTGGCAGAACCGACTGTTAATACTGGTTTGCATTTTGTATTCGCAAATGTCGCGGTAAGCAAGAGTCGCCACCGACTTTTATTTTATCCAACAAAAGGAAAAGGAAAAAAGAACAGAAAAAACCTTTTTCGAGATGTTTCTGAGTATGGGGGGTAGATTATAGAAAGGGAAGGTGTTAGCACCCTTTCTATCCATGGTTTTCCATGGGCTCTTAAGTACTTTCTCATTTTCTAAAATTACTTGTGTGTGCTTGTTTTGAAGACTTTTGTTTTACTTTGTTTTAACCCTTTTTTCTGTCCTCAAGAGTGTTACGAAGTTGTTTTTGAAAACTTTGTTTAAAAAGTGTTTGTGTGAAAAAGTTTGTTTGTTTTGAGCAAGTACCTAAGAACTAATCTACCTACTCGAAAAAGGTTTGTTCGTTTTCCTTTTAGACAATGCTATCCCATTATTAAGAAATAGGTAGCATCGTCGTTGGAGTTTTTAGGGACATTCGAAGGGACAAATACGATCACAAAAGCAATGTTAGGAAATGTTAGTAATCATCCTAAAGCCTTAAAGATCTTTTTCCGAGGCAACATTTGAATGGGTCATTTTAGATCTTTCGGGGCTAGAGGACAACCACTAACAAACCCTATACTTCATGACCGTTTACCGAAGGCAACCGGAGTGGAGTAAACCCTAAGAGTGAGCATGTGCATGTGTTTGATTTCAGTTATTTAATCTTTTCATAATTAAGGTGATCTACTGTTTTAATTTTCAGTTAGTCTTTCCATACAATCCTATTAACATACATCTAAGCAGTTTATAGTTTGCGAAAATTAAAATGCGGGAAAGTTTAAAGGTCCTAGCTATTACAGGGCTTTTGCAGATACATAATTATCTTGACTGAAAATGAAAATGCGGAAGTTTAAAACTCTAATTAAATCTATTACAACCCGAAGCAGATGCAATAATAGAAAAAAAGAATTAAAATGCGCGCGGCGATTTAAATGCGAGAATTAAAGAACCCTAAAAATTTAATTGAAAAAATATTTAGCTTATTATTATTTTTTGAGAAAAAATTAATTAGGTTATGTACAAATTAAAACCCTAATTATAATTGATTTAAATTATTAAAAAAAAATTAAATTTCCCTAAATAATTAAACTAATTAATTAATTAATTAAGGAAACAAAATATATTTTTTATGAAAAAAATTTTTTTTAAGGTTTTTGTGATTTTTTGATTTAATAAAAAAAATGCTTTTTTTTGGATTATTTTGTAAAAAAATTTTTTAATGAAATAATTAAAAAATAATAATTAAAATAGAAAAGAAAAGAATGGGCTTGTTTGTGAAAGCAATCCAGGGGGTGTATGTCTGAATTTGTTAAGCT
Organism: Vicia faba; assembly: GCA_948472305.1. Classification (NCBI taxonomy): domain Eukaryota; kingdom Viridiplantae; phylum Streptophyta; class Magnoliopsida; order Fabales; family Fabaceae; genus Vicia; species Vicia faba. Next base: position 121,374,995 of record OX451738.1, read on the forward strand.
CATAGAGCTGTTGAGCCCAGTCTTTCGCTTGATCCTGTGTAGTTCACACTTGGAGGGTGCATCATGGGCCTTCTTTGATGGAGTGTTGGATTGATGATGGTGATAATCCATTGGCTAGATTGCTGGAGTACATAGTGAGCGCTTGGAAGCATTGTGCACAGGATCTGCAATCAAATATTGTGAAAATAGCAAAATACTGGGACCTGGGATCGAACCCAGGTCCTCCCACTCAACACATGCGTGCTTAACCAACTGGGCTGTAATGCTTAGTTGTTATAATATTGAAGCAACAATAATATAATAAAATATGGGTCAATGTGGTAAATAAACGCGCGAAATTTGAATTGCCCGATCAGGTTAGGACACGCCATCGTCTTCCTCACAAATCCGTCGTTTTAGGTATGATACCTTTACCTACGGCCTGCCTCTGTAGCTATAACCCTGCATCTTTCAAAAATCTCAAACAAGCAAGATAAATTAATTCCAAGTATACCAATCAACTCGTCTTGACGCCAAGAGCATCAAGGTATCCTTCTTTTGCCGTAATTTTCCCTGTATCAAAAAACCCTAAAACGGCAAGATAAACCCTAATAATGGCAGTTGTAAATACAGGCATCAAAATGAAAAATTACTTAAACCAAAACATTCCAAATGTTAATACAAACATAATGTTATGCTCAAAAGTAATTAATCGTGCGTAAATTGTAAAATCAAGTTCAAGTTTGGATATGCAAACTGTGGGTCTGTAGCTCGCAATTCTGGGCGTGAGTGTTGTACCCCAAAATTTGCCCTCCCCTTTCCTCAACATTTTCTCATCACAAGACCCTTAAAGATCAAGATCCAGTTAGGGTTTCCTCTGCTCAAGACTCCTCCTTGCACTGTGGACTCAAATTAGGGTTTGTGTTTGAACAAAGATGTTTTGACCTAAAATGCCTAAGATGACTTTCATGCCTCATGTTGGACTCCCAAGTTTCTTCATACCAAGTTTCAAGTCTTGATTCCAAATTTTGCCCAGTCAATTGGACAGATGACCTAGAAATCAGCTGTATTGAAAAAAAAAGTCAACTGTGGCCAATTGACAGTCAAACCTCAAGTCAGTTCTCCCACCGTATCACAGAACTGGCGACTCTGCTGGGGAACTCATAAAGTGGAGTAACCTTAGGGTTTAGATCACCTTTGTTTTCAATTGTTTGCTTTGTTTGCTTTTATATTTGTGGGCTTTGCATCGGAGTTTCATAGATCCTAACCCGGATCTGGGAAATACCCTTTTTAGGTAGCATAATCTGTGAGGGACCTGTCCGGCGTAGACCGACATGGGTGAAGCAGTGGCTACGTTGGTGTGACATCTTAGTCTGTACCTATATCCCTTGTGTTGCAACGGGGAGAATATAGGTCTTCTAAGGGGTCATTAAACACCAACCAACCTTAGAACCCTAAATTGACCAACTTGGCTATTAGGACAGTAGCAGTATGCTACACTCATTGAGGCTAAACTCTCAAGATGGTTCTGGCCGCGAGAAAAGATTGCGATGCTGGAGTTATGACCGATTGAGGGTAGCCAATGATTTGAGATCCTTTAGAACCCGGTTACTTCTGATAGGACAGGTTTTAACCAACAAAACCAAAAGAGGGTAATACCTGAAGTTCATGCTGGCCTGAAACCTAAGGGTGTCTTGTGTGACTTGTGTGCCTTTTCATGTTTGCCTGTGTGAATACTTGTGGTGTGTTTCATCATAACATCATGCCATCATACCATAGCATGCATCCTGTATAAAGGACTAACCCATTTCAAAGACAAAAGAGTTTCATCTTTGCTCTGTTTTGTAGGACATCATGATACCCGTGCGTAGGAATACTGTCCGGCTCAACTTTGTTCAACCACCAGCTTTACTCAAGGACTTGGTTGGAAGGATTCCAAACACTTCTTCTTTCATCAACAGACATGGTTCTCTCCTTGGCTTGGTCACTGCAAAATGGGACCAACAACTGATAAGTGTTCTGACCCAGTTTTATGACCCTCTGTATCATTGTTTCACCTTTCAAGACTTCCAGCTGGTTCCCACCCTGGAAGAATTCTCTTATTTTCTTGGGATCCCTGTCTTGGAACAAACTCCATTCACCGGTTTGGAAAAGACTCCTAGGCCTGAAGAGATTGCTGCAATTCTCCCCTTGGCTAAAGAAGAGGTGTTAGCTAACTGGGAAACTAGAAATGGGGTAAAAGGCTTTTTGGTCAAATTTCTGGTTGGCAAGGCTAATGATTTCTGGAATGACTTGGACTTCAAGGCGTACGAGGATATTCTGGCTCTTTTGATCTATGGTCTGGTATTGTTTCCCAACCCTGACACTTTCATCAGTACCCATGTCATAAGGATCTTCATGTCTCGGAATCCGACTCTCAGAGGTTTGGATGAGGTAGCTGTTATTGACCGTTGCGGAGAATACCCTAATGTTCCGTTGATTGGTATCCAAGGAGGAATCTCTTACAATCCATGCTTAGCTCTCCGTCAGTTTGGAAGAGCCAGAGGAGATGGGCCTCATGAAATGCTGGTTCCTCACTTCCATTTTGAGTTTCAGGCAGACAGTGACAAACTACGCCAGGGATTCATTAGAGCTTGGGACAGAATTCACAAAGCCGACCCACATGAGTTGGGACCAAAGACTTCTCTGCCATTGAAGCCCTATTGCAAATGGGTCCGCATCCATGCTCAGAGGTTAGGTATGCCCTACGAAGCTGTTAGACCTCTCATCCTTGAGTCTCCTGATGAAGATGGGGTTCCTCCAACTGTTCTCCCTCCTCAAATACCTACTGATTTTGACACAATGAAGAGATCTTGGGCGTAGCTAAAGGAAGAACGGGATTTCTATCGGGAGAAGTTCAACGAGCAGGAACGGAAGATCCAGAGGCTGACTAAGCAATTGGAGGAAGAACGGGTCCTGAACAACTACATCAGCACTGAAAAGAGGAGGCCATGGGAGCATTGATGAGCTTTGGATGTTTCCTTTTATAGTTTTATTTCCTTTCCAGTATTTTTCATTCCTGTAATGCCTAAGGGCAAATTGTTGAACAATTGAAAATTTTAATCTAATGAAGTGTGTTTCCTTTTTGTCTACAAAGTTGAATCTTGTTTGTCTTTGAAAACATAAAACATACGCATTCCATTGCACCATATGCATAGCAGGTACCCTATTTCACAGGTTGCTTAATCTCCTTCGCTGTTTATTTTGAACAGTCATCATGAATCCAGACTCCTCCAGTGAGCAAGCAATCAAGGCCCTTCAGGCCCAAAGTGCACAGTTTCAAGAGATGGTCCTAAGCCTAGCCCAAGGTCAGCAAGAGTTGAAGACTCTACTCCTGAAGAAGAAGAAGAAGAAAAAGAGGACTGCGTTGTTCAACACCGGACGCAGATTTGGGAACACACTCCATAATGAAGCTGAGCCAACTACTTCTTCTGCTGAGAAAAACAGTCCCCAAGGGGGAGGAGCTCCTAGTCCCGCAGTCTCTGACAACGAGACGGATTATAACAACGAACAATACCCACCTGCTGCTGACAGATACAAGCAATTGGAGGACCGCTTAAGCGCCATGGAAATTCAGAATGTGCCGGGGCTGGATTTCGGAGATTTGGGGTTATCTTCTGGGGTAGTAATTCCACACAAGTTTAAGGCGCCTGCCTTCGCCAAGTATGATGGGGTCTCCTGCCCAAAGTTGCATCTAAGGTCGTACGTAAGGAAGATCCAACCTTACACGGCGGATAAGAACCTCTGGATTCACTTCTTCCAAGATAGCCTCTCGGGGTCACAGCTTGAATGGTTCTACCAATTAGATGGAACTAGTATCCGACACTGGGAAGATTTGGCAACCGCATTCTACAGACAATACCAATACAATTCTGATCTCGCTCCTACGCGTACCCAACTTCAGGGTATGTCTCTAGGAACGGGTGAAGGGTTCAAAGAGTACGCACAAAAATGGAGAGATTTGGCTGGCAGGGTGCAGCCTCCATTGACTGATCGTGAGCTGGTTGATATGTTCCTAGGGACTTTGTCTGGTCCATTTTTCAATCATTTGGTTGGTAACTCCTCCGCTGGGTTTACGGATTTGATTCTAACGGGAGAAAGAATTGAAGCTGGCATCAGGTCAGGCAAGATACAAAAGGCTGCCTCCACAAGTGCTGAGAAGAGGCCGTTTAAGAAAGAAGCAAGTGCCGTCTATGGTCCTAGAAGACAAGTCAAGCCCGAAAGTCGCCAAGCCGTCAATGCTTTGGTCATCTCAAAACCTGTTGCTGCTCCTCAGCAGTACAATCAACAAAGAAGCGAAAGGCCCAAGAGGCAGTATACTCGGCTGAGTATGACCTTATCTCAAATTTTACCCCAACTGTTATCAACCAACTTGGTGACCCTCAAAGAAGCTCCTAAGGTCGTCAACACTGCGTCTCCTAAGTATAACCCAAATGCCCGGTGTGCTTATCATTCTGATAGTCCCGGGCACACTACTGATGATTGTTGGGCCTTGAGAAACAAAGTGCAAGATCTGATCGACGCAAAGGAAATTCAGTTTGAGGCGCCGGAGAGACCAAATGTTGTAACTGCTCCTATGCCCCAACATAGAGTAAATGCCATTGAGGAAGAATTGTATGCTGTTTCGGTAAATGAAGTTATTACCCCTCTGAAGACTGTCAAGAAGAACCTACTGCTGGCCGGTTTATTTCCGGGTTGCAGTGAAGGTTGCCTGTTCTGTGCTGTTTCCCTATCTGGTTGTCCCTTGCTGAAGTTAGGCATCCAAAGCCTAATGGATAGCAAGGAGATTCTGTTTAAGAAGTCTGTTGTTCAGTTGGTTCCAGTAAAAGAAGTTTCTGTGGTTACCATCTTCAATAATCCAATCAAGGCTCTCCCGAAGAAGCCTGTTCAAATCATGACTGTTGCACCTGTGGTTATTACTGTTCCGGGGCCTCTCCCCTACGTGTCTGATAAAGTTGTCCCCTGGCATTATGGGGCAGACGTATATGTGAATGGAATCAAACAAGAATTCAACACTGACGCCAGTATCTACGATATCACTGGTCCAGCCAAGGTCACCCACAGTGGCAGGCTCTTCTCGCCTGACATTGCACCGCCCGCTACTCGAAGACCCCTCCTTATAACACCTACAAGCTTACCTGTTCCTGCTGCTGATCAAGTTGTTTCCCCTGCTGCCGAGTCATCTAATGCTCGGGGCAAAGGGATTGAAGAGGAGCCTGCCCGGATGGAGGCACCAATACCTATAAATGCTGAGGCCTCCCAACAAGAAATGGAGGAGATCCTGAAAATAATAAAGAAGAGTGATTTCAATGTTGTCGAGCAGCTGGGGCATACGCCCTCCAAGATCTCCATGCTCTCCTTATTGCTATGCTCCGAGGCCCATGCTAAAGCCTTGATCTCATTTCTCAAGACGGCCCATGTGCCACAGGAGACGTCTGCAGTCCAGTTCACTGATTGCGTAGCAAATCTGACAGCAGACAACGGCTTGGGTTTTTCAGATGCTGACCTGACTGCGAAGGGAAGAGACCACAATGATGCCCTGCATGTCTCTATCGAATGCAGGGGCACTACTCTGGCGCATGTATTGGTGGATACTGGTTCTTCCTTGAATGTTCTACCAAAAAAGGCTTTAGACCGTTTAGATTATGAAGGCCTGGAACTGAAGCCCAGCAATATCATCGTCAGGGCCTTTGACGGTTCAAAAAGGATGGTTCATGGAGAGGTTGACATCCCTATTCGTGTGGGCTCTCAGGTGTTTGACTCTACTTTTTATGTGATGGATATACGTCCATCATACTCTTGCCTACTGGGTCGACCTTGGATCCATAAAGCTGGGGCAGTGACCTCTACCTTGCACCAGAAACTGAAGTACCCTGTCAGAGGGAAGATCGTCACTGTGCAAGGAGAAGAGGAGTATATGGTGAGCCATTTGAATTCCTTCAGATACATTGAGATGGACGGGGAGTTTATTGAAACCCCCTTTCAGCATTTCGAGGAGGTACATCCAATTTCAGCAGCAGCAGAAACAACAGTCGAAGAGAATGTTCCTTTGAAGATGGCTTCCCTAAGGGATGCCCGGGCTGTGATTCAGAAAGGCAATTGTGCAAACTGGGGTCAGCTTCCTGACTTCACTCAGAAGAACGACAAGTTTGGGCTGGGCTTTACTGCAGAGGCTCAGAGGGCTGTGCGCAAAGAAAAGATCAGAAAGGCTCCGGTGTTTATCTCCAATCCAAGGGTGAATGCTATCGAGGAGGATGTAGAGGAAGCAGAGTTTGACAGTTGGATCTACCCGACTACCAGCAACGGACCAAACAACTGGACGGCAAAGGATTTTACACCTATCACATTTGTCACACAGTAATTAATTTCTTTTGATTTCCAATTTGTAACAAACAATATGTTAAAACTTTGTTGGCTCGGTGTCCTACCCGGGACATCGTAGCTCCATTTGTGAGGGCTTTTTGTATGACATTTCCATATATCATCAATCAAAACATTGGACGTTTGTTGCATTTCAAATCTTGTGCTCTTTTTCTTTCTGTGTTATATATATTGCAAAACAACTATATTTACACACACTCACTCATACATGTTTCAATCCACTCTGGATCTCACTGGTAACAGCTCTGCTATCACCAGTTATGACTTCGAGAATCCGATCAACTTGGCCGAAGACGAAGGTGAAGATGATTGTGAAGTGCCTGGTGAACTCGCAAGACTGCTACTCCAGGAAGAGAGAGCTATTCAACCACATGAAGAGCCGGTGGAGACAATTAACCTGGGTACTGAGACAGATAGGAAAGAGGTCAAGATTGGTGCCAATCTAGAGCTCAGCGTGAAGCAACGATTGATCCAGATGCTACAGGATTACATGGAGATTTTTGCTTGGTCCTATGAAGATATGCCTGGTTTGGATGCCGACATTGTAGTTCATCACCTGCCAACCAAGGAAGATTGCCCTCCGGTAAAGCAAAAAGTCCGACGGATGCGTCCAGAGATGTCTGAGAAGATCAAGGCCGAGGTTATGAAACAGTTTGATGCCGGGTTCCTTGCAGTGACTTCTTACCCTCAGTGGGTTGCCAACGTGGTGCCGGTACCAAAGAAGGACGGTAAGGTCAGAATGTGTGTTGACTACAGGGATCTGAACAGGGCCAGCCCCAAGGATGACTTCCCCCTACCTCACATTGATGTCCTTGTTGACAATACAGCTCAACACAAAGTGTTCTCCTTCATGGATGGTTTTTCAGGGTATAATCAGATCAAGATGGCTCCAGAGGATATGGAGAAGACTACATTTGTGACTCAGTGGGGCACCTTCTGTTATAAGGTCATGCCATTCGGATTGAAAAATGCTGGGGCAACCTATCAACGTGCCATGGTTGCTTTGTTTCATGATATGATCCATCATGAGATTGAGGTATACGTTGATGACATGATTGCAAGGTCTCAAACTGAGGAGGAGCACCTTGACCATCTGAGGAAGTTATTTGACCGACTCAAGTTGTACAAGCTAAGATTGAATCCCAACAAATGCACCTTTGGGGTAAGATCCGGAAAATTGCTAGGTTTCATTGTAAGTGATAAAGGTATTCAGGTGGACCCTGCCAAGGTAAAAGCCATACAAGAGATGCCGACTCCAAAAACAGAGAAAGAAGTCAGAGGCTTCCTGGGACGACTGAATTACATTGCCCGATTCATCTCACATCTGACTGCTACTTGTGAGCCAATCTTCAAATTGCTGAAGAAAGATCAAGTAGTACGCTGGAATGATGAATGTCAGGCCGCCTTTGAAAAGATAAAGGAATATCTCCAAGAGCCACCCATTCTTATACCACCGGTGGAAGGAAGACCTCTGATACTATACTTGACAGTACTTGACAATTCGATGGGGTGTGTGCTGGGGCAGCATGACGAGTCTGGCCGAAAAGAGCACGCTATTTATTACTTGAGCAAAAAGTTTACCGACTGTGAGTCTCGTTACTCACTGCTTGAGAAAACTTGTTGCGCTCTTGTATGGGAGGCTCGCCGGCTGAGACAATATATGCTGACTCACACTACTTTATTGATTTCGAAAATGGATCCCATCAAGTACATATTCGAAAAGCCTGCTCTGTCTGGAAGAATAGCGAGATGGCAAATGATCTTGACAGAATTTGACATCCAGTATACGACTCAGAAAGCAATTAAGGGAAGTGTGCTGGCAGATCATTTGGCACACCAACCTGTGGACGATTACCAATCATTGAACTTTGATTTTCCGGATGAAGACATCATGGTGGTAACTGACTGTGAAGTACCTGGACCGGATGAAGGACCTGAGGAAGGATCCCGATGGTCTGTGCATTTTGACGGAGCCTCCAATGCTTTGGGTAACGGCGTCGGCGCTGTAATCATATCTCCCAAAGGAACTCATACTCCACTCACCGCCCGATTATGTTTCAACTGCACCAACAACATGGTAGAATATGAGGCATGTATCATGGGTCTTCAAGCTGCAATCGATTTAAGGATCAAGTTTCTAAGTGTCTTCGGAGATTCCGCTCTCGTGATCAATCAGATCAAAGGCGAGTGAGATACGAAACACCCAAATCTTATCCCTTACAAGGAGTATGTGTTGACCTTGCTCCCCCACTTTGAAGAGATAACTTTCGAACACTTCCCTAGAGAGGAGAATCAGCTAGCGGACGCCCTAGCTACGATGTCTTCAATGTTCAAAGTTAAATGGGACAACGAGGCTCCCCGAATCGTTATCTGGAAGTTGGATGAACCGGCATACTGCTGCGAGCTCGAGGCTGAGAAGGTGACTGAAAAACCCTGGTATCATGAGGTGAAGAGGTACTTGGAAGCTCAGGAATACCCTGAAGGTGCATCTGTCAATGATAAGAAGTTCATGAGGAGGTTTGCTGCAAAATTCTTCCTCAGCAACGACATTCTCTACAAACGGAATCATGATTCAACTCTGCTACGTTGTGTGGATAAGGCTGAAGCAGAGAAAATTATGATAGAATTACATGAAGGCACACTTGGAACACATTCCAGTGGACACACCATGGCTAAGAAAATCCTTCGGGCAGGATATTTCTGGTCCACAATGGAAGCCGATTGTTACCAACACTCCCGAACTTGTCATAAATGCCATATCTATGCTGACAAGGTGCATATCCCTCCGGTTCCTTTGAATGTCCTGACGGCACCTTGGCCTTTTGCAATGTGGGGCATCGATATGATCGGTGAGATCCGACCGACGGCATCCAATGGGCATCGCTTCATCTTGGTGGTGATCGATTACTTCACGAAGTGGGTTGAGGCAGCTTCCTACGCCACAGTAACCAAGAGCGTCGTGGCACGTTTCATCCGGCATAATCTGATCTGTCGGTACGGCGTCCCGGAAAGAATCATTACGGACAATGGTACCAATCTCAATAATTCGATGATCACTGAACTCTATGAACAATTCAAGATACAGCACCACAATTCTTCTCCCTACCGGCCGAAGATGAATGGGGCTGTAGAGGCAGCTAATAAGAATATCAAGAAAATTGTGCAGAAGATGACAATGACCTATAAAGATTGGAACGAGATGTTACCATTCGCTCTTCATGGGTACCGTACCTCAGCAAGGACGTCAACCGGGGCAACTCCCTTCTCCTTGGTCTATGGCATGGAGGCAGTCTTGCCAATTGAAGTCCAGATACCCTCTCTCCGGATAATGAAGGATGCAGACTTGAGTGAAGATGACTGGATCCAGACTCGACTTGATCAATTAAATCTGATTGACGAAAAGAGGCTCACTGCTATCTGTCATGGTCAAACGTATCAAAAACGGATGATCAGGGCATTTAACAAGAAAGTCAAACCACAAGAGTATCAAGTTGGGGACCTGGTAATCAAACGCATCATCCTTCCTCAAAGTGATCCCCGGGGAAAATGGACCCCTACATACGAAGGGCCATTTGTGGTTAAACATGTGTTCTCAGGAGGAGCCATGATCCTAACCACCATGGATGGTGACGACCTTCCTCACCCCGCCAATGCAGACATAGTGAAAAAATACTACGCATAAATAAAAGACCCGCTAGGTTGACATGCCTAGGCAAAAATAAGGGCTTCCCGGCGAACCAAAAGGGTTCGGGCAAGAATAAGGGATGAAATGAATAAAAATCTGTACACCCGGCAAGTCGAAAACCTGAAAAGGCGGCTTGGGCAAAAATGGGTATCCCGGTGGACTGAAAACCCGAAAGGGAGGTCCAGGCAAAAGTTAGGGATATAAAGCGTAACACTATGTCTCATTGGATCACTTTGCATCCGGAATTCGACACCAACTATCTGGCTCAGATTTCGGCATCGACCAATCAGCTTCATCTTCAACTAGGCAGCAAAGCGATGAGACGTTCGAAGACATAAAGGCGATAGCAGAGTTGGAACCCGGTGGGATTGTTCACATAGCTGTTTTGTTTCCTTTTTCAAATTGTAAACTCTATGTTATTTGGCGGCGTCCTCTTACTAGGATGACAGCCTCTTGTACAAAAACGCCTATTCACAGGCAAAGTTCAAATCAATACAAATTCAATTGTCCATACAAATTGCCATTGTTTTCCCTTTTTCTGTTTTGTCTTGCGAAGAACGTCCAATGTTCATTTTTGATATATGCATTTGACATTAAATTGCTGATTCGTAAATGTTTACGTATGAAACAAGAGATTGATTACAGGTGACATCAGAAACAGGGGCAATGTGGAGTTGTCTGATGCAGTCTGGTTGTTTTGTCCGCCAAGGTACCAAGGTAGATTCGACTGAAGAATGTGGCCAAATCATCTCAACTCCCCGCAGAGTAAAACAAGATTCAGCAGTACTTTCCCCAAGCGGAGTTGACTCCCCGTCAATCCTGAAAAGGCACAACATTCCCCGGCAGGTCTTAAAGCTCATCCCCAGTAGATTCTGGAAGCTTATTCCCTGTAGTGCACGGACGTCTCTCCCGAGTTTTATTTAGAGTTATTTCCTCACGAGGACTTATAACTGGGTTATCCTCAGCTAATTGCCACGGAAGATCGCCCTCGGCAAAATTCCTTCAATCCCCAGCGGAGTTTATCATCATTATCCCCAGCGAAATCCATCATTAAAGTCCTCAACAGGCCTCTCATCTAAACTTCGGCCAAGTATCTCTTCCACAGAGCAACTCCCCAGCCGTTCGTCAAGGATTCATTTTCCTAAGACGAAATTACATTCATAAACATTTCACATTTCCATACATCTTGCTTACATATATGATAAAGTGCATACAACACTATCTCATGTTGAACATCATGACATCATGCATATCATACATCATGACATTGCATACAACTTATGTTTTTGCCTTTTCAGGAAAAGACAATCCCAAAGACAACTACCTTCAACTGTCACAATTCCAGATTCGATACCTGTATCTAGCCAGGGCACATCTGAGAGTGATCAGTTTCCAGACTCGATTCCTGTATCTAGCCAGGGCACGTCTGAAAAGTTCGAAGATTCGATTCCTGTATCCAGCCAGGGCACATCTATCAACTACAACATTTCCAGATTCGATTCCTGTATCCAGCCAGGGCATATCTGTTGACCACGTTTCCAGACTCGATTCTTGTATCTAGCCAGGGCACGTCTGAAGAGTTCGAAGATTCGATTCCTGTATCCAGCCAGGGCACATCTATTGACGACTATTTCCATATTCGACTCCTGTATCCAGCCAGGGCACATCTGTGAGCAACCGATTGTAGATTCGATACCTGTATCTAGCCAGGGCATATCTGCATAAGGAGACTGAAGATCAAACACCTGTAACAAGCCAGGAAAACATCCGTCTTTCTCAAATACACAAGTTTTCGCTAAGGAATTTCTTATGCGATTAACACTTCCAAATGGCATCTATAAGCCCATTCCCGACAAGGTTCTGTCACATCTCCAGATGACATCCATAAGCCCATCTCCCTATCCACCACCTCTCCAAATGGCATCTATAAGCCCATTCCCGACATCACATTGCTGATACTCCAACATGCGAGTGCAAATTTCCGGGCACTCTAGTGTCCAATCTCCTTTTACCCTCGAGTCACGAAAGGCGAACTTGCCAATCTAACTCTTCAGGTTCAAGAAGATTGAACAGGGGCAACTGTTGTACCCCAAAATTTGCCCTCCCCTTTCCTCAACATTTTCTCATCACAAGACCCTTAAAGATCAAGATCCAGTTAGGGTTTCCTCTGCTCAAGACTCCTCCTTGCACTGTGGACTCAAATTAGGGTTTGTGTTTGAACAAAGATGTTTTGACCTAAAATGCCTAAGATGACTTTCATGCCTCATGTTGGACTCCCAAGTTTCTCCATACCAAGTTTCAAGTCTTGATTCCAAATTTTGCCCAGTCAATTGGACAGATGACCTAGAAATCAGCTGTATTGAAAAGAAAAAAAAAGTCAACTGTGGCCAATTGACAGTCAAACCTCAAGTCAGTTCTCCCACCGTATCACAGTGAGGATGCTTGCAATGGATTGAAACACGTTCTGGAGATGTCCAGGAGTCTATTGGTAGTCTTAGAATGCTTTGAATTGGCCTCTAAGCTTGAAATCGATCCACCACTTTTTGACAATTTTACAGTTTTTGTTTGCAGCTTTCACGACCTCTAAAACCTCGTCCTTGCACATTGTTCTTGTTTAGTATATATATTAGAACAAATTAGGTTAACAAAAACGAGTTAAATCTTTGCCAATCATGGAAATTGGATTTGATTTTGTTCTTGTATTATATGTTTCTAAAACAAGAATAATCATGTCAATTTTGCTTCAATTTGCCTTGATCTGATTTGATATGGTTTTCCAGCCTAATTGGATTTGATTCCTACAAAAAATCAGATCAAAAATCAATCTTTTGTATTTTTTTTCTATTTATTTGATTTAATTTGAATTTTAAATAATAAAAAATCAAAATAAAATAAATAATGAAGCAAATAAAGTGTAGATGCTGATTTGGGTCGTGGACCATGTCACAAGCAAGATGCAATCATGAAATGCTAGGCCCATTTGACAAAAATGTATTTTTGAGCACATTTGACTTTTGGCAATTTTGCAAAAATGGTCAACTTTGACAAGGCATATCTCCTCCAATTTTAACCCTATAGATGTGTTCTTGGACTTTTTAGAAATCTTAGGATGTCCTAAAAACAACCCTTTTGGTTTCATCTCCATTGGTGGTCCATGTTCATGTAAGAAGCTTTGACCCAAAAGGTGTTTTTGTTGACTTTTTAAGAGGACCTATAATTTAGAAATTCATATCTTTTGATGAGTGCATATTTTAAACTTGTGGGATGAAGATGAGTTGTAGGTAATTTCACCCTCTTCAAAATGAGCCTTAGAGGGAAAATTTCTGATAAAGTATGAAGAAGTTATGCCTGGTCAAAATTTGGTTGACTTTTCCTAAGATACCCTAATTTAGCAACTTTTGGGTTTTGATGAATTCGGGGCATTCCTTGGGGAATCATGATTAACCCTTGATAAAATTATGGATATAACTTCAAAATGTTGATGTTGACCAAAAATCTTGAAGTTCGACTGTATGTGGGCCACAGTTGACTTTTGACCTAGTGTAGTTGACTTTTAGGCATCTAAGCAGTTGACTGAGCAAACTTCGTGTGCAAGGCATGAAACTTGACATGGATGATCTTGAGAATATATTAGGACTATGGAAGGAATTTGGGACCTTTGGAATTCCCACACCCTGATGAAAATGGAAACCCTAGTTTGAGGTACATTGCCTTAGGAGAGAGTTTGTCTGGTCAACTCTTGGGCATCCTTGAGCAAATTGAGGACCTCAATGGGCATGTGTTGAATATAATGAGAGGGCAAATTTTGGGGTACAACACCATGGCGTCAAGAAAGATTTGTTGGTTGTTAAAGACAAAGATGCTGAAGAATTTGATCCTGACATTAGTAACATTGTCGGGACCAGCAAAATCACCAGAAGCGGAAGGATTTTCTCTCCCGAGATCTCTCCTCCTAAAACTATTGCTACTCTTGTGATTATCCCTGCTGCTTCTCCTCTTAGTACTCCTATTTTTGTCAATATTCCCATGGCTACTCATGTTGTTAGTCCTACTGTTATCCCTGCTATCGAGTCGGCTGAGACTCAGAGGAAGGAGGTATTGGTTGAGCCTGTCCAGACGAAGGCACATCCAGAAGCCATTCATGGGGCTTCTAAAAAGGAGATGGAAGAGATACTGAAAATAATGAAGAAAAGTGATTACAATGTCGTAGAACAATTGGTGCAGACCCCTTCAAAAATCTCAATGCTCGCCCTACTAATGCCCTCTGAAGACCATGCCAAGGCTTTAGTAAAATTCCTGAAGTCTGCCCATGTGCCTCAAGAGACCTCTGCTGATCAATTCTAGAATTGTGTGGCTAGTTTGACAGCTGACAATGGTCTAGGATTCTATGATGCAGACCTAACTCCCAAGGGAAGGAAACACAATGATGCCCTACATGTCTCCATTGAGTGCAGGGTCACTACATTAGCCCATGTTCTGGTAGATACAGGTTCATCACTAAATGTCTTACCCAAGAATGCTCTAGACAGGTTTGATTGCGAAGGGCTCACACTAAAGCCAAGTAACATTGTGGTGAAGGCCTTCAACGGTTCTAAAAGAATGGTGCATGGGGAGGTGAACATCCCTATCAAAGTGGGTACTCAGACTTTTAATTCCACTTTCTTTGTGATGGACATCCGCCCATCTTACTCCTGTTTATTGGGTCGACCTTGGATCCATGGGGCTGGTGCTGTGACTTCCACCCTACATCAGATGCTGAAGTACCCAGTCAATGGGAAAATCATCACAGTCCATGGGGAGGAGGAGTACATGGTGAGCCACCTAAACTCTTTCAGGTATGTTGAAATGGACAGTGAGTTCATTGAGACCCCCTGTCAGAACTTTGAGGAGGTTCCACATACCGTTGCTGCAACCAAGACCACTACCGATATTCCAAAGACTACTAGGCCTCCTCTAAAGATGGCTTCTCTGAAATATGCCAAGGCAATTGTTGAAGAAGGGTGGTGTATAATTTGGGGCCAATTTCCGGATATTCCCTACAAATATGATAAATTTGGTTTGGATTTTACTTCAAGAGCCCAGAGAGTTGTTCGTCGTGCTCGCGCTTACCAGGGTCTGACATGCCGCGAATCCTCTTGAAAGAGAGGAGTGCCTTCGGGAATGCGGACACAGGTGGTGCATGGCTGTCGTCAGCTCGTGTCGTGAGGTGTTGGGTTCAGTCCTGCAACGAGCGCAACCCTCGTGTTTAGTTGCCAACGTTTAGTTTGGAACTCTGAACAGACTGCCGGTGATAAGCCGGAGGAAGGTGAGGATGACGTCAAGTCATCATGCCCACCTTTACGGATCAGCAACCATGGAGTCAATGCCCTAGAAGACAATGATAGTGATTGTGACCTGGACAAGTGGATCTTCCCAACCATCAGCAGTGGACTCAACAATTGGAAGGCTAAAGACTTTGTGCCTATTACTTTTATTACAGAGTAATTTGTCTTTTTTGTTTTAAGAAAATTTAATATTTGAACAATTGAAACATTACAGCCTTGTGTCTTACCCGAGGCACAATGGTTTATTTGTGAGGGTCATTACTTCATTTCATATGTCATCAATAAAACATTGGACGTTTCACATACAAATGTTACGCTCATTGTTTTTCTTTTCTGCCTCATTACTTTATCAAAAATATACATCTATGCTCTTACACACACTCACATATCAAACTGCAGATCCATATCCACTTTGGATCCTATTGATAACGGTTCTGCTATTGCTCATTATGACTTTGAAAATATTATCAACCAAGCTGAGGACGAAGGTGAGAAAGATTATGAGGTACCAGGAGAACTTGCTAGACTGTTACAATAGGAAGAAAGGATAATACAGCCTCATGAGGAACCAGTTGAGACAGTGAACTTGGGTACTAAAGAGGACAGAAAAGAAGTCAAGATAGGTGCCGATCCGGAGCATAGTATCAAGGAACGGTTAATTTAGATGCTACATGACTATGTTGAGGTTTTTTCCTGGTCATACAAAGACATGCGGGACTTGACACCGATATTGTGGTTCATCGTATGCGGTCAGATATGTCAGAAAAGATCAAGGCTGAAGTCATGAAACAGTTAAATGATGGTTTCTTAGCTGTCATGTCTTATCCGTAATGGGTCTCCAATGTTGTTCAAGTACCTAAGAAGGACGGTAAGGTACGTATGTGTGTGCATTACAAAGACCTGAACAGGGCAGGCCCCAAGGATGACTTTTTGTTTCCCCATATCGATGTTCTGGTTGACAACACTGTACAACATAAGGTATTCTCCTTCATGGATGGTTTCTCTGGATACAATCAGATCAAAATGGCACCTGAAGACATGGAGAAGACAATCTTTGTCACATAGTGGAGCACTTTCTGCTACAAAGTTATGCCATTTGGGCTAAAGAACACTGGGGCAACCTATCAGCGCACCATGGTAGCTTTGTTTCATGATATGATTCATCATGAGATAGAGGTCTACGTTGATGATATGATAGTCAGGTCTCAGACTAAAGAGGAAAACCTTGATCACCTACAGAAGCTATTTGACAGACTGAAGAAATACAAACTGAGGCTAAGCCCGAATAAGTTCACTTTGGGAGTAAGATCCGGTAAGCTCTTAGGCTTCGTTGTCAGCGAAAAAGGTATTGAGTTATATCCCTCAAAGGTCAAAGCTATACAAGAAATTTAGACTCCTCGCATTGAGAAGGAAGTTAGGGGATTCTTGGGATGTCTGAACTACATAGCCAGATTCATTTCACATCTGACCGCTACTTGTGAGCCAATCTTCAAATTACTGAAGAAAGATCAAACAGTGAAGTGGAATGATGATTGCCAATATGCCTTTGACAAAATCAAATAATATCTCTAAGAGCCTCCAATTCTGATGTCTCCGGTCTAAGGAATACCTTTGATAATGTACTTAACAGTATTAGATGATTCAATGGGGTGTGTATTGGGGCAGCATGACGAGTCTGGTCGAAAAGAGCATGCAATATACTACCTTAGCAAAAAGTTTACCGACTGTGAAACAAGATACGTACTGCTCAAGAAAACTTGTTGTGCTTTGGCATGGGCTGCTCGCCGACTAAGACAGTATATGTTGACTCACATTATCTTGTTGATATCTAAAATGGATCCTATCAAGTACATCTTTGAGAAGCCCGCTCTCTCCGGAAGAATAGCAAGATGGCAAATGATCCTGACCGAATACGAAATTCAATATACAACCCAGAAAGCAATTAAGGGAAGTGTGCTAGCTGATCATTTGGCTCATCAGGCTGTGGATGACTACCAATCCATGAATTTTGAGTTGCCGGATGAGAACATCATGCTAGTAACTGATTGTGAAGAACCTGGACCAGATGAAGGACCTGAAAAAGGATCCCGATGGACTATGGTTTTTGGAGAAGCTCCCAACGCTCTTGGCAATGGCATCGGTGCTATGATCATATCTCCTGAAGGTTTTCATACTCCTTTCACTACCAGGATATGTTTCAACTGTACCAACAATATGGCTGAGTATGAAGCATGCATCATGGGTCTTAAAGATGCTATCGACTTGAGGATCAAATTCTTGAGTGTATTTGGAGACTCGGCCCTAGTAATCAGTCAAATCAAAGGAGAATAGGACACGAAGCATCCTAAATCTCATCCCTTACCGAGAGCATGTGCTCACATTGATTCCACACTTTGAAGAGGTTACCTTTGAGCATTTTCCCCGAGAAGAGAATCAGTTAGAGGACGCGTTAGCTACTATGTTGTCCATGTTCAAAGTCAGATGGGACAATAAAGCTCCTCAGATCACCATTGAGAGATTGGATGAACCAGCTTACAGTCATGAGATTGGTACTGAAGAAGTAATGGATAAGCCTTGGTTCCATGAAGTCAAAAGATATCTCGAATCCCAAGAGTATCCCGAGGGAGCTTCAGTCAATGATGAGAAGTTCGTAAGGAGATTCTCTGCTAAGTTCTTTCTCAGTAACGGGATCCTCTACAAGCACAATCACGACTCTACCTTGCTTCAGTGTGTAGACAAGAGTGAGGCAGAAAAGATTATGGCTGACTTGCATGAAGGTACCTTTGGTACTCATTCCAGTGGACATATGATGGCTAAAAAGATCCTACGGGAAAGATATTACTGGTCCACTATGGAAGCATACTGTTATGAGCATTCGCCGACTTGTCACAAGTGCTAGATCTATGCTGATAAGGTACATATACCTCTGGTTCCTCTGAATGTCTTGACTGCTCCTTGGCCATTTGCAATGTGGGGCATCGATATGATTGGAGAGATTAGACCTACAGCTTCTAATAAGCACTGCTTCATCCTGGTTTCCATTGATTACTTTATGATGTGGGTCGAAGCAGCTTCATTTGCTTCTGTTACCAAGAACATCGTGGCTCGATTCATCAGACATAACCTTATATGTTAGTATGGTATTCCAGATAGAATCATTACAGATAATGGTATCAATCTCAATAATACTATGATCACCGAGCTCTGCATGAAATTCAAGATCCATCATCATAACTCTTCTCCCTACCGACCAAAGATGAATGGTGTTGTTGAAGCAGCTAACAAAAACATCAAGAAAATCATACAGAAGATGACGGTGACATATAAAGACTGCCACGAGATGTTACCATTTGCTCTTCATGGTTATCGCACCACAATGTGGACATCAACATGGGCAACTCCTTTCTCTTTGGTATACGGTATGGAAGTTGTCCTGCCCATTGAGGTACAAATCCCTTCCTTAAGGATCATGAAATATGCAGGGTTGAGCGAAGACGAATGGGTTCAGAATCAACTTGACCAGTTAAACCTGATTGACGAGAAAAGGCTCGCGGCTGTGTCTCATGGCCAGATGTATCAAAAACATATGATTAAAGCTTTTAACAAGAAGGTCATACGTCAAGTATATCAGGTTGGTGACTTGGTAATCAAGCGCATCGTACTGCCGCAAGGTGATCCTAGGGGAAAATGGACTCCCACATACGAAGGGCCATTTGTGATCAAGAACATAATTTCTGGTGGAGCAATGATCTTAACCACTATGGACGGTGATGACCTTCCGCACCCTGTAAACGCGGACATAGTTAAAAGGTACTACGCATAAACAAAGACCTGCTAGGTCGACTGGCCTGGGAAAAAATTAGGGCATCCCGGTGAACCAAAAAGGTTCGAGAAAAAATTAGGGATTTACATAAAAAAAATATGTACACCCGGCGACTCGAAAACCTGAAAAGGCGGCTTGGGCAAAAAAGGGTATCCCGGTGGACTAAAAACCCGAAAGGGAGGTCCAGGAAAAAGTTATGGATTTAAAGCATATAACTATGTCCTATTGGATCACCTTATATCCAATCTTCAGTATTAACTATCAAGCTCAAGCGGTACTAATCAATCCAATCAGATTTGGACAAGCATCAAAAGTGATGAGATGCTCAAGGACATAAAGGCAATAGTTGAATGGGAACCTAATGGGATTATTTCCCACAGCTGTCTTTCTTTGTATACTATCTTTGTATAATTTCCATTCTTATGACAACATTCTCTTACTAGGATGCCTGTCTCCTTGTACAAAAACGCTTATTTCAAGTTAATACAAAACTATTCCTTTGAAAGTGCAAAACTTCTATTTTTTATTTTTTCTGTTTTGTGTGCAAAAATGTCCACTGGTTATTCTTGAACATATGCATTTTAATGTGATTACTGCTTACAAATATACACCTAAAAATATAAAGACAGTTGCTAATGACTTTAAGAAGCGGGATAATATCTAAGGGCCATTCACAAAATCCCCGCAGATGTCTTCCCCAACAGATACCTTCTCCAACAGTTACAGAGGCAGGGGAATTCTACTACAAGGTCACTGCTGTTGTACCCCAATTTTTGACCTAAGATCCCATTTTTATTTTTGCATTTTAAGATAATTCAAGGTCACAAAATACAGTTGGTTTTAACCTCTCACCTTCGAGCTTTGACTATGCGAAGATTGTCAAGTGTTTTGAACATTTTTAGCCTATGTATCACTAATTTCTAATCGCATACAAAGGTGTATGTTCATGTTTTCTTTTACTTCATGTGTAGAGACAGGTCTGAATCAAGAGCATCAGGTGTCGCGCCTCAATTAAGGTTTTGAGTCCCCCAAGCCCGAAGTACGGTTGATTGTGGATTCTCGAAGACTGATTCATCAAGGCACAACCGTTGCACCCTTAATTTCGCCCCTAATATGTTTTAGTCGCACTTTCATATCATATTTTGTTATTTGGTCACGATCATTAGTAAATATCTTCATTCATCACATTTTGCATCATTAGTCGTATTTAAATTGACCAGAAAAAGTCAGTTTAAATCAAAGTTTGCATTGTCTTTCAGTTGTAAAATACCCGACATTTCATTTCATTCATTTTTATCCGTTTACTATTTTCTTGCACTGCTCCAAGTTGTTTATATGTCGATAATAAAATATTTCGGTTTTATAGACAGACTGTTAAAAGCGATTCGATGCTATGCGGGAAAATAGCGAGAAAATATTTCAAGTTTTCACCTTTTACCGATCATTTTATGAATCTGCGCTTCACGTAGATTATGACGGTATGCTCGCTTTATTTTTTCGGTACAGTTCGAAGTCTCGTTTTAACCTTAAACATCTGTTTAGTCTGATATTTTTATTATTATTTTATTTTCGATTTTTGACTTCTTGAATATTTTTTTCTTTAATCTTTGTGACATTTAGATTATTTTAATGTGTTCATTTTATTTTTTCGGATAAATTTTCGTCCGTTTTTTATCATTTTCGGTCATTTTGGGTCTTTATTTTTTATTCATAAAATATTCAAAAAAAAAAATCATTTTAAATTGAGTTAATTTTAATACATTTAGTTTTTTGGTTATTTTTATCATTTAAGGACTATTTGATCACAAAATATATTATTTACACTATGCTCTATTCCTATTGGTTGTTGGATGAAATTGAGGATCGATACAAAATTACCAAAAACAGAATTGAAGTTTTGAACGGATGTGATTTCAGATTATATTTTTCCTTTTCATTTCCTATATAAAGCCTCTTATTATCTTTGCGAAAAAATAGAATACACATACAGTAGCTAGCTTTCTGCCTCACTTTCTCATGCCATTCATTTACTACCCAGACTTCACTTTGTTTCCTTTTCCTCACACACTAAAACAACACTTACAGTAACACTAACCCATTTTTCTTCATCCCTTCCCACACCCATATCTCTCTCTCTCTCATACTACCCCTTAACCCATCAATACACCTTTAGCCACTGTAACCCACCGTAGCATTTCCCGTCACCTTCATCAAACTCACTGAACTGCATCATCAATACCACCCTGTTTCTCCCTTCAATTCATAACCTTCTATTTAGAACAACACCAACAATAACTCATACTTCCACTCATCAGCATCTCACCCTTCTTCCTCTACCCACGCTAACAAAGGCGTCTCTACAACACACAACCGCTTCACGAACTCCAACCCACTTATCTCCCCCTCACGCCCAGCATCATTGGTTTCAAGGACAGAGAGTGGACCTGGGGGATCCAAAACAATTGATAATAGAGGAAACACAGAAACCCATTCCAATTTCCTTCTGTACATCCTTTCGCGCTCTCACTTTCGCAATCCACCAAACAACCCTCTTCATCCTTCGAACGCCACACACGAAGCTCACCCCCACTGTATAATAACATCCGTCCTCCCTTCCAATTTCTATTTGTGTATTTTGACAGAGACAACATATACTCCCTCTCTGTTGTCAATACAAACCGGAACCACCCATAAATTTACCTCACAATATCCCTCACGATACAACCTTTTATCTCAAACAAATCGCACAATCCAGCTAACTAGCCGCTCCCTCCGTCTCTGTCAATTGAACTTTCAATCTGCCCAACCGTGAATAACCTTCAACGCTTCACCATTCACATACACCCTCCATCGATTTCATGCACAACCTCCCTTGTTTATGCAATTACGGCCACTGTTTCGCAAATCCCCTCGCCAGCATACACCGCCATCATCATCACGTCATCACCAATTCCCAACTTCCGCTTAGCCACCTCCAGTTGCCAAATCCACCCACCTTCATCGTAACCCCACCTACTGAACAGCAACCCATTACATTATTCCCTCCAATTCAAATCGTCCTTCGATCCGTCTCCGTAACAGCTCCACATCGCCACTACCGAACCACTGTGATCTCCGCACAACACCCTTTCTACCGTCACCTCCATCTTCAATTCACCACCACCATTTTCATCTAACCATCCTCTCACCCCTGCAAACACATCCCTTTGACTCCGATGAAGCCTTCTCAGACCAGAACCGTGTCCTCCGCGTACGCCTTCTATCTGTCACCATTAAAACACAGCTGACGCAACGCCGACAACCGGTGGAGTCAAGAAGCCTCATCGTTATCGCCATGGAACTGTCGCTCTTCGTGAGATTCGTAAATACCAGAAGAGCATAGAGCTTTTGATACGAAAGCTTCCATTCCAGAGTCTTGTCCGTGAGATAGCTCAAGATTCCAAGACCGATCTGAGATTCCAGAGCCATGCGGTTCTTGCACTTCAGGAAGCAGCAGAGGCTTATCTTGTTGGTTTGTTTGAGGATACGAATTTGTGCGCAATTCACGCTAAGAGGGTTACCATTATGCCCAAGGATATTCAATTGGCTCGCCGTATCCGCGGTGAACGTGCTTAGGGCACTATTACAATTTGGGGAATCAATTTTAAGGTTTTATTCTATTCATCTTTCTTTTTATGCATTCTGTAGTTACTTATGATCATCTAGACATAGTTTGAATGGTGACTATTTTCTTTTTATTATTTTATTTCATCCTTATTTTCTTTTAGACTCTTTTGTTTGTTTTTATAATTCTAAATTTATATTTGTTTTATTAATATTTATTTTACTGTTTTGTTTAGTTTTTTTTGAAAGAAAAAGAAACAATATCAATCAAGTAGTTTCATAGATTTTTTGGTAAAATTTTAATTAGATAACCATTTTAAATAAAAAATAACTTCAAATTAATAGTTCTTTGTTTTAATAGTGTTTATTTTTTTAATAATTTTTGTTTAGAATTATTTCTTGTGAACTTTCCTCTTCTTGATAGTTTGTTTAAATGTGTGTTGTTTTGTGTTAAATTTGTGACTTTTGATTCAATTCATCTTGGTTCTTATTTGTGTGAATATTCATGTCCATTCACACAATTTCATTTCAATTCTTTAATTTGTGATTTCTAACATAGATTTTAATTGTTGCAATTTCATTCACTTTCATTTCTGTACCGCTTATGCTACTAACAAGTTTGTTTATTGTGAAGATTTCCGAGAATTGTTTCAAGCGTTCATTCTCACATAGCGCATTTATACTTTTTCTTTATTCCCTTTTTACCTTACTACCTTGATTTAATATTTGGTACTGTAAATATATACTTGTACATAATATTTTGACTGTATATTTTACTTGTAAATAAATTCAGGTTTTGAAAATATTATTTTCATCGCATTGTGATTTTATTTTTAAATTCCAACTAACTTCTGAAAATTGTACGGACGCACATAAGTTTCCCGTGCTAATAGATTTTTTCGGTATATCTCTTGTGATGCAGGGATTCTTATCTGACACCGTGAGCTTTATCCACCGCCTTTGTGCTTTATCTGATGCTTGGAGTATTATCTCACATTAGGTTTTTTGATGATGCTGTCGGCTTGTGATTTATTTTCACCTAAGGTTTGATATACTCTTAGCTTATTTATCCGTCTGTGGTTTTAACTCCAAGGGAAAGATTTAAATTTGTTGACTTCACGTCATCAAATGCATCTCATCCGATCGTGCGAATACCTTTTTTTTTCATTTTTTTGTTTGTTTACTATTTTGCTAAACTCAAGATAATTTTCCCAAAAGACTCCATTTTCAAACTCACACTTTTTAAGTCAAAATTTCGACACTAGGTCGTCGTATCTTCAAAATCTCTCCAACACCGATTTTTAGCCAAACGAACCATTTTAATCAAACAAACAATTTTAACCAAAAAACAGGTATTTCAAAAGGTTCCTGCAGAGTACCGCAGATGCATTGGGTGCTAATACCTTCCCATTGTATAACCAACCCCCGAACCATAGACCTCTTTTCGAAAACGCATTGTATTTTTATTACTTTTAAGTATTATTTTACATTGCATATTTTAGGGTTTTATTTCGCTCTTTTCCCTTTTCCCTTGGAAATAATAAAGCGCGGTGGCGACTCTTGCTTTTGTGAGTCAAGTTAATTAATAGCTTGATCTCCGATTTTCACCGCTACAGAATTGGCGACTCTGCTGGGGAAAGATTGACCTCTTGCTGGTCCATTCCTAAGTGGGTTAAGCCTAGTTTGTCTTATCTGTTTTATTGTTATTTGATTGTTTGATTATGTGTATATATTGTGGTTATTTGAGTGTTGGTGATATTTATAAAGGACAAGTCCTATACCCGGACTAAGTTACACTTAGGAATAGGACGGGCGGTATAGTCATGTTAACTTTGAGGGAGTAATCCCGAAGAAGGAGGCATGAAATCCCCCACTCAGTGGAAGCCCCTTTGAACGTAGTATTTGTTTACCGAGTAATCGAGAAGACATTATTGCTTTCGACCTGGGAGCCAGAGAAGCTGGGAACCGTAGAACCCTAACCCATCTTGGCCTTTTAGGTGTAGCGCGGAGATTATAACGGAGTAATCCGGAAGTAATTGTTATGCGATGTTACGCTCGGATGAGTTTCTCTTGAGAATATTTCTGATTATTGAGTAATCAAGACGTTGGTAATATCCGAAGGAGGAATGTAGACTCCGGGAACTCTTAGAACCTTGTTCTACAGGTGTGATTAAACCGTTAGTACATACCTTGGGGGTGTTCCTTACCTTGACTCCATGCTCGTGACGTTGAACCTTTCGACTCTATTTGTGACCTTGCTTGTGGTTGTTGCATAGCCATGCATTCACGCATCCATAAAACCCTTTTCACTTGACTTTGAAGGAATTTGGAGGTCTTTCTTTGTAAACATCACAAGTTTCGTCAAGCTCAATGGATCTTGGGTGTTGATAGGGCGAAAACCCTAATCCACCAAAATGGATGATTGATCTTGATGATAACTTGATCAATGTTTGGAGCCAATTTAAAATTCATCTTTTAAATTCATACTTTGATGTTTACAACTTACTATCTTGAGTTCCTTGAAAATTAAATAAAAACTCTCTTTTGCATATCGTACATCATCCTACATTTTTTTGTTCCACTTTCAAAGGTCTTTTTCCAAGTCTTTTTTTTTCCTTTTGGTCTGACAAGTGCAACGCTCGCGCTAGGAGAACAATGGAGAATATCAAGCAAGAGATTTCTGAACTCCACAGAGAGATGACTAATTTGAAAGCTAGTGTGGAGCACTTAACTGGTTTGGTTGAAATTCTGGTTGCCGCCCGAGTCAATCCTTCTAAGAAAGAAGAAGTGATGGAAAAGGTCTTCACTGAAACTCTAAAATCATTCTCTCATGAGAAAGTGATGGTCAATGCACCTAATGACTTTCCTGACAAGGTGAATGTGGGAGTGCGTCTAGAAGAAGATGTCGGAAAGGGATGTTCATATGAAGATGGTAGCTCAGCTAATGGTGTGAAGAAGTTTGATAATAACTTTTCCAAGAAGAGAACCAGAGGAAGAAATAATCATCATCAGAATCATCATGTTTCTCCTATTCATCAACAGAATCAGCAAGTTCCTAATCAGAGGAAAACCCAGTTTGATCCAATTCCAATTACCTATACAGAGTTGTTCCCTATCCTGATGCAGAGGAATTTGGTTCAGACCTGACCTCCACCGAAGGTTCCTGAGAAGATACATTGGTACTACAAAGCTAATTTGACTTGTACCTTTCATCAAGGTGCTCCTGGGCATGACTTGGAGGGTTGCTTTGCTTTGAAGATTGAGGTTCAGAAGTTGGTCAGAAGTGGTATTTTGTCATTCAAGAACGTTGGTTTTGAAGTTCAAATCAAGCATGTGCCGAAGAGTAAACACGATTGTTGGTCACTTTGAGTTTTGAAGGATGTTTTCGGTAATTCAAGTCCAGATGGAAAGCCTTCCTAGATTATTAACTTAATCATGCTTTTTGTAATTTTTCTTGTTTATCAAAACATTGTTTGCATGTAAGAGCTTGTTTGCATCTGAATGATTATCTTAATACAATGGGTATGTTTGTCTTGAAGAAATTCATTCGTTTCACTCAAATTTGTTTTCAAATTTTAAATTTCTTTTTGCATTATGATACCAACTTGTTGCCCATTCTCTTTCCTAGGCAGAGATTGAAGGGAGGATGATGATCTAAAGAACACAAAATCTCTGGTTGTTTGCTTTTGGATAAAATCTTGCTGATGATGTACAGGCATTGTTTCAAATCCCTAAACACCGGAGATATAAGGAAGATAATCCCTTGCTAACCCCTTTTGAGCCTTTGAAGCAGAAGTTTTTTTTCTATACGAAAAAACCTTGAATTTTAACCTGGGGCAGGGTAGTTTTTAGTTAATCTGACTGAGTGTTCAAAATTTATAAGGAAGATGTTTTTTGAAGAGAAACTACGAGGGCTATCCTTCATGTATAATGAATCTAGAGGATGTGGAACCACAATGTTATCCCTCATTCATCAAGAAACGAGGCAATCACAATCCTCTCCACAAGCAAAGACAAGCTAATGGCACACATTTTGTTCAAAAAGTCAAAAATCGAGAAAAAAAGAAGAAGCCTGCTAAGTCAAAAAACATGAAAACGTGTGACTTAGGCAAAATTAAGGCATCCCGCTGGACTATCAATTCAAAAGAATTAGTTCAGGCAAAAGTTAGGGAAAATAAAATTGCAAAGAAAAGGACTTCAAAGAAAAGTCCTCAACAAAGAACAAATTGGTGACTACAAACACGAAGACATGAGGGTGGTTTCTACTCTGAAAGCCTCGTCGTTTCCTTGACCGTCACAAAATTCTTTTGAGAGATGAACACTCATGTTGAATTAACTGAACATAGGGTTGGAGAACATCATGAAGAATGGGTGGGCACCAAATATTTTGAGCCTTAAAAATCTTTTTTCTAAAAACCATGAACCAGGCCACGTTACAACCTTCAAAAGTCCTAATTGAAGCAAGGTTATTTTGAAAGCATACTTCCATGAGATAGTGTTCCTGACTCCCATGAATGTTTGTTAAATAGTTATGTTGGTATCATATGATTTTTCTATACAAAAGTAAATGGTGCTCTAACTCGCAAAATTTGTGCGATATCTCTTCAAAACCTTCAAGACTTACATAACTGTTGCATTAGAATTTTCATTCTTATAATAAACTTTTTCTAATTGCAAAACATTTGTTTGATATCAAGGAAGCTCACATAAGCACCAGTGATGAGTTTATTCTTTTAAGGCCTGGAACTATGTTGAGCAATTGGCGAATCATTTCAAAAAATCATATCCAGAGGCATGCCACATGAAGACCTTAAGCACAGACATGTTGCTTCTCCCAGTTAATGCTTCTCCAACGTGTTTACCCTGCTGGGGCAAAATTTGAAGA
This sequence comes from Vicia faba, assembly GCA_948472305.1. Classification (NCBI taxonomy): domain Eukaryota; kingdom Viridiplantae; phylum Streptophyta; class Magnoliopsida; order Fabales; family Fabaceae; genus Vicia; species Vicia faba. Next base: position 121,402,714 of record OX451738.1, read on the forward strand.
CTTTGTTGTACCAACTACAGTCAATTCGGGGCAATCACGTAAAGATTTGATGAATCTCTCTAAGAGTTTGAAGACACCAGAGCATGGTGAATGCCAGGTCTTTTGTAAAATCCTCTTGAGACGATTTCTCCTCATCAACCATGTAGCTCGGGGCATTTTAGAGGTAAAGTTATTCGCAAGAATTGTCGTGCAACACGCAGCTTATCAGCCGTAAACTTGGGGCATCCAAAATTAATCCTGGGGGCAATCTAGAGTTGTCAAGATATGTTTTTCATACATTATCAGAGGGTGGTGTTCCCAGTATCTCCAGCTAAGCAAGACTTCTTTCCAGCTGAAACTTTGTTTGTGTTGTTATCCTTTCAATGGATTGTTTGCCATAGAAGACTGGACTTTGGGTTTTCTACCTGAAAATATCTTCCTCTCCAGAGATATTTAAGCCTTGTAAAAGGACCTTGCTCCAATGATGGCCTGTGTTTTATCTCCAGTAAGGTTCCCATCCTGTTGAGATTAGCCGAGTGTTGGGTTGTGCTATGATGTCTTGTCATCTCCAGTTTATCTTGTCTATTTGTTTTGTCAGCACATAGATGGCATTCATTTATTCATTCACACTTGCATCATGCACGCACAGTTGTATTTTTTGATGTCATTGAGTTCGTATACCTTGTTTGGGTCTATTCAAATAATGTATTTGATCTTTCCAAATAGAGTGCCAACTTAAGCAGAAAATGCGCCTTCTTTCTAATTCCCCACTGAGTTAACTCTCGTGGAAGAATCTTGCTTTAGCTTTCCTTTTCCATCTCTGGATAGGATAAATCCCCATTTGAGTTGTTTCCTCATTGGGTGGAGTCTTGTTTGACTGTTTTTCTCTCCAGTTTATTCCTGGATTGAGCTTTGTCTCTTGTGAACGATACCCTGTGGATATCTCTAGGCTGTGAAACCTAGATGGAGAGTGCATTTATTTTGCAATGTAAATACTCGGTCTTCTCAGGAAGGATCCATTCTTAGTTTCCCATTGAAGATGAACTTTATTCCCTAGTAGTGTTATCACAACCTTCTTCTGGAATATCGACATGACAACAAGCGACTGACTCTTTATTTGAGCAGTTTGATTATTTCTGATTTCTTTATGACAAATGGCGGTCTCTTCATGAGCAGTTTGTCCATCCTCGATGAAATTATTGATTCTCACCTCCAGCAATATCTTCATGATATTTTATGGGTATCTTAGAGTAAACAGCAAGCGGCGGTCTCTTCATGAGCAACTTGTATGTTATTGATACCTTAGAATAAACAGCAAGCGGCGGTCTCTTCATGAGCAACTTGCGTGTTATTGTTCTCTTGAAAAACAGCAAGCGGCGGTCTCTTCATGAGCAACTTGCGTGTTATTGTTCTCTTGAAAAACAGCAAGCGGCGGTCTCTTCTTGAGCAACTTGTGTGTTATTGTTCTCTTGAAAAACATCAAGCGGCGGTCTCTTCATGAGAAACTTGTATGTTATTGATACCTTGGAATAAACAGCAAGCGGCGGTCTCTTCATGAGCAACTTGCGTGTTATTGTTCTCTTGAAAAACAGCAAGCGGCGGTCTCTTCATGAGCAACTTGCGTGTTATTGTTCTCTTGAAAAACAGCAAGCGGCGGTCTCTTCATGAGCAACTTGTGTGTTATTGTTCTCTTGAAAAACATCAAGCGGCGGTCTCTTCATGAGCAACTTGTATGTTATTGATACCTTAGAGTAAACAGCAAGCGGCGGTCTCTTCATGGACAACTTGTATGTTATCAACACTTTTTAAAAACAGCAAGCGGCAGTCTCTTCATGGACAACTTGTATGTTCTCAACACTTTTTGAAAACGGTAAGTGGCGGTCTCTTCATGAGCAGCTTGTACGGAAAACGGCAAGTGGCAGCTTCTTCATGAGTAGCTTGTACGTTAGTATTTTTGGAAGACAGCAAGTGGCAGCTTATCTATTTGAGCAACTTGTGTGTTATTGTTCCCTTGAAAACGGCAAGTGGCAGCTTCTTTATGAGCAGCTTGTGGGTTATTGGCAACAAGTGGCAGCTTCTTCATGAGCAGCTTGTGTGCTTTGATATTCTTTGAAGACGGAAAGTGGCAGCTTCTTTATGAGCAGCTTGTGGGTTATTGGCAACAAGTGGCGGACTCTTCATGAGCAGCTTGTGTGCTTTAATATTCTTTGAAGACAGCAAGTGGCAGCTTCTTCATGAGTAGCTTGTACGTTAGTATTTTTGGAAGACAGCAAGTGGCAGCTTATCTATTTGAGCAACTTGTGTGTTATTGTTCCCTTGAAAACGGCAAGTGGCAGCTTCTTTATGAGCAGCTTGTGGGTTATTGGCAACAAGTGGCAGCTTCTTCATGAGCAGCTTGTGTGCTTTGATATTCTTTGAAGACGGCAAGTGGCAGCTTCTTTATGAGCAGCTTGTGGGTTATTGGCAACAAGTGGCGGACTCTTCATGAGCAGCTTGTGTGCTTTAATATTCTTTGAAGACAGCAAGTGGCAGCTTCTTCATGAGTAGCTTGTACGTTAGTATTTTTGGAAGACAGCAAGTGGCAGCTTATCTATTTTAGCAACTTGTGTGTTATTGTTCCCTTGAAAACGGCAAGTGGCAGCTTCTTTATGAGCAGCTTGTGGGTTATTGTCAACAAGTGGCAGCTTCTTCATGAGCAGCTTGTGTGCTTTGATATTCTTTGAAGACGACAAGTGGAAGCTTCTTTATGAGCAGCTTGTATGTTATTGACACCTTTGAAAGGAAGCAAGTGGCGGCCTCTTTATTTGAGCAGCTTGTGTATCCCCAACAATAATGTCTACTTAGCAAATGGCATCCCTTCGGAAAAGTCCCGTGGGGAAGTTTGTTTATTTTATCCTTTTCAAGTGATATCTTGGTTAAAGAAGAAATGTGTTACCGTTCTTGGTAAAATTCAGAAATCAGAGATGTTTATCTCCAGCCACAGTGCTGATGTCAATCATTTTGTTTTCCAGCCATAGTGCTGATATCAATCATTTTTGTTTTCCAGCCACAGTGCTGATGTCAATCATTTTGTTTTCCACCCACAGTGTTGATGTTAATTATTTTCCAGTCTCAGTACTGATGTCCATCACTTTCTTTTCCAGTCACAGTACTGATGTCAATCATATGCTTTTCTAGTCACAGTACTGATGTGAATCATTACCTTTTCCAGTCTCAACAATGATGTAAATCATTCAAGAGTCTCTCATTTGAAGTCTGTGACTCTGTTTCCCCAGTGAAGTTACAACCTCTTCCTCTGTGGGATTACTGTATAATGTGCTTGGTTTCTCCAGCATAGTCTGTCTCATATGGCGTCATTCCCCATAAAATTCAGAGCATTACATTCATATCATATCATGAACATAATCGCGGTATCTTAAGGCCAAAAATTGTGTATTCTATATTTAAGTCCCTTCAATCTCGTCGAAATGAAGATCCCAATCTTCATATCTCCAAATAGAGGAAACTTAAATAGGGGCAGCTGTTGTACCCCAATTTTTGACCTAAGATCCCTTTTTTTTTTTCATTTTAAGATAAGTCAAGGTCACGAAATACGGTTGGTTTTAACCTCTCACCTTCGAGCTTTGACTATGCGAAGATTGTCAAGTGTTTTGAACATTTTTAGCCTATGTATCACTAATTTCTAATCGCATACAAAGGTGTATGTTCATGTTTTCTTTTGCTTCATGTGTAGAGACAGGTCTTAATCAAGAGCATCAGGTGTCGCGCCTCAATTAAGGTTTTGAGTCCCCCAAGCCCGAAGTACGGTTGATTGTGGATTCTCGAAGACTGATTCATCAAGGCACAATCGTTGCACCCTTAATTTCGCCCCTAATATGTTTTAGTCGCACTTTCATATCATATTTTGTTATTTGGTCACGATCATTAGTAAATATCTTCATTCATCACATTTTGCATCATTAGTCGTATTTAAATTGACCAGAAAAAGTCAGTTTAAATCAAAGTTTGCATTGTCTTTCAGTTGTAAAATACCCGGCATTTCATTTCATTCATTTTTATCCGTTTACTATTTTCTTGCACTGATCCAAGTTGTTTATATGTCGATAATAAAATATTTCGGTTTTATAGACAGACTGTTAAAAGCGATTCGACGCTATGCGGGAAAGTAGCGAGAAAATATTTCAAGTTTTCACCTTTTACCGATCATTTTATGAATCTGCGCTTCGCGTAGATTATGACGGTATGCTCGCTTTATTTTTTCGGTACAGTTCGAAGTCTCGTTTTAACCTTAAACGTCTGTTTAGTCTGATATTTTTATTATTATTTTATTTTTGATTTTTGACTTCTTGAATATTTTTTTCTTTAATCTTTGTGACATGTAGATTATTTTAATGTGTTCATTTTATTTTTTCGGATAAATTTTCGTCCATTTTTTATCATTTTCGGTCATTTTGGGTCTTTATTTTTTATTCATAAAATATTCAAAAAAGAAATCATTTTAAATTGAGTTAATTTTAATACATTTAGTTTTTTGGTTATTTTTATCATTTAAGGACTATGTGATCACAAAATATATTATTTACACTATGCTCTATTCCTATTGGTTGTTGGATGAAATTGAGGATCGATACAAAATTGCCAAAAACAGAATTGAAGTTTTGAACGGATGTGATTTCAGATTATATTTTTCCTTTTCATTTCCTATATAAAGCCTCTTATTATCTTTGCGAAAAAATAGAATACACATACAGTAGCTAGCTTTCTGCCTCACTTTCTCATGCCATTCATTTACTACCCAGACTTCACTTTGTTTCCTTTTCCTCACACACTAAAACAACACTTACAGTAACACTAACCCATTTTTCTTCATCCCTTCCCACACCCATATCTCTCTCTCTCTCTCTCATACTACCCCTTAACCCATCAATACACCTTTAGCCACTGTAACCCACCGTAGCATTTCCCGTCACCTTCATCAAACTCACCGAACTGCATCATCAATACCACCCTGTTTCTCCCTTCAATTCATAACCTTCTATTTAGAACAACACCAACAATAACTCATACTTCCACTCATCAGCATCTCACCCTTCTTCCTCTACCCACGCCAACAATGGCGTCTCTACAACACACAACCGCTTCACGAACTCCAACCCACTTATCTCCCCCTCACGCCCAGCATCATTGGTTTCAAGGACAGAGAGTGGACCTGGGGGATCCAAAACAATTGATAATACAGGAAACACAGAAACCCATTCAATTTCCTTATGTACATCCTTTCGCGCTCTCACTTTCGCAATCCACCAAACAACCCTCTTCATCCTTCGAACGCCACACACGAAGCTCACCCCCACTGTACAATAACATTCGTCCTCCCTTCCAATTTATATTTGTGTATTTTGACAGAGACAACATATACTCCCTCTCTGCTGTCAATACAAACCGGAACCTCCCATAAATTTACCTCACAATATCCCTCACGATAAAACCTTTTATCTCAAACAAATCGCACAATCCAGCTAACTAGCCGCTCCCTCCGTCTCTGTCAATTGAACTTTCAATCCTCCCAACCGTGAATAACCTTCAACGCTTCACCATTCACATACACCCTTCATCGATTTCATGCACAACCTCCCTTGTTTATGCAATTACGGCCACTGTTTCGCAAATCCCCTCGCCAACATACACCGCCATCATCATCACGTCATCACCAATTCCCAACTTCCGCTTAGCCACCTCCAGTTACCAAATCCACCCACCTTCATCGTAACCCCACCTACTGAACAGCAACCCATTACATTGTTCCCTCCGATTCAAATCGTCCTTCGATCCGTCTCCGTAACAGCTCCACATCGCCACTACCGAACCACTCTGATCTCCGCACAACACCCTTTCTACCGTCACCTCCATCTTCAATTCACCACCACCATTTTCATCCAACCATCCTCTCACCCCTGCAAACACATCCCTTGACTCCGATGAAGCCTTCTCATACCAGAACCGTGTCCTCCGCGTACGCCTTCTATCTGTCACCATTAAAACACAGCTGACGCAACGCCGACAACCGGTGGAGTCAAGAAGCCTCATCGTTATCGCCCTGGAACTGTCGCTCTTTGTGAGATTCATAAATACCAGAAGAGCACAGAGCTTTTGATACGGAAGCTTCCATTCCAGCGTCTTGTCCGTGAGATAGCTCAAGATTCAAAGACCGATCTGAGATTCCAGAGCCATGCGGTTCTTGCACTTCAGGAAGCAGCAGAGGCTTATCTTGTTGGTTTGTTTGAGGATACGAATTTGTGCGCAATTCACGCTAAGAGGGTTACCATTATGCCCAAGGATATTCAATTGGCTCGCCGTATCCGCGGTGAACGTGCTTAGGGCACTATTACAATTTGGGGAATCAATTTTAAGGTTTTATTCTATTCATCTTTCTTTTTATGCATTCTGTAGTTACTTATGATCATCTAGACATAGTTTAAATGGTGACTATTTTCTTTTTATTATTTTATTTCATCCTTATTTTCTTTTAGACTCTTTTGTTTGTTTTTATAATTCTAAATTTATATCAGTTTTATTAATATTTATTTTACTGTTTTGTTTAGTTTTTTTTGAAAGAAAAAAAAAACAATATCAATCAAGTAGTTTCATAGATTTTTTGGTAAAATTTTGATTAGATAATCATTTTAAATAAAAAATAACTTCAAATTAATAGTTCTTTGTTTTAATAGTGTTTATTTTTTTAATAATTTTTGTTTAGAATTATTTCTTGTGAACTTTCCTCTTCTTGATAGTTTGTTTAAATGTGTGTTGTTTTGTGTTAAATTTGTGACTTTTGATTCAATTCATCTTGGTTCTTATTTGTGTGAATATTCATGTCCATTCATACAATTTCATTTCAATTCTTTAATTTGTGATTTCTAACATAGACTTTAATTGTTGCAATTTCATTCACTTTCATTTCTGTACCGCTTATGCTACTAACAAGTTTGTTTATTGTGAAGATTTCCGAGAATTGTTTCAAGCGTTCATTCTCGCATAGCGCATTTATACTTTTTCTTTATTCCCTTTTTACGTTACTACCTTGATTTAATATTTGGTACTGTAAATATATACTTGTACATAATATTTTGACTGTATATTTTACTTGTAAATAAATTCAGGTTTTGAAAATATTATTTTCATCGCATTGTGATTTTATTTTTAAATTCCAACTAACTTCTGAAAATTGTACGGACGCACATAAGTTTCCCGTGCTGTTAGATTTTGTCGGTATATCTCTTGTGATGCAGGGATTCTTATCTGACACCGTGAGCTTTATCCACCGCCTTTGCGCTTTATCTGATGCTTGGAGTATTATCTCACATTAGGTTTTTTGATGATGCTGTCGGCTTGTGATTTATTTTCACCTAAGGTTTGATATACTCTTAGCTTATTTATCCGTCTGTGGTTTTAACTCCAAGGGAAAGATTTAAATTTGTTGACTTCACGTCATCAAATGCATCTCATCCGATCGTGCGAATACCTTTTTTTTTCATTTTTTTGTTTGTTTACTATTTTGCTAAACTCAAGATAATTTTCCCAAAAGACTCCATTTTCAAACTCACACTTTTTAAGTCAAAATTTCGACACTAGGTCGTCGTATCTTCAAAATCTCTCCAACACCGATTTTTAGCCAAACGAACCATTTTAATCAAACAAACAATTTTAACCAAAAAACAGGTATTTCAAAAGGTTCCTGCAGAGTACCGCAGATGCATTGGGTGCTAATACCTTCCCATTGTATAACCAACCCCCGAACCATAGACCTCTTTTCGAAAACGCATTGTATTTTTATTACTTTTAAGTATTATTTTACATTGCATATTTTAGGGTTTTATTTCGCTCTTTTCCCTTTTCCCTTGGAAATAATAAAGCGCGGTGGCGACTCTTGCTTTTGTGAGTCAAGTTAATTAATAGCTTGATCTTCGATTTTCACCGCGAAGGACTTGTCTGCTTTGTGTGTAAATGACTATTTGTACATAACAACTTGATTGCTTTGCATGCTTGTACATAACATCATGACATCATACCATAGCATTTTCAATAACCATTTTAAGGATCTCAAAGGCCTATGATGCAGGGTCATGTTGAACTAGACGTCTATCAAGGGGAAAAGATGATTCATTCTCTAATCAAACGCCATCAAAGACCAAAGCACAGTAACTTGAGTCAAGGGCTATGATCCAATTGACATGGTGAGCTTGATTCTCGTATAAGGACATTCAACAATGCGAAAGATGTAATCAAAGTTTAACTTCTAAACATCTTCTTGTGTTTACCCTGCGAGATCCTTGAAAACATCGCATCCACATAACATGCATCATACCATGATAGGTTTTCCCGACACAAGTCTCTCATCTGCTTACTGTTTATTTCAGTAGAGATGGCTCTAGAACAGACTATCAACGACATTCAGACTCAAAATGCTCAACTTCAGGAAATGTTCTTGAACTTGTCCAAGGGACAAGAAGAGGTGAAAGGACTCCTCACTAGGGGCATGATCATGGGGAATCCTGAGGACAACAAGGATGACCAGTTGGACCGGCTACAAACTGAAATGGAAACAATGAAAGTCCAAATGATGGGTCAACTGGTGGGCCAGATGGCTCTTATCCAAAACTTAGCTCAGGGACAAGAGGAGCTAAGGACCCTCGTCAACAAAATTCATCAAGACAGTTACAACCGTATGAAACAAACCGTCGAGATTGGGGATCAAGTCATCATTCAACCTCCCATGAGGCAAGGAGTCGGTTTGGTGGAAAGTAGACCTTTCCAATTTGATGTCACGTCATGAGACCAACAACCACCTCGTCAACAAGGACATGGTAATCGACATAAACAAAATGCACCCAATAGGTAATACGCCCAACTCAACATGCCAATGTCGCAAGTCTTGCTACACATGTTGAATCTGAATTTTGTCACACTGAAGGATCCTCCTCGGAATCCTAACATTGTTGCTCCTAGTTATCATCCCAATGAAAGATGTGCATATCACCCCAACAGTCTGGGGCATGATACTGATAGTTGTTGGATGTTGAAAAACAAGATTCAAGACCTGGTCGACAAAGGAGCGTTGGAATTTGCACAAGACGGTCAATTGGAGATTTTTTATCACCCCCCAAAGGCATCCAAATGAAGTGACGATCTGGGCGAGAAAATATTTTGTTTATTCGAATTTTCAGTTGGAATTTCTTTGTTTACTTAAACACTTATCTATATGTCAGACTTTGGTCATTTTCATTAATGCATTAAATATGTTTGTCTTGAATTAATCCATTAATTTTCGTTCTAATTAAATTATGCTTTTTATTCCCTTTATGATATTCAACTCTTGTTTTAAAAGTTGCAAGCCTTTAGAGGGAGGATGACGAAAACAATGCCATAATCTTATACAGTATACTTTTGGACAGACCTTGCTAACGATGTACAGGTGTTTCTTTCAATTCCTAAACACAGGAGTTATAAGGAGGATAATCCCTAGTCAACCCCCTTAAGCCTAAGAAGTAGGAGTTTCCTTTTTATACAAATTGAAACCTTTAATCAAAACCTAGGGCAGGGTAGTCTCTCAGTTGATTCAAGTGTGCGTCATTCGCAAACTTTCACTTCGTATACAATGAGTAATATTAAAAACTTTCCTCTGGAATCAAAAGACGGTGATGTTTCCTTATCACATAGGAAATCATTATCTCTCAAAAGAAAATCCCACTAAGTCAAAACCTGTGGAGGAGACTTAAGAAAATTGGGTCATCCTGCTGACTGTAATCTCAAAACAAGAACAGTCAGGCAAAAATCAGGGATAATAAACCAAAAAATAAGTCACTACAAATCCTCAACAACATGAAAAATGTTGAAAGAATGACTGTCTTCCAACAAAACTTCCAAAATTTTGAACCATCACCAAAACGCCATTCCGGACTAAATTGGAGTTGAAACGTACAATTAACTGAGTTTAAGACTGAAGAACATCATGAAGAAAGGGCGGGTACAAATACACTTTGAGCCTTATCCTTTGTTTCTTAAACCGTGAACCAAGCCACATTACAACCCTTCAAAAGTCCTAATTAAAGCATGGGTTAGTTCAATAGCATATTGTTACAAAAGGTATCCTGACTTCTGTAAGGCTTACTCTAATCCTGATTTGAAATTTACATACTTGCAAAATTCTTTTATCTGCTAAAACACATTTTCAAAACTTCAAGACAAGCATAAACTTTGTATTATTTGAATACCGTTGTTTGCATATAGCTATTTGTTTGACAACAGAGAAATTCACACAATGAATATCCAACGAACGAAAACTCTCTCAGTGAATAAAATCATTTCAAATGGGATGAAACTTCCAACGACAAATATCCTATAAGAAAGGGGGCATGGCGCGCCATTGTCTAAACTCACCTGGGGAAGTCCAATCAAGATTCTGAGAAATCTCTCAAGAAATGATGAATAACCAAGGGCAGGTCTTTATCTGAATCACTTGGAGCATTGAACGTGAATTCCAACAAAGGGTTACGTACGGTCAAGCAAACATTTCCTGGAAGTGATACTAACATTTGCTACTAGGGGCAGTGACAAATCTCCCACAAAGTCCTTTTCATAGGGTGATCCCCAGCCAGAGTTTCAATCTCTGAAAAACTTCTCCCCAACCGAGTTGATCTCAAGAATCCTCAAGGAGTTCTGCCGAAAGAAAATACCTCTCCAATAGATTGGAGACAGGGTTTATTTCCCCAATGGACGGCAAGACTCCCCAGCTTAAATTTTCCTCTCAGTCTATCACAAATCAAGGGACCACAACTCCTCTTCCCCAATAAACTTTTCTACAATCCCCAATGAGTTGTTGTAAAGCCTGGAAGCAAAACCAGATAACAGTTAACTTCTTTATCCCAAACAATTTTGTTAACTTCCTTTCTCTTACATCAAGAGATAACTCCCCAGTAGAGAAACGGACAACTAAGACTCCTAAACTCTTTTCCCCAAGAAGGAATCAACACTCTCCATAGAGTTTTCCTCAAGCAAAGTCAACATCCCCCGACGGAGCTCTCCTCAAACAACAAAAATAGGAATCCCTAGTGGAAACATTCTAAGCAAGGTTTGAATATGGGCATACTCTTCATCCCCAACAGCAGTCTGGGAATCAACTTCCCAAAACTCCCCAGCACTTGTCAAGGATTTATTTTCCAAGACAGAGATACATTTCAACAAATACTTCATATTCATGCATCTATTACATACATGACAAACACATATAGCACAATATCACTTATTTTAAGAACATCATTACGCAATGCATTTCATACATCATGACATTGCATACAGCTAACTCTTTACCTTTTCAGGAAAGATCAATCAATTGATAATTATCATCAACAATTTTTAAGAGGTCCAAGATTAGTTCCAGAAATAAGACAAAGCAACTATCTACACGACCAAACGAAGTAATCTTACATGGGTTCCTTCTAATTTCCAGATGCAGCTTCACACGGGTTCATCATGAAAGCAATGTTACACGGGTTCCTTCTAATTTACAGATACAGCTTCACACAGGTTCATCATGAAAGCAATCTTACACGAGTTCCTTCTAATTTCCAAATGCAGCTTCACACAGGTTCATCATGAAAGAAATATTACACGAGTTCCTTCTAATTTCCAGATGCAGCTTCACACGGGTTCATCATGAAAGCAATCTTACACAGGTTCCTTCTAATTTCGAGATGCAGCTTCACACGGGTTCATCATGAAAGAAATCTTACACGGGTTCCTTCTAATTTCCAGATGCAGCTACACACGGGTTCATCATGAAAACAATCTTACACGGGTTCCTTCTAATTTCAAGATGCAGCTTCACACGGGTTCATCATTAAAGCAATCTTACACTGGTACCTTCTAATTTCTAGAAGAAGTTTTACACTGACTCATCTTGAAGCAGCCCTACCTAGGTTCCTTCTCACACATTTCCAGAAGAAGTTTCACACGGACTTATCCCGAAGCAGCCCTACCCAGGTTCCTTCTCATTTCTAGATGCAGTTTTACCAGACTCATCATGAAGTAACCCTACCCAGGTTCCTTCTTATTTCCAGATGCAGTTTTACCTGGACTTATCATGAAGCAACCCTACCCAGGTTCCTTTTCATTTCCAGACACAGTCTTACAAGGAATCGTCCTGAAGTAACCTTACCCATGTTCCTTCTCTTAAATTCTAGATGATGTTTCACATGGATTCATCTGGAAGCAGCCCTACCCATGATTCCTTCTCATATGTATCCTAAAGCATCCCTGCATAGGCCCATCACAAATTAAAGAATGTTCAAGACCTCTGTTGGTTCAGTTTAAATCTCTCAATGGTTTATCCTGATTGTTTCCCATAGACATTTCCCCTGGTTCAGATAAATCGCCCCAAGATTTGTTCTGATTCTTTCCAGACCTCTGCTGGTTCAGTTTAAATCTCTCAATGGTTTATCTTGATTATTTCCCGTAGAAATTTTCTCTAGTTCAGATAAATCGCCCCAAGATTTGTTCTGATTCTTTCCAGACCTCTGCTGGTTCAGTTTAAATCTCTCAATGGTTTATCCTGATTCTTTCGCGTAGACATTTTCTCTGGTTCAGATAAATCGCCCCAAGATTTGTTCTGATTATTTCCAGACCTCTGCTGGTTCAGTTTAAATCTCTCAATGGTTTATCCTGATTCTTTCCCATAGACATTTTATCTGGTTCAGATAAAATTCCCCAAGATTTGTTCTGATTCTTTCCAGACCTCTGCTGGTTCAGTTTAAATCTCTTAATGGTTTATCCTGATTCTTTCCCATAGACATTTTCTCTCGTTCAGATAAATCACCCCAAGATTTGTTCTGATTCTTTATAGACCTCTGTTGGTTCAGTTTAAATCTCTCAATGGTTTATCCTGATTATTTCCCGTACACATTTTCTCTGGTTTAGATAAATCTCCTCAAGATTTGTTCTGATTCTTTCTAGACCTTTGCTGGTTCAGTTTAAATCTCTCAATGGTTTATCCTGATTCTTTCCTATAGACATTTCCTTTGGTTCAGATAAATTGCTCCAAGGTTTGTTCTGATTCTTCCCAGACCTCTACTGGTTCAGTTTAAATCTCTCAATGGTTTATCCTGATTCTTTCACGTAGACATTTCCTCTGGCTCAGATAAATCGCTCCAGGCTTTTTTCGGATTCTTTCCATGCCTCTGCTGGTTCAGTTTAAATGTCTCAATGGTTTATCCTGATTCTTTCTCGTAGACATTTTCTCTGGTTCAGGTAAATCGCTCCAAGATTTATTCTGATTCTTTCCTGACCTCTGCTGGTTCAGTTTAAATCACTCAATGGTTTATCCTGATTCTTTCTCATAGACATTTTCTCTTGTTCATATAAATCGCCCCAAGATTTATTCTGATTATTTTCAGACCTCTGCTGGTTCAGTTTAAATCTCTCAATGGTTTATCCTTATTCTTTCCCATAGACATTTCCTCTGGTTCAGATAAATCGCTCCAAGATTTGTTCTAATTCTTTCCAGACCTCTATGCGTTCAGTTTAAATATCTCAATGGTTTATCCTGATTCTTTCCTGTAGACATTTTCTCTATTTCAGATAAATCGCCCCAAGATTTGTTCTAACTCTTTCGAGACCTCTGTTGGTTCAGTTTAAATCTCTCAATGGTTTATCATGATTCTTTCCCGTAGACATTTTCTTTGGTTCAGATAAATTGCTCTAAGATTTGTTCTGATTCTTTCCAGACCTCTGATGGTTCAATTTAAATTGATTAATGGTTTATCCTGATTCCTTTCTGGTAGACATTTTCTGTGGTTCAGATAAATCGCTCCGATATTTATTCTGATTCTTTTCCAGTTAAAGTCAAACTTAGACTTAGTCTAAATTGTTGTCAACAATCATTTTTGGATGGCATCTTTAAGCCCATCTCCAATAACTCTCCATCATTTTTACAAATGGCATCTTTAAGCCCATTCTTTACATAATCAACCACCACATCATCGAGTGCAAATTTCTGGGCACTCTAGTGTTCAATCATCTTCCACCTTCAAGTCACGGATGGCAGACTCTCCAATCTAACTCTTCAGGTTTAAGACGATTGAACAGGGGTAGTTGTTGTACCCCAAAATTTCCCTCTCATTTTTCAAGGCATTTCTCACAAGGATTCTCAAGGTTTAAGCTTGCACAAGTACATTGGGATTTTCCAGTACCAAGATTAAAAGGAAACTGTCAAAAAGGGGGAAAACAGATAAAATTAATATTTTGACAAACTTGGAGAAAAACAAGTGTTTTTCGATTCAGCTCCTTCGATTGGCCTTTTGGCCTTTTTCGATGCAAGCTTGGATTGCATCCTTCGACTAGGTGTGGGCCTCTGGCATGTTGGCTTGGATTCAGAAGGAACAAAGCCTCATGTATCCTCCTTCGATTCCAAGGTAAAAGGCTCCCTTTTGGTATCCTTCGATTTTCACTTTTGGCCTCCTATATGCCTCTTTTGAATCTGGACGTTTTTGCCTCCTACATGCACCTTTCATTTTGGCATTTGTTTCCTTTGTTGCAAGCTTCGTTTGGGCATTTGACTCCCTTCATGCTTGCTTAGTTTGGGCATTTTACTCCCTTCATGCTTGCTTCGTTTGGGTACATGAATCCTTCAGTACAAGCGTTTGGTCACACCTTTCATTTGGGCATATGTTTCCTTCATGCAAGCTTTCGTTTGAACAAAGATCTTTTGCATGTTTGCATGAAGTCACAAAGCAGGGACCCCCTATGTACACTCCTTCGTTTGGCCACTTGGACCTTTGGAAGGCAAGCCTTCGACTGGACAGAACCATCTTTACAAGGTTTCGTTTATAACTGTATCCCCTTCGAATCAGCCTCTTTCGAATCCAACTCTAAGCATCCCATTCGAAGGACATGCTTGATGGTCCATTCGAAGGATTTACAAGCCCACTTTAAGGCATGTTTTTGGTGACACATCTGAGGGTCACACTTTTGTATCCTTCAAAGGATGCACAAAAGTGACTCATTTGAAAGGCACTTGTTGGAAGAAAATCAAATAGTATTGTTGGGAGAAGAGTCTGGTCGAAGAAGGGTCAAACGAAAGGTTGAAATATACAAAGATTCTTGCTTCCAAGTTCAGGCCTGGTACATTGGCCAAAACTGCTGCATAGCAGTTCTGAAACACTTCCCCATTCTTGCACCAAAATAGCATGCAAGGCACTGTCTCTCGAAAACTACAAAGAGCAGGTTACTCAATTTGTTCAAACCTTTTGTTTTCCCTCCAAAAGCTTCAAGAAGCCTTGCCTATAAATAAGAGGTTCCAACACATGTTTGGGGAGGACTTTTGGCCAGAGGAAGGAATCTTTAAATTTCTCCAAACACCAAAAAGATCTCAAGCACTTAAACACTTGTGATAATATAAACCCAAAATACAAACACTTGTCCCATTCAAACCTGAAACATCCTTACATCTTGTTACCCTTCGAACCCAGCAAGAAAAACATTTCACTTGTTTTTCTCTTTTGAATCCAGCAGTAGAGACGCTAACCTCTAGTCCCTCCCTTCAAATCCAGTAGCATTCAAGATAACCATCTAAAGGCCCAGCACACGTCCCAGCCCCAAGCAAGGTAAGTCATCCTTAACCTTGGATCCTTCGTTTCCAGCACAACATGTAAATAAAATTCCTTTTCGTTTCAAACATATACATAGCATTTGTTCCCCTTTCGTTTACACCCTTATAGTTTGTTTTTATTGCCTTTCCTTTTGGTTTTGTTCTTTGGTTTCTTAAAAATGTTTTAAGAACTAACCTGGCCCTAAGGTAGTGCCCGCATGGCCTTAGGCCATGTTGCTACTTAACATCTCAAACGAAAGAAATAGGAAACAGGAAGTAGGAAACGAAGCCTCTAGCTTCCATACTAACCTCCAAGTCAAACGAAAAAGGAAGCCAGAAGGCACAACATGTTGACTTCTAGGCCCAGAAGAAATGCACAACATGCTGACTTCCAGGCCCATACGAAAGGCACTCCCTCACTGCTTTCAACCCCCAGTCGAAGGAGGCAGAAAGGAAGATTATATCTTGCACTGGTTCTAGGCCCAGTCGAAGGGCATAAAATGCTGACCTCCAGGCCCCAATCGAAAGGCATGATTCCACTAACTCCAGACCCCAAATCGAAGGAGATCAAAGAGTGCAGAATCAAAGGATTTTCTGCCTGAATCGAAAGACCCATTTATCTTGCTTTTATTTTATTTTTGCCTTTATATTTTCATGTAATTCAATATGGTTGTAATAGTGTAGCATTTTATCTTTCTGCATTTTATTACTTTTATATGATTGCTAGTAAAATAGGGTATGTATGGCAATATAAAAACAACAAGTAGATAACCCATAATCAAAGACTAAATGCATGCAAGTCAAACACATCATTCACACATGCACCCTTAGGGTAATCTCACTTGTTGCCTCATAAAAATAGTCATGTCCCTCGAATAAGGGCGTTTTAGCAAAGACCCTCGATAAAAGATCGTAGTCCCTCGATGACCCTCAATGTTGCCTTCGGTAAATAATCTAGTCCCTAAACGACATTGCTAAAACATCTCATAGGTTGCCTTCTATGACTATACAAAACGTCCCACGCCCGTTCCTTCACATCCAACGATGGGGCTTTTTACCAAAACAATGGTAAGATAGCAACATCTAAAGGAGGAGGAAAAGAATATTTAAGACCTTTTGAGTAGGTAGGTTACTCCTAGTTGCTCGCTTGCTCACAACAAAAACATGTTATACACCAACACTTTCATTTTGAAACATTTTCAAAAGAAAAACACTTTGTACGCGTTCTTATAGAAATGAGGGCCATTACAAAGACACATTTTCAAAATCACTTTCAAAAACACATTCTACAAACACCTCTTTGAACTATTTTTAAAACAACACTTTGTACGCGTTCTTATAGAAACAAGAACCATTACAAAGATATTTTCAAAATACATTCAAAACCCACACCACAAGCACATTTTCAAACAAAAGCAAGTGATTTAGCAAGCAACTAAGAGCCCGTAGATAACTACTGATGAAAAGGGTGATAACACCTTCCCTTTTCATAACTTTCCCCCCGAACTCAAGAAATAATCTCGGAAGTTCTTTCCTGTTCTTTTCAGCCTTTCCTTATTGGATAAAAGAAAAGTCAGTGGCGACTCTTGCTAACCGCAACAATTGCGATCAAACGTAAAACACCCAAGTCAGTTCTCCCATCGCATTACACTCAGGTTTAAGAAGATTGAACAGGGGAAGCTGTTGTAACCCAAAATTATCCCTCCCATTTTTACTTAAAACATGCTCCTAGAGATCCTCAATTGCTCAAGGTTAACCAAGAATTGACCAGATAAATTCTCCTCCTAAGCAATGAACCTTTTATTAGGGTTTCAGTTTTCATCAAGATGTGTGAGCTCCAAAGGCCTCAAATGTTTTCCATGGCCCTAATATGCCTTCAAGTTTGTCCATGACAAATTTCATGCCTTCCACTACAAGTTTGCTCAGTCAATTGCTCAAATACTTGAAAATCAATTATACTAGATCAAAAGTCAATTGTGGCCCATGTACAGTCAAACTTCAAGATTTTTGGTCAACATCAATATTTTAAAGTGATGTCCATTATTTGATCAAGGGTTGATCATGATTCCTTAAAAAATGCTCCTAATCTACCAAAAGTCAAAAATTACTAAATTAGGGTTTCTATAGGAAAAGTCAACTAAACTTTGACCAGGCATAACTTTCACATACTTCATCCATTTTTCCCCAACCAAAGCTCATATTGAAGAGAATCTCATTCCCTAAAACTTATATTCATCCCTCAAGTCCAAGAAATGCACCATTTGAAATATACAATCTTAGACATTACAGGTCATTTTTGGAAAGTCAACCAAAGTCTCTTTGCCAAGACCTTTTACATCAAGATAACATCTTCAAATGAAAAATCGATAAAAATAGGGATTGAAGTAGACATCTTAGGCTTTATAAAAAGTAAAATATCATCATCATGAGATAAAAATTGAGCAAGTTATGGCTTGCCCAAGTTGGGAAAATTTGGGAAATTTCAAGAATTATGCATTGAGAAAACTTGAAGTTTTAGGTCAATGACTTAATTTCTTGGACTTCAAGCATCTTCCTAAGCCTTTAGAGGACCTCTAAAATTATTCTTGTCATGGCTTGCATTTGCTAACAATTTTATTCATATTTATTTTAATTCATTTCAAATAAATATAAAATAAAATGTATAAAATAATTAGAAGTAGGCCTTGGCATGTGGGCTGATGTTTTGGACATCTTAGAGGCCCGTGAATTTCGTGCAAGCAATGTCTAGTTTCATCCACATGCAAAAGGGACAAGAAACCACATCTTTGGCCAAATTTCAAATTTTCATTCATGGCTTTGAAAACACATTTTTAAGGTTGTTTAATCTCGTGCTACCTTGTCCCCTCCATCTCCACTATATATACAGCACACTTGCAAGTCAAACGGATGAACAAATAGCCTGAAAGAGCTTGACAAAAATTCCAAAATTTCAAACAAAGTTGTCAAAAATGAAACACGATCTGTAGGTACTCTTAATTCAAACTAGTGATCATATCTTGCTTCTGAGGTCCCCAGGGACTTGCTCCAATCATTCCCAAAGCTTGCAATGTCCCAGATCATCAAATCCTGATCTCACCGTTTGGTAAAACTTCCTTGATCTCAAACTCATAAAATACTTATATATATATATATATATATATATATATATATATATATATATATATATATATATATATATATATATATATATATATATATATATATATATATATATATATATATATATATATATATATATGTTGTTACTGATGTTTATGTGTGTTTGAACATATTACATGAGAAGCTATGGTCTGGAATCGCGCTATGCCATGGTTGACCATCATTAGGGTTTCAGGTCTGAACGCTACGATGCGTGAGAATTTAGCAATTTTAGAGGCCATAATCATGATCAGGGGTCTTTTTAAGGCAGATTGTACTGTTTATTTTTTTGTTTGATCGTATTTGCAGGGGAGCCCACCGGAGAAGACGGTGGAAACCACCGGCTCCGGTGGTTGGACTTACCGAACTCAAGTCAAAGGCTGGCGTGGCGTAACAAGATGTTTTGATTAGCTTATTCAAAATATATGGAACCCACTAAACGCGCGCGTGTTTGCTGACTCATATTTTACTTGCGTTCATATTATATTATTTTGCTTTACTTAATCTCACAAATGAGTTAACTGGCCCAGTGGTAGAGCGCATGTGTTGGAGAGTCTAAGAGCCTGGGTTCGATCCCAGGTTTTACATTTGTGTTCTTTTTCTAACAATTTCTTGCAGAATCCAGCGTGTTGCAATTCAGCGCGCCTACTGTGTGCATTCAATCTTCAGCCATCAGATGCCAATGCAAGTAGACCAAACTTCTCAAGCATGCGTCCCCATCATGGACCTACCAGAGTTATTCAGACCAGATCAGGCGCAGCTATTAGGTTCAACCATTATTGGGCCTAACATTTTCTGATTTCCACCCCCCCTATTTGCTTGCACCAGCTTGGCCCATTACTTTTTTTTCTTATTTATTTGTTTTGTTTTAATCAATTTTTTTTAATCTATTTTTTATTTAATCATAAAAAATCAACAAAACTTGGGATTAGTTTTTTTTAATTAAATAATTAATTTCTGAAATTAATTAATTAATTAACTTTAACATTTTTTTCAATTAATTAAAATAAATTAGAACTTAGGGTTTAATTTATGTTTAAATTATTTTCTCAAATAAAAATGCAAAAATATTAGGATTAGTTTTTTTTGTACTTACTTAATTAATTAGGATTAAACTAAATCTTCCTCATTTTAATTTTAAATATTCTCTTAGGATAATAAAACCAAAAAAAAAAGATTTTTTTTACTTAGCTAAATTCTTAGGATTTATTAGACGTCTTTATTTTCGCGCGTTTTATTTACCCTCGCATCTTTTATATCCATGTAACTGATTATGGGGTGTAATAGTCTAGATTTAAATTCCGGGCTTTACTTTCTTGCATCTTTTTATGTAACTGTCCCAAAGCATTGTAATAGCGTAGGATTTTTAATTCCCGCACTTTACATTCTTCTATACAATACAAATGTTAGTAACTTGGCTTGTATGGAAAGACTAATAACAAAATGTTAGCAAACCTAAATACACAAGATAAATACTTGAACTAACACAATTGCACATATACACCTCTAGGATACTCCACTTCGGTTGCCTTCGGAAAACGGTCACAATTCTCGAAATGTGAAAAGTTTTAGTGGATTTCCTCTAGTTTGAAAGATCACAAGTCCCTCGATGACCCTCTCGATGTTGCCTCGGTTAAAAGTGATCTTAGAACTTTAGGACAGTTACTAAAATTCCTTTCCAAGTTGCCTTCGTGACCGTAACGTCTCTTCGAATGACCCTTATACATCCAACGACTAGGGCTACCTACTCACTAATAGTAGGATAGCACTGTCTAAAGGATAGGAGGAAAAGGACTACATTTTCGAGTACAAGTAGATAGCTGTTAGATGCTATGCTCAAATAAAACAAACTTTTTACACTTGCACACTTCAAAAACACTTTTAAAAACATTTGCTTTGTCAACACTCTTAAGGATTGATACAAGAGTTAACGTAAAGCAAATCGCCGCACTAAGGCATTTTCAAACTACTTTTCACAACACAAAACACAAGCAATTTTCAAAATATAAGCTAGTATCTAAGAGCCCGTAGAAAACTACGGATGGGAAGAGTGCTAACACCTTCCCTTTCCATAATTTACCCCCCTTACTCAGAAAATTCTCGAAAAGGTCTTTTTCTGTTCTTTTTAGCCTTTCCTTAATTTGGATAAAAGAAAAGTTGATGGGGAATCTTAATTACCTCAACATTTGCGAACACAAATGTAAAACCAGTATTAAATAGTCGGTTCTGCCACCTTATGATAGTGTGTTACATCGTCGTGGTAAATTTAAATTGATTTGAACATGATGGAAAGTATCAGCAAGATCTTGATTTTTGTGTCGTAGGTACAGGCGTAGGTATGGACATAGACATGGACGCGGGTGTAGACATGGAAATAAGCATAGATTCTTTTCAATGTTTTATCAGGTGCTTCTATTTGTCAAATCCTCGAAATGATTTCAACAAAATATTCAAAAGAAATAATCGTAGTATTTTGCAAACAAGTTTGAAAAATAAAAACACAATTCACAAGATGTAAAAAGCAAATGTTTTATTGATATGCCTCTGAATAGGCGCGAGTACAAGATGCAATTCCTTAAAAGAGGTAATTGCAGAAATTTTTTTAAACTGTAAATGGAAATGAAAATGATAATTGCTACCGTTGTTTCCCCAATGTCCTTTTAATAGCTCCCAATATTCTTTGCTTCTAAGTTGAATGATTTGGTCTAACTCTTTCTTCGTGGTTTGTGGCTGCAGTTCTTAGATCGTAGTCTTTTTGTTCTTTATTTCTTTTGAATAAGATCCCTAATTTTTGCTTGGATCGCCCTTTCGGGTTTTCAATCCACTGGGATAATTTTTTTGTGTATGTCCCTAATTTTTTCCTGGGTCGCCCTTTCGGGTTTTCAATCCACCGGGACACTTCTTTCTGCCTAAGTCATCTATTTAAGGTTCGATCTTAGCAAGCTTTCTCATACATAGTATTTTTTGACTACGTCTGAATTTGTTGGGTGCAGTAGTTCTTCCCCATCCATTGTCGTGAGGATGAGACCACCACCGGAGAATGTCATTTTTACCACATATGGACCTTCTTAGTTGGGTGTCTATTTACCACGTGAATCGAGGCGAGGTAGCATAATCGTCTTGAGCACTAAATCCCCTTCTTTGAATATTCGAGGGCGGACTTTCTTGTCAAAGGATTTCTTTATCCGCTTCTGATACAATTGACCGTGGCACAAATTTGTCAAGTGTTTCTCTTCAATGGGGTTGAGTTGATTAAGTCGCATCTAAACCCACTCAGCTTCTTCAAGCTTTGTTTCCATTAGCACTCGAAGTTATGGAATTTCTATTTCAACTGGGAGTACTGCCTACATGCCATATACTAGAGAAAAAGGAGTTACGCCTATTGATGTCTGTACAGAGGTACGATATCCATGTAGATCCAAGGGAAGCATTTTGTGCCAATATTTGTATGTCTTCACCATTTTCTAGATAATTTTCTTGATATTTTTGTTGGCAACTTCGATGGCCCCGTTCATCTTGGGTCGATATGGTGAGGAATTATGATGCTCGATCTTGAAATCGTCACATAACTCCTTCATCATTTTGTTGTTCAGATTAGACCTGTTATCTGTTTTGATCCTGTTTGGAACCCCATATCTGCATATGAGATTTTTCTTGATGAATCGAGTGACCACTTGGCTTGTCATATTTGTATAGAATGCCGCTTCTACCCATTTGGTGAAGTAATCAATAGCAACTAGTATGAACCGGTGTTTGTTAGACGCTTTTGGTTCGATCATGCCTATCATATCAATTCCCCATATCAAGAACGGCCAATGAGAACTCATGACATTTAGAGGATTAGGTGGAACATTCATTTTATCAGTGTAAATTTGGCACTTGTGACAGTTTTTTGTGTAATGATAGCAATATGCTTCCATTGTTAACTAATAATAACCTGCTCGTAGGATTTTTCTTGCCATAGCATTCCCATTTGTATGGGTTCCAGAAGTACCTTCATGGATTTCTCTCATAAGCGTATTTGTTTCTTGTTTATCCATACACCTGAGTAGCACCATATCGTAGTTTCTTTTGTATATCACATCACCACCCAGAAAGATTTTTGAGGCTAGCCTTCGCAGAGTTCGTTTATCAATGATAGAGGCATTTTTTGGATATTCTTCTTTTTCAAGGTACCTCTTGATGTCATAGAACCAGGGCTTGTTATTTGGTCCTTCTTCAATTGTGAGGCAATGTGCAGGCTCTTCGAAATATCTGATTGTGATGCACGGCTCGTTGTTAGGCCAAGTTACCTTAAACATGGCTGACAAGGTTGCTAAGGAGTCTACCACCTGATTTTCTTCTCTTGGGATATGCCTGAAGGTAATCTCGGTGAATTTCGTAGCTAACTTTAATACATGATCCCGATATGGGATCAATTTGGGGTGTTTAGTGTCCCATTCACCTTTGACTTGGTATATGACTAACATGGAGTCTCCAAATACTTTGAGATATTTGATTCTTAGATCGATGGAAGCTTCCATACCTAGGATACAAGCTTCATATTCGGCGATATTGTTGGTACAATCAAAACATAACCTTGCAATATAAGGTTTGTGATAGTTCTTTGGAGAAGTCAAAACTGCCCCGATACCGTGCCCTAGTGCATTTGAAGCTCCGTCAAACATGAGGGTCCAACGTGACCCCGATTCAGGTCCTTCACCAGGCCCCGGTATTTCATAGTCATCTATAACCATAACATCCTCGTCTGGAAAGTCGAACTTCATTAGTTGATATTCCGGAAATGGTTGATGATCTAGGTGGTCAGCTAGTACACTATCCTTGATGGCCTTTTGAGTAACATATTGTATGTCTTACTCCGATAATAACATCTTCCATCGGGAAATCCTTCATGTAAGAGCTGTTTTTTCAAACACGTACTTTAAAGGATCCATTCTCGCTATTAACCATTTGGTGTGTGTTAGCATGTACTTCCTTAATATTTTAGTAGCCCAGGCCAATGCACAACAAGTCTTCTCGGGGGAGTGAGTACCTGGTTTCATAGTCAATGAATTTCTTGTTGAGGTAGTAGATTACATGCTCTTTTCTACTCGTTTCATCGTGTTGGCCCAACACGTATCCCGTTGATCCTTCCAGTACTGTCAGATACATGATGAGTGGTCTTCCAGGAAATGGAAGAATTAAGATCGGTGGCTATTGTAAATATATTTTTATTGTCTCAAAATCTATCTGGCAATCATCATTCCATATCACCGTCTGATCTTTTTGTAGTAATTTGAATATGGGCTCGCACGTAGCAGTTAGGTGTGATATGAACCTTGAAATATAGTTCAATCATCCCAAGAAACCATGAACCTCTTTCTCTGTCTTTGGAGCTGGAATTTCTTGTAAGTCTTTTACTTTGTCGGGGTCCACCGCAATACCATGCTGACTTACGATAAAACCCAGTAACTTTCCTGATCTGACACCAAATGTACAGTTATTTGGATTCAACCTTAGTTTTAACCTTCGCGGACAATCGAATAACTTATATAAATGTATCATGTGATCCTCCTCCATATGATATTTGCCAATCATATCATCTACATACACCTCAACTTCTTTGTGAATCATATCATGGAATAGTGTGCCATCGCCCGCTGATAGGTTTCCCCTGCATTATTTAGACCGAACGACATTACTTTGTAGAAGAAAGTGCCCCAAGGAGTCATGAAGGTAGTCTTTTTCATATCTTCTGGTGCCATTTTGATTTGATTATATCCTGAGAAGCCATCCATGAATTAGAATACCGAAGCTTGAGCTATATTGTCCACCAAAACATCTATGTGAGGTAGCGGGAAATCGTCTTTAGGACTTTATTTGTTTAGATCCTGATAATCTACACACAAACGTACTTTACCATCCTTCTTGGGTACTGACATGATGTTAGCTATCCAAGGTGGATAATCTACCACCGCCAAGAACCCTGCATCAAATTGTTTAAGAACCTCTCTCGAATTTTGTTGGACATGTATGGACGAGTTCTCCTGAGCTTCTGCCTTACTGGGGAGCAACCTTCTTTGAGAGGTAGCCTATGCACCACAATATCCGTGTCCAGTCCTGGAATATCTTTGTAAGACCAGGCGAATATATCCACGTACTCCTGCAATAACTTGACCAACCTTTCTTTGACGTTTTTTCTAATGTTGCCCCCAGCTTGATCTCTTTCGGATCTTCCTTTGTTCCAAGGTTAATGGTCTCAAAATATTCCTAGTATGGTTGTATGTTGTCAGCTTTTTGCTCTATCCTTCTCGCCAATTCTTCAAAAAGTTTAAGATCCTCATCATCTTCCTCTTCAGATTGGTTGATGGGAGCATCAAAATCACATCGGATAGCAGCAGTAACATTATCAGTGATTTTGGGCATGGATCTGCACATTTATCATGTTTTGGTGCAATTTTTTTAGTATGTGAATTTGGAAAATGCATATGAAGGGAAGTATTGACATTTTAAATATGAAGCATAAATGCAAAAAGAAAAACAAGGATCTTAATTGAATACAAAACATGTTTTTATTAAACATGAATATTGGTTGAAACAAACGTGGGACCCTTACAAACAACCCCTATGTCTCGGGCTTGACATAGGTTCTTTCAAAAATAAAGAAAATTACTTTGGAAAGAAAATCTCAGGAATCCCCACAACTGTCCAGTTCTTTAGTTCTTCACCTAGGGCGCAATCATGGATGAAATCATATGCCCTTTTGATGTTGTCTTTGTTGGATATCATAGCCACCTATCCGCCATGATCTACCCCTTTGTCAATGAAGGTTTCCTGGATTGGTGGAAACCGTGCTTTCCCTTTCAGAGAAGCCTTTGA
The DNA here is from genome assembly GCA_948472305.1 of Vicia faba. Classification (NCBI taxonomy): domain Eukaryota; kingdom Viridiplantae; phylum Streptophyta; class Magnoliopsida; order Fabales; family Fabaceae; genus Vicia; species Vicia faba. The sequence goes on from OX451738.1 coordinate 121,428,350, forward strand.
TGGTTTGTAACCCAAACCAAAGCGGTTCTTCTTCTCACATATTTCTGGGAGCTTCCCCCAACCTTTTGAGTCACCATTCTCCATTTCCATTTGTAAATCCCTCCACGAAGTTACAGTAGGTTTCTTAATCTTTTCTACTAGTAAGGTCACCATTGAAGTAACCTCCAAGAATTGAAATTGTGTGGCTATGCAATCTTTGCCAGCACTGATATACCTGTAGGACTCGATGTGACTTACAAAGATGTCCTCTTCTCCATCAATTATGACTAATCTTCCCTCAACAAAGAACTTCAGTTTTTTATGTAAGGTCGAAGTGACTGCCCCTACTGCATGGATCCAAGGTCTTCCGAGTAGACATGTATATGCTGGTTTTATATCCATGACTTGAAAGTTGATATAGAACATGTGTGGGCCGATCTTGATAGGACGGTATACTTCTCTGAATATCGTACTTTGAGAACCATCGAAAGCTTTAATTATCGTGGAACTCGGTCTTATCGCAACACCATCTAGTATTAGCTTCATTAGACTAGATTTTGGTAACATATTGAGGGCAGAGTCGGTATCGGTAAGCACCCTAGATAAGCATGTAGTACCTATCTGAATCGAGATGTGCAGCGCTTTGTTATGAACTCGACCTTGTGGAGGTAACTCACTGTCATTGAAACCTATATAGAACCTCGACGTCATATTTTCCATGACATTATCAAATTTGTTCACAGTAATCTCTTCTGTGACATGAGCGGAACATAAAACTTTCATCAGTGAATCTCGATGCGCCTTTGAATTGATGAGCATTGAGTATGAAAATTTTGTCCGAGGTTTAGTGAAGCTGATCCACCACCCTATAGTCTCTTCTCTTAATTACTTTCAAAAATCCGTCTGCCTCTTAATCATTAAAGTTTTTGTTTGGAGGTTCTTGATTTGCCTCTACTACTGCTTTTCCTTTTTCTTTTGATAACATGTCATTTTTACTCTTCACCATATCATCATTCTTCTTTGGTGGTTCAGATCCGAACACTCGACCAATGCGGGTCATGCCCCATATCCCTGCTGTATTTGAGATTACAGGTCCTTGACTTGATGATGACTCACATTCTTGTTACAAGACATTGATATATATGGTCGGATCATAACTCCATGGTACTTCTTTGTCAATTTTGTAAGGGGTATGAGATGGCCCCTTAATTACTATTGTAGTCTTTGGAATTATTGGTAACCTCAAAGTTTGTTTTATTGTGGGAGTTTTTGTTGAATCTCCCCATGGGATCACAAGAGTCTTCTTATTATGGTTCGGCCCTTGGAAAGGAATCACCAATGGTTTCTTCGTACCTCCTTCAATTGCTGCTATATATTCACCTTCAAGGTATGGTCCGAATTGGACTATCCCCAGGTCCACGAATTATTGTAATGTCTTTTCGAAAGCTTCGTTATGCTCCAAAAGGAACCCACATTCCAACAAATATTTTTTAACAAATTTATCGGAGCCTTTACTTGTATGCTTCCCCACAGTCAGTGACTACTTCGATTGTATTTATTTATAGTCCACCATGTGGAGGCATGGGGTTTAACTTGATGATCGGTTTCTCAAAAGTAATGTCCTGGGAGTCCAGCAAATCCTGAACTTTATGTTTGAAGGCCCAGCATTGATCTATAGTATGCCCCGTAGAATTGGCATGGTATTCGCATTTGGCATTGGCATTGTATTTTGGAGGAAGTGGCCCAACTGGAGGATCCAAAGGTTTTAACTCCACCAACGATGCCTTGATCAAATGTTGTAATAGTTGACTGGGTGGCATAGGGAGTGGATCCAACTTTCTTGACGGCCTTTCGGACTTGTTATGTTGTTGTCCCCGCGGGATTATTAATGGTTGTTATTCTCTTTCTTGTGAAGCCACGTCATTAACTTCTCCCTCCTTCCTTTTTGTGAAGTTAGGAATTAGTATTTTTACATTGTAAGGGGCATTTGATGACCCCCATTGAATCTTTCCATTTTTTATTTCGGTTTCAATCCTTTCGCCAATAGTTACTAGGTCAGAAAATCCCGAAGAGATGCTTCCTACCATCTTTTCATAGTATACCCCTTGCAAGGTTCCCAAGAACATGTCGACTAGTTCTTTCTCCATAAGTGGCGGTTGTACACGGGATGCCATCTCTCTCCACCTTTGAGTGTACTCCTTTAAAGACTCCTCTTTCTTCTGAGACGGGTTCTGGAGTTGCGGGTAGGTGCCATGTCCAAATTGTATTTATATTGTTTCAAGAAAGCATTAGCAAGATCTGCCTATGTATGGATGCGCACTCTTTCTAATTGCATGTACCAATCCAAAGATGCCCCGCTCAAACTGTCTTGAAAAAAGTGAATCATTAGTTTATGGTCTTGAGCATAAGCATACATCTTCCTATAATACATGCACAAATGGTTCCTTGGATAAGTGAGCCCTTCGTATCTTCCAAAGTCGGGTACTTTTAATTTTGGCGGGATTACTACGTCTTGGACAAGACCCATCTCGAGGGCATCGACATCAAAAGCATCATATCCCTCCACAATTTTTAATCTTTCCTCTAAAGCTTTATGTTGATTCAGCACTAGTGTATTCTCAGTAGAAGGAGTATTGGTCATTTTCTGAGGTGCCTGATTGATATCCTCCAGGTCGTGATCTCCATATTGTAAGTCCAAATAATTGTTAGAGTTTTTAATCGGAATTTGTAGGGTATAAGATTCCCCTGCCTTTGGTGGAGGTGGGACAAACCCTTCATTTTCTTTCCTTGTCTCATGTTGAGCCTTGACATACTTTTGTGGCCCCGTCTCTGGTCCTCTTCTCAATTGGTGATTGCTCGATGCACCAATGGTCTGTGTTATTTCCTTAAGGGCTACCCAAGGAATTTGTTCTTTCCTATCAATAATGTTCTTCAAGGCTATAAGAACATGACTCATATCCCTTCTCATTGAGTCAACGTTGCTTTTGACTTGTTCTAAATCCACTTTGAAAGTTTCTTGCTTTTCTTCAATTTGTTCCATTGCTCTTAGTTGGTGAGCTCTTGTTTGATATGGTGGCCGGGGAGGTGGTGGTTTTCTTCTATCAATGGTTCAACTGGAGAAGATTTCGAAAAAGAGTTTTTGAGTTATGAGCTTATGAGAGGTACATGTTTTATGAATGTATGAATATGCATGAACAATGCTAAGATTTACGTTTTGAATGTCTTATTCACTTAGGCATGTATGTATATATATATATATATATATATATATATATATATATATATATATATATATATATATATATTCTTTTTACATTACTCTTTTTTTAGGTTCTGCTTTTTCATTGGTGAGTATCTGGAAAACGAATACGCAAACAAAATAAGAAACACAATGCTTTTATTGAAGGTAATTATTGTCTCTAAAAGAGAACATAATTCAGATATTGAAATATATTACAATTCTAAAACAATAAACTTGCTGAAAGAAAATAATCAAAGGGAAACAGTCTTTTAAGCATGCTTGCGGATGTCTGCTCTAAAACAGTCGACCGTTGTTCTGCAAAGCTTGAGGAAGTCGTCGACATCTTTTGGTAGAGGGACCATCACACTTTCCGCGTCTCTCAAACTTCTTTGGATGTCTTCAATGAGATTGTGGGTTAAGAAGGCGAGCCTCTCATGCTTGTCCTTGTAGTATCGGTACTCTTGGTAGAGGTTGGGAATTATCTTGTGGTTATCTCTTCCTGCTTGGGCGATCTTTGTGTACTGCTTCTCACAATACATCTTTTCAGCCCTTATCTCCGTATAAAGTCTCAATTATATTAGGAAGTCTTTTTGGAGGCCTCCTAGCTCAAGGCATACCTGCTTGTACTCTTCAATTTTCTGGGTAAGAAGTCTTTCTGCCCTCATCTTCGCAAGATGTTCCCTTACCTCTGATTCTTGGCTATCCTGAAGTTTGGTGGTAAGATACTTAATTTTCTCTTCTTGATCTAAAGAGGCTTGTGCCAAGCTTTGGATTTGGGCCCTTAGATCTTCCTCTAGTACCTTCTTTTCTTGCACGACCTTTTCATACCATCTAGTTAACCTTCCAATTTCACTAACAGCGTCTTCCAACCTTTGGTTGTGGGAATCCAAATTAAAAGTAGCACCCAGCAACCCTTCAGTCGAATGTTTCCTTTTTAGACTCTCCTTTTCAAATTCCTCACGATCTCTTTGAATTTGTTGGTCTTTTCATTCAAGTATACGTTGCATTTGTCTTTTTTCTTTGGTTAAATTGAGGAGGTTGAGCTCTAGTTATTCTTTTTCCTTCTGAGCTTATTTCAAGGCTTTCTTCATATCTTTTATTTCTTCCAAAGACATAGGTGGAGATACTGGGACCTCTAGCTTGTATTCAGGTTCTATGTCAAAAGGAAGCTTAATAATTTGTACCCTGTCCAGAACCCATTGAGTGTAAGGCTCTTTTACCACCACATTCTTCTTTACAGATTTTCTTTTGTTAACCCTACTCCAGGCCCAGATAATTTTGTTTAGTAACTCTCAGTCGTTTTTTCCCATGTCATGAACGATCAATTATTAAAGTTGTTCGTCTGAAGGGTTGTCTTCCAAGGGATACCCTAGTTGTCTTAGGGCCAGGGTAGCGTTGTAATTAATGCAACCTTGTGATCCAATCAATGGAACATTAGGAAAGTCCTTGCATTGTAAACAATATCACCAATGTCTAGCTTCCTTGCATACCATAACACAGAACTAGCAGTAAGTGACCTTAATTTCCGAGGCCACTCATACCTCGTCAGATTCGGGATCATGTAATCTTTCTTGTAAAGGTGAGTCATAACTCAGGAATACAACAACAGAATATAGCAATTTAGAGTACCTTTTCTTTTTTCATACCGTGTGTGAATTGTGTAATAGATGTCAGCAAGCAGAGCAGGAGTTGGATCTGTATTGAAAGTTTTTGTACTCCAGAACACACTGATGGTTGCAGGGTCAATGTAGTCTACAGTTCGTGGAAACAAGATAACACCAAATACAAGCAGTCCTAGACAATCGATACAATACTTCCATTCCTTGTTATTAGCCAGATCAAGAGCCTTAGTTTCTAAGTAACATCTCTTAATCCCTCGTATGTATCCCTCTTTCTTTTAATTAAGAGAAAATTCAGGATAAGGGATTTTTAAGCCTTTTGCCTGGATTTTAATGTCGATGGTTTGTCTGATACCCACATAAGCCTTCTCGTTAGAAAAATACAACCTTCTCTTGAAAGGTGAAACATCTTAGCGAGGTTCGTAATATTGAATTAGAGAGGAAGCAACATCCAATTGTACTTCTACTTTAGTCAAGTCCAAAATATCCCCATATCGACAAGTGAATGTTTTTAGAGCCCTTTCAGATAATCTTTCTTTTACAGCCTTGATTTTTGTTACATCTAGTTTGATAGCATTGATGTGGACGAGTTGTTTCCCTTTGGTATTCATTTTCAGGTACTCACCAAAACCTTTGATTTTTATATAATTTTTTTACCATATGAATAAGACAAACAAAAGAAAACAGAGAATAATGAATATATAAAATATAAAGATGTATGAATGCATGTATGTAGGGCTAAATGACAGGATTTGATGGATATTACCCTTAGAAGATAGGTTCTTAGCTTGGGTTTATGGATATTCTACCCTCCCTGTAAGGTGGCTTCCTTAAGGGTGTCATGAATAACACTAGAGGGAAAGGCACAAGGGCCCCCCTTAAGTGGAGTCTCTTTGTAGACTGAAACTTTCGTCTCTAGGTCATGAAAAGTCTCATCATGAGATTTGGTTAAGGGTTGTACAAAGTCCCATTTCGTAGTTCGCGGTTGGTTTGTATTTTTTATGGGTTGAAAATTACATTTGAATTTCCCGTATACTCAGTCTAGGTGTACGAATAGCGGAGATATTTAGACTGAGTACGCAGTCGATTCAAATATATTTGTGACCCTTTTTGAAGAATAATTGTAGGATTAATTTGATTTAGAAAAATAATTTGCCATTGGTTAAGTGTTTTTTAGTATATTAATTATAAAAAAAATATCTTATTTAAAATGCATGATTAAAAGATAATTTAATGCAAATAATATTTTTTATGGGTTAGAAAATAATATATTTGGTTTTATGATAATAATAATAATATAATAGTATTAAATATATTAAATATATTAAAATAAAAAATATCAAAATAATATTATAATTAATAAAAATATAAGAAAATATAAATATAAAAATAAAATTATAAAAATAATAAAATAAATAAATTTAAAAAAACGCAGGGGGTGTAAATATATTGAAGTAGTAAAAAAAGAGGGTGTTAATAGCATGGGCCAAAATCCTGATATTGGATTTGGCAGTAGTGGAGGGGGCGTCAACTTTAGTTACGCAATAAAATGGGGAGTGTAAAGAGCCAGGGCCCAAGTTTAGATTTTGGACTTGGCCCATTTTGTCATGGGGGTGTGAAAACACACGTATGAGTAAAACACAGATGCGGGGAGGGGGTGAGGTTATCTATGGGCCAGGCCAAGGGTTAAGTGGGACGGATTTGTTCAACCTAGGTGTGGCAGAGTGTATTGGGTTATCATGTGTACGCATTTTGGGAGCGTCTGATGCGAATCGTTCAGACGTGATTGTGAGAGCATGGTAACGGTGGTAGACTTACGCACATGGGATAACTGAACTTAATATATTTCTGTTTTGTATGTTACTCACTCAATTTCTCTCGTCTCTCTCTCTCTCTCTCCGTGTTTAACCTACTTCTTCTTCTTCTTTAACAACAATAATCCCTAGTTCAACCAACCCCTCCCGAATCACCATCGTTCAGCCCTGAACCCTCAATCAAAACCCCAACTCAAACCCCTCTTCTCCTTCTTAGATCCCATTACAAACCCCTAAAATCACCAAATTAATATAACAACAAAGCTAAAGGTTTACCTTATCGCGATGAATCTCGGTATTCTTTCTGATTTTTCTTGGTCCGGTCTGGTTCCTAATCTCCTTCCTTGTGTTTGACAGGTATGGAGGATGGTGATGGCGGCGGAGGTACGATAGCACAATGAATAAACAAGGGCTTGGCTCCTTCTTCTTTTTCACTCTGTATACTTTATTTTCTGATTTTCTATAATAATTTTCTTCCCTTTCTCTCCGTCCCTTTTCTGTTTTAGCTGCTAGGTCTTATAGTAGATTAATTATTTAGGAAACAAACAAAATTGTCTGTAAATTGAATTAGGTTTCATTATTGTTTTAGCATATTAGGGAATTGTTTTGATTTCATTGTAATGGCTTTAATTTGTTTCTGCTTTTGTAGGGATTTGTTTCTGTATTTTGTTATGTTTTTGGACAATCAGTGTGAAAAATTACTTTCGTTTTGTTATTAACTCTGTTTCAGTATTTGATTTTGTATTGATGAAGATTTGGTTAGTTTCTGCCGAGCTTGATTTTGTGTGTGATTCTATTTCTGTTTTGTGATTCAAACAGTACTCGTTGGTGAAGTTACTCGTTCTTGTTGTTTGACTAAACTGAACCGATTGGTGTATTAAGTATTGAAATAAAAATCATATTCTTAAGATAGACTCTCTAAGATTTCCAAAACATATTCATTTGCTTGATTCCGACTCTGTTTTATATTTTAAATAATGATTCAAATGTGATTTGTTGTCATGTTATTATTAAGGTGAAATAATCATGAATCAATTGAGTTGTTCTATAACATTGAATGCTAATCATACTGACTATGCTATTGCGTGATTGTGAATATGAAATTGTTGAGTTGTTGTTGTTGGTGTTGTTTATTGATTGTTATAATATTGATTAATGATCGGGTATGGTGATTAATGTTATGTGTAACAGTGATATATGCATGATGATGATTTGGTGAATCTTTTGGTGAGAATGCATGTTGTTGAGTGTCATGCATCATGGTGTACGAACTTCGGTCTAGTTTTGGTGAGCCTTGATCCTATATTGGGGTTCGAGTGTGATTAGCTAATTCCTTTGTGGGGTTAGTGAAGCGTTGCTATATGGTGATTAGCGGTGATTTTTGGTGTGTTCTGTTTCCAAGAGAGAATCTGATCCTATGGTGGGGATCGAGGAGCGAGATTAACTTGAGTGTTCATAAATGGTACCATATGCATAATGAATCAGTCATTGAGCCCATTGTATACATACTTACATATGTGGTTGATTATTCATGATGTTGTTGATTTATGGAGAATGTGTGCATATTGTTGTGAATGGTGTGAGAACATGTTGTTGTTGATTGTGTAATGCATGTGTAGTTGTTGTATGTTTATCTACCTTATCATTATTTACATAATTTAGATTGAATGTTATTTGTCACCCCTTTTTCTCTAATTTTGTATGCCATAGACATCTTGCAGATACTCAAGAGTAGAGTTCATGTTGTAAGTGGAAGTTAGCTCCCGGAGTTGCTTCGTTTAGTTTTATTGTTGTTTAGAAGTTTTGCTCTGATCTTGTAACATCAGAATTGGGAACGTTGTTTATTACTGTTTTTTGGAGTTTAATTACTTATTTCAGTTTATGATAAAGATGTTGAGAGTTGAGTATGTTAACTTTTTATTTTGAAAAGATTTATATCATTTTAAGTTTGAGACAATGCCTAAGTGTGATGTTTTATTTATTTGAAATAAAATCGATATTTCCGCAATGATACCCTAAATGAAGGTGAGCGTTTAATGAAAGGTGTTGTACGATGTTATTATTTCCACGACATGTTTATTAAATGTTTTTATTGTTAAAGGATTGTCGTTGGTGACACCTTAATTTGTTGTATAATGCTTTATAAATAAGTTACGGAGTTTAGGGTGTTACACTAGAGGCTTGCTTCAATACATATAGTGCCTTCTTAAGCTTGAAAACAATATTTGGAAAAGTTTGGTTGATAAAACCTAGAGGATGATCAACAAATACCTCCTCTGCCTCCTCTTGGATGTAACAATTTAGAAAAAGAAATTTTATATCCATTTGAAATTCATGATGATGGAAGAGAAAGGTAATAACATCCTTATGGCTTCTAATATAGCTACAAGAACATATGGTTCATCAAAATTTATTCCTTCATATTGATTGTATCCATTCACAACAAGTTTAGATTTAATTCTTAAAACATTTCCATCTCAATCCAGCTTGTTGTGAAATACCTATTGTTGTACCCTAAAATTTGCACTCCCATATTTCTCAATGCATGTCAAGTAAGGTCCTCAAATTGCTCAAGGAAGCCAAAGGGTTGACCAGACACACTCCCCCCTAAGGCTGTCTATCCCAAATTATGGTTTCAGTTTGCATCAAGATGTCTGAGTTCAAAGGATCCCAAATTCTCACCATTGTCCTAATATGTTCTCAAGATCATCCATGTCAAGTTTCAAGCCTTGCAGAGGAAATTTGCTCAGTCAATTGCTCAAAGGCCTGAAAATCGACTATGCTAGGGCAAAAGTCAACTGTGGCCCACATACAGTCAAACTCCAAGATTTTTGGTCAACATCCTCATTGTGAAGTATTATTCATCCTTTGATCAAGGGTTGATCATTATTCCTCAAGTATTTCTCACAATTCATCAAAACCCAAAAGTTGCTAAATTAGGGTTTTGTAGGAAAAGTCAACTCAACTTTGACCAAGCATAACTTTCTCATACTTTATCAAAAATGATCCATCCAAAGCTCAGTTTTAAGAGGATGTAATTCCCTACAATTCATCTTCATCTCCCAAGTTCAAAATATGCACTCACAAAAATATATAAATTTGGACATTATAGGTCATTTTGGAAAGTCAACAAAAACACCTTTTGGGTCAGAGCTTCATACATGAACATGGAAGACCCAATTGAGATGCGACCAAAAGGGTTTCTTAGAAGACCTCTTAAGCTTTCTAAAAAGTCCAAGAACACCTCTCTAGGGTCAAAATTAGAGAGTTATGCATTGGCAAAGTTGACCCTTTTTGCACAATTGCCAAAAGTCAAAAGTGCCCAAAATTGCAATTTTTGTCAAATGGGCCCAACTTTTTATGCTTGCATTGAGTTTGTAATGTGACCAAAAACCCATGATCTCTTCCACTTGTCATTACTTTATTTTTGTTATTTATTTTGATTTTATTTCATTTAAATCAAATAAAATCAAAATAAAATCATGAAAATATCAAAAACTAATCAAAGCTTGAGATTTTGTGCATGTTTAGGCCTATTATACAGCTGGAGATGGAATCAAATCGTGCAAGGATCATTTGAACACAAATATTGCATTTTGCTTGATTTGGAAAGATTGGCACAAAGGATCAAATCATGAATCAATGATCTTAATTAGAAAAGATTTGATACAAGTTTGCAAACCTAGTTCATTCTAGGGTACATAAGGAACATGTTCAGATCAAAAACAAGGGAATTGGAAGCGTGTAAAAGAGAGAGAAAGTTTCAAAAAATTGGGGAAAAGTGGAAAACTGATTTCCACATTCCAGATCAATTCAAAGCATTCTAGTGATCCCAATCGTTTGTTGGACATCCTAGGATCCTATTTCAATCACTAGCAAGCTTCTCCATGCCTTGAAACGCACTGTAAGAGTCACACGATTTCCATACTTTCTTGAATTCGAATATCATAATTTTGGCACATTTAGCATGATTCATTGATATATTATGAAACCTTATGATGTTTGCAAGCTAATGATCATATTTAATTGTGTTTTCATTGACTATACAGCAAGTTGCCATAGTTAGGGTTCTTGCTTCGTATTTAGGGTTTTCTTATACAGGGACAATTGGCCATGGATAGTGGTACCATGATGCTCGTGAGGTTGCAACGAGTTGATTGGTACCACTGATATTGATTTATCATGCAGGGACAAGATTTTGGAGAAGCACAGAGTTTTACCTACGCCCTTTGTCCGTAGGTAAAAGTTCTTGTCTAAAACGATAGAAGCCATGAGGACGATGATGGCGTGGCAGGTGGTGAATGGGCCATTTGAATTTCGTGCATTTTTTAATTCAACCATTTGTTTTATCATATTATATTTCTTTGTTATTATTCATACAAGTAACCAAGCCATCTCAGCTGGCCAGCGCGTAGTGGGAAGATGTCTAAGGGCCTGGGTTCGATCCCCAGGTCCCCATATTTGCCTTATGTTGTTTTTCTTTGCATAATCAGGCATGCTGGTACCCCATGAGTCCACCATACACCATCAATATCCATCCAATAGATCTTCAACAAGGCAGATCCAATGCCTTACCCCTGAGAGTCCACCATGGGCATCAGTCAAGCGTGCACACAAGATTGAAAAAGTCAAAGCAGGCCAGGTGTTATTGGGCTCACAATTGCAAGTCTCACCCCCCTTCTTGCTAGAAACAACCAGGCCCGTTCTTATTTCTTTTCTAATTTGTTTTATTTAATTTGATTTGTTTAAATTATTTTCTAACACAAATTAATTTGTTTTTTCTTTTTTTTTCACAAAAAAATCATAAAATCAAATTTTCACAAATTTAGAATTAGGTTTTTATTTGACCAAATTTAATTTAATGTTAGTCTAATTTAATTTAGGATTAATTCTAACTTTTTTCATAAATTTAAATCAATTAGAAAAATTAGGGTTTGTTCTTGATTTAATTTTTATTTCTTTTCAATAAAACAAAAATTCAAAAATAGGTCGATTTAATTATTTTTCTTAATTAAAATCAACTAGTAATTAGGTTTTTTTTTATTTTATTCAATTAAAACTTTACTTTTCTCAAAATAATCAAAAACCACAAAATGTTTTTTCTCTTTAAGTTTCAATTAGGTTTAGATGGGGTCAAAACCCTAATTCCTTTTCATTTAATTCATCGCGCGCGTTTTATTATTTTTGCAAATACTAATGTAACTGCTTACAGTATGTAATAGTTTAATCTAGGTCTTTTCTTTTATTTATCATTTTACAGGTTTTTTGGCTATGTAATCAATCCCTCCCCCAAAGCCTTGTAATAGCGTAGTTTTTATTTCCCGCATTTTAATTCTCGCAAATATTAACTGTTAGATGTATGTTAATAGGATTGTATGACAAGATTGCATGATAATTTAAAATGGCTAGAAAACCCTAATGTGCAAAGATAATAACTGAAATCAAATCACTCGCACATGCGCACTCCTAGGGTATACTCTCAATTTGGTTGCCTTCGGTAAACGGTCATTAAGTATAGGGTGTCTTAGTGGTTGCCCTCCTGTCCAACAAAGATCAAAAGTCTCGTTCGGAAATGTTGCCTCGGAATGGTTGCCTCGGAAATGTCGCCTCGAATATGATCTTAAGACTCTAGGGTTATTACTAAGACATCCTAACATTGCTTTAGTGATCGTACGTCCCTTACGAATTGACCCTTACAAATCCAACGGCGGTGCTACCTATTTCTCAATAGTAGGATGGCATTGTCTAAAGGAAACAAGAACAGAAACAATCTTTTTTCGAGTAGGTAGATGCTAGTAGGTACTTGCTCAAAACAAATCAAACTTTTCACATTTACACTTTTTCAAACTAAAGTTTTCAAAAACAACTTCGTAACAATCTTGAAGACAGAAGCAAGGGTTAAAACGAAGTAAAACAAAAACTTTTCAAAACAAACACACACAAAGCAATTTTAAAATATGAGCAAGTACCTAAGAGCCCGTGGAAAACCACTGATAGAAAGGGTGCTAACACCTTCCCTTTCTATAATCTACCCCCCGTACTCAAAATCTCGAAAAAGGAATATTTCTGTGCTTTTGTCCTTTCCAATTGGATGAAATAAAAGTCGGTGGCGAATCTTGCTTACCGCGACATTTTGCAAACACAAACGCAAAACGCAAACCAGCATTTTCAAAATAGTCGGTTCTGCCACCGTATCACAGAACTTGCGACTCTGCTGGGGACTTAAATAAGTGGGGTATACCTTAGGATTTAGTTCATCATATTTGCTTCTCTTGTTTGTTTTGGTTGCTTTACTTTTAAGGGTTTTGTATTGGGAGTTACTATAGATCCTAACCCGGATCTGGGGACACCTTTTAGGTAAGTAGCAATAAACTGTGAGGGAACTATACAGCATAGACCGATACGGTTGAAGCAGTAGCTACGTTGATGTGGCACATTGGTTGGTACCGGTATCCCTTGTGGAGAAATGAGGAGAATACGGGGCCGATATGTGTGTCGTTAAGCATCAACTGACCTTAGAACCTTTAATCGACCAACTTGGCCAGTAGGAAGTAGTGAGATAGTCGGCCTCGGTGTAAAGTTGAGAACTGGTTGATACTCGATACTACACTCATTGAGACCATACTCTCGAGATAGTTCCGGCCGCAAGAAAAGATTGCGTGAGCTGAAACCATGACCGATGGAGGATGGTCAGTGATATTGAGAACCTCTAGAACCCAGTTACTTTTGCTAGGACAGGTTGAAACCAACTGAACTTCAAGAGGGTAATACCTTTGACCCCATGCAAGCCTTAAACTTAAGGGCTTTTGTGTGACTTGTTTTCCTTTGCCATGCCTATTATCTGCTATACATATTGTTTGTTTTCATCATGACATCATGCATCATAACATGGCATGCATACTTCATTATACTAACCAATTCAAAGACCGGGGGGATTTATCTTTGTTCTGTTTTGCAGATTATGGCTTTCGTGCGCAGAAACACCATCCGAGTTAACTTTGTGCAGATACCTGCTCAACTCAAAGAGTTAGCCTCAAGAGTTTCTGAGACTTCTTCGTTCATTAGGAGACATGGTCAACTTCTTATCCCGGTTACCTCAAAGTTTGATGAGCAGATGATGAGTGTGTTTTTCCAGTTCTTCGATCCGGTGCATCATTGCTTCACCTTCCCAGATTATCAGTTGGTTCCCACTTTGGAAGAGTTTTCTCACTTATTGGGCATATCCATCCTTGAGCAGATACCCTTCATAGGTATGGAAGAGACTCCTAGACCAGAAGACATTGCTTCAGCTCTACATCTAAAACAGGCTGATGTAGTATCCAATTGGGAGATGCGAAGCGGGGTTGAAGTTTTATTAGCCAAGTTTCTGATAGATCAAGCTCAGCTATTCTGGGATAGTTTGGATTTTCAGGCTTTCGAAGATATCTTGGCTCTCCTTATCTACGGTTTGGTTCTCTTCCCAAATATGGACTCCTTCGTGGATGTGAATGCGGTTAAGATCTTCTTATCCTGCAATCATGTGCCTACTCTACTGGGTGATATCTTGCATGCCCTCTACACTCGTACTGTGCGAAGAAGAGGGACTCTCATGTGATGCATGCCGCTGCTGTCGAGGTGGTTTATTTCGCACCTCCCTAAGTCTGTGTTGAAGAATGAAGAAGGTTTGGGATGGTCTTACAGGATAATGTCACTTGCCCATACAGACATTCTTTGGAGCTCCCGGGTTATGGAAAGCACTGTTGTCATTGATCATTGTGGGGGATACCCTAATGCCCCACTGCTTGAAATCAGAGGGGGAATAACCTATAATCCTTGTCTAGCTTTGTGATAGTTTGGTCGTGCTCGGAGAGACGGTCCCCATGAGTTACTTCTTACAGATATTCTATTTGACTACAAGGAGGACGTTGACGAGCGCCGCCAGAGGTTTATACGAGCTTGGGGCATGGTGAACAGATCTGACCCCCAAGAGCTAGGACCAAGGACTTCCCTCCCTATGCAGCCTTATCTCCAGTGGGTCCGAGCTCGTGCCCAGAAGCTTGGGATGCCTTATGAAGCCGTGTTGCCGGTGATTATGGAGCCCATCAATGAAGAGGGCATTCCTTACACAGTTCTTTATCCTTACATTCCCACTGAGCTTGGGGCATTACAGAGATCCTGGATTCAATTGAAAGAGGAGAGGGATACTTACCGGGAGAAGTATCATGAGCAAGAAAGGAAGATTTTGAAGCTCACTAGGAAGATCGAGGAAGAAAGAAAGATCAATGACTATGTCAGTACCAAGGGGAAGCGTCCATGGGATTTATGGTTTCGCTTTTTCTAGTTTAGATTTGTTTTCCATTTACTTCTTTGTAAACGCCTCAAAGGCATTGTTGAACCTTTTTTACAAGTTAATCTAATAAAGTGTTTATTTTTGGTTTGCAAATTTAAATCTCCCAAAGTCTTTGAAATCATTACATACGCGTCCCATTATCATGCACACCATTACAGGTACCATTACAGGTTTCTCATCTTCTTCGCTGTTTATTTCAGCACGAAATGTCTTCTGATCAAGCCATCAAAGATCTTCAGACACAAAACGCCCAATTCCAAGAGATGTTCTTAAGCTTGGCTAAAGGGAAAGAGAATCTAAAAGCTCTCATTCTGAAAGAGAAGAAGAAGAAGAAGAAGAAGAAGTTCGTTCTTCTGAATATGGGCAAAAGGTTTGGGGATAGGTTGAAACAGTAAGCTGATCTGACCTCTTCACCCAAGGAAGGGGAGAACCAAGAAGAAGAAAAAGGCCTCAGTCCTGCCATCTCTGAGGATGATACAGATTATGATGAGGAGCAATATCCTCCTGTCGAGGATAGGTACAAGCAGTTAGAAGACCGTCTGAGTGCAATGGTGATTCAGAAGATCCCTGGTTTGGATTTTGGAGAGTTGGGACTGGTATCTGGAGTGGTGGTCCCTCATAAGTTCAAAGCTCCTATTTTTGCCAAGTAAGATGGAGTATCCTATCCAAAACTCCATCTCCGCTCGTACGTCAGAAAAATCCAACCCCACACTGCTTATAGAAATTTGTGGGTGCATTTCTTTCAAGATAGTTTGTCAGGGACTCAGCTTTAATGGTTTTATCAATTGGAAGGAGCCAATATCCAAAACTGGGAAGACCTTGCTGTTGCTTTTTACCGGCAGTATCAATATAACACCGACCTTGCTCCCACTCGTACTCAGCTTCAGGGTATGTCTATGGGTGCAAGTGAAGGTTTTAAGGACTATGCTCAATAGTGGAGAGATTTGGCTGGAAGAGTCCAACCCCCTTTGTTTGATAGGGAATTGGTTGACATGTTTCTAAGGACGCTATCTGGTCCGTTTTTCAATCATCTGATCGGCAGTTCATCATCTGGGTTTACTGAGTTGATTTTGACTGGAGAGAGAGTATAAGCTGGTATCCGAAGTGGTAAGATACAGAAGGATACTTCATCAAGTGCAGTAAAGAAGCCTTTCACCAGTAAGAAAGAAGCTAGTGCAGTCTACGGCCCGAGAGGCCAAAGCAGACCTGAACACCGTCAAGCAGTAAATGCGGTAGTGATATCAAGACCCACAGTTGCTCCACAACGCAACAATCAACAAAGGGTGGAAAGACCACAGAGGCAGTACACTCGGCTCAATATGACCTTGTCTCAAATTCTACCCCAATTATTGAAGACCAATCTGATAACTCTGAGGGAAGCCCCGAAGAACCCCAACACCACTTCTCCTCAATATAACCCAAATGCACGTTGCGCCTATCACTCTGAAGGCCCAAGTCATGATAAAAACAATTGTTGGGCCTTGAAAAACAAAGTGCAAGACTTGACTGAAGCCAAAGATATTGAGTTTGACGCTCCGGAGAAGCCCAACGTCATAACCGCTCTTATGCCCAAACATGGTCATGGATTGAATGTTGTGGACGATGATTTATTTGTAACCTCAGTGGAAGAAATTTCTACTCCTTTGATTACAGTTAAGAAGAATCTGTTGTTGGTCGGTTTATTTTCGGGTTGTGGCGAAGGTTGCCACATGTGTTCAGTTCTGCCTACTGGTTGCCACTTATTGAAATCACGTGTTCAACGCCTGATGGATAACAAAGAGATCCTGTTCGAAAAGACTATGATTCTGTTGGTTCCAATTAAAGATGTTGCCATCATAACCATTTCCACCAATCCTTCCAAGGTTTCCTCGAGAAAACCTGTTAGGATTACACCTGTCCCAAGAATTGCTCTGTTAATAATTATTGTTCCTGGTCCTATCCCATACACTTCGGACAAGGCTGTCCCTTGGCACTATGGGTCCGATGTGTATTACCATGGAGTTAAGCAAGACTTAGAGAGTGAAGAAGCTGATGCTGATGTCGTCAATATTGTCGAGGCCAGCAAGGTCACCAGAAGTGGAAGACTCTTTTCTCCTGAGATTTCCCCTCCAACTGTCCATAAACCTATTGTCATTCCATCTGCTAGTACATCAGATACTACCCCAGTTCCTATTCCAGTTATCACCCCTGTCACTGAGCCATCTAAAACTCGGGGCAAAGAAATCATAGGTGAGCCTTCCCGGACGGAGGCACCTAAGAAGATCATTGTAGAAACCTCTAAGCAAGAGATAGAGGAAATTCTGAAGATTATCAAGAAGAGCAACTACAACGTAGTCGAGCAGCTGGGGCAGACCCCGTCAAAAATCTCCATGTTGCCCTTGTTGTTGTGTTCTGAAGCCCATGCAAAGGCTTTAATTGTATTCCTCAAAACTGTGCATGTGCCACAGGAGACTGCAGCCGATCAATTCAAAGACTGCGTAGCTAGTTTGAATGCCGACAATGGGTTGGGTTTCTCAGACGTAGATCTGACTGCTAAAGGAATAAATCACAATGATGCTCTGCACGTCTCGATCGAGTGCAGGGGCACTACTATGGCCCATGTGCTGGTGGATATCGGGTCCTCATTGAATGTTTTGCCAAAGAAAGCATTAGACCGTCTGGACTTTGAAGGTTTGTTTCTAAAGCCGAGCAATATTATGGTCAGGGCTTTCGACGGGTCAAAAAGGATGGTGCACGGGGAGGTGGACATCCCTGTTAAAGTTGGCTCTCAGACTTTTTCATCCACTTTCTACGTGATGGATATTAGACCATCATATTCTTGCTTGTTGGGTCGCCCTTGGATTCATAAGGCTGGGGCAGTAACTTCCACGCTCTATCAAATGTTGAAATATCCGGTAAAGGGGAAGATTGTCACGGTACAAGGTGAGGAGGATTACATGGTGAGTCATCTCAATTCCTTTAGCTATGTGGATATGGATGGGGAGTTCATCGAAACCCCTTGTCAGAACTTTGAAGAGGTCCCCCAGACTTTGGCATCAACTGAAGTTGCTACTGACAAACCTCCAATGAAGATGGCTTCCCTCAAGGATGCCAGGGCTGTAATTGAAAAAGGTGGGTGTGCAAATTGGGGTCAGCTCCCTGGTTTCACACACAAAACTGACAAATTTGGTCTGGGCTTTACTACAGGGGCTCAAAGGGCTGTTAGGCGCGCGCGGATTGGAAGACCTCCTCTGCACATCAGTAATCAGGGAGTGAATGCAATTGAGGACAATGAAGAAGATTCAGATATCGACAGTTGGATCTAACCTATAACCAATGGTGGATTGAACAACTGGACGGTGAAGGACATCATACATGTTTCTTTTATTCCACAGTAATTGACTTTTGTTTTGAGATTTGTAATAAAACAGTTTGAAACTTTACGGCCCGAGGCACCTTGGCTTTGCTTGTGAGGGTTTATTATCTGTCATTTCATATATCATCAATAAAACATTGAACGTTTCTTGCATTACAAATTTTGAGCTCCTTGTTTTTCTTTTTCTGTCTCTCGCTTTATCAAAAACAGCTATTGTCTTACACACACTCACGTATCATAATGCAAATCCATATCCACTCTGGATCCCATTGATAACGACTCTGCTACTACCAGTTATGACTTCGAAAATCCGATCAACCAAGCCGAGGATGAAGGCGGGGATGATTGTGAGGTGTCTGGGGAACTTGCTAGACTGTTACTACAGGAAGAAAGGGCCATACAGCCTCATGAAGAGCCAGTTGAATCAGTGAATTTGGGTACCGAGGAAGACAGGAAATAGGTCAAGATAGGTGCGAATCTGGAGCCTAGTGTCAAGCGGCGGTTGATACAAATGCTACACGACTATGTTGAGATCTTTTCATGGTACTACGAAGACATGCCTGGTTTGGACACTGACATTGTGGTACACCGCTTGCCAACTAAAGAAGACTGCCCTCCAGTAAAACAGAAGGTTCACCGTATGCGCCCTGAGATGTCTGAGAAAATC
Source organism: Vicia faba (assembly GCA_948472305.1). Classification (NCBI taxonomy): domain Eukaryota; kingdom Viridiplantae; phylum Streptophyta; class Magnoliopsida; order Fabales; family Fabaceae; genus Vicia; species Vicia faba. The sequence goes on from OX451738.1 coordinate 121,447,354, forward strand.
AAAGCTGAGGTCATGAAACAGTTTGACGCCATATTTTTAGCAGTCACTCCTTATCCGCAGTGGGTTGCCAACGTGGTTTCGGTGCCTAAGAAGGATGGTAAGGTACGGATGTGTGTGTACTATAGAGATCTGAATAGGGCGAGCCCCAAGGATGACTTCCCACTTCCTTACATCGATGTTCTGGTCGACAACACCGTGCAGCATAAGATTTTCTCCTTTATGGATGGTTTTTCTGGTTACAATCGGATCAAGATGGCTCTCGAGGACAGGAGAAGACAACCTTCATTACGCAGTGGGGCACCTTCTGTTACAAGGTAATGCCTTTCGGGTTGAAGAATGTTAGGGCAACGTATCAGCGTGCCATGGTCGCTTTGTTCCACGACATGATTCACCATGAGATTGAGGTTTATGTTGATGACATGATCGCAAGGTCCCAGACTGAGGAAGAACACCTAGATCATCTCCAGAAACTATTTGACAGGTTGAAGACGTACAAGCTGAGGTTGAAACCGAACAAGTGCACCTTCGGGGTAAGGTCTGGTAAGCTGCTAGGTTTCATCGTCAATGATAAGGGTATTCAAGTGGACCCTGCCAAGGTAAAGGCCATACAGGAGATGTTGGCTCCCCGCACAGAAAAAGAAGTTAGAGGCTTTTTGGGACGTCTGAACTACATCGCCCGATTCATTTCACATCTGACTGCTACTTGTGAGCCAATCTTCAAGTTTTTGAAGAAAGATCAAGTGGTAAAATGGAATGATGAATGTCAGGCCGCTTTCGAAAGGATCAAAGAATATCTTCAAAAGCCACCAATTTTGATGCCTCCAGTTGAAGGAAGACCTTTGATCTTATACTTGACAGTGCTGGATAATTCAATGGGGTGTGTGATGGGGCAGCATGACGAGTCTGGCCGAAAAGAGCACGTTATTTACTACCTTAGCAAAAAGTTTACCGACTGTGAGACCCGATACTCATTGCTCGAGAAAACTTGCTGCGCTTTGGCATGGGCTGCTCACCGGCTGAGACAGTATATGCTGACTCACACCACCTTATTGATATCAAAGATGGACCCAATCAAGTATATCTTCGAAAAGCCTGCCTTGTCCGAAAGAATAGCAAGATGGCAGATGATCTTAACTGAGTATGACATCCAATACACAACCCAAAAAGCAATCAAGGGGAGTGTATTGGCGGATCATTTGGCGCATCAGGTCGTGGATAACTACCAATCCATGAATTTCGAGTTCCCGGATGAGAATATCATGTTGATAACCAACTGTGAAGAACCTGGACCGGATGAAGGACCTGAGGAAGGATCCCGATGGTCTATGTATTTCGACGGAGCCTCAAACGCGTTGGGTAATGGCATTGGCACTGTGATCATATCTCCTGAGGACTGTCATACTCCGTTCACCGCTCGATTATGTTTCAACTGCACCAACAATATGGCAGAGTATGAAGCATGTATCTTGGGTCTTCGAGTAGCTATTGACCTGAGGATTAAGTTCTAGAGTGTATTCGGAGATTTTGCTCTAGTGATCAGTCAGATCAAAGGCGAGTGGGATACGAAGCACCCAAATCTTATTCCTTACAAGGAGTATGTACTGACATTGCTTCCGCACTTTGAGGATATAACCTTTAAACATTTCCCCAGAGAAGAGAGCCAGTTAGCGGACGCACTGGCTACCATGTCTTCTATGTTCAAGGTCAGGTGGGACAATGAAGCTCCCCAGATTACCATCGAGAGGTTGGACGAACTTGCGTATTGCTGTGACATTGAGATTGAAGCGTAGCAGATAAGCCTTGGTTCCACGAAGTGAAGAGGTATCTTGAGGCTCAAGAGTACCCCAGAGGGTGCATATGTTAATGCTAAGAAGTTTCTGAGAAGGTTCGCTGCGAAGTTCTTCATCAGCAATGGGGTTCTCTATAAGCGTAAATGTGATGCGGTGGGAGAATTGACTTGAGGTTTTGCGTTTGTGTTTGCAAATGTTGCGGTTTAGCAAGAGTCGCCACCGACTTTTCTTTTATCCAAAAGGAAAGGTAAAAAAGCACAGGAAAGACCTTTGAGATTGTTTTTGGGTTCGGGGGGTAGATTATGAAAAGGGAAGGTGGTAGCACCCTTTTCATCCATGGTTTTCCATGGGCTCTTAGTTACTTGTTTTAGATCACTTGCTTTTGCTTTTCAATTGTTTGAAATGGTGCTTTTGTGTATGGTTTTGAAAATATTTTGAAAAGAGGCCTTTCTTTAGGCAACCTTTGTAATGATTCTTGTTTGAATGTATACAAAGGTGTTTGTCTTTTGAAAAATGTTTCAATGTTTGAAAGTTTGTTTTGGGAATGTTTTGAAATTGTGTATGTGTTTTTGAAAATAGCAAGGATGGTTTGCAAGTTTGATCAAGTAACTAGGAGTTGTCTACCCTAATCAAAAGTCTTTCCTACACATTTTTATTCCTTTGACATTGTTGTTTTACCATTGCATTTGGTAAACAACCCTATCTTTGGAGGTTAAATGGGACGAGCGTGGGTCATCGTATGACCATGATAACAATATTTCCAAGTATCTTAGCAAGTTTTTGAGGGACTAGATCATTTTTGTTTAGGCAACCAAGATAGCGTCATCGAGGGACTATGATCTTTTTGTTTTGTTTTTGTTTTGCCAAGATACCTAGCATGCATACCATGGCCATTTTAAGGCAACAAAGTGGATGAAACCCTAGGGGTGCTTGTGTGCATTGTGTTGTCATTTTTCATGCATTTTTGTCTTGTGTTTAGTCATGCTATTTGCTTGATTTTTGGTCTTTGCATACAAAACCCTAATTTACTATCATGGCATATGAAAGCAATAAATGCGTAAAGTAAATCTATACTATTACAACATTATTATGGCAAGGGGGGATACAAGTTTGAATAGGGGGTATTGCATAAAAATAAACCCTAAAACTATTATTACAACCAAATTGAAATATTGCACAAATAAATAAATAGACAATTATTTAAATATGCAACAAAATGTAAATATGCAAAATGTTTTTGTATAAATTTTTATGTATGTAAAAATGAATTTATTTAAGTTTAAAATAAGAAAAATATTAATTATTTTTGTAAGGGTGAAGAAACCCTAATTTTTGTTTAAGAAAAAGATATATTCTAGATTATTTATTTATTCATTTTTATGTACAAGAAAATAAATAAAAATATATACAAAAATGTTTAAAAAATAAAATTTGTGAGAAAATATTATTTTATATGTATGATATAATAAAATAAAATATGTAAGTATTTTAATATTATTTACAATTTTAATTAAGAAAAATAAGTTATATTATTATTAATAAACTATTTTTATGCCCAAAAAATAATAAAAATAATAAAATAAAATACAAAAAATTAAGAAAATATTTTTGAGATTTTTCAATGTTTAGAAAAAATAAATAAAGTCAGAAAATATAAAAGAAATGGAAAATATACAAAAATAAAACAAATGGGCTAAGGGGGTGCAGAAAGCAAAAAGGGGGGTGCAGAAAGAAACAGGCCCATGCGCGCCAGGCCCATACACACTTCATCCCTGACCTTGAGACATCACGCGCGCACCCTATTCAGCTCAAACCTGTTCTCTCTATTGCTTGCATGAAATCAAAAATTTACAACATGAAAGTTATAGCATTTTCAATCACGATTCCAACCATATCCATTTTGTGACCTAACTCTCAAAGGACAGAGAGAATTTTAATGGCCCTAAATTTTAACCTAAAATTTTCAGCATGTTCATCATCCAAATTCTCCTAGCTCAGTTAATATAAATGGAAGCTATGCATATGTACAGCTCAAGCACATTAAGGACTACATTTTCGCTTCACAAACCTAAGCCTAATGATGCCTAAATAAGGAGATAGAACTTTGAAAATTACCTTGTTCAGTTATGTTTGGTTATGGCAATGTAGCAACTTTGAGGGAGGCTTGATGGTCGTGTTAGCTTTCCTGAAGTTCCCTCAACCTTTCCCAATGCTTAGTTTGCTTTCAACTTGCCTGAATGTCCCTGTAGAAGTCAACCTGCAAATCTTCAAAATGAAAATGGTGAAGTGTGAAAATGAGGTTACAGTTGCTGGACATGTGCTTGGATAGTTCAGGTGGGTAGTAGGGAATGTGTTTGAAGTGGTTCAAGGAAAAACGCACGAGTGGAATATGTTTTGGAAGTGGTTCTGCAGAAGATGCCCTGTTTGGGCAAGAACTTGTGATTTTGTGTTTTAGGGTGTTTGGGAGCTTGGCAAATCGTGTTTCTGGCTTGGTACAATGTGCTGAGGTCGTTTGAAATGTTACCAAGACTTGGTTTTAACAGATACAAGAGTTGTGGACTTTTTGCAAGCTTACTTGCTTTTGAAGCAAAAGTTGAAGTGACAAAGGCAAAGGCTGTACTGGCTAGATCAAGGCCTAAGGAGAGTTGGGAAACCTTTTCTGATGTTTATGGATCTTGTTTGCACAAAGAGATTAGGTCCATGGCTCAAGAAATACAAAATTGCAAAAAGTATGCTTTATGGAAATGGTATTGCCACATTTATGCCATTTTTGGATTAAACCTTTGTACAAAGCTCTAAAGGTCAGAACAAGGCCATTGTCCAATGTATTTGCATTAAATTTTTGAGTGTAAAAAGGATTAGGGCCTGTAATGCAAGTACAAACATGATTCAAACTGATTTGCAAGTTGTAACATGGTGCAAAATGCCTTGGACAAAAGTGAGAATTTGCCATTTTCATTCCTTCGATTCTCCCTAACCATAAATTATCTTGGAGAGTTATTGGACATTTTGGAAAGATTTTAACATGCTCTAAAATCCATATTTGAAATGCATTTTCATATTCCACTTGGAACTATGTGAAAAGTTTCCATGAAGTTAGGTCAAAAATCTGTCTAAACTAGGGAAAATTTTCACTAAGTTAAAAAGTTTTTGGACCCCTATTCACAAAATCATAACTTGAGATCCAAGCATCTTTTTGGAAAACTTTGTGAATCAAAGTTGTAGATTTTGTGGAGGAATACAACTTTCATGTTTTAAGTTTTGTTTGAATCCAATTACATCATGGTGAAAAAGTTGGGAAAAGTTGGGGAAAATATGAAATTTTCATAACTTAGAAAATTTCCAAGTTATGAAAATTTTCAAACTTAAACCCTAATTTTCAAAATTAGGTTTCTTGGTGAAAAAGTTTCATGTTTTCACACATCTTGATGATATATGACCCTTGGCACTTGATTTTGACCAAAAAGTCAAAGTTTGACTTTTCAGTGTACAGTTGATTTTTGATCAGTTAACTGGAAAATTCATCTGTCAATCCAATGCATTTGAGATCTTTTGAACCTTGTGATTAGGTCAAGATGATTCCATTGAGTCCTTTAAAGCATGCTTGAACCCAATTTTCCATTGGCTAGGTTAAAAATCAGAAATTGCCCTTCTGCAGTCAAAACGCTAATTTTAACCATTTTGCCCTTTTGATGATCTGATCAAATTTCTTGAGGAGTTGTGGTCCAAACTTGATCAAATGGTTCATATGAGTCTATAATGTTGATTTGGATAAAAAATTATGAGGTTTGACTGTAAATTGGCCACAGTTGACTTTTTCCCCAATACAGCTGATTTTTAGGTCAACTGTTCAATTGACTGGGCAAAAATTTGATTCAAGGCTTGAAACTTGGTATGAGCAACCTTAGGAGTCCAACATGAAGTATGAAATTCATATTGAGAATTGATGGTCCAAAATTCCTTGTGTAAACTCAAACCCTAATTTCAGGCTATCAGTGCAAGGAGAAGTCTTGAGCTGAGCAAACCCTAATCTGGTCTTGAGTCCAAGAGTCTTGTGAGGAAAATCTTGATAATATGAGAGGGAAAATTTTGGGGTACAACAGCTGCCCCTGTTCAATCTTCTTGAACCTAAAGAGTTAGATTGGCGAGTTTTACCGTTCGTGACTCAAAGGTAAAAGATGATTGGACACTAGAGTTCCCGGAATTTTGCACTCGTTGAAATGTAGTTGAGGAAATGGGCTTAAAGATGCCATTTGGAGATGTGATAGAATCTTGTCGGAGATGGGCTTAAAGATGCCATCCCAGGATGTTTGTTGAATTATATGTCGTAAGTCAAAAGAATGAGTATCAGAGTGGTATCCGTGTCTGGAACGTATCTGAACTGTATCGGGAGACTGAATCTGTATGAGCAATAAAATAACATCCGTGTCTGGGGCATCTCTAAGCTTGGGAAAATCAGAAAAAGTGACAGAATGGAAACCGTGCCTGGAGCGTATCTGGACTGAAGTTGAAATCTGAATGAGCAATAGAATAGCGTCTGTGTCTGGAGCATCTCTGAGTTGTCTCTGTAGTTTGAATCTTAATAAGAAATAGAATAGCATCCATGTCTGGAGCATCTCTAAGTTGTATCTGGAAATTGGAATCGGAATAAGCAATAGAATAGCATCTGTGTCTGGAGCATCTCTAAGCTGTCTCTAGAAGTTTGAATCTAAATAAGCAATAGAATAGCATCCGTGTCTGGAGCATCTCTAAGTTGTCTCTAGAAGGAAATCTTGAATAAGTATCAGGATGGCATCCGTTTCTAGAGCGTATCTGAACTATCTCTAGAAGGAAATCTAGAATAAGCAATAGAATAGCATCCGTGTCTGGAGCATCTCTAAGTTGTCTCTAGAAGGAAATATGGAATAAGCAATAGAATAGCATCTGTGTCTGGAGCATCTCTAAGCTGTCTCTAGAAGTTTGAATCTGAATAAGCAATATAATAGCATCCGTGTCTGGAGCATATTCAATTTGTATCTGATGTTGAGGTCTGAATAAGTAACAGAATGACTTCCGTGTCTAGAGTGTATCCGTACTGTATCTTGACTTTGAATTCCGAATGAGTAATAGAATGACTTCCGTGTCTGGAGTGTATCCGTACTATATCTGAATAAGAGATCTGAATGAGTAACAGAATGACTTCCGTGTCTGGAGTGTATCCGTACTGTATCTGAAATCTTTGAATATTTGTTAAAGATAGCCGTTAATCTTATCCTGAAAAGGGTAAAATGTTAGCCGAAACACAAAGTTATGTTACATGAAATGTATGATGCAATAAAATGTGCTTTATCATTGTTTATGACATATGAGTGTAATGTATGCGCATGTAAGCTGATTTGCTGTATTGCTAAGGAAAATAAATCCTTGACTGCTGCCACGGAAAAATAAATCCTTGACTGTTGAGGATTCCGTTGTGAGAGTAATGCCAGATACTTCTTGAGGAATCTTCTCGGGGAATCCAGAGAATTTTAATGACTTCTACTGGGGATTGTTGACGAGAGTCTTTGTTCTATCGAGAAGCAAATAAAAACTCTGTGGGGAAAAAGTTTATCCTGTAGTGAAAACTCTGTGGGGAAAAGCTTAATTCCGCTGGGGAGTTCAGGAGTTTGGGTTGTCTGCCACTTTACTGGGAAGTTACCCTAGGTTGGGGAGAAACAAAAGTTGACCGTTATCTGGCTGATTTTCAGGCTTCATAAAAAACTTGCTGGGGGATATTTGGAGAAACTGGATGACTTCCGCTGTGGATTGATAATTTGAAGTTTCGGCTCTGCTAGGGATTGGTAGTTGGTAGTCTCAGCTCCGTTGGGGATCTGTAGTTCAAAGTTTTGACTCCGCTGGGGATTTGTATGAAGTGTTGTAGAGATTGCTCATGGAAATGGGCTTAAAGATGCCCTTTGGAGAAACAGAGGAGAATCGTCGGAGATGGGCTTAAAGATGCCATCCAGAAATGATTGCTACTCCAAATAGATAATGAAGGAATCTTGGACGATTACTTCCTCAGAAGGATGATGAAGGAATCTTGGACGATTACTACCTCAGCAGGATGATGAAGGAATCTTGGACGATTACTACCCCAAAAGGATAATGAAGCAATCTTGGACGATTACTACCTCAAAAGGATAATGAAGGAATCTTGGACAATTACTACATCAGCAGGATAATGAAGGAATCTTGGACGATTACTACCTCATCAGGGTGATGAAGGAATCTTGGACGATTACTACCTCAGTAGGACGATTGGAGGAATCTTGGACGATTACTACCTCAAAAGGATAATGAAGGAATCTTGGACGATTACTACCTCAGCAGGACGATGAAGGAATCTTGGATGATTACTACCTCAATAGGATAATGAAGGAATCTTGGACGATTACTACCTCAACAGGACGATGAAGGAATCTTGGACGATTACTACCTCAGCAGGGTGATGAACGAATCTTGGACGATTACTACCTCAACAGGATGATGGAGGAATCTTGGACGATTACTACCTCAAAAGGATAATGAAGGAATCTTGGACGATTACTACCTCAACAGGATAATGAAGGAATCTTGGACGATTACTACCTCAACAGGACGATGAAGGAATCTTGGAGGATTACTACCTCAAAAGGATAATGAAGGAATCTTGGACGATTACTACCTCAGTAGGACGATGAAGGAATCTTGGACGATTACTACCTCAAAAGGATAATGAAGGAATCTTGGACGATTACTACCTCAGTAGGACGATGAAGGAATCTTGGACGATTACTACCTCAACAGGATAATGAAGGAATCTTGGACGATTACTACCTCCACAGGATGATGAAGGAATCTTGGACGATTACTACCTCAACAGGATAATCTTTATTTGTCGATCGATCTTTATTTTGTCTGGGAAAATAAATCCTTGGTAAATGTTGGGGAATTTGTTGAATCCTGGACTGCTGTTGAAGAGTTGGTGTGTCTTCAAACTTTGCTTAGAATGTTTCCATTGGGGATTCCTGTTTTATTAAGGAGAAACTCCGTTGGGGAAAGTTGAAAACTTCGACTGGGAGTCATCTTATGAGAAGGATTTTGGGGAGATTTGTCACTGCCCCTAGTAGTGAGTGTTTATGGCTTTGCCAGGAAATGTTTGACTGTATGCAAACCTTTGTCAGGATTGACATTCAATGCCCCAAATGACGGAGATGGAAACTTGCCCTTGGTTACTCTGCACTTTGAGAGATTTCTTGAAATCTTGACTAGACTGCCCCAGGTGTTCTGGACAAAGACATGTCATGTCCCCTTGTTGATAAGAGATTTTTGCAATGGAAGTGTCATCCCGCTTGACGTGACTTTGTTCACTGAGAGAGCTTTCATTCATCGGATATTCGTTGTGTGAATTTCTCCGCTGTCAAACAAATAGCCAAATGCAAACAGTGATATTCAAGTAATGCAAAGTTTATGCTTGTCTTGAAGTTTTGAAAATTCGTTTTAGTGAGTAAAGAAATTTTGTAAGAAAAATTCAAACTCAAGATTTAGAGTAAAGCCTTACAGGAGTCAGGATACCTTTTGTAACAGTATGCTTTCGAACTAACCCATGCTTCAATTAGGACTTTTGAAGGGTTGTAACGTGGCTTGGTTTGCGGTTTAAGAAACAAAGGATAAAGGCTCAAAATGTATTTGTACCCACCCGTTCTTCATGATGTTCTTCAGTCCTAAACTCAGTTAATTACGCGTTTGACCTCCAATTGAGTCTGGGATGACGTTTTGGTGATGGTTCAAACAAGTTAAGTTTGTTGGAAGGCAATCATTTTTTGGCATCATTTTTTTTCATGTTGTTGAGGATTTGTTGTGACCTCTTTTGATTTTTTATTCCTAATTTTTGCTTGACTGTTCCTGTTTTGAGATTACAGTCAGCGGGATGCCCCAGTTTTCTTAAGTTTCCTTCGTAGGTTTTGACTTAGTGGGATTTTTTTTCGAGAGATAATGACTGCCTATGTGGTATGGAACCATCACTGTCTTTTGATCCAAAGGAATGTTTCTTGACGTCATTCATTGTATTACGGAATGAGAGTTTGCGGCTTAACGCGCGTTTGAATTAATTGAGAGACTACCCTGCCCCAGGTTTTGATTAAAGGTTTCAATTTGTATTAAAACAGAAAACTTCTACTTCTTTGGCTCGAAGGGGTTGACTATAGATTTTCTTCCTTATAACTCCAGTGTTTAGGACTTGAAAGAAACGCATGTACATCGTCAGCAAGGTCTGTCCAAAAGCATACTGTATGGCATTACTTTCGTCATCCTCCCTCTAAAGGCTTGTAACTTTTAGCAAGAGTTGAATGTCATAAGGAGAGTAAAAAGCATAGTTTAAATGTAATGAAAATGAAATAATTCAAGACAAGCATATGCAATGCATTAATGAAACAAAGTTTGACATTAATAGGTAATTGTTTTAATAACAAAAGAAATTACAACTTGAAAATTCAAATGAAACAAAACCCTTCAATGATTTGGCATAGGAGCAGTGATCACGTTTGGAGTCTCTGGAGGGTCAAACTCGATCTCCTTGGCATTAATCAAGTCTTAAATCTTGTTCTTCAAAGTCCAACATTCGTCGGTGTCATGTCCGGGACTGTCATAATGATAGGCATATCTTACGCTCGGATTGTACTTAGAAGAGGAGGTATCAGGATTTGGAGGAGGATCCTTTAATGTGATCAATTTTACCTTCAACAATTGTTGTAATGCTTGATACAAAGGCATGTTGATGTCAGTGTACTGCCTTTCTTGATATCTTACCCTACGCCTATTGCCCTGTCTTTGTTGAACAGATGTAGGATTAGAGATCAGGATTTCCCCTACCTGTTGATCATGACGACTCTTTCGGCTGTACACAGCATTGGACTCTTTCTTTCCATTGTCTGGTTTTTTCTGAATGTCAGAGGGTGTAACTCCTTGGATCTTTCCACTTTTGATGCCACCTTAGACCCTTTCACCAGTCAGTATTAGCTCGGTGAACCCAGCCGAGGAGATTCCGATTAGGTGTTTGAAGAAAGGCCTTGTCAAAGTTCCCATGAAGATGTCAATCATCTCCCTTTCAGTTAAAGGGGGTTGCACCCTACCAGCCAGATCTCTCCACTTTTGGGCGTATCCTTTGAAGCTCTCATTGGAACCCATGGTCATGTTCTGCAACTGCACACGAGTTGGTGTAAGATCAGCATTGTACTGATACTGCTTGTAGAAAGCAGCATCTAAATCCTCCCAGGTGTGGATTCGAGAACTCTCCAATTGATAGAACCATTCGAGTTGAGTCCCTACTAGGATTTCTTGGAAGAAATGAATCCAAAGCTTTGGATCAGTTGTGTATGGTTGAATCTTGCGGACACAAGACTTTAAGTGCATCTTAGGGCAAGAGAGTCCATCGTACAGGGCAAAGGAAGGGACTTTGAACTTTGGCGGGATGACCACTCCAGAAACCAAACCCATGTCTCCTAAATCCAAACCGGGTATCTGTTGAATCTCCATTGCACTAAGGCGATCCTCCAACTGTTTGTACTTGTCATCAGTGGGAGGATATGTGTTCTTCAGAGTAGTCAGCTTCAGCTTCATCAATCTCCGGATTGTTGTCTTCTTCATGACTAACCCCCATGTTGGATGGAGTTGAAAGATTTAGAGCTCTTTTGACTGGTCCTCTAGGTCTTCTTCTCAAGTTCAGGATGCCTACTGAATTTTTGGACTTCTTCCCCTTGTCTTTGAGAAGGAGAGTTTTCAGGTCTTCTTGCCCCTTAGCCATAGCTAGCAACATTTGTTGGAGCTGAGCATTTTGAGCTTGGAGATCTTTCACTGTTTGTTCCGTATCCATCTTACTGAAATAAACAGCAGGAAGATAAGTAGACCTGTATGGGAGAAACCTGTTATGATATGATGCATGATATGTGGATGCATGTTTTGAAGGATCTCGCGGGGTAAACACAAGAAAATGTTGGAAGTTGAAATTCGATCAACGTCTTTGATTGGAGAACTTTGTATCGGTGGATGTCTTTCCACGAGAATCAAACTCACCAAGTCAAGTGGGTCATAGCCCTTGAATCAAGTTGTTGTACTTGATCTTTGACGGTGTTTGTTTAGAGAAAAATAAATCCTCTCGCCCCTTGATAGACGTCTGGTTCAATGTGCCCCTGCATCAAAGACCCTCGAGATCCTTGAAATGGTTATTGAAAATGCTATGGTATGATGTTATGTACAGATATGCGAGGTAAGCAAGTTTATATACAAATAATCATATTCACACAAAGCAGACAAGTCCTTAGGTTTAGGCTTGCATGGAGCTTGTAGGTAAATACCCTCTTGAAGTTTCGTTGGCCCAACCTGTCCTAGTTAATAGTAACCGGGTTCTAAGGAGCTCAATATCACTGGATTGTTTCCTTATTCATTGTTTCAATTCAGCCTCTTTACTGGCGACCGAAATATTCCAAGGAACCAACCCTCAATGAGTATAGTATCGAGTTATCTACCAACTTCGGACTGCACCAAAGCCGGTCATCTCACTACATCCTAAAAGGCCAAGTTGGTCAAGTAAAGGTTCTAAAAGTCCATTAGTGCTTCATGACATCACTCAGCGGCCCCGTATTCTCTTTGATTGACTCAAAGGCTACCAGTACCCAAAAATATGTCGCACTAATATAGCTATTGCTTAGACCATGTCGGTATACCCCGCACAGTTTCCACAACATATTGCTATTTACCTATGAATGTTTCCCAAATTCGGGTAGAGGATTCAAACCCAAACAATAGAACCAAAGTGTAAAGCATACAAGTCAAGCAAGATAAGCATGTAAAGGTGATCCAAAACCCTAAGGTAACCCCACTTTCAAGATGTATGTCCCCGGCGGATTCGCCAGTTCTGTGATGCGGTGGGAGAACTGACTTGAGGTTTTGCGTTTGTGTTTGCAAATGTTGCAGTTTAGCAAGAGTTGCCACTGACTTTTCTTTTATCCAAAAGGAAAGGTAAAAAAGCACAGGAAAGACCTTTGAGATTGTTTTTGGGTTCGGGGGGTAGATTATGAAAAGGGAAGGTGCTAGCACCCTTTTCATCCATGGTTTTCCATGGGCTCTTAGTTACTTGTTTTAGATCACTTGCTTTTGCTTTTCAATTGTTTGAAATTGTTCTTTTGTGTATGGTTTTGAAAATATTTTGAAAAGAGGCCTTTGTTTAGGCAAGCTTTGTAATGATTCTTGTTTGGATGTATACAAAGGTGTTTTTCTTTTGAAAAATGTTTCAATGTTTGAAAGTTTGTTTTGGGAATGTTTTGAAATTGTGTATGTGTTTTTGAAAATAGCAAGGATGGTTTGCAAGTTTGATCAAGTAACTAGGAGTTGTCTACCCTAATCAAAAGTCTTTCCTACATATTTTTATTCCTTTGACATTATTGTTTTACCATTGCATTTGGTAAACAACCCTATCTTTGGAGGTTAAACGGGACGGGCGTGGGTCATCGTATGACCATGATAACAATATTGCCAAGTATCTTAGCAAGTTTTTGAGGGACTAGATCATTTTTGTTTAGGAAACCAAGATAGCGTCATCGAGGGACTATGATCTTTTTGTTTTGTTTTTGTTTTGCCAAGATACCTAGCATGCATACCATGGCCATTTTAAGGCAACAAAGTGGATGAAACCCTAGGGGTGCTTGTGTGTATTGTGTTGTCATTTTTCATGCATTTTTGTCTTGTGTTTAGTCATGCTATTTGCTTGATTTTTGGTATTTGCCTACAAAACCCTAATTTACTATCATGGCATATGAAAGCAATAAATGCGTAAAGTAAATCTATATTATTACAACATTATTATGGGGAGGGGGGATACAAGTTTGAATAGGGGGTATTGCATAAAAATAAACCCTAAAACTATTATTACAACCAAATTGAAATATTGCACAAATAAATAAATAGACAATTATTTAAATATGCAACAAAATGTAAATATGCAAAATGTTTTTGTATTAATTTTTATGTATGTAAAAATGAATTTATTTAAGTTTAAAATAAGAAAAATATTAATTATTTTTGTAAGGGTGAAGAAACCCTAATTTTTGTTTAAGAAAAAGATATATTCTATATTATTTATTTATTCATTTTTATGTACAAGAAAATAAATAACAATATATACAAAAATGTTTTTAAAAAAAAATATGTGAGAAAATATTATTTTATATGTATGATATAATAAAATAAAATATGTAAGTATTTTAATATTATTTACAATTTTAATTAAGAAAAATAAGTTATATTATTATTTATAAACTATTTTTATGCCCAAAAAAATAATAAAAATAATAAAATAAAATACTAAAAATTAAGAAAATATTTTTGAGATTTTTCAATGTTTAGAAAAAATAAATAAATTCAGAAAATATAAAAGAAATGGAAAATATACAAAAATAAATCAAATGGGCCAAGGGGGTGCAAAAAGCAAAAAGGGGGGTGCAGAAAGAAACAGGCCCATGCACGCCAGGCCCATACACACTTCATCCCTGACCTTGAGACATCACGCGCGCGCCCTGTTCAGCTCAAACCTGTTCTCTCGATTGCTTGCATGAAATCAAAAATTTATAACATGAAAGTTATAGCATTTTCAATCACGATTCCAACCATATCCATTTTGTGACCTAACTCTCAAAGGACAGAGAAAATTTTAATGGCCCTAAATTTTAACCTAAAATTTTCAGCATGTTCATCATCCAAATTCTCCTAGCTCAGTTAATATAAATGGAAGCTATGCATATGTACAGCTCAAGCACATTAAGGACTACATTTTCGCTTCACAAACCTAAGCCTAATGATGCCTAAATAAGGAGATAGAACTTTGAAAATTACCTTGTTCAGTTAAGTTTGGTTATGGCAATGTAGCAACTTTGAGGGAGGCCTGAAGGTCGTGTTAGCTTGCCTGAAGTTCCCTCAATCATTCCCAATGCTTAGTTTGCTTTGAACTTTCCTGAATGTCCCTGTAGAAGTCAACCTGCAAAGCTTCAAAATGAAAATTGTGAAGTGTGAAAATGAGGTTACAGTTGCTGGACAGGTGCTTGGATAGTTCAGGTGGGTTGTAGGGAATGTGTTTGAAGTGGTTCAAGGAAAAACGCACGAGTGGAATATGTTTTGGAAGTGGTTCTGCAGAAGATGCCTTGTTTGGGCAAGAACTTGTGCTTTTGTGTTTTAGGGTGTTTGGGAGCTTGGAAAATCGTGTTTTTGGCTTCGTACAATGTGCTGAGGTCGCTTGAAGTGTTACCAAGACTTGGTTTTAACAGATAATCAATATTTAGACTTAAGTTTAATTATTATATTATTTACTTGTAAATTAAAATTAACTTAGAATTTAGGTTTCTCTTAATTAATTAATTTTCTCATTTTATTTTTATTAATTTAAAACCTTTTTCTTAAAAACCCTAAAATCATTTTTAACTTAATTTCTTTCTTAATTAGTTTAAACTTAATTTTGTTTAATTTTCATTAATCATTTTCTTTAATTTGGTCAAGACTAAACCCTTTCATAAAACAAAAGAAAAATCATTTTCTTTTTTACATTTGCATTTTTGCATTTTATCCTTATTTTATACATTTATTCAAATTCAATATGGTTGTAATAATTATTTAGATTTAATTTCTTGCAATATTCCCCATTTGTAAATTTGTATACCCCCTCCCCTAAGTATTGTAATAGCGTAGTAATTTTAAATTCCGCAATTTATCGCTTTATATACAAATTCTAGTAATTAGGGTTTTGTATGGAAAGACTAAAACCAACAAATAGCAAACCCTAACAAAGACAAATCAAGCATGAAAATCAATACACTTGCACACAAACACCCCCTAGGGTAAATCCACTTGGTTTCCTTACAAAAATAGCCATATTACGCATGTGAGATATCTTAGCAAAAATAAGCAAAATACAATATCATAGTCCCTCGATGACGCTATCAAAAGTTGCCTTTCAAAATGATCTTAGTCCCTAAAGAAAAATGCTAAGATATCTTGCAAACATTGCAAATCATGGTTGTACGATGACCCACTCCCGTCCCTTTTACATCCAAAGATAGGGTTACTTACCAAATCAATGGTAAGATAACAATGTCAAAGGAAAGAGGAAATGAACATGAAAGACTTTTTGGGTAGGTAGAATGTTCCTAGTTACTTGCTCCATTTCAAAACAAAACATTATTGTTATCTTCAAAAACAAACACCTACACTTTTCAAAACACCTTTCAAACTTGAAAACATTTTCAAAAGATCAACACCTTTGTATACATTCTTACGAACGAGAATCATTACAAAGTTTTCCTAAACAATGGCCTCTTTACAAAATACTTTCAAAAACCACACAAAGCATATTTTCAAATAAAAACAAGTGATCTAGCAAGTAACTAAGAGCCCATGGAAAACAATGGATGAAAAGGGTGCTAATACCTTCCCTTTTCATAATCTAACCCGTCGAACTCAAGAAAAAATCTCAAAGGTCTTTCCTGTGCTTTTTTACCTTTCCTTTTGGATAAAAGAAAAGTCGGTGGCGACTCTTGCTAACCGTAATATTTGCGATCAAATGCAAAAGCCTCAAGTCAGTTCTCCCACCGTATCACAGAACTGGCGACTCTGTTGGGGAGAATACTAAAAGTGGGGTTACCTTAGGGTTAGATCACATTTACTTGCTTTCATTGTTTGACTTGTATGCTTTACATTATGGTTCTTTGTTTGGGTTTGAATCCTCTACCTGGATCTGGGATACCTTATGTGTAAGTAGCAATACGTTGTGGAAAATATGCGGGGTACACCGATATGGTCTAAGTAATAACTACATTGGTGCGGCATATTTGTGGGTACCGGTAGCCCTTGAGTAGTCAAGGAGAATACGGGGCCGCTGAGTGATATCATGAAGCACTAATGAACTTTTACAACCTTTACTTGACTAACTTGGCCTCTAGGACGTAGTGAGATGACCGACTTTGGTGCAGTCCGAAGTTGATAGATACCCGATACTACACTCATTGAGGTTTGGTTTTTTGGGATATTTCGGTCGCCATTAAAGAGGTTTTCACTGAAACAATGCCCAAAGAAACAAATCGGTGATATTGAGCTCCTTAGAACCCGGTTAATATTACTAGGACAGGTTTGAGCAAACTAAACTTCAACAGGGTACTTACCTATAAGACTCTATGCAAGCCTAAACCTAAGGACTTGTTTGCTTTGTTTGTATATATATACTTGTACATAACATCATAAACATCATAACATCATACTCATATTCACTAACCATTTCAAGGATCTCGGGATTTATCTTTGTTCTGTTTTGTAGGACATAGATTATATTCGCAAGAAAACTATTCAAGTCAACATTGTAAGGATCCCTCCTCATCTTAAAGAGCTAGCATCAAGGATTCCTGAAAACTCTCCATTTACCGAAAGACATGGTCTCCTGCTATACTTTGTTACCTCCAACACTGATGAAGACATGATGAAGGTTCTCTTTCAGTTCTTTGATCCTTTACACCATTGCTTCACATTTCCCGATTATCAACTTGTGCCAACTTTGGAAAAATTCTCCCAACTCTTGAGGATTCCCATTCTCAATCAACTACCTTTCGATGGTACGGAAAGAGATCCAAAGCCATAAGAGATTGCTCAAGCTCTACACTTGCAACCATCTGATATCACAACTAATTGGGAAATAAGGAGTGATGTCAAAGGTTTCCTAGCAAAGTTCTTGTTTGAGAAAGCCCAAAACTGTTGGAACTCTTTGGATTTTCAAGCTTTTGAGGAAATTGTGGCTCTCCTCATCTATGGGATGATATTGTTTCCAAATTCTGACCAACTCATAGATGCCAACACCGTCAAAATCTTCATGTCTCGTAACCCGGTGCCTACTTTTCTAAGAGACATCCTACATTCTTTTCACACTCGCACTGTGAGGAAAAGAGGTATCCTTATGTGTTGTACTCCTCTCTTGGAAAGATGGTTTATTTTGCATCTTCCCCAATCTTTACTAAAGAACGAGCAAGATTCAAGGTGGTCGGTCACATAGGTTGATGACACTCAAACATTCAGACATTCATTGGTGTTCCCGATCTATAGAGAATGTTACTATTGTCGACCGTTATGGAGAATTCCCTAATGTCCCTTTACTTGGCATTAGAGGAGGCATCACCTACAACCCCTGTTTAGCCTTAAGACAATTTGGTTACGCCTGAAGGGATGGCCCACATGAGATGCTTATTCAAGTTTTAGTATTTGATTACGAGAACAATGATCAAGTTCACCGCCAGAGATTTATCCGAGCTTGGAGGATGTTGAACAAGGTAGATTGCAAGACATTGGGGCATAATAATTCCATCCCTCTTGAGCCTTACCTCAAATGGGTATGAGCTCGTGCTCAAAGCCTTATAATGCCTTACCCTTCCATTCTCCCAGTAATCATAGAGCCTGTTATGGAAGGAGATGTTCCATACGCTATCCTGCATCCTGACATGCCCACCTCTCTTGAAGGCTTACAAAGGGATTGGATATAGCTTAAGGGGGAGCGAGACACTTTCGAGGCCCAATTCTACACCAGCGAGAAGAAGGTTTTGGAACTCACCAAGCAACTTCATGAGGAATGGAACCTGAACGCTTACATCGCACCAAAGAGGATGCGTACAACCTTTTTATATTAAAAGTTTTTGTATTTCTTTGTAAGCCCAAAAGAGGCATGATGTACTCAAGCTTTGATTTATTAATATAACGTGTGTTCCTTTTTTGGTCTAAAGTAAATTTGAATCTCTAATTTCCTTGAAATCATTTCGTATGCATTTACCATTCATCATAACATAAGAAGGTTTCTTGCAACAAGTCTCCTCATCTTTCTACTGTTTATTTCAGTAAGATGGATCTCGAGCAGATAGTAAAAGACCTCTAAGCGCAGAATGATCAGTTTCAATAGATGTTCTTGGCTCTAGCCAAAGGACAAGAGGATTTGAAGACTTTGTTGGTTGAAGAAAAGAAGAAGAAATCAAAGAAAGTGATCGGAGTACTGAATATGGGAAGAAGGCTCAAGGACAAGCCAGACGGACCCTAGACTTTGCAACGTCATCTGGTGAAAAGGATAATCAAGAAGTGAAAGGAAAGGAAGAGGTTGTCCAGCTAGAATTTGAAGAAGAAGAAGAAGAAGAAGAAGAAGAAGAAGAAGATTACTCTGAAGAGCAATATCCTCCGGTCGACGACAAATACAAACATCTGAAAGAACGTCTAAGTGCAATGGAAATTTAGAAAGTGCCTGGGTTGGACTTTGAAGAGCTGGGTTTAGTGTCTAGGATTGTTATTCCACCAAAATTCAAGGCACCTCTATTTTCTAAGTACGACGGGGTTTCGTGTCCCAAGATGCATCTCCGATCTTATGTGAGGAAGATACAGCCCCATACTGCTGACAGAGATTTGTGGGTCCACTTCTTTCAAGACAATCTATCCGGGACTCAACTAGATTGGTTCTATCAACTGGAAAGGGCCAATATTCATAATTGGAAGGACCTTGCTGCTGCTTTCTATAAATAATATCAATACAATGCAGATCTTGCTCCCGCCCGTACTCAACTCTAGAGTATGGTTATGGTTTCAAGTGAAGGTTTCAAAGACTACGCTCAGAAATGGAGGGACTTAGCAGGAAGAGTCCAACCTCCCCTTTCTGAAAGAGAACTAGTAGACATGTTTTTGGGCACCCTGTCCGGTCCTTTCTTCAATCATCTAATCGGAAGCTCTTCATCAGGCTTCACTGAATTAATCTTGAACAGAGAAAGAGTGGAAGCTGGGATTAAGAGTGGGAAGATTAAAAAAGACGCATCCTCTGCTGCTGTAAGAAAACCGTTTATTGGGAAGAAAGAAGTTGGTGTTGTGTATCCTCAAAGGAATCAAGAAAGAACTAAACGCCGACCAATGGTAGGGGTTGTCATTATCCCTAAGCCTGCACCTACTCAACAAAGGAACGATCAGCCTAGAACAGAAAGACCAGTAAGACAATTTACCTGGATTAATATGACACTATCTCAAGTCTTGCCATATTTGTTGAAATCTAATCTGGTAACTTTGAAAGAAGCTCTGAAGAATCCTAACACAACCTCTCCTCATTACCATCCTAATGCTCGTTGTGCATACCATTTAGAAATTCCAGGCCATGATACTAACAACTGTTGGGCTTTGAAAAACAAGGTGCAAGACCTTCTTGAAGCCAAAGAAATTGAATTCGATGCTCCTGAGATCCCAAATGTTATCACCGCTCCTTTGCCCAAGCATGGTCTTGGTGTTAACGTTGTAGAAGATGATATGTTTGTTACTTTTGTTGATGAACTTGTTACTCCTCTCCTGACTATCAAGAGAAATTTGTTGAATGCCGGTTTATTTCCTGGCTGTGACGAAATCTGCCACCTCTGTTTATCCCTACCAACTGGCTGTCATTTATTGAAAGCAGGTGTTCAACACCTAATGGATGACAAAGAGATTTTGTTTGAAAAGACTCCCGTTCCAACCATTTCTTACAATGATGTTTCAATAGTAACCATTTCTGCCAATTCTTCCAGGGTCTCCACCAAAAGACCCATTAGGATTACATCAGTTCCCAAAGTAGCTCCACTGATAATTACTATGCCTGGACCAATCCTGTATTCATCAGATAAAATTTTCCCATGGAATTATGGGGGCGGTGTCTATTATCACGGCGTCAAGCAGGATTGGTTGGCTGTTGAAGACTCAATTTCTGAGAAGGCTGACCCCGACATCAGCAACATGGCGGGAACCAGAAAGATAACCTGAAGTGGTAGAGTATTCTCCCTAGAGATTTCTCCTTCGAAAACTGTTACCAATCTTGTGATCATCCTTGTTCCTGTTCCTGTTGACACTACTACTACTACAGTTCCTATAGTTATACCTGTTGGTACTCCTACCACCAAGTCGGCCGAGACTTGGAGCAAAGGCATCCTGGTTGCGCTTGTCCGGATGAAAGCGCAATCAGTATCTATCCCTGAGGCCTCCCAAAAGGAGATGGAAGAAATTCTGAAGATTATAAAGAGAAGCGACTACAACGTAGTCGAACAACTAGGGCAGACTCCGTCAAAGATTTCCATGCTGGATTTATTGTTGTGCTTCGAGGCTCATGCGAAAGCCTTGGTGAAATTTATTAAAACTGCCCATGTACCACAAGAAACCTATGTTGATCAGTTCCAAGACTGTGTGTCCAGCTTGACCGCGGGTAATGGTTTAGGCTTTTCCGATGCTGACTCGACACCTAGGGGGAGGAAGCATAACGAGGAATTGCATGTCTATGTCGAATGTAGGGGCACAACTTTGGCCCATGTCTTGGTTGATACCGGTTCGTCTTTGAATGTGCTGCCTAAGAAGGCTCTTGATAGACTTGACTGTGAAGGTTTGACCTTAAAACCCAGCAATATGGTGGTAAGGGCCTTCGACGATTCAAAGAGGATGGTGCATGGGGAGGTGGACATCCCCATAAAAGTTGGAACCCAAACCTTTGATTCAACTTTTTACGTGATGGACATTCTCCCTTCCTATTCCTGCTTATTGGGCTGACCATGGATTCACAATGCTGGTGCCTTTACCTCTACATTACATCAGATGCTGAAATATCCAACTGAAGGGAAATCATTAATGTCCATGGAGAAGAGGAATATCTGGCCAGTCACTTAAACTCCTTCAGATACGTGGAATTGGATGGTGAATTCATTTAAAATCCATTTCAGCACTTCGAAGAAGTCCCACAAACTATGGCAGTAACCAAGACTGTTTCCCAAGTCCCAAAGATTACAAGACCTCCGCTAAAGATGTCTTCTCTGAAAGATGCTAAGGCAGTGATCGAAGAAGGTGGGTGTACTATTTGAGGCTAACTCCCGGATATCCCATACAAGTCTGACAAATTTGGTTTGGGTTTCACTTCAGGAGCCCAGAAAGTTGTACGTCGTGCTCGTGCTGAGGGACCACCCTTGAATATCAGCAACCACGGAGTCAACGCAGTGGAGGATGATAAGGACAGTTACGACCTGAAGGAATGGATTTTCCCAACTGCCAATGGAGGAATCAGCAACTGGGAAGCTAAAGATTTTATCCCAATTACTTTTATCCAATAGTAATTGTCTTTAAAGTTTGTCGAACCTATAATAATTAAATAATTCATACTTTTTAAAACTGTGTGTCTTACCCGAGGCACAGCGGTCCATTTGTAAGGGTTGTTACTTCATTTTCATATGTCATCAATGAATCATAGACGTTTTTGCATTCAAACTTTGTTGATCTTTGTTTTTTTCTCTTTCTACATTTTTATTTCTTTCAAAGATAGCTATACTCTTACACACACTCACATTCAAAAATGCAGATCTACATCCATTCGGGATCACATGGGTAACGATTCTGCTATGGCCTTCTGTGACTCTAAAAATCTAATCTACCAAGCCGAAGACGAAGGTGAGGAAGATTGTGAAGTACCAGGGAAACTTGCCAGGTTATTACAACAAGAAGAGAGGACCATACAGCCCCACGAAGAACCAGTGGACACAATTAACCTAGGTACCGAAGAGGACAAGAAAGAAGTCAAGGTGGGTGCTAATCTGGAACCCAATGTCAAGAAGCGTCTGACTCAGTTGCAACATGATTATGTCGAGGTCTTTTCCTGGTCGTACAAAGACATGCCAGGATTGGATGTTGATATCGTGGTCCATCATCTACCAACAACAGAAGACTGCCCTCCGGTAAAGTAAAAGGTCTATCGCATGCGACCATACATGTCAGAGAAGATAAAGGTGGAAGTCATGAAACAATTCAATGTCAGATTCTTGGTCATAACCTCCTATCCATAATGGGTCGCCAATGTTGTTCCCGTGCCTAAAAAGGACGGCAAAGTACGCATGTGCATGGACTACAGAGATTTGAATAGGGCAAGCCCTAAGGATGATTTCCCACTTCCCCACATTGATATTTTGGTTGATAATACAACACATCATAAGGTGTTTTCCTTCATGGATGGTTTCTCAGGTTACAATCAAATCAAAATGGCGCCTGAGGACATGAAGAAAACAACTTTTGTCACGCAATGGGGCATATTCTATTACAAGGTTATGCCATTCAGGTTGAAGAATGTTGGGGCAGCCTATCAACGTGCCACGGTAGCTCTATTTTACGACATGATACATCACGAAATAGATGTCTATGTGGACGACATGATAGCCAGATCTCAAACTGAAGAGGAACATCTTGACCATTTACAGAAACTCTTTGAGAGACTAAACAAATACAAGCTGAGCTTGAACCCGAATAAATGCACATTTGGGGTGAGGTCCGGTAAACTCCTAGGCTTTATCATCAGTGGTAAAGGTATCAAAGTGGACCCTGCCAAGGTGAAAGCGATACAAGAAATGCCTTCTCCCCATACTGAGAAGGAAGTCAAAGGATTCTTAGGACGGCTAAACTACATTGCCAGATTCATTTCTCACTTAACAGCTACTTGTGAACCAATCTTCAAATTACTGAAGAAAGATCAAGTAGTCAAATGGAATGATGAATGCCAAACTGCCTTCGACAAGATCAATGAGTACCTGCAAGAGCCTCATGTTTTGATGCCGCCAGTCGAGGGAAGGCCCTTGATCATGTATCTAATTATTTTGGAAAATTCAATGGGGTGCGTGCTGGGGCAGCATGACGAGTCTGGCCTAAAAAAGCATGCTATTTACTACCTGAGCAAAAAGTTTACCGACTGTGAAACAAGATATTCACTGCTCGAGAAAATTTGTTGCGCTCTGGCATGGGTTGCTCGCCGGCTAAGACAGTATATGTTTACCCATACTACCTTATTGATATCCAAGATGGATCCAATAAAATACATATTCGAGAAGCCTGCCCTCCCTGGGAGAATAGCAAGATGGAAGATGATCCTGACGGAATATGACATTCAGTACACTACCCAAAATGAAATAAAGGGTAGTGTGCTAGCCGATCACCTCACTCATCAAGTTGTGGATGACTATCATTCCATGAAGTTTTAATTCCCGGATGAAGACATCATGATGGTAAACAACTGTGAAGAATTCAGACCATATGACGGACCAGGACAAGGATCCCGATGGACCCTGTTTCTGATGGGGCGTCCAATGCACTCGGCAATGGCATAGGTGTTGTACTCATATCTGTGATTGGTGGAAATAGAACTGACTGTTTTGAAATGCTGGTTCGCGAAATATCGCGGTAAGCAAGAGTCGCCACCGTCTTTTATTTTCTCCAACAAGGAAAGGACAGAAGCACAGCAAAATTCCTTTTCGAGATGTTTCTCGGTTCGGGAGGTAGATTATAGAAAGGGAAGGTGTTAGCACCCTTTCTATCCGTGGTTATCCACGGGCTCTTAGGTACTTGCTCACTATGTTTTCAAAAATGTTTGCTTTTCTTGTGTTTTGTGGGTTTTGAAAAGAGTTTTGTTTGAAAACTTTGTTTTGACTCTTGTATTTGTCCTCAAGAGTGTATGAAGTGTTTGTTTGAAAACTTTTGTCAGAAAAAAGTGTAAGTGCGAAAAGTATTTTTGTTTTGAAAGAGCAAGTACCTTAGAACCTCTACCTACTCAAAAGAAATTAAGCTGTGTAAATGTCCTTTAGACAGTACCATCCCACTATTGAGAAGTAGGTAGCACCGTCGTTGGAGTTATTTGGGTCAATTCGATTATAGGGACGGGTGTGGTCACCAAAGCAATAGTAGGACGCCTTAGTGGTAACCCTAATGTCCTAGTTCCTTTTTATCCGAGGCAACTATTTCGAGGCAACTTGGATCTTTAGATAGGAGGGCGACCTCTAAAACACCCTATACTTAATGACCACGTCGAGGCAACCAAGTGAGGCGTACCCTAGGAGTGGCATGTGCGAGTGTGTCAGGATTCAGTTAAATTATCTTTGCACGTGTTATGGTGAGCTACGTTTTGATTTTATTTTGAGAACAATTCTTGTCATGCATAGGCCTAATTAACATACATCTAGCAGTTAAATATTGCGGAAAATAAATCTACGCTATTACAAGGCGTCGGGTATTTACATCGCCAAAAGCAACCCTTGAAAAGTAAATTGCGGGAAATTAAAGAAAGCGATAAAAAGTCCTAGTTAACGCTATTACATTCTCGGAGCAATTACATAAATATGATCAAAAAATAATATGCGCGAATAGGAATTGAATCGGAGAAGTCCTAGAGTTTTGACCCTTTTTGAGAAAAGAATGAATTTTTGGTTATTTTGCATTTAATTAAATTAATCCTAGAACTAATTAATTAATTAAAAGAAATGTTTTTTAAGTTTTTTATGAAAATAAAATAAAATAGTTAAATATATTAATTAACCTAATTCTACATGGATTTTATTTATTGTGAAACAAAAAGTTAAAATTGACCTAATTAACTAAATTAATCTATGTTAGTATTTATTTACAAAAATAATAAATTAAAGGTGAAATTAATAAATAATAATAATAATAAAAATATTATATTTTTCTGAATTTATCATGAAAATAATTAATTTGTGAGTTAACTAAATAATAATTATTATTATTATTAAAAGTAAAATAATTAAATGGAAAAATATAAAGGAATAAAAAGAAACCAGGGAGGGTGTTGGCCCATTTAGGAGGTATTTTTAGAGATTTATGGCCCATTAATCTCTCAAGCCCGTTTGACTTTAATGATTGTCTACGCGTGTGTTGACCAGGAGCATGATGGTCATCCAGCTTTGGACCATTGGATTTGAGTCTTAGACACATGGCACCTGGATATTTGAAGCGCATGGTAGGACATATCCTGGAAAGCTGCATATGATTATGTGAAGAAAAAATAGAAACAAGTATTTTGGGGGACCTGGGATTCGAACCCAGGTCCCAAAGCTCATTGGATGCTTTCCTTAACCACTCCACCAACGTGTTTCTTTCGTTAATAAAATAACAAACAATTAATATATTGATAAAACAAATAATATGCAATAAAACAAAAACACGCGCGCCTTTTTTGAACTGACCAATGATGTATCAACACCTAGTCATCTTCCTTGCTGAACCTGCAGAAACAATGTTAGATAGCGGGGGTTTTTAACCCCCACTAAACAGTGTGACGAAAAATAGCGAACAGAGCTACAGGCTACATAAATATTTCGCGATGGTTGCTTTAGATTCGTCTGGTCTCAACGATTTTAACCATATGCCTTACAAGGCCCAATTTTTCCTGGATTGCAAAGCCCTAATTTGAAAGCTTATGAACCCTAAAATCCAACCATGGCATCTTTGGATTTATGGCGTTTCAATGCAATTAAACTATACCATTAGCTTTGTACAGTCCCTAGCAACACAAAACGATCAAGAAACCATGTTAAATGCTTATGAATCACAAGTTACGATTATGAAAAAAAGTGGCAAACCGTCAAACTATTTAGAGCGATTCTTGTAAATTTAAGGCCTGGTTTTGTTTGCAAAACGTCCCTGAGAACTCCTGCAATAGATTAGAATCAACAAAAGTCTTTAAATCGCCCTGGAATATAGAAATCAGTTTTGCAATTTTCTTGAATTTTCTCAATATGGTTATGGCTTTTTCTGCAGCTCTCTCACGTGTGCATGATCAGGGTTAGCTTGTATATTTATAGGAGAATGAGATTAGGTCAGAATCTTGAGCAAAAATCCATGGAATGATGATTTGAATATTTGATTGGAAATCATATATTTTTGAATCTTCATGATTGGAAAAAGTTTCCAAATTTGGAGATATTGCATCTTTGACTTGGTGCACGAAATTGCCAGCCTTTTTAGGTCATACTTTGTTTCACAAAAAGATTGAAAAATCAAATCTTTGTATTTTCCTACAATTTAAATTAATTAAAAGAATTAATATTAATAAAAAATCCAATTAATTAAGAAAAATAAGAAAATAAATTCAATTAAGCTTGATGGGTCGTGCATAATCCATGGATAAAGTTTCAAGAAGAAATTTGAGGCCCATTAGCAAAAATAAGGTGTTTTGAGCAAAGTTGACTTTTGCAAATTCACAAAAATTTCCCAACTTCTCCAATGCATATCTTGCTCAATTTTGATCATATGAACATGTTCTTAGACATTTTAGAAAGGTCTTGAAGTCCTCTAATCAATGCCTTTGGTCCCATGTCATTTGGATTTACCGATCTCAAGTTATGGTCTTTGACTTAAAGTGCACTTTTGTTGACTTTTGAAATTGACCTATAATGTAGAAATTGATAACTTTTTATGAGAGCATTTCTTGGACTTGGAGTGTGAAGATGGATTGTAGGAAATGTCATCCCCTTCAAAATGAGCATTAGATGGGATTTTTCTGATGAACCATGAAAAAGTTATGCCTTGGCCAAGATACAGTTGACTTTTCTACTGTCCAAAAATAATAACTTTTCGCACCTTGATGATTTTTGAGCTATGCTTGTGGAATCATGATCAAGACTTGATCAAATGATGATTGTGGACTCAAAATAAGATGTTGACCAAAAATTCTGACTTTTGGCTGCAAAATGACCATTTTACCCCTGCAGTTGACTGTGGATCAAATGAGGCTTTTGACTGTGCAAATTAGCACTGTGAGTCTTGAAACTTGGCATGTAGGTGCTTGAGAATGTTTATAGGCCTATGAGCCTTTATTGAACCATTGAAAACCTCAAATTCCTTGGAAGAACCAAAACCCTAATTTCAGCTGGCTTAGGAGGTGGTTTGACTGTCTAATCCTTGAGCAAATTTGAGTAATTTGGAGATTAATCTTGACAAATCTTGAGGAATATGGGAGGGAAAATTTTGGGGTACAACAATATCCCCTGAAGGATGTCACACTCCCTACACTGCAAGACTCTGCTTCAACTGTACAAATAACATGGTAAAATACGAAGCGTTCATTTTTGGTCTCAAAGCTGCCATAGATTTGGGGATCAAATCCTTAAGTGTATTCGGAGATTCAGCCTTGGTCATCAGTAAGATCAAAGGAGAATGGGACACTAAACACCCAAACATCATCCCCTACAAATAACATTTATTGACATTAATCCCACATTTTGAGAAGATTACCTTCGAGCATTTCCCGCGAGAAGAAAATCAACTAGCGGATGCGCTAGCCACAATGTCATCCATGTTTAAATTCAAATGGGATAACGAGGCTCCCCAGATCACCACTGAACGAATGAATGAATCAGCTCACTGTCACGAGATCAATACTGAAGAAGTAGTGCACCGACCTTGGTTCCAGGAAGTCAAGAGATATCTCGAAGCTCAAGAGTATCCGGAAGAAGCTTCAGTCAATGATAAGAAGTTCTTAAGGAGATTCTCTGCTAAGTTCTTCCTTAGTAATGGTATTCTCTACAAGCGCAACCATGACTCTGTTTTGCTCCGTTACGTAGACAAGGTTGAGGCAGAAAAGATCATGGCTGATCTACATGAAGGCACTTTTGGCACCCATTCCAGTGGGCATACGATGGCAAAGAAGATTCTACGGGCAGGTTATTACTGGTCTACCATGGAAGCAGATTTCTATCAGCACTCTCGAACTTGTCATAAATGTCAGATCTATGCTGACAAGTGCATGTACCTCCAGTTCCTTTGAATGTCTTGACGGCTCCTTCGCCCTTTGCTATGTGGGGCATTGATATGATTGGAGAAATTAAGCCCACAACCTCTAATGGACACCGCTTCATCTTGGTGGCCATTGACTATTTCACAAGGTGAGTTGAGGCAGCTTCTTTCGCTTTCGTCACCAAAAATGTCGTTGCCCAGTTCATCAAAAAGAATCTCATCTGTCGTTACAGTATCCCGGAGAAGATCATCACAAACAATTGTACGAATCTTAACAACACTATGATCACCGCACTGTATGCGCAATTCAAGATCCAGCACCATAATTCTTCTCCTTACCGGCCAAAGATGAATGGTGTTGTCGAAGCCACAAATAAGAACATTAAGAAAATCATACAAAAAATGACAGTCACATACAAAGACTGGCATGAGATGCTACCATTCGCCCTCCACGGTTACCGTACAATGGCGTGCACATCAACCGGGCCAACACCTTACTCTCTGGTATACAGCATGGAGGTTGTCTTACCTATAGAGGTCCAGATCCCCTCTCTAAGAATTATGAAGGATGCAGGGCTAAATGAAGAAGATTGGATCCAAACTCGACTTGATCAATTGAACTTGATTGACGAGAAAAGGCTTACTGATGTCTGTCATGGTCAAACGTATCAAAAACGGATGATCAAGGCTTTCAACAAAAAGGTCAGACACCAAGTAGATCAAGTCGTGGATTTGGTGATCAAGCGCATCATACTACCACAAGGTGATCCCAAGGTCAAATGGACTCCTACATACGAAGGACCGTTTGTGATCAAAAGCATATTCTCTGGTGGAGCAATGATCTTAACCACTATGGATGGTGACGACCTGGCGCACCATGTGAACGCGAACATAGTCAAAAGATACTACACATAAGAGACCCACTAGGTTGACACACCTAGGCAAAACAAGGGCATCTCGGCAAACCAAAAGGTTCAGGCAAAAATTAGGGATAAAACAAAAAAAAAATTGTACACCCGGCAATTCGAAAACCCGAGAGGGAGACTTGGGCAAAAAAGGGTATCCCGGTGGACTAAAAACCCGAAAGGGCGGTCCAGGAAAAAGTTAGGGAATTAAAGCGTATGACTATATCCCGTTGGATCACCTTACAGACAACCTTTGGCTTTGACTGACAAACTCAGCGGTTCTGATCAATCCAATCAACTTCGGATAAGGCAGCAAGTGGACAAGACGCTCAGAGACACGAAGGCTATAGCAGAATGGGAACCCCATGGGATTAGTGCAAATAGCTATATTTTCTTTGTATCAAATTTTCATTTTTTTTACGACGGCATTCTCTTACTAGAATGTTCGTCTCATTGTACAAAAAATACTTGTTTAAGTTAATACAAAGATACCCCTTTGAAAGTGCAAAAGTATATGTTTTTTCTTTATTCCTGTGTTTTGTTTACGAAAACGTCCAATGATTTATTTTTTAACATATACATTTGAACGTAACTACTGTTTACAAATGAATAAAAAGGAACCAAATAAAATAGAAAGACAATCGCTAATGGCTTTAAGAAATAGGATAATATCTTTAGATTATTCCATAAAATCCCCCACAGTCTGCAGCTTAATCCCCAACGGAACAAAACTTCCAGTTTATCACTCCCCGGTAAAAGTCGCCCAATTTCTCAAGATTCCCCAACAGGATTTCGCAAGCAACACACGGTGTTTCCCTTACAATAGAGTTTATTTCTCTAACAAATAGAAGCTCTTCAACTCATCAACACTTCAAAACATGAAGACTTACGCTCCACGTCCCCAACAACAATTAGGGATTTATTTTCCCTAGTCCAACAGTATTACAGCAGCATAGCTTACACGCCCATACATCGCATCCATACGTCATGACATTGACAACACGAACGCATACAACATAATCTCATTCATTTTCTTGATAACATCATTATACAATGCATTTCATACATCATGACATTGCATACAACCAATCTTTCATCTCTTCAGGAAAGATCAGTCAGCCGATCGCTATCATCAACAATTTACAAAAAGGTTATAGATTGATACATGAAACAAGGCAGGACAATTATCTACATGACCATCTGAACCTTCATATACAGTTCAGATACGCTCCAGACACGGATGCCATTCTGATACTCATTCAGATTCAGCTTTCAGATACGCTCTAGACACGGATGCCATTCTGATACTCATTCAGTTTCAGCTTTCAGATACAATTCAGATACGCTCCAAACACGGACGCCATTCTGATACTCATTCAGATTCAGCTTTTAGATATAGTTCAGATATGCTCCAGACACGGATGTCATTCTGATACTCATTCAAATTCAGCTTTCAGATACAGTTCAGATACGCTCCAGACACAGATGTCATTCTGATACTCATTCAGTTTCAGCTTTCAGATACAGTTCAGATACGCTCCAGACACGAACTCCATCCTGATACTCATTCAGATTCACCTTCAGATACAGTTCATATACGCTCCAGACATGGATGCCATTCTGATACTCATTCAGTTTCAGCTTTCAGATACATGTCAGATACGCTCCAGACACGGATGCCATTCTGATACTCATTCAGTTTCAACTTTCAGATATAGTTCAGATATGCTCCAGACACGGACGCCATCCTGATACTCATTCAGATTCTCTTTCAGATACAGTTCAAATACGCTCCAGATACGGACGCTATTCCAGTGTAAATCAACCAGATTTATTATGACATTTCTTCTATTCCTATCAGCAAATAATTTTGGATGGCATCTACAAGCCCATCTCTGAAAACTTTCCATCACCTCTCCAAATGGCATCTTTAAGCATTCCTTACACCATCAACCATCACATCCTCGAGTACAAATTTTTGGGCACTCTAGTGTCCAATCATCTTCCACCTTCAAGTCACGAATGGCAAATCCGCCAATCTAACTCTTCAGTTTTAAGAAGATTGAACAGGGGCAGCTGTTGTACCCCAAAATTTTCCCTCTCATTTATCACATATTTTCTCACAAAGATCTCTCTTGGTTCAAGATTGCACTAGGGTTGATCAACTCAGACACCTCCTTAAGCATTGATGATTAAATTAGGGTTTGAGATTGCACAAGGATAATTGAGCTTTCAATGCCTTATATGACTTTCATGGATCATTATGGACCCCCAAGATTACTCATGTCAAGTTTCAAGCCTTGGATCACATTTTTGCTCATTCAATCAAGCAGTTGACCTAAAAATCGGTTGTATTGGGGAAAAAGTCAATTGTGGCCAATTTACAGTCAAACTTCTTAATTTTTTATCCACATCAACATTATAAACTATTATGTATCATTTGATCAATTTTGTACCACAATTATTCAAGAAATTTGATCAAATCATCAAAGGGGCAAAATGGTCAAAATTAGGGTTTTGATTGAGAAAGGGCAATTTCTGATTTTTGACCTAGCAAATGGTTAATTGGTTTGAGGCATGATCTCAAGAGTTCAATTGCATCATTTTGACCTAATGGCATGACCCAAAACATTTCTCAAGATCAATTGGATTGATAGTGAATTTTTAATCAACTGATCAAAATCAAACTTTGACTTTTTGGTCAAAATCAAGTGTCAAAGATCATAATTCATCAAAACATGTCAAAATATGAAGCTTATTCATCAAGAAATCAAAAATTCAACATTTCATTTTGAAAAGTCAAAGTTTTCAAACTTAGAAATTTTTCTAAGTGTTGAAAACTTCATGTTTTTTCACAACTTTGAGCAAATTTTTCACCATGATGCAAGATGATTCAGAAGAAACTTTCAACATGAAAGTTGTAGATCTACATGAGATATAAAACATTTCTTTACACAACTTCTTATAAAAGTGCTTGGATCTCAAGTTTGAAATCAAGCTTCTCAAATAAGCTTTTGTTTTGATGAAAACAAACCATGGCTAACAAAGAAGGCAAAGATTTTGGTCAAGCATCTAAAGCATCTAAGGATAATATCTTCACTCAAAGCTCTCAACAACTTTAAAGGTATAATAATATTATCTACTTTGATCTTAAGATATAGATGCTCAAAAATGAAAAAGAAATGTTTAAAGATCATTACTCAAGCTTTTCAAAGATAAAATTTCACTTTTCATATGCATGCAATCAATTTACATCTTAGTGCAATCGATTGCACTCTTCAAAAATTCCAAATCTTTTGCTTCTGTTTCTTCATGCAATCGATTACATTGTTAGTGCAATCGATTGCACACTTAAAATTTTCAAAATGTTTGGTTCTGACTTTGCATGCAATCGATTACATAGTTGGTGCAATCGATTGCACTCAGTTAATTTTTGCTACTGACTTAGCATGCAATCGATTACATTGTTAATGCAATCGATTGCACTCTTAAATTTTTTGAAAAACTAGTTGTTGAAAACCTTGTGCAATCGATTACACCAAGGGTGAAATTGATTGCACACTGCACGAATTTGAAAAATAACAGCTTTGTTCATGCCTTTTGATCATGCCTTTTCATTACATCTTTTCACTCAAACTTGGCATTTGTTCATGATATATTTCCAGATCTTCATGATGTTTCAAAAGAGTGTTATGAACATATAAATATTCAATTTCAAATTCAGATCTAACACCTTTTTTATAATATTTTTCTGAACTTTAAACATACAAACTCAAGCATTCTTCATTTTCATGCATAAGTTTTCTGCACATTTTCATAATTCAAACAGAAAACTGATAATGAGAAATCGTATCGTATAATTGCTACGTTTTTAGTCTGTTTTCATACTGCATTAATCCATTTAACTCCTGATTGTTCTGAGTTTTATGTCTTTTCACAGGTACAACATGTCTCAAGTCAATTTAGTGGAAAAAGATCATATGAAGAAAGTTAACATGAAAACCAGAAGAAAAGGAACAATTCTGCAAAGTTTTGCAGTTTTTGATGTTGTGACGGTCGTCACACATCACTTACGAACGTAACACGCTGCTAAGTGTCTTACGCCCGTCACCTTGGTGTTACGACCGTAACACGCTTATTACATGAAGAATGCCCGTAACACACTTGTGGCGACCGTTACACGCTTAATCCAACTTTATGAAGAACGTGAGGTGAAGACGTGGAGACGTGGGCAACAAAAAGAAAGGAGTCTTCAGATACTCCTACAATCTCTCAACCTCACCAACGCCCAGTCTTCCTGGTTTTTCTCCACAACTGAAGTGCAAATTCCACGTTCTTGTTTTTTTTAACTGTCAATTTCTCCTCTATAAATACGAGAGATTTCGATGAAGAACGGACAGAGTTTTATTTTCACAAATTTCTTGCGGAAGCTCGCCGAATTTACGAACCATTTCCCAGTTTGCATTTTTCCTGTTGTTCTTGTTTTTATTTCCCTTTTACCATTTAATAGCCATTTCCAACATTAGGAAATTTCTATCTTAGTTAGAATTTGTTTTTAGCCTCAGACTTTGTTTCGAGTTTCGATTCTGAAGGTTCCAATCTTGCCGACTTGTGGAAGAGGGAGCTTGAGGAATAGTATTATTATTCAGGTTTTAATCGCATTTAATTTAATTTTAAGTACAATTTGTTTACGTTCAATTACTGTTATTTATTTATCATGAATGTTTCACTGCTTTCCAATTATATTTCCTGTCTGTCTGTTTCAAGTACCATGGCTAGCTAAATTTCTAGAGTCGGGATGTGATAATAGTAACTGAATGGATTAAATTATTCCTAAGCTAAAATCTAAATTAACTTAATTTCTGGTTGTGACTTTTTATAATTAAAATCAATCTTTTTGTTACGAGAGTAAGAAAAGTAGAATAGGTTAGGATCAAGACCACGAGAGTGTGAGGTTTTAACCGGATAGCTAAAGTTAGGCATTTGATTTAAATACAGCGAGAGCGCTTTAAAACGAATTAGACTTTATTAAGTTTTCAAAGATTATTTTCTAAACACTTATGGGCTAGCGAGAGCAGGCATAGGGCTTTAGGGGTATAATCTGAGATAAGACCACGAGAGTGTGAGTTGAGGGTTTTTAAACTGATAATTTCTACAGAACCATTTAAGTTAAACATCTTTATATGCTTAGGTTCGATTAAATCCGCTTAGGTTCACTATATTACATACCGGCCGCTTTATTATTATTATTTCCTTAGTTCGGTTTAGGTTTCCTCTACTTTAACTTCTAAAAACCAAACGTGACAACATCCGCCTTAGCTAAACTAGCAAACCTTTATAGCACTAGAGTGATTACAAAGTCCCTGTGGGTTCGACATCTTTTTATTACTACTGTGATAGGCTGTGCACTTGCAGTTAAGATACCGTTAGACACATTAGGTCGATCGCACATCAAGTTTTTGGAGCCGTTGCCGAGGACTTTGATTTAGTCACTAGTGCACTCATAAAGTAGCACTGTATAGACTAAGGAAACTATTTGTTTTTCCCTCTGTTCTATGCCAAATACTCGTTCCCGGAGCGATCCTTTGCATCTACAAATCAACGATATCGAGCGCTATCTCAGAGTAAGACGCCGAATTCAAGAATATCGTGATCTCAACAATCTTCCTCCGACTAAGCTTCCTGATATCTCAATCCCTGAGTTAATTGAAGAATCGAAGATGGCTGACGCACCAACTCCACCTCGTCCTCTTAAGGATTACGCAGTTCCTTCTCAAGCGGAACCTCACAACAGAATTGCCACTCCTACTATCACTCGAAACGATTTCAAGCTGAAACCTTCGCTTCTATCCGCTGTTCAGCAGAACCAATTTTCTGGATCTCCTACTGACGACCCAAACCTACATCTGTCAGTGTTTGTGCAGTACGCGGACATTGTAAAAGCGAATAGTGTAAACCCCGAGGCGATACGATTGCGCTTATTTCCTTTTTCTTTAAAAGACAGAGCTCGAGCATGGCTCCAATCTCTTCCTTCAAACTCAATCACCACATGGGATGAGTTGAAGAAGGTCTTTTTGGCTAGATATTTCCCACCAAGCAAAACTGCTATGCTCAGAGCCAACATCAATGGTTTCAGACAAAAAGATAACGAATCACTTTTCGAAGCGTGGGAACGCTATAAGGACATGATTAGACTCTGTCCTCATCATGGTTTAGAAGAATGGCTGATCATTCATACGTTCTATAACGGTCTCTTGTACAACACAAGATTGACTATAGACGCTGCTGCTGGTGGCGCATTGATGGATAAACCGTATACCGAAGCAAATCAACTTATCGAAAGCATGGCTCAGAACCATTATCAATGGGGAAGCGAAAGAGCTAATATGGAAAAAAACTCAAATAAAAGGTGGCATGGTTGAAGTGAATAGTCTGGATCAAGTCAACGCTAAAGTGGAAGCCCTTACCCAAAAGCTAGAAAATCTTACCACCGCTCCCGCAGCTACCGTAGTTGCAGTAGCTCAAACTTGCGATCTATGTGGTCTTCAATCACATCCTGCTCCAGAATGCCCACTGCTAACAGGATTTCCAGCTGAACATGTGAATTACGTACATGGAAACCCTTATAGTAATGCCTATAACCCTGGTTGGAAGAATCATCCAAATTTTTCGTATAAAAGCAACAATGCGTTGTACGCACCTGGACAAGCTCCTGCCACGCCACCTGGCTATCCAAAAGCTATCCCAAATCACCCTAATAATGGACCTAATACATCCAATGTCCCTAGAAAATCTAATCTTGAAATCATGATAGAACACTTTATTGCTTCTCAATCTCAGACTAATAAAGATGTTCTAAATCAGAATTTACATACTAATGAGCAGATTAAATAATTATCTAGTAAAGTTGACGCTTTAGCTACCCATAATAAGATGCTTGAAACTCAAATTTTACAGGTAGCTCAACAACAAGCACCTACTGCTGCCCCAGCTGGAATTTTCCCTGGTCAACCACAACCTAACCCAAAAGGACATGCTAACGCTGTGATACTGAGAAGTGGAAAAGAACTTGACGGACCTGTTGATCCAAGACTCGAAAATCCAGCCATGTACCAAAATCAGAACAAGCCAACTGTAAATGAGAATGAACCAAAGGAAAACGAAAACGAAAACCAAGAGGAAGTGGAGAAAGAGAAGCCTTATGTGCCTCCACCATCCTATAAACCGCCGATTCCGTACCCTTAGAGACTTACCAATTCCAAAATGATTGGCCAATTCAAGAAATTCATTGAACTTTTGAAACAACTCAATATCACAATACCGTTTACAGAAGCTATCACTCAGATGCCCTCGTATGCTAAATTTCTCAAGGAAATCCTATCTAACAAGAAAAAGATAGAAGACAACAGAACAATTACACTTACTGCTAAGTGTAGCGCTATTATTCAAAACGATATGCACCCTAAGTTAAAAGATCCAGGTAGTTTCTCTATACCTTGTAACATTGGAAAGTTTGTCATAGACAAAGCTCTATGCGACTTGGGAGAAAGTATCAGTGTCATACCCCTATCTATTTGCAAAAAGCTGGAGATGGGAGAACTTAGACCCACAAAAATGTCCGTTCAATTAGCTGACCGATCAGTTAAATACCCTGTAGGTATACTGGAAAACGTTCCAGTTAGAATAGGTCAATTCTATATCC
The DNA here is from genome assembly GCA_948472305.1 of Vicia faba. NCBI lineage: Eukaryota > Viridiplantae > Streptophyta > Magnoliopsida > Fabales > Fabaceae > Vicia > Vicia faba. Next base: position 121,484,361 of record OX451738.1, read on the forward strand.
CGACCGATTTCATAATCATGGACATTACCAAGGACTCAGTTACTCCTATCATATTAGGAAGACCCTTCCTAGCCACAGCTGGAGCTATAATTAACGTAAAGAAGGGCAGACTAACATTCGAAGTTGGAGAGGAAAAAGTGGAATTCATCCTCACTCAATTCTTACAAGCACCAGCCATGAATGACACATATCATCTAATCGACGTTATAGACGAGTGCGTAAGAGAGATGGAAGCAGAACAGACCACATACTCTGAAATAATGAAAATCCAAACCCCTCTGATATTTGAAGACGACAATTAGCGTGAACCATATCAAGATGATAGTCTAAATGAAAGTCTAGCACTTACACCTGATCATATGCCATGTCCAAAGAAACCGGGTTTAGAATTAAAAACCTTACCCAGGAACCTAAGATACGAATTCCTAGATACCGAATGTACGCGACCAGTAATAGTCAATTCCAGTTTAGGAACGCTCGAAACTAAGAAACTTTTATACGTCCTAAGAAAGTACCAGACTACATTCGGTTATAACATATCCGATTTGAAAGGAATATGTCCTTCAATTTGTATGCATCGTATTATGCTAGAAGATTGCAAAACCTCTAGAGAACCTCAAAGAAGGATTAACCCAATCCTTAGCACTGTAGTCAGAGATGAAATTAAGAACTATTGGAAGCAGGAATCATATATCCAATCTCTGACAGTAAATGGGTTAGCCCAGTACACGTCGTACCGAAGAAAGGAGGTATCACTGTTGTGAAGAACGCAAAAGGCGAACCGATAACACAAAGAGTGGTTAATGGGCATAGAGTGTGCATTGATTATAGAAAACTAAACAAAGCTACTCGAAAAGACCATTTTCCTCTACCCTTCATAGATCAAATGTTAGAGAGATTAGCCAAACATTCCTACTTCTGCTATCTAGATGGTTATTCCGGATTTTTCCAAATTCCTATTCACCCTGATGATCAAGAGAAGACTACATTCACGTGTCTCTATGGAACATTCGCTTACAGACGAATGCCCTTCGGATTGTGCAATGCCCCAGCAACCTTTCAATGATGTATGATGTCAATCTTTGCAGATTTCATCGATAAGATCATGGAAGTGTTCATGGACGACTTCTCTGTGTGCGGTCAAAGTTTTGAAGGATGCCTATCAAACCTAGAAAAGATTTTAGAAAGAGGTATGAAAGTGAACCTCGTGCTTAACTGGGAAAAATGCCATTTCATGGTCAGAGAAGGAATCCTACTAGGACATGTTATATTTAATAAGGGAATTGAAGTTGATAAAGCTAAGATAGAAGTCATAAAAGAACTTCAACCACCTAAGACCGTTCAAGAAATACGAAGTTTTTTAGGACACGCCGGTTTCTACCGACGATTTATCAAAGATATCTCGAAGATCACTAAACCACTTACCGGTCTATTAAAGAAAGACGATGAGTTCATATTCGATGAAGATTGTCTTAAAGCGTTTGAAACTCTAAAATCAGCCCTTATCACCGCACCAATCATGCAACCACCCGATTGGAGATTACCTTTTGAAATCATGTGCGATGCGAGTGACTACGATGTAGGCGCAGTTCTTGGACAAAGGAAGGACAAGAAACTTCACACAATCTACTATGCCAATAGAACGCTAGACTCAGCTCAAATGAACTACTCCACAACTGAGAAAGAGTTGTTAGCAGTTGTCTTTGCGCTTGACAAATTCTGTTCTTACCTAGTAGGAGTGAAGATAATCATTTACACAGACCACGCTGCTATCAGATATCTACTAACCAAGAAGGATGCAAAACCAAGACTCCTCATATGGATCCTACTTTTGCAAGAGTTTGATCTAGAGATTAAGGATAAGAAAGGAACCAAAAACGTCGTAGCAGACCACTTGTCAAGATTAGAAGGTATAAAACCCGAACAAGTACCGATTAACGACGATTTTCTGTATGAACAGCTGATAGCACAAATAAGAAGAGATCTAGCTCAACTGGATCTAAACAAACCAAAATCCAAGGAAGCCGTGGAAGCGATCCATACAACCATGGGACTGCCATGGTATGCTGACATTGTCAACTACTTAGCTGCAGGCGTGCTCCCACCGGACTTAACTTATCAATGGAAAAAGAAATTCTTCCATGATCTCAAGTATTATTATTGGGATGAACCTTTATTATTTAAAAGAGGACCGGACGAAATTTTCCGCCGATGCATACCTGAAGAAGAAATAGAAGATGTTATTTCTCACTGTCATTCATCTCCCTATGGCGGACATGCAAGCACTTCTAAAACATGTGCAAAGATCCTACAAGTCGGCCTATTTTGGCCTAATCTATGGAAGGATGTATGCACCGCTGTTAAAAACTATGATCGGTGTCAACGCACCGGTAATATTTCAAGACGCGATGAAATGCCTCAAAGAGGAATACTAGAAGTAGAAGTCTTTGATGTTTGGGGAATCTATTTCATGGGACCTTTCCCATATTCTTTCGGAAACAAGTATATACTCGTAGCTGTCGATTATGTTTCAAAATGGATTGAGGTTATAGCCTCTCCTACAAATGACACACGAGTAGTAATTAAGCTCTTTAAAAACACAATCTTTCCAAGATTTGGTGTGCCTAGACTTGTCATTAGTGACGGTGGCTCTCATTTCATTTCGAAGATATTCGACAAATTATTATCTAAGTATGGAGTCAAACACCGCGTAGCAACACCGTATCATCCACAAACCAGTGGACAGGTCGAAGTCTCGAATAGAGAAATTAAACAAATCCTAGAGAAAATTGTCGTCATATCTAGGAAAGATTGGTCATCTAAGCTTAACGAGGCTTTATGGGCTTATAGGACAGCCTAGAAGACTCCTATAGGAACTACACCCTTCAAGCTTGTGTACGGAAAGTCTTGTCATCTCCCAGTAGAATTAGAGCACAAGGCATATTGGGAAATCAAAACGCTCAATATAAACTACACTGTTGCTGGAGAGAAGCGAATCCTCGACTTAAATGAACTGGAAGAATTGAGATTAGACGCTTATGAGAATGCTAAGATATACAAGGAAAGAACCAAAAGATGGCACGATAAGCGCTTATCCCGGAAAGAATTCAGTGTGGGAGACATTGTGCTACTATTCAACTCTAGACTTAGGCTCTTTCCTGGAAAACTGAAATCCAGATGGTCTGGTCCTTTTGAAGTTACAAAAGCATTCCCTAGCGGAGCAATAGAAATTAAGGATAGGAATAGTGACCCGTTCACAGTGAACGGACAGCGGTTAAAACAATATCATCACATTGAGAATAGAGACTATGCGAATAGTCTAAAACTTTTAGAATTACCCACTATTTCCCCTGAATGATCTACTGCTAAGCACTATGTCAGGCTTATGACGTTAAAAACAGCGCTTAGTGAGAGGCAACCCACCTATTTATTTTTGTTATTTTTTCCGTTTGTTTCTATTTATTACTTTTGATTTTCTTTTCCGTTTCTGCATTTATTTCTTTTAAAGCCTTATTTTCATTATTTTCTTTTCCATTTTTCTAAAAATCTTTATAAAACTGCTGCTGATTTTAAAACAACTTTACTTGCTACAAGATTTCTGAAAAGTCTTTTTCTATCTTACCTTCTCCCCTGATTTGTTTCCCCATTTAACATTTACTATAGAACCACAACCACAGAACTTTATGGAAACCACTTATAGAGGAAGGAACCAAATGAGGAGATTTGAGGAATTGTCACAAAGGAACATCGGTATGACTCTGTATTATGATGAACCAACCATGAACACCTTAGGTATTAAGGATAGTGTCCTTTATCTGTTTAACCAACTGGGATGGGAAAAACCCCACATTAAGTCTAAGTTTGTCACATACCGCGAGCTTACCTTTGAATTTTTGAGCTCCCTAGTTCATATACCTGAGCACGGTTTCGGAGCCAGAAAAGGATTTATAGCTTTCAGACTATCCAGTATTGAATTTGTTTATAACCATAAGGAATTAGCTGGCCTACTAGGATTCCCTAGTGGACCTTTTGCTTTTACTACCACCCAGGTGGAATTAATTGATTTCAAGCTAGATTACTTTTGGGGAACCTTAACCGGAAACTATCACCCTGAGCCGGATAGCATGGACAACAATGAAATACACAACCCCGCTATCCGCTATTTTCATAAGATTCTAGCCCATACTGTATTCGGAAAGGAACATAATTGTACTGCAGTGTCTAAGGATGAGATGTTTTTACTGCACTGTATGACCCAAGGCCGGCCTGTTAATGTTATGCCATTCATGATGCAAACCTTTTCTCGCATTGTTCAGGACCCTAATGAACTGATCATCGTAGGAGGCCTAGTCACCATGATTGTCATTGCCCTCGGACTTAGATACCAACTGCATAAGTATACACACTTCGGTTCGATTCGCCCTATGAATATTGATTTCTGTTTCGACCTACGCATAATAGGAAATCTAGGTCCTGCACCTTTTGAATACCTGATAAGGAATGAAGTTGTCACTTGATTTACCCTTCCAAGCCATGCTAAAGTGAGTGTCCACAATCGCAATAACTGGCTTTATGAGCTAAACCCTCCTGACCATCCTTCAACACCTGAAACACCACAATCTTACCAAGTTACTGATGATAAGATGTCTGATGAGAGTGATCCTGAGACACCTCCTGGCTACTATGACATTAACAACATTGCAGAGGATATTGAAGCCCCTGACATAACTGTGGAGCAATTTTATCACATGAATTCAGCTTTAGAAGATTTAAAAACGAGACTTGGATGAAGTAGGAGTGATCAGCATTTGTTTTTACTTTTTTTTCTGTTTTTTATTTCTAGGTAGTTTCCCTTTTTGCAAATTTAAGATTTCATTTTAATTCTACACAGTTTACTTTCTGCAACTTTTAAATTTCTGTTAAAGAACAAATATTCATTTCAATGCAAATTTCAGTTTGTTTTTATTTACAAGTTTCATTAAATTTAATGCATGCTACAGCAAAATTCAATTCACTGCATATTTATTATCAGTAACCTATTATACTGATACTGGCATTTTGCAAATTTTGTTCTGATTGATTGGTTGTATGATAATTGGGATGTGTACTCAAATTGACTGATATTGTGTTTAATATATATTGCTGAATTACTGTGTTGGAATATAAGGTGTGTTGGAATTAATCTGCTTCATTTATGAAATAAGTGTTGTCCAGTTTGGAATTGCAAATATTGTAGCTGTAACGGTCGTAGTACACCTATGACGATTGTAACACGCGTTTCACCGTGTTACGCCTGTCAGCTTCCTGTGACAATCGTCACGCGCGTCTGAAATACGTCTTATGCTATTCCAGAAGCAGTTTCTCCTTCCCACTTCTCCCTCCTTTTCCCAAAATCGTCCACCACCCATTCAATTTCTTTCTTTAATCACCCACTCCAAAGTTTAAATTCCATTACTCCACTCCACTTCCCCATTCACATTCCAACTTCCCACATTTCTTCCTACACTATATATTCAACCCATTTCTTCATATTTTCCATATCTCTCAAATCCAACCCCTTTCACGTTTCACTCCCCTTGCATGCAATGGCCAATAACCAGCAGCAAATCCGTAACATCATTCTCGGAGAAGGAGACCAAGGAGAAACCCAGAGAACAAAGTTCCAAAAATTCTAACGCCGCGGTCTCCAACCAACTCGGTATGTCGACCTCGACTGTCTGAGAGATTTGGGACTGCTTGAGAGCGTCCAACAACTTCTGCAAAATGTCAATTTATGGAATCTGTGCAGCCAACCACAACCTATCTATGAAACCCTCACTTTGGAGTTTCTGAGTTCATTTTCTTACATCACCCCTACTGGAGCCACCAACCAACTCTCTGGCGTGACCAAATTCCCCATGTTCGGCACTGAGTATCAGCTAACACAAACTGATATCGCACGGCTGCTCGATTTCAGTTCCGATGAAGGTGTCCACCTTCGTGTGCCGGATAATTTCAGCGAGGAAGCATTCAACTTATGGCACAGCATGACAAACAATCGTGCAAGCTCTTATGACCACCTCAACGCCACCCATATCCATAATCCAGCCATCAGATATTTTCACCGCATCCTTTGCAACACCATCTTCGCTAGAGATAGCAACCACAAGCTCAACTCCAAGGAGCTTTTCTTTATGCATTGTGCATTTACCGTCCAGAAGATCAACTCCGCTCCATTTTTATTGGCCCATATTCACTCCATCTGCACTATAGGCGACAAACCCTTCTATTTCGGAGGGATTGTCACTTCTCTTGCTTTAGCTTTGAATCATGGTGCCGCTCTCACTGATATGCCTTCTATGGCACCAGCATTGCTTACTCTGGACCACTGCAAGTCTGCCCACCTCATCCATGAGCGGGAAGATGGCAAATTCCACCCTGTGATCCGAAACATCATTTATAATAACATTATTTTGCCTTGCAGGGACCGAATTGATCCTCAAAACAGAGCCAATTGGCTATTAGATCCTGTAGCTCCCGAGGGCCATGTTCTTATTCATGAAGAACAACCTGATGCCCCCGCGGACGAGTTACAAGAAGAGTTGGACCGAGCTGCCCCCGTTCATGACATTCTGGAAACTTCATCCGCACCACCTCCTATCACTCTTGAAGAAATTCTCCGAGCCATCCACCAGCAGAATCAAATGGGTGCAGCACTTGCAAGAAAACAATAGGAGCAGTATGACAGTTTATGTGCACATAACGCTCAGATTTTGAGTGGCCAGCGGAGCATGAACGAGAAGTTAGACGAGGCCTTGTCTGAACTAAACGCTTTAAGGATGGAAGTCAGCATTCTTGGCTCCCATGACACTGATTCCGAAGCCACGCCTACCAGGCGATCACGCACCAGGAGCAGAGGACGTGGACATCAGTAGTCTTTATTCTTAATTAGTTTGCTTTTGCTGTTTCTTTTTGTATTTGTATTTCCCTGCTATTATACCACAACATTGAGGACAATGTCTGATATAGTGTGGGAGAGGTACCTTTCCCTTTCCGCATTTTCCATTAAACAAGTAATTTTTACGATATTTCTCAGTTTCAATTCTTCCCCGCTTTATTTAGCCATACCGAAATTTTTTGCTTTATCTTCACATACGGTTATGACACCTTAGACTTCCTACTTACGTGATCCGTTTCAATAACCGTTATACCTATATCTTGAGTTTTAGTTCTAAAGTAACCCCTAGTAGTTTATACTAGCAATCAGCACCGTCTAGACACAAACCACGTGGGGAGCCGATGAATATAAGTGTTTGATGCCTAATCAATGAAATATCCTTCTTATCTTGCTGCTAAAAATGAAAATTTGCACCAAAGTACTGAAATTCTGGTGTATGCCAGTCTTCAGATGTTATACTCAATGTCTAGACATCTGATATGACATAATAAATACACTGCAAGGTAGATACCCAATTTTTCGTGATTCAGTACTAAAGAATAACAGAAGCACAGTTTTATCCAAGCTGCGCCAGATATACTTTGAAGGTGCAGAGGATAGAACACACGATGTACCTAGTTCTGTTCATCTGTTGCACATGATCAGCAGAGAGCAAACAACCTTCACAGTTCTGTTTCTCCTGCACAGATATCAGCATGATGTCTTAACATGTTCTGAGACATCATCTGTTACAACATTACAGTTTTACCTTGATATATAACAGACAGAATTATAAAGTGTTGAAGGTAAAAACACAAATCAGTTGTTGACCCAGTTCGGTGAAACACACCTACTCTGGGGGCATACCAAGCCAGGAAGAAGATCCACTATCAGCAATATTAATTCAGGACTAAACTTCACAAGTTCCCATCCCTCACTTAATCATTTACCCAGTGCAACCTATACCTAGGAACTCCTAGATAGAAACCTACCAGTTTCCATTCCTATTGTCGCAACAACAGAAGTCTTACTCCTACTCAAGAAGTAGTGCCCTCCCACTTGGTTTCCTACATTACAATGAATAAAAAATACTTAGACTTGCTTCACAGCTTCGTCCAAGAACACTCAAACTCTTACCTACAGGTATCGAGTTATACACATGGTAACCTTGCCACAGACCGACAGGTTTACCTAACAGAACACCCCCAATATTACATTATATCAGGCTTGCAAACCCTAGGTTACAATCTTCTATTTATAACCTATTACCCAACTGGATTTGGGCCTTCAAAATCGCAGCAAGCTTTTCTCCTTGCTGTTACAAAACAGCAACAAACTTCTGCTACAATCAAGGTCTTCAATCTTCTAGTTCCTAAAATATCTCCATATTCAGAAACAACATTTTCTTCACATATTCTGATTGATTCTTGATTGATCTTCAGATTCTCCATAAGAAACGCCACATATATTCTCAGAATATTTAAGTACCAGAACTGTAACTGAATTACCAATTCCGTTGGCGTGATGTCTAGTCAGATGTCATGACATTACATCTAACATGTTGTCCCAGATGTTGAACTTCTTCAATACAACATGTTTAGGAGAACCACGCTCATTTGCTGATACAACAAATAACCTCTTTCATAAATTAGATCACTTAAAACAATTAGGTTACAAGTCACAGCTGTTACAAACATTCAACATATAACATAGTTAACTAATATTAACTTAATTTCAGGCGCGATGTCATATGCTGATGTTGTGACATCTTACATAACATGTTGGTCCAGATGTTGAACTTCTTCAACCCAACATATTAAAACAACAGAGAGAATATGGGTAAACTTGCTTTCTTATTTGTTTTACAAATGAAGCCAACTCTCCAGCCAGGGCACTTACAATCTCCCCCTTTGGTAAATTTTGGCTAAAACAAATAAGTGCAAGTTGCATATTGGGACCATGCCACAACACAGTTGAGATGTTACAACATCTTGTCCAACATCTTCTTTGCAGAGACTGATGTCCTTTGAGAAAACAACAAACCTCTATCCCTCATCTGTGAGCCACTCCAAGCCATCGATGGCCCAAGAGGATTTATTTTCTCTCAATTATTGTTGATAATCTTGATACTGATTACATAGATCATGTAACTCAGATCACAAGTCACAACTATCCTCTTAACTCAGAACACAAGACACAAACAAAGTCACTTAGTTAGAGCGTTCCATTCAGCATGTTGGACATTGCCGTCTGTTGCTTTCACCTGAGTCTCGCCTGAGTCTGGGTCCCTATCTTTCTCCCCCTTTTTGGCCAGAATTTGACAAAGACTGCCCATACAGATCCATACCCATGCACAATTTTCCCAGATGCTAACAAACTTCATATTTATGAAACCCTCTGATGAAGAGAAAGAATAGAGAAAGTCTTCATAAATAATGCAACTTTGGCATAGATAGTAACGACCTTGGTACTTTACTCTGACAGTTTCAGTACCCTAGGACTGGTTTTAATGCAGGTACCTACCCTTAGGTTTGACCCTTTGACCATGTCAGGATGAAGTATGTCTTGCCCTTTTAAAACAGACATTTGTCTTTTAGAACAGACTACTCCCTTTATGTACTTGTCTTAGGATCCCCTTTCCAAGAAACATCGTTGGCATATTACACTCTGCCTTAGTTATATAATACCTTTATTAGATGACAAGTTATCACCTAAACATTCCAGCTCACTAAACTGCTTCATAATGAGACACAACCGCCTTGTTTTCTTAGCAGATGAAAACATGCTCAAATCCTATGTCGTCATACATTCTGCTATTTTCATATTAGCAGCTTGAAACCATTCCATTTTCACAAAGAGGATGGTTACTCCCTCTGAGTCATACAACTGTACACACATGGGTTTATTAATAATAATCCACACTTCATCCAATTTTCCTCCTGTCTGTAGTTTTAGAGGTAATTAGGAACAATGTCATTAGGCAATGTGATGACATTCGGTCAGACATAGTCCTCTTCAGTCTTGAACACATCATCCCAATAGTGCCACACTTTATATCCTACGAGTTTGATGAAGACTTTTCGTACAAACCAATACTCCCCCTGTTAGGGACAATCACTTCTCCTCATGGAAACAAGTAGGTCACATTCAATACTCAGTTGGACCTTCAAGACAACTTCTGATTCAAAGTAAATAAGACCCCTTGATGAATGGAAAACATAAGACGCATCTTCATGTCTTCAAGAGCTCACCCTCTGTTCAACAATATTGGTTGAACGCATTCATACTCTGAATCAAACTTTCTCGATAATAATCAGCTGCCACATGTTGATTATCTTGATTCTCTGAATCCACTGCTGAGATAGACCAAATGCCACTGTTTGATTATCTCCTTCATGAATCCTCATATGAAAAAAAAATCAAATGCCACCTTTTGACTTCTCCATGTTTATCAGACTTCTCCCAAAGATATTCTGATCTTCCAATTGAAATTTGAACTTCAAGCTACAAGTTATCACAAAAGGCTTAGATACACTAAGACAGGAACATGTAACATCTTCTCCACCCAACAACTCCAAAGAGCTGCAAAGAGACGATCTTTTTGAAGTATCCAATCTTCTACTTCGTAGATCATCCTATCTTAAGTTGATGTGCCACTTCACCAACCAAGAATCTGATATTGAACCAAATGTTACAACATTATGTTATAACATCTAGTTGTTGAATTCAGCTCCTTCTCTAATTTACTTCCTTACCTAGATCAGAACCAGACTGATCCAAGTAACCATTATCAAGATTATGATGTCTTCTTCTTCTTGTAGCTTCAAGTCTGAACACGTTTCCAGGAAACCTTTTCAAGGATCAAATGATTTTGCTGTCACCAAAGAGATAGCTCTAAAGCATCACTCTTCCTGTGATTCTTCACAGGGTCTAGAAGAAGGAATGTTCCCACATCTTTTAAGAACATCAGTTATCTTGAACTCCAAGGATAATCAATTAAATACTTGTACTTGTCACAAATAGCAATTGATCATAAATCCTTCCCATTATCCTATAAGATACTTTCACCATTTGAATACTTTGACATACTCTTCGTGTGTTAATATCTTCTTCTTGCAAGCACTTTCTTTGAGAGACCAAAGAGTTAAGATATCTAGGTTGCCACCCTTGACTCAAGTAAATAGAATTTTCTCTGAACAAACTCTACTCACCTCAGCAGATTTGAAACTCCTACCAGATCAGATTCATCCTTAGGAATGAGAGAGATGAATCCTTCCTTGCAAATATGTCACACAACACCCAGAACCCATGTGACATAGGTCAACAGCCAGCTAAACACCAGGCTGAACTAATGTGAGGAGGTTAACCAAATCTCCCCCTCAAACTACCAATCATGGAAGCTCCATACAAAATATCCATGCATTGTACACAAATGTCTCGACATGACATATGACATCCCTACCAGATTCAAGTAACTCCAAGAGTTATACCTGTTCATACTCCAATCACACCAATCAGACTTCAGCTGACCTTAAGTACTTCAGAGAAGACAACAACACCAATCATCAGCAGATATGTATTGCCAGAACATACTACCTTAACCAAATTCTGAGTCTTCAAATTCTCACATCTTGAAAGATCTTCCACTTCTAATCATGATGTTTAAGTTACAAGACTCATGATCCCAATCTACTTCTATGAAGGAGCAATAATGCTGCACCATCATTGACTTTTATTAACCAATGAGCTTGTCTTTCTTCACACCATAGTACTCCAGGGAACAACTGCTCAGCCCTGATCAATGTCACATCTCAACCAGCTTCACTTCTAGAGTTCTGACTCCTAAAAGTAACCTTCGGGAGCACACAGACATAGTTGACTCTACCATTGTCAACTTTGCACACACAGATTTCTCCTCTTCCAGGTCAGGAGTAGGTTCCAAACAAAAGTATCCCTTTGTTTGACACCCAAAACATATGCTCTTCAACTAGTAGCTGCATACTTGTTCCACCATCACATAGAACATCAGTTCCATCACCTTGGAACAAGGCCCTCCTTGAAATTCTTCAAGGTCTTCGTATAACACTAATCCGTGATTATGTGATTCTTACCATCCTGAACGAAGAACGTCTTCATGAGTGGACTTGAGAGGACTCAAGTATCTGTGACATCTTCAATAGCTTATGTTGAATTCTTGAATACAGTAGCCTTCAATCCACAAGAGGGGAAACACATCAGAGCTTGAGTTTTGCCAAGTATTACACAGCGGAAGAACATAATACAACTCAATCTTTGCACACACACTTTAGGCGTACACAAATCCTAGGTTTGAAAATAAATCAAACCTAGAGCAGCTACCACACAACCAGGCCAAATGCCAATCACCAAAGACAGGTACACACAGTTCCTGTCATGAATAGTCCATCCTCCCACTTTAAGGGACCATTCAGGGAAATAACAAACCTTTCCAGGTTACAATCTCCAGTACTAAGATTGACCTTGCAGATACCAGAAAGTATCACCCATGGATCTCATCCAGAAACAGAACAGGATGCCTGCTCTGATACCAATTGAAATTCTGGTGTATGCCAGTCTTCAGATGTTATACTCAATGTCTAGACATCTGATATGACATAATAAATACACTGCAACGTAGATACCCAATTTTTTGTGATTCAGTACTAAAGAATAACAGAAGCACAGTTTTATCCAAGCTGCGCCAGATATACTTTGAAGGTGCAGAGGATAGAACACACGATGTACCTAGTTCTGTTCATCTGTTGCACATGATCAGCAGAGAGCAAACAACCTTCACAGTTCTGTTTCTCCTGCACAGATATCAGCATGATGTCTTAACATGTTCTGAGACATCATCTGTTACAACATTACAGTTTTACCTTGATATATAACAGACAGAATTATAAAGTGTTGAAGGTAAAAACACAAATCAGTTGTTGACCCAGTTCGGTGAAACACACCTACTCTGGGGGCATACCAAGCCAGGAAGAAGATCCACTATCAGCAATATTAATTCAGGACTAAACTTCACAAGTTCCCATCCCTCACTTAATCATTTACCCAGTGCAACCTATACCTAGGAACTCCTAGATAGAAACCTACCAGTTTCCATTCCTATTGTCGCAACAACAGAAGTCTTACTCCTACTCAAGAAGTAGTGCCCTCCCACTTGGTTTCCTACATTACAATGAATAAAAAATACTTAGACTTGCTTCACAGCTTCGTCCAAGAACACTCAAACTCTTACCTACAGGTATCGAGTTATACACATGGTAACCTTGCCACAGACCGACAGGTTTACCTAACAGAACACCCCCAATATTACATTATATCAGGCTTGCAAACCCTAGGTTACAATCTGCTATTTATAACCTATTACCCAACTGGATTTGGGCCTTCAAAATCGCAGCAAGCTTTTCTCCTTGCTGTTACAAAACAGCAACAAACTTCTGCTACAATCAAGGTCTTCAATCTTCTAGTTCCTAAAATATCTCCATATTTAGAAACAACATTTTCTTCACATATTCTGATTGATTCTTGATTGATCTTCAGATTCTCCATAAGAAACGCCACATATATTCTCAGAATATTTAAGTACCAGAACTGTAACTGAATTACCAATTCCGTTGGCGTGATGTCTAGTCAGATGTCATGACATTACATCTAACATGTTGTCCCAGATGTTGAACTTCTTCAATACAACATGTTTAGGAGAACCACGCTCATTTGCTGATACAACAAATAACCTCTTTCATAAATTAGATCACTTAAAACAATTAGGTTACAAGTCACAGCTGTTACAAACATTCAACATATAACATAGTTAACTAATATTAACTTAATTTCAGGCGCGATGTCATATGCTGATGTTGTGACATCTTACATAACATGTTGGTCCAGATGTTGAACTTCTTCAACCCAACATATTAAAACAACAGAGAGAATATGGGTAAACTTGCTTTCTTATTTGTTTTACAAATGAAGCCAACTCTCCAGCCAGGGCACTTACAAGTACAAGGTCGCATATAAGAGATGAGCAAATAATGAAGGAGTCCATTGTTGGTTGGTTCAGAGGTATCTCGTTTTGAACTTGGTAGGGCGTGCTACGGCTCGATCCCCCATAACCTCCAATTTGGATAATATGTGTAGGGCTGCCACATTCGTGTACCAGACCCCGTGCTAAAAAGGATCAAAGTCACTAACCGGTTACTCCACTACGTGCGTGCTAAGACAAAGGGCTTAATGTGGTTGCGCTAGAACTAACCGGGTGAAATAGGTACAAGAGACTCTGGGTAGAATTATAACAGAATTATTGGACAGTTTTTTTAAAATGGAATTCCACGACTTAGCTTGTTGCTTGTGTCATTAGTGTATCGTTAGTGTTTTACTTAAGTATCGGTGGAACTAACGATTGATTTCCCGTAATTGTTTTGAAAACCAAAGGTATGTTATGCATGTGCATCTGATAAAACTTGTATGATCTTTCTAAATGATTATTTGCTTGAGGACAAGCAAAGGTTTAAGTATGGGGGAATTTGATAACGAGAAATCGTATCGTATAATTGCTACGTTTTTAGTTCATTTTCATACTGCATTAATCCATTTAACTCCCGATTGTTCCGAGTTTTTATGTCTTTTCACAGGTAAAACATGTCTCAAGTCAATTTAGTGGAAAAAGATCATATAAAGAAAGTTAACATGAAAACCAGAAGAAAAGGAAAAATTCTGCAAAGTTCTGCAGTTTTTGATGTTGTGACGGTCATCACACATCACTTACAAACGTAACGCGCTGCTAAGCGTCTTACGCCCATCACCTTGGTGTTACGACCGTAACACACTTATTACATGAAGAATGCCCGTAACACACTTGTGGCGACCGTTACACGCTTAATCCAACTTTATGAAGAACGTGAGGTGAAGACGTGGAGACGTGGGCAACGAAAAGAAAGGAGTCTTCAGATACTCCTACAATCTCTCAACCTCACTAATGCCCAGTCTTCCTGGTTTTTCTCCACAACTGAAGTGCAAAGCCCACGTTCTTGTTTTTTTTAACTGTCAATTTCTCCTCTATAAATATGAGAGATTTCGATGAAGAACAGATAGAGTTTTATTTTCATAAATTTCTTGCGGAAGCTCTGCCGAATTTACGAACCATTTCCCAGTTTGCATTTTTCCTGCTGTTCTTATTTTTATTTCCCTTTTACCATTTAATAGCCATTTCCAACATTAGGAAATTGCTATCTTAGTTAGAATTTGTTTTTAGCCTCAGACTTCGTTTCGAGTTTCGATTCCGAAGGTTCCGATATTGCCGACTTGTGGAAGAGGGAGCTTGAGGAATAGTATTATTATTCAGGTTTTAATCGTATTTAATTTAATTTTAAGTACAATTTGTTTACGTTCAATTACTATTATTTATTTATCATGAATGTTTCACTGCTTTCCAATTATATTTCCTGTCTGTCTGTTTCAAGTACCATGGCTAGCTAAATTTCTAGAGTCGGATGTGATAATAGTAACTGAATGGATTAAATTGTTCCTAAGCTAAAATCCAAATTAACTTAATTTCTGGCTGTGACTTTTTATAATTAAAATCAATCTTTTTGTTACGAGAGTAAGAAAAGTAGAATAGGTTAGGATCAAGACCACGAGAGTGTGAGGTTTTAACCGGATAGCTAAAGTTAGGCATTTGATTTAAATACAGCGAGAGCGCTTTAAAACGAATTAGACTTTATTAAGTTTTCAAAGAGTATTTTCTAAACACTTATGGGCTAGCGAGAGCAGGCATAGGGCTTTAGGGGTATAATCCGAGATAAGACCACAAGAGTGTGAGTTGAGGGTTTTTAAACTGATAATTTCTACATAACCATTTAAGTTAAACATCTTTATATGCTTAGGTTCGATTAAATCCGCTTAGGTTCACTATATTACATACCGACCGCTTTATTATTATTATTTCCTTAGTTCGATTTAGTTTTCCTCTACTTTTATCTTCTAAAAACCAAACGTGACAACATCCGCCTTAGCTAAGCTAGCAAACCTTTATAGCACTAGAGTGATTACAAAGTCCATGTGGGTTCGACATCTTTTTATTACTACTGCGATAGGCTGTGCACTTGCAGTTAAGATACTGTTAGACACATTAGGTCGATCGCACATCAAAAACTTTGAGAAAATATATCTTGAGTCTTTGTACAATATTATTATTGAAAGAAGAAGATTATACATTGTCAAATCACTCTTAGTGATCAATATTACTCTACTCACTCAAACTCAAAAATTGATATTTACTTACTTATTTTCCAGGATTGTTGGAACTAATTTTAAGTGTTTTTGTTGAAATCTTGTCTTTCCAAGTTGTTGGATACAAGTGTAGTTACATTGAGAGGATTGTTCTCATTGGTAACTTAGTGAAAATCCAAGAGGATTGTTCTTGGTCCAAGATGTTAGAACAAAGTTTGAATCTACTACCCTAAGTTTAAGTTTTGATGATAACAAAATGAAAAGATATATTAATTATGTGATTCATGTAAGAACTATTTGCTACCTAAAATATTACCTTCTGTTTTGCAAAAACTCTGATAGGTATCAGCAAGAGTACATCATAATCAGCATCAAAATATTGGTTATCAACATCAGCATCAGAAGATGCTATATCAGAATACCAGAATCAGAAGAACAACTCACGCGTATGCTGAAGCTTGATGAACAGAACTGCGCTCAACACTCTGATTAAAGACAACATCAGTTCATCAGCACTTAAGCAGAGTCAGAATGAGCCCAAGCCAGAACACGCTTTAAGTATCAACGGTACTGTGCATTCAAAGCGAATTATTACCAACGGCATCATTCCAGACAAGATCTGCTTAATAAGGAAAGTTTGTTATTGGCATTGAATCAATATTATTGCTCCAACGTTCAACAATTCCAGTGCTATATAAACAAGACAATGAAGATTGAATTGGCTAATGCTCTACAACTATTTCCACGCCTAAAAGCTAATCATCATCTTCTCATTTCTTAGTTTGCTAAAAAGCTCCACATTTCATTACTCAATCATCTTTTAGCAATCTAGTTTCAATAAGCTTAAGTTGTGTAATATCACAGTTGTGATAAACTGTTTTTGTAGAAAACACTCACACACCTAGATTTCCATTATGTGTAAGAAAGTGATTCCTTGACAAACCGGGTTGTGGTTTGCATCAAGAAGGCTTTAGCAGTTGTTAAAGCAGATTGTAATATTCAGTTGAATATAATGGATTAAGACCTCGTTGGAGAGAGGCGAAATCACCTTGACGGGTGGACTGGAGTAGTTTGAGATCAAACGAACCAGGATAAAAATATCGTGTTCATTGCATTGATTTTCAGTTTTATAATTCAACCCCCCCTTCTTGTGTGTGATCGGTGGATCTGGAACTGACTGTTTAACGCTGGTTCGCGAAATGTCGCGGAAGCAAGAGTCGCCACCGTCTTTTATTTTCTCCAAATGGAAAGGACAAAAGCACAGAAAAATTCCTTAAAGAGATTGCTCTCGGTTCGGGAGGTAGGTTATAGAAAGGGAAGGTGTTAGCACCCTTTCTATCCATGGTTATCCATGGGCTCTTAGATACTTGCTCATTTGCGTTTTCAAAAATGGTTTGTTTGCTTTTCAGCTGTGGGTTTTAAAAAGTTTCTTTGAAAATTCCAGTTCGACTCTTGTATCGGTCCTCAAGAGTGTTTGAAAAGTTGCTTTCGAAAGCTTTTTGAAAATGTGTTGGTGTGAAAAGTATTTTTTGATTTGTTTTGAAATTAGAGCAAGTATCTAGAGTCGTCTTCCTACCCTAAGGAATTCGTCTGTGTAAATGTCCTTTAAAGTAGTGCCATCCCACCATTGAGAGGTAGGTAGCACCACCGTTGGAGGTGTTCGGGTCAATTCGAGGTTCGGGACATGGTGATCACCGGAGCAATGGGAAGACACTTTAGAAGCTACCCTCATGCCAGGTTCCCGGATCATGAGGACTTACTAAGACATCCTCTACTCGACGATCACCTTTCGAGGCAAGGCAACAGTGAGGCGTACCCTAGGGGTGGTATGTGATTTGTGTGTCAGATTCATTTATTTTTGTCTTGTCATGTTATCGGTGTTCTACGCTTGATTTTATTTAGATCCATTCATTCTTGCATGCTTTGTTTAACAGTTAAAAGTTGCGAGGAAAAAGTAAATCTAAAGCTATTACAAATGGCGCGGGTCCACATCGCCAAAATTAACCAGGACCCGATTTGACAGAAAAATAAATAAAGTAAAAGAATTAAAAGTGCGAAAAGTAATTACATGGCTTCGGGAGAGGTACATAATTATTTAAGCGAAATAAGATAAATATGCGAAATTAAATCGAAACGAGGGCGTTGGACCCTTTTGCAAAATATTAAAGTTACATGAATTAATTAATTTAAGAAAAGAAATTGTTTTTGTTTTTTTTGGCATTTTTATGTATTTTAAGATTTAATGAAAAAAGGAATTAATTAAAATTAAAATAAAATGCTAAACCTAATTCTAATTATTTTTTAAGTTATTAAGAAAAATATTGAAGTTTTTTAACCTAAAGGAAACCTAATTTTTACATGCACATTTAAATATGAAAATAAATAAAATAAATAATATTATTATGAAAAAGAAAAATTAAAAGGAATAAAAACAATTATTAAACCTAATTCTATATTTTTTAGATTTTTGTTATGAAAGGAATTAAAACTAATAACCTAATTTAAACTAATTAATTTACATGTATTTATTTACAAGAAAAATTAAAACAAAATATTTATTATATTTTTGATCTTTTCTGATTTTTAGGCATTTTTTGTATTTTGTAGAAATAATTAATTAATTTAAAACAATAAAGAAAATAAAATAATAATTGAAAATAAAATATAAGAAATATAGAGAAAAATTGCAAACCAGGGGGGGTGGTAGTCCCCAAAGTGGAGGTATAGATCCAAGAATTCTGAGCCCAATAACCTTGAAATTTGTTGACTTTTCCAGGCACTATGTGGCACCTTTGACCAGGCTCATGATGCGCATCCAATCTACGCCCTTGATTTGATCTCCAGGGACACATGGATGTGAGATATTTGAAGACATATGGTACGTCTGCAGCCTTGAAGCGCATGGGATTTGTTATTGCAAAATAATATGGAAACATGTAAGACCTGGGGCTTGAACCCAGGTCATGAGGGTTAACAACACTACACTTTGCCAGCTGAGCCACTACAACACATTTGTTATATAATAAACAAACAAATAATATAAAAGAAAGTGGGTTAATAGCTTGGAAACGCGCGCGCATTTTTGAACTGGCCTATCACCGTTTGACACGACTTCGTCTTCTCCACCTTCCCTGAAATACAAAACATTGAGCAACGGTTTTATACGCGTTTCGTTAGGTGGCTTTTGGAAAAATAGCGAATAGCACTATAATGTTCATAAATTGATCGCGAGTGTGGTATCTTCTTCGTCCAGATGCACTGATTCTAATGGTGATGGTCTTGAGGGCCAATTTTTCCTCTTTTAAGAATCCCTAATTTGAAGCCTTGTAAACCCTAGAAAACAGTCATGGCGAAATCGTATATACAGCATAAAAACACAATTAAATGCATTGGTTAGTTTCAGGACAAGATAATAATCATGAATCAATGAATAAAAGTTACAAAAGATGCTTAAATCATGATGCACGATTATGGGTTTTTTTCGAAACAGTTTGAACCCTATATACCGATTCTTGGAGTTTGAGTGAATGTTTTTGATTGGATTGTGATCAGTGATGCTTGAGGAAGCTATTGGAATGAGAATTGTGCTTTGAATCGACCTCTAAAGATGATTTCAGAATTGACTTTTTTAGACAAAAATTCCAAGTTTGGTTATGGCCTTCTTGAGCAGCTGAGCGTGTCTATGCTCATTAGGGTTGTGTTCAGGCATATGTAGTGAGTCCATTAGGTCAAGAAAACTCAATCAAATCCAATGCAATAATGATTTTGGAAATTTGATTTCTTAAGATTTTTTCATATCTTTTTCCATGCAATTTTGTGTCAATTAGGATCCAATCAAACCAAATCTTTCCACATTTGCATATGCACGAAATATTGAGTCTAAAACATGTATAAAAGGATTGGTTAGGTTAAGTTAAATATTTTTCATATATTTAAATGATTTAAATGAATTAATATAAATAAAAATTCAAATAAATAAGTAAAAAATGAGAAAATACTTCCCTTTGGGCCAAGTGGTCGTGCACATGTCATGGATGATGAATTATGGAAGAAAAATGGGCCCATTAGCAATTTTAGGTCATTTGAACCAATGTTGACTTTTCAAAATATCCAAAAATTTCCCAACTTCTACAAGGCATAACGTGCTCAACTTTTAAGCTTTTCTCATGTTCTTGGACATTTTGGAAAGGTCTTTGAGTCCTCTAACCAATGTCTTTGGTCCCATGTCTTTTGGATTTACCAATCTCAAGTTATGGCCTTTGACTTAAAGTCCCTTTTTGTTGACTTTTGAAAATGACCTATAATGTTGAAATTGATAACTTTTTGTGAGAGCATTTCTTGGGCTTGAAGTATGAAGATGAGTTGTAGGAAATGTCTTTCTCTTCAAAATGAGCTTTGGATGGAATTTTTCTGATAATCCATGTGAAAGTTATGCCCTGGTCAATTTCAGTTGACTTTTTCAGCTGTCCAAATAAGGAAACTTTTGCATCTTGATGATTTCTGAGCCAAATTTTGAGAATCATGATCAAGCATTGATAAAATGATGTTTGTGGCTTCAAAACGATATGTTGATCAAAAATTTGAACTTTTGACTGTCAAATGACCATTTTGCCCCTACAGTTGACTGTAGTGCAATTAGGGTTTTTGACTGTGCAATTTTGAGCTGAATGTCTTGAAACTTGATATGAGGATGCTTGACCATATTTGTAGGCATGTGAGACTTGATTGGGCCTTTGAAAACTTCATTTTCTTGATCAGAACACAAACCCTAATTTTGACTGTATAGGAGATCTTTGCACTGTGCAACCCTTGGGGAACCTTGCAGCTTGACTTGGCAATTTTCTTAAAGAATATGGGAGGGAAAATTTTGGGGTACAACAGTTGCCCCTGTTCAATCTTCTTAGACCTGAGGATGCAGATTGGCTGACGTGCCTTTCGTAATCCGAGGGTGGAAGATGATTGAACACTAGAGTGCCCAGAAATTTGCGCTCACATAGTAGCAGTGATGATGAGAATGGGCTTACAGATGCCATTTGGAGATTGATGAATAGGGTGATGGGCTTATAGATGCCATCTGGATTTTAATCGCGTAAGAGATTCCTTAGCGAGAACCTGCATACCTGCAAAAGAAAAAAAGGAGTACCTGACACGTTGCAGGAGCTGATTTTTAGATGCTTGGTATAGATATGTCCTGACTGGTTACAGGAGCTGAGTCTGGAGCTTCAAACGACGATGAATGAACCAGGGACGGTTACTACCTTAGCATGAATGGTAAGAGAACCTTGGGTGACTTTAGCTTCAACAACGCTCGTTGAGAAAAATCTTAGCGGGAATTACCATCTTTGCAGTATCGGGAAGAGAACCATAGGCAATTATAATCTGAAAGGGAATCATCTCACTCACCGTCGGAGAGGGAACTATAGGAAATTATAATCTGAAAGGAATTATCACCTCACTCACCGTCGGAGAGGGGACCATAGGAGACTATCACCTCACTCACCGTCGGAGAGGGAAACATCTGAAAAGGACTTGCCACCTCACTCACCGTCGGAGAGGGAACCATAGGAGACTATCACCTCACACTCACCGTCGGAGAGGGAAACATCTGAAAAGGACTTACCACCTCACTCACCGTCGGAGATGGAACCATAGGAGACTATCACCTCACACTCACCGTCGGAGAGGGAAACATCTGAAAAGGACTTACCACCTTACTCACCGTCGGAGAGGGAACCATAGGAGACTATCACCTCACACTCACCGTCGGAGAGGGAAACATCTGAAAAGGACTTGCCACCTCACTCACCGTCGGAGAGGGAACCATAGGAGACTATCACCTCACACTCACCGTCGGAGAGGGAAACATCTGAAAAGGACTTGCCACCTCACTCACCGTCGGAGAGGGAACCATAGGAGACTATCACCTCACACTCACCGTCGGAGAGGGAAACATCTGAAAAGGACTTACCACCTCACTCACCGTCGGAGAGGGAACCATAGGAGACTATCACCTCACACTCACCGTCGGAGAGGGAAACATCTTGGAAAGGAATAACCTGGGATAACTTCTACTGAGTCTTTATCAGAAAAATCTGTTGGGAGTCGATTTAGCCGGACTAGAGAAGGCCTGGGACTGGATTGAGAATTTCAACTGCATCTTTCCTGAAAGGTAAAGGTCAGTTATATGCAATGCATGACATGGATCAAGCAATGATGTTCTCAACATAAATGAGATTTGCATGATATGATGTGTCTATGCATGCTATAATGATGTACGTGATGTTTTATGTATGTGTTTTTCGTCTAGGAAAGTAAATCCTTGACGGGTGCCGGGAAGTCACTCCTGGGCTGATGTTGAAGAATAAGCTTTTACTTCCGCTGGGGATACCATTGTTGTATTGGAAGTGCTAATAGACTTCGCTGGGGATAAGAAGATTCTGTCGATGACGATCTTTCCGTGGCTTTTGGCTGAGGATAACCCAGTTATATCCTGTTAAGGAAATAACTCTTTAAATAAAGCCGGACGACGCGTTCGTGCTCTGCGAGGGATAAGCTTCCAGAATTTACTGGGGATAAGCTTTTGCTTGGGGAGATGGATTCCAACTTTCCTGGGGAGGTTGGATTGGACTCTCCTGGGGAGATTTTGAACTGTAATTTTGTAAGTTGAAAGAGGGAACCTATGTAGGGTTACCTGCTGATGAGCTCGTGTAAAACTGTATCTGAAATGGAGAAGGAACCTGGGTAGGGTTACTTTGATGATGAGTTCGTGTAAAACTGTTTCTGAAATGGAGAAGGAACCTGGGTAGGGTTACTTGGCGAGGTAAGTTCATGTAAAACTTCTTGATGAACCGGGGTGAGGTTATCTTGAGCTAAATCCATGTAAGACTTCTGGAGGAACCGGGGTTAGGTTACTTGGATAAGTTCGTGTAAAAACTTCTTGATGAACCGGGGTTAGGTCATCTTGAGATAGGTCCATGTGAGACTTCTGGAGGAACCGGGGTTAGGTTACTTGGATAAGTTCGTGTAAAAACTTCTTGATGAACCGGGGTTAGGTCATCTTGAGATAGGTCCATGTGAGACTTCTGGAGGAACCGGGGTTAGGTTACTTGGATAAGTTCGTGTAAAAACTTCTTGATGGACCGGGGTTAGGTCATCTTGAGATAGGTCCATGTGAGACTTCTGGAGGAACCGGGGTTAGGTTACTTGGATAAGTTCGTGTAAAAACTTCTTGATGAACCGGGGTTAGGTCATCTTGAGATAGGTCCATGTGAGACTTCTGGAGGAACCGGGGTTAGGTTACCTTGGGATAAATCCATGTGAGATTTCTGGAGGAACCGGGGTAAGGTTACCTGTGGAGGATGAATCTGTGTAAGACTTTGTCTGAAAATTGAGAAGGAACCGGTGTAGGGTTGCATGATTTTGATTAATGTGGATGATTGTCTTGTTTGGTCTCGGATGTTAACCCACGATCTGGAATTTGTAAAGGTAGATGGTAATCATCCTTATGTTGATCTTTCCTTTGTACTTTGGTTGACAGAGCAATTGGATCGCCTGGATAACTCATTATTACCCCTGTTTCGGAGGTGAGGGAAGAGGATACCTGTGTGGGTGATTGACAAATCTTCGGGTAGACAAGTGATGAGATGCCGGGACATAGTCGTACGCTTTGATCCCTAATTTTTGCCTGGACCACCCTTTCGGGTTTTCAGTCCACCGGGATACCCATTTTTGCCCAAGCCGCCTTTTCAGGTTTTCGACTTGCCGGGTGTACAAAATTTTCATTTTCATCCCTTATTTTTGCCCGAACCCTTTTGGTTCGCCGGGAAGCCCTTATTTTTTGCCTAGGCGTGTCAACCTAGCGGGTCTTTGATGGTGCGTAGTATTTTTTCGACTATGTCCGCTCTCAGAAAGTAGGGAGTTGCCCCTGTTAGAAATATTTTGTCATGCCCCAGATAATGGGCAATGCTCCTACTGTGCCCCTTGATTGGAGGTACTTCTGTTCACAAGGTGTTCATCGTGCGAATTTCCCTGCTGTTCAAACAAATAGTCATATGCAAACAAGTTTATTTTAAGAATGCAAAAGCCTATGTTTGTCTTGAATATTTTGAAAATGCATTTTTTGTAATACAGTGCGGTGTCAACTCAAGATTTTGCCGCAAACCTTCAGGAGTCAGGATACCTTTGTAACAGTATGCTTTCGAACTAACCCATGCTTCAGCTAGGACTTTTAAGGGTTATATCGTGGCCTGGTTTACGGTTTAAGAAACAAAGGATAAAGGCTCAAATTATTTGTACCCACCCGCTCTTCGTGATGTTCTCCAAACCTAAACTCAGTTGATCATACGTTAGACCTTGTTTGAGTCTTTGCTTTGATGTTCCAATAATGGTTCAGATGTTGATGATTTCTTTTGAATAGGCAGTCATTTTTTGTTTTTGTTGAGGGTTTGTATGGCCTCTTTCTTTTTGATTTCGCTATCCCTAAATTTCGCCTGAACTGTTTCTTTTGTGATTACAGTCAGCGGGATGCCCCAGTTTTGTAAGTCTCCTTCATAGGTTTTGACTTATTGGGTTTTTATTTTTGAGATATAATGACTGCCTATCCTTATGATTATTCGGAATCATCACTGTCTTTCTTCGTTTTGTAAGGATTTTTTGGTGCCATTCGTTATGCACTTGGATCAACTGAGAGAACTACCCTGCCCCAGGTTATGATTAAGGGTTTTAAATTTCGAAAAGAAAAACTCCTACTTCTTTGGCTCAGATGGGTTGACGAGGGTTTATCATCCTTATAACTCCAGTGTTTAGGAATTGAAACAATGCCTGTACCTCATTAGCGGGGTCTGTTCAAAAGCATATTGTAAAGATCGTGGTATCGTTTTCGTCATCCTCCCTCAAGAGGTTTAGAATTTTCAATTAAGAGTTGACCATCGCAAAAATATGAAAGCAGTTTTAAGCATAGTAAACATAATTAATTCAAGACAGACATGTGTAATGCATTCATGAAATAAAAGAGTTTAACATGATAATTGTTTATCTGAACAAGAAAAGAAAAATACAACTTGAATTCAAATGAACAAAAATCTCTCAAGCCTAGCCATGTTTCGGCAAGGGAGCAGTGATAACGTTGGGAGTCTCGGCAGGTTCGAACTCGATCTCTTTGGCATCGATCATGTTCTGAATCTTGTACTTCAGTGCCCAACAGTCCTCAGTATCGTGCCCCGGGCTATCAGAGTGGTAAGCACACCTCGCCTCTAGGTTGTAGCTTGGAGAGGAGGTCTTGGGATTTGCAGGAGGGTTGATTACTGCAATCAGGTTCATCTTCAACATGTGCTGCAATGCTTGTGACCATGGCATGTTAATGTTGGTGAATTGTCTTCTAGGCTCGTCCGTCCTTCGCTGATTTCCCTTTTGTGGTTGGCGGCATGGTGCAGAACCGGAAATCATGACTGCCCCTGCATGTTGGTCACGACGACTCTTTTGGCCGTATGCAGCATTAGATTCTTTCTTTCCCGTGTAAGGCTTTTTGTGAGTATCAGAAGGTGTGGCCTCTTGAATTTTCCCACTCTTGATACCAGCTTCAATTCTTTCGCCAGTCAGGATGAGATCGGTAAATCCAGCAGATGAATTACCAATGAGGTGATTGAAGAATGGCCCGGATAGGGTCCCCAAGAACATATCAACGAGTTCCCGGTCAGTTAATGGAGGCTGCACCCTTCCAGCAAGGTCTCTCCATCTCTGCGCGTATTCCTTGAAACCTTCACTTGACCCCAGCGACATACCCTGGAGTTGGGTACGTGTAGGAGCAAGGTCGGAATTGTACTGATACTGCTTATAGAAAGCAGTTGCCAACTCCTCCCAGTTACGAACTTTGGTCCCATCCAGCTGATAGAACCATTCGAGGTGAGTCCCTGAAAGACTTTCCTGGAAGAAGTGGATCCACAAGTTCTTATCCGCTGAGTATGGTTGGATTTTCCAAACATAGGACCTGAGATGTAGCTTGGGACAAGACGCCCCGTCATATTTAGTGAAGGATGGTGCTTTGAACTTCCGAGGGATGATCACACCAGTAGACAAACCCAGATCTCCAAAATCCAGCCCAGGCACCTGTTGTATTTCCATAGCATTCAAACGGTCTTCCAACTGCTTGTACTTGTCGTCAGCAGGAGGGTATTGTTCGTTGTTGAAATCTGTCTCGTTGTCGGAGACCATTGGACTAGGCACCTCTCTCTCATGATGACTGCCTTCCCTCACAGATGGAGTAGTCCTCTCAGTTTCAGTCTGCAGTGTGTTCCCAGATCTGCGTCTAGGGCTGAACAAAACAGTCCTCTTCTTCTTTTCCTTCTTCAGGAGCAGAGCCTTCAGATCCTGTTGCCCCTGGGTCAAATTCATGATCAGCCCTTGGAACTGGGTGTTCTGAGCCTGGAGGGCCTTGATAGTGTGCTCGGTTGAGGATTCAGGATTCATGATGAGACTGGTGAAATAAACAGCGAAGAAGGTAAGTAACCTGCAGAGAAAGGGTACCTGTTATGCAATGATATGTATGATATGCATGCAATGATTTCAAGGACCTCGCGGGGTAAACAGAGAAACTTGTTAGAGTTGAGAACTGGTAACTTGATTAAAGGTACTTCATGTTGTTGAGAGTCCTTCGTCAAGGATCAAAGGCTCACCATATCCAGTGGGTCATAGCCCCTGACAACCTTGGCTAGAGGAAAATAAATCCTCATTGCCCCTTGCTGGGATGTTTGATTCATCATGACCTGCATCACAAGCCCTTGAGATCCTTGAAATGGGTTAGGATGTATGCAATGGTATGATGTTATGGTATGCATGGGATAATGTGAGTAAACCCTGTTATGAGTCCCAATTAAGGACTGTAAACAAAACCTGCAAGGAACTCAAGTGTCAGATAACAAGCATGCAAATAGTCAAGTTGGAAGGCACACAAGTCACACAAGAGAAACCCTTAGAGTTTAGGCCAGCATGGGGTCTGGGTACTACCCTCTTGAAGTTGGTGGGTTCAACCTGTCCTATTAGAAGTAACCGGGTTCTAAGGGTCGCAATATCACGGGATTGCTTTCATTGTTCATCGTTTCGATTTAGCCACTGAACTGGCGACCGAAATATTCCAGGAAAGCAACCCTCAATTGAGTGTAGTATCGAGTATCAACCAACCTCGGACTGCACCAAAGTCAGTTATCTCACTACCCTAAAGAGGCCAAGATTGTTCAATTAAGGTTCCTAAGGTCAGTTGATGCTTCATGACACCACGCGGAGGCCCCGTACTCTCCTTGACTGAACTCAAGGGTTACCGGTACACACCAAAGTGCCGCATCAACGTAGCAGACTGTTTCAACCATGTCGGTATACCCCGCACAGTTCCCTCACAGCCTTGTTGCTACTTTCTAAGAAGGTATCCCCCAGATCTGGGTTAGGATCTATAGAACTCCCAAGCAACCCAGAATTTAAAGCACACAAGGAAAACAATTGAAAACACAGTGATCCTAGTCCTAAGGTACACCTCACTTTAAGTTAAATCCCCAGCAGAGTCGCCAGTTCTGTGATCGGTGGATCTGGAACTGACTGTTTAACGCTGGTTCGCGAAATGTCGCGGAAGCAAGATTCGCCACCGTCTTTTATTTTCTCCAAATGGAAAGGACAAAAGCACAGAAAAATTCCTTAAAGAGATTGCTCTCGGTTCGGGAGGTAGGTTATAGAAAGGGAAGGTGTTAGCACCCTTTCTATCCATGGTTATCCATGGGCTCTTAGATACTTGCTCATTTGCGTTTTCAAAAATGGTTTGTTTGCTTTTCAGCTGTGGGTTTTAAAAAGTTTCTTTGAAAATTCCAGTTCGACTCTTGTATCGGTCCTCAAGAGTGTTTGAAAAGTTGCTTTCGAAAGCTTTTTGAAAATGTGTTGGTGTGAAAAGTATTTTTTGATTTGTTTTGAAATTAGAGCAAGTATCTAGAGTCGTCTTCCTACCCTAAGGAATTCGTCTGTGTAAATGTCCTTTAAAGTAGTGCCATCCCACCATTGAGAGGTAGGTAGCACCACCGTTGGAGGTGTTCGGGTCAATTCGAGGTTCGGGACATGGTGATCACCGGAGCAATGGGAAGACACTTTAGAAGCTACCCTCATGCCAGGTTCCCGGATCATGAGGACTTACTAAGACATCCTCTACTCGACGATCACCTTTCGAGGCAAGGCAACAGTGAGGCGTACCCTAGGGGTGGTATGTGATTTGTGTGTCAGATTCATTTATTTTTGTCTTGTCATGTTATCGGTGTTCTACGCTTGATTTTATTTAGATCCATTCATTCTTGCATGCTTTGTTTAACAGTTAAAAGTTGCGAGGAAAAAGTAAATCTAAAGCTATTACAAATGGCGCGGGTCCACATCGCCAAAATTAACCAGGACCCGATTTGACAGAAAAATAAATAAAGTAAAAGAATTAAAAGTGCGAAAAGTAATTACATGGCTTCGGGAGAGGTACATAATTATTTAAGCGAAATAAGATAAATATGCGAAATTAAATCGAAACGAGGGCGTTGGACCCTTTTGCAAAATATTAAAGTTACATGAATTAATTAATTTAAGAAAAGAAATTGTTTTTGTTTTTTTTGGCATTTTTATGTATTTTAAGATTTAATGAAAAAAGGAATTAATTAAAATTAAAATAAAATGCTAAACCTAATTCTAATTATTTTTTAAGTTATTAAGAAAAATATTGAAGTTTTTTAACCTAAAGGAAACCTAATTTTTACATGCACATTTAAATATGAAAATAAATAAAATAAATAATATTATTATGAAAAAGAAAAATTAAAAGGAATAAAAACAATTATTAAACCTAATTCTATATTTTTTAGATTTTTGTTATGAAAGGAATTAAAACTAATAACCTAATTTAAACTAATTAATTTACATGTATTTATTTACAAGAAAAATTAAAACAAAATATTTATTATATTTTTGATCTTTTCTGATTTTTAGGCATTTTTTGTATTTTGTAGAAATAATTAATTAATTTAAAACAATAAAGAAAATAAAATAATAATTGAAAATAAAATATAAGAAATATAGAGAAAAATTGCAAACCAGGGGGGGTGGTAGTCCCCAAAGTGGAGGTATAGATCCAAGAATTCTGAGCCCAATAACCTTGAAATTTGTTGACTTTTCCAGGCACTATGTGGCACCTTTGACCAGGCTCATGATGCGCATCCAATCTACGCCCTTGATTTGATCTCCAGGGACACATGGATGTGAGATATTTGAAGACATATGGTACGTCTGCATCCTTGAAGCGCATGGGATTTGTTATTGCAAAATAATATGGAAACATGTAAGACTTGGGGCTTGAACCCAAGTCATGAGGGTTAACAACACTACACTTTGCCAGCTGAGCCACTACAACGCATTTGTTATATAATAAACAAACAAATAATATAAAAGAAAGTGGGTTAATAGCTTGGAAACGCGCGCGCATTTTTGAACTGGCCTATCACCGTTTGACACGACTTCGTCTTCTCCACCTTCCCTGAAATACAAAACATTGAGCAACGGTTTTATACGCGTTTCGTTAGGTGGCTTTTGGAAAAATAGCGAATAGCACTATAATGTTCATAAATTGATCGCGAGTGTGGTATCTTCTTCGTCCAGATGCACTGATTCTAATGGTGATGGTCTTGAGGGCCAATTTTTCCTCTTTTAAGAATCCCTAATTTGAAGCCTTGTAAACCCTAGAAAACAGTCATGGCGAAATCGTATATACAGCATAAAAACGCAATTAAATGCATTGGTTAGTTTCAGGACAAGATAATAATCATGAATCAATGAATAAAAGTTACAAAAGATGCTTAAATCATGATGCACGATTATGGGTTTTTTTCGAAACAGTTTGAACCCTATATACCGATTCTTGGAGTTTGAGTGAATGTTTTTGATTGGATTGTGATCAGTGATGCTTGAGGAAGCTATTGGAATGAGAATTGTGCTTTGAATCGACCTCTAAAGATGATTTCATAATTGACTTTTTTAGACAAAAATTCCAAGTTTGGTTATGGCCTTCTTGAGCAGCTGAGCGTGTATATGTTCATTAGGGTTGTGTTCAGGCATATGTAGTGAGTCCATTAGGTCAAGAAAACTCAATCAAATCCAATGCAATAATGATTTTGGAAATTTGATTTCTTAAGATTTTTTCATATCTTTTTCCATGCAATTTTGTGTCAATTAGGATCCAATCAAACCAAATCTTTCCACATTTGCATATGCACGAAATATTGAGTCTAAAACATGTATAAAAGGATTGGTTAGGTTAAGTTAAATATTTTTCATATATTTAAATGATTTAAATGAATTAATATAAATAAAAATTCAAATAAATAAGTAAAAAATGAGAAAATACTTCCCTTTGGGCCAAGTGGTCGTGCACATGTCATGGATGATGAATTATGGAAGAAAAATGGGCCCATTAGCAATTTTAGGTCATTTGAACCAATGTTGACTTTTCAAAATATCCAAAACTTTCCCAACTTCTACAAGGCATAACTTGCTCAACTTTTAAGCTTTTCTCATGTTCTTTGACATTTTGGAAAGGTCTTTGAGTCCTCTAACCAATGTCTTTGGTCCCATGTCATTTTGATTTACCAATCTCAAGTTATGGCCTTTGACTTAAAGTCCCTTTTTGTTGACTTTTGAAAATGACCTATAACGTTGAAATTGATAACTTTTTGTGAGAGCATTTCTTGGGCTTGAAGTATGAAGATGAGTTGTAGGAAATGTCTTTCTCTTCAAAATGAGCTTTGGATGGAATTTTTCTGATAATCCATGTGAAAGTTATGCCCTAGTCAATTTCAGTTGACTTTTTCAGCTGTCCAAATAAGGAAACTTTTGCATCTTGATGATTTCTGAGCCAAATTTTGAGAATCATGATCAAGCATTGATCAAATGATGTTTGTGGCTTCAAAACGATATGTTGATCAAAAATTTGAACTTTTGACTGTCAAATGACCATTTTGCCCCTACAGTTGACTGTAGTGCAATTAGGGTTTTTGACTGTGCAATTTTGAGCTGAATGTCTTGAAACTTGATATGAGGATGCTTGACCATATTTGTAGGCATGTGAGACTTGATTGGGCCTTTGAAAACTTCATTTTCTTGATCAGAACACAAACCCTAATTTTGACTGTATAGGAGATCTTTGCACTGTGCAACCCTTGGGGAACCTTGCAGCTTGACTTGGCAATTTTCTTAAAGAATATGGGAGGGCAAATTTTGGGGTACAACATTGTGTTTTTCACTTCTTCAATTGGCATCAGAGCGCCTGGTTCTGAGCTAAAACACTTAACTGTGTCAGTACAAGATCCAGCGTCAGAAAAACACAATGGCAGGAACTTATTCTCACACCAGCAATGACAACCATGAGGACAGAGACAGATTCAGCGGCAAACCTCCAGTCTTTGATGGAGAAAACTTTGATTACTGGAAAGACGGAATTGAAAGCTTCTTTCTGGCACATGATGCTGATCTGTGGGACATGGTGACAGATGGATACACGCACCCTGTGAATGCAAGCGGTCAGAAGATTGATAGGAAAACAATGTCTGACCAACAAAAGCGTGACTTCAAGAATCACCACAAGGCCAGAACCATCCTTCTCAGCGCCATCTCGTATGTTGAATATGAAAAGATCTCCAACAGAGACACAGCAAAGAACATGTTTGACTCACTCAGAATGACGCATGAGGGCAACGTTCAGGTCAAAGAAACTAAAGCTCTGGCGCTCATTCAGAAGTATGAGGCGTTCAAAATGGAAGAAAGTGAATCCATTGAAACAATGTTCTCAAGATTCCAGATTCTGGTAGCTGGTCTCAAGGTTCTGGACAAAGGTTACTCTACTGCTGATCACGTCAAGAAAATCATCAGAAGCTTACCCAAGCAGTGGAGGCCAATGGTTACAGCTCTGAAGCTAGCAAAAGATCTCAACAAAATTTCTCTGGAGGAACTTATCAGCTCCCTCAGAAGTCATGAGATAGAGCTAGAAGCTGATGAACCCCAGAAGCAAGGTAAGCCTTTAGCATTAAAATCTAACAAAAAATCTGAGTCTAAAGTTTTGCAGGCAGTTGAAGAAACATCTGATGGATCCTCATCAGAAGAAGACGAACTCTCCCTCCTCTCCAGAAGAGTGAATCAACTGTGGAAGCAGAGACAAAGGAAGTTCAGGAATCCCAGAAGATCTGATCAGAACGAGTCTTCTTCCAGATATAGAAGGACAGATTCTTCCTCTGGATACAGAAGATCTGAAGGCTCCTCAGGAAGCAGAAATCCAAACACCAAGGACATCATCTGCTATGAGTGCAATGAGCAAGGACACTACAAGAGTGACTGTCCAAAGCTTCAGAGGGAAAAGTCCAAAAAGAAGTTTGGAAGAGAAAAGAAGAAAAGTCTCATGGCTACATGGGATGACGCTGACTCGTCTGAAGCTGACTCAGAATCAGATGATGAGAGAGCAAACATAGCTCTCATGGCCAACATTTCAGAAGATAGTGAAGCTTCTGAATCAGACTCAGAATCAGATACTAAAGAGGTATTTCCTGACTTTGCAGTTAATTTTACCAAGGCTGGACTTGCTGAAAGCCTTAATGAAATTCTGGAAAGGTATCAGCAGATTAGAGTTAAATTCAGAAACCTGAAAAGGAATCTTGAATCTGACTCTAATAAGGCTGAGAGTCTTAAATTGGAGAATTCTGAGCTGAGAAATAAAATTTCAAAATTAGAAAATACTTTACAAAACTCTCAGAAGGAACCAATTTCTGAAACTCCCAGCAACGCTGATGAGATCATCAAGGAGTATGATCACAGCTTCCAGAAGTTCCTTGCTAAAAGCATAGATAGAAGCAAAATGGCTTCAATGATCTATGGAGTTAGCAGAAACGGCAGGAAGGGAATAGGATACCAAGGTAAGGTTCCTACACCAAAGAATGTCATGGATTTAACCATTAAACACACTCCTCTGAATTCACATTTTGTGTATGGTCACACATGATATTAAATACACTAGCAGTAAGTACTCTGTGAAACCAAAATTCAACCAGAGTTTTGGTAAATCTAACAAATCAGGACCCAAGAAAATTTGGGTACCTAAGGATAAAATAATACATGTTGCAGATATCTTTAGCAGCAAATCAGAAACACCAGTCATGGTACCTGGACTCTGGCTGCTCGCGACACATGACGGGAAGAAGGCATATGTTCCAAAGCCTGGAACTTAAGCCTGGAGGCCACGTTGGCTTTGGAGGCAATCAGAGGGGAAAGATAATTGGCTCTGGAACTGTAGGTAATGGAAATCTTCCCTCTATTAATAATGTTCTGCTAGTAGATGGATTAATGCATAATCTATTATCCATAAGTCAATTAAGTGATAACTGTTATGATATAATCAAAAATCAAAAATCATGTAAAGCTGTTAGTCAGAAAGATGGGACTATCCTGTTTAATGGAAAGAGGAAAAACAACATTTACAAAATCAAACTTTCTGAACTGAAAAGTCAGAATGTAAAGTGCCTCCTGTCTGTTAACAACGAGCAGTGGATCTGGCACAGAAGATTGGGGCATGTTAGTATGAGAAGAATATCTCAGATTAACAAACTCAATCTGGTCAGAGGACTTCCTAATTTGAAGTTCAATTCAGATGCTCTGTGTGAAGCATGTCAGACAGGCAAGTTTGCAAAACCTTCTTTTAAATCTAAAAATGTTGTTTCTACCTCTAAGCCATTAGAACTTCTGCACATTGACTTATTTGGACCAGTTAAAACTGCTTCAGTCAGTGGCAAGAAGTATGGGTTAGTAATCGTAGATGACTATAGCAGATGGGCATGGGTAAAGTTCTTAAGACACAAGGACGAGTCACACTCTGTGTTTGTTACCTTCTGTAACCAAGTTCAGAATGAAAAGGATCTTAGAATCGTTAAAGTCAGAAGTGATCATGGTGGAGAGTTTGAAAACAAAGATTTTGAGTCATTCTTTAATGACAGAGGCATTCTGCATGATTTCTCTTGTCCTAGAACTCCCCAACAAAATGGAGTTGTAGAACGAAAGAACAGAACATTGCAAGAAATGGCCAGAACCATGATCAATGAGACAAACGTTGCTAAGATCTTCTGGGCAGAGGCAATAAACACAACGTGCTACATTCAGAATAGAATCTCAATAAGACCTATTCTGGAAAAGACTCCATATGAATTGTGGAAGAACAGAAAGCCCAACATTTCATATTTTCATCCATTTGGATGTACCTGTTTTATGTTAAATACAAAGAATTATTTGAACAAGTTTGACTCTAAAGCACAGAAGTGTATTATGTTAGGATACTCTGAACGCTTAAGAGGGTACAGAGTATACAATACAGAAACACAGATTGTGGAAGAATCAATCAGTGTTTGTTTTGATGATAAGCTTGACTCTGAAAAGTCAAAGCAGAATGAAGTTTTTGCAGGCATGGAAATTGAATTTACAGGTTCTGAAGACAAGTCATCAGAAGCTCTCAACACATACACTCCTTCAACGTCTGAAAGGAGCTCTGCTAGCAATCCTACGACAGCTGCTAATCAACCTCAGAAGAGATTACCCAGAAGCAGCTTGGATCACCCAGAAGAAACTATCTTAGGAAGAAAGGAAGATCCAATCAGAACAAGAGCAAGCTTCAGAAACTCTGAAGAAACCCTCATGGGACTTGTGTCTCTGATTGAACCCTCTTCCATTGATGAAGCACTTCTGGACAATGACTGGATTCTGGCAATGCAAGAAGAGCTGAATCAATTCACCAGAAATGATGTATGGGATCTTGTTCCCAGACCAAAAGGATTCAACGTCATAGGAACAAGATGGGTGTTCAGAAACAAGCTAAATGAACAAGGTGAAGTCATCAGAAACAAAGCACGACTGGTTGCACAAGGTTATAGTCAGCAAGAGGGGATATACTATACAGAAACCTTTGCTCCAGTCGCCAGGTTAGAATCTATCAGACTTTTAATTTCATTTGTTGTTAATAGAGGCATCACTCTGTATCAGATGGATGTCAAAAGTGCATTCTTAAATGGTTATATAGAAGAAGAGGTTTATGTGCACCAACCCCCTGGTTTTGAAAATACAAAACATCCAGAACATGTTTTCAAACTAAAGAAGTCACTATATGGTCTGAAACAAGCTCCCAGAGCTTGGTATGAAAGACTAAGTAACTTTCTGTTAGAAAATGAATTCACCAGAGGGAAGGTGGACACTACCTTATTCTGTAAATCAGTTAAGAATGACATCTTAGTCTGTCAAATTTATGTTGATGATATTATTTTTGGATCTACTAATCCTTCTCTTGGAAGAAAATTTGCTAAGTGTATGCAGGCAGAATTTGAGATGAGCCTCATGGGGGAACTGAAATTCTTTCTAGGAATTCAGATCAATCAAACTCCAGAGGGAACTTACATTCATCAGAGCAAATACATCAGAGATCTTCTGAAGAAATTTGACCTCTCAGAATGTAAGCCATCAAAGATTCCAATGCATCCCACGTGCATTCTGGAAAGAGAAGAGGTAAGCAAAAAGGTAGAACAGAAAGTCTACAGAGGTATGATTGGTTCTCTCCTTTATCTGACAGCTTCAAGACCTGATATACTATTCAGCGTATGTATTTGTGCTAGATTCCAATCAGATCCTAGAGAATCTCACTTAACAGCTGTTAAGCGAATTTTCAAGTATCTGAAAGGTACTACTAATATGGGTTTATTTTATAGAAAATCTAGTGATTACAGTTTAGTAGGCTACTGCGATGCTGACTTTGCTGGAGATAGAGTAGAACGTAAAAGTACTTCTGGAAGCTGCCAGTTTCTGGGAGAAAATCTGATCTCTTGGTCCAGCAAAAGGCAATCCACAATTGCACTATCAACAGCAGAAGCTGAGTACATAGCAGCAGCAGGATGTAGCACACAAATGCTCTGGATGAAAAGTCAGCTTGAAGACTTCCAGATTTTTGAGAGTAACATCCCTATACTCTGTGACAATACTTCTGCTATTTGCTTAAGTAAGAATCCCATTTTACATTCTAGAGCTAAGCATATAGAAATAAAACATCATTTCATTAGGGACTATATTCAGAAAGGAATTTTGAACTTAAAATTTATAGATACAGACCATCAATGGGCTGATATCTTCACTAAACCCCTTTCTGAAGATAGGTTCAATTTCATTCTGAAACATCTCAGCATGAAAATCTGCCTAGAGTGAAAATGTTTTAATTCCATATATTTATCTTCAAGATGTATTTGTTTTACTGTGAACTTCTGATCAATCTCTTTTCAGAAAGATAGAACATGCAGATTGTATCAGATGCTAGTCTTAAAGATCTGAGCGCTTCAGCTCAAGGATAGACGTGATGATCACTAAATCAAACAAGTGTCATCCAATCATCAGCAAATCTCTGAAGCAGAACACGCGTGCACGCTTCTGAGAAGGCAAAACGCTGATTGGGTGCATTGAGACACATGTCTGGTAACCGTTTCAAGTATCTTTCTCAAATCCCCCAAAATCAGCAAGCATTAAATGAAAGTAATCATGTTTTTAAAACGTAATCATGATTTTATTTCTCTTTCTTGAAACCGTTTACACTTTCAAAATATTCTGAAGTCTATTTAAGCACGTTAACTTCTCACATTAATCTTTTACAGTTTATCATTATCTCTCAAATATTTTCTGCATTTTCTCTATGTTCATCTCTTTCAAGCTGAAGATATTCAAGCTGAAGATATTGCAGAAAGCTCTCAGAAGCTCCCTGCTTCTGATGTTTCTCAAGCTGCCTTGGACAGGCAGACTCTGGAAGAGCTGAAGCTGAATGATATCCGTCTGCAGCAAAGGATGGATGAAAATGACCAGAAGATGAAGGAAAGGATGGATGTGCAGGATAGCAAGATAGACACAGTAGTCATCATGGTGCACAAGCAGAATGAGACTGCTGATCAGATTAAGGCAATGCTGGAGACTCTGTTCACACGCCTTCCTCCCCAGCCTTAGATTTTCATTCATGCCATTTTCATGTTTTCTTTGCATATCTTCTGTACTGTTTTGTCTGGCTCTGACTATTTTAATATGACAAGTTTTTCTGATCTAAATGTTTTAGCACATCACTTACACTTTTTGATTGCTGACAAAAAGGGGGAGAATAAGAATGATATTTTTCAATAACGAATTACTGAGACAGAAAGTCTCAAACATTCTAACTCTGATATACTTGAATGTTTTCTTCTGTTTTTGCTTAAGTCTACAGGTACAAGAATGCTCTCTAACTCACTGAAGACCAAAGCCCTGATACTCTGATCCAAAGCAAAGCTCTGATAAAGCTCTGACATTCTGATCTGAAGCTCTGCTCTAATATTCTGATCTAAAGCTTCTGATAGTCAAAGACTCTGATATTCTGATGTTCAAAGAAAGTCAATAAAGATCTGATCCTGAAGAACTCTTGGAATTAAAAAGGGAAGTTATAAATTCAGGGGGAGTATCTCCGGTCCCAACTCTCATATCTCTTTATCCCTTATCTTTGATAACTTCTTACTCTGATACATCTTATCATATAGTTATCTCTGATACTTTTTCACGTTATTTTCAATTAAAAATATCTAGTTTTTGTCATCATCAAAAAGGGGGAGATTGTTAGAACAAAGTTTGAATCTACTACCCTAAGTTTAAGTTTTGATGATAACAAAATGAAAAGATATATTAATTATGTGATTCATGTAAGAACTATTTGCTACCTAAAATATTACCTTCTGTTTTGCAGAAACTCTGATAGGTATCAGCAAGAGTACATCATAATCAGCATCAAAATATTGGTTATCAACATCAGCATCAGAAGATGCTATATCAGAATACCAGAATCAAAAGAACAACTCACGCGTATGCTGAAGCTTGATGAACAGAACTGCGCTCAACACTCTGATTAAAGACAACATTAGTTCATCAGCACTTAAGCAGAGTCAGAATGAGCCCAAGCCAGAACACGCTTTAAGTAGCAACGGTACTGTGCATTCAAAGCAAATTATTACCAACGGCATCATTCCAGACAAGATCTGCTTAATAAGGAAAGTTTGTTATTGGCATTGAATCAAGATTATTGCTCCAACGTTCAACAATTTCAGTGCTATATAAACAAGACAATGAAGATTGAATTGGCTAATGCTCTACAACTATTTCCACGCCTAAAAGCTAATCATCATCTTCTCATTTCTTAGTTTGCTAAAAAGCTCCACATTTCATTACTCAATTATCTTTTAGCAATCTAGTTTCAATAAACTTAAGTTGTGTAATATCACAGTTGTGATAAACTGTTTTTGTAGAAAACACTCACACACCTAGATTTCCATTCTGTGTAAGAAAGTGATTCCTTGACAAACCGGGTTGTGGTTTACATCAAGAAGGCTTTAGCAGTTGTTAAAGCAGATTGTAATATTCAGTTGAATATAGTGGATTAAGACCTCGTTGGAGAGAGGCGAAATCACCTTGACGGGTGGACTGGAGTAGTTTGTGATCAAACGAACCAGGATAAAAATATCGTGTTCATTGCATTGATTTTCAGTTTTACAATTCAACCCCCCCCCCCCCCTCCCCTTCTTGTGTTTTTCACTTCTTCACAAGAGGATTGTTCTTGGTTTGGTTGGTAGTTCTTATGTAAGTTTGCCACAATAAGGAAATCTCTTTCATGTTGAAAGGGGACTGGAGTACTCTCGGACTGTGAGGGGAACCAGGATATATCGCCCGTGTCTTTTTATTTTTCTGCATTTTAAGCTTTCCTAAACTCTCTTATAACCAGAAAAATAAGAACCATCATCACTAAAAACCAGAATTTTTAAAAGTACCTAATTCACCCCCCTCCCCCCTCTTAGGCGCACTTCGTACTTACATCAAGTTATTAATTCAGGAAGTCATAGTCTTGAAATTAAACACTTAGTGAAATTTTGCCCTAGTTTAGGCAGGATTTTGACCTAACTTCATGGCACTTTTTCATATAATTTCAAGGGGAATTTTCAAAAGTGATTCAAAGAGGGGTTGTAAACAACATTACAAGCTTTCCAAAATATCCCAGAACTCCTTGAGATCATTCTTGAGCAGGGAGTATCGAAGAGAGGAAGTTATAGTTTTCAAACTTGAATTACAAGTCATTTTTGATGAACACATGAACCAAATTCATACTAGGCTGCATAATATTTGATTTGCAGGCCTCAAACTTGTTTGTCACTCCATAATTAAATGTTTACACAGTTGTTAGAGCTTTGATCCAAGCAATTAAGCTATTATCCAAGTTGCATTTCCATTAACGACACAAAGTTAACATTGTCATTCTTGTAAAGCAAGCTTTTTGCATAAAGTCCATTCTTGAGCCTCTAACTTGTTCCCTCTGATCACACTCCATCCACAAAGTCAGAAGCAAGTATGTTTAAAGCATAACCACTCTATCTTAGCAAGTACACAAGGCTTTGAAACTTGAATTTCTCAAAAATCACATGTTATGCATAACCTTGTGATTTTGAATTCTGATCAACAACAAGTCTCCAAACATGTTGCTTATAAATAGAATCACTATTTGTGAGCTAGAACACAATCTCAAGTACCCTGAAATACTCCCAAACTCCCTTTATCCAGAAATTGCACAAAAAACTCCATTGGTACACAGTTCTGACCTTAAACTTGTATCTCTCATTTCCCTCGTGTGTTTTCCCTCAAATTCATTCCTAAATCTTCCTTACATCAAATACAAACCATCCATAACCCTATTTCATAACTGTAACTCCATCTTCATCAACCTCCATAACCAAAAACAGAGCTCTGCAAGTTGACTTCTCCAGACCATTTCAGCCACCTATTGCTCAAGCTAATCATTACGTTAGCTTCCTGGGAACTTGAGGAAGCTAACCTGATCATTGCAGCACCTTGAATCAAGCCCATTTGCATTTCACGATTTCCAATTTTGAGGTATTTTTCTTGAACTTCTATCTTCATATTTAGGCATTGTTAGGCTTGCATTTGTGAAGATAAAATGTAGATATCATTGCCCTGAAACTATACATGTCCATAGATTTCATTTATTTTGATTGAGCTAGAAGAATTTTGAGTTTGAACTTTCTGAAATATTTAGGTCAAAATTTGGTACTTTCAAAAATTCTCATTCATGTTTGATTTATAGTTCATGATATTTATATGGTTGGATTCGTATGAAAAAATGGAGCAACTTTCATGTTTACATTTTTGCAAATGGTTGAGAAATGAGCAAGTTGCAGGGCTTCTGACTGGAGGTTGAAGATGAAGTGTATTTAGGGAAAGATTTGTGTTATATATTTATAGTTTTACATAAGTTAATGGATGTATCACCACTCCAGTGGTTAAAGCGCGCGTCTGTCACTATGAGATCCTGGGTTCAAGCCCCAGCGTGACCTTTTTCCATTTTTTTCCACTTTTTTTGACATTTCTTGTCTTTTTTGCAGCGCCTGGGTCATCCTTTGGGCATGACTTTTTTTTCTCACAATACCCCTTGTTTCACTTATCAACCTCCCTGACTTATTTTTATTTTATTTTATTTTATTTTAATTTTTTATCTTTTATTTATTATTATTATTAATACTATTATTATTATTATTATTATTATTATTATTATTATTATTATTATTATTTTCATTAATCATGAAAAATCCAAAAATATTTTATTTATTATTTACACTTATTTATTTTATTTTCTTATAAAACAAAAATACTAAAAACATTTTCTTTTAACAAATTAATGTCTTTTTTTAATAATCAATATTTAGACTTAAGTTTAATTATTATATTATTTACTTGTAAATTAAAATTAACTTAGAATTTAGGTTTCTCTTAATTAATTAATTTTCTCATTTTATTTTTATTAATTTAAAACCATTTTCTTAAAAACCCTAAAATCATTTTTAACTTAATTTCTTTCTTAATTAGTTTAAACTTAATTTTGTTTAATTTTCATTAATCATTTTCTTTAATTTGGTCAAGACTAAACCCTTTCATAAAACAAAATAAAAATCATTTTCTTTTTTACATTTGCATTTTTGCATTTTATCCTTATTTTGTATATTTATTCAAATTCAATATGGTTGTAATAATTATTTAGATTTAATTTCTTGCAATATTTCTCATTTGTAAATTTGTATACCCCCCTCCCCTAAGTATTGTAATAGCGTAGTAATTTTAAATTCCGCAATTTACAGCTTTATATACAAATGCTAGTAATTAGGATTTTGTATGGAAAGACTAAAACCAACAAATAGCAAACCCTAATCAAAGACAAATCAAGCATGAAAATTAATACACTTGCACACAAACACCCCCTAGGGTAAATCCACTTGGTTGCCTTACAAAAATGGCCATATTACGCATGTGAGGTATCTTAGCAAAAACAAGCAAAATACAATATCATAGTCCCTCGATGACGCTATCAAAAATTGCCTTTCAAAATGATCTTAGTCCCTAAAGAAAAATACTAAGATATCTTGCAAACATTGTTAATCATGGTTATACGATGACCCACGCCCGTCCCTTTTACATCCAAAGATAGAGTTACTTACCAAATCAATGGTAAGATAACAATGTCAAAGGAAAGAGGAAATGAACATGAAAGACTTTTTGGGTAGGTAAAATGTTCCTAGTTACTTGCTCCATTTCAAAACAAAACATCCTTGCTATCTTCAAAAACAAACACCTACACTTTCAAAACACCTTTCAAACTTGAAAACATTTTCAAAAGATCAACACCTTTGTATACATTCTTACGAATGAGAATCATTACAAAGTTTGCCTAAACAATGGCCTCTTTACAAAATACTTTCAAAAACCACACAAAGCATATTTTCAAATAAAAGCAAGTGATCTAGCAAGTAACTAAGAGCCCATGGAAAACTATGGATGAAAAGAGTGCTAATACCTTCCATTTTCGTAATCTACCCACCAGAACTCAAGAAACAATCTCAAAGGTCTTTCCTGTGCTTTTTCATCTTTCCTTTTGAATAAAAGAAAAGTCGGTGGCGACTCTTGCTAACCGTAACATTTGCGATCAAACGCAAAACTCCCAAGTCAGTTCTCCCACCGTACCACAATATACATCACACGAAAGAATCTTATTTAAATTCACTGTGTACGTGTTTCCACTTCTTGAGCTTGTAAATAGAGTTTTATTTTATTTAGAGCTAGTAAAAATAGTATGCAACTTAAATTTAATAATATTATAGTAGATTATTTTTTATTTTTTTGGCTTTCGCACCCTGGTTCATAGGGAAAAATGACCTTATTAATTTAGAGCTCGTGAACTGTGATATGAACACTAGCCAAATGTTATTCCTGCCAGGAATCGAATTCGATATTTCCCAAAAATTGTCCTTTACAGAAGATCTTTTACCACTAGATTATATGAATATGACCTACAAAACATACTCCATAAAATAATAAAAAATAATGGATTGAAGATATATTTTGAGTGGTGCCACGTAGAAATATATTTAACGTTACAAATTTATGATATGGACCATGATATGTTGGTGAAAAAATTTGAGCATCTGATTTAATTTATGATAAAAGTTGATATACTAAGATGACTATTTCATTTCGATGAGTTCATTTTTAATTTTACAGATTAGAAATTATTAAGTTATATTATTAAATTTTGTTAAAATGATGTGAATTACCTTATTAAAAGACACAATCTTTTATCTTATAATCCTTTTTTTAATCTTTAGTGAATATGTCTTGCAAGTGAATTTTGTGAAGTGATAAATCATTATTTTTAGACTAATTCTTCTACTAATTTTGTATGTAATATTTTTTTTGAAATTATTTAATACTCACATAGTTTTATTATTTAGTGTAAATCTATCAACTTTATTATTTATTTTTTGTCTAACTTTATATGTTCATCTAACATAAGTTTTTGTAGGTACTTAATTACTTATTAAAATTTGTGATATATTGACTTAGATAATTTGACTCTATCGAATAAATTGGTAGAATCAATTTTATTTCGCAAAAATATAATAATGATGAAATAGATGAAAAGATAGTAAGAAAAACATATATTGTATTCTATAAAGTTTATAAAAATAATATATATATATATATATATATATATATATATATATATATATATATATATATATATATATATATATATATATATATATATATATATATATATATATATATATATATATATATATATATATATATATATATATATATATATATATATATATATATATAAATTATTAGTAATTAATTGTTAGTTCAACGTATATATTTGTATTTATTAGGGTTTGAACCAATGATATCTAATAAAGAATAATTGTTTTTTTGAAAAGTGAGGGTGAATTTTAAAAAGTGTCACACAAAAATATATTTGACATGGTAAGTTTAGATAATATAGATGATGAAGTGTCAACGCAAGAATCCTCAATTCTGATTTTAAATATTAAAAGTAAATTTTCTAAAAACATTACATTTCCTTCTTAAAATGCCCGATCAGAACACAATCTTATAAAATTGTAAATTGCTTGAAAAAAACATTTATCCTCTTTATGCATTTCATCAAAATAAGTTCAGAGAGTTAGATTTGAGTGAAAAGGTTGTAGGTTGATAGAAGTATTCTGAAATTGTAAGAAAGAATATGTGCTATAAAAGATCAAAGATCCTTATGTTGTGTCAGGGTCATCTTTGAGAGCGTGTAAGGCAGGCTACCGCACATGGGCTCAAGTTTCTCTAGGAGAAACTATAGGCAAATAAGATCTTATAAAATATTTGAGAGATTTCTTAGTACACCCTTATATGGGTGAAAAAAACCTCTAAAAACCTCTAAAAATCCAAAAATACCCTTCGGATATGCATATCCGAACGAATCCTTAAATTCATTTTCAAAATGTTTCGGATATGCATATCCGAAAATCCGTTGTTTGCATGTTATAACTATTTAGATGTTAGATTTAAACATTTAGTAGTATTTTTGGATATGCATATCAGAAAATACCTTTGTTACATAAGTTTGCTTCATGATCACCACTATCATTATTTCATTTATTTTATTTTCTCCCATAATCAAAATCTACTTCAAAATCTTAACCATTCTCAATCATTTTTTCGTCTCCAAATCAAGTTTCAAGTGTTTTATCATATCAAAGAGAGCATAGAAAGCTACAATTTAAGGTAAAAAAATTTCATTTTGTCTCTCATTTCCTTGCATTGATTTTGACTTTTGGTTAAAAAAACAATGTCACTTCGGATATGCATATCTGAAACCCACCTAACATATTTCGGATGTGCATATCCGAAACAATGTCTGTTACAAAAAAACAAAATTTTGTGTTGAATAAATTTTATGTTTTTGACCGTTTTAGTTATGGTGCACCCCGACATGTTTCTCAAAGTTATTGTAAACGATATAAACAATGTGAATGAGGATGTTAAGTCAGGAGAGTTGAAGGATAATGTCAAAATAATTATTGTCGCGGTAGATGTTTGGAAAATTTTCAAATTTACAAATGATCAAATTTTCAATGCTCGTCAACATATGCTAGAGTGGGTCCGAATTGAAGCTAGTAAACTCGGGTTTGGTGTTGTGATTAGAAGGTCCCACAATGGCACTAGTATAAGAGAAGTGGAAAATATTTTCCAAAAAATCGAAACTTAAAATATGAAGACACCAGATCGAGAAAATGTGAGTGTC
Organism: Vicia faba; assembly: GCA_948472305.1. Classification (NCBI taxonomy): domain Eukaryota; kingdom Viridiplantae; phylum Streptophyta; class Magnoliopsida; order Fabales; family Fabaceae; genus Vicia; species Vicia faba. The sequence continues at coordinate 121,529,300 of OX451738.1, forward strand.
CATTTAAATTGCACAGATACTGTAGGGTGGATGATTTGTGGCGGTTTAATATCATATGTGGTTTACATAATCAAGTGTTGGACACGAAGCTACAAGGTCATTCAATTGTATGTCGGCTTAAGCCAGAGGAGAAGGAAATTATTTAAAAAATATCGATGATCAAAGTTGCACCGAGAAACATACTTGTCAATTTGAAACGAAAAAGACCACAAAGTGTTTCAAATATTAAGCAGATATACAATGAACATTATCAACAAAGCATGGTGAATAGAGGTTCGAGATCCGAAAGGCAACAACTTTTGAAATTTTAGACGATAAACACTATGTTTCAAGGTACTGAGTGTGTGAGGATAAAGTCAGTGTTCGTGACATATTTTAGACTCATCCAGAAAGTATCAAGTTGTACAACACATTTCCAAATGTCCTTATAATTGATTCAACGTATAAGACCAACAAATATAGGCTTCCATTTCTAGAAATTGTTAGTGTCACTTTTACGGAGAAGACATTTTAGGTTGGATTTGCATTGCTGGAACCTGAGAAAGAAGACAATGTAACATGTGCGTCGGATATATGCAAATCTTTATTGAAGGATCCAAAAAATATGCATAGTGTCATTGTAACCGGCCAAGATAATGCCCTTATGAATGTGGTTGGAAGTGTGTTTCCTACTTCATACGCATTACTTTGTCGATATCACATAATAAAAATGTGAGAATTAAGTTAAAACCCGCGGCGAAAACAAAGAAATCAAGAGTGAAGATGAAGACATGGTCAAATCTAGTATGGTGGTGGAAAAGATAATAGATGCATGGACGAATATATTAAATTCTTCTTTGAGGACACACCTTTTGTCAGCCTCATTACCACACTGAATTCTCTCTTGCAATATACGAAAAATCGAAAGGTGGTCAAGGTCGAGTACCGTTCACCCTCACTTGACACTGAAGGTAAGATAAAGTTCATCAAGTTTGAGCTGAAGACAGATGACGATTTAAAGTTATGTGGAGTAGTTTTCAGTGATACTCTACTAAGGATCCGATTGAAGTGGATGCAAAGCTTCAAAGATCGGGAGAAGATGTTATCAAAATGTTGTGACTTCTCCGCTACCCGTTTATAACAATATATAATATTAAATTTATGTTCAACTATCTATGTAATTTATATTATTTATGTTAAATCTATGTTAAGTTGGTTTGCTTTCAAGGGTTTTGATTCATTCACTGCTTCAGCATATTTCGGATTTGCATATCCGAAATTAAGCGTGGTTTCTTCGAATATGCATATCCGAAACTATTTCGTAAAAAATAGAATATAGTGAGTTCGGATATGAATATCCAAAATCTGAGGGTATTACGGGAATTTCGCCAAGGGCCTCTAAGAAGACATAAGGGTGCATAAAGAAACCCTCAAATATTTGTCAGGTTAAATCGTGATTAAATAGGACTTCTATTTATTTTTTCATGGTTAAATTATTGCTAACCTACACAGAATCTCCAAAAACATAAAAACGGCTCTGTGTTGTGTAGGCAACATTTGTCTGAGTTAATATTAAATGAACCAATGAGCTCACTTAAAATCAATGAAAAAGAACTCACGGAGGTCCCTAAAAAGGACTCATGGATGAATTAGGAAAATCTCTAAAAAAGGGAGTCTCTTTTTTCATAGTTCTTCTATTTGTGGGCAGCATATGCCAAACTAACAAATCATATCTCTTAAAGTTATTAATAACTATAATTGAATACTAAAAAATATAAAAACTTTGTTCGCAAAAGCTGATAAAACACCCTAGGTTATTATTAGTGACCAATATCTTACATAAGTTTCATTGATAATTGCAGTACAATCTACATTATGTATTTCAAAAGTCATTTAATTTGTTATTCATTTCATAAGGCTAAAAATGCCATGCCTATCTACAGGTGTGCATTTTACACAAGAAAAATATAAACATTAGGCTAAAAGTGTCAAATGATTAGTCATTGTACCCGGTGAATATTTGAAATATTTATAGCAACAGAATTTGAAGACTTGTCCAATCCTCCCATCCTTGCATTTTCTCAAATGATAACCTTAACAAACCAAAAGAGTGGAATAAAACTGCAAATCAAACATATATCACTGCTCAATTGGCACCAAAAAGGATGTGTATCGTTGCTTCTATACAACAAACTGAGTTTTGGGCTCCAACAACAGCTACCCAAACATACCCTCCAACCTATATCCTATATCAACACCCAAAAATTAGGGGACGGGGGGTCTCAATATCAATTCAGAATTATAAGATATAAAAGAATTGTAATGAATGAAAATAGAAAAATGATGATGACTTCTTTATAACATTTGCCATTCAAGGGCTAAAATTAGCCATTTTCTAAAGTCATCTATCCTCATTGTCATTGCTCAATTTTTACTGTTAAACCTCTCTCGCGAATACTTCCTTGATGCTTTTCCCCAATCAGTTCTAGCCTTCATCATTGCAGCAAATTCCTTATAACTTATTTTTCCATCTCCGACGACTCTCAATCATCTTCTCCAAATGGAATCTGTAAGCCCATTCCCGCTATCATCAACCATCAGTGTTACTTCATGCAAGTGCAAATTTCTGGGCACTCTAGTGTTCAATCCTCTTCCACCTTCAGATCACGAAAGGCAGACAAGCTAATCTAAACCCTCAGGTTTAAGAAAATTGAACAGGGGCAGCTGTTGTACCCCAAAATTTGTCCTCTCATGTTTCCCAAGGTTTTTTCTCTTACATGGGTGGTTACAAAAACTTGCCTAAAGAATGAAATTTTTTGAATGATAGCAAAGTGTCTTTCGATTGGAATGTCAACAGTGTCCTTTGATTGACATCTGAACAATGTCCTTCGATTGGCATATCAGAGAAAAGAGCCATTCGATTGGCATGTCAACAAGCTTCGATTGGGTGTTGGGTCTTCTTCGACCAAGTTCAATTCACAAGGCTTCGACTGAGCATTGGTTGTTTCAGGCTTGTCTTAGATTCATAAGGCAAAGACTTCCTTTGTGCTTGCTTTCAATGTACAGGGCCAAGAACCCTCAACACAGTTTCTATGACACACAATATGACCCCTTCGAAAGAGCACTCTAAAGGTCCATTCGAAGGACACACATTGGTGGCCCATTCGAAGAAGGCACAAGGCATACATGTGGATTATTCGAAAGACACACAAAAAGTCCATTTGAAGGATATATAGGTGGTCCATTTGAAGTAGACACATAATTATTGAAATCAAGATTGTCTTATGATGAGTCTTGGTCCTACATGTTGCCAGGCCCAAGCCTCATGTGCAATGGCATTCAAAGGAAGTGACAAAAGAGGCTTCGACTAGCCAGAATGAAGTTCTCGTTTGGGCTATTTGAATTTTCTAGAATCAAGCAGCTAAGGCAAATATATGGGTCCAATCGAAGGAGCCATGAGGAGCAGATCATAGCCAATCGAATAGCAAAGATCTGAGGGGCTTTCAAAGAAGCCCTGATAAGGGAAACTCTGAACAGATTCGAATTCAGAATCATCAAAAAGAACAATGCTCTAACAAAGAGAATTTTGGGCAATTCGAATTGATGCAGATGGTGAATTAATTGAAGAAACTCTGATAAGGGAAAACTCTAAATAATTGGAATTCAGATTCATCAAAGATCTGAGCAATTCGAATTGATGAAGATATACTTAATCGAAGGAGCTATAAGGATGAAACCAGATCCATTCGAAGGAAGTAACTCAAGGCCAATCAAAGAGCAAGGTTTGGAGTCATTTGAAGGAAGTAACTCAGAGTCAATCGAAGGGCGAGACTTGAGGGAATTTGAAGGTGAAACATGTCTAGGTTTATTCAACATTTCAAAATGGCATGGATAATCCAAAAAAGGAAATCCTTTAATTTGTCTGATTTTTCCTTCAAAGCCTGGTTAATGGTTGTCCCTTTCCATTTCCGCTCCCCTCAAACTCCTATAAGTACAGGCTAAAGCACATTGCAAAAGGCAGAGAAAAAATCATACAAATATCAAAAACACTCTTGCCACACTCACTCCACCAGCCAGACGGTGCATCACACACATTGGAGACATAAGCCCAGGAATTACACATATATTGCCTTACACGCATACACAGCCTAAGAGAAGCATACCAAAAATTCCCAAAATTCAACAAGATCACACCACACTTGCCTCTCTCCTTTCGAATCCAAGAGCATCCAACAACCCCAATCCATACACAAGTTCTAGTTTCAAGCAAGGTAAGTCCTCTTGACCTTGCATCTCTCATTTCAGCATAACAAGTAAATAGCCTTTCACTTGTTTTTCGTTTCAGCATAACATGTAAATAGCCTTTCACTTATTTTTTGTTTCAGCATAACATGTAAATATCCTTTTAGTTATATTCTTCGTTTTTGTCCTTTTTGTTTGTTTGCTTTTCTTGCCCAAATATATGTTGGAACTAACATGTACAGACTCAAATGAAAGACAAAAAGGGTGTGAATGAAGGATATACACTCATGCAGCTCTGCAAGTCCATATTTCTTCATAGTCTAATCGAAAGAAGCATAGAAGGTTACAATCAAAGGTTGCTCACACCAACTCCCAAGCTCAATCAAAAGAAGCAGGAAAGGGTGCAATTGAAGGTTGCTTATACCAACTCCCAAGCTCAATCAAAAGAAGCAGGAAAGGGTGCAATCGAAGGTTGCTCACGCCAACTCCCAAGCTCAATCAAAAGAAAGCAAAAGAAGGGTGAATTGAAGGAGTCTACTGCCTGGATCGAAGGACTCACTTCCCCTCTTTATTTTGTTCATGTTTTTACATTTTCTTGCCTTTCAATTTGGTTGTAATAGCGTAGGACACTTATTTTCCGCATTTTCTATTACTTTCATATTAACTGCTAGATGTATGACTAATAGGATTATATGAAAAAGATTAAAATCAAAACGCTAGAAAACCTAACTCAAGACTAAAACACCTGAATATAACACACCTTGCACATAAACACCTCTAGGGTATTCTCACTTCGGTTGCCTTCGGAAAATAGTCACAACTCTCGAAACGTGAGAGATTTTAGTGGCTACCCTCCGATTCAAAAGATCATAAGTCCCTCGATGACCCTTTTGACGTTGCATCGGTAAAAATATGATCTTAGAGCCCTAGGGTAGTTACCAAAACTTCTTGCCCAGTTGCCTTTGTGACTATAAAAACGTCCCTTCGAATGTCCCTCAAACATCCAACGATAGGGCTATGTTGTACCCCAAAATTTTCCCTCCCATATTCTTCAAAGTTTTGACAAGCATCATCTCAATTTGCTCAAGTCTACTCAAGGGTTGCACAGTTCAAACCATCCTCCTAAGCCAGTCAAATTAGGGTTTTGGTTCTTGCAAGGAAGTTGAGGTTTTCAAGGGCTCAATCAAGTCCCATATGCTCATATACATTGTCAAGCACCTACATGTCAAGTTTCAAGGCTCACCAGGTCAAGTTGCACAGTCAAAAACCTAATTGCTTCACAATCAACTATAGGGGCAAAATGGTCATTTGGCAGTCAAAAGTCAAACATTTTGGTAAACATCTTATTTTGAAGCCACAATCATCATTTGGTCAAATCTTGACCATGATTTCACAAGAATGGCTCAAAAAATCATCAAGATGCAAAAGTTTCTATTTTTGGACAGCTGAAAAGTCAACTGTAACTTGACCAAGGCATAACTTTTTCATGGTTCATCAGAAAAATCCCATCCAATGCTCATTTTGAAGGGGATGACATTTCCTACAACTTATCTTCACATTCCAAGTCCAATAAATACTCTCATAAAAAGTTACCAATTTCAACATTATAGGTCATTTTCAAAAGTCAACAAAAAGGCATTTTAAGTCAAAGACCATAACTTGAGATTGGTAAATTCAAATGACATGGGACCAAAGGCATTGGTTAGAGGACTTCAAGACCTTTCCAAAATGTCCAGGAACATGTTCATATGATCAAAATTGAGCAAGATATGCATTGGAGAAGTTGGGAAATTTTTGTGAAATAGCAAAAGTCAACTTTCCTTGAAACTTCAATTTTTGACAAAAGGGCCCACTTTTTTCCACTTGATTCATCCTTGTCATGCCACCCACATGCCCCATGATCAATTTCAAGACCAAATAATTATTTTTCCATTTTTATTTAATTTTTATGGATTTAATTCATTTTAATCCATAATAATTCAAATAAAATTAAAAAAATTAATTAAATGGTATCTTGTGGTTTGATTAGCCTTCATGTGTTATATTCCACATACCAAAACCATGCCAAGCTCATTTATACACGAAATTTTGAATTTGGACAAAGCTTTTAAAGGCCTTTAATGGTGGTTAAGACAAAATCCAAAAACATAATGGCACAAGTTTAAGGCTCCTAAAGGTGAATTATTCTCATTCATTACTACATATGCAAGCCTTCCCAACCTCATTCAAAAAACGAAAAAGTGAACAAACGGCCAGAAAAAGTTCAAAATTTGTCCAAAAAAAAGTGTGAGATCAAAAGGAGTTTTGCAAGCATTTTCAGGCCAAAAGGAGAACGTGACGCTCTTCTTTGCCATACCCTGAAGCTAAAGCAACCCTTGCCACGTCCTAAGGTCCATTATCAAGCACTGTAAGTATTCCCAGGTCCCCCCAAAATTCAATATTGTTTTTCCTAATGCGTTCCCATGCAGCATTTGTCCAGAAGTTCACCATATGACCTCATGAATCCACATGCCATGTGGCCTCAAAGATCAATCCAAAGGCCAGAAAATGATGAGCACCATGCTCATGAGTCAACGCGTCTCCAGGCAATTTCAAAAGTCAATACAGGCCTGAGCTTAGTGGGCCAAAAAACTGCAATTCACACCTCCATTGGGTCATCAACACCCCCTTGGTTTTGTTATTTCTTTTATTTTTCTTTTCTCTTATATTCCTTTTTTTTTAATTATTAGTTTTATTATTATTTAATTAACATAACTAATATTTTTTTATAAAAATAAAAAAAAAACACTAATATTATTATTATTATTAATTTCATGTTATTTTTGTAAATAAAATACTAACAAATAAAATAGTTTAATTAGGACAATTTTAATCTCTTTTTCTTTACAATAAATAAAAATAATTTAGAATTAGGTTAACTTTTAATTTTAATTCTTTTATTTTATTTTCATTAAAAAACATAAAAAACAGAAAAATATTTTTCTTTTAATTAAATTAATTAGTTAGTTATTAGTTTTAATTTCATTAATTACAAAAAATGACAAAAATTTAATTCTTATTCAAAAAAGGGTCAAAACCCTTAGGACGTTCCCGATTTAATTCTTTTGCGCGTATTTATTTATTCTGATTATATTCATGTATCTGTACAGAGGATGTAATAGTAATTAGGATTTTATTGCTTTCTTTAATTTTCTGCATTTACTTTTCAAAAACGGGTTTTTGTTTTTGGCGATGTATAGACCCGCGCCTTGTAATAGCTAGATTTACATTTCTGCAATTTACTTTCCGCACCCCTAACTGCTAATATGCCTGCAAGAAAGTATGTAAATAAAATCAATACGTAGCTCACAAATAACATGTACAAAATAAACATTAACTGAAAAACAACACACATACACATGCCACTTCTAGGGTACGCCTCACTGGTTGCCTCGTACGTGGTCATCAAGTATAGGACGTCTTATAGGTCACCCTTTGTCTAAAGATCCAGTTGCCTCGAAACGGTTGCCTCGGATAAAAGGATCTAGGACATTAGGATTACTTCTAAGGTGTCCTACCATTTCTTCGGTGACCACACTGTCCCGATAATCGAATTGACCCGAATACCTCCAACGATGGTGCTACCTACCCCTCAATGGTGGGATAGCACTATCTAAAGGACTCTTACACAGCCTAATTCCTTAGAGTAGGTAGATTCTCCTGGGTACTTTCTCTCTCAAAAACAAACAAAATACTTTTCACACCTCACACTTTCAAAAGTTTTCAAACAAATTTTTCATACACTCTTGAGGACAGATACAAGAGTTACTTAGAAATCTTTCAAACGAAACTTTTTTCAAAAAAACCACACACATTTGAAAAGCAAACATTTTTGAAAACATAAGAGCAAGTACCTAAGAGCCCGTGGATAACCACGGATAGAAAGGGTGCTAACACCTTCCCTTTCTATAAATCTACCTCCCGAACCGAGAAACATTCTCGAATAAGGAATTTTGCTGTGCTTTTGTCCTTTCCATGTTGGAGAACATAAAAGACGGTGGCGACTCTTGTTTACCGCGACATTTTGCGAAACCAGCTTAAAAACAGTCAGTTCTATTTCCACCGATCACAGAACTGGCGACTCTGCTGGGGACATTAAAAGTGAGGTGTACCTTAGGAATAATTCATCATCATGTTTTTAATTTCTTGATCTGCTTTCTTTAAAATTGCGGGCCTGTTTTGGGAGTTTCATAGATCATAACCCGGATCTGGGGGATACCTCTTAGAAAGTAGCAACAAACTGTGAGGGAACTGTGCGGGGTATACTGACACGGTTGAAGCAGTTTGCTACGTTGATGTGGCACTTTGGTGAGTACCGGTAACCCTTGAGTCAAGTCAAGGAGAGTACGGGGCCGTCGCGTGGTGTCGTGAAGCATCAACTGACCTTAGAAACCTTACTTGACCATCCTGGCCTCTTTAGGGGTAGTGAGATGACTGACTTTGGTGCAGTCTGAAGTTGGTTGATACTCGATACTACACTCATTGAGGGTTGTTTTCTTGGAATATTTTGATCGCCAGTTCAGTGGCTAAATCAAAACAATGAACATAGAAAACAACCCTATGATATTGAGCTCCTTAGAACCTGGTTACTTTTGATAGGACGGGTTTTGAGCCCACCAACTTCAAGAGGGTAGTATCCCAAACTTCATGGTGGCCTAAACTCTAAGGGCTCTTTGTGTGACGTGTGTGCCTTCAAACTTGACTACTTGCATACTTGTTATCTGACACTTGAGTTTCTTGCAGGTTTTGTTTACAGTCCTTAATTGGGACTCATTACAGGGCCTACTTACATCCATGCATAGCATAACATCATACCATTGCATACATCATGCATAAGGACTAATCCATTTTAAGGATCTCAAGGGTTTGTGATGCAGGTCATGCTGAATCAAAAGTCTAGCAAGGGGCAAAGGGGATTTATTTTCCTCTAGCCAAGGTTAATGACTTGAGTCAGGGGCTATGACCCACTCGATATGGTGAGCCTTGACTCTTGAAGAAGGACTCTCAGCAACATGAAGTTCCTTCAATCAAGCTACCCAAATTCAAATTCTAACAAGTTTCTCTGTTTACCCCGCGAGATCCTTGAAAACATCGCATGCATACATACATATCATTGCATTACAGGTACACTTCTTACAGGTCACTTACCTTCTTCGCTGTTTATTTCAGCAGTCATCATGAATTCTGAATCTTCCAATGAACAAGCTATCAAGGCCCTTCAGGCCCAGAACGCCCAGTTCCAAGAGCTGGTCATGAGCTTAGCCCAGGGACAACAGGAATTGAAGACTTTGCTTTTGAAGAAGAAGAAGAAAAGGATTGTTTTGTTCAACCCTAGACGCAGATCTGGGAATACACTGCAGAATGAAGCTGAGCGGACTACTCCATCTGTTGGGGAAGGCAGTCACCAAGAGGGAAGGGTTTCTAGTCCCGTAGTCTCTGACACCGAGACAGATTTCAATGATGAACAGTACGCTCCTGCTGAGGACAGGTACAAACAGCTGGAGGATCGGTTAAATGCTATAGAAATTCAACGTGTGCCTGGGTTGGACTTTGGGGACCTAGGTTTATCTTCTGGGATGGTGATCCCTCACAAGTTCAAGGCACCTGCCTTTGTAAAGTACGACGGGGCTTCCTGTCCTAAGCCGCACCTCCGTTCATACGCAAGGAAGATCCAGCCCTACACGGCAGACAAGAACCTATGGATCCATTTCTTCCAGGAAAGTCTTTCAGGGACTCAGCTCGAATGGTTCTATCAGTTGGATGGAACCAGTATTCGTAACTGGGAGGACTTGGCAACTGCTTTTTATAAGCAGTATCAGTATAATGCCGACCTCGCTCCTACGCGTACCCAACTCCAGGGTATGTCACTAGGGACGGGTGAAGGTTTTAAGGAGTACGCGCAAAAGTGGAGAGACCTGGCTGGCAGGGTGCAGCCACCGTTGACTGACCGTGAGCTCGTTGACATGTTCTTGGGGACCCTGTCTGGTCCATTCTTTAATCATCTGATTGGGAATTCTTCTGCTGGGTTCACAGATCTGATCTTGACTGGTGAGAGGATAGAAGATGGTATCAAGTCCGGGAAGATACAAAAGGGTGACTCCTCGAATGCTGAGAAGAAACCATTCAAGAAAGAGTCCAATGCTGCGTACAGTCAGAAGGATCGTCGTGACCAACACGTAGGGGCAGTCATGATCTCAGGTTCTGCGTCATGCTGACAACCGCCAAAGGGAAATCAGCGAAGGCCAGACGAGCCTAAAAGACAGTTCACCAACATCAATATGCCGTTGTCACAAGCATTGCAGCACATGTTGAAAATGAATCTGATTGCGGTGATCAACCCTCCTGCAAATCCCAAAACCTCTTCTCCAAACTACAACCCAGATGTGAGGTGTGCTTATCATTCTAGTAGCCCGGGGCATGATACTGAGGATTGTTGGGCGCTGAAATACAAGATCCAGAATATGATTGACGCCAAAGATATCGAATTCGAGCCTGCCGAGACTCCCAACGTGATCACTGCTCCCTTGCCAAAACATGGCTAGGATTGAAAAACTTTTGTTCATTCGAATGTTCAAGTTGTATTTTTCTTTGATCATTCAAACAATTATCATGTCAAACTTTATTATTTCATTAAATGCATTACACGTGTCTGTTTTGAAGTAATTGTGTTTACTATATTCAAAATTGCTTTTATTTTTTGATGGTCAACTCTCAATTAATAATTCTAAGCCTCTTGAGGGAGGATGATGAAAACGATACCATAATCTACAGTATGCTTTTGAACAGACCCCGCTGATGAGGTACAGGCATTGTTTCAATTCCTAAACACTGGAGTTATAAGGAAGATAATCCCTCGTCAACCCCTTCGAGCCAAAGAAGTAGGAGTTTTTCTTTTCGAAAATTAAAACCCTTAATCATAACCTGGGGCAGGGTAGTTCTCTCAGTTGATCCAAGTGCACAACGAATAGCACCAAAGAGGTCCTCACAAAACAAAAGACAGTGATGGTTCCGAATAATCATAAAGACATGCAGTCATTATCCCTCAAAATAAACGCCCATTAAGTCAAAACCTATGAAGGAGACTTACAAAACTGGGGCATCCCGCTGACTGTAATCACAAAAATAAACAGTTCAGGCAAAAAACAGGGATAACGAAATCAAAAAGAAAAGAGGACCTGCAAACCCTCAACAAGGAAATGACTGCCTATTCAAAATAAAATGTCAACATCCGAACCATCATGGGAATATTAGGACAAAGACTCGAACAAGGTCTAACGCACGATCAACTGAGTTTAGGTTTGAAGAACATCACGAAGAGCGGGTGGGTAAAAATATAATTTGAGCCTTTATCCTTTGTTTCTTAAACCGTGAACCAGGCCACGTTATAACCCTTAAAAAGTCCTAGCTGAAGCATGGTTTAGTTCGAAGGCATACTGTTACGAAAGGTATCCTGACTCCTTAAGGCTTGCTGTAAAATGCTGAGTTGACATCACATTTTACAAAATTTGCTTGTTTTACTGAAAATGCATTTTCAAAAATTTCAAGACAGACATAAGCTTTGCATTTTTAATATAACATTGCTTCCATGTGACTATTTGCTTGAACAGCATAGAAGTTCGCACGACGAATGTCTAATGAACAAAAGCACCTCCAATCAAGGGGAATGGCATGATCATTGTCCATCATCTGGGGCAGTCCAGTCAAGATTCAGAGAATCTCTCAAATGCCTAATAGCCTGGGGAAAATCTCCGCCTGAGTCACCTGGGGCATTGGACATGAGTTCCAGCTACGAATCTTGCCTGATCAAACATCTTCTGGTCGCATGGCAACACAACAACAGGGACATCTCCCTACATTCTGAGAGCGTGGACATAGTCGAAAAAATACTACGCATAATCAAAGACCCGCTAGGTTGACACACCTAGGCAAAAATAAGGGCTTCCCGGCGAACCAAAAGGGTTCGGGCAAAAACAAGGGATGAAATGAAAAAATTTGTACACCCGGCAAGTCGAAAACCTGAAAAGGCGGCTTGGGCAAAAAAGGGTATCCCGATGGACTGCAAACCCGAAAGGGCGGTCCAGGCAAAAGTTAGGGATCAAAAGCGTACGACTATGTCCCGTCATCTCGTCACTTGCCTACCAGAAGAAGATTTGTTGAATCGGCAGTTGTCTAACACCTCACAAGGTATCTTCTTCTCTCACGTCATAAACAGGGGCAATAATGAGTTGTCCAAGCGATCTAGTTGCTATGTCAACCAAGGTACCAAGGTAGGTTCAGCTGAAGAACATAACCAAGAGGCCTCCACTCCCCAGGAGTAAAACAGGTTTCAGCAATGCTCTCCCCAAGCAGAGTTGGTCTCTCATCAACCCCGAAGAGGCACAGTATCCCTAGCAAGTCAGCAACGCTCTCCCCAAGCAGAGTTAGGCTACTGTTAGCCCTAAGGAAGTTGGGTACCCCCAGAAAATCTCAATATTCCCCATTGGAGTATACAGATGTTCCTAAGCAAGCATCCCCGACAGTCTTAATATAAGATTGTTCCCCGGCGGAATACAGACACCCCAGTGGAGCCACTTCCCCAGTACATTTGAAAAGTCTCCCCAGGAGAGTTGAATCAATCTCCCCAGTAGATTCTGGAAGCTCATCCCTAGTAGATTCTGGAAGCTTATCCCTGAAGAGTACGAACGCATCTCCCCGGCTTTATTCAAAGGTTATTCCCCACCAGAACTTATAACTGGGTTATCCTCGGCTAATTACCACGGAAAGATCGTCCTCGGCGAAGCTCTTCCTACCCCCAGCGGAGTTCATCAGAATCCTCAACAAAACATATCAACGGTATCCCCAGCGGAGTTATCGTCAAAACCTCAGCGAAGTATCTCTTCTCCACAGAGTGACTCCCCGCAGAGTAATATCTTCACCAGGATTATTCCCCAACAGAGTCATCCTCTCCTACCGGTTTATTCTTGCAATCATCATCCCCAGCGGAAACAAAGAACTCTACTCTTCAACATCAGCCCAGGATTCAACAAACTCCCGGCATTCGTCAAGGATTTATTTTCCCAGACGAGAATACATTCATAAACATCACATCTTCATACATTATAGCATGCATACGCATCATACAACACAAATCTCATTTATTTTTGAGAACATCTTAAAATCATGCAATTCATGCATCATGACATTGCATACGACTAATACTTTGCCTTTTCAGGAAAAAGTCAATCAAAAGATGATTACCATCTACCTTTACAGTTCCAGATCAACACCGGTAACAAGCCAGGAAAATTCTGTGGATGACTGATCGTGGGTTAATATCTGAAACCAAACAGGACAATTATCTACTTGATCATCCTCAGGCAACCCTACACTGGTTCCTTTTCTTTCAGAAGAAGTCTTACACGGGCTCATCAACAAGCAACCCTACACCGGTTCCTTCTCAACCTCAGATGTTAGTTTTACACGAACTCATCATCAGGCAACCCTACACCGGTTCCTTCTCAATTTTCAGACGAAGTCTTACACGGACTTATCATCAAAGTAACCTTACACCGGTTCCTCCAGAAGTCTTACACGGACTTATCTCAAGATGACCTTACCCCGGTTCATCAAGAAGTTTTACACGAACTTATCCTGCAGTAACCTTACCCCGGTTCCTCCAGAGGTCTTACACGGACTTATCTCAAGATGACCTTACCCCGGTTCATCAAGAAGTTTTACACGAACTTATCCTGCAATAACCTTACCCCGGTTCCTCCAAAAGTCTTACACGGACTTATCTCAAGATGACCTTACCCCGGTTCATCCAGAAGTTTTACACGAACTTATCCTGCATTAACCTTACCCCGGTTCCTCCAGAAGTCTTACACGGACTTATCTTAAGATGACCTTACCCCGGTTCATCCAGAAGTTTTACACGAACTTATCCTGCAGTAACCTTACCCCGGTTCCTCCAGAAGTCTTACACGGACTTATCTCAAGATGACCTTACCCCGGTTCATCCAGAAGTCTTACACGGACTTATCTCAAGATGACCTTACCCCGGTTCATCCAGAAGTTTTACACGAACTTATCCTGCAGTAACCTTACCCCGGTTTCTCCAGAAGTCTTACACGGACTTATCTCAAGATGACCTTACCCCGGTTCATCCAGAAGTTTTACACGAACTTATCCTGCAGTAACCTTACCCCGGTTTCTCCAGAAGTCTTACACGGACTTATCTCAAGATGACCTTACCCCGATTCATCCAGAAGTTTTACACGAACTTATCCTGCAGTAACCTTACCCCGGTTCCTCCAGAAGTCTTACACGGACTTATCTCAAGATGACCTTACCCCGGTTCATCCAGAAGTTTTACACGAACTTATCCTGCAGTAACCTTACCCCGGTTTCTCCAGAAGTCTTACACGGACTTATCTCAAGATGACCTTACCCCGGTTCATCCAGAAGTTTTACACGAACTTATCCTGCAGTAACCTTACCCCGGTTTCTCCAGAAGTCTTACACGGACTTATCTCAAGATGACCTTACCCCGGTTCATCCAGAAGTTTTACACGAACTTATCCTGCAGTAACCTTACACCGGTTTCTCCAGAAGTCTTACACGGACTTATCTCAAGATGACCTTACCCCGGTTCATCCAGAAGTTTTACACGAACTTATCCTGCAATAACCTTACCCCGGTTCCTCCAGAAGTCTTACACGGACTTATCCCGAAGTAACCTTACCCCGGTTCCTCCGGAAGTTTTACACGAACTTATCCCGAAGAAACCCTACACAGGTTCTCTCTCTCCAGACGTAGTTTTACACGGGCTCATCGTCAAAGAAACCCTACACAGGTTCTCTCTTTCCAAAGATGCAGTTTTACACGGACTCTTCATCAGAAACCCTACCCAGGTTTTACTTCTTCCAGGATGCAGTTTTACACGGGCTCATCATCAAAGTAACCCCACACAGGTTCTCTCGCTCCAGACGTAGTTTTACACGGAATCGTCATCAAAGTAACCCTACACAGGTTCCTTCTCCATTTCAGATGCAGTCTTATACGGACTCATTATCAGTAAACCCTACACAGGTTTCCTTCTTCCAAAGATGCAGTTTTACACGAGCTCATCATCAGTCAACCCTACACAGGTGTCCTTCTTTCCAAGATGCAGTTTTACACAAGCTCAACATCAGGCAACCCTACACAGGTTCTCTCGCTCCAGACGTAGTTTTACACGGACTCGTCATCAAAGTAACCCTACACAGGTTCCTTCTCCATTTCAGATGCAGTCTTATACGGACTCATTATCAGTAAACCCTACACAGGTTTCCTTCCTCCAAAGATGCAGTTTTACACGAGCTCATCATCAGTCAACCCTACACAGGTGTCCTTCTTTCCAAGATGCAATTTTACACAAGCTCTACATCAGGCAACCCTACACAGGTTCCCTCTTTCAACTTACAAAAATTACACCTCCAGATGGCATCTATAAGCCCATCCACTTACCAACAGTCTCCAAATGGCATCTGTAAGCCCATTCCCGACAAGATTTTGTCACATCTCCAAATGGCATCTATAAGCCCATTCCCGACAAGGTTCAATCACACCCCCAGATGGCATCTATAAGCCCATCCACTTACCAACAGTCTCTAAATGGCATCTGTAAGCCCATTCCCGACAATATTATGTCACATCTCCAGATGGCATCTATAAGCCCATCCTCCTACCCATCATATCTCCAAATGGCATCTATAAGCTCATTCCCGACAAGGTTCTGTCACGTCTCCAGATGGCATCTATAAGCCCATCCTCTTATCCACCATCTCTCCAGATGGCATCTATAAGCCCATCAACAGTCTCCAAATGGCATCTATAAGCCCATTCCCGACAAAGTTCTGTCACAGTTCCAAATGGCATCTATAAGCCCATTCCCGACAAGGTTGTGTCACATCTCCAGATGGCATCTATAAGCCCATCCTCCTATCCACCATCTCTCCAAATGGCATCTGTAAGCCCATTCCCGACATCACATTGCTGATACCTCACTATGTGAGTACAAATTTCTGGGCACTCTAGTGTTCAATCATCTTCCACCTTCGGATCACGAAAGGCACACAAGCCAATCTACATCCTCAGGTCTAAGAAGATTGAACAGGGGCAACTGTTGTACCCCAAAATTTGCCCTCCCATATTCTTCAAAGTTTTGACAAGCATCATCTCAATTTGCTCAAGTCTACTCAAGGGTTGCACAGTTCAAATTATCCTCCTAAGCCAGTCAAATTAGGGTTTTGGTTCTTGCAAGGAAGTTGAGGTTTTCAAGGGCTCAATCAAGTCCCATATGCTCATATACATTGTCAAGCACCTACATGTCAAGTTTCAAGGCTCACCAGGTCAAGTTGCACAGTCAAAAACCTAATTGCTTCACAATCAACTGTAGGGGCAAAATGGTCATTTGGCAGTCAAAAGTCAAAATTTTTGGTCAACATCTTATTTTGAAGCCACAATCATCATTTGGTCAAATCTTGACCATGATTTCACAAGAATGGCTCAAAAAATCATCAAGATGCAAAAGTTTCTATTTTTGGACAGTTGAAAAGTCAATTGTAACTTAACCAAGGCATAACTTTTTCATGGTTCATCAGAAAAATCCCATCTAATGCTCATTTTGAAGGGTATGACACTTCCTACAACTCATCTTCACATTCCAAGTCCAAGAAATGCTCTCACAAAAAGTTACCAATTTCAACATTATAGGTCATTTTCAAAAGTCAACAAAAAGACATTTTAAGTCAAAGACCATAACTTGAGATTGGTAAATTCAAATGACATGGGACCAAAGGCATTGGTTAGAGGACTTCAAGACCTTTCCAAAATGTCCAAGAACATGTTCATATGATCAAAATTGAGCAAGATATGCATTGGAGAAGTTGGGAAATTTTTGTGAAATGGCAAAAGTCAACTATCCTTGAAACTTCAATTTTTGACAAAAGGGCCCACTTTTTTCCACTTGATTCATCCTTGTCATGCCACCCACGTGTCCCATGATCAATTTCAAGACCAAATAATTATTTTTCCATTTTTATTTAATTTTTATGGATTTAATTCATTTTAATCCATAATAATTCAAATAAAATTAAAAAAATTAATTAAATGGTATCTTGTGGTTTGATTAGCCTTCATGTGTTATATTCCACATACCAAAACCATGCCAAGCTCATTTATACACGAAATTTTGAATTTGGACAAAGCTTTGAAAGGCCTTTAATGGTGGTTAAGACAAAATCCAAAAACATAATGGCACAAGTTTAAGGCTCCTAAAGGTGAATTATTCTCATTCATTACTACATATGCAAGCCTTCCCAACCTCATTCAAAAAACGAAAAAGTGAACAAACGGCCAGAAAAAGTTCAAAATTTGTCCAAAAAAAAGTGTGAGATCAAAAGGAGTTTTGCAAGCATTTTCAGGCCAAAAGGAGAACGTGACGCTCTTCTTTGCCATACCCTGAAGCTAAAGCAACCCTTGCCACGTCCTAAGGTCCATTATCAAGCACTGTAAGTATTCCCAGGTCCCCCCAAAATTCAATATTGTTTTTCCTAATGCGTTCCCATGCAGCATTTGTCCAGAAGTTCACCATATGACCTCATGAATCCACATGCCATGTGGCCTCAAAGATCAATCCAAAGGCCAGAAAATGATGAGCACCATGCTCATGAGTCAACGCGTCTCCAGGCAATTTCAAAAGTCAATACAGGCCTGAGCTTAGTGGGCCAAAAAACTGCAATTCACACCTCCATTGGGTCATCAACACCCCCTTGGTTTTGTTATTTCTTTTATTTTTCTTTTCTCTTATATTCCTTGTTTTTTTAATTATTAGTTTTATTATTATTTAATTAACATAACTAATATTTTTTAATAAAAATAAAAAAAAAACACTAATATTATTATTATTATTAATTTCATGTTATTTTTGTAAATAAAATACTAACAAATAAAATAGTTTAATTAGGACAATTTTAATCTCTTTTTCTTTACAATAAATAAAAATAATTTAGAATTAGGTTAACTTTTAATTTTAATTCTTTTATTTTATTTTCATTAAAAAACATAAAAAACACAAAAATATTTTTCTTTTAATTAAATTAATTAGTTAGTTATTAGTTTTAATTTCATTAATTACAAAAAATGACAAAAATTTAATTCTTATTCAAAAAAGGGTCAAAACCCTTAGGACGTTCCCGATTTAATTCTTTTGCGCGTATTTATTTATTCTGATTATATTCATGTATCTGTACAGAGGATGTAATAGTAATTAGGATTTTATTGCTTTCTTTAATTTTCTGCATTTACTTTTCAAAAACGGGTTTTTGTTTTTGGTGATGTATAGACCCGCGCCTTGTAATAGCTAGATTTACATTTTCGCAATTTACTTTCCGCACCCCTAACTGCTAATATGCCTGCAAGAAAGTATGTAAATAAAATCAATCTGTAGCTCACAAATAACATGTACAAAATAAATATTAACTGAAAAACAACACACATACACATGCCACTTCTAGGGTACGCCTCACTGGTTGCCTCGTACGTGGTCATCAAGTATAGGACGTCTTATAGGTCACCCTTTGTCTAAAGATCTAGTTGCCTCGAAACGGTTGCCTCGGATAAAAGGATCTAGGACATTAGGATTACTTCTAAGGTGTCCTACCATTGCTTCGGTGACCACACTGTCCCGATAATCGAATTGACCCGAATACCTCCAACGATGGTGCTACCTACCCCTCAATGGTGGGATAGCACTATCTAAAGGACTCTTACACAGCCTAATTCCTTAGAGTAGGTAGATTCTCCTGGGTACTTGCTCTCTCAAAAACAAACAAAATACTTTTCACACCTCACACTTTCAAAAGTTTTCAAACAAATTTTTCATACACTCTTGAGGACAGATACAAGAGTTACTTAGAAATCTTTCAAACGAAACTTTTTTCAAAAAAACCACACACATTTGAAAAGCAAACATTTTTGAAAACATAAGAGCAAGTACCTAAGAGCCCGTGGATAACCACGGATAGAAAGGGTGCTAACACCTTCCCTTTCTATAAATCTACCTCCCGAACCGAGAAACATTCTCGAATAAGGAATTTTGCTGTGCTTTTGTCCTTTCCATGTTGGAGAACATAAAAGACGGTGGCGACTCTTGCTTACCGCGACATTTCGCGAAACCAGCTTAAAAACAGTCAGTTCTATTTCCACGGATCACAGGCTACATACTCACTAATAGTAGGATAGCACTGTCTAAAAGATAAGAGGAAAAGAACAAACCTTTCGAGTATAAGTAGATAAGTTCCTAGATGCTATGCTCAAAACAAATTTTCACACTTACACAAAAATCATTTCAAAAAAACACTTTCAAAAACATTCTCTTTATCAACACTCTTGAGGACTAACACAAGAGTTATCATAAAGCGAATCGCCGCACTAAGGCATTTTCAAATACTTTTCAAAAATCACAAAGCACAAGGTATTTAAAAAAATGAGCTAAGCATCTAAGAGCACATAGATAACTACGGATGGAAAGGGTGCTAACACCTTCCCTTTCCATAATCTACCCCCATTACTCAGAAAACTCTCGAAAAGGTCTTTTTCTGTTCTTTTCACCCTTTCCTTAATTTGGATAAAAGAAAAGTCGGTGGCGACTCTTGCTTACCGCAACATTTGTGAATACAAACACAAAACCAGTATAATAGTCGTTTCTGCCACCGTATCACAGTAAGCACCCTAGATAAGCTTGTAATACCTATCTGAATTAAGATGTACAGCGCTTTGTTATGAGCTCGTCCTTGTGGAGGTAACTCATTTTCGTTGAAACCTATATAGAACCCCGACGTCATATTTGCCATGACATTATCAAATTGGTTCACAGTAATCTTTTCTGCGACATGAACAGAACTTAAAACTTTCATCAGTGAATCTCGATGCGCCTTTAAATTGATGAGCATTGAGAGTATGGAAATTTTGGCCGAGGTTTGGTGAAGTTGATCCACCACCCTATAGTCGCTTCTCTTAATTACTTTCAAAATTTTGTATGCCTCTTTATCAGTAAAGTTTTTGTTTGGAGGTTCTTGATTTGCCTCTATTACTGCTTTTCCTTTTTCTTTTGCTAACGTGTCATTTTTACTCTTCACAACATCATCATTCTTCTTTGGTGGTTCAGATCCAAACACTCTGCCACTGTGGGTCATGCCCCATGTCCCTGCTATATTTGAGATTTTAGGTCCTTGACTTGATGATGACTCACATTCTTGTTACAAGACATTTATATATATGGTCGAATCATAACTCTACAGTACTACTTTGTCAGTTTTGTAAGGGGTATGAGATGGCCCCTTAATTACTATTGTAGTCTTCGGAATTATTGGTATCCTCAGAGTTTGTTTTATTATGGGAGTTTCTGTTGAATCTCCCCACGGGATCACAAGAGTCTTCTTATTATGGTTCGGCCCTTGGCAAGGAATCACCAATGGTTTCTTCGTACCTCCTTCAATTTCTGCTATATATTCACCTTCAAGGTATGGTCCGAATTGGACTATCCCCTGGCCCACGAATTTTTGTAGTGTCTTTTAGAAAGCTTTGTTATGCTCAAAAAGGAACCCGCATTCCAACAAATATTTTTTAACAGATTTATCAGAGCCTTTACTTGTCTGCTTCCCCACAGTCGGTGACTACATCGATCGCATTTATTGCTGGTCCACCATGTGGAGGCATGGGGTTTGACTTGATGATCGGTTTCTCAAAAGCAATGTCATGGGAGTCCAGCAAATCCTGAACTTTATGTTTGAAGGCCCAACATTGATCTATAGTATGCCCTGGAGAATTGGCATGGTATTCGCATTTGGCATTGGCATTGTATTTTGGAGGAAGTGGCCCAACTGGAGGAGCCAAAGGTTTTAACTCCACCAATGATGCCTTGATCAAATGTTGTAATAGTTGACTGGATGGCATAGGGAGTGGATCGAACTTTCTTGGAGGCCTTTTGAACTTGTTCTTTTTCTGTCCCTGCGGGATTATTAACGGTTGTTGTGCTCTTGGTTATGAAGCCACAACATTAACTTCTCCCTCCTTCCTTTTTGTAAAGTTAGGAACTAGTATTTTTTCATTGTAAGGGGCATTTGATTACCCCCTTTGAATCCTTCCATTTTTTATTCTGGTTTCAATCCTTTCGCCAATAGTTACTAGGTCAGAAAATCCCGAAGAGATGCTTCCTACCATCTTTTCATAGTATACCCCTTGCAAGGTTCCCAAGAACATGTTGACTAGTTCTTTCTCCATAAGTGGTGGTTGTACACGGGATGCCATCTCTCTCCACCTTTGAGTGTACTCCTTAAAAGACTCTTCTTTCTTCTGAGACACGTTCTGGAGTTATATACAGGTAGGTGCCATGTCCAAATTGTATTTATATTGTTTCAAGAAAGCATTAGCAAGATCTTCCCATAGCTGGATGCGCATTCTTTCTAATTGCATGTACCAATCCAAAGATGCCCCACTCAAACTGTCTTGAAAGAAGTTAATAATTAGTTTATGGTCTTAAGCGTAAGCATGCATCCTCCTACAATACATGCACAAATGGTTCCTTGGATAAGTCAGCCCTTTGTATCTTCCAAAGTCAGGTACTTTGAATTTTGGCGGGATTACTATGTCTTGGACAAGACCCACCTCGAGGGCATCGACATCGAAAGCATCATATCCCTCCATAGCTTTTAATCTTTACTATAAAGCTTTGTACTGATCCAGCACTAGTGGATTCTCAGTAGCAGAAGTATTGGTCATTTTCTGAGGTGCATGATTGACATCCTCCGGGTCATGATCTCCATATTGTAAGTCCAAATAATCGTCAAGGTTGTTAATCGGAATTTATAGGGTATGAGATGCCCCTGCCTTTGGTGGAGGTGGGACAAAACCTTTAGTTTGTTGCCTTGTCTCATGTTGAGCCATGACAGACTTTTGTGGCCCCGTCTCTGGTCCTCTTCTCAATTGGTTATTGCTCGATGCACCAATGGTCTATGTTATTTCCTCAAGGGATACCCTAGGAATTTGTTCTTGCATATCAATGATGTTCTTCAAGGCTATAAGAATTTGACTCATATCCCTTCTCATTGAGTCGATGTTGCTTTTGACTTGTTCTAAATCCACTTTGAAAGCTGCTTGATTTTCTTCAATTTGTTCCATTGCTCTTAGTTGGTGAGATCTTGTTTGATACAGTGGCCCGGGAGGTGGTGGTTTTCTTCTACCAATGGTTCAACTGGAGAAGAATTTGAAAAAGAGTTTTTGAGTTGTGAGCTTATGAGATGCACATGTTTTATGAATGTATGAATATCCATGAATAATGTTAAGATTTACATTATATATATAATGTAAAAAGAATATATATATATATATATATATATATATATATATATATATATATATATATATATATATATATATATATATATATATATATATATATATATATATATATATATATATATATATATATATATATATATATTCTTTTTACATTACTCTTGTTTTAGGTTATGCTTTTTCATTGGTGAGTATCTGGAAAACAAATACGCAAACAAAATAAGAAACACAATGCTTTTATTGAAGGTAATTATTGTCTCTAAAAGAGAACATAATTCAGATATTGAAAGAATTACAATTCTAAAACAATAAACTTGCTGAAAGAAAATAATCAAAGGGAAACAGTCTTCTAAGCATGCTTGCGGATGTTTGCTCCGAAACAGTCGACAATTGTTCTGCAAAGCTTGAGGAAGTCATTGACATCTTTTGGGAGAGAGACCATCACACTTTCTGTGTCTCTCAAACTTCTCGAGATATCTTCAATGAGATTGTGGGTTAAGAAGGCAAGCCTCTCATGCTTGTCCTTGTAGTATCGGTACTCTTGGTAGAGGTTGGGAATTATCTTGTGGTTATCCCTTCCTGCTTGGGTGATCATTGCGTACTGCTTCTCCCAACACATCTTTTTAGCCCTTATCTCCATATAAAGTCTCAGTTGTATCAGGAAATCTTTTCGGAGGCCTCCTAGCTCAAGGCATACTTGATTATACTCTTCAGTTTTCTGGGTAAGAAGTCTTTCTGCCCTCATCTTCGCAAAGTGTTCCCTTACCTCTGATTCTTGGCTATCCTGAAGTCTGGTGGTAAGATACTTCATTTTCTCTTCTTGATCTAAAGAGGCTTGTGTCAAGCTTTGGATTTGGCCCCTTAGATCTTCCTCAAGTGCCTTCTTTTCTTGCACGACCTTTTCATACCATCTGGTTAAACTTCCAATTTCACTAACAGCGTCTTCCAACCTTTGGTTATGGGAATCCAAATTAAAAGTAGCACTCAGCAACCCTTCAGTCGAACGTTTCCTTTTTAGACTCTCCTTTTCAAATGCCTCACGGTCTCTTTGAATTTGTTGGTATTTTGATTCAAGTATACGATGCATTTGTCTTTTTTCTTTGGTTAAATTGAGGAGGTTGAGCTCTAGTTCTTCTTTTTCCTTCTGAGCTTATTTCAAGGCTTTCTTCGGATCATTTATTTCTTCCAATGACATAGGCGGAGCTACTGGGACCTCTGGCTTGTATTCAGGGTCTATGTCAAAAGGAAGCTTAATAATTTATACCCTGACCAGAACCCATTGAGTGTAAGGCTCTTTTGCCACAATGTTATTCTTTTCAGCTTTTCTTTTGTTAACCCTGCTCCAGACCCGGATAATTTTGTTAAGTAACTCTCGGTCATTTTTGCCCATGTCAAGAACGATCAATTGTTGAAGTTGTTCATCTAAAGGTTTATCTTCCAAGGGATACCCTATTTGTCGTAGGGCCAGGGTAGAGTTGTAATTAATGCAACCTTGTGATCCGTTTAATGAAACATTAGGAAAGTCCTCGCAACTGTAAATGATATCACCAATGTCTAGCTTCCTTGCATACCATAACACAGAACTAGTAGTAAGTGACCTTAATTTCTGAGGCCACTCAAACCTCGTCAGATCCAGGATCATGTAATCTTCCTTGTAAAGGTGAGTCATAACCCAGGAATACAACAACAGAATATAACAATTTAGAGTACCTTTTCTTTTTTTTGTACCGTGTGTGAATTGTGTAATAGATGTCAGCAAGCAGAGCGGGAGTTGGATATGTATTGAAAGTTTTTATACTCCAGAATACAGTGATGGCTGCAGGGTCAATGTAGTCTACAGTTTATGGAACCAAGATAACACCAAATACAAGCAGTCCTAGAAAATCGACACAAGACTCCCATTCCTTATTATTAGCCAGATCAAGAGCCTTAGTTTCTAAGTAACATCTCTTAATCCCTCGTATGTATCCCTCTTTCTTGTAATTAAGAGAAAATTTAAGATAAGGGATTTTTAAGCTTTCTGCCTGGATTTTAATGTCGATGGTTTGTATGATACCCACATAAGCCTTCTCTTTAGAAAAATTCAGACTTCTCTTGAAAGGTGAAACATCTCAACGGAGGGTCGTAATACTGAATTAGAGCGGAAGCAGCATCCAATTTTACTTCTACTTTAGTCAAGTCCAAAATATCCCCATATCGACAAGTGAATGTTTTTAGAACCCTTTCAGATAATCTTTCTTTTACAGCCTTGATTTTTGTTACATCTAGTTTGACAGCATTGATGCGGATGAGATGTTTCCCTTTGGTGTTCATTTTCAGGTACTCACCAAAACCTTTGATTTTTATATAATTTTTTTTAGCCTATGAATAAGACAAACAAAAGAAAATGGAGAATAATTAATATATGAAATATAAAGATGTATGAATGCATGTATGTAGGGCTAAATGACAGGATTTGATGGATATTACCCTTAGAAGGTAGGTTCTTAGCTTGGGTTTATGGATATTCTACCCTCCCTGTAAGGTGGTTTCCTTAAGGGTTTCATGAATAACACTAGAGGGAAAGGCACAAGGGCCCCCCTTAAGTGGAGTCACTTTGCAGACTGAAACTTTCGTCTCTAGGTCGTGAAAGGTCTCATCATGAGATTTTGGTTAAGGGTTGTACAAAGTCCCATTTTGTAGTTCGCGGTTGGTTTATATTTTTTATGGGTTGAAAATTACATTTGAATTTCCCGTATACTCAGTCTAGGTGTACGAATAGCGGAGATATTTAGACAGAGTACGCAGTCGATTCAAATATATTTGTGACCCTTTTTGAAGAATAATTGTAGGATTAATTTGATTTACAAAAATAATTTTCCATTGGTTAAGTGTTCTTTAGTATATTAATTATAAAAAATATCTTATTTAAAATGAATGATTAAAAGATGATTTAATGCAAATAATATTTTATATGGGTTAGAAAATAATATATTTGGTTTTATGATAATAATAATAATAATAATAATAATAATAATAATAATAATAATAATAATAATAATAATATAATAGCATTAAATATATTAAATATATTAAAATAAAAAATATAAAAATAATATTATAATTAATAAAAATATACATATAATAATAAAATTAATAAAATTAATAAAATTAATAAAATAAATAAATTTAAAAAAATGCAGGGGGTGTAAATATATTGTAGTAAAAAAAAGGGTGTTAATATCATGGGCAAAATCCAGATATTGGATTTGGCAGCAGCGCAGGGCCCAAGTTCAGATTTTGGACTTGGCCCGTTTTGGCCTGAGAGTGTGAAAACACATGTATGAGTAAAACGCAGATGCGAGGAGGGGGTGAGGTTATCTATGGGCCAGGCCCAAGGGTTAAGTGGGACAGATTTGTTCAACCTAGGTGTGGGAGAGTGTATTGGGTTATCATGTGTATGCATTTTGGGAGCGTCTGATGTGAATCGTTCAGACGTGATTGTGAGAGCATGGTAACGGTGGTAGACTTGCGCACATGGGATAAATTAACTTAATATATTTTTGTTTTGTATGTTACTCACTCAATTTCTCTCCTCTCTCTCCACGTCTAACCTACTTCTTCTTCTTCTCTAACAATAACAAACCCTAGTTCAGCCAACCCATCCCGTATCACCGTCGTTCAGCCCTGAACCCTCAATCACCCCATCTCAAACCCCTCTTCTCCTTCTTCGATCCCATTACAAACCCCTAAAATCACCAAATTAATACAACAAAAAATCTAAGGGTTTACCTCATCATGATGAATCTCAGTATTCTTTCTGATTTTTCTTAGTCTGATCTGGTTCCTAATCTTCTTCCTTATGTTTGACATGTACGGAGGATGGTGATGGCGGCGGAGGTACGATAGCGCAATGAAGCAACAAGGTCTCAGACCCTTCTTCTTTTTCACTTTATATACTTTCTTTTCTGATTTTCTATAATATTTTTCTTCCCTTTCTCTCCGTCCCTTTTCTGTTTTAGCTGCTAGGTTTTATAGTAGATTAATTATTTAGGAAACAAACAAAATTGTCTGTAAATTGATGTAGGTTTCATTATTGTTTTAGCATATTAGGGAATTGTTTTGATTTCATTGTAATGGCTTTAATTTTTTTCTGCTTTCGTAGGGATTTGTTTATGTACTTTGTTATGTTTATGGACAATCAATGTGAAAAATTACTTCCATTTTGTTATTAACTCTGTTTCCGTATTTGATTTTGTATTGATGAGGATTTGGTTGGTTTCTGCCAAGCTTGATTTTGTGTATGATTTTGTTTCTGTTTTATGATTCAATTAGTAGTCGTTAGTGAAATTACTCGTTCTTGTTGTTTGACTAAACCGAACCCATTGGTGTATTAAGTATTGAAATAAAAATCATATTCTTAAGATAGACTCTCTAATATTTCCAAAACATATTCATTTGCTTGATTCCGACTCCGTTTTATATTTTAAATAATGATTCAAATGTGATTTGTTGTCATGTTATTATTAAGGTGAAATAATCATGAATTAATTGAGTTTTTATATAACGTTGAATGCTAATCATACTGACTATGCTATTGTGTGATTATGAATATGAAATTGTTGAGTTGTTGTTGGTGGTGTTGTTTATTGATTGTTATAATATTGATTAATGATTGGGTATGGTGATTAATGTTATGTGTAACAGTGATATATGCATGATGATTACTTGGTGACTCTTTTGGTGAGAATGCATGTTGTTGAGTGTCATGCATCATGGTGTACGAACTTCGGTCTAGTTTTGGTGAGCCTTGATCCTATGTTGGGATTCGAGTGTGATTAACTAATTCCTTTGTGGAGTTAGTGAAGCGTTGCTATATGGTGATTAGCGGCGATTTTTGGTGTGTTCTGTTTCCAAGAGAGAATCTGATCCTATGGTGGGAATCGAGAGCGAGATTAACTCGAGTGTTCATAAATGGTACCGTATGCATAATGAGTCAGTCATTGAGTCCATTGCATACATACTTGCATATGTGGTTGATTATTCATGATGTTGTTGATTTATGGAGAATGTGTGCATATTGTTATGAATGGGTGTGAGAGAATGTTGTTGTTGATTGTGTAATGCATGTGTAGTTGTTGTATGTTTATCTACCTTATCATTCTTTACACAATTTAGATTGAATGTTATTTGTCACCCCTTTTGCTTTAATGGTGTATGCCATAGACATCATGCAGATACTCAAGAGTAGAGTTCATGTTGTAAGTGGAAGTTAGCTCTCGGAGTTGCTTCGTTTAGTTTTATTGTCGTTTAGAAGTTTTGCTCTGATCCTGTAACATCAGAGTTGGGAACGTTTGTTTGATTACTGTTTTTCAGAGTTTAATTACTTATTTCAGTTTATGATAAAGATGTTGAGAGTTGAGTATGTTAACTTTTTATTTTGAAAATATTTATATCATTTGAAGTTTGAGACAATGTCTAAGTGTGATGTTTTATTTATTTGAAATAAAATCGATATTGCCACAATGATACCCTAAGTGAAGGTGAGCGTGTAATGAAAGGTGTTGTACGACGCTATTATTTCTAATGCATGTTTATTAAATGTTTGTATTGTTAAAGGATTGTCATTGGTGACACCTTAATTTGTTGTGTAATGCTTTATAAATAAGTTATGGAGTTTAGGGTGTTACACTAGAGGCTTGCTTCAATACATATAGTGCCTTCTTAAGCTTGAAAACATGATTTGGAAAAGTTTGGTTGATAAAACCTGGAGGATGATCAACAAATACCTCCTCTACCTCCTCTTGGATGTAACAATTTAGAAAAAGAAATTTTATATCCATTTGAAATCATTTGAAATTCATGATGGAAGAGAAAGGTGATAACATCCTTATGGCTTCTAATCTAGCTACAAGAGCATATGTTTCATCAAAATTTATTCCTTCATATTGATCGTATCCCTTCACAACAAGTTTGGCTTTATTTCTTAAAACATTGCCATCTTAATCCAGCTTGTTGTGAAAGACCTATCATGTACCAATTACTAGATTAGATGAAGCTTTGGAAACGAGTTCCCAAATGTTATTTCGTTCAAATTGATTTAACTCCTCTTTCATATAAAGAGACTAATGTTCATAGATTATAGCTTCGTCAATTCTCGTTGGCTCAATTTGTGAAACAAAATCCAAAAAGTTACATACCTTATTGAAAGACCATCGATCAGTGACTCCCTTGGATATATCTCCAATAACATTCTAGATAGAATGATCTTTTATCATATTCCATTCCTTTGGGAGATCTGGATGTTCTGGAAGAGTGTCTGAGATTTGATCATGAACTACCTCTTCCTCTGTGACTTAATTTTCATTTTGCTCTTGGTTTTATTCTTGATTATCCTCCAGACTTGTCTTTTCCTGAATACCTGCACAATCAACAAATTTTACTTCTAAAAGTTTAAGGTTAGATCCATCAAAGGTAATATTCTACAATTGTCAGAGTTCTTTTGTTACAGATTCTAAAAGTTTTGCTAGAAGTGGAATATTCTAGGAATATGCCTTCATCAGTTTTTGCGTTAAATTTTTCGAGACTATCTTTTCCCTTGTTAAGGTTAAAGCATTCACAACCAAAGACATGTAAGTGAGATATATTCAACTTTCTTCCTTTGTATAGTTCATAGGGAGTCCACTTTAAAGTTGGTCTTATCAAGACATGATTCATAACATAGCAAGCGGTGCTTACAACATCATCCCAAAAATATTTAGGAAGATTAGTCTCATTGAGTATCGTCCTCAGAAGCTCTGCCAGAGATATGTTTTCCCTCTATACTACCCCTGTTTTATTGGGGAGCTTGTGGAGTGTAACAGGTGTGTAGAATACCATTCTCATTACAAATTTTTTTCGAATTACTCATTTTTGAATTCTCCGCCATGGCCACTTCTTATGGATGAAATGCTTACACCTTTTACACTTTTTTCCGTCCTGGTTAACTTTGGCTAGTTTTCGAAAGGCATCAAACACATCTTTTTTCTGAGATAAGAATAATGTTCAGTTATAGTAATAGTAATCATCCACAATTACAAGACTGTAGATGTTTCTACCTAGACTTACGGTTCTAGATAGACCAAAAAAGTCTATGTGAAATAGTTGCAAGGGATGAGCTATAGAAACTATATTTTTAGATTAAAAGAGGCATTTGTTTGCTTCCTTTTTTACACGCATCACATAATCGGTCATTTTCAAAATGTGAAGTCTGGGATACCGTTTACAAGATCTTTGTAGACCAACTTGTTCAAGTGGTTCATGTCGACGTGAGCTATTCTCCTATGTCATAACCAAGATTCACCCTCATTACTTAAGAGACATACATCACTTGAAAGAATCTTATTTAAATTCATTGTGTACGTGCTTCCACTTCTTGAGCTTGTAAATAGAGTTTTATTTTATTTAGAGCTAGTAAAAGTAGTATGCAACTTAAATTTAATAATATTATAGTAGATTATTTTTTATTTTTTATTTGCTTTCGCACCCTGGTTCATAGGAAAAAATGACCTTACTAATTTAGAGCTCGTGAACTAGAATATGAACACTGGCCAAATATTATTCCTGCCAGGAATCGAATTCGGTATTTCTCAAATATCGTCCTTTACAGAAGCTCTTTTACCACTAAATTATATGAATATGACCTACAAAACATACTCCATAAAATAATAAAAAATAATTGATTGAAGATATATTTTGAGTGATGTCACGTAGAAATATATTTAACGTTATAAATTTATGATACGGACCATAATATGTTGGCGAAAGAATTTAAACATCTGATTTAATTTATAATAAAAGTTAATATACTAAGATGATTATTTCATTTCGATGAATTCATTTTTAATTTTACAATTTAGAAATTATTAGGTTATATTATTAAATTTTGTTAAAATGATGTGAATTACCTTATTAAAAGACACAATCTTTTATCTTATAATCCTTTTTTAATCTTTATTGAATATGTCTTCCAAGTGAATTTTGTGAAGTGATAAATCATAATTTTTAGACTAATTCTTCTACTAATTTTGTATGTAATATTTTTTTTTAAATTGTTTAATACTCACATAGTTTTATTATTTTGTGTAAATCTATCAACTTCATTATTTATTTTTTGTCTAACTTTATATGTTCATCTAACATATTTTTTTGTAGGTACTAAGTACTTATTAAAATTTGTGATATATTAAATTAGATAATTTGATTCTATTAAATAAATTGGTAGAATCAATTTTATCTCGCAAAAATATAATAATA
Organism: Vicia faba; assembly: GCA_948472305.1. Taxonomy (NCBI): domain Eukaryota; kingdom Viridiplantae; phylum Streptophyta; class Magnoliopsida; order Fabales; family Fabaceae; genus Vicia; species Vicia faba. Next base: position 121,560,212 of record OX451738.1, read on the forward strand.
ATGAAATAGATAAAAGATAGTAAGAAAAACATATGTTGTATTCTATAAAGTTTATAAAAAGAATATATATTTAAATTATTAGTAATTAATTATTAGTTCAACATACATTTTTGTATTTATTAGGGTTTGAACCAATGATATCTAATAAAGAATAATTGCTTTTTTGAAAAGTACGGGTGAATTTTAAAAAGTGTCACACAAAAATATATTTGACATGGTAAAGTTTGGATAATATAGATGATAAAGTGTCAACGCAAGAATTCTCAATTCTGATTTTAAATATTAAAAGTATGTTTCGTAAAAACATTATATTTCCTTCTTAAAATGCCTGATTAGAACACACTCTTAAAAAATTGTAAATTGCTTGAAAAAAACATTTATCCTCTTTATGCATTTCATCAAAGTAAGTTCAGAGAGTTAGATTTGAGTGAAAAGGTTATAGGTTGATAGAAGTCTTCTGAAATTGTAAGAAAGAATATGCGCTATAAAAGACCAAAGATCCTTATGTTGTGTTGTGTAAGGCATGCTATCGTACATGGCCTCAAGTTTCTCTAGGAGAAACTATAGGCAAATAAGATCTTATAAAACATTTGGGAGATTTCTTAGTATACCCTTATATGGGTGAAAAAACCTCTGAAAACCCCAAAATACCCTTCGAATATGCATATCTGAATGAACCTTTAAATTCATTTTCAAGATGTTTCGAATATGCATATCCGAAAACCCCTTGTTTTTATGTTATAATTATTTAGACGTTAGATTTAAACATTGAGTGGTATTTTTGGATATGCATATCAGAAAATACCTTTGTTACATAAGTTTGCTTCATGATCACCACTATCACTATTTCATTTATTTCATTTTCCCCCATAACCAAAACCTACTTCAAAACCTCAACCATTCTCAATCATTTTTTCGTCTCTAAATCAAGTTTCAAGTGTTTTATCATATCAAAGAGAGCATAGAAAGCTACAATTTAAGGTAAAAATTCCTCATTTTGCCTCTCATTTCCTTACATTGATTCTGAATTTTGGTTAAAAAACAATGTCACTTCGGATATGCATATCTGAAACTCACCTAACATATTTCGGATGTGCGTATCCGAAACAATGTCTGTTACAAAAAAACAAAATTTGTGTTGAACAAATTTTATGTTTTTGACCGTTTTAGATATGGTGCATCCCGGCGTGTTTCTCAAAGTTGTTGTAAAGGATATAAACCATGTGCATGAGGATGCTAATCCAGAAGAGTTGAAGGACGATGTCAAAACGATTATTGTCGCGGTAGATGTTTGGTAAATTTTCAAATTTACAAATGATCAAATTTTCAGTGCTCGTCAAAATATGCTAGAGTGGGTCCGAATTGAATCTAGTAAACTCGGGTTTGGCGTTGTGATTGGAAGGTCCCACAATTGCACTACTACAAGGCAGACATTTGTAACGATGACATGCGAGAGAAGTGGAAAATATTTTCCAAAAATTCGAAACTTAAAACATGAAGACACCAGATCAAAAAAAAGTGATTGTCCATTTAAATTGCGCGGATACAGTAGGGTGGATGATTTGTGGCGGTTTAATGTCATATGTGGTTTATATAATCATGTGATGGACACGAAGCTACAAAGTCATTCAATTGTATGTCGGCTTAAGCCAGAGGAGAAGGAAATTATTTCAAAAATGTCGATGATCAAAGTTGCGCCGAGAAACATACTTGTCAATTTAAAACGAAAAAGACCACAAAGTGTTTCAAATATCAAGCAGATATACAATGAACATTATCAACAGAACACGGTAACTAGAGGTTTGAGATCCGAAATGCAACAACTTTTGAAATTTTGGACGATAAACACTATGTTTCAAGGTACTGAGTGTGTGAGGATAAAGTCAGTGTTCGTGACATATTTTAGACTCATCTAGAAAGTATCAAGTTGTTCAACACATTTCCAAACGTCCTTATAATTGATTCAACGTACAAGACCAACAAATATAGGCTTCCACTTCTAGAAATTGTTAGTGTCACTTTTACGGAGAAGACATTTTAGGTTGGATTTGCATTGCTGGAACCTGAGAAAGAAGACAATGTAACATGTGCGTCGGATATATGCAACTCTTTATTGAAGGATCCAAAAAATATGCATAGTGTCATTGTAACCGGCCAAGATAATGCCCTTATGAATGTGGTTGGAAGTGTGTTTCCTACTTCATACGCATTACTTTATCGATATCACATAATAAAAATGTGAGAATTAAGTTAAAACCCGCGGTCGAAAACAAAGAAATCAAGCGTGAAGATGAAGACATGGTCAAATCTAGTATGGTGGTGGAAAAGATAATAGATGCATGGACGAATATATTAAATTCTTCTTCGAGGACACACCTTTTGTCAGCCTCATTACCATATTGAATTCTCTCTTGCAATATACGAAAAATCGAAAGGTGGTCAAGATCGAGTACCGTTCACCCTCACTTGACACTGAAGGTAAGATAAAGTTCACCAAGTTTGAGTTGAAGACGGATGACGATTTAAAGGTTATGTGGAGTAGTTTTCAGTGATACTCTACTAAGGATCCGATTGAAGTGGATGCGAAGCTTCAAAGATCGGGAGAAGATGTTATCAAAATGTTGTGACATCTCCGCTACCCGTTTATAACAATATATAATATTAAATTTATGTTCAACTATCTATGTAATTTTGATTATTTATGTTAAATCTATGTTTAGTTGCTTTGCTTTCAAGGGTTTTGATTCATTCACATATTTCGGATTTGCATATCCGAAATTAAGCGCGGTTTCTTCGAATATGCATATCTGAAACTATTTCGTAAAAAATGGAATATGGTGAGTTCGGATATGAATATCCGAAATCTGAGGGTATTACGGGAATTTCGCCAAGGGCCTCTAAGAAAACATAAGGATGTATAAAGAAACCCTCAAATATTTATCGGGTTAAATCGTGATTAAATAGAACCTCTATTTATTTTTTCATGATTAAATTATTACTAGCCTACACAGAATCTCCAAAAATTTGAAACAGCTCCGTGTTGTGTAGACAACATTTATCCGAGTTAATATTAGATGAACCAATAAACTCACTTAAAATCAATGAAAAAGAACTTACGGAGGTCCCTTAAAAGGACTCGTGGATGAATTAGGAAAATCTCTAAAAGAGGGAATCTCTTTTTTCATAGTTCTTCTACATGTGGGCAGCATATGCCAAACTAACAAATCACGTCTCTTAAAGTTATTAATAACTATAATTGAATACTAAAAAATATAAAAACTTTGTTCACGAAAGCTGATAAAAACACCCTAGGTTATTATTAGTGACCAATATCTTACATAAGTTTCATTGATAATTGCAGTATAATCTACATTATGTATTCCAAATGTCATTTAATTTGTTATTCATTTCATATGGCTAAAAATGCCATGCCTATCTACAGGTGTGCATTTTACACAAGAAAAATATAAACATTAGGCTGAAAGTGTCAAATGATTAGTCATTGTACCCGGTGAATATTTGAAATATTTATAGCAACAGAATTTGAAGACTTGTCCAATCCTCCCATCCTTGCATTTTCTCAAATGATAACCTTAACAAACCAAAAGAGGGGAATAAAACTGCAAATCAAACATATATCACTGCTCAATTGGCACCAAAAAGGATGTGTATCGTTGCTTCTATACAACAAACTGAGTTGGGGGCTCCAACAACAGCTACCCAAACATACAGTCCAACCTATATCCTATATCAACACCCAAAAATTGGGGGACGGGGGGTCTCAATATCAACCTCTCTGGCTAATACTGCCTTGATGCTTTTCTCCAATCAGTTCTAGCCTTCATCATTGCAGCAAATTCCTCATAACTTATTTTTCCATCCTACAATTTCACCAAGAAATATATCAGATTGGTTCCAATTTCCTAATATAGACAAATGAAACAACTACGTACGAGAAAGTTTCTTTTGAAGTTACAATTTTGATCGAGAATAATTCGTATACTTTCCATAAAACACTAGTAGAAAGGGTGTTTCAAAGATGCAGAATGTTACCAAGTGGGAAATAAGGCATAAACAAGAATTTATTGAAAGTTCTGACCTTGTCTGTGTCCACATCATGCATAATTGCATTAATGACTTCTTCACTGTTTTTGTCAATCTCGTCAGCTAAAGCATTACGTAACTCCTCAAGTTCAATATACCCAGATTCATTTTTGTCGAAAAATTGGAATGCTCTGTGTAGGTGTTCATCATGGGATATCCTTCTCAGATGAATAAAAATGGCTACAAACTCCCCATAATCTAGGTACCCATCTTCGTCTACATCACCCTGTAAAAGCAGCTCCCAAATATTATAAGTTGAAGAGACGCCTCTTAAAGGATATGTAGTACACCTTCATATAGTACTTTTCATAAGCACTTTACATGATAAGTGCTTAGGCTATAAACATACAATTAAAAAGAAAACACTCACAGCTTCCATAAGTATTTGGACATCTGCATCAGGAATTTGGTGGCCTAGCTTAATCAACCCTACTCGAAGTTCGTCAATGTTAATTTTGCCATTATTTTCTGTGTCCATCACATGGAATTCCTCTTTAATTCCAGCAACTTCTTCTACAGACAAATGATCTGCAATCACCTGCTCGCACGAAAGTCCAATATAACAAAATTAATGCTGTTTTCTTAAAGTTTAGAAAAATATTTTAGAGATCATTTCCCATGAGATATTTAAAGTATTAATGAAACATTACCCTCAATGCTGTTTTCTTAAGTTTGTTCATTGCAAAATATTGCATGAGCCGTACATTGACGGTTTCTCGTAAAGAAACATTAGAAGCTGTCTTACCATTCTGAAACCATGGATGATCTGCATTTAGTTAACAAGAATTGTTAACATTCCCACATTTCAATATTTCAACTTTTTGGTAGACAAAAATGTTCATCAGCTTAGCAGAAAATATTTCATACAATTCTGTTTTACATTACCTACCTAAGCATTCAATTATATGAACTGCATATTACCTAACACTTCCTGTGCAGTAAGCCGGCGCTTAGAATCAGGATCAAGCATCTTCTTAACAAGGTCTTTTGCATTATCAGAAACCTTTGGCCATGGATCTCTTTTAAAGTCAATAACCGACCGTATAATTGCTTGAGAAACTCCCTGCTTAGTTTCTGCATTTTAAGTACAAAAATACCATCTTCATCCACATAAGAAAGATCAGTAAATTATTTTTTGAATACAAGTGACCTACATGTGTATTTTGAGCTATTTAAGATTTCTTATTCACAACAGTCGAAAACAGCATTGAAAAGACAAAAACCAACCTGCCCAAAACGGGGGGACACCACAAAGTAAGATGTAAAGAATTACTCCAACACTCCATATATCAACTTCAGGACCATAATTTTTCATTAACAATTCAGGGGCCATGTAATATAGTTTACCAACTATCTCATGAAATCTTTCACCTGCAGAGAATAACAAACTTCAGTTAAATGTACTTGGATGGCAGGACTGAACTATGAAAATCAAACTTGTAGCAAAAAGCATTACCTGGTTTAAAGAAAATTGACAAAGCAAAGTCAGTAACTTTTAAGGGCGCTGTTCCCATATTATTTGCAAACAAAATGTTTTCAAGTTTGAGATTCCTATGCATCACACCATGTTTGTGGCACATCTAAAACACAAGAAAAAAAATGAAAATCATATAACCAAACATAATTAGTAAGTATAGTTAAAAAATTGAAAAGAAAAAGAGAGAATTAAGAGATATTAAGAATGATGATGATGACCTGAACAACTTGGACGATGGTATTAATGACAGAAGCAGCTCTGCTTTCGGTGAAATGTCCTCTACCATTGATGCGATCCCAAAGGTTAGCATCGGTGAAATGTCCTCTACCATTGATGCGATCCAAAAGGTTACCACCTTCACAGTGTTCCATAACAAGAAGAACGTGATCGTCGTCTTCATACGTATCCTTCAACGTAATGATGTTAGGGTGTTTAGGCAAATGACTCAAGATAGCAACCTCTCTTCTGACCCCTTCAATATCAATAGCTTTTATAAGTTCATTCTTGGAAATCGACTTGCACGCAACTTTCTCTCCCGTATTTCTGTCTTTGCACAAATAAGTAGTTCTGATTTCTCCTATATCTAGTCTCTTCCCTAACTCGTATCTAGACTCAATCCCTTCTTCCGTGGGCCTTTGTAGCACCACCAGTCTCGGTTTTTGCTTTGGTTTTTGTTTCTTGTTCATAAGCCATAGATTTGCCCAGCAATTTTTCATCATGTGGTGTCAATTTCAACTAATCTCATCAAGTAAAGAGAATTAAGATGGCAGTGGAAGAAAGAAGATTTAAGGGATGACTTTGAAATGCGAAGGGAAAGAAGGAGATGGTCAAAGACGATGACTTTGTCTATTATAAATTTAAACTAAATTTATCATACCTCATTCTTTCTTTTTTTTGTTGGGGTAAGCATATGCTAATATGCTATGTAACAAATGTTTTTTTTTTGCGGTTTTATTGTTTTTAAAAAGTCTAATATTTTTTCATTATTAAATTAATATAAAATATTCTTTATCTTACACACTTCCTCGTGTTTCTTTTTAGCCTTGAGCTTTTAATGCTAACATTTTTAATTTTATCCCTTGCATAACTCCATTGAGCATGTTTCTCTCTTGTTTGTTTTTAACCTAAGTGTAACCCTTGTCCCAAACATTTTCCTACCTTACTTGGAGTAGAAGAATTACGTAACACCCCGAATTTTAGATTAATTTAGATTAATTTAGTATGATTATATGAGTCTATGTGAAGTAGATGGTGTTTTGATGTTTTGATGCTTATTTATGATATTTTGGTGCCTTGTGTGAGTCCTTGTGACGGTATATGATGTGTATTCGTGATGCAACTGTGATGCAAATAGCGATGATTTGATGAATAAGGTGTTTAAGATGATGAGTTGTATGGTGTAGGATGAGTTAGTAAGAAAGTTTGGAATTTAAATAATTATTTTGGAATTATTTAGATTTAATAGTGATTAATTGGAATTATTTAGATTTAAGTAATTAGAATAATAGAATAATAGAAGTGTGGAGAAAATAAGGACAAGATGGTAATTAGTAAAAAGAGTGAGGGCATGATGGTAAATGATATAATGTTAAGTGAGGGAAATTGAGGAAGATATTAGGGGTCCTTGTGATAACTAAGGGGAAAGAGAATTGTACGATCATTTGGTACGATCGAGATATTGGGAGAAGAGTAAAGGAGAAGCTAGGGCACAAGGAGACATGGAGGCAAAGAGGAATTTGTAGAACGAGAAGAGGAATCGAAAGCTAACAATAATCATAAGATAAGGGGTGAATGAATTCTCTAATTGGTGATCTTGCATGAGAGGATAGTGAGGGTTCATTTCCCTCTTAGGTTGTTTTATATGATTGATGCATAATTTGTTTGGTTTGATTGAATTGATGTGTTGTATATGATTATACATGGATCTGTGATGCTATGTTGTGATTGTTGTTGTGATTGTGTTGTTATGATGATTGTTGCATAAAACTCCAATCTAGAACCTATAAGTAATGAGAATTAGGATTTGAGGATTTTTGATGAGGATTTGATGAAATATAAGATGAATAATAATGCCCAAATGATGATTAATTGATGTAGAAACATGGGATGATAATAGATGATGAATTCCTATGATTATATGATGTTTTAGGATCCAAAATTTAGTGAAATCGCAGAAAAACTCAGAATTTAACAGTTTGCATCGACGCAAACAAGGAAGCGGTCGACGCAAACAGCAACAACAGTGAACGGCAAACAGAAATAGCAGGGGCGGTCAAAGTAAAAGCCAGGAGAGGTCGACTCAAGGGTCGACGCAACCTAACCAGTGGGAAGCCCAATTTTGACCATTTTTGTAACGGTCATAACTTTTGAACCGTAACTCCGTTCGATGAGTCATTTGAAGCATTGGATAGCTAACACCATAAAATTGAAGTAGGTAGAATAAAATAAAGATTTAGAAGGATAATTCTAGTAACCATGTTAACATAGGAATTATTCCCCATTGTTACACCAAAATGGTGGGTTGTTTTCTTGCGATGTTCTTTTGTTGATGATGCCGGTATGAGGCAATGTTAGTGATTATGATGAGGATGATACAAATGGCTTAAATTTCCATGGTGATGAAGGCTTATTCCTTGTGGTTGTATGATTTCACGTTGTTGCATGTTCATATTTCATGCATTCATGGATGAGGGCTTATGTCTTGATGTTGGCCTGGATTGGCGTTGTGTTTAGGGCTTATGCTTTGTTATTGCCCAATTGGCATTGAGTTGAAGGTTTATGCCTTGATGGTACCACATGCATGTTGATGTAGGACTATTGCATTGCATAAACACTGAATTGATGTTGTATGATGTGATGATGGTTGTTTGTGATGAATTTTCTGTATGTTGTGATTTACTACTCCTTAGCATGTTTTATTTCATCGTGTAATTATTGAATGAAATTCCCACTCCTTTTGTATTGTTGTGTCTATACTCTTCGGGAGTACAGATAATCATGTATTCGAGTAGTGCTTAAAGTGATGTTACCAGATTGAGTCTTAGGAATCGCTCTGATATGTAACACGGGATTTGGGATTTTCATTATGTTTTGCATGATTTCAAATGTTGCATATTTTCTTTTAAACTTATGATGGATCACGTATTGTGGATTTGAATTGTTGTTAAGGCTAGAATGCCAATGAACTACTTTTATGTTGATTTTCCGTTGTCAAATAACCATTTTTGGATACACGAAGTAATAAAGTATTTTGAGAACTTTATGGATTTTATGATTTATGTGGCATCCCATTGTGAACTCTGATGCATTTGTCGTATATTTCATTATAAATATTCATATGGGAAAATGGGGTGTTACAAATTACGTCTCAAAGATGTGTTTAATTTAAGTTTGGGGTTGCTATTGAATAACAACCAATAAACTTGGGGTATCAATTAGAAATTAAGGAAATCAAATGAATATGAGTACACACCTGAAAAGAAAAAAGAGAGCTGAAAAATTAACAAACTTAAAAAAAATGAAAAAAAGAGGAAACAACATGGTAGTCAAAGAAAATTTAAAATCAACTAGAAAACTCAGTTGAAAGAAATACCCCACAATAGTTTTTAATTAGACATTGTCAATGAGAATAATACTGCTTACTCCAAGTTTAAAATTACTCTCCAATTGATTCACAAAGCAGTGGCCTCCTGCATGCAAGCTTCGATTGAGCATTGGTCTCTTACATGTTTGCTTTGATCCATAAAGACAAGTGTCTCCTTTGTGCTTGCTTTCAATGCACAAGGAAAAGGCTTCCTCTTCATGCCTGCCTTCGATTCACAAGGCAAGAACTTCTTGCATGCCTACTTTGATTCATAAAGCAATGGTCTTATGCATGCAAGCTTCGATTGGGCAATGTCTATCTTCAGTCCTGCTCTGACTCCACCTCTAAAACCCTTCAACATACACAGTTTTCTACACTTTGACACATAATATGGTCCATTCGAAGAAGCATTCAAAAGGTCTATTCGAAGAAGCATTCAAAGGGTCCACTAGAAGAACGTGAATTTGGTGGATTGGAAGGACATACATGTGGTCCATTCAAAGAACACACATATGGTCCATTCGAAGAACACACATGTGGTCCAATAGAAGGATACACGATTATTGAAAACAAGTTTTGTTTGGTCTCTTGATGAGTCTGGCCAAAGTCCTGCATGCTGCCAAGCCCAAGCCTCATGCATAATTACATTCGAAGGAAATAACAAAAGAAGCTTCGACTGGCCATAATGAAGTGTTTGATTGGGCTAGTTGGGTATTTTCAGAGTCAATCGAAGAACAAGACATGGAGGCATTCGAAGGAGTCAGAGGGTGAAACATGTCCAGGTTCACTCAAAATTTCAAAACGGCATGAATAATCCAAAAATGGAAATCCTTTAATTTGTTTGATTTTGTTTTCAAAGCCATGTTTAATGGTTGGTACTTAATGCCATGTTTCTTTCCCCCATTTTCTTGTCCCCTCACACCCATATAAGTACAAATCTAGAGTGCAAGCAAACAAACGGAAAAAACATTTTGCCACAGAAATATTCTTGCAGAGACGCAAACACGTCGTCAGCAGGAAGAGACAAACTGCATCACACAGAATACCAATCGAAGTTGCTGACACATTGCCAAACGAAATCATTCTTGCCCATACACGCATTAGCCAGACGAAAACCTTACATCCAGGAGTCCATACCAGCTCTTAAGCAAGCATCTCCACGCCCAAAGCCATAGAGATTCACGTGTCTTAAATTAGTAAGGGTTTGCAAAACCAAAACTGCACATGCATACCATTTAAATACAAATTACGCATATATTCTTGTTACTAATGATACTTGTGTTTAAATGAATGTGTTGCATGCAAGCTAAAGTGCAGGGATGAGATCGTGCCATTGTTAGGGAACGATCTAAGTTTTACTTTGAATCTCATGACTTAGGGTGTTTCAGGCCAAACAAACCCAGATTCGAACTCAGAGGGTTTGAATTAGGTAGAGGTTTGAATTATGAGGGGTAGGTCTCCCTAGATCTCTAACGTTTGTTTATTTTGCAGGAAAACATTTTCTCCGATTTTCCCCAACAGAATACTGTTTAGACCTTCGAATCAGCCAAGCTTCGAACTGGTTGATACAAGACTCTTTTGCCAATAGTACTCAGATTCGAATTAGGAGGGAAATCAAATTAAAGGGAAGGACCTGGGTTTGACACCCAGGTCATGCGTTTTATTTTTCTAACGTTTCATTTGCAGATTCAATGTTGGCGTGTCCAAGGCGTGCGCCGTATATCCTTCGATCCTCACCATGAGATCCCAACGCATTCAGATCCAATACACTCAAATGTGCAGCTCACCATGCACTCTCAAGGAGTTCCCTTACTGAATCCGGCATAACCTCTAGGCTCCCTTTGACTTGGGCCTATGTTGTTTTCAAGATCATACCACCCTTGTTTACTTTTGTTGCCTGCCCCTTTTCCTTTCTTTTATTTATTTGTTTTTTTATTGTTCTCTTTATTTCTATTTCATTACAAACATTAAAATCAAAAATCATAAAAAAAACATTAGGCTTAGTTTCTTTTTTTAGATTAAATTTTGTTAATTAATTATTTAATTACTTTGACATTTTTCTTAAAAGTAAAATTAATTTAGACTTAGGTCTTAAATATTAAAATCAAAACACAAAAATACCAAGAATATTTTTTCTTAATACTTAGGCTTTTTAGGACACTTGATTTTCTTTCTAAACAATCTCTTCTCATTTTGTTTTTTTTTTCTATTTTTCTTTTATTATTTAAATTCTAGAAAGAATGTATAGGTCGCACATTTGATTTAGTAATAATTAGTTTATCTTGTCGCATTTTCCCTAAATATTGTAACTGCTCATGGGATGTAATAGCGTAGGATTTACTTTTCGTATTTTATAATTCCTGTACATATTAACTGTTAGATGTATGGTAATAGGATTGCTTGATAAGATCTGAAAACAAAACGCTAGCAAAACTTAACACAAGATAAATAACTGAACACAACACACTCGCACATGTGCAACTTTAGGGTATCCCACTTTGGTTGCCTTCGAAAAAATAGTCACAACTCTCGAAACGTGAGAGATTTTAGTGGCTACCCTCTGGTTTAAAAAGATCATAAGTCCCTCGATGACCCTCTCGATGTTGCTTCGGTAAACAATGATCTTAAAACCATAGTGTTGTACCCCAAAATTTGCCCTCGTATTTTTCCACAAGAAATCACAGCTTCGGGCTTTTCCTGATTTTTTCAGACTGGCTCAAGAATCGGTCAAATAGACTTTTCTCGTCAGTCAGACAAAATTTAGGGTTTTCATTGATTTTTAAAGCAGTTCAGGCAGATTGCTAAGGTTTGGTTGAGTTGGCTCAGGTTTTGATCAGGCGGACGCTTCTCTGACATTTAATCAAAAATTAGGGTTTTTGTGCGCGCATTCTCATAAAGGATTAATTTTATAGTTCTTTTCAGTTTACTCTGAGATTTGGACTGAAGCATTTGGATTGAGTTTGCAGTGTTTGGTATGATCAGTGGAGGCAAAAGAATAGGGATGTTTGTTTGATTTGATTGTGCATTGTTATGTTTAATTCGGAACGCCGGACGTTTATTAATTATTTCTTTTTCTAAAGTCAGAATAATTGGATTTATTTCCAATTGTTTTAATTTAAGAAACTCAAATAATTAAAATAAACAATTGAAAAGAAAGAAGGAATTAACTGATAAAAAAAGGGGGATGTTTATTCATTTTGAATTGTTTGTTACAGATATTATTTAAATGCTGTAAATTTATTTACAGTTATTTACATATATATTATTACAAATAATTTAAATTGAAAACAAAACTATGTCCTAAAATTCCTAATTCTTCATCTTCATTATTCTACTGCTACTCCTCTCTATTGATTTTTATCTGCAAAACAAAGAAAAAGAAAAAAAAGGTCAAAAGCAGATGAAATAATAAAAGGCAGACAGTTAAAATGAATTCATCATTAAGGGTAACTGGCCGGAATCAGTTGGCCCTCTCTACAAATCACAAGATTGCTCTTGGTTCACAAAGAGGGATGAAGTTGTTTGCAATTAAGGAATGAAATGCACAAAAGTATAATTGCACAAATTCAAAATTGTCACACATGCTGCCTAGTTTCAAGTTTTCAACCAAAGGAGGCAAATCAATTGAAAAGTGCACAAAGCTGCATAGTTCATAAATTATTAACAAAGTCCAAATTGAACTAATTGCAAACTGAATGAAACTGGCCACAAGCTACCCAAAAGCTGTCAAGAAGTACAAAGAAGCATAAAATCTGGATGCAAGAAATATGGAAGATATGCAGAGCTAAACCACAAGTACAAGCAATGTTCAAATCACATCATTTTCCTAGGCCAACTACCTTTTCAGAATAAGGACAAATCTAAGCAATATTTTTATGCTTTAATCTGTACTGGAGAGAGAAAAAGAGAGGAAGAAAAGGAGGCTTACAGGCTTTAGGCAAGAAGATATAAAACAATGATACCAACGCAGTACCATAGAGAGGCAGCAAATATCCAAAAAGAATAAACACCATACTTAATAATACAGTAAAATTCACATTTTTCGCACTTGTAAATAAATCGTACACATTTACAATACACATTTGATTATCTTTATACATTGACACATTTACATCGCTTTATTCCTATACATTCGATACATTTTTTACATTGCGATCGATTCAATTTGGTTGTAAATATTTGGACGTTACTCTCCTATTAAGTCTCATCCCCATTTGTAAATATTTGTACCCCCACTCCCGGATACTTATTTGTAATAGCGTAGACTTTAAATTCCCGCAATTTACCGCTTTCAAATATACCATGGTTAGACCTAGGGTTTGTATGTACATAAAATCAAACGCTAGATAACCTAATACAAGATAAATACATGAAATCAATACACCTTTCACACTTGCACCCCTAGGGTAATCCCGCTTATTGCCTTCTGTGATCGGTGGATCTGGAACTGACTGTTTAACGCTGGTTCGCGAAATGTAGCGGAAGCAAGAGTCGCCACCGTCTTTTATTTTCTCCAAATGGAAAGGACAAAAGCACAGAAAAATTCCTTATAGAGATTGCTCTCGGTTCGGGAGGTAGATTTATAGAAAGGGATGGTGTTAGCACCCTTTCTATCCATGGTTATCCATGGGCTCTTAGATACTTGCTCATTTGTGTTTTCAAAATGGTTTGTTTGCTTTTCAACTGTGGGTTTAAAAAAAGGTTCCTTTGAAAATTTCAGTTCGACTCTTGTATTAGTCCTCAAGAGTGTTTGAAAAATTGCTTTTTGAAAGCTTTTTGAAAGGTATCGGTGTGAAAAGTATTTTTGATTTGCTTTGAAATTAGAGAAAGTATCTACGAGTTGTCTACCTACCCTAAGGAATTCGTTTGTGTAAATGTCCTTAAAGTAGTGCCATCCCACCATTGAGAGGTAGGTAGCACCACTGTTGGAGGTGTTCGGGTCAATTCGAGGGTTCGGGACATTGTGATCACCGGAGCAATAGGAAGACACCTTAGAAGCTACCCTCATGCCATGTTCATGGACATGAGGACTTACTAAAACGTCCTCTACTCGACGACCACTTTTCGAGGGGCAAGGCAACAGTGAGACGTACCCTAGGGGTGGTGTGTGATTTGTGTGTCATTTTCAATTATGTTTATCTTGTCATGCATTGGTGATCTACGCTTTGCTTTTATTTTGGCATTCATTCTTTCATGCAAGTTATCAACAGTTTAAAAGATGCGGAATTTAAAAGTCCTACGCTATTACAAAGGCGCGGGTCCACATCGCCAAATTAATCCAAGACCCGATTTGAAATAAAATAAAATGCGGAAATAATAAATATCCTAATTAATCTATTACATGGCTTTGGGATAAATACATTATATTTACAAAAAGGAAATAAAATAAGCGCGCGAAACGAAATTATAATCGAAAGCGAGGGCATTGGACCCTTTTAAAGAAATTAAATTACAGTTAATAAATTAATTAAGTTAAATAAAAGAAAGAATTTTTTTTGGAGTTTTTGTATTTATGGAGTTTAATGAGAAAATTAAATTGGAATTAAAAAAAGTTAATTAACCCTAGTTCTAACTTGTTTTTAATTTAAAAAAAATATTCTTATTTTGACCTAATTTACATTAATTATTTACATGGCAATTTATTTACAAAAAAAACAATTAACTATTAATAATAATAAGAAGAAATTTTAATTATTAAAAGAATAAAAAGCTAGAAACCCTAATTCTACATTTTTTAGTTTGTTAGAAAAAAGTTAGAATTAAGACCTAAAATTAAAACTAGGTTAATTATTAAATTTATTTATAAAATAATATTAATTAATATTAACAAAACGTATTTTTTATTGTTTTTGTGATTTTCTGTTTTTTTATATATTTTATGGAAATTAATTGGGATGAATTAACTAAAATAAATAAAACAAATAAATAAAAAAAATGAAAAGAAAGAAAATAAAAGGCAAACCAATGGGGGGGTGTTGACCCCAATTTTGGAGGTATTTTCCAGCAATTTTGGCCCATTTGAAGGAGGCCTGGTTGACTTTTCTGGGATGCGTGTAGACCCCTGGACTGAGGTGCACCATGGAACTCATATCTTGGCTCTTAGATTGATCTCAGTGGCCATGTGGCAAGCACCAGTGCTGGATGTTTGGTGGACTTCAAGACGTGTTAGGTACCTAATCCTGTTGCAAGAAAAAATAGAAAGAAATATGGGGGACCTGGGGATCGAACCCAGGTCCCAATGCTTGCAAATGCTCTTCTCCACCAACTGTACCAACGCGTTCATTCGTAAGTATAATGGAACGTAATTAATATATTTGGAAAATCAAGATTATGCTGAAAAAAACAAAAAGGGCGCCATTTATTCAAACCAACCAATCATTGTTCCACACGCAAGCATCTTCTTCCTTGGTCTTTGCTTTAGCCTGAAAAAATACATCAAATAGCGGGGGTTTTGAACCCCCACTAACTACAGTACAAGAAAATAGCGATTAGGCCACCGTCGCTCATAAATTGAGCGCGACATGTGTACTGGATTCGTGTGAAGCTTCTGATTTTAATGGCATAAGTCTTGTTGGCCAATTTTTCCGGACGAGAGAAGCCCCAATTTTACAGCTTTGAAAACCTAATGAGCTCCAATGGTGGATTCATGTATAGGGCACGAAAACTCAATTGAATGGCATGGTTAGCTTCAGAATGATTAGACTAGTACAAATCAAGCGTTAGAAATCAAAAATATGGCATGAATTATGAAACGCGATTATGCAAAAAGTTTGAGAAATTTTGACTTTGTTATACCACTTCTTGATGCGTGGGGACTGGAAAAGGATTCAGTTAGGTTCAGGGAGACCTCAGCAAGCTTTTTGGATGGATTATAGGCTTTGAATCACGCCCTAAGAGTGTTTTTAGTTTTGGAATTTTTGACAAAAATTGCAAAGTTTGTATTTGGTTTCAGGCGCAGCTCCAAGGTTGTTAGCATTAGGGTTCAGTTCTGACTTATATGAGGGATGAATTAGGGTAACAAAACAAGCCTAATATCCAAGGAATCAATGCTTTTGAATTTTGTGATCTTCCATGATTTTTCCAATCTTTTCTTCATGCCAAATATGCCAATCATTGGAGATTCTTTCTATATTAGATATGCACGAAATCTTGAGGTTATGTTAGACCTATTAGCTGCATAAAAAGATTTAGAATACATGCTTGAGTATTTTTTTTCATATTTTATTTAATTAAATGAATTAATGGTGATTAAAAATTCAAATAAATAATAAAAAATGATGAAATAATTCCCCTTTGGGTCAAATGGTCGTGCATAGCCTTTGGATAATGATTCTTGGAAGAAAATGTGGCCCATTAGCAATTTTGAGGCATTTGAAGCAAAGTTGACTTTTCAAAATTCCCAAAAATTTCCCAACTTCCACAAGGCATATCTTGCTCAATTCTTAAGCTTTGATCATGTTCTTGGACATTTTGGAAAGGTATTGAAGTCCTCTAACCAATGCCTTTGGTCCCATGTCATCTTGATTTACCAATCTCAAGTTATGGTCTTTGACTTAAAGTCCCTTTTTGTTGACTTTTGAAAATGACCTATAATGTTGAAATTGATAACTTTTTGTGAGAGCATTTCTTGGACTTGAAGTGTGAAGAGGAGTTGTAGGAAATGTCATTATCTTCAAAATGAGATTTGGATGGAAGTTTTATGATGAACCATGTGGAAGTTATGCCCTGGTCAATTTACAGTTGACTTTTTCAACTGTCCAAATATGGAAACTTTTGCATCTTGAGACTTTTTGAGCCATGCCTTGAGAATCATGATCAAGAATTAATCAAATGATGTTTGTGGCTTCAAAATAAGATGTTGACCAAAAATTTGAACTTTTGACTGTCAAATGACCATTTTGCCCCTGCAGTTGATTGCTGAGTAATTAGGGTTTTTGACTGTGCAATTTTGTGCTGTAAGTCTTGAAACTTGGCATGAGGATACTGGACAATGTTTGTAGGCATGTGGGACTTGATTGGGCCCTTGGAAACTTCAATTTCTTTGTCAGAATCAAAACCCTAGCTTTTGACTGTTAGGAGCCCTTTGAACTGTGCAACCCTTGGGGAGATTTTGAAGCATGCTCCTTGCAAATCTTGAAGAATATGGGAGGGCAAATTTTGGGGTACAACACCTTCCAAAATGGGCCATGCTTACACGCTGAGTTTCTTTGGCAAAACAAATCAAAATGATCATAGTCCCTCGATGACGCTTTCGAAAGTTGCCTATCCAAATGATCATAGTCCCTTCAAGCAAAATTGCCAAAGACACTTGGCACCATTGCATTCATGGTCCATACGATGACCCGCGCCTGTCCCGTTAAACATCCTAAACGCAAGATTGTCCACCAAATACAATGATGGAACAAAATTGTTAAAAGGGTTAAAACATGAGAAAAACCTTTGAGTAAATTTAGGGGTAGACAAACTCTTAGTTACTTGATCAAACTTGCAAAAAACACTTGCCTACTTTTCAAATCCACTCCACAAACACTTTCAAAAACAAATTTCCAAAAAAACATTTGAAACATCTTTTCGAAAAGATACACACTTTTGTAAAACACTCAAACACAAGTCATTAAAAAAGGTTGCCTAGACAAGGCGTCTTCTTCAAAACATTTTTAAAACACACACACCACAATTTCAAGCAATTGAAAATCAAAGGCAAGTGATCTAAGCAAGTAACTAAGAGCCCATGGATAACCATGGATGAAAAGGGTGCTAATACCTTCCCTTTTTATAATCTACCCCCCGAACCCACAAAACATCTCAAAAGGTTTTTCCTGTGCTTTTTAACCTTTCCTTTAGGATAAAATAAAAAGTCGGTGGCGACTCTTGCTAAACCGAACAAGTGCGAAAACAAACGCAAAACTCAAGTCAGTTCTCCCACCGTATCACACATAGGATAATTATTAAGGTTTCTCACCCAGTTTCCTTTGTGACTATAAAACGTCCCTTCGAATGTCCCTCAAACATCCAACAATAGGGCTACCTACTCACTAATAGTAGGATAGCGCTGTCTAAAGGAAAAGAGGAAAAGAACGACCCTTTCGAGTAAAGTAGATAGCTATTAGATGTTTGCTCAAACAAATTTTTACACTTACACAAAACAATTTTCAAAAACCCTTTCAAAAATGCTTTATCACCACTCTTGAAGACTGATACAAGAGTTATCATAAAGCAAATTTCCGCATTAAGGCATTTCAAAATACTGTTTAAAAACACACAGAAACACAAGGTATTTCAAAATGAGCTAAGCATCTAAGAGCCCGTAGAAAACTACAGATGGAAAGGGTGCTAACACCTGCCCTTTCCATAATCTACCACCTTACTCAGAAACATCTCGAAAGGTCTTTTTATGTTCTTTTCACCCTTTCCTTTGTTCGATAAAAGAAAAGTCGGTGGCGACTCTTACTTACCGCAAGATTTGCAAACACAAATGCAAACCAGTATAACAGTTAGTTCTCCCACCGTATTACAGAACTAGCGACTCTGCTGGGGACTAGTATCTTATAAAGTGGGGTTACCTTAGAGTTAGATCATTTTAAAACTTTCTTTACATTGTTTGTTTTGTATGCTTTACTTTTGAGGGTTTGTTACTAAAGATCTTACACTGAATCTAGGGTAACTTTCAGGTAAGTAGCAATAGATCGTGGGGACTGTGCAGGGTATACTGACACAGTTGAAATGATAGCTATGTTGGTGTGACACCTTTGTTGGTACCGATAGCCCTTGAGTAGTCAAGGAGAATACGGGGCCGCTGTATGGTGTCATGAAGCATCAACCGACCTTAGAACCTTTAATTGAACAAACTTGGCCATTAGGAAGTAGTGAGATAGCCGGCTTTGGTGCAATCCGAAGTTGGTTGATACTCGATACTAAACTCATTGAGATATGACTTTCGGGATATTTCGGTCGCTAATAAAGAGTCTTGCAATGAAACAATGCCCGATGAAGAAAGATCAGTGATATTGAGATTCCCTAGAACCCGATTACTTTCTAGGACAGGTTGAACCAACTAAACTTCAAGAGGGTACTTACCTACAAACCCCATGCAAGCCTGAACCTAAGGACTTGTTTGCTTTGTGTGTATATGTTTACTTGTACATAACATCATGACATCATACAATGGCATTTTGCACTAACCATTTCAAGGATTTTTTGGATTTATCTTTGTGCTATTTTGTAGGATATGGCTTCCACTCGCAGGAATACTATCCAAGTCAACCTCGTAAGAGTGCCTCCTTGACTCAAAGAGTTAGCATCGAGGGTTCCTGAGAATTCTCCATTTACCAAAAGACATGGTCGACTTCTCAATCTGGTTACCTCAAGCCATGATGAAGACATGATGAAAGTGCTCTTTCAATTCTTTGACCCTTTACACCATTGCTTTACATTTCCTGATTACCAATTAGTGGCCACCATGTAGGAGTTCTCTCAACTCTTGGGAGTGCCAATTCTTGATCAAATACCTTTCACTAGTATTGAGAAAGACCCGAGACCTGAGGAGATTTCTCGAGCTTTACATTTGCAATGGTCCGACGTTGTGGCAAATTGGGAAACAAGAAGTGGTGTTAAGGATTTTCTAGACAAGTTTCTGTTTGAGAAGGGTCAACAATTTTGGGATGCTTTGGACTTAAAAGCCTTTTAAGAAGTGTTGGCTCTTCTCATCTTTGGGATGGTACTATTTCCTAACCCGGACCAACTCATAGACGTGAATGCGGTCAAGGTTTTTCTATCTCGTAACCCGGTGCCTACCTTACTTGGAGATATCTTGAATTCTCTTCACACTCGCACCATGAAGAAAAGGGGAATTCTTATGTGTTGCATTGCTTTGCTGGCTAGGTGGTTTATTTCGCACCTAACTCGATCTGTTTTGAAGAATGAGTGCGGCATGAGAAGGTCTAATAGGTTGATGTCACTCACGCATTCAGATATTCATTGGTGTTCTCGATCTTTGCAGGATGTTATCATTATTGATCGTTGTGGGGGATTCCATAATTTCCCTCTCCTTGGAATTAGGGAGGTATCACTTATAATCCTTGCTTGGCTCTACGACATTTTGGGTATGCTAGGAGGGATGGTCCTCATAAAGCACTTATCAAAGGAATTACATTTGACTATGAGAGTGATGTCCAAAGTTACCGTTAAAGATTTGTAAGAGTATGGGGCATGGTGAACAAAGTTGATAGCAAGACATTGGGGCATAAGAACTCCATTCCTTTGGAGCCCCATCTCAAGTGGGTGCGAGCTCGCGCTCAAAACCTCATGATGCCTTATGAGGCCATCCTGCCTATCATCATGGAGCCTATTGTCGAAGGAGATGTTCCCTAAACTATTTTTCATTCTGACATGCCCACTACTCTTGAGGAGTTGCAAAGTTCATGGATTTAACTAAAGGGGGAGAGAGACACATTTGAAACCCAGTTCTACGTAAGCGAGAAGAAGGTTTTGGAACTCACGAGACAACTTCATGAAGAGCGGAGTTTGAATGCCTACATTGCACCAAAGAGGATGCGCTCATGGGAAGTTAAAGTCTTTTTGTTTTAGGAGTCTACTTTCTATTATCTTTGCTTCTTCCATTGTAAGCCTAAGAGGCATTTTTGTATCCGTTTGAACTTATTAATGCAATTAATGTTTGTTCCCTCTTTGTCTAACAAATTTAAATCTTGAAAGTCCTTGAAATCATTTGCATTCGCATTGCATGCATCGTGACATAAGCAGGTTTTCTGAAACAGGTTTCCTCATCTTTCTATTGTTTATTTCAGTAAGATGGATATCGAGCAGACCGTGAAAGACTTGCAAAAACAAAATTCTCAATTTCAAGAAACTTTGCTCACCTTGGCCAAAGGACAACAAGAGTTGATGACACTTTTGGTGTCCAAAAAAATACAAAGAAGAAAGTCGTAATCAACATGGGGAAGAGATTCAAGGGCCCCATCTGACATGTTCAAATGGAAGAAGACTCCTCCGAGGAGGATGAGAATCAGAATGAAGATGCAAGAAGCACCCATGCTGGGGTTGCAAACAATCAAGCTTCTGAGGATGAAGATTACTTTGATGAACAATATCCATCGACTGAGGATAAGTACAAGAAACTGGAAGATAGGTTGAAAGCTGTGGAAACTCAAGATGTAAATAGCCTGGATTTTGGTGATTTGGGATTAGTACATGGGGTTGTTATCCCCGACAAATTCAAAATTCCAACCTTTGCTAAGTACGACGGTGTTTCATGCCCAAAGCTTCATTTGAAGTCCTACGCCCGTAAGATACAACCACATACCACTGACAAGAAGCTCTGGGTACACTTCTTTCAAGAGAGTCTGTCTGGGACTCAGTTAGAATGGTTTTACCAGTTGGAGGGTTCCAACATTCATACTTGGGAAGATCTGGCCACCGCTTTCTACTGCCAATGTCAGTACAACGCTTATTTAGCGCCAACTAGGGTTCAGTTGCAAGGAATGACAATGGGTTCCAATGTTGGTTTTAAAGAATATGCGTAAAAATGGAGAGACCTTGCTGGTAGAGTACAACCACCACTGACGGATAGGGAACTGGTGGATATGTTCATGGGAACATTAACTGGACCATTTTTCAACTTATTAATTGGGAGATCATCATTTGGTTTCAGTGAGTTAATCCTGACTGGTGAAAGGGTCGAGAGTGGTATCAAAAGTGGAAAAATTCCCATGGCTTCTGCCTCTACATCAAACACTATGAAGAAACCCTTTACTGGCAAGAAGGAAACTAATGTCGTATATGGGTCAAGAGGCCATGTCAAGAAGGACCACCACCAATCTGTCAATGCTGTTTTGATCTCCAATCCACCCTCTATTCAAAGACAACCACAACAAGCCAACCATCAAAGATCTGAGGTTCCAAGAAGACAGTTCACAAGGATTAACATGTCACTGTCCCAAGCCTTGCAACACCTGTTGAAGGACAACTTGGTAACATTGCGTGATCCACCATTAAAGAGACTTTGTTGAGAGATGAGGTTTTCCCTGGTTGTTTAAAAGATTGTTGTTGCTGTGCTAAACAAGTTAATGGATGCGAATGGCTTAAAAAGGGTGTCCAACACCTAATAGATAGCCACAAGATTTTGTTTGAAAGAACTATGGCCATAAAAAGTTTGACTGATAAAGCTGAAGACGTTTCCATCATCACAATATCCAACAAACCTATTAGGATCTCCTCAAAAGATCCTATTAGTATTTCCACAGAACCAACGATTTCCCCCTTGATAATTACTGAACCAGAGCCAATTCCTTATTCTTCCGATAAGGCAGTACCTTGGAATTACGGTGCCGAAGTAAACTATCATGGGATTAAGCAAGACTCCTGGGTTAATAAAGACAAAACTAATGATGTTACCAATATTACTGGTTCTAGCAAGGTGACAAGGACGGGGAGAATCTTCTCTCCTAACATTTCACCTCCAACTACTACAGCTACACCAGTTTGCATTACCATGGACAAACCTAGTACTGACACTAGGGGCAAAGAAAACACAATTGAGCCTTCCAGGATGGAGGCACCTGCCAAAGACATTGCTGCTGAGGAACCCTCCACCCAAGAAATGGAGGAGATTTTGAAGATCATAAAGAAGAGTGATTTTAATATAGTAGAGCAGCTGGGGCAAACACCCTCCAAGATATCTATGTTATCTTTGTTACTTTTCTCTGATGCTCACGCTCAAGCATTGATCAAATTTTTAAAGAAAGCGCATGTTCCTCAAGAGACCAGAGCCGACTAATTTGAAAATTGTGTGACGAGTTTAACTGCCGACAATGGATTGGGGTTCTCTGATGCTGATTTGACACCAGGTGGAAGAAATCATAACAAGGCTTTACATGTCTCTATTGAATGCAAAGGAACTACTCTGGCCCGAATTTTAGATTAATTTTAATTAATTAATTTAGTATGATTATAGAGTCTATGTGAAGTAGATGGTGTTTTGATGTTTTGATGCTTATTTATGATATTTTGGTGCCTTGTGTGAGTCCTTGTGACGGTATATGATGTGTATTCGTGATGCAACTATGATGCAAATAGCGATGATTTGATGAATAAGGTGTTTAAGATGATGAGTTGTATGGTGTAGGATTAGTTAGTAAGAAAGTTTGGAATTTAAATAATTATTTTGGAATTATTTAGATTTAATAGTGATTAATTGGAATTATTTGGATTTAAGTAATTAGAATAATAGAATAATAGAAGTGTGGAGAAAATAAGGACTAGATGGTAATTAGTAGAAAGAGTGAGGGCATGATGGTAAATGGTATAATGTTAAGTGGGGAAAATTGAGGAAGATATTAGGGGTCCTTGTGATAACATGGAAACTTGCTGTATAGCCAACAAAAATACAATTGGATATTACCATTAGCTTGCAAACACCATAAGGATTAGGGATATGTTCATGAAACATGCTAACAATGCCAGAATTATGAGATACGATTTCAAAAAAACATGGAAGTCGTGGGGTACTTACAGCGCATTTATGGGCGTTAGGAGGCTGGTTAATGATTGTAAAAGGATCCTAGAACATCCAGGAAGTGATTTGTGTGACTGGAATGGCTTGAGAAAGCCTGGAACTAGGAAATCAGATTGCAACTTTTCTTTGAAATTTTGAGATTTTGTTCTTCTCTTTTCACGCCTCCAATGTGCCTGTTTTTGGTCTACACTTGTTCTATATGTACCCTAGAATGAATTAGGTTACAAACTTGCTTCAAATCTTTTTCAATTAAGATGATTGAATCATGATTTGATCCTTATGCAAATCTTTCCAAATCAAGCCAAATCCAATCTTTTTGTATCCAAATGAAGCTTGCACGATTTGATTCTTCTTCCAGCTATATAAGAGGCCTAAACATGCACAAAATCTCAAGAGAACCAAATGTAAAGCTATTGCTTCAAAGGCTACCGGTACTCACAAATATGTCGCACTAATATAGCTATTGCTTCAACCATGTTGGTATACCCCGCACAGTTTCCACAACGTATTGCTATTTACCTATGAATGTTTCCCAAATTCGCGTAGAGGATTTCAAGCCCAAACAAGAGAACCAAATGTAAAGCAATCAAAGCAAACAATATAATCATGCAAAAGGTGATGTAAGCCCTAAGGTTACTCCACTTTTAAAGATTGTCCCCAGCAGAGTCGCCAGTTCTGTGATACGGTGGGAGAAATGACTTGGGATTTTGCGTTTGTGTTTGCAAATGTTTCGGTTTAGCAAGAGTCACCATCGACTTTTTATTTTATCCTAAGGAAAGGTCAAAAAGCACATGAAAGACCTTTGAGATGTTTTCTTGGATTCGGGGAGTAGATTATAGAAAGGGAAGGTATTAGCACCCTTTCTATCAATGGTTATCCATGGGCTCTTAGTTACTTGCTTAGATCACTTACTTTGCTTTTCAATTGTTTGCAATGATGCTCTTCAATTGTTTGAAATGGTGCTTTGTGTGTGGTTTTGAAAGATGTTTTGAAAAGAGGCCATCGTTGTGGAAACCTTTGTAATGACTCTTGTTTGAATGTATACAAAGGTGTTTTTGTCTTTTGAAAAGTTTTCAATGTTTGAAAGTAGGGTTTTGAAATAGTGTTGTGAAGTGTGTTTTGAAGATAGCAAGGATGTTTTTGCAAGTTTTGATCAAGTAACTAAGAGTTGTCTACCCTATTTTACTCAAAGATCTTTCTTATATTTTTAACCCTTTTAACAGTGTTGTTTCACCATTGTGTTTGGTGAACAACCTTGTGTTAGGATGTTGAACGGGACAGATGCAGGTCATCGTATAGACCATGATAGCAATAGTGTCAAGTATTTTTGGCAATTTTCTTGAGGGACTTGATCATTTTGTTTAGGCAACTCAGATAGCGTCATTGAGGGACTATGATCTTTTGTTTTTTTGTTTTTGTTTTGCCAAAGTACTTGACATGCATATCATGGCCCATTTTTAAAGGCAACAAGTGGAGTGTAACCCTAGGGGTGCAAGTGTGCATTGTGTTTGTTTTTCATGCATTTTGTCTTTGATTAGGTCAAACTATTTGTTAATTTGATTTTGCATACAAACCCTAAGTCTAATCATGGCATAATTGAAAGCATTTAAAGGTGAGAGAATTTAAATTCTACACTATTACAACATGATATAGGGAGGGGGATACAAATTTGAATATGGGATTATTTAGACAAGAAATTAAATTCTAAATTATTTCAACCAAATTGAATGGGTAAGGCACAATATTTGAATGTACAATATTTAAACAAAATGCAATAAATAAATATTAAATAAAATGTATTATGAAAAAAGTTTTTATGTATGTAAAAAGTATTTTTAATGTGAAATGTAAATAAATAAAAAGTCAATTTTAATTACTTTTGTTTTTACGGAAAAAACCCTAATTTCTTAAATAAACAGTATTATTTATTATTTATATACAATAATGCATCAATTTATACAAAAATAAAAGTATATTGAAAAAAAAGGTATTTTTAGTATAAAATATTAATAAAAATAAAAATGTATTATTTTTGTGTTTTTTGTTCTAATTATTTATATATATATATATATATATATATATATATATATATATATATATATATATATATATATATATATATATATATATATATATATATATATATATATATATATATATATATATATATATATATATATATATATATATATATATATATATATATATATATATATATATATATATATATATATATATATATATATATATATATATATATAAATTATTTTCAAATGTGTATAAAAATAATAAATAAAAATAAAAGTATTATTTGTATTATTTTTTAATTTAAACAAAATGATATAAAAGCATATAAACATTTTTATACTAGTAAAAATAAAAATAAATGCCAAATAAATGTAAAAAAATATAAAAAATATTTTTGGATCATTTTTCATGTTTGAAAATAAAATATCAAAGTCAGAAATGAAATAAAAATGCAAAAATGACAAATATACAAGAAATGGGCCAGGGGGGTGTGAAACTGGAAGTGGGGTGCCAAAAGCAAGCCTGTTCAGGCCTAGCCCAAAACCAACTTCATCTTCTTCCTCTAGACAGAAACGCGCGCGTGCTATGTACGAAATGCTATCTCCTGATTCTGTGCTTTTTTGACAAAACTCATAACATGAAACTTGTAGAGCATCAAACAAGGAATTTAACCATATAAAAAACTTAAGCTAACTCTCAAAGACCGGAGAGAATTTCTCTGGCCCTAATTTTTAACCTAGTTTTTTCAGAAATTTCATGAATGAAATTCTCCTAGCATGATTAATATAAATGAAAACTAAGAACATGTATGGTTTCAGGGCTATGAATACAACATCTTTCATTCACAAACCTAAGTCTAACTATTCCTAAATAGAGAGATAGAAGTTCATGAAATACCTATTTCAGTTGAGTTCGAGCTGGACAATGCAACAACTTCCAAGGGTGCTTGAGGTTCTTTTGAGCTTGCCTGATGTCCAATGAAGCTTTCCCAATGCTTAGTTTATTTTGAAGTAGCCTGAGTCATGCTACAGAACTCAACCTGCAAAGCTTCCAAACAAAAATGGCAATGTGCGTTAATGGAGTTACAGTTGGCAATGGAGGTCTGGAATAGTTTAGGTGAGATTAATGGAAGGTATTGGAACAAGTTTGAGGCAAAACGCACGAGGCAAAGTGGAGATGGAACTGGTTCTGCAGGGCTTGCCCTATTTTGCAGAAAAATGGAGATTTTGTGTACCAGGAGGTTTGAGTGGTGAAGTGCTCGTGTTTATGGCTCAAAGGGTTGTGTGAAATGTGTTTGCAATGTTTTTTTAAGCTCTCATGGACTGGTTTTCAAGTTGGCAAGTGTTTGGACAAATTTCTTCTTTGTGAAGCAAGAAAGTGTAACTTCTGATTACAGGCCTGTACCCTCTATCTTGTATGCTGCATACATTGCCCTTGGTTATTGGAATTTGTGGATTTGATTTGGCTTCTGAGATATGGCCCCTATGCTCAAAGATCATGTTTTGACAAAAAGCATAACTTTTCAAAAATGGCAATGTACCTTTTTTCTAATTAAGGGTTAGTTTTGTGTGCAATGTCCAAATGGCCAAGATAATGCATTAGCTCAGTGGATTTGCATTCAATTAAGGAGTGTAAAATGGTTTAGAGGCCTGCAAGCTAGTACAAAGCATGATGGTTTGAAAATGCAAGTTGTATGAACATGTATTGGCCATGGATAAAAGTGAGTTTTTGCCAACTTCAAGCATTCGATTCTCCCTAACCACAAAGGTGTTTGAGGAGTTCTTGGACAATTTGGAAAGCTTGAAACAATCCCTATTTGAAATGAAACTTGAAACTCCAAGAGTAACTATGTGAAAAATGGCCAAGAAGATGGGTCAAAATCCTGCCTAAACTAGGGCAAAATTTCTCTAAGTTAAAAGTTTTAGGTACCCTTGTTCCAAAAATCATAACTTAAGATCCAACCTTCTTTTGAGAAAACTTTGTGAATAAAAGTTGTATACTTTGTGATGGAATACAACTTTCATGTTGCAAGTTTTGTTTGAATCCATTTTCATCTTGGTGAAAATGTGGGGCAAAGTTAGGAAAAAAATAAGAAAATTTCATAACTTAGAAAATTTCTAAGTTATGAAATTTTTCCATTTTAAACCCTAATTTACAATTTTGGGTTTCTTGATGAACAAGTTTCATAATTTGACATGTCTTGATGAAAAATGACCCTTGGCACTTGATTTTGACAAAAAAGTCAAAGTTTGACTTTTCAGTGTACAGTCAAATTTTGATCAGTTGATTGAAAAATTCATCTGTCAATCCTATGCATTTGAGATCTTTTGAACTTATTGAATGGGTCAAGACAATGACATTGAGTCCTTGTGTCCATGGTTGAGCTTGATTTGCCATTGTCTAGGTCAAACAGTAAAAAATTGGCTTTGTACAGTCAAAACCCTAAAAATGACCATTTTGCCCTTTTGGTGATCTGATCAAATTTCTTGTGGAATTGTGATCCAACTTGATAAAATGGTTCATATGAGTTCATAATGTTGATGTGGGTCAAAATTCATGAGGTTTGACTGTCAATGGGCCACAGTTGACTTTTCCCCTAATACAGTTGATTTCCAAGTAAATTGTTCAATTGATTGGGCAAAAATTTGAATCAAGGCTTGAAACTTGGTATGGACAAACTTGTGAGTCCAACATGAAGTATGAAATTCATTTTGGGCATTGTAGGTCAAAACATCCCTGTGCAAACTCAAACCCTAATTTAGGTCAACAGTGCAAGGAGGTGTCTTGAGCAGATTAAACCCTAGCTTGATCTTGAGTTCCAAGGGTCTTGTGATGAGAAAATGTTGGTGAAATGAGAGGGGAAATTTTGGGGTACAACAGTTTCCCCTGTTCAATCTTCTTGAACCTGAAGAGTTAGATTGGCGAGTTTGCCTTTCGCGACTCGAAGGTGAAAGAGGATTGGACACTAGAGTGCCCGTAAATTTGCACTCGTCAAAATATAGCTGAGGAAATGGGCTTAAAGATGCCATTTAGAGATGGTAGAGTCTTGCTGGAGATGGGCTTAAAGATGCCATCCAAGAATGTTTGTTGAGTTGCAATATTGTAGGTCAGAAGAATGAGCATCAAAATGGTATCCGTGTCTGGAATGCATTTGAACTGTATCTGGAGACTGGGTTTGTATGAGCAAAAGAATGGCGTCCATGTCTGGAGCGTATCTGAGCTGTAACCGTATTTGAACTTTGAATGAGTATCAGAATGACTGCCGTGTCTGGAGTGTATCTGTATTATATCTGAAGTTGAGATCTGTATGAGTAGCGGAATAACTTTCGTGTCTAGAGTGTATCTGAGACTGTAACTGGAGTTGAGATCTGTATGAGTAGCAGAATGACTTCCATGTCTGGAGTGTATCTGAAATTGTAACTGGGATCTGAATAAGTGGCAGAATGACTTCCGTGGCGACTACACTGGAGAGGATCAAACTGCTGGTGTAAGGGCCAGAATGGCATCCGTGTCTGAAGCGTATCTGAACTTGTAGCTGATAGTTGAATCTAAATGAGAGATTGAATGGCTGCCGTGTCTGGAGCGTATCTAGTCTGTATCGGATTGCTGAAGTCTGAATGAGTAGTAGAATGACCATCGTGTCTGGGTAATATTTGTACTGTATTTTGACTTGAAATTGTGAATGAGTAATAGAATGACCACCGTGTCTGGGGTGTATTCATACTGTATCTGAATAATTGTTAACGGTAGCCTTTTAATCTTATCCTGAAAAGGGTAAAATGTTAGCTAAAACACAAAGTTATGTTGCATGATATGTATGATGCAATGAACTGTGTTTCATCAATGTTTATGATATATGAATGTAATGGATGTGCATGTAAGCTGAGCAGCTGCCTTGCTGAGGCAAATAAATCCTTGGCTGCTGTCGGGGAAAGTAAATCCTTGACCGGTGTTGGGGATTGAAAAAATCTTTGATTGTTGAAGATGAGAAATCCTTGCTGACTGCTTGGGGATTAAAGAATCTCTGATCGTTTGAGAAATGAGAAATCCTGGGACGAGTGTTAGGTATTGAAAATCCTTAGTGATTTGTGGGGATTTACAAGGGTTCTGACAACTTCTACAGGGAATGAGGATCCTTCATGACTTTCCTGGGAAATAAGGAAAATTCTAAAAATCTCTACTGGGGAGTTAAAACCTGGGAGACTTCTGCTTGGAGGAATGAGACCGAGAATCTTCGATCTTGCTGGGAGATAACTCTGTGGGGAGAATGCTTACTCGGCCGGTGAAATCAGAAGCTTTGGGTTGTATGCCAAACTACTAGGGAATCATCCTAGCTGGGGATAAGCCAAGAAGTTAACTGTTATTTGCTTGGTTCTCAGACTTTTAAGATAGACTGCCGGGGAAATTGTGGGAAGTAGAGCAGTTCCCAACGGGGGTTGGTGGTTTGGAATTTTGACTTCGCTGGGGAAGAAGGTTTAGAAGATTCTGGCTCCGCTGGGATGGGTATTTCAAGGTTTTTGGGCTCCGCTGGGGATCGGGAGTTTGAACTCTGATGGGAACTTTGAAACTTGACTCAGCTGGGGAATCCAGTTTAGAATGCATTGGCTCCGCTGGGGATCTTGAAGCTTAACTCCGCTGGGGAAATAATACTCCAAATTTTTAGCTTTGTTGAGGATCTGAACAAAGTATTGTAGAGGATTTCTTCTGGAATAGCACAAAGATACCTTCCTATACCTTCAACCTATCAGTAATTATCCTTTCTCAATTTCATTTTATTTGTAAGCAATGATTATATTCAAATGCATATGCCTATTTTAACAAAACTTTGGACGTTTTCAAATAAAAACATAAGTGTAAAAAAGAAAAGAAAGGCAAGCAAATTTCTGCACTTTGAAGTATCTTTGTATTAACTTGGTAACTATCTTTGTACAAAGGAGACAAACATCCTAGTAAGAGAATGTTGTCGTAAAAAGTGAGAAAAAAATTTATACAAGAGAAAGATGGCTATGTGTAACAATTCCATGGGGTTCCCATTCTGCTATAGCCTTCACAACTCTGAGTATCTTGTCCATTCGCTGCTTCGTCCATCGATGATTGGATTGATCAGTAGCTTGGAGCTTGTTGGTAAAGAGATTGTCCTTAAAGTGATCCAACAAGACATAGCCATACGCTTTAATTCCCTAACTTTTTCCTGGACCGCCCTTTCGGGTTTTCGATCCACCGGGAAACCCTTTTTTGCCCAAGCCTCCCTTTCGGGTTTTTAACTTGCCGGGTGTACAAATTTTTTTGTTTTATCCCTAATTTTTGCCTGAACCGCCCTTTTGGGTTTTCGGTTCACCGGGATGTCCATTTTTGACCAAGTTGCCCTTTCGGGTTTTCAACTTGTCGGGTCATTTATGCGTAGTATCTTTTGACTATGTCTGCATTCCCAGGGTGCGGAAAGTCGTCGTCTTCCATGGTGGTCAGAATCATTGCCCCACCAGAAAAGATGCTCTTGATCACAAATGGTCCTTCGTAGGTAGGAGTCCACTTGCCCCTGGGATCACTTTGCGGCAAGATGATCCGCTTGATTACAAGATCTCCGACTTGATATACTTGACGTCTGACCTTCTTGTTGAAAGCCTTGGTCATCCGTTTTTGATACGTCTGACCATGACAAACAGCAGTAAGTCGTTTCTCGTCGATCAAATTAATTTGATCAAGTCGGGTCTGAATCCAACCGTCTTCACTCAAACCAGCATCCTTCATAATCCTTAAGGAAGGAATTTGAACTTCCATAGGTAGAACAACTTCCATGCCATATACCAAAGAAAATTGGGTTGCCCCTGTTGAAGTACGTGTCGTGGTACGATATCCATGCAGAGCAAACGGTAACATCTCATGCCAGTCCTTGTAGGTTACTGTCATCTTTTGAATGATCTTCTTGATATTTTTGTTCGCGGCTTCAACATCATCGTTCATCTTCGGTCGGTAGGGAGATGAATTGTGATGATAAATCTTGAACTGCTCGCATAGAGCGGTGATCATGGTGTTGTTCAAATTTCTACCGTTGTCCGTGATAATCCTGTCAGGGATACCATACCGGCTTATGAGGTTCTGCTTGATGAAGCGGGAAACCACATTCTTTGTAACTGAGGCGTAGGAAGCTGCTTCGACCCACTTGGTGACGTAATCAATAGCGACCAAAATGAAGCGATGTCCATTGGATGTCGTGGGTTTGATCTCTCCAATCATGTCAATGCCCTACATTGTGAATGGCCAAGGAGCTGTCAGAACGTTGAGAGGAACGAGAGGAATATGTACCTTGTCGGCGTAGACTTGGCATTTGTGGAAAGTATGGGAATGTTGATGACAATCAGCTTCCATGGTAGACCAGTAGTAGTCTGCCCTTAGAATCTTCTTAGCCATCGTATGTCCGCTCAAGTGGGTGCCAAATGTGCCACTATGTATCTCGGTCATGATCAACTCTGCCTCAGCTTTGTCCATACAACGAAGTAGAACACAATCATGGCTATGCTTATAAAGGATGCCATTCCTCAGGAAGAACTTGGCAGCAAACCTCCTTAAGAACTTTTTGTCATTGACGGAAGCTCCTTCAGGGTATTCTCTAGTCTGGAGATACCTTTTGATTTCATGAAACCAGGGTTGTTCCACTACTTCTTCGGTGTTAATCTTGTGACAGTGCGCAGGTTCGTCCATTCGCTCGATGGTAATTTGGGGAGCCTCGTTATCCCAGTTGACTTTAAACATGGAAGACACTGTAGCCAGAGCATCGGCTAACTGATTTTCTTCTCGCGGGAAATGCTCGAAAGTAATCTGCTCGAAATGAGGCAACAATGTCAAGACATGTTCTTTGTATGGGATACGATCAGGATGTTTGGTATCCCACTCTCCTTTAACTTGACTGATAACCAAAGCCGAGTCCCCAAATACGACCAAAGATTTGATTCCCAAGTCTATAGCAGCCTTGAGACCAAAGATGCAAGCTTCATATTCAGCCATGTTGTTGGTACAGCTGAAGCAAAGTCGGGCAATGAAGGGTGTATGGAAACCTTCCGGAGAAATGAGTACCGCACCGATACCATTTCCAAGTGCATTTGAAGCACCATCAAAGTACAGGGTCCATCGGGATCCTTGTTCAGGTCTGTCATACGGTCGGTTACCTTCAATGTTGTCCAATGTCATAATTTCTTTGGCAGGGAAGTCGAATCTTATAGATTGGTAATCTTCGACGGCTTGATGAGCTAGATGGTCAGCTAGTACACTCCCCTTTATAACTTTTTGGGTAGTATACTGGATATCATACTCAGTCAGGATCATTTGCCATCTAGTGATTCTTCCAGATAAAGCAGGCTTCTCGAAGATATACTTGATCGGATCCATCTTGGAAATCAGCAAAGTGGTATGAGTCAACATATACTGCCTTAGCCGGAGAGCAGCCCATACCAAAGCGCAGCAAGTTTTCTCGAGCAGTGAGTAGCGAGTCTCACAGTCGGTAAACTTTTTGCTAAGGTAATAAATGGCATGCTCTTTTCGGCCAGACTCGTCATGTTGGCCCAGTACGCACCCCATTGAGTTATCCAGAACAGTGAGATACATGATCAACGGCCTTCCTTCGACGGGTGGCATCAGAATAGGTGGTTCTATTAAATACTCCTTGATCTTATCAAAAGCAACTTGACAATCATTGTTCCATCCAACTACCTGATCTTTCTTCAGCATTTTGAAAATTGGCTCACAGGTAGATGTCAGGTGAGAGATGAACCTCGCGATATAGTTTAAGCGTCCTAAGAATCCTCTAACCTCCTTTTCAGTACGGGGGGCAGGCATTTCTTGTATAGCCTTTACTTTAGCTGGATCGACCTCAATTCCTTTGTCGCTGACAATAAATCCCAGAAGTTTACCAGACCTAACCCCAAAAGTGCATTTGCTTGGGTTCAGTATGAGCTTATACTCCTTCAACCTGGCAAACAGCTTTTGCAAATGATTAAGGTGTTCTTCTTCTATCTGTGATCGAGCTATCATGTCTTCTACGTAAACTTCGATCTCATGATGTATCATATCATGAAACAAAGCTACCATGGCGCGTTGATAGGTTGCCCCTGCATTCTTCAGTCCGAATGGCATCACTTTGTAGCAGAAGGTACCCTATTGCGTGACAAAAGTAGTTTTCTCCATGTCCTCGGGGGCCATTTTGATTTGGTTGTATCCCGAGAATCCATCCATGAAGGAAAAAACCTTGTGTTAAGCTGTGTTGTCAACCAGGATGTCGATGTGTGGCAGTGGAAAATCATCCTTAGGGCTAGCCCTGTTTAAGTCCCGATAGTCCACACACATTCTGACTTTGCCGTCCTTCTTAGGCACGGGAACAATGTTAGCAACCCATTGTGGATAGGAAGTAACAGCCAGAAAGCCAGTGTTGAATTGCTTCATTACCTCCACTTTGATCTGCTCAGACATGTCATGCCTCATTCGGCGGACCTTTTGCTTAATCGGTGGATAGTCTTCTCTTGTAGGAAGATGGTGAACCACGATATCTGTGTCTAACCCTGGCATGTCTTCGTAAGACCAGGCGAATATTTCAACATATTCGTTTAACAACTGCACTAGACGCTCTTTGACACCTGGTTCCAGGTTGGCGCCCACTTTTACTTCTTTCCTGTCTTCCTCTGTCCCCAAGTTGATGGTTTCTAGAAACTCTTCATGAGGCAGAATGGCCCTCTCTTCTTGTTGCAAAAGTCTGGCTAATTCTCCCAACACTTCACAGTCTTCGTCAACTTCGTACTCAGCATGATTGACCAAGTCTTCAGAGTTATCGAAGGCTAAAACAGAATAGTCACCCATGGAATCCGGAGTGGATGGGTACCTGCATTTGTGAGTGTGGGTGTGTGTAAGGGATAGCCATCCTTAAACAAATCAAAAATGCAAAAGGAAAGAAAATGAACACAACAATTTATGAAAACTTCCAATGATTCATTAAAACATGGCATATGATAATGAAGAAAATCAAGCCCTTACAAATGGACCTACATGCCCCGGGCAAGGCATGAGGTGAAAATAGTGTACAAATTGTTTTAGTTATTACAAACTGAAATAAGAAATTGTTCAAAAATAAAATTACTGGTTGATGAAGGTGATGGGAATAAAATCCTTTGCTTCCCAGTTGCTTAGACCCCCTTCGACGGTTGGGAAGATCCAATCTTTGAAGTTGTTTTCTTCATCTTCATCTTCAACAGTAATAACTTCATGGTGAGTGATCCTTATAGGTGGCCTTCCAGTCTTGGAGCGATGCATAGCTTTTTGTCGTGCAGCTGTAAACCCTAGTCAAAATTTGTCCGTCTTATGGGGAAAATCAGGCAACTGCCCCCATACTGTACTCTTCCATTCTTTGATCACCGCCTCTGCATCTTTGAGAGATGCCATCCTAGGCACATGCTTGGGAACGATAGGTACCTCAACCATTGTCTTCGCAACTGCTACCTCAGGAGAAACTTCCTCAAAATGTTGGAAAGGTGTTTCGATGAACTCGCTATCCAACTCCACATAGCGGAAGTAATTGAGATGACTTATCATGTACTCTTCCTCGCCGCGCACTGTTATAATCTTACCCTTAACAGGATATTTCAGCATTTGGTGCAAAGAGGAGGTAACTGCCCCGGCATAATGGATCCATGGTCTTCCTAACAAACACGAATACGACGGACGAATGTCCATCACATAAAAGGTGGAGTTGAAAACTTATGTGCCTACTTTGATAGGAATATCAACCTCTCCATGAACCATTCTTTTGGACCCATCAAAGGCCCTAACAACGATGTTACTAGGTTTGAGGGTCAATCCTTCACAATCCAAACGTTCTAAAGCTTTCTTCGGCAGCACATTCAAGGAAGAACCAGTATCAACTAAGACATGGGCGAGGGTGGTTCCCCTACATTCAACTGAAACATGTAGCGTGTCATTGTGTTTCCTTCCTTTGGGAGTCAAGTCAGCATCGGAAAAGCCAAGGCCATTATCAGCAGTAAGACTGGCCACACATTCCTGAAACTGGTCAACCGAAGTTTCCTGGGGCACGTGTGCCTTCTTGAGAAATTTTATTAAGGCCTTAGCATGGGCCTCAGAGCAAAGTAGAAGAGCCAACATGGATATTTTAGAAGGGGTCTGCCCTAGCTGTTCCACGACGTCGAAGTCGCTCCTTTTCATGATTTTCAAAATTTCCTCCATTTCTTTCTGAGTGGTTTCGGGGATAACCACAGCATGAGCTTTCGTCCTGACAGGCGCTTCTAGTATCCCCTTACCCTTGTCGGTAGTATCAGCAAATGGTCTAACTTCAGAAGTATCCAATTCTTCAATTATCGGGTCTCGCACAGATGACTTAACAGGTGCAGAAGCTTTCGAGGGCCCGAAAACTGCTCGAGGGGGAGGAATCTCTGGAGAAAAGATCCGGCCGCTGCGGGTTATCTTGCTTGTTCCCGCGATGTTCCCTATATCAAGGTCTTCTTCTTCAGAAATCTCCTAGACTGCTTCAATCTGTTTGATACCATGATAGAAGATTTCTCCTCTATAGTTCCATGGTATCGTCTTGCTAGATTGATACGGGACAGGTCCCGACATGGTGATTTTTAAAGGTACAAATTTAGGGTCGGGCGTAATCCTGACAGGCCTTTTGCAAGCCTTGGGAGGATTGTCGGAAATGGTTATGATTGCAATATCGTTGGTTGAAGCAGTAAAAGTAGCAGGAGTAACAGGAGTGAAGGTATCAACAGGGGTCTTCTGGAAGAGTATCTCTTGGGTATCCATCGGGCGTTGGACACCTGACTTCAACATCGGGCAATCAGCTCGTATGTTCAAACAAAAATAGCAGTCTTTTCCACAACCAGGAAAGATCCCGACTCTCATCAAATTCTCTTTAATCACAAGTAACAGAGTTAAAAGGTCAGCAACATCAGTAACATGAAGGTCCTCCATAACAGCATGAACATTATTACCGTGCTTGGGCATTGGGGAAGAAATCACATTGGGCTTCTCGGGCGCATCGAATTCTACCTCCTTGGCGTCAATCAGGTCTTGGATTTTATTCTTAAGCGCCCAACAATTATTAGTATCATGCCCAACATTGTCAGAGTGGTAAGCACACTTAGCATTGGAGTGGGAGTATGGAGAGGGGGTGTTAGGGTTCTTTGGCGCTTCCTTCAAACTGGAAAGATTCAGTTTCAACAAATGAGGGAGTACTTGCGCTAGTGTCATGTTGATTCGGGTGAACTGCCGTTGTGGCCTTTCTACCCGTTGTTGATTAGGTCTTGAATGATTGTTACGAGGTTGATCATTTGAAGAGTTTTGAATCATCACAGCCCCTACAGTTGGCCGGCGCTCGGTTCTTCCTTGGCTTTTCGGAGAATACACAGCAGAGGCTTCCTTCTTAGCCGGGAAGGCTTTCTTAACAGCAGTGGACACTGAGGTATCTTTCTGAATCTTACCACTTTTAATAGCGGCCTTGACCCTTTCACCAGTCAGAATTAGTTCAGTAAATCCCGCGGAAGAACTCCCAATTAAATGATTGAAGAAAGGGCCAGACAGGGTACCCAGAAACATGTCAACCAACTCTCTATCCGACAATGGTGGCTGCACCCTTCCAGCCATACCATGCCACTTCTGGGCATACTCTTTAAATCCTTCATTGGAAGCCATCCCCATACTCTATAGTTGAGTATGAGTGGGCGCCAAATCAGCATTGTATTGGTATTGACGGTAAAAAGCAGCAGCTAAGTCTTCCCAATTGTGGACCTCTGATCTCTCGAGTTGATAGAACCAGTCCAATTGTGTGCCTGACAAACTGTTTTGGAAAAAGTGTACCCAAAGGTCTTTATCAGATGAGTGGGGTTGGATCTTTCTTACATACTATCTCAGATGCATTTTTGGGCAGGACAGGCCGTCATACTTAGCAAATGTTGGTACTTTGAATTTGCGAGGGATGACGATCCCAACGACCAACCCTAGTTCTTCAAAATCTAAACCAGGTACCCTCTGCAACTCCATGGTTGCCAATCTATCCTTAAGATTCTTATATTTATCATCCGCTGGGGGATATTGTTGTTCGGAGTAATCTTCGTTGTGATCGGTGGATCTGGAACTGACTGTTTAACTCTGGTTCGCGAAATGTCGCGGAAGCAAGAGTCGCCACCGTCTTTTATTTTCTCCAAATGGAAAGGACAAAAGCACAGAAAAATTCCTTGTAGAGATTGCTCTCGGTTCGGGAGGTAGATTATAGAAAGGGAAGGTGTTAGCACCCTTTCTATCCATGGTTATCCATGGGCTCTTAGATACTTGCTCATTTGTGTTTTCAAAATTGTTTGTTTGCTTTTCAACTGTGGGTTTTAAAAAGTTTCTTTGAAAATTTCAGTTCGACTCTTGTATCGGTCCTCAAGAGTGTTTGAAAAGTTGCTTTCGAAAGCTTTTTGAAAAGGTGTCGGTGTGAAAAGTATTTTTGATTTGTTTTGAAATTAGAGCAAGTATCTAGAGTCGTCTACCTACCCTAAGGAATTCGTCTGTGTAAATGTCCTTAAAGTAGTGCCATCCCACCATTGAGAGGTAGGTAGCACCACCGTTGGAGGTGTTCGTGTCAATTCGAGGGTTCGGGACATGGTGATCACCGGAGTAATAGGAAGACACCTTAGAAGCTACCCTCATGCCATGTTCATGGACATGAGGACTTACTAAAACATCCTCTACTTGACGACCACCTTTCGAGGGGCAAGGCAACAGTGAGACGTACCCTAGGGGTGGTGTGTGATTTGTGTGTCATTTTCAATTATATTTATCTTGTTCATGCATTGGTGATCTACACGTTGCTTTTATTTTTGACATTCATTCTTTCATGCAGGTTAATTAACAGTTTAAAAGATGCGGAATTAAAAGTCCTACGCTATTACAAAGGCGCGGGTCTACATCGCCAAATTAATCCAAGACCCGATTTGAAATAAAATAAAATGCGAAAAATAATACCCTAATTGATCTATTAAATAGCTTTGGGAGAATTACATGAAAAAGGAAATAAAATAAGTGCGCGAATTAGAATTGTGTTCGAATGCGAGGGCGTTGGACCCTTTTAAGGAGATCAAATTGCATTTAATAAATTAATTAAGTTAAAAAATAAAATAAAAAAAAAAGAAAGAATTTTTGGAGTTTTTTGTATTTATGGAGTTTTATGAGAATTAATGGAATTAAAACCTAATTCTAAACTATTTTTAATTTATTAAAAAAAATATTTAAGTTTGTATCCTAATTTTAATTAATTATTTACATGGAAAATTTTATTTACAAAATAATAATTAATAATTAAATATGGTGAAAAAGACAAAAAAAGATAAAAGTATAAAACCCTAATTCTACATTTTTTTAGTTTATTAGAAAAAGATATTAAAATTGAACCTAGAATTGAATACTAAATTAATTATTAAATTTATTTACAAAAAATGTTAGTGAATTAAACATAAAAAACATATTTTTATTTTGTAGTTTCTGAATTTTTTTGGGTATTTTTATGTTATGGAAATATTAATTTATGAATTAAAAGGAAATAATTAAATTAAAACAAATAATAAAAATATAGAAAAAAGAAAAGAAATACAAACACTTGGGGGGTGTTGACCCCAATTTGGAGGTATTATGGTAGCAATCAGGCCCAATGATTGGAGGCCTGGTTGATTTCTGGTAGTCACGTGTGGCTCCATTGACCAAGGCGTATGGAGTTCTCCAGATCAAGGCCATTGGTTTGATCTTCAGGTATAGGTGGCAAGCACAGATACGGAGGTCTATGGTACTCCCTTGAGAACACGCTGCGTGGAATTATGTTAGCAAGAAAAATATTGAAATAACGTGGGGGACCTGGGGATCGAACCCAGGTCCCAATACTTACCAAGTGCTTTGTCCACCAACTGTGCCATTTACGCGCTTTATGTATAATATGGCAAATAAACAATATAATGCAAAACGATGGTTAGTGGTGTTTTTTCGCGCGAAATTCAAACGCACCAACCGCTGGCTTACACCTCATCTTCTTCTCCACTCATTCTGCATTTGCCTGAAAAAAATAAAAAGGATAGCGGGGGTTTTAAACCCCCACTAAGTGATAAACATGAAAATAGCGAATAGGTCCTGGTTGCTCATAAATTGAGCGCGACCTATGGATTGAGTTCGTGTGAAGCTTCTGGTTCAAATGGCCCTGGTCTCGTGTCTCAATTTTTCCAGAATAAGGAAGCCCTAAATTTGAACCTCTGAAAACCTAGAGGACGTTAATGGTAGGTTCTCATACAGGGCATAAAAATTCAATTAACTGACATGGTTAGCTTCAGAATGATTCAATTAGTATAAACCAATATCAAAAACACATGAAAAATGCAGGGAATTCAAAATGCGATTATGAGTATTTTCATGAAAAGTGAGACATGGTTCTACCAGTTCTTTGCGTTAGAAGCAGTGGTTTTGATCCAGAAATGTTCCTTGAGGCCTCAGGAATGTAATGGGATTGTTCTCTTGCCTTGAAACGCTTTGGAATGGTGTTTTCAGTTTTGACTTTTTTCACAAAAAAATGCCAAGTTTGTTCTTAGGTTTTGGCGCAGCTTGAAGGTTTTGAGCTTTAGGGTTTGCATCTGTTTATGTATGGGAATGGATTAGGGTAAGAATCAAGTCCAAAAACCCTTTGCATTGATGAAAGAAATATTTGATTTTAATGGCATATTTTTTCAATCTTTTCCATGTGTTTTTGGTACTAATCATGGCCAAATCTTTCCTTCTTTGGGTGTGCACGAATCTTGAGTCTTTAAGGAGTCTATTAGCTGTATCACAAGGTTCAAAACACATGCTTTGCTATTTTTGTCATATTTTCTTTAATTAAATGAATTAATGGTAATTAAAAATTCAAATAAATAATAACAAATGATGAAATAACTTCCCTTTGGGCCAAATGGTCGTGCATAGCCTTTGGATGATGAATCTTGGAAGAAAATGTGGCCCATTAGCAATTTTGAGGCATTTGAAGCAAAGTTGACTTTTCAAAATTCCCAAAAATTTCCCAACTTCCACAAGGCATATCTTGCTCAATATTTAAGCTTTGATCATGTTCTTGGACATTTTGGAAAGGTCTTGAAGTCCTCTAACCAATTCCTTTGGTCCCATGTCATTTTGATTTACCAATCTCATGTTATGGTCTTTGACTTAAAGTGCCTTTTTGTTGACTTTTGAAAATGACCTATAATGTTGAAATTGATAACTTTTTGTGAGAGCATTTCTTGGACTTGAAGTGTGAAGAGGAGTTGTAGGAAATGTCTTTCTCTTCAAAATGAGCTTTGGATGGAATTTTTCTGATAAACCATGTGGAAGTTATGCCCTGGTCAAGTTACAGTTGACTTTTTCAACTGTCCAAATATGGAAACTTTTGCATCTTGAGACGTTTTGAGCCATGCCTTGAAAATCATGATCAAGAATTGATCAAATGATGTTTGTGGCTTCAAAATAAGATGTTGACCAAAAATTTGGACTTTTGACTGCCAAATGACCATTTTGCCCCTGCAGTTGACTGTAGGGCAATTAGGGTTTTTGACTGTGCAATTTTGTGTTGTAAGTCTTGAAACTTGGCATGAGGATGTTTTACCATGTTTATAGGCATGTGGGACTTGATTGGACCCTTGGAAACTTCAATTTCTTTGTCAGAACCAAAACCCTAGTTTTTGACTGTTAGGAGGCCCTTGAACTGTGCAACCCTTGGGGAGATTTTGAAGCATGCTCTTTGCAAATTTTGAAGAATATGGGAGGGCAAATTTTGGGGTACAACATTCGTCTTCTTCCTCTTCCTCCTCTTCAACTTCAGATTCAGAAGGTACTGCAGCCCCTTTTTCCTTTACCAGCCCCTTCGTCAGACGTTGAGGGGAACTCGAGAACTTTTCTAGCATTGCTTTCAAACCTTCTTCCAAAAGTGGCTACTCCAGGCCTCTTCTTCTTCTTCTCTTTATTCTTCTCCAACAGTGCTTTGAGGTCCTCTTGACCCTTTGCTAAGGTCATAAGGAGTTGCTGGAATTGAGAATTCTGTGCTTGCATATCCTTAACTGTCTGCTCCAAATCCATCTTGCTGAAATAAACAGCAGAAAGATAAGGAAACCTGGTGTGAAGACCTGTTTATGCATATGATGGATGATATGTTATTCATGTAATGCATTCAAGGATTCAGAAATTCAAATTTGTTGCAAACAAAAAGGAACACACGTCATATTAAGAAGAAATTGTTAGTACATAAGTGCCCCATGGGAAAAATATTACAAAATTCTTAATGTAAAAAGACATTGCGCATCCTCTTTGATGCGATGTAAGTGTTGAGAGTTTCTTTCTCATGAAGTCGGAGGGTAAGCTCCAAAACCTTCTTCTCATTGGCATAGAAGCTGGCTTCAAAAGTATTCCGTTCTTCTTTGAGTTGGATCCAACTCTTTTGCATTTCTTCCCATGATGTTGGCATGTCAGGATGTAGGATGGTGTATGGAACCTCTCCTTCCAAAACAGGCTCTTTGATCAAGGGGAGAATGTGAGGGTATGGAATCATAAGATTCTGGGCACGGGTTCGTACCCACTTGAGATAAGGCTCAAGGGGGATGGAATTCTTGTGCCCCAGTGTCTTACTATCCACTTTGTTGGGCATCCTACAAGCTCTGATGAACCTTTGTCGAAGTCCTTGCGCATCATTGTCAAAGTCAAAAACTAGGTCAGGAATCAACATGTCATGAGGGTCATCCCTCCGATAATATCCAAACTGTCTTAGAACTAAACAGGGGTTGTAGGTAATACCTCCCCTAATGCCAAGTAGTGGGACATTAGGGAATTCCCCACAACGATCAATGATGATGACATTTTCTCTGGACCGAGAACACCAATGTACATCAGAATGTGTGAGGGTCATCAACCGTTGTGACCACCTTAAACCCTGCTCATTCTTCAAAACTGATTGTGGAAGGTGAGAAATAAACCACCTTGATAGGGGAGGAGTACAACACATGAGAACACCTCTTTTTCTCATTGTTCATGTGTAAAATGAGTGTAGGATGTCCCCAAGCAATGTAGGTACAAGATTACGGGATATGAAAATCTTGACAGCATTCACATCTATAAGTTGATCAGGGTTTGGGAACAGGACCAACCCATAGATAAGGAGTGCCACAATCTCTTCATAGGCTTGTAGATCAAGAGAGTTCCAGCAGTCTTGTGCCTTCTCAACCAGAAACTTTGACAAGAATCCCTTGACACCACTCCTGGTTTCCCAATGTCCCTTGATGTCAGATGGTTGCAAGTGTAAGGCTTGAGCAACATCTTCAGGATTTGGTTCTTTGCAAATGTTTCGATTTAGCAAGAGTCGGCACTGACTTTTTATTTTATCCTAAGGAATGGTCAAAAAGCACAGGAAAGACCTTTGAGATGTTTTATTGGGTTCGGGGAGTAGATTGTAGAAAGGGAAGGTATTAGCACCCTTTCTATCCATGGTTATCCATGGGCTCTTAGTTACTTGCTTAGATCACTTTCTTTGCTTTTCAATTGTTTGAAATGGTGCTCTTCAATTGTTTGAAATGGTGCTTTGTGTGTGGTTTTGAAAGATGTTTTGAAAAGAGGCCATCGTTGTGGCAACCTTTGTAATGACTCTTGTTTGA
Source organism: Vicia faba (assembly GCA_948472305.1). Lineage (NCBI taxonomy): Eukaryota > Viridiplantae > Streptophyta > Magnoliopsida > Fabales > Fabaceae > Vicia > Vicia faba. The sequence goes on from OX451738.1 coordinate 121,603,615, forward strand.
ATGTATACAAATGTGTTTTTGTCTTTTGAAAAGTTTTCAATGTTTGAAAGTAGGGTTTTGAAATAGTGTTGTGAAGTGTGTTTTGAAGATAGCAAGGATGTTTTTGCAAGTTTTGATCAAGTAACTAAGAGTTGTCTATCCTATTTTACTCAAATATCTTTCTTATGTTTTTAACCCTTTTAACAGTGTTGTTTCACCATTGTGTTTGGTGAACAACCTTGTGTTAGGATGTTGAACGGGACAGGCGCGGGTCATCGTATAGACCATGATAGCAATAGTGTCTTGTATTTTTGGCAATTTTCTTGAGGGACTTGATCATTTTGTTTAAGCAACTCAGATAGCGTCATCGAGGGACTATGATCTTTTGTTTTTTTTGTTTTTGTTTTGCCAAAGTACTTGACATGTGTATCATGGCCCATTTTTGAAGGCAACAAGTGGAGTGTAACCCTAGGGGTGCAAGTGTGCATTGTGTTTGTTTTTCATGCATTTTGTCTTTGATTAGGTCAAACTATTTGTTAATTTTATTTTGCATACAAACCCTAAGTCTAATCATGGCATAATTGAAAGCATTTAAAGGTGCGAGAATTTAAATTCTACACTATTACAACATGATATAGGGAAGGGGGTACAAATTTGAATAGGGGATTATTTAGACAAGAAATTAAATTCTAAATTATTACAACCAAATTGAATGGGTAAAGCACAATATTTGATGTACAATATTTAAACAAAATGCAATAAATAAATATTAAATAAAATGCATTATGTAAAAAAGTTTTTATGTATGTAAAAAGTATTTTTAATGTGAAATGTAAATAAATAAAAAGTCAATTTTAATTATTTTTGTTTTTAGGGCAAAAACCCTAATTTCTTAAATAAATAGTATTATTTATTATTTATATACAATAATGCATCAATTTATACAAAAATAAAAGTATATTGAAAAAAAAGGTATTTTTAGTATAAAATATTAATAAAAATAAAAATGTATTATTTTTGTGTTTTTTGTTCTAATTATTTAATAAAATGTGTGTGTGTGTGTGTGTGTGTGTGTGTGTGTGTGTGTGTGTGTGTGTGTGTGTGTGTGTGTGTGTGTGTGTGTGTGTGTGTGTGTGTGTGTGTGTGTGTGTGTGTGTGTGTGTGTGTGTGTGTGTGTGTGTGTGTGTGTGTGTGTGTGTGTGTGTGTGTGTGTGTGTGTGTGTGTGTGTGTGTGTGTGTGTGTGTGTGTGTGTGTGTGTGTGTGTGTGTGTGTGTGTGTGTGTGTGTGTGTGTGTGTGTGTGTGTGTGTGTGTGTGTGTGTGTGTGTGTGTGTGTGTGTGTGTGTGTGTGTGTGTGTGTGTGTGTGTGTGTGTGTGTGTGTGTGTGTGTGTGTGTGTGTGTGTGTGTGTGTGTGTGTGTGTGTGTGTGTGTGTGTGTGTGTGTGTGTGTGTGTGTGTGTGTGTGTGTGTGTGTGTGTGTGTGTGTGTGTGTGTGTGTGTGTGTGTGTGTGTGTGTGTGTGTGTGTGTGTGTGTGTGTGTGTGTGTGTGTGTGTGTGTGTGTGTGTGTGTGTGTGTGTGTGTGTGTGTGTGTGTGTGTGTGTGTGTGTGTGTGTGTGTGTGTGTGTGTGAAAATAAAATAAATTATTTACAAAGTGTATATATTTCAAGAAAATATTTTTAGTGTGTGTGTGTGTGTGTGTGTGTGTGTAAAAATAAAATAAATTATTTACAAAGTGTATATATTTCAAGAAAATATTTTCAAATGTGTATAAAAATAATAAATGAAAATAAAAGTATTATTTGTATTATTTTTTAATTTAAACAAAATGATATAAAAGCATATAAACATTTTTATACTAGTAAAAATAAAAATAAATGCCAAATAAATATAAAAAAATATAAAAAATATTTTTGGATCATTTTTCATGTTTGAAAATAAAATATCAAAGTCAGAAATGAAATAAAAATGCAAAAATGACAAATATACAAGAAATGGGCCAGGGGGGTGTGAAACTGGAAGTGGGGTGCCAAAAGCAAGCCTGTTCAGGCCCAGCCCAAAACCAACTTCATCTTCTTCCTCTAGACAGAAACGCGCGCGTGCTATGTACAAAATGCTATCTCTTGATTCTGTGCTTTTTTGACAAAACTCATAACATGAAACTTGTAGAGCATCAAACAACGAATCTAACCATATAAAAAATTTAAGCTAACTCTCAAAGACCAGAGAGAATTTCTATGGCCCTAATTTTTAACCTAGTTTTTTCAGAAAGTTCATGAACGAAGTTCTCCTAGCACGATTAATATATATGAAAACTAAGCACATGTATGGTTCCAGGGCTATGAATAGAACATCTTTCATTCAGAAACCTAAGTCTAACTATTCCTAAACAAAGAGATAGAAGTTAATGAAATACCTGTTTCAGTTGAGTTCGAGCTGGACAATGCAGCAACTTCCAAGGGTGCTTGAGGTTCTTTTGAGCTTGCCTAATATCCACTGAAGCTTTCCCAATGTTTAGTTTGTTTTGAAGTAGCCTGAATCGTGCTACAGAACTCAATCTGCAAAGCTTCCATACAAAAATGGCAATGTGTGTTAATGGAGTTACAGTTGGCAATGGAGGTCTGGAATAGTTTAGGTGAGTTAAATGGAAGGTATTGGAACAAGTTTGAGGCAAAACGCACGAGGCAAAGTGGAGATGGAAGTGGTTCTGCAGGGCTTGCCCTATTTTTCAGAAAAATGAAGATTTTGTGTACCAGGAGGTTTGAGTGGTGAAGAGCTCGTGCTTATGGCTCAAAGGATTGTGTGAAATTTGTTTGCAATGTTTGTTTAAGCTCTCATGGACTGGTTTTCAAGTTGGCAAGTGTTTGGACAAATTTCTTCCTTGTGAAGCAAGAAAGTGTAACTTATGATTACAGGCATGTACCCTCTATCTTGTATGCTGCATACTTTTCCCTTGGTTACTGGAATTTGTGGATTTGATTTGGCTTCTGAGATATGGCCCCTATGCTCAAAGATCATGTTTTGACATAAAGCATAACTTTTCAAAAATGGCAATGTACCTTTTTCTAATTAAGGGTTAGTTTTGTGTGCAATGTCCAAATGTCCAAGATAATGCATTAGCTCAGTGGATTTGCATTCAATTAAGGAGTGTAAAATGGTTTAGAGGCCTGCAAGGTAGTACAAAGCATGCTGGTTTGAAAATGCAAGTTGTATGAACATGTATTGGCCATGGATAAAAGTGAGTTTTTGCCAACTTCAAGCATTCGATTCTCCCTAACCACAAAGGTGTTTGAGGAGTTCTTGGACAATTTGAAAATCTTGCAACATGTAATATAATCACTATTTGAAATGCAACTTGAAACTCCAAGTGGAACTATGTGAAAAATGGCCAAGAAGATGGGTCAAAATCCTGCCTAAACTAGGGCAAAATTTCTCGAAGTTAAAAGTTTTAGGTACCCTTGTTCCAAAAATCATAACTTGAGATCAAAGCTTCTTTTGAGAAAACTTTGTGAATAAAAGTTGTAGATTTTCTGATGTACTACAACTTTCATGTTGCAAGTTTTGTTTGAATCCATTTGCATCTTGGTGAAAATGTGGGGCAAAGTTAGGAAAAAAATAAGAAAATTTCATAACTTAGAAAATTTCCAAGTTATGAAAATTTTCCATTTTAAACCCTAATTTGCAATTTTGGGTTTCTTGATGCACAAGTTTTACAATTTGACATGTCTTGATGAAAAATGACCCTTGGCACTTGATTTTGACCAAAAAGTCAAAGTTTGACTTTTCCGTGTACAGTCAAATTTTGATCAGTTGACTGAAAAATTCATATGTCAATCCTATGCATTTGAGATCTTTTGAACTTATTGAATGGGTAAAGACAATGTCATTGGGTCCTTGTGTCCATGGTTGAGCTTGATTTTCCATTGGCTAGGTCAAACAGTAAAAAATTGGCTTTGTACAGTCAAAACCCTGAAAATGACCATTTTGCCCTTTTGGTGATCTGATCAAATTTCTTGTGGAATTGTGATACAACTTGATAGAATGGTTCATATGAGTTCATAATGTTGATGTGGGTCAAAATTCATGAGGTTTGACTGTTAATGGGCCACATTTGACTTTTTCCCCAATACATTTGATTTCTAAGTCAACTGTCCAATTGACTGGGAAAAAATTTGAATCAAGGCTTGAAACTTGGTATGGACAAACTTGTGAGTCCAACATGAAGTATGAAAGTCATTTTGGGCATTGTAGGTCAAAACATCCATGTGCAAACTCAAACCCTAATTTAGGTCAACAGTGCAAGGAGGTGTCTTGAGCAGAGTAAACCCTAGCTTGATCTTGAGTTCCAAGGGTCTTGTGATGAGAAAATGTTGGTAAAATGAGAGGGAAAATTTTGGGGTACAACAATGACAAATAGCAGTAAGTCTCTTCTCGTTGATTAAATTTAGCTGATCAAGCTAGGTCTGGATCCAATCCTCTTCGCTCAAACCTGCATCCTTCATAATCCGGAGATATGGTATCTGGACTTCGATGGGTAGGAATGCCTCCATGTCATACACCAGAGAATAGGGTGTTGCCCCTGTTGACGTTCGTGCTGAGGTACGGTACCCATGAAGAGCAAATGGTAACATCTCATGCCAGTCTTTGTATGTCACCGTCATCTTCTGCACAATCTTCTTGATGTTCTTATTAGCAACTTCAACAACACCATTCATCTTCGGCCGGTAAGGAGAAGGGTTGTGATGTTGTATCTTGAACTGTTTGTAGAGCTCGATGATTACTGTATTGTTGAGATTTGTACCATTATCCGTAATTATCCTCTTTGGTACACCGTATCGATAGATCAGATTGTGTTGGATAAACCGCGCCACGATGTTCTTAGTTACCGTAGCAAAGGAAGCTGCCTCAACCCACTTCGTAAAGTAATCAATGGCTACCAGAATGAAATGATGCCCATTGGACGCAGTAGGTATGATCTCACTGATCATGTCGATGCCCCACATTACGAAAGGCCAAGGAGCTGTCAAGACATTTAGAGGAATTGGAGGTACATGCACCTTATCAGCATAGACTTGGCACTTATGACAGGTCTGAGAATGCTGATAGCAATCGGCTTCCATAGTGGACCAATAATATCCTTCCCGTAGGATTTTCTTTGCCATGGTATGTCCACTGGAATGAGTTCTGAAGGTACCTTCATGTAACTCTGCCATGATCCTTTCTGCCTCGCTTTTGTCTACACACTGTAGTAAGGTTGAATCATGGTTACACTTATAAAGAATCCCATTGCTAATGAAGAACTTCGCAACGAACCTTCTCAAGAAATTCTTATCATTAATAGATGCACCCTCGGGGTATTCCTGAGCCTCAAGATACCTCTTTACCTCGTGAAACCAGGGTTTATCTGCTACCTCTTCAGTCTCAATGTAACAGAAATGTGCGGGTTCGTCCAGCCTCTCAATGGTAATCTGGGGAGCTTCATTATCCCACCTGACCTTAAACATAGAAGACATGGTAGCTAGCGCGTCCTCTAACTGATTCTCCTCTCTTGGAAAGTGTTCAAAGTTTATCTCCTCAAAGTGTGGGAGCAACATCAGTACATACTCTTTGTAAGGAATAAGATTTGGGTGCTTCATATCCCACTCGCCTTTGATCTGACTGATTGCTAGAGTGAAATATCTTAATACACTTAATAACTTAATCCTTAGGTCAATTGCAGCTCGAAGACCCATGATACACGCTTCATACTCCGCCATATTGTTGGTGCAATTGAAACATTATTGGGCGGTGAATGGAGTATGACAGTCCTCAGGAGATATAATTACAGCGCCAATTCCATTACCCAATGCGTTCGAGGCTCCATCAAAATACATAGGCCATCGGGATCCCTCCTCAGGTCCTTCATCCGGTCCAGGTTCTTCATAGTCGGTCACCAACATGATGTTCTCATCCGGGAACTCGAAATTCATGGATTGGTAGTCATCCACAGCCTGATGCACCAAATGATCCGCCAATACACACCCCTTGTTTGCTTTTTGGGTGGTGTATTGGATGTCATACTCAGTTAAGATCATCTGTCATCTTGCTATTCTTCCGGACAAGGCAGGCTTTTCGAAGATATACTTGATGGGATCCATCTTTGATATCAATAGGGTAATGTGAGTATCGGGTCTCACAGTCAGTAAACTTTTTGCTAAGGTAGTAAATAGCATGCTCTTTTTGGCCAGACTCGTCATGCTGCCCCAGCACGCACCCCATTGAGTTGTCCAGTACTGTCAAATATAAGATCAAAGGTCTCCCTTCAACTGGAGGCATCAGAATAGGTGGCTCTTGAAGATATTCTTTGATTCTCTCGAAAGCGGTCTAACATTCATCATTCCATTTTTACCACTGGATCTTTCTTCAGCAGCTTGAAGATTGGTTCACAAGTAGCAGTCAGATGTGAAATGAATCGGGCGATGTAGTTCAGACGTCCCAAAAAGCCTCTAACTTCCTTTTCTGTGCGGGGAGCCGGCATCTCCTGTATAGCCTTCACCTTTTTGGGATCCACCTGAATACCTTTATCACTAATGATGAAACCCAGTAGCTTACCAGACCTTAACCCGAAGGTGCACTTGTTCGGGTTTAACCTCAGCTTGTACATCTTCAACCTGTTGAACAGTTTCTGGAGATGGTCAAGGTGTTCTTCTTCAGTCTGGGACCTTGCGATCATGTCATCAACGTAAACCTCAATCTCATGGTGAATCATGTCGTGGAACAAAGCGACTATGGCGCGCTGATAAGTTGCCTCATCATTCTTCAACCCGAAAGGCATTACCTTGTAGCAAAAGGTGCCCCACTGCATAATGAAGGTTGTCTTTTCCATGTCCTCGAGAGCCATCTAATCTGATTGTAACCAGAAAAACCATCCATAAAGGAGAAGATCTTATGTTGCATGGTGTTGTCGACCAGAACATCGATGTGAGGAAGCGGGAAATCATCCTTGGGGCTCGCCCTGTTCAGATCTCTATAGTCCACACACATTTTTACATTACCATCCTTCTTCAGCACCGGAACAACATTGGCAACCCACTGCGGATAAGAAGTAACAGCTAGAAATCTGGCGTCAAATTGTTTCATGACCTCAACTTTGATTTTTTCAGACATCTCAGGGCGCATACGGAGAACCTTCTGTTTTATCAAAGGGCAGTCTTTTTTAGTTGGCAAGCGTTGAACCACAATATCGGTGTCCAAACCAGGAATATCTTCATAAGACCAAGCGAAGATCTCAACATAGTCACGTAGCATCTATATCAACCGTTGTTTGACACTAGGCTCTAGATTCGCACCTATCTTGACCTCTTTCCTGTCTTCCTCGGTACCCAAATTCACTGATTCCACTGGCTCTTCATGGGGTTGTATGGCCCTCTCTTCCTGTAGTAACAGTCTAGCAAGTTCCCCAGGCACTTTACAATCATCCTCACCTTCGTCATCGGCTTGGTTGATCGGATTTTCGAAGTTATAATTGGCAGTAGCAGAGTTGTTATCAATGGGATCCAGAGTGGATGTGGATCTGCATTATGATATGTGAGTGTGTGTAAGACAATAGCTGTTTTGATAAAGTGCGAGATGGAAAATAAAAACAAGGAGTGTAAAATTTGTAATGCAAGAAAACTTCCAATGCTTTATTGATGATATATGAAAATGGAAAATAATAAGCCCTCACAAACAAAGCCAAGGTGCCTCGGGCAAGGCACCAGGTCTTAAAGTTTCAAATTGTTTGTTACAAATCTCAAAACAAAAGTCTATTACTGTGTAATAAAAGAAACGGGTACGAAGTCCTTCGTCGTACAGTTGTTCAATCCACCGTTGGTAGTTGGGTAGATCCAGCTGTCGATATCTGACTCTTTTTCATCATCCTCAATTTCATTCACTCCCTGATTACTGATGTGCAGAGGAGGTCTTCCAATCCATGCGCGCCGAACAGCCCTTTGAGCCCCTGTAGTAAAGCCCAAACCAAACTTGTCAGTCTTGTGTGTGAAATCAGGGAGCTGACCCCAATTTGCACACCCACCTTTTTCAATTACAACCCTGACATCCTTGAGGGAAGCCATCTTCATCGGAGGTTTGTCAGCAACAACTTCAGTCGATGCCAGAGTCTGGGGGACCTCTTCAAAATTCTGACAAGGGGTTTCGATGAACTCCCCATCCATCTCCATATAGCGAAAGGAATTGAGATGACTCACCATGTACTCCTTTTCACCTTGAACCATGATGATCTTCCCCTTTACTGGATATTTCAACATCTGATGGAGTGTAGAAGTCACTGCCCCAGCCTTATGAATCCAAGGGCGACCCAACAAGCAAGAATATGATGGTATGATATCCATCACATAGAACGTAGATGCAAAAGTCTGAGATCCAACTTTAACAGGGACGTCCACTTCCCCATGCACCATCCTTTTTTACCCGTCGAAAGCCCTGACCACAATATTGCTCGGCTTTAGAATCAAACTTTCACAGTCCAGACGGTCTAATGCTTTCTTTGGTAAAACATTCAATGAGGACCCGGTATCTACCAGTACATGGGCCATAGTAGTGCCTCTGCACTCGGTCGAGACGTGCAGAGCATCATTGTGATTTCTTCCTTTAGTATTCAGATTTGCGTCTGAGAAACCCAACCCGCTGTTGGCAGTCAAACTAGCTACGCAGTCTTTGAATTGATCGGCAGAAGTTTCCTGCGGCACATGCGCGGTTTTGAGGAAAGCAATTAAAGCCTTTACATGGGCTTCCGAACACAATAACAAGGACAACATGGAGATTTTTGATGGGGTCTTCCCCAGCTGCTCGACTATGTTGTAGTCGCTCTTCTTGATAATCTTCAGCATTTCCTCTATCTCCTGCTTAGAGGTTTCTACAATGATCTTCTTAGGTGCCTCCATCCGGGAAGGCTCACCTGTGATTTCTTTGCCCCGATACCAGATGGCTCAGCAACAAGGGTGATAACTGGAATAGGAACTGGGACAGTAGCTGGTGTACTAGCAGATGGAATGACAACAGGTTTATGAACAGTCGGAGGGGAAATCTCGGGAGAAAAGAGTCTTCCGCTTCTGGTGACCTTGCTAGCCCCGACAATATTGCTGACATCGGAATCATCTTCTTCAATCTTTAAGTCTTGCTTAACTCCATGGTAATACACATCGGCCCCATAGTTCCAAGGGACAGCCTTATCCGAAGTGTATGGGATAGGACAAGGGATAATAATGATTAACAGAGCGATTCTTGGAACGGGTGTAATCCTAACAGGCTTTCTCGAGGAAGCCTTGGAAGGATTGGCGGAAATGGTTATGATGGAAACATCTTCAACTGGAACTAACAAAATCATAGTCTTTTCGAACAGGATCTCTTTGTTATCCATCAGGCGTTGAACACCTAATTTCGATAAGTGGCAACCAGCAGGCAGAAGTGAACATATGTGGCAACCTTCGCCACAACCCAGAAATAAACCGGCCAACAATAGATTATTCTTAACTGTCATCAAAGGAGTAGAAATTTATTCCACGAAGGTCACAAATAAATCATCATCCACAACATTCACTCCATGACCATGTTTGGGCATAGGAGCAGTTATGACGTTGGGTTTCTCCGGAGCGTCAAACTCAATCTCTTTAGCTTTGATCAAGTCTTGTACCTTATTCTTAAAGGCCCAACAGTTGTTTGTATCATGACCTGGGCCATCAGAGTTATAGGCGCAGCGGGCATTCGAGTTATATAGCAGAGATGTGGTGTTGGGATTCTTCGGGGCTTCCCTCAGAGTTACCAGGTTGGTCTTCAATAATTATGGTAGAATTTGAGACAAGGTCATATTGAGCCGAGTGAATTGTCTTTGTGGTCTTTCCACCCTCCGTTGATTTTTGCATTGTGGAGCAACTGTGGGTCTTGATATCATTATCGCATTCACTGCTTGACGGTGTTCAGGTCTGCTTTGGCCCCTCGAGCCATATACTGAACTAGCTTCTTTCTTACCAGTGAAAGGCTTCTTCATTGCACTTGATGAAGTATCCTTCTGTATCTTGCCACTTCGGATACCAGCTTCTACTCTCTCCCCGATCAAAATCAATTTAGTAAACCCAGATGACGAACTACCAATCAGATGATTGAAAAATGGACCAGATAACGTCCCTAGAAACATGTCAACCAACTCCCTATCAGACAAAGGGGGTTGGACTCTTCCAGCTAAATCTCTCCACTTCTGAGCATAGTCCTTAAAACCTTCACTTGTACCCATAGACATACCCTGAAGCTGAGTACGAGTGGGAGCAAGGTCGGCGTTATATTGGTACTGCCTGTAGAAAGCAGTAGCAAGGTCCTCCCAGTTTCAGACATTAGCTCCTTCCAATTGATAAAACCATTCAAGCTGAGTCCCTGACAGACTATCTTGAAAGAAGTGCACCCACAAATTTCTATCAGTAGTGTGGGGTTGGATTTTTCTGACGTACGAGTGGAGATGGAGTTTTGGACAGGATACTCCATCGTACTTAGCAAAAACCGAAGCTTTGAACTTATGAGGGATCACCACTCCAGATACTAGTCCCAGTTCTCCAAAATCTAAACCATGGATCTTCTGAATCTCCATAGCACTCAGTCGGTCTTCAAGTTGCTTGTATCTATCCTCGGCAGGAGGATACTATTCCTCATTGTTGTACCCCAAAATGTGCCCTCCCATATTCTTCAATATTTGTCAAGAATCATCTTCAAATGGTTCAAGATTTCTCAAGGGTTGCACAGTCCAAATGTCTCCTAAGCCAGTCAAAATTAGGGTTTTGGTTCCTGCAAAGAATTTGGGGGTTTCAGTGGTTCAATCAAGTCCCATAGGCCTACATACATCCTCAAGCATCTACATGTCAAGTCTCAAGGCTCATAGTGCCAAATTCCACAGTCAAAAGCCCTATTTGATCAACAGTTAACTCCAGGGGTAAAATGGTCATTTCACAGTCAAAAGTCAGAATTTTTGGTCAAAATCTTATTTTGAGTCCACAATCATCATTTGATCAAGTCTTGATCATGATTCCACAAGAATGGCTCAAAAATCATCAAGATGCAAAAGTTACTATTTTTGGACAGTAGAAATGTCAACTGTATCTTGACCAAGGCATAACTTTTTCATGGTTCATCAGAAAAATTCCATCCAATGCTCATTGTGAAGGGGATGACATTTCCTACAACTCATCTTGACACTCCAAGTCCAAGAAATGCTCTCACAAAAAGTTATCAATTTCTACATTATAGGTCAATTTCAAAAGTCAACAAAAATGCACTTTAAATCAAAGACCATAACTTGAGATTGGTCAATCCAAATGACATGGGACCAAAGGCATTGGTTAGAGGACTTCAAGAACTTTCCAAAATGTCCAAGAACATGTTCATATGATCAAAATTGAGCAAGATATGCATTGGAGAAGTTGGGAAATTTTTGTGAATTTGCAAAAGTCAACTTTGCTCAAAACACCTTGTTTTTGCTAATGGGCCTCAAATTTCTTCTTGAAACTTTATCCATGACTTATGCACGACCCATCAAGCTTAAATTGATTTATTTTCTTATTTTTTATTAATTAATTGGATTTTTAATTGATTTTAATTCATTTAATTAATTTAAATTGTAGGAAATATCAAGATATGGTTTTTTAATCTTTTCATGAGGCAAATATGACCTAAAAGAGCTGGCAAATTCGTGTGCACATCAAAGGGACAAGAATCCCCAAGTTTGGCAAGTTTTCCCAATCAAAAAGATTCAAAAATATATGATTGCAAATAAAATATTCAAACCATTATTTCATGGATCTTTGCTCAAGGATTTGACCTAATTCTATTCTACTATAAGTACACAAGCCAACCCTAATGCCATGGATGTGAAATCTCTGCAGAAAAAAGCCATAGCCATTCAAGAAAATTCAAAGAAAACTCAAAACTGTTTTCCAGGTTTCAGCACGATTCAAAGCAATTGGTGGATTCTAATACATTGCTGGAACTCTCAGGGACGTTTTGCAATCAAAACCAAGCCTTAAAGCTACAGAAATCCTCAAGAACGGACCCACGGTTTGCATACTTTTTTCATAATCGAAACTCATGATTCATGCATCATTAACATGATTTCTTGTTTGTTTTGTGTTGCTATAACTCACAGGGAACTAATGGCATAGTTTAATTGGATTATAGTGTATAGAACCACAAGTTGCCATGTTCAAATTCTAGGGTTCATAAGCCTTCGAATTGGGGCTTTACAGTACAGGAATAATTAGGGTTCATAATGCATATGGTTGAATTCAGGAGACTCAGACGAACACGCAGGGACCATCGCGACATATTTATATTCAGCATAGAGTTATTCGCTATTTTTGGTCGATACAGTTTGTGGGGGTTAAAAAACCCCGCTATCTAACATGTATTTTGCAGGTTCAATGAGGACGATGATGAGGTGTAAGCGTGTGAATGGATAATTCAAAACTACGCGCGTTTTGTTTGTTTTTCAGCATATTACGTATTTCCCATATATTATATTCCCTTATCATTATACTAACAAAGCGTGCAAGTTGGTTGGAGTGGTTAAGGCAAGCAGCATATGATCATTGGGACCTGGGTTCGATTCCCAGGTCCCCCAAATCCCTTGTTTCTATTTTTTCTTACATATTCACATACAAGCATTTAAAGGCGTTCCACCATGCACTTTCACATCCCAGGCACCAAGTGGCCATATGCCCAAATCTGATGGTCAGGAGGGGAAGACCACCATGCTCCCAGTCAACCATGCCATAGGGAATTACCAAAGTCAATGCAGGCTTAAGCTTAGTGGGCCTCAGAAATTCCAGATTAACCTCCAAAAAGGCCCAGCACCCCCCTGGTTTCTTTATTCTTTTCTTTTTTTAATTTCCATTTAATCTTTTATTAACTATTATTATTATTATTTAATTAACTTAACTATTATTTTTCATAATAAATTCAGAAACCTAAAATATTATTTATTTTTATTATTTATTAATTTCACTATTAATTATTATTTTGTAAATAAATACTAATAAAATTGATTTAGTCTTTTAAATTAGGTTAACTTTAATCTTTTTCACAATAAATAAAATCAACATGGAATTAGGGTTTTTTCTTTTGACCATTTTAATCCCTTTTTATTTTATTTTCATTAAGACATAAAAGACATTAAAAAACTTAAAAAATACTTTTTTCTTTTAGTTAATTAATTAATTAGAATTAGGATAATTAATTGCAAAAAGGACCAAAATTCCATTCTTTTCTCAAAAAGGGTCAAAACCCTAAGACTTCTCTGATTTAATTTTTATACGCGCATATTAATTTTTGATCATATTTATGTATCTGTTCCGAGAATGTAATAGATAATTAGGACTTTTATCGCTTTCTTTAATTTCTCGCATTTACTTTTCAAGGGTTATGTTTTTGGCGATGTAAATACCCAACGCCTTGTAATAGCGTAAATTTACTTTCCGCACAATTATTAACTGTTAACTATGCATGCAAGACTTGTCTGAAAAATAAAACCAACTCGTAGCTCACCATAACACCTGTGCAAAGATAATATTAACATGAAACCTGACACACTCGCACATGCCACTCCTAGGGTACGCCTCACTTGGTTGCCTCGAGGTGGTCATTAAGTATAGGGTGTTTTAGAGGTCGCCCTCCTGTCTAAAGATCCAGTTGCCTCGAAACGGTTGCCTCGGATAAAAAGGATCTAGGACATTAGGGTTACCGCTAAGGCGTCCTACTATTGCTTTGGTGACCACACATGTCCCTATAATCGAATTGACCCGAATAACTCCAACGACGGTGCTACTTACTTCTCAATAGTGGGATAGTACTGTCTAAAGGACTTTTACACAGCTTAATTTCTTTAGAGTAGGTAGATTTCTCCTGGGTACTTGCTCTTTCAAAAAACAAAAACAACTTTTCGTACTTACACTTTCAAACAAAAGTTTTCAAACAAATACTTCATACACTCTTGAGGACTGATACAAGAGTTACCTAGAAGTTTTCAAAACAAACTTTTTCAAAACCCACAAACACAAGAAAAGCAAACATTTTTGAAAACATAGTGAGCAAGTACCTAAGAGCCCGTGGATAACCACGGATAGAAAGGGTGTTAACACCTTCCCTTTCTATAAATCTACCTCCCGAACCGAGAAACATCTCGAAAAGTAATTTTGTTGTGCTTTTGTCCTTTCCATGTCGGAGAACATAAGAGACGGTGGCGACTCTTGCTTACCACGACATTTCGCGAACCAGCATTTCCAAACAGTCAGTTCTATTTCCACCGATCACACTCATCATAATCTGTATCATTATCAGAAACTGCAGGACTGGGGCCTTTTTCTTCTTCTTGGTCCTCCCCTCCCTTGGATGAAAAGGACAGATCAACTTGTTGTTTCAACCTATCCCCAAACCTTTTGCCCATACTCAGCAGAACGACCTTCTTCTTCTTCTTCTTCTTCTTCTTCTTCTTCTCTTTCTCTTTCAGAATGAGAGCTTTCAAGTCCTCTTGCCCTTTAGCCAAGCTCAAGAACATCTCTTGGAATTGGGCATTTTGTGCCTGAAGATCTTTGATAGCTTGATCAGAAGACATTTCGTGCTGAAATAAACAGCGAAGAAGATGAGAAACCTGTTATGGTACCTATAATGGTGTGCATGATAATGGAATGCGTATGTAATGATTTCAAAGACTTTGGGAGATTTAAATTTGCAAACCAAAAAATAAACAAACTTTATTAGATTAAACTTGTAAAAGGTTCAACAATGCCTTTAAGGCGTTTACAAAGAAATAAACAGAAAACAAATCTATACTAGAAAAAGCAAAATCAAAAATCCCATGGATGCTTCCCCTTCGTGCTGACGTAGTCATTGATCGTTCTTTCATTCTCGAGCTTCCTGGTAAGCTTCAAGATCTTCCTTTCTTGCTCATGGTACTTCTCTTGGTAGGTATCCCTCTCCTCTTTCAGCTGAATCCAAGATCTCTTCAATGCCCCAAGATCAGTGGGCATGTAGGGATAAAGGACTGTATAAGGAATGCCCTCTTCATTGGTGGGCTCCACAATCACTGGTAACACGGCCTCATAGGGCATCCCAAGCTTCTGGGCACAAGCTCGGACCCATTGGAGGTAAGGCTGCATAGGGAAGGAAGTCCTTGGTCCTAGCTCTTGGGGGTCAGATCTGTTCACCATGCCCCAAGCTCGTATAAACCTTCAGCGATGCTCGTCGACGTCCTCCTTGTAGTCAAATGCATTTTCCATAAGAAGTAGCTCTTGGGGACCGTCTCTCCGAGCACGACCAAATTGTCGCAAAGCTAGACATGGATTGTAGGTTATTCCCCCTCTGATTCCAAGCAATGGGACATTAGGGTATCCCCCACAACGATCAATGACTACAGTGTCTTCCATAGCCTTGGAACTCCAAAGAATGTTTGTATGGGCAAGTGACATTATTCTATAGGACCATCCTAAACCCTCTTCATTCTTCAACACAGACTTGGGGAGGTGCGAAATAAACCACCTCACCAGCAAAGGCATGCAACACATGAGGGTCCCTCTTCTACGCACAGTACAAGTGTATAGGGCATGCAAGATATCACCCAGTAGAGTAGGCATAGGATTGCGAAACATGAAGATCTTAACCGCATTCACATCTATAAAGAAATCTGGATTTGGGAAGAGAACCAAATAGTAGATAAGGAGAGCCAAGATATCTTCAAAAGCCTGAAAGTCCAAACTGTCCCAGAATAGCTGAGCTTGATCTATCAGAAACTTGGCTAAGAAACCTTCAACCCCGCTTCGTGTCTCCCAGTTGGATATTACATCAGCCCGTGTCAGATGCAGAGCTGAAGCAATGTCTTCTGGTCTAGGAATCTCTTCCAAACCTGTGAAGGGCATCTGCTCAAGGATGGATATGCCCAGTAAGTGAGAAAACTCTTCCAAAGTGGGAACTAGCTGATAATCCAGGAAGGTGAAACAATGATGCACAGGATCGAAGAACTGGAAAAGCACATTCATCATCTGCTCATCAAACCTTGAGGTAACCAAGCTAAGAAGCTGACCATGTCTTCTAATGAATGAAGAAGTATCATAAACTTTGGAGACTAACTCTTTGAGTTGAGCAGGTATTTGCACAAAGTTAACTCGAATGGTGTTTCTGCGCATGGAAGCCATAATCTGCAAAATAGAACAAAGATAAATCCCCTCGGTCTTTGAAATGGTTAGTATAATGAAGTATGCATACTATGTTATGATGCATGATGTCATGATAAAACACACAACATGTATAGTAGATAACAGACATGGCAAAGGCAACCAAGTCACACAAAAGCCCTTAAGTTTCAGGCTTGCATGGGGTCTAGGTACTACCCTCTTGAAGTTCAGTTGGTTTCAACCCGTCCTAGCAAAAGTAACCGGGTTCTAGAGGTTCTCAATATCACTGACCATCCTCCATCGGTCATGGTTTTAGCTCACGCAATCTTTTCTTGCGGCCGAAACTATCTCGAGAGTATGGTCTCAATGAGTGTAGCATCGAGTATCAACCAGTTCACAGCTTTACACCGAGGCCGGCTATCTCGCTACTTCCTAATGGCCAAGTTGGGCGATTAAAGGTTCTAAGGTCATTTGATGCTTAACGACACACATAACAGCCCCGTATTCTCCTCGTTTCTCCACAAGGGATACCAGTACCAACCAATGTGCCACATCAACGTAGTTACTGCTTCAATCGTATCGGTCTATGCTGTATAGTTCCCTCACAGTTTATTGCTACTTACCTAAAAGGTGTCCCCCAGATCCGGGTTAGGATCTATAGTAACTCCCAATATAAAACCCTTAAAAGTAAAGCAACCAAAACAAACAAGAGAAACAAATATGATGAACTAGTCCTAAGGTGTACCCCACTTATTATCCCTAGCAGAGTCGCCAGTTCTGTGATATGGTGACAGAACTGACTGTTTTGGAAATGCTGGTTTACGTTTTGCGTTTGTGTTCGCAAAATGTCGCAGTACGCAAGAGTCGCCACCGACTTTTATTTTATCCAACTGGAAAGGAAAAAAGCACAGAAAAATTCCTTTTTCGAGATTTTGAGTACGGGGGGTAAATTATAGAAAGGGAAGGTATTAGCACCCTTTCTATCCGTGGTTTTCCACGGGCTCTTAGGTACTTGCTCATCATTTTAAAAAAATTCTTCCGTGTTTGTGTGTTTTGAAAAGTTTTTGTTTTACTTCGTTTTAACCCTTGTATCAGTCCTCAAGAGTGTTACGAAGTTGTTTTTGAAAACTTGTTTAAAAAGTGTTTGGTGTGAAAAATGTTTGTTTGTTTTGAGCAAGTACCTAATAGTTATCTACCTACTCGAAAAAAGAATCTTTCTGTTCTTGTTTCCTTTAGACAGCGCCATCCCACTATTAAAGAGTAGGTAACACCGTCGTTGTAGTTGTAAAGGGTCAATTTGAAAGGGACGTACGATCACTAAAGCAATGTTAGGACGTCTTAGTAATAACCCTAATGTCTTAAGATCATATTCGAGGCAACATTTCCGAGGCAACATTTCCGAGCGGGACATTTGATCTTTGTTTAGACAGAAGGGCGACCACTAAAATATCCTATACTTAATGATCGTTTACCGTAGGCAACCGAAGTGAGAGTATACCCTGGGAGTGCGCATGTGCGAGTGATCTGATTTCAGTTACTTATCTTTGCACATTAGGTTTTGCTAGCCATTTTAAATTGTCATGTAATCTTGTCATACAATCCTATTATCATACATCTAACAGTTAATATTTGCGAGAATTAAAATACGAGAAATAAAACTACGCTATTACAAGGCTTCGGGGTAGGGGATTAATTACATAGCCAAAACCCGTAAAACGATAAATAAAAGAAAACCCTAATTAAACTATTACATACCGTAAGTAGTTACATTAATATGGTAAAAATAAATAAACGCGCGCGATGATTCGAGAACAAGAAAAATTAGGGTTTTGACCCCGTCTAAACCTAATTAAAAAAAAATCATATTTTTGTGGTTTTTGTGTTATTTTGAGAAAAATAGAGTTTAATTGAATAAATAAAGAAAACCTACTTACTAATTAATTTAAATTAAGAAAAATAATTAGAATAACCTATTTTTTGTATTTTTATTTTATTGAGAAAACAAATAAAATTTAAATTACGAGCAAACCTAATTTTTCTAATTTGATTTTTAATTATTTACAAAAAGTTAGAATTACCATAAAATTACATTAACTAATATTAAATTAAATTTAATAAAAAATATATAAAAAAAAACCTAATTCTAATTTGTGAAATTTGATTTTATGATTTTTTTTATAAAAAAAAAGAAATAAATTTTGGTTAGAAAATAATTAAATAAAGAAATTAAATAAAAGGAAAAATATAAAAGGAAAAGAAACGGGCCTAGTGCTTGAGCAAAAAGGGGGTGTCAATTGTAATTCTGGGCCCAAAAACTCCTTGGCCCTTGTTGACTTTCCAGATCCTGTGTTGCAAGCTTGACTAGGCCTATGATGGACCTCCATGGAGAAGGCATTCGATCTGCCTTATTGATGATCTGGTGGTTGGGCGCTGAGGGCATATGGTGGACTCATTACATGCACGCATACCTGATCATGTAAAAGAAAATAATATTGAACTAATATGGGGACCTGTGGATCGAACCCAGGCCCTTTGGCTTTTTCCATTGCATGCTGACCATCTGAGCTAGCTGGCTTATTTGAACAAAGGACAATAAACAAACATTATATTGGAAAAACAAAATAATATATTATAAAACGCACGAATTTTGAATGGGCCAGTCACCGCCTGCCACGCAACCCTTCTTCTTCCTCCCTCCGTTGCTAAAAGTTCAGCAACTTTTACCTACGGACAAAGGGTGTAGGTATAACCCTGGGCTGTTCCAAAACCTTATCCTTGCATGATAAATCAATACCAGTGGTACCAATCAACTCGTTGTAACCTTACGAGCATCATGGTACCACTCTCCATGGCTAATTGTTCCTGCACGCAAAACCCCTAAAAACGAAACTAAAACCCTAAACATGGCAACTTGCTGTATAGCCAATAAAAATACAATTGGATATTACCATTATCTTGCAAACACCATAAGGATTAATGATATGTTCATGAAACATGCTAACAGTGCCAGAATTATGAGATACGATTTCAAAAAAACATGGAAGTTGTGGGGTACTTACAGCGTGTTTCTGGGCGTTACGAGGCTGGTTAATGATTGTAAAATGATTCTAGAACGTCCAGGAAGTGATTTGTGTGACTGGAATGGCTTGAGAAAGCCTGGAACTAGGAAATCAGATTGCAACTTTTCTTTGAAATTTTGAGATTTTGTTCTTCTCTTTTCACGCCTCCAATGTACCTATTTTTGGTCTGCACTTGTTCTATATGTACCCTAGAATGAATTAGGTTACAAACTTGCTTCAAATCTTTTTCAATTAAGATGATTGAATCATGATTTGATCCTTATGCAAATCTTTCCAAATCAAGCCAAATCCAATCTTTTTGTATCCAAATGAAGCTTGCACGATTTGATTCTTCTTCCAGCTGTATAAGAGGCCTAAACATGCACAAAATCTCAAGCTTTGATTAGTTTTGATATTTTCATGATTTTATTTTGATTTAATTGAAATAAAAATCAAAATAAATGACAAAAATAAAATAAATACAAGTGGGAGAGATCATGGGTCGTGGGTCATGTTACAAACTCAATGCAAGCATAAAAAATTGGGCCCATTTGACAAAAATTTCAATTTTGGCCACTTTTGACTTTTGGCAATTTTGTAAAAAGGGTAAACTTTGCCAATGCATAACTCCTTCAATTTTGACCCTAGAGACGTGTTCTTGGATTTTTTAGAAAGCTTAAGATGTCCTCTAAGCAATACTTTTGGTCTCATCTAAATTGAGTCTTCTATGTTCATGTATGAAGCTTTGACAAAAAAGGTGTTTTTGTTGACTTTTCAAAATGACCTATAATGTCCAAATTTATATCTTCTTGTGAGTGCATATTTTGAACTTTAGAGATGAATATGGATTGTAGTTAATTACATCCTCTTCAAAATGAGCTTTGGATGGGTCATTTTGGATAAAGTATGAGAAAGTTATGCTTGGTCAAAGTTGAGTTGACTTTTCCTACAAAGCCCTAATTTAGCAACTTTTGGGTTTTGATGAATTGTGAGAAATCCTTGAGGAATAATGATCAAACCTTAATCAAATGATTAATAATACTTCAAAATGAGGATTTTGACCAAAAATCTTGAAGTTTGACTGTATGTAGGACACAGTTGACTTTTGCCCTAGCACAATCGATTTTCAAGCCTTTGAGCAATTGACTGAGCAAACTTCCTTTGTAAGACTTGAAACTTGACATGGATGATCTTGAGAACATATTATGACAATAGTGAGAATTTGGGATCTTATGGACTCAAACATCTTGATGCAGACTGAAACCCTAATTTGAGGTAAATTGCCTTAGGAGAGAGTTTGTCTGGTCAACCCATGGACTTCCTTGGGCAATTTGAGGACCTCACTTGAAATGTATTGAGAAATATGGGAGAGTAAATTTTGGGGTACAACACTGAGCCATGACAGACTTTTATGGCCCCGTCTCTGGTTCTCTTCTCAATTGGTGATTGCTCGATGCACCAATGGTATGTGTTATTTCCTTAAGGGATACCCTAGGAATTTGTTCTTGCCTGTCAATGATGTTCTTCAAGGCTATAATAACTTGACTCATATCCCTTCTTATTGAGTCGACATTGCTTTTGACTTGTTCTAAATCCACTTTGAAAGCTGCTTGATTTTCTTCAATTTGTTCCATTGCTCTTAGTTGGTGAGATCTTGTTTGATACAGTGGCCTGGGAGGTGGTGGTTTTCTTCTACCAATGGTTCAACTGGAGAAGATTTTGAAAAAGAGTTTTTGAGTTGTGAGCTTATGAGATTCACATGTTTTATGAATGTATGAATATGCATGAACAATGCTAAGATTTACGTTTTGAATTTCTTATTCACTTAGGTATATATATATATATATATATATATATATATATATATATATATATATATATATATATATATATATATATATATTCTTTTTACATTACTCTTTTTTAGGTTATGCTTTTTCATTGGTGAGTATCTGGAAAACGAATACGCAAACAAAATAAGAAACACAATGCTTTTATTGAAGGTAATTATTTTCTATAAAAGAGAACATAATTTAGATATTGAAAGATATTACAATTCTAAAATAATAAACTTGCTGAAAGAAAATAATCAAAGGGAAACAGTCTTTTAAGCATGATTGCGGATGTCTGCTCTGAAACGATCAATAATTATTCTGCAAAGCTTGAGGAAGTCATCGAAATCTTTGGGAGAGGGACCATCACACTTTCCGTGTCTCTCAAACTTCTCGGGATGTCTTCAATGAGATTGTGGGTTAAGAAGGTGAGCCTCTCATTCTTGTCCTTGTAGTATCGATACTCTTGGTAGAGGTTGGGAATTATCTTGTGGTTATCCCTTCCTGCTTGGGCGATCTTTGTGTACTGCTTCTCCCAATACATATTTCCATCCCTTGTGACGGTATATGATGTGTATTCGTGATGCAACTATGATACAAATAACGATGATTTGATGAATAAGGTGTTTAAGATGATGAGTTGTATGGTGTAGGATTAGTTAGTAAGAAAGTTTGGAATTTAAATAATTATTTTGGAATTATTTAGATTTAATAGTGATTAATTGGAATTATTTGGATTTAAGTAATTAGAATAATAGAATAATAGAAGTGTGGAGAAAATAAGGACTAGATGGTAATTAGTAGAAAGAGTGAGGGCATGATGGTAAATGGTATAATGTTAAGTGAGGGAAATTGAGGAAGATATTAGGGGTCCTTGTGATAACATGGAAACTTGTTGTATATCCAACAAAAATACAATTGGATATTACCATTAGCTTGCAAACACCATAAGGATTAGGGATATGTTCATGAAACATGCTAACAATGCCAGAATTATGAGATACGATTTCAAAAAAACATGGAAGTCGTGGGGTACTTACAGCGCATTTATGGGCGTTAGGAGGCTGGTTAATGATTGTAAAAGGATCCTAGAACATCCAGGAAGTGATTTGTGTGACTGGAATAGCTTGAGAAAGCCTGGAACTAGGAAATCAGATTGCAACTTTTCTTTGAAATTTTGAGATTTCGTTCTTCTCTTTTCACGCCTCCAATGTGCCTGTTTTTGGTCTGCACTTATTCTATATGTACCCTAGAATGAATTAGGTTACAAAATTGCTTCAAATCTTTTTCATTTAAGATGAGTGAATCATGATTTGATCCTTATGCAAATCTTTCCAAATCAAGCCAAATCCAATCTTTTTGTATCCAAATGAAGCTTGCACGATTTGATTCTTCTTCTAGCTATATAAGAGGCCTAAACATGCACAAAATCTCAAGAGAACCAAATGTAAAGCTATTGCTTCAAAGGCTATCGGTACTCACAAATATGTCGCACTAATATAGCTAATGCTTCAACCATGTCGGTATACCCCGCACAGTTTCCACAACGTATTGTTATTTACCTATGAATGTTTCCAAAATCTGGGTAGAGGATTTCAAGCCCAAACAAGAGAACCAAATGTAAAGCAATCAAAGCAAACAATATAATCATGCAAAAGGTGATCTAAGCCCTAAGGTTACTCCACTTTTAAAGATTGTCCCCAGCAGAGTCGTCAGTTCTGTGATACGGTGGGAGAAATGACTTGGGATTTTGCGTTTGTGTTTACAAATGTTTCGGTTTAGCAAGAATCACCACCGACTTTTTATTTTATCCTAAGGAAAGGTAAAAAAGTACATGAAAGACTTTTGAGATGTTTTCTTGGGTTCTGGGAGTAGATTATAGAAAGGGAAGGTATTAGCACCCTTTCTATCCATGGTTATCCATGGGCTCTTAGTTACTTGCTTAGATCACTTGCTTTGCTTTTCAATTGTTTGCAATGATGCTCTTCAATTGTTTGAAATGCTGCTTTGTGTGTGGTTTTGAAAGATGTTTTGAAAAGAGGCCATCGTTGTGGCAACCTTTGTAATGACTCTTGTTTGAATGTATACAAAGGTGTTTTTGTCTTTTGAAAAGTTTTCAATGTTTGAAAGTAGGGTTTTGAAATAGTGTTGTGAAGTGTGTTTTGAAAATAGCAAGGATGTTTTTGCAAGTTTTGATCAAGTAACTAAGAGTTGTCTACCCTATTTTACTCAAAGATCTTTCTTATGTTTTTAACCCGTTTAACAGTGTTGTTTCACCATTGTGTTTGGTGAACAACCTTGTGTTAGGATGTTGAACGGGACAGGCGCGGGTCATCGTATAGACCATGATAGCAATAGTGACAAGTATTTTTGGCAATTTTCTTGAGGGACTTGATAATTTTGTTTAGGCAACTCAGATAGCGTCATCGAGGGACTATGATCTTTTGTTTTTTTGTTTTTGTTTTGCCAAAGTACTTGACATGCATATCATGGCCCATTTTTGAAGGCAACAAGTGGAGTGTAACCCTAGGGGTACAAGTGTGCATTGTGTTTGTTTTTCATGCATTTTGTCTTTGATTAGGTCAAACTATTTGTTAATTTGATTTTGCATACAAACCCTAAGTCTAATCATGGCATAATTGAAAGCATTTAAAGGTGAGAGAATTTAAATTCTACACTATTACAACATGATATAGGGAGGGGGGTACAAATTTGAATAGGGGATTATTTAGACAAGAAATTAAATTCTAAATTATTACAACCAAATTGAATGGGTAAGGCACAATATTTGAATGTACAATATTTAAACAAAATACAATAAATAAATATTAAATAAAATGTATTATGCAAAAAAGTTTTATGTATGTAAAAAGTATTTTTAATGTGAAATGTAAATAAATAAAAAGTCAATTTTAATTATTTTTGTTTTTAGGGCAAAAACCCTAATTTCTTAAATAAACAGTATTATTTATTATTTATATACAATAATGCATCAATTTATACAAAAATAAAAGTATATTGAAAAAAAAGGTATTTAGTATAAAATATTAATAAAAATAAAATTGTATGTGTTTTTTGTTTTTTGTGTTTTTTGTATATATATATATATATATATATATATATATATATATATATATATATATATATATATATATATATATATATATATATATATATATATATATATATATATATATATATATATATATATATATATATATATATATATATATATATATATATATATATATATATATATATATGTATATGTATATATGTATATATATATATATATGTATATGTATATATGTATTAAATATATTAAGTGTGTATAAAAATAAAATAAATTATTTACAAAGTGTATATATTTCAAGAAAATATTTTCAAATGTGTATAAAAATAATAAATAAAAATAAAAGTATTATTTGTATTATTTTTTAATTTAAACAAAAGGATATAAAAGCATATAAACATTTTTATACTAGTAAAAATAAAAATAAATGCCAAATAAATGTAAAAAAATATAAAAAATATTTTTGGATCATTTTTCATGTTTGAAAATAAAATATCAAAGTCAGAAATGAAATAAAAATGCAAAAATGACAAATATACAAAAAATGGGCCAGGGGGGTGTGAAACTGGAAGTGGGGTGCCAAAAGCAAGCCTGTTCAGGCCCAGCCCAAAACCAACTTCATCTTCTTCCTCTAGACAAAAACGCGCGCGTGCGATTTACAAAATGCTATCTCCTGATTCTGTGCTTTTTTGACAAAACTCATAACATGAAACTTGTAGAGCATCAAACAACGAATTTAACCATATAAAAAACTTAAGCTAACTCTCAAAGACCAGAGAGAATTTCTCTGCCCCTAATTTTTAACCTAGTTTTTTCAAAAATTTCATGAATGAAATTCTCCTAGCTCGATTAATATAAATGAAAACTAAGAACATGTATGGTTTCAGGGCTATGAATACAACATCTTTCATTCACAAACCTAAGTCTAACTATTCCTAAATAGAGAGATAGAAGTTCATGAAATACCCGTTTCAGTTGAGTTCGAGCTGGACAATGCTTAGTTTATTTTGAAGTAGCCTGAGTCGTGCTACAGAACTCAACCTGCAAAGCTTCCAAACAAAAATGGCAATGTGTGTTAATGGAGTTACAGTTGGCAATGGAGGTCTGGAATAGTTTAGGTGAGTTGAATGGAAGATATTGGAACAAGTTTGAGGCAAAACGCACGAGGCAAAGTGGAGATGGAAGTGGTTCTGCAGGGCTTGCCCTGTTTTGTAGAAAAATGGAGATTTTGTATACCAGGAGGTTTGAGTGGTGAAGAGCTCGTGTTTATGGCTCAAAGGGTTGTGTGAAATGTGTTTGCAATGTTTTTTTAAGCTCTCATGGACTGGTTTTCAAGTTGGCAAGTGTTTGGAAAAATTTCTTCTTTGTGAAGCAAGAAAGTGTAACTTCTGATTACAGGCTTGTACCCTCTATCTTGTATGCTGCATACTTTGCCCTTGGTTACTGGAATTTGTGGATTTGATTTGGCTTCTGAGATATGGCCCCTATGCTCAAAGATCATGTTTTGACAAAAAGCATAACTTTTCAAAAATGGCAATGTACCTTTTTTCTAATTAAGTGTTAGTTTTGTGTGCAATGTCCAAATGGCCAAGATAATGCATTAGCTCAGTGGATTTGCATTCAATTAAGGAGTGTAAAATGGTTTAGAGGCCTGCAAGCTAGTACAAAGCATGCTGGTTTGAAAATGCAAGTTGTATGAACATGTATTGGCCATGGATAAAAGTGAGTTTTTGCCAACTTCAGGCATTCGATTCTCCCTAACCACAAAGGTGTTTGAGGAGTTCTTGGACAATTTGGAAAGCTTGCAACATGTACTATAATCCCTATTTGAAATGAAACTTGAAACTCCAAGAGTAACTATGTGAAAAATGGCCAAAAACATGGGTCAAAATCCTGCCTAAACTAGGGCAAAATTTCTCTAAGTTAAAAGTTTTAGGTACCCTTGTTCCAAAAATCATAACTTAAGATCCAACCTTATTTTGAGAAAACTTTGTGAATCAAAGTTGTAGACTTTGTGATGGAATACAACTTTAATGTTGCAAGTTTTGTTTGAATCCATTTGCATCTTGGTGAAAATGCGGGGCAAAGTTAGGAAAAAAAATAAGAAAATTTCATAACTTAGAAAATTTCTAAGTTATGAAAATTTTCCATTTTAAACCCTAATTTGCAATTTTGAGTTTCTTGATGAACAAGTTTCATAATTTGACATGTCTTGATGAAAAATTACCCTTGGCACTTGATTTTGACCAAAAAGTCAAAGTTTGACTTTTCAATGTACATTCAAATTTTGATCAGTTGACTGAAAAATTCATTTGTCAATCCTATGCATTTGAGATCTTTTGAACTTATTGAATGGGTCAATACAATGTCATTGAGTCCTTGTGTCCATGGTTGAGCTTGATTTTCCATTGTCTAGGTCAAACAGTAAAAAATTGGTTTTGTACAGTCAAAACCCTAAAAATGACCATTTTGCCCTTTTGGTGATCTGATCAAATTTCTTGTGGAATTCCAACTTGATAAAATGGTTCATATGAGTTCGTAATGTTGATGTGGGTCAAAATTCATGAGGTTTGACTGTCAATGGGCCACAGTTGACTTTTTCCCCAATACAGTTGATTTCTAGGTCAACTGTCCAATTGATTGGGCAAAAATTTGAATCAAGGCTTGAAACTTGGTATGGACAAAATTGTGAGTCCAAAATGAAGTATGAAAGTCATTTTAGGCATTGTAGGTCAAAACATCCCTGTGCAAACTCAAACCCTAATTTAGGTCAATAGTGCAAAGAGGTGTCTTGAGCAGAGTAAACCCTAGCTTGATCTTGAGTTCCAAGGGTCTTGTGATGAGAAAATGTTGGTGAAATGAGAGGGAAAATTTTGGGGTACAACATTTTCCCCTGTTCAATCTTCTTGAACCTGAAGAGTTAGATTGGCGAGTTTGCCTTTCGCGTCTCGAAGGTGAAAGAGGATTGGACACTAGAGTGCCCGTAAATTTGCACTCGTCAAAATATAGCTGAGGAAATGGGCTTAAAGATGCCATTTAGAGATGGTAGAATCTTGCTGGAGATGGGCTTAAAGATGCCATCCAAGAATGTTTGTTGAATTGCAATATTGTAGGTCAGAAGAATGAGCATCAAAATGGTATTCGTGTCTGGAATGCATTTGAACTGTATCTGGAGACTGGGTCTGTATGAGCAAAAGAATGGCGTCCTTGTCTGGAGCGTATCTGAGATGTAACCGTATTTGAACTTTGAATGAATATCAGAATGACTGCCGTGTCTGGAGTGTATCTGTATTGTATTTGAAGTTGAGATCTGTATGAGTAGCAGAATAACTTTTGTGACTGGAGTATCTGAGACTGTAACTGGAGTTGAGATCTATATGAGTAGCAGAATGACTTCCGTGTTTGGAGTGTATCTGAAACTGTAACTGGGATCTGAATAAGTGGCAGAATGACTTCCGTGGCGACTACACTGGAGAGGATCAAACTGCTGGTGTAAGGGCCAGAATGGCATCCGTATCTGGAGCGTATTTGAACTTGTAGTTGATAGTTGAATCTAAATGAGAGATAGAATGGCTGTCGTGTCTGGAGCGTATCTAGTCTGTATCGGATTGCTGAAGTCTGAATGAGTAGTAGAATGACCATCGTGTCTGGGTAATATATGTACTGTATTTTGACTTGAAATTATGAAGGAGTAATAGAATGACCGTCGTGTCTAGGGTGTATCCATATTGTATCTGAATAATTGTTAACGGTAGCCTTTCAATCTTATCCTGAAAAGGGTAAAATGTTAGCTAAAACACAAAGTTATATTGCATGATATGTATGATGCAATGAACTGTGTTTCATCAATGTTTATGATATATGAATGTAATGGATGTGCATGTAAGCTGAGCAGCTGTCTTGCTGAGGCAAATAAATCCTTGGCTGCTGCCGGGGAAAGTAAATCCTTGACCGGTGCTGGGGATTGAAAAAATCTTTGATTGTTGAAGATGAGAAATCCTTGCTGACTGCTTGGGGATTAAAGAATCTCTGATCGTTTGAGAAATGAGAAATCCTTGGACCAGTGTTAGGTATTGAAAATCCTTAGTGATTTGTGGGGATTTACAAGGGTTCTGACAACTTCTACGGGGAATGAGGATCCTTCATGACTTTCCTGGGAAATAAGGAAAATTCTAAAAATCTCTACTGGGGAGTTAAAACCTGGGAGGCTTCTGCTTGGAGGAATGAGACCGAGAATCTTCGATCTTGCTGAGAGATAACCCTGTGGGGAGAATGTTTACTCGGCCGGTGAAATCAGAAGCTTTGGGTTGTATGCCAAACTACTAGGGAATCATCCTAGTTGAGGATAAGCCAAGAAGTTAACTGTTATTTACTTGGTTCTCATACTTTTAAGATATCATGCCGGGGAAATTGGGGGAAGTAGAGCAGTTCCCAACGGGGGTTGGTGGTTTGGAATTTTGACTTCGCTGGGGAAGAAGGTTTAGAATATTCTGGCTCCACTAGGATGGGTATTTCAAGGTTTTTGGGCTCCGCTGGGGATCGGGAGTTTTAACTCTGATGGGAACTTTGAAACTTGACTCAGCTGGGGAATCCAGTTTAGAATGCATTGGCTCCGCTGGGGATCTTGAAGCTTAACTCCACTGGGGAAATAATACTCCAAATTTTTAGCTTTGTTGAGGATCTGAACAAAGTATTGTAGAGGATTTCTTCTGGAATAGCACAAAGATACCTTTCTATACCTTCAACCTATCAGTAATTATCCTTTCTCAATTTCATTTTATTTGTAAGCAATGATTATATTCAAATGCATATGCATATTTTAACAAAACTTTGGACGTTTTCAAATAAAAACATAAGTGTAAAAAAGAAAAGAAAGGCAGGCAAAATTCTGCACTTTTAAGTATCTTTGTATTAACTTGGTAACTATCTTTGTACAAAGGAGACAGACATCCTAGTAAGAGAATGTTGTCGTAAAAAGTGAGAAAAAAATTTATACAAGAGAAAGATGGCTATGTGTAACAATTCCATGGGGTTCCCATTCTACTATAGCCTTCACAACTCTGAGTATCTTGTCCATTCGCTGCTTCGTCTGTCGATGATTAGATTGATCAGTAGCTTGGAGCTTGTTGGTGAAGAGATTATCCTTAAAGTGATCCAACGAGACATAGCCATACACTTTAATTCCCTAACTTTTTCCTGGATCGCCCTTTCGGGTTTTCGATCCACCGGGAAACCCTTTTTTGCCCAAGCCGCCCTTTCGGGTTTTCAACTTGCCGGGTGTACAGATTTTTTTGTTTTATCCCTAATTTTTGCCTGAACCGCCCTTTTGGGTTTTCGGTTCACCGGGATGCCCATTTTTGCCCAAGTCGCCCTTTCGGGTTTTCAACTTGTTGGGTCATTTATGCGTAGTATCTTTTGACTATGTCTGCATTCCCAGGGTGCGGCAAGTCGTCGTCTTCCATTTTGGTCAGAATCATTGCCCCACCAGAAAAGAAGCTCTTGATCACAAATGGTCCTTCGTAGGTAGGATTCCACTTGCCCCTGGGATCACTTTGCGGCAAGATGATCTGCTTGATTACAAGATCTCCGACTTGATATACTTGACGTCTGACTTTCTTTTTGAAAGCCTTGGTCATCTGTTTTTGATACATCTGACCATGAAAAACAACAGTAAGTCGTTTCTCGTCGATCAAATTAAGTTGATAAAGCCGGGTCTAAATCCAACCGTCTTCACTCAAACCAGCATCCTTCATAATCCTTAAGGAAGGAATTTGAACTTCCATAGGTAGAACAAATTCCATGCCATATACCAAAGAAAATGGGGTTGCCCCTGTTGAAGTACGCGTCGTGGTACGATATCCATACAGAGCAAACGGTGACATCTCATGCCAGTCCTTGTAGGTGACTGTCATCTTTTGAATGATCTTCTTGATATTTTTGTTCGCGGCTTCAACAACACCGTTCATCTTCGGTCGGTAGGGAGATGAATTGTGATGATAAATCTTGAACTGCTCGCATAGAGCGGTGATCATGGTGTTGTTCAAATTTCTATTGTTGTCTGTGATAATCCTGTCAGGGATACCATACTGGCATATGAGGTTCTGCTTGATGAAGCGGGCAACCACATTCTTTGTAATTGAGGCGTAGGAAGCTGCTTCGACCCACTTGGTGAAGTAATCAATAGCGACCAAAATGAAGCGATGTCCATTGGATTCCGTGGGTTTGATCTCTCCAATCATGTCAATGCCCCACATTACGAATGGCCAAGGAGCTGTCAGAACGTTGAGAGGAACGAGAGGAATATGTACCTTGTCAGCGTAGACTTGGCATTTGTGGCAAGTACGGGAATGTTGATGACAATCAGCTTCCATGGTAGACCAGTAGTAGCCTGCCCTTAGAATCTTCTTAGCGATCATATGTCCGCTCAAGTGGGTGCCAAATGTGCCACTATGTATCTCGGTCATGATCAACTCTGCCTCAGCTTTGTCCACACAACAAAGTAGAACACAATCATGGTTGCGCTTATAAAGGATGCCATTTCTCAAGAATAACTTGGCAGCAAACCTCCTTAAGAACTTTTTGTCATTGACGGAAGCTCCTTCAGGGTATTCTCTAGTCTGGAGATACCTTTTGATTTCATGAAACCAGGGTTGTTCCACTACTTCTTAGGTGTTAATCTCGTGACAGTGCGTAGGTTCTTCCATTCGCTCGATGGTAATTTGGGGAGCCTCGTTATCCCAGTTGACTTTAAACATGGAATACATTGTAATCTGCTAACTGATTTTCTTCTCGCGGGAAATGCTCGAAAGTAATCTGCTCGAAATGAGGCAACAATGTCAAGACATGTTCTTTGTATGGGATAAGATTAGGATGTTTGGTATCCCACTCTCCTTTGACTTGACTGATAACTAAAGCCGAGTCCCCAAATACGACCAAAGATTTGATTCCCAAGTCTATAGTAGCCTTGAGACCAAAGATGCAAACTTCATATTCAGCCATGTTGTTGGTACAGCTGAAGCAAAGTCGGGCAGTGAAGGGTGTATGGAAACCTTCCGGAGAAATGAGTACCGCACCGATACCATTGCCAAGTGCATTTGAAGCACCATCAAAGTATAGGGTCCATCGGGATCCTTGTTCAGGTCCGTCATACGGTCCGTTACCTTCAATGTTGTCTAATGTCATAATGTCTTCGTCAGGGAAGTCGAATCTTATAGATTGGTAATCTTCGAAGGCTTGGTGAGCTAGATGGTTAGCTAGTACACTCCCCTTTATAAATTTTAGGGTAGTATACTGGATATCATACTCAGTCAGGATCATTTTCCATCTAGCGATTCTTCCAGATAAAGCAGGCTTCTCGAAGATATACTTGATCGGATCCATCTTAGAAATCAGCAAAGTGGTATGAGTCAACATATACTGCCTTAGCTGGCGAGCAGCCCATACCAAAATGAAGCAAGTTTTCTCGAGCAGTGAGTAGCGAGTCTCACAGTCGGTAAACTTTTTGCTAAGGTAATAAATGGCATGCTCTTTTCGGCCAGACTCGTCATGTTGGCCCAGTACGCACCCCATTGAGTTATCCAGAACAGTTAGATACATGATCAACGGCCTTCCTTCGACGGGTGGCATCAGAATAGGTGGTTCTAGTAAATACTCCTTGATCTTATCAAAAGAAACTTGACAATCATTGTTCCATTCAACTACCTGATCTTTCTTCAGCAGTTTGAAAATTGGCTCACAGGTAGATGTCAGGTGAGAGATGAACCTCGCGATATAGTTTAAGCGTCCCAAGAATCCTCTAACCTCCTTTTCAGTACGGGGGGAAGGCATTTCTTGTATAGCCTTTACTTTAGCTGGATCGACCTTAATGCCTTTGTTGCTGACAATAAATCCCAGAAGTTTACCAGACCTAACCCCAAAAGTGCATTTGCTTGGGTTCAGTCTGAGCTTATACTCCTTTAACCTGGCAAACAGCTTTTGCAAATGATTAAGGTGTTCTTCTTCTGTCTGTGATCAAGCTATCATGTCTTCTACGTAATCTTCAATCTCATGATGTATCATATCATGAAACAAAGCTACCATGGCGCGTTGATAGGTTGCCCCTGCATTCTTCAGTCCGAATGGCATCACTTTGTAGTAGAAGGTACCCCATTGCGTGACAAAAGTAGTTTTCTCCATGTCCTCAGGGGCCATTTTGATTTGGTTGTATCCCGAGAATCCATCCATGAAGGAAAAAACCTTGTGTTGAGTTGTGTTGTCAACCAGGATGTCGATGTGTGGCAGTGGAAAATCATCCTTAGGGCTAGCCCTGTTTAAGTCCCGATAGTCCACACACATTCTGACTTTGCCGTCCTTCTTAGACACGGGAACAATGTTAGCAACCCATTGTGGATAGGAAGTAACAGCCAGAAAACCAGCTTTGAATTGCTTCATTACCTCCGCTTTGATCTTCTCAGACATGTCAGGCCTCATTTGGCGGACCTTTTGCTTAATCGGTGGACAGTCTTCTCTTGTAGGAAGACGGTGAACCACCATATCTAGGTCTAACCCTGGCATGTCTTCGTAAGACCAGGCGAAGATTTCAACATATTTGTTTAACAACTGCACTAGACGCTCTTTGACACCTGGTTCCAGGTTGGCGCCCACTTTTACTTCTTTCCTGTCTTCCTCTGTCCCCAAGTTGATGGTTTCTAGCAACTCTTCATGAGGCAGAATGGCCCTCTCTTCTTGTTGCAAAAGTCTGGCTAATTCTCCCGGCACTTCACAGTCTTCGTCAACTTCGTACTCAGCATGATTGACCAAGTCTTCAGAGTTATCGAAGGCTAAAATAGAATAGTCACCCATGGAATCCGGAGTGGATGGGTACATGCATTTGTGAGTGTGGGTGTGTGTAAGGGATAGCCATCCTTAAACAAATAAAAAATGCAAAAGGAAAGAAAATGAACACAACAGTTTATGAAAACGTCCAATGATTCATTAAAACATGGCATATGATAATGAAGAAAATCAAGCCCTTACAAATGGACCTACATGCCCCGGGCAAGGCATGAGGTGAAAATAGTGTACGAATTGTTTTAGTTATTACATACTGAAATAAGAAATTGTTCAAAAATAAAATTACTTGTTTATCAAGGTGATGGGAATAAAATCCTTTGCTTCCCAGTTGCTTAGACCCCCTTAGACGGTTGGGAAGATCCAATCTTCGAAGTTGTTTTCTTCATCTTCATCTTCAACAGTAATAACTTCATGGTGAGTGATCCTTACAGGTGGCCTTCCAGTCCTGGAGCGACGCATAGCTTTTTGTCCTGCAGCTGTAAACCCTAGTCCAAATTTGTCCGTCTTATGGGGAAAATCAGGCAACTGCCCCCATACTGTACTCTTACCTTCTTTGATCACCGCCTCTGCGTCTTTGAGAGATGCCATCCTAGGCACATGCTTGGGAACGATAGGTACCTCAACCATTATCTTCGTAACTGCTACCTCAGGAGAAACTTCCTCAAAATGTTGGAAAGGCGTTTCGATGAACTCGCCATCTAACTCCACATAGCGGAAGGAATTGAGATGACTTATCATGTACTCTTCCTTGTCGTGCACTGTTTTACCCTTAACAAGATATTTCAGCATTTGTTGCAAAGAGGAGGTAACTTCCCCGGCATAATGGATCCATGGTCTTCCTAACAAACACGAATACGACGGACGAATGTCCATCACATAAAAGGTGGAGTTGAAAACTTTTGTGCCTACTTTGATAGGAATATCAACCTCTCCATGAACCATTCTTTTGGACCCATCAAAGGCCCTAACAACGATGTTACTAGGTTTGAGGGTCAATCCTTCGCAATCCAAACGGTCTAAAGCTTTCTTCGGCAGCACATTCAAGGAAGAACCAGTATCAACTAAGACATGGGCGAGGGTGGTTCCCCTGCATTCAACTGAAACATGTAGCGCGTCGTTGTGTTTCCTTCCTTTGGGAGTCAAGTCAGCATCGGAAAAGCCAAGGCCATTATCAGCAGTAAGACTGGCCACACATTCCTGAAACTGGTCAGCCGAAGTTTCCTGGGGCACGTGTGCCGTCTTGAGAAATTTTATTAAGGCCTTAGCATGGGCCTCAGAGCAAAGTAGAAGAGCCAACATGGATATTTTAGAAGGGGTCTGCCCTAGCTGTTCCACGACGTCAAAGTCGCTCCTTTTAATGATTTTCAAGATTTCCTCCATTTCTTTCTGAGTGGTTTCAGGGATAACCACAACATGAGCCTTCGTCCTGACAGGCGCTTCTAGTATCCCCTTACCCTTGTCGGTAGTATCAACAGATGGTCTAACTTCAGGAGTATCCAATTCTTCAATTATCGGGTCTCGCACAGATGACTTAACAGGTGCAAAAGCTTTCGAGGGTCCGAAAACTGCTCGGGGGGGAGAAATCTCCGGAGAAAAGATCCGGCCGCTGCGGGTTATCTTGCTTGTTCCTGCGATGTTCCCTATATCAGGGTCTTCTTCTTCAGAATTCTCTTGGACTTCTTCAATCTGTTTGATACCATGATAGAAGATTTCTCCTCCATAGTTCCATGGTATCGTCTTGCTAGATTGATACGGGACATGTCCCGGCATGGTGATTTTTAAAGGTACAAATTTAGGTTCGGGCGTAATCCTGACAGGCCTTTTGCAAGCCTTGGGAGGATTGTCGGAAATGGTTATGATTGCAATATCGTTGGTTGAAGTAGCAAAAGTAGCAGGAGTAACAGGAGTGAAGGTATCAACAGGGGTCTTCTGGAAGAGTATCTCTTGGGTATCCATCAGGCGTTGGACACCTGACTTCAACATCGGGCAATCAACTCGTATGTTCAAACAAAAATAGCAGTATTTTCCACAACCAGGAAAGATCCCGGCTCTCATCAAATTCTCTTTAATCACAAGTAACGAAGTTAAAAGGTCAGCAACATCAGTAACATGAAGGTCCTCCATAACATCATGAAAATTATTACCGTGCTTGGGCATTGGGGCAGAAATCACATTGGGCTTTTCGGGCGCATCGAATTCTACCTCCTTGGCGTCAATCAGGTCTTGGATTTTATTCTTAAGCGCACAACAATTATTAGTATCATGCCCAGCACTTTCAGAGTGGTAAGCACACTTAGCATTGGAGTGGTAGTATGGAGAGGAGGTGTTAAGGTTCTTTGGCGCTTCCTTCAAACTGGCAAGATTCAGTTCCAACAAATGAGGGAGTACTTGCGTTGGCGTCATGTTGATTCAGATGAACTGTCGTTGTGGCCTTTCTACCCGTTGTTGATTAGGTCTTGACTGATTGTTACGAGGTTGATCATTTGAAGAGTTTTGAATCATCACAGCCCCTACAGTCGGCCGGCGCTCGGTTCTTCCTTGACTTTTCTGAGAATACACAGCAGAGGATTCCTTCTTAGCCGGGAAGGCTTTCTTAACAGTAGTGGACGCGGAGGTATCTTTCTGAGTCTTACCACTTTTAATACCAGCCTCGACCCTTTCACCGGTCAGAATTAGTTCAGTAAATCCCGCAGAAGAACTCCCGATTAAATGATTGAAGAAAGGGCCAGACAGGTTCCCCAGAAACATGTCAACCATCTCTCTATCCGACAATGGTGGATGCACCCTTCCATCCAGATCACGCCACATCTGGGCATACTCTTTAAACCCTTCATTGGAAGCCATCCCCATACTCTGTAGTTGAGTACGAGTGGGCGCCAAATCAGCATTGCATTGGTATTGATGGTAAAAAGAAGCAGCTAAGTCTTCCCAATTGTGGACCTCTGATCTCTTGAGTTGATAGAACCAGTCCAATTGTGTGCCTGACAAACTGTCTTGGAAAAAGTGTACCCAAAGGTCTTTATCAGATGAGTGGGGTTGGATCTTTCTGACATACGATCTCAGATGCATTTTTAGGCAGGACAGGCCGTCATACTTAGCAAATGTTGGTACTTTGAATTTGGGAGGGATGACGATCCCAACGACCAACCGTAGTTCTTCAAAATCTAAACTAGGTACCCTATGCAACTCCATAGCTGCCAATCTATCGTCAAGATTATTATATTTATCATCCGCCGGGGGATATTGTTGTTCGGAGTAATCTTCGTCTTCTTCCTCTTCCTCCTCTTCAACTTCAGATTCAGAAGGTACCGCAGCCCCTTTTCCTTTACTAGCCCCTTCGTCAGACGTTGAGGGGAACTCGAGAACTTTTCTAGCATTGCTTTCAAACCTTCTTCCAAAAGTGGCTACTCCAGGCCTCTTCTTCGTCTTCTCTTTATTCTTCTCCAACAGTGCTTTGAGTTCCTCTTGACCCTTTACTAAGGTCATTAGGAGTTGCTAGAATTGAGAATTATGTGCTTGCAGATCCTTAACCGTCTTCTCCAAATCCATCTTGCTGAAATAAACAGCAGAAAGATAAGGAAACCTGGTGTGAAGACCTGTTTATGCATATGATGAATGATATGTTATTCATGTAATGCATTCAAGGATTCAGAAATTCAAATTTGTTGCAAACAAAAAGGAACACATGTCATATTAAGAAGAAATTGTTAGTACATAAGTGCCCCATGGGCAAAATATTACAAAATTCTTAATGTAAAAAGACATTGTGCATCCTCTTTGGTGCGATGTAAGTGTTGAGAGTTTCCTTCTCATGAAGTCGGCGGGTAAGCTCCAAAACCTTCTTCTCACTAGCATAGAAGCTAGCTTCAAAATTATTATGTTCTTCTTTGAGTTGGATCCAACTCTTTTGTATTTATTCCCATGATGTTAGCATGTCAGGATGTAGGATGGTGTATGGAACCTCTCCTTCCAAAACAGGCTCTTTGATCAAGGGGAGAATGTGAGGGTATGGCATCATAAGATTCTGGGCGCGGGTTCGTACCCACTTGAGATAAGGCTCAAAGGGGATGGAATTCTTGTGCCCAAGTGTCTTACTATCCACTTTGTTGGGCATCCTACAAGCTCTGATGAACCTTTGTCGAAGTCCTTGCGCATCGTTGTCGAAGTCAAAAACTAGGTCAGGAATCAGCATGTCATGAGGGCCATCCCTCCGAGCATATCCAAACTGTCTTAGAGCTAAACAGGGGTTATAGGTAATACCTCCCCTAATTCCAAATAGTGGGACATTAGGTAATTCCCCACAACGATCAATGATGATGACATTTTCTCTGGACCGAGAACACCAATGTACATCAGAATGTGTGAGGGTCATCAACCGTTGTGACCACCTTAAACCCTGCTCATTCTTCAAAATTGATTGTGGAAGGTGAGAAATAAACCACCTTGCTAGTAGAGGAGTACAACACATGAGAACACCTCTTTTCCTCATTGTTCGTGTGTAAAATGAGTGTAGGATGTCCCCAAGCAATGTAGGTACAGGATTCTGGGATATGAAAATCTTGACAGCATTCACATCTATAAGTTGATCAGGGTTTGGGAACAGGACCAACCCATAGATAAGGAGTGCCACAATCTCTTCATAGGCTTGTAGATCAAGAGAGTTCCAGCAGTCTTGTGCCTTCTCAAACAGAAACTTTGCCAAGAATCCCTTGACACCACTCCTGGTTTCCCAATGTCCCTTGATGTCAGATGGTTGCAAGTGTAAGGCTTGAGCAACATCTTCAGGATTTGGTTCTTTTTCTGTATCGTTGAAGGGTAGTTGATAAAGAATAGGAATTCTCAAGAGTTGAGAAAATTCCTCCAAAGTGGGTACTAGCTGGTAATCAGGGAATGTGAAACAATGGTGTAGGGGGTCAAAGAACTGGAAGAGAACTTTCACCATGTCCTCTTCAATATTGGAGTTGACCAAGCTGAGAAGTCTACCATGTCTTTCACTGAAAAGAGAATTATCTGGAATCCTGGAGGTAAGCTCCTTGAGTTGAGGAGGGATTATCACAAGGTTGACCTGAATTATTTTCCTACGAAGAGTTTCCATGACCTACAAAACAAGAACAAAGATGAAGATCCAAACCCTTGAAATGGTTAGTGGATGCATATGATGCTTTATGATGTTCATGATGTATGCACAAGCACATGTACAAGCAAGTCACACAAAATCCCTTTTTCAGGCTTACATGAGGTTTCATAGGTAAATACCCTCTTGTGTTTAGTGGGCTCAAACTTGTCCTACAAATAGTAACCGGGTTCTAAGGAGCTCAATATCACTGGATTGTTTTCTATGTTCATTATTTTGGTTTAGCCACTTAACTAGCGACCAAAATATTCCAAGAAAACAACCCTCAATGAGTGTAGTATCGAGTATCTACCAACTTCAGACTGCACCAAAGCCGGTCATCTCACTACCCCTAATAAAAGGCCAAGATGGTCAATTAAGGTTCTAAGAGTTCATTAGTGCTTCATGACATCACTCAGCGGCCCCGTATTCTCTTTGATTGACTCAAAGGCAACCGGTACTCACAAATATGTCGCACTAATATAGCTATTGCTTCAACCATGTCGGTATACCCCGCACAGTTTCCACAATGTATTGCTATTTACCTATGAATGTTTCCCAAATCCGAGTAGAGGATTTCAAGCCCAAACAAGAGAACCAAATGTAAAGCAATAAAAGCAAACAATATAATCATGCAAAAGGTGATCTAAGCCCTAAGGTTACTCCACTTTTAAAGATTGTCCCTAGCAGAGTCGCCAGTTCTGTGATACGGTGGGAGAACTGACTTGGGATTTTGCGTTTGTGTTCACAAATGTTTCGGTTTAGCAAGAGTCGCCACCGACTTTTTATTTTTTCCTAAGGAAAGGTCAAAAAGCACAGGAAAGACCTTTGAGATATTTTCTTGGGTTCGGGGAGTAGATTATAGAAAGGGAAGGTATTAGCATCCTTTCTATCCATGGTTATCCATGGGCTTTTAGTTACTTGCTTAGATCACTTGCTTTGCTTTTCAATTGTTTTAAATGGTGCTCTTCAATTGTTTGAAATGGTGCTTTGTGTGTGGTTTTGTAAGATGTTTTGAAAAGAGGCCATCGTTGTGGCAACCTTTGTAATGACTCTTGTTTGAATGTATACAAAGGTGTTTTTGTCTTTTGAAAACTTTTCAATGTTTGAAAGTAGGGTTTTGAAATAGTGTTGTGAAGTGTGTTTTAAAGATAACAAGGATGTTTTTGCAAGTTTTGATCAAGTAACTAAGAGTTGTCTACCCTATTTTACTCCAATATCTTTCTTATGTTTTTAACCCTTTTAACAGTGTTGTTTCACCATTGTGTTTTGTGAACAACCTTGTGTTAGGATATTGAATGGGACAGGCGCGGGTCATCGTATAGACCATGATAGCAATAGTGTCAAGTATTTTTGGCAATTTTCTTGAGGGACTTGATCATTTTGTTTAGGCAACTCAGATAGCGTCATCGAGGGACTATGATCTTTTGTTTTTTTTGTTTTTGTTTTGCCAAAGTACTTGACATGCATATCATGGCCCATTTTTGAAGGCAACAAGTGGAGTGTAACCCTAGGGGTGCACGTGTGCATTGTGTTTGTTTTTCATGCATTTTGTCTTTGATTAGGTCAAACTATTTGTTAATTTGATTTTGCATACAAACCCTAAGTCTAATCATGGCATAATTGAAAGCATTTAAAGGTGCGAGAATTTAAATTTTACACTATTACAACATGATATAGGGAGGGGGTACAAATTTGAATAGGGGATTATTTAGACAAGAAATTAAATTCTAAATTATTACAACCAAATTGAATGGGTAAGGCACAATATTTGAATGTACAATATTTAAACAAAATGAAATAAATAAATATTAAATAAAATATATTATGCAAAAAAGTTTTTATGTATGTAAAAAGTATTTTTAATGTGAAATGTAAATAAATAAAAAGTCAATTTTAATTATTTTTGTTTTTAGGGCAAAAACCCTAATTTCTTAAATAAATAGTATTATTTATTATTTATATACAATAATGCATCAATTTATACAAAAATAAAAGTATATTGAAAAAAAAGGTATTTTTAGTATAAAATATTAATGAAAATAAAAATGTATTATTTTTGTGTTTTTTGTTCTAATTATTTAATAAAATATATTATTTACAAAGTGTATATATTTCAAGAAAATATTTTCAAATGTGTATAAAAATAATAAATGAAAATAAAAGTATTATTTGTATTATTTTTTAATTTAAACAAAATGATATGAAAGCATGTAAACATTTTTATACTAGTAAAAATAAAAATAAATGCCAAATAAATGTAAAAAAATATAAAAAATAATTTTGGATCATTTTTCATGTTTGAAAATAAAATATCA
This sequence comes from Vicia faba, assembly GCA_948472305.1. Taxonomy (NCBI): domain Eukaryota; kingdom Viridiplantae; phylum Streptophyta; class Magnoliopsida; order Fabales; family Fabaceae; genus Vicia; species Vicia faba. The sequence goes on from OX451738.1 coordinate 121,644,000, forward strand.
AAGTCAGAAATGAAATATAAATGCAAAAATTAGAAAAATACAAGAAATGGGCCAGGGGGTGTGAAACTGGAAGTGGGGTGCCAAAAGCAAGCTTGTTCAGGCCCAGCCCAAAACCAACTTCATCTTCTTCCTCTAGACAGAAACGCGCGCGTGCTATGTACAAAATGCTATCTCTTAATTCTGTACTTTTTTGACAAAACTCATAACATGAAACTTGTAGAGCATCAAACAACGAATCTAACCATATAAAAAATTTAAGCTAACTCTCAAAGACCAGAGAGAATTTCTATGGCCCTAATTTTTAACCTAGTTTTTTCAGAAAGTTCATGAACGAAGTTCTCCTAGCACGATTAATATAAATGAAAACTAAGCACATGTATGGTTTCAGGGCTATGAATACAACATCTTTCATTCACAAACCTAAGTCTAACTATTCCTAAACAGAGAGATAAAAGTTCATGAAATACCTGTTTCAGTTGAGTTCGAGCTGGACAATGCAGCAACTTCCAAGGGTGCTTGAGGTTCTTTTGATCTTGCCTGATGTCCACTGAAGCTTTCCCAATGCTTAGTTTGTTTTGAAGTAGCCTGAATCGTGCTACAGAACTCAACCTGCAAAGCTTCCAAACAAAAATGGCAATGTGTGTTAATGGAGTTACAGTTGGCAATGGAGGTCTGGAATAGTTTAGGTGAGTTGAATGGAAGGTATTGGAACAAGTTTGAGGTAAAACGCACGAGGCAAAGTGGAGATGGAAGTGGTTCTGCAGGGCTTGCCCTGTTTTGTAGAAAAATGGAGATTTTGTGAACCAGGAGGTTTGAGTGGTGAAGAGCTCGTGTTTATGGCTCAAAGGGTTGTGTGAAATTTGTTTGCAATGTTTGTTTAAGCTCTCATGGACTGGTTTTCAAGTTGGCAAGTGTTTGGACAAATTTCTTCTTTGTGAAGCAAGAAAGTGTAACTTCTGATTACAGGCATGTACCCTCTATCTTGTATGCTACATACTTTGCCCTTGGTTACTGGAATTTGTGGATTTGATTTGGCTTCTGAGATATGGCCCCTATGCTCAAAGATCATGTTTTGACATAAAGCATAACTTTTCAAAAATGGCAATGTACCTTTTTCTAATTAAGGGTTAGTTTTGTGTGCAATGTCCAAATGACCAAGATAATGCATTAGCTCAGTGGATTTGCATTCAATTAAGGAGTGTAAAATGGTTTAGAGGCCTGCAAGGTAGTACAAAGCATGCTTGTTTGAAAATGCAAGTTGTATGAACAGGTATTGGCCATGGATAAAAGTGAGTTTTTGCCAACTTCAAGCATTCGATTCTCCCTAACCACAAAGGTGTTTGAGGAGTTCTTGGACAATTTGAAAAGCTTGAAACATTTAATATAATCACTATTTGAAATGAAACTTGAAACTCCAAGTGGAACTATGTGAAAAATGGCCAAGAAGATGGGTCAAAATCCTGCCTAAACTAGGGCAAAATTTCTCTAAGTTAAAAGTTTTAGGTACCCTTGTTCCAAAAATCATAACTTGAGATCCAAGCTTCTTTTGAGAAAACTTTGTGAATCAAAGTTGTATATTTTCTGATGGACTACAACTTTCATGTTTCAAGTTTTGTTTGAATCCATTTGCATCTTGGTGAAAATGTGGGGCAAAGTTTGGAAAAAAAAAAAAGAAAATTTCATAACTTAGAAAATTTCTAAGTTATGAAATATTTCCATTTTAAACCCTAATTTGCAATTTTGGGTTTCTTGATGAACAAGTTTCATAATTTGACATGTCTTGATGAAAAATGACCCTTGGCACTTGATTTTGACCAAAAAGTCAAAGTTTGACTTTTCAGTGTACAGTCAAATTTTGATCAGTTTACTGAAAAATTCATATGTCAATCCTATGCATTTGAGATCTTTTGAACTTATTGAATGGGTAAAGACAATTTCATTGGGTCCTTATGTCCATGGTTGAGCTTGATTTTCCATTGGCTAGGTCAAACATTAAAAAATTGGCTTTGTACAGTCAAAACCCAAAAAATGACCATTTTGCCCTTTTGGTGATCTGATCAAATTTCTTGTGAAATTGTGATCCAACTTGATAAAATGGTTCATATGAGTTCATAATGTTGATGTGGGTCAAAATTCATGAGTTTTGACTGTCAATGGGCCACATTTGACTTTTTCCCTAATACAGTTGATTTCTAGGTCAACTGTCCAATTGACTGGGGAAAAATTTGAATCAAGGCTTGAAACTTGGTATGGACAAACTTGTGAGTCCAACATGAAGTATGAAAGTCATTTTAGGCATTGTAGGTCAAAACATCCATGTGCAAACTCAAACCCTAATTTAGGTCAACAGTGCAAGGAGGTGGTCTTGAGCAGAGTAAACCCTAGCTTGATCTTGAGTTCCAAGGGTCTTGTGATGAGAAAATGTTGGTGAAATGAGAGGGAAAATTTTGGGGTACAACAATGACAAATAGCAGTGAGTCTCTTCTCGTCGATTAAATTTAGCTGATCAAGCTGGGTCTGGATCCAATCCTCTTCGTTCAAACCTGCATCCTTCATAATCCGGAGATAGGGTATCTGGACTTCGATGGGTAGGACTGCCTCCATGTCATACACCAGAGAATAGGGTGTTGCCCCTGTTGACGTCCGTTCTGAGGTACGGTACCCATGAAGAGCAAATGGTAACATCTCATGCCAGTCTTTGTATGTCACCGTCATCTTCTGCACAATCTTCTTGATGTTCTTATTAGCGACTTCAACAACACCATTCATCTTCGGCCGGTAAGGAGAAGAGTTGTGATGTTGTATCTTGAACTGTTTGTAGAGCTCGGTGATCACTGTATTGTTGAGATTTGTACCATTGTCCGTAATTATCCTCTCTGGTACACCGTATCGACAAATCAGATTGTGTTGGATAAACCGCGCCACGACGTTCTTGGTTATTGTAGCAAAGGAAGCTGCCTCAACCCACTTCGTAAAGTAATCAATGTCTACCAGAATGAAACGATGCCCGTTGGACGCAGTAGGTATGATCTCACCGATCATGTCGATGCCCCACATTGCGAAAGGCCAAGGAGCTGTCAAGACATTTAGAGGAACTGGAGGTACATGCACCTTATCAGCATAGACTTGGCACTTATGACAGGTCCGAGAATGCTGATAGCAATCGGCTTCCATAGTGGACTAATAATATCCTTCCCGTAGGATTTTCTTTGCCATGGTATGTCCACTGGAATGAGTTCTGAAGGTGCCTTCATGTAACTCTGCCATGATCCTTTCTGCCTCGCTTTTGTCTACACACCGTAGTAAGGTTGAATCATGGTTACGCTTATAAAGAATCCCATTGCTAATGAAGAACTTTGCAACGAACCTTCTCAAGAACTTCTTATCATTAATAGATGCACCCTCGGAGTATTCCTGGGCCTCAAGATACCTCTTTACCTCGTGAAACCAGGGTTTATCTGCTACCTCTTCAGTCTCAATGTCACAGCAATGTGCGGGTTCGTCCAGCCTCTCAATGGTAATCTGGGGAGCTTCATTATCCCACCTGACCTTAAACATAGAAGACATGGTAGCTAGCGCGTCCTCTAACTGATTCTCCTCTCTTGGAAAGTGTTCAAAGTTTATCTCCTCAAAGTGTGGGAGCAACATCAGTACATACTCTTTGTAAGGAATAAGATTTGGGTGCTTCATATCCCACTCGCCTTTGATCTGACTGATTGCTAGAGCGGAATCTCTAAATACACTTAATAACTTAATCCTTAGGTCAATAGCAGCTCGAAGACCCATGATACACGCTTCATACTCCGCCATATTGTTGGTGCAATTGAAACATAATTGGGCGGTGAATGGAGTATGACAGTCCTCAGGAGATATAATTACAGCGCCGATGCCATTATCCAATGCGTTCGAGGCTCCATCAAAATACATAGGCCATCGGGATCCCTCCTCAGGTCCTTCATCTGGTCCAGGTTCTTCATAGTCGGTCACCAACATGATGTTCTCATCCGGGAACTCGAAATTCATGGATTGGTAGTCATCCACAGCCTGATGCGCCAAATGATCCGCCAATACACACCCCTTGATTGCTTTTTGAGTGGTGTATTGGATGTCATACTCAGTTAAGATCATCTGCCATCTTGCTATTCTTCCAGACAAGGCAGGTTTTTCAAAGATATACTTGATGGGATCCATCTTTGATATCAATAGGGTAGTGTGAGTCAGCATATACTGTCTCAGCGGGCGAGCAGCCCATGCCAAAGCACAACAAGTTTTCTTGAGCAGTGAGTATCAGGTCTCACAGTCAGTAAACTTTTTGCTAAGGTAGTAAATAGCATGCTCTTTTCGGCCAGACTCGTCATGCTGCCCCAGCACGCACCCCATTGAGTTGTCCAGTACTGTCAAGTATAAGATCAAAGGTCTCCCTTCAACTGGAGGCATCAGAATAGGTGGCTCTTGAAGATATTCTTTGATTCTCTCGAAAGCGGTCTAACATTCATCATTCCATTTTACCACTGTATCTTTCTTCAGCAGCTTGAAGATTGGCTCACAAGTAGCAGTCAAATGTGAAATGAATCGGGCGATGTAGTTTAGACGTCCCAAAAAGCCTCTAACTTCCTTTTCTGTGCAGGGAGTCGGCATCTCCTGTATAGCCTTCACCTTTTCGGGATCCACCTGAATACCTTTATCACTAATGACGAAACCCAGCAGCTTATCAGACCTTAACCCGAAGGTGCACTTGTTCGGGTTTAACCTCAGCTTGTACATCTTCAACCTGTTGAACAGTTTCTGGAGATGGTCAAGGTGTTCTTCTTCAGTCTGGGACCTTGCGATCATGTCATCAACGTAAACCTAAATCTCATGGTGAATCATGTCGTGGAACAAAGCGACCATGGTGCGCTGATAAGTTGCCCCATCATTCTTCAACCCAAAAGGCATTACCTTGTAGCAAAAGGTGCCCCACTGCATAATGAAGGTTGTCTTTTCCATGTCCTCGGGAGCCATCTAATCTGATTGTAACCAGAAAAACCATCCATAAAGGAGAAGATCTTATGTTGCATGGTGTTGTCGACCAGAACATCAATGTGAGGAAGCGGGAAATCATCCTTGGGGCTCGCCATGTTCAGATCTCTATAGTCCACACACATTTTTACATTACCATCCTTCTTCAGCACCGGAACAACGTTGGCAACCCACTGCGGATAAGAAGTAACAGCTAGAAATCTGGCGTCAAATTGTTTCATGACCTCAGCTTTGATTTTTTTAGACATCTCAGGGCGCATACGGAGAACCTTCTGTTTTACCGAAGGGCAGTCTTTTTTAGTTGGCAAGCGTTGAACCACAATATCAGTGTCCAAACCAGGAATATCTTCATAAGACCAAGTGAAGATCTCAACATAGTCACGTAGCATCTGTATCAACCGTTGTTTGAAACTAGGCTCCAGATTCACACCTATCTTGACCTCTTTCCTGTCTTCCTCGGTACCCAAATTCACTGATTCCACTGGCTCTTCATGGGGTTGTATGGCCCTCTCTTCCTGTAGTAACAATCTAGCAAGTTCCCCAGGCACTTTACAATCATCCTCACGTTCGCCATCGGCTTGGTTGATCGGATTTTCGAAGTCATAACTGGCAGTAGAAGAGTTGTTATCAATGGGATCCAGAGTGGATGTGGATCTACATTATGATATGTGAGTGTGTGTAAAACAATAGCTGTTTTGATAAAGTGTGAGATAGAAAATAAAAACAAGGAGCGTAAAATTTGTAATGCAAGAAAACTTCCAATGCTTTATTGATGATATATGAAAATGGCAAATAATAAGCCCTCACAAACAAAGCCAAGGTGCCTCGGGTAAGGCACCAGGCCTTAAAGTTTCAAATTGTATGTTACAAATCTCAAAACAAAAGTCTATTACTGTGTAATAAAAGAAACGGGTACGAAGTCCTTCGTCGTCTAGTTGTTCAATCCACCGTTGATAGTCGGGTAGATCCAGCTGTCGATATCTAACTCTTCTTCATCATCCTCAATTTCATTCACTCCCTGATTACTGATGTGCAGAGGAGGTCTTCCAATCCGTGCGTGCCGAACAGCCCTTTGAGCCCCTGTAGTAAAGCCCAAACCAAACTTGTCAGTCTTGTGTGGGAAATCAGGGAGCTTACCCCAATTTGCACACCCACCTTTTTCAATTACAACCCTGGCATCCTTGAGGGAAGCCATCTTCATCGGAGGTTTGTCAGCAACAACTTCAGTCGACGCCAGAGTCTGGGGGACCTCTTCAAAATTCTGACAAAGGGTTTCGATGAAATCCCCATCCATCTCCATATAGCGAAAGGAATTGAGATGACTCACCATGTACTCCTTTTCACCTTGAACCGTGACGATCTTCCCCTTTACTGGATATTTCAACATCTGATGGAGCGTAGAAGTCACTGCCCCAGCCTTATGAATCCAAGGGCGACCCAACAAGCAAGAATATGATGGTATGATATCCATCACATAGAACGTAGATGCAAAAGTCTGAGAGCCAACTTTAACAGGGACGTCCACTTCCCCATGAACTTTAACAGAATTTCCTCTATCTCCTGCTTAGAGGTTTCTACAATGATCTTCTTAGGTGCCTCCACCCGGGAAGGCTCACCTGTGATTTCTTTGCCCCGATCCCAGATGGCTCAGCAACAAGGGTGATAAATGGAATAGGAACTTGGACAGTAGCTGGTGTACTAGTAGATGGGATGACAACAGGTTTATGAATAGTCAGAGGGGAAATCTCGAGAGAAAAAAGTCTTCTGCTTCTGGTGACCTTGCTAGCCCCGACAATATTGCTGACATCGGCATCAGCTTCTTCAATCTTTAAGTCTTGCTTAACTCCATGGTAATACACATCGGGCCCATAGTTCCAAGGGACATCCTTATCCGAAGTGTATGGGATAGGACAAGGGATAGTAATGATTAACGAAGCGATTCTTGGAACGGGTGTAATCCTAACAGGCTTTCTCGAGGAAGCCTTGGAAGGATTGGCGGAAATGGTTATGATGGAAACATCTTCAACTGGAACTAACAAAATCATAGTCTTTTCGAACAGGATCTCTTTGTTATCCATCAGGCATTGAACACCTGATTGCGATAAGTGGCAACCAGCAGGCAGAAGTGAACATATGTGGCAACCTTTGCCACAGCCCAGAAATTAACCGGCCAACAATAGATTATTCTTAAATGTCATCAAAGGAGTAGAAATTTATTCCACGGAGGTCACAAATAAATCATCATCCACAGCATTCACTCCATGACCATGTTTGGGCATAGGAGCAGTTATGACGTTGGGTTTCTCCGGAGCGTCAAACTCAATCTCTTTAGCTTTGATCAAGTCTTGTACCTTATTCTTCAAGGCCCAAAAATTGTTTGTATCATGACCTGGGCCATCAGAGTTATAGGCGCAACGGGCATTCGGGTTATATAGCGGAGATGTGGTGTTGGGATTCTTCGGGGCTTCCCTCAGAGTTACCAGGTTGGTCTTCAATAATTATGGTAGAATTTGAGACAAGGTCATATTGATCCGAGTGAACTGTCTTTGAGGTCTTTCCACCCTCTGTTGATTTTTGCATTGTGGAGCAACTGTGGATCTTGATATCATTATCGCATTCACTGCCTGACGGTGTTCAGGTCTGCTTTGGCCCCTCGAGCCATATACTGCACTAGCTTCTTTCTTACCAGTGAAAGGCTTCTTCACTGCACTTGATGAAGTATCCTTCTGTATCTTACCACTTAGGATACCAGCTTCTACTCTCTCCCTGGTCAAAATCAATTCAGTAAACCCAGATGACGAACTGCCGATCAGATGATTGAAAAATGGACTAAATAACGTCCCTAGAAACATGTCAACCAACTCCCTATCAGACAAAGGGGGTTGGACTCTTCCAGCTAAATCTCTCCACTTCTGAGCATAGTCCTTAAAACCTTCACTTGCACCCATAGACATACCCTGAAGCTGAGTACGAGTGGGAGCAAGGTCGAAGTTATATTAGTACTGCCTGTAGAAAGCAGCAGCAAGGTCCTCCCAGTTTCAGACATTAGCTCCTTCCAATTGATAAAACCATTCAAGCTGAGTCCCTGACAGACTATCTTGAAAGAAGTGCACCCACAAACTTCTATCAGTAGTGTGGGGTTGGATTTTTCTGACGTACGAGTGGAGATGGAGTTTTGGACAGGATACTCCATCGTACTTAGCAAAAACAGGAGCTTTGAACTTATGAGGGATCACCACTCCAGATACCAGTCCCAGTTCTCCAAAATCTAAACCATGGATCTTCTGAATCTCCATAGCACTCAGCCGGTCTTCAAGTTGCTTGTATCTATCCTCGGTAGGAGGATACTATTCCTCATCATAATCTATATCATTATCAGAAACTGCAGGACTGGAGCCCTTTTCTTCTTCTTGGTCCTCCCCTCCTTGGATGAAAAGGACAGATCAGCTTGCTGTTTCAACCTATCCCCAAACCTTTTGCCCATACTCAGCAGAACAACCTTCTTCTTCTTCTTCTTCTTCTTCTTCTTCTTCTCTTTCTCTTTCAGAATGAGAGCTTTCAAGTCCTCTTGCCCTTTATCCAAGCTCAAGAACATCTCTTGGAATTGGGCATTTTGTGCCTGAAGATCTTTGATAGCTTGATCAGAAGACATTTCGTGCTGAAATAAACAGCGAAGAGGATGAGAAACCTGGTATGGTACCTGTAATGGTGTGCATGATAATGGGATGCGTATGTAATGATTTCAAAGACTTTGGGAGATTTAAATTTGCAAACCAAAAAATAAACAAACTTTATTAGATTAAACTTGTAAAAGGTTCAACAATTCCTTTAAGGTGTTTACAAAGAAATAAACGGAAAACAAATCTATACTAGAAAAAGCAAAATCAGAAATCCCATGGACGCTTCCCCTTCGTGCTGACGTAGTCATTGATCGTTCTTTCATTCTCGAGCTGCCTGGTAAGCTTCAAGATCTTCCTTTCTTGCTCATGGTACTTCTCCCCGTAGGTATCCCTCTCCTCTTTCAGCTGAATCCAAGATATCTTCAATGCCCCAAGATCAGTGGGCATGTAGGGATAAAGGACTGTATAAGGAATGCCCTCTTCATTGGTGGGCTCCACAATCACTGGTAACACGGCCTCATAGGGAATCCCAATCTTCTGGGCACGAGCTCGGACCCATTGGAGGTAAGGCTGCATAGGGAAGGAAGTTCTTGGTCCTAGCTCTTGGGGGTCAGATCTGTTCACCATGCCCCAAGATCGTATAAACCTTCAGCGATGCTCGTTGACGTCCTCCTTGTAGTCAAATGCATTTTCCATAAGAAGTAGCTCATGGGGACCGTCTCTCCGAGCACGACCAAATTGTCGCAAAGCTAGACAAAGATTGTAGGTTATTCCCCCTCTGATTCCAAGCAATGGGACATTAGGGTATCCCCCACAACGATCAATGACTGCAGTGTCTTCCATAGCCTTGGAACTCCAAAGAATGTTTGTATGGGCAAGTGACATTATTCTATAGGACCATCCTAAACCCTCTTCATTCTTCAACACAGACTTGGGGAGGTTCGAAATAAACCACCTCACCAGCAAAGGCATGCAACACATGAGGGTCCCTCTTCTACGCACAGTACAAGTGTAGAGGGCATGCAAGATATCACCCAGTAGAGTAGGCATAGGATTGCGAAACAGGAAGCTCTTAACCACATTCACATCTATAAAGAAATCTGGATTTGGGAAGAGAACCAAACAGTAGATAAGGAGAGCCAAGATATCTTCAAAAGCCTGAAAGTCCAAACTGTCCTAGAATAGTTGAGCTTGATCTATCAGAAACTTGGCTAAGAAACCTTCAACCCCTCTTCGTGTCTCCCAGTTGGATATTACATCAGCCCATCTCAGATGCAGAGCTGAAGCAATGTCTTCTGGTCTAGGAGTCTCTTCCAAACCTGTGAAGGGCATCTGCTCAAGGATGGATATGCCCAGTAAGTGAGAAAACTCTTCCAAAGTGGGAACTAGCTGATAATCCAGGAAGGTGAAATAATGATGCACAGGATCGAAGAACTGGAAAAGCACACTCATCATCTGCTCATCAAACCTTGAGGTAACCAAGATAAGAAGCTGACCATGTCTTCTAATGAATGAAGAAGTATCAGAAACTTTGGAGACTAACTCTTTGAGTTGAGGAGGTATTTGCACAAAGTTAACTCGGATGGTGTTTCTGCGCATGGAAGCCACAATCTGCAAAATAGAACAAAGATAAATTACCTCGGTCTTTGAAATGGTTAGTATAATGAAGTATGCATACTATGTTATGATGCATGATGTCATGATAAAACACACAACATGTATAGTAGATAACAGACATGGTAAAGGCAACCAAGTCACACAAAAGCCCTTAAGTTTCAGGCTTGCATGGGGTCTAGGTACTATCCTCTTGAAGTTCAGTTGGTTTCAACCTGTCCTAGCAAAAGTAACCGGGTTCTAGAGGTTCTCAATATCACTGACCATCCTCCATCGGTCATGGTTTCAGCTCACGCAATCTTTTCTTGCAGCCGGAACTATCTCGAGAGTATGGTCTCAATGAGTGTAGCATCGAGTATCAACCAGTTCACAGCTTTACACCGAGGCTGGCTATCTCGCTACTTCCTAATGGCTAAGTTGGGAGATTAAAGGTTCTAAGGTCAGTTGATGCTTAACGACACACATAGCAGCCTCGTATTCTCCTCGTTTCTCCACAAGGGATACCGGTACCAACCAATGTGCCACATCAACGTAGCTACTGCTTCAACCGTATCGGTCTATGCTGTATACTTCCCTCACAGTTTATTGCTACTTACCTAAAAGGTGTCCCCCAGATCCGGGTTAGGATCTATAGTAACTCCCAATATAAAACCCTTAAAAGTAAAGCAACCAAAACAAACAAGAGAAACAAATATGATGAACTAGTCCTAAGGTGTACCCCACTTATTATCCCTAGCAGAGTCGCCAGTTCTGTGATACGGTGACAGAACTGACTGTTTTGGAAATGCTGGTTTATGTTTTGCGTTTGTGTTTGCAAAATGTCGCGGTAAGTAAGAGTCGCCACCGACTTTTATTTTATCCAACTGGAAAGGACAAAAGCACAGAAAAATTCCTTTTTCGAGATTTTGAGTACGGGGGGTAGATTATAGAAAGGGAAGGTATTAGAACCCTTTCTATCCGTGGTTTTCCCCGGGCTCTTAGGTACTTGCTCATCATTTTAAAAAATTGCTTCCGTGTTTGTGTGTTTTGAAAAGTTTTTCTTTTACTTCATTTTAACCCTTGTATCAGTCCTCAAGAGTGTTACGGAGTTGTTTTTGAAAACTTGTTTAAAAAGTGTTTGGTGTGAAAAATGTTTGTTTGTTTTGAGCAAGTACCTAATAGTTATCTACCTACTCGAAAAAAGAATCTTTCTGTTCTTGTTTCCTTTAGACAGCGACATCCCACTATTAAAGAGTAGGTAGCACCGTCATTGTAGTTGTAAAGGGTCAATTTGAAAGGGACGTACGATCACTAAAGCAATGTTAAGACGTCTTAGTAATAACCCTAATGTCTTAAGATCATATTCGAGGCAACATTTCCGAGGCAACATTTCCGAGCGGGACATTTGATCTTTGTTTAGACAGAAGGGCGACCACTAAAATATCCTATACTTAATGATCGTTTACCGTAGGCAACTGAAGTGAGAGTATACCCTGGGAGTGCGCATGTGCGAGTGATCTGATTTCAGTTATTTATCTTTGCACATTAGGTTTTGCTAGCCATTTTAAATTGTCATGTAATCTTGTCATACAATCCTATTATCATACATCTAACAGTTAATATTTGCGAAAATTAAAATGTGAGAAATAAAACTACGCTATTACAAGGCTTCAGGGTAGGGGATTAATTACATAGCCAAAACCCGTAAAATGATAAATAAAAGAAAACCCTAATTAAACTATTACATACCGTAAGTAGTTACATTAATATGGTAAAAATAAATAAACGCGTGCGATGATTCGAGAACGAGAAAAATTAGGGTTTTGACCCCGTCTAAACCTAATTAAAAGAAAAATCATATTTTTGTGGTTTTTGTGTTATTTTGAGAAAAATAGAGTTTAATTGAATAAATAAAGAAAACCTACTTACTAATTAATTTAAATTAAGAAAAATAATTAGATCAACCTATTTTTTGTATTTTTATTTTATTGAGAAAACAAATAAAATTTAAATTACTAGCAAACCTAATTTTTCTAATTTGATTTTTAATTATTTACAAAAAGTTAGAATTACCCTAAAATTACATTTAACTAATATTAAATTAAATTTAATAAAAAATATTATAAAAAAAAACTAATTCTAATTTGTGAAATTTGATTTTATGATTTTTTTTTATAAAAAAAAAAGAATTAATTTTGGTTAGAAAATAATTAAATAAAGAAATTAAATAAAAGGAAAAATATAAAAGGAAAAGAAACGGGCCTAGTGCTTGAGCAAAAAGGGGGTGTCAATTGTAATTCTGGGCCCAAAAACTCCTTGGCCCTTGTTGACTTTCCAGATCCTGTGTTGCAAGCTTGACTAGGCCTATGATGGACCTCCATGGAGAAGGCATTGGATCTGCCTTGTTGATGATCTGGTGGTTGGGCGCTGAGGGCATATGGTGGACTCATTACATGCACGCATACCTGATCATGTAAAAGAAAATAATATTGGACCAATATGGGGACCTGGGGATCAAACCCAGGCCCTTTGGCTTTTTCCATTGCACGCTGACCATCTGAGCTAGCTGGCTTATTTGAACAAAGGACAATAAACAAACATTATATTGGAAAAACAAAATAATATATTATAAAACGCGTGAATTTTGAATGGGCCAGTCACCGCCTGCCACGCAACCCTTCTTCTTCCTCCCTCTGTTGCTAAAAGTTCAGCAACTTTTACCTACGGACAAAGGGTGTAGGTATAACCCTAGGTTGTTCCAAAACCTTATCCTTGCATGATAAATCAATACCAGTGGTACCAATCAACTCGTTGCAACCTCACGAGCATCATGGTACCACTCTCCATGGCTAATTGTTCCTGCACGCAAAACCCCTAAAAACGAAACTAAAACCCTAAACATGGCAACTTGCTGTATAGCCAATAAAAATACAATTGGATATTTCCATTAGCTTGCAAACACCATAAGGATTAAGGATATGTTCATGAAACATGCTAACAATGCCAGAATTATGAGATACTTTTTCAAAAAAACATGGAAGTCGTGGGGTACTTACAGCGCGTTTCTGGGCGTTACGAGGCTGGTTAATGATTGTAAAATGATCCTAAAACGTCCAGGAAGTGATTTGTGTGACTGGAATGGCTTGAGAAAGCCTGGAACTAGGAAATCAGATTGCAACTTTTCTTTGAAATTTTGAGATTTTGTTCTTCTCTTTTCACGCCTCCAATGTACCTGTTTTTGGTCTGCACTTGTTCTATATGTACCCTAGAATGAATTAGGTTACAAACTTGCTTCAAATCTTTTTCAATTAAGATGATTGAATCATGATTTGATCCTTATGCAAATCTTTCCAAATCAAGCCAAATCCAATCTTTTTGTATCCAAATGAAGCTTGCACGATTTGATTCTTCTTCCAGCTGTATAAGAGGCCTAAACATGCACAAAATTTCAAGCTTTGATTAGTTTTGATATTTTCATGATTTTATTTTGATTTTATTTGATTTAATTGAAATAAAAATCAAAATAAATGACAAAAATAAAATAAAGACAAGTGGGAGAGATCATGGGTCGTGGGTCATGTTACAAACTCAATGCAAGCATAAAAAATTGGGCCCATTTGACAAAAATTTCAATTTTGGCCACTTTTGACTTTTGGCAATTTTGCAAAAAGGGTTAACTTTGCCAATGCATAACTCCTTCAATTTTGACCCTAGAGATGTGTTCTTGGATTTTATAAAAAGCTTAAGATGTCCTCTAAGCAATACTTTTGGTCTCATCTCAATTGAGTCTTCTATGTTCATGTATGAAGCTTTGACAAAAAAGGTGGTTTTGTTGACTTTTCAAAATGACCTATAATGTACAAATTTATATCTTCTTGTGAGTGCATATTTTGAACTTTGGAGATGAATATGGATTGTAGGTAATTACATCCTCTTCAAAATGAGCTTTGGATGGGTCATTTTTGATAAAGTATGAGAAAGTTATGCTTGGTTAAAGTTCAGTTGACTTTTCCTACAAAGCCCTAATTTAACAACTTTTGAGTTTTGATGAATTGTGAGCAATACTTGAGGAATAATGATCAAACCTTGATCAAATGATTAATAATAATTCAAAATGAGGATGTTGACCAAAAATCTTGAAGTTTGACTGTATGTAGGACACATTTGACTTTTGCCCTAGCACAATCATTTTCAAGCCTTTGAGCAATTGACTGAGAAAACTTCCTCTGTAAGACTTGAAACTTGACATGGATGATCTTGAGAACATATTAGGACAATGGTGAGAATTTGGGATCTTATGGACTCAAACATCTTGATGCAAACTTAAATCCTAATTTGAGGTAAACTGCCTTAGGAGAGAGTTTTTCTGGTCAACCCTTGGACTTCCTTGGGCAATTTGAGGACCTCACTTGAAATGTATTGAGAAATATGGGAGGGAAAATTTTGGGGTACAACACTGAGCCATGACAGACTTTTGTGGCCCCGTCTCTGGTTCTCTTCTCAATTGGTGATTGCTCGATGCACCAATGGTATGTGTTATTTCCTTAAGGGATACCCTAGGAATTTGTTCTTGCCTGTCAATGATGTTCTTCAAGGCTATAATAACTTGACTCATATCCCTTCTTATTGAGTCGACATTGCTTTTGACTTGTTCTAAATCCACTTTGAAAGCTGCTTGATTTTCTTCAATTTGTTCCATTGCTCTTAGTTGGTGAGATCTTGTTTGATACAGTGGCCTGAGAGGTGGTGGTTTTATTCTACCAATGGTTTAACTGGAGAAGATTTTGAAAAAGAGTTTTTGAGTTGTGAGCTTATGAGATTCACATGTTTTATGAATGTATGAATATGCATGAACAATGCTAAGATTTACATTAATCTTTTTTAGGTTATGCTTTTTCATTGGTGAGTATCTGGAAAACAAATACACAAACAAAATAAGAAACACAATGCTTTTATTGAAGGTAATTATTTTCTATAAAAGAGAACATAATTTAGATATTGAAAGGTATTACAATTCTAAAATAATAAACTTGCTGAAAGAAAATAATCAAAGGGAAACAGTCTTTTAAGCATGATTGCGGATGTCTGCTCTGAAATGGTCGATAATTATTCTGCAAAGCTTGAGGAAGTTGTCGACATATTTGGAAGAGGGACCATCACACTTTCCGTGTCTCTCAAACTTCTCGGGAAGTCTTCAATGAGATTGTGGGTTAAGAAGGTGAGCCTCTCATGCTTGTCCTTGTAGTATCGGTACTCTTGGTAGAGGTTGGGAATTATATTGTGGTTATCCCTTCCTGCTTGGGCGATCTTTGTGTACTGCTTCTCCCAATACATATTTCCATCCCTTATCTCCGTATAAAGTCTCTGTTGTATCCGGAAATCTTTTTGGAGTCCTCCTAGCTCAAGGCATACCTACTTGTACTCTTCAGTTTTCTGGGTAAGAAGTATTTCTGCCCTCATCTTCGCAAGGTGTTCCCTTACCTCAGATTCTTGGCTATCCTGAAGTATGGTGGTAAGATACTTCATTTTCTCTTCTTGATCTAAAGAGGCTTGTGCCAAGCTTTGGATTTGGGCCCTTAGATCTTCCTCAAGTGCCTTCTTTTCTTGCACGACCTTTTCATACCATCTGGTTAACCTTCCAATTTCACTAACACTGTCTTCCAACCTTTGGTTTTGGGAATCCAAATTAAAAGTAGCACTCAACAACCCTTCAGTCGAACGTTTCCTTTTTAGACTCTCCTTTTCAAATGTCTCATGGTCTCTTTGAATTTGTTGGTCTTTTGATTCAAGTATACGATGCATTTGTCTTTTTTCTTTAGTTAAATTGAGAAGGTAGAGCTCTAGTTCTTCTTTTTCCTTCTGAGCATGTTTCAAGGATTTCTTCAGACCATTTATTTCTTCCAATGACATAGGCGGAGTTACTGGGACCTCTGGCTTGTATTCAGGGTCTATGTCAAAAGGAAGCTTAACAATTTGTACCATGTCCAGAACCCATTGAGTGTAAGGCTCTTTTGCCACAATGTTCTTCTTTTCAACTTTTTTTTGTTAACCCTACTCCAGACCCAGATAATTTTGTTGAGTAACTCTCGGTCATTTTTTCCCATGTCATGAACGATCAATTGTTGAAGCTTCGTCTGAAGGTTTATCTTCCAAGGGATACCCTATTTGTCGTAGGGCCAGGGTAGAGTTGTAATTAATGCAACCTTATGACTCGGTCAATAGAACATTAGGAAAGTCCTTGCAACTGTAAACAATATCACCAATGTCTAGCTTCCTTGCATACCATAACACAGAACTAGCAGTAGGTGACCTTAATTTTTTAGACCACTCATACCTCGTCAGATTCAGGATCATGTAATCTTCCTTGTAAAGGTGAGTCATAACCCAGGAATACAACAATAGAATATAGCAATTTAGAGTACCTTTTCTTTTTCGTACCGTGTGTGAATTGTGTAATAGATGTCAGCAAGCAGAGCGGGAGTTGGATCTGTATTGAAAGTTTTTATACTCCAGAACACACTGATGGCTGCAGGGTCAATGTAGTCTACAGTTTGTGGAAACAAGATAACATCAAATACAAGCAGTCCTAGACAATTGACACAAGACTCCCATTCCTTGTTATTATCCAGATTAAGAGCCTTAGTTTCTAAATAACATCTCTTAATCCTTCGTATGTATCCCTCTTTCTTGTAATTAAGAGAAAATTCAAGATAAAGGATTTTTAAGCTTTCTGCCTGGATTTTAATGTCGATGGTTTGTCTGATACCGACATAAGCTTTCTCTTTAGAAAAATTCAGCCTTCTCTTGAAAGGTGGAACATCTCAGTGGAGGGTCATAATACTGAATTAGAGCAGAAGCAGCATTCAATTGTACTTATACTTTAGTCAAGTGCAAAATATCCCCATATCGACAAGTGAATGTTTTTAAAGCCCTTTCAGATAATCTTTCTTTTACAGCCTTGATTTTTGTTACATCTAGTTTGATAGCATTGATGTGGACGAGTTGTTTCCCTTTGGTATTCATTTTCAGGTACTCACCAAAACCTTTGATTTTTATATAATTTTTTTTACCCTATGAATAAGACAAACAAAAGAAAATGGAGAATAATGAATATATGAAATATAAAGATGTATGAATGCATGTATGTAGGGCTAAATGACAGGATTTGATGGATATTATCCTTAGAAGGTAGATTCTTAGCTTGGGTTTATGGATATTTTACCCTCCCTGTAAGGTGGTTTCCTTAAGGGTGTCATGAATAACACTAGAGGGAAAGGCACAAGGGCCCCCCTTAAGTGGAGTCTCTTTGCAGACTAAAACTTTTGTCTCTAGGTCATGAAAGGTCTCATCATGAGATTTTGGTTAAGGGTTGTACATAGTCCCATTTCGTAGTTCACGGTTGGTTTGTATTTTTTCTGGGTTGAAAATTACATTTGAATTTTCCGTATACTCAATCTAGGTGTACGAATAGCGGAGTTATTTAGACGGAGTACGCAGTCGATTCAAATATATTTGTGACCCTTTTTGAAGAATAATTGTAGGATTAATTTGATTTACAAAAATAATTTGTCATTGGTTAAGTTTTTTTAGTATATTAATTATAAAAAATATCTTATTTAAAATGCATGACTAAAAGATGATTTAATGCAAATAATATTTTTTATGGGTTAGAAAATAATATATTTGTTTTTATGATGATGATAATAATAATAATAATAATAATAATAATAATAATAATAATAATAATAATAATAATAATAATAATAATAATAATAATAATAATAATAATAATAATAATAATAATAATAATAATAATATAGCATTAAATATATTAAATATATTAAAATAAAAATATTAAAATAATATTATAATTAATAAAAATATAAGAAAATATAATAATAATAAAATTATAAAAATAATAAAATAAATAAATTTAAAAAAATGCAGGGGGTGTAAATATATTGAAGTAGTAAAAAAAGGGTGTTAATAGCATGGGCCAAAATCCAGATATTAGATTTGGCAGCAGTGCAGGGCCCAAGTTCAGATTTTGGACTTGGCCTATTTTGGCCTGGGAGTGTGAAAACACACGTGTGAGTAAAACGCAGATGCGAGGAAGGGTGAGGTTATCTATGGGCCAGGCCCAAGGGTTAAGTGGGACGGATTTGTTCAACTTAGGTGTGGGAGAGTGTATTGGGTTATCATGTGTACGCATTTTTGGAGCGTCTGATGAGAATCGTTCAGACGTGATTGTGAGAGCATGGTAACCTTGGTAGACTTGCGCACACGGGATAACTGAACTTAATATATTTTTGTTTTGTATGTTACTCACTCAATTTCTCTCGTCTCTCTCTCTCTCTCTCTCCGCATCTAACCTATTTCTTCTACTTCTCTAACAACAACAAACCATAGTTCAGCCAACCCCTCCCCAATCACCGTTGTTCAGCCCTGAACCCTCAATCACCCCATCTCAAACCCCTCTTCTCCTTCTTCGATCCCATTACAAACCCCTAAAATCACCAAATTAATACAACAAAAAAGCTAAGGGTTTACCTCATCACGATGAATCTCGGTATTCTTTCTGATTTTTCTTGGTCTGATCTGGTTTCTAATCTCCTTCCTTGTGTTTGACAGGTACGGAGGATGGTGATGGCGGCGGAGGTAAGATAGCGCAATGAAGCAACAAGGGCTCGGCTCCTTCTTCTTTTTCACTATGTATACTTTCTTTTTTGATTTTCTATAATAATTTTCTTCCCTTTCTCTCCATCCCTTTTCTGTTTTAGCTGCTAGGTTTTATAGTAGATTAATTATTTAGGAAACAAACAAAATTGTCTATAAATTGAATTAGGTTTCATTATTGTTTTATCATATTAGGGAATTGTTTTGATTTCATTGTAATGGCTTTAATTTGTTTCTGCTTTCGTAGGGATTTGTTTATGTATTTTGTTATGTTTCTGGACAATCAATGTGAAAAATTACTTCCGCTTTGTTATTAACTCTGTTTCCATATTTGATTTTGTATTGATGAAGATTTGGTTAGTTTCTGCCAAGCTTGATTTTGTGTATGATTTTGTTTTTGTTTTGTGATTCGAACAATACTCATTAGTGAAGTTACTCGTTCTTGTTGTTTGACTAAACCGAACCCATTGGTGTATTAAGTATTGAAATAAAAATCATATTCTTAGGATAGACTCTCTAAGATTTCCAAAACATATTCATTTGCTTGATTCTGACTCCGTTTTATATTTTAAATAATGATTCAAATGTGATTTGTTGTCGTGTTATTATTAAGGTGAAATAATCATGAATCAATTGAGTTGTTCTATAACGTTGAATGCTAATCATACTGACTATGCTATTATGTGATTGTGAATATGCAATTGTTGAGTGTTGTTGTTGGTGTTGTTTATTGATTGTTATAATATTGATTAATGATCGGGTATGGTGATTAATGTTATGTGTAACAGTGATATATGCATGATGATTACTTGGTGACTCTTTTGGTGAGAATGCATGTTGTTGAGTGTCATGCATCATGGTGTACGAACTTCGGTCTAGTTTTGGTGAGCCTTGTTCCTATGTTGGGGTTCGAGTGTGATTAGCTAATTCCTTTGTGGGGTTAGTGAAGCGTTCCTATATGGTGATTAGCGGCGATTTTTGGTGTGTTCTGTTTCCAAGAGAGAATCTGATCCTATGGTGGGGATCGAGAGCGAGATTAACTCGAGTGTTCATAAATGGTACCATATGCATAATGAGTCAGTCATTGAGTCCATTGCATACATACTTGCATATGTGGTTGATTATTCATGATGTTTTTGATTTATGTAGAATGTGTGCATATTGTTGTGAATGGGTGTGAGAGAATGTTGTTGTTGATTGTGTAATGCATGTGTAGTTGTTGTTGATATTTTAATGCATGTGTAGTTGTTGTATGTTTATCTACCTTATCATTTTTTACACAATTTGGATTGAATGTTATTTGTCACCCATTTTGCTTTAATGTTGTATGCCATAGACATCTTGCAGATACTCAAGAGTAGAGTTCATGTTGTAAGTGGAAGTTATCTCTCGGAGTTGCTTCGTTTAGTTTTAGTGTCGTTTATAAGTTTTGCTCTAATCCTGTAACATCAGAGTTGGGAACGTTTGTTTGATTACTATATTTTGGAGTTTAATTACTTATTTCAGTTTATGATAAAGATGTTGAGAGTTGAGTATGTTAACTTTTTATTTTGAAAAGATTTATATCATTTGAAGTTTGAGACAATGTCTAAGTGTGATGTTTTATTTATTTAGAATAAAATCAATATTGCCACAATGATACCCTAAGTGAAGGTGAGTGTGTAATGAAAGGTGTTGTACGGCCTTATTATTTCCACTGCATGTTTATTAAAAGTTTGTATTGTTAAAGGATTGTCGTTGGTGACACCTTAATTTGTTGTATAATGCTTTATAAATAAGTTACGGAGTTTAGGGTGTTACACTAGAGGCATGCTTCAATACATATAGAGGCTTCTTAAGCTTGAAAACATGATTTGGAAAAGTTTGGTTGATAAAACCCGAAGGATGATCAACAAATACCTCCTCTACCTCCTCTTGGATGTAAGAATTTAGAAAAAGAAATTTTATATCCATTTGAAATTATTTGAAATTCAAGATGGAAGAGAAAGGTAATAACATCCTTATGGCTTCTAATCTAGCTACAAGAGCATATGTTTCATCAAAATTTATTCTTTCATATTGATTGTATCCCTTCACAATAAGTTTGGCTTTATTTCTTAAAACATTTCCATCTTAATCCAGCTTGTTGTGAAAGACCTATCATGTACCAATTACTAGATTAGATGAAGCTTTGGAAACGAGTTCCCAAATGTTATTTCGTTCAAATTGATTTAACTCATCTTTCATATAAAGAGACTAATGTCGGTAGATTATGGCTCCATCAGTTCTAGTTGGCTCAATTTGTGAAAAAAATCCAAAAAGTTACATACCTTATTGAAGGACTGTCGAGCAGTGACTCCCTTGGATATATCTCCAATGATATTCTAGACAGAATGATCTTTTTTGAGATTCCATTCCTTTGGGAGATCTGGATGTTCCTGAAGAGTGTCTGAGATTTGATCATGAACTAGCTCTTCCTCTGTGACTTGATTTTCATTTTGCTCTTGGTTTGATTCTTGATTATCCTCTAGACTTGTCTTTTCCTGAATACCTGCACAATCAACAACTTTTACTTCTACAAGTTTAAGGTTAGATTCATCAAAGGTAATATTCTATAATTGTCAGAGTTCTTTTGTTAGATATTCTAAAAGTTTTACTAGAAGTGGAATATTCTAGGAATATGCCTTCATCAGTTTTTGTGTTAAATTTTTCGAGACTATCTTTTCCCTTGTTAATGTTAAAGCATTCACAACCAAAGACATGTAAGTGAGATATATTCGGCTTTCTTCCTTTGTATAGTTCATAGGGCGTCCACTTTAAAGTTGGTCTTATCAAGACACGATTCATTACATAGCAAGCGGTGCTTACAACATCATCCCAAAAATATTAGGAAGATTAGTCTCATCGAGTATCGTCCTAAGAAGCCCTACCAGAGATATGTTTTCCCTCTATATTACCCCTGTTTTGTTGGGGAGCTTGTGGAGTGCAATAGGTGTGTAGAATACCATTCTCATTACAAATTTTTTCGAATTACTCATTTTGGAATTCTCTGTCATGGCCACTTCTTATGGATGAAATGCTTACACCTTTTACACTTTTTTCTGTCCTGGATAACCTTGGCTAGTTTTCGAAAGGCATCAAACACATCTCTTTTCTGAGATAAGAATAATGTCCAGTTATAGTAATAGTAATCATCCATAATTACAAGACTGTAGATGTTTCTACCTAGACTTACGGTTCTAGATAGACCAAAAAAGTCTATGTGAAATAGTTGCAAGGGATGAGCTATAGAAACTATATTTTTAGATTAAAAGAGGCATTTGTTTGCTTCCTTTTTTACACACATCACATAATCGGTTATTTTCAAAATGTTAAGTCTGGGATACCGTTTACAAGATCTTTGTAGACCAACTTGTTCAAGTGGTTCATGTCGACGTGAGCTTTCTCTTATGTCATAATCAAGATTCACCCTCATTACTTAAGAGACATACATCACTTGAAAGAATCTTATTTAAATTCACTGTGTACGTGCTTCCACTTCTTGAGCTTGTAAGTAGAGTTTTATTTTATTTAGAGCTAGTAAAAATAGTATGCAACTTAAATTTAATAATATTATAGTAGTTTATTTTATTTTTTTGTTTTCGCACCCTAGTTCATAGGGGAAATGACCTTATTAATTTAGAGCTCGTGAACTGAGGTATGAACACTGACCAAATATTATTCTTGCCAGGAATCGAATTCAGTATTCTCCAAATATCATCCTTTACAGAAGATTTTTTACCACTAGATTATATGAATATGACCTACAAAACATACTCCATAAAATAATAATAAAATAATGGATTGAAGATATATTTTGAGTGGTGCCACGTAGAAATATATTTAACGTTACAAATTTATGATATGGACCATGATATGTTGGCGAAATAATTTGAGCATCTGATTTAATTTATAATAAAAATTTATATACTAAGATGATTATTTCATTTCGATGAGTTCATTTTTAATTTTACAGGTTAAAAATCATACGTTATATTATTAAATTTTGTTAAAATGATGTGAATTACCTTATTAAAAGACAATCTTTTATCTTATAATCCTTTTTTTAATCTTTAGTGAATATGTCTTGCAAGTGAATTTTGTGAAGTGATAAATCATAATTTTTAGACTAATTCTTCTACTAATTTTGTATGTAATATTTTTTTAAAAAATTATTTAATACTCACATAGTTTTATTATTTAGTGTAAATCTATCAACTTCATTATTTGTTTTTTTGTCTAACTTTATATGTTCATCTAACATAAAGTTTTTGTAGGTACTTAATTACTTATTAAAATTTATGATATATTGACTTAGATAATTTGACTTTATCGAATAAATTGTATATTTTTGTATTTATTAGAGTTTGAACCAATGATATCTAATAAACAATAATTGCTTTTTTGAAAAGTGAGGGTGAATTTTAGAAAGTGTCACACAAAAATATATTTGACATGGTAAAGTTTAGATAATATAGATGATGAAGTGTCAACGCAAGAATCCTCAACTCTGATTTTAAATATTAAAAATAAAATTTTTAAAAACATTACATTTCCTTCTTAAAATGCCCGATCAGAACACACTCTTAGAAAATTGTAAATTGCTTGAAAAAAAACATTTATCCTCTTTATGCATTTCATCAAAATAAGTTCAGAGAGTTAGATTTGAGTGAAAAGGTTGTAGGTTGATAGAAGTCTTCTGAAATTGTAAGAAAGAATATGTGCTATAAAAGATCAAAGATCCTTATGTTGTGTCAGGGTCATCTTTGAGAGCGTGTAAGGAAGGCTACCGCACATGGACTCAAGTTTCTCTAGGCGAAACTATAGGCAAATATGATCTTATAAAATATTTCAGAGATTTCTTAGTACACCCTTATATGGGTGAAAAAAACCTCTAAAAACCCCAAAATACCCTTCGAATATGCATATCCGAACAAACCCTTAAATTCATTTTCAAAATGTTTCGGATATGCATATCCGAAAATCCCTTGTTTGCATGTTATAATTATTTAGACGTTAGATTTAAACATTTAGTAGTATTTTTGGATATGCATATCAGAAAATACCTTTGTTACATAAATTTTCTTCATGATCACCACTATCACTATTTCATTTATTTTATTTTCCCCCATAATCAAAATCTACTTCAAAACCTCAACCATTCTCAATCATTTTTTCGTCTCGAAATCAAGTTTCAAGTGTTTTATCATATCAAAGAGAGCATAGAAAGCTACAATTTAAGGTAAAAAATTTCATTTTGTCTCTCATTTCCTTGCATTGATTTTGACTTTTGGTTAAAAAAACAATGTCACTTCGGATATGCATATCCGAAACCCACCTAACATATTTCGGATGTGCATATCCGAAACAATGTCTGTTACAAAAAAACAAAATTGTGTTAAATAAATTTTATGTTTTTGACCGTTTTAGTTATGGTGCACCCTGACATGTTTCTCAAAGTTGTTGTAAATGATATAATCAAGGTGAATGGGGATGCTAAGTCGGAAGAGATGAAGAACGATGTCAAAATGATTATTGTCGCAGTAGATGTTTGAAAAATTTTCAAATTTACAAATGATCAAATTTTCAGTGCTCGTCAACATATGCTAGAGTGGGTACGAATTTAAGCTAGTAAACTCGAGTTTGGTGTTGTGATTAAAAGGTCCCACAATGGCACTAGTAGAAGGAAGGTATTTGTAACGATGACATGCGAGAGAAGTGAAAAATATTTTCCAAAAATTCGAAACTTAAAACATGAAGACGCCAGATCGAGAAAATGTGAGCGTCCATTTAAATTGCACGGATACTGTAGGATGGATGATTTGTGGAGGTTTAATGTCATATATAGTTTACATACTCATGCGTTGGACACGAAGCTATAAGGTCATTCAATTGTATGTCGGCTTAAGCCAGAGGAGAAGGAAATTCTTTCAAAAATGTCGATGATCAAAGTTGCACTGAGAAACATACTTGTCAATTTGAAACGAAAAAGACCACAAAGTATTTCAAATATCAAGAAGATATACAATGAACATTATCAACAAAATATGGTGAGTAGAGGTTCGAGATCCGAAATTCAACAACTTTTAAAATTTTGGACAATAACCACTATGTTTCAAGGTACCGAGTCTGTGAGGATAAAGTCAGTGTTTGTGACATATTTTGGACTCATCCAGAAAGTATCAAGTTGTTCAACACATTTTGAAATGTCCTTATAATTGATTCAACGTACAAGACCAACAAATATAGGCTTTCACTTCTAGAAATTGTTGGTGTCACTTTTACGGAAAAGACATTTTCGGTTGGATTTGCATTGCTGGAATCTGAGAAAGAAGACAATGTAACATAGGCGTTGGATATATGCAACTCTTTATTGAAGGATCCAAAAAATATGCATAGTATCATTGTAACCGACCGAGATAATGCCCTTATGAATGCGGTTGGAAGTGTCTTTCCTACTTCATATGCATTACTTTGTCGGTATCACATAATAAAAATGTGAGAGTTAAGTTAAAACTCGAGGTCGGCAACAAAGAAATCAAGGGTGAAGATGAAGACATGGTCAAATCTAGTTTGGTGGTGGAAAAGATAATAGATGCATGGACGGATATATTAAATTCTTCTTCGAGGACACGCCTTTTGTCAGCTTCATTACCACACTGAATTCTCTCTTGCAATATACGAAAAATTGAAAGGTGGTCAAGGTCGACTATCGTTCACCCTCACTTGACATTGAAGGTAAGATAAAGTTCATCAAGTTTGAGCTGAAGACGGATGACGATTTAAAGGTTGTGTGTAGTACTTTTCAGTGATATTCTACTAAGGATCCGATTGAAGTGGATGCGAAGTTTCAAAGATCGGGAGAAGATGTTATCAAAATGTTGCGACGTCTCCGCTACCCGTTTATAACAATATATAATATTAAATTTATGTTCAACTATCTATGTAATTTTAATTATTTATGTTAAATCTATGTTAAGTTGGTTTGTTTTCAAGAGTTTTGATTCATTCACTGCTTCTGCATATTTCAGATTTGCATATCCGAAATTAAGCGTGGTTTCTTCGATTATGCATATCCAAAACTATTTCGTAAAAAAATTGAATATAGTGAGTTCAGATATTAATATCTGAAATCTGAGGGTATTACGGGAATTTCCCCAAGGACCTCTAAGAAGACATAAGGGTACATAAAGAAACCCTCAAATATTTGTCGAGTTAAATCGTAATTAAATAGGACCTCTATTTATTTTTTCATGGTTAAATTATTGCTAGCCTACACAGAATCTCCAAAAACATAAAACGGCTCTGTGTTGTGTAGACAACATTTGTATGAGTTAATATTAGATGAACCAATGAGCTCCCTTAAAATCAATGAAAAAGAACTCACGGAGGTCCCTAAAAGGACTCATGGATGAATTAGGAAAATCTCTAAAAAAGGGAGTCTCTTTTTTCATAGTTCTACCTTTGGGCAGCATATGCCAAACTAACAAATCACAAATCTTAAAGTTATTAATAACTATAATTGAATACTAAAAAATATAAAAACTTTGTTCGCAAAAGCTGATAAAACACCCTAGGTTATTATTAGTGACCAATATCTTACATAAGTTTCATTGATAATTGCAGTACAATCTACATTATGTATTCCAAAAGTGACTTAATTTGTGATTCATTTCATATGGCTAAAAATGCCATGCCTATCTACAGGTGTGCATTTTACACAAGAAAAATATAAACATTAGGCTAAAAGTGTCAAATGATTAGTCATTGTACCCGGTGAATATTTGAAATATTTATAGCAACAGAATTTGAAGACTTGTCCAATCCTCCCATCCTTGCATTTTCTCAAATGATAACCTTAACAAACCAAAAGAGTGGAATAAAACTGCAAATCAAACATATATCACTGCTCAAATGGCACCAAAAAGAATGTGTGTCGTTGCTTCTATACAACAAACTGAGTTTGGGGCTCCAACAACAGCTACCCAAACATACACTCCAACCTATATCCTATATCAACACCCAAAAATTGGGGGACGGGGGGGTCTCAATATCAATTCAGAATTATAAGATATAAAAGAATTGTAATGAATGAAAATAGAAAAATGATGATGACTTCTTTATAACATTTGCCATTCAAGGGCTAAAATTAGCCATTTTTTAAAGTCATCTAGCCTCATTGTCATTGCTCAATTTATACTGTTAAACATCTCTCGTGAATACTGCCTTGATGCTTTTCTCCAATCAGTTCTAGCCTTCATCATTGCAGCAAATTCCTTATAACTTATTTTTCCATCCTACAATTTCACCAAGAAATATATCAGATTGGTTCCAATTTCCTAATATAGACAAATGAAACAACTACGTACGAGAAAGTTTCTTTTTAAGTTACAATTTTGATCGAGAATAATTCGTATACTTTCCATAAAACACCAGTAGAAAGGGTGTTTCAAAGATGCAGAATGTTACCAAGTGGGAAATAAGGCATAAACAAGAATTTATTGAAAGTTCTGACCTTGTCTGTGTCCACATCATGCATAATTGCATTAATGATTTCTTCACTGTTTTTGTCAATCTCGTCGGCTAAAGCATTACGTAACTCCTCAAGTTCAATATACCCAGATTCATTTTTGTCGAAAAATTGGAATGCTCTGTGTAGGTGTTCATCATGGGATATCCTTCTCAGATGAATAGAAATGGCTACAAACTCCCCATAATCTAGGTACCCATCTTTGTCTACATCACCCTGTAAAAGCAGCTCCCAAATATTATAAGTTGAAGAGACGCCTCTTAAAGGATATGTAGTACACCTTCATATAGTACTTTTCATAAGCACTTTACATGATAAGTGCTTAGGCTATAAACATACAATTAAAGAAAACACTCACAGCTTCCATAAGTATTTGGACATCTGCATCAGGAATTTGGTGGCCTAGCTTAATCAACCCCACTCGAAGTTTGTCAATGTTAATTTTGCCATTATTTTATGTGTCCATCACATGGAATCCCTCTTTAATTCCAGCAACTTCTTCTACAGACAAATGATCTGCAATCACCTGCTCGCACGAAAGTCCAATATAACAAAATTAATGCTGTTTTCTTAAAGTTTAGAAAAATATTTTAGAGATCATTTCCCATGAGATATTAAAGTATTAATTGTTGTAAATCCACCAATACTCAATGATGAATTTCGACCACCACTGATGATTAGTTATGACAAACAAATAAAAGAACAATGGAGATATTTCTGCAGAATTTCTATTCTGCCCACAAACTGTGGAATCTTTATTAATTCACTTTGCAACTGCAAAATACTGTGAATGACTTCAATGACTTGAATACAAAATAGGGGTTACTCCCTCTATTTATAGATTTAGGTTAGCTTGCTCTCTAAGCTTAACCCAAAATATCTCTTTACTAAATCAAATCTAATCTAGATTTAAATTCAAATCTATTTAAATCTAAACAAATCAAATCTTCTTTTGACACCTATGAATTACAATTTAACAATCTAAATTCAAATCTAAACAAATCAAATCTTCTTTTGACACCTATGAATTATAATTTAACACACCACCTAATTCATTGTGTCTAAACTGTCTATGTTCATCATGGCCCTTAGCTTTCTGAATACTTCGACCTGCACTCCCTTCGTCATGATGTCTGCAATCTAATTCTCAGTTCTGCAGTGTTCCAAATTCATCTTCCCATTTGCTACCTGCTCTCGAAGATAATGGAACCTCATTTCGATGTGCTTACTTCGACCATGTGCTATTGGGTTCTTCGCCAGATTGATAGCTGACATGCTGTCTATCTTCATGGTAATTGCTCAATGATTTTTCCCTGTTATCTCTTCGACCAAGTTCACCATCCAGGTTGCTTGACATGCACAAAGAGAAGCAGCTATGTATTCTGCTTCGCATGATGATAATGCTACTACTGGTTCTTTTCTCGAACTCCAAGCAATTGTTGCACCACCTAGCATAAATACATATCCTGCTGTTGACTTTCGATCTTCAGCATCACTACACCAACTCGAATCAGTGTATCCCACTAACTTGCATTCTTTTCCTTTATCAACTGCAGGAAACATAATGCCATAATCGAAAGTTCCTTTAAGATACCTTAGTATCCTCTTCACAGCTGCTAGATGTGATACCTTTGGCTTCTGCATGAATCTACTTACCATACCTACGCTGTATGCTAAGTCAGGCCTTGTATGACAAAGGTATCTCAATGATCCAATAAGTCTTCTGTATTGGGTTGGATCAACATCATCTTCATCTGCATCTTTCGACAGTTGCAGTCTTGGTTCTGCAGGTGTCGAAGTTGAGTTGCATTCTTCCATCTCAAACCTCTTGAGAATTTCCCCTGCATATCTTCTTTGATGCATCATCAAACCTCTACTGCTTTTGTAGAATTCGATACCAAGGAAATATGAAATCTCACCCAAATCAGACATTTCGAATTCCTTGCTAAGATCAACTTTGAAGTCTTCGATCTCACTCTTGCAGCTACCTGTTATCAACAAATCATCTACATAGAGACATAGTATAAGCAATTTACTCTTGCTTCTTCTTACATATACTCCATGTTCAGTTATGCACTTCACAAATTCCTTCTCCCTTAGAAAACTATCAATTTTCTTATTCCAAGCCCTTGGAGCTTGTTTCAAACCATACAGGGCTTTATGTAGCCTGTACACCTTTCTTTCTTCGTCATGTTTCACAAACCCAACTGGTTGTTTAACATAAACTTCTTCATCTAAGGGTCCATTTAGGAATGCACACTTCACGTCCATCTGACATATGTGCCAACTGTTGATTTCTGCTAGACCAACAACCAACCTGATTGTTTCGATCCTAGCAACAGGTGCAAAAACTTCGTCGAAGTCTATTCCTTCTTTCTGTAGAAATCCTTTCGCCACAAGTCTTGCTTTGTGTCGAGTTACTTCACCTTTCGAATTAGTCTTCACTTTGTATACCCACTTGACATTAATTGCCTTCTTGCCTTGAGGCAATTCAACAAGTGACCAAGTGTTGTTGTCTTCGATAGACTTTACTTCTTCTTTCATTGCTTTCACCCACTTCGAATCCTTTAATGCTTCAGCTGCATTAACAGGTTCGACATCTGCATAGAAAGCATAATGTACCAGCTCACCTTCATCATCTATTACATCATCTGATGTAATCACACAATCTTGCAATCTTGCAGGCATGCGTCTTGTTCTTTGAGGTCTGCTTGTACTGGGTGTATTTGCTGGCTCCTCTTGTCGAACTTCTCTTTCGACTTGAGTTTCTGGCTCTTCGAATAAGATTCCCACTGAATCTTTCTTGACATTTGTAGTCCAATCCCATTCTTTGAACTCATCTATGATCACGTCCCTGCTGATCACAATCTTCTTGTTCTCTGGATCGAACAATTTGTAGCCTCCTGTCGAATGATATCCAACTAAGATCATTTGACTTGACTTGTCATCAAGTTTCTTTCTCAACTGATATGGCACATGTCTATGTGCAATAGATCCAAATACTTTCAGATGACTTAAGCTAGGCTTCACACCAGACCAACATTCTTCTGGAGTAATTCCTTCTAGCTTCTTTGTAGGACTTCTGTTCAAAATGTATGTTGCAGTCGAAACAACTTCTCCCCAGAATTCTTTGGGTAAATTCTTGCCTTTCAACATACTTCTCACCATGTTCATTATGGTTCGATTTTTCCTTTCTGCAATTCCATTTTGCTGTGGAGTATAGGGTGGCACCACCTCATGTACAATCCCTTCTTTTTCACATAATTTGTCGAAATCTTTCGACACATATTCTCCTCCACCATCAGTTCTCAAAACTTTGAGCTTTCGACCACTTTGTCTTTCGACCATGGACTTGAACTTGATAAATACTTCGAACACTTCACTTTTCTTCTTGATCAGGTAAGTCCATAGCTTTCGACTGAAATCATCTGTGAATGTAACAAAGTATTTGTTACCTCCCATCGAATCCACCTGAATTGGTCCACATACATCAGAGTATATGACTTCGAGATTAGCCTTCGATCTGCTTCCTGCATCCTTGCTGAAGCTGTTCTTGTGTTGCTTCGCCTGCACACATTCTTCACATACTTCGTTTGGAATGTCAATTTCAGGCAATCCTGAAACCATATTTCTTCTCTTCAAATCTCTGATGTCTCTGAAGTTGAGATGACCAAGTCTATAATGCCATATCCATTCATCTCTGCTAGCTGCAGTCGAAAGGCACTTGTGCTCCATCACATTTAGTTCAATCTTGAAGGTTCGATTCTGAGACATAGGAGCCTTCAAGATTACTCTCCCATTTGCATCAACAACTCTCATCAACTTATCTTCGATTGATACTTTATAATTCTTTTCGACCAACTGCCCTATACTGAGCAAATTGCTCTTCATGCCTGGTATGTACAATACATTCGAAATTACTGACTTCTTGCCATCTTTCCTCATGATCATAACATCACCAATACCTTTAGCTGCTAGGGTGTTGTCATTCGCAAATTTTACCAAATTTTTCATTGAGGGTTTTATGTTGACGAACCAGTATTTCCTTCCAGACATATGTGATGAACATCCTGAATCCAAGTACCATTGGTCCTTGAATCTATCTTCATCTCTTGTTGTGACCATCAGCATCATCTCTTCTTCTTCTTCATGTTTTGCCAGCTTTGCATCACTTTCTTGATTCTTTCGTTTTTCTGGACAATCACTCGAATAGTGACCATACTTCTGACAATTATAACATTGAATGTGACTCTTATCAGGTTTTCGACCACCACCTCTTCCTCTGTTTGCAGCACCACCTCTTTGGTTGCCTTGGTGTAGTCTTCTTTGATTCGACACGTCTCCTTCGATTTGGTTTCCTCTTCCATTCGATTTGTTGTAGCCACATCTACTTCTGTCGAAATACTTTCCTTTGCCTTTGGTCTCTTTTGCTGAATGTGCCTGCAAGGCTACATCACTCTTCGATTTTCCTGCAGCTCTTTCGTTCATTCTTTGTTCATGAGATTCGAGCGTCCCTTGAAGCTCTTCCTTTGTCAATTTTGACAAGTCTTTCCCTTCTTCGATCGCCACCACTATGTGGTCGAACTTAGGAGCTAAGGATCTCAAGATCTTCGAAACAACAGCTCTTGTTGTTAATGCTTCTCCACATGTCTTGATTTGATTCACTAGTTTTATAACTCTAGTGAAGAAATCAGATATGTTTTCACTGTCTTCCATCTGAAGCAGTTCATAGGTCCTTTTGTGAGTTTGTAACCTCACTTCTTTCACCTTCTCAGCGCCTCCAAAAGATTTCTCTAGGATCTCCCAAGCTTCTTTTGTAGATTCTGAATCACCAATCTTCTCGAAATTGTCTGGACTGACACATTGATGAATTATAAACAATGCTTTATAACTCTGTTTCTCAGATTTTGTGTATTTCTTCTTTTCTTCTTCTGAAGCGTTTTCGCCAAGCGCTTCGACTCCATCTTTTACAAGGTCCCAAAGGCCTTGACACCTTAATAGGACTTTCATCTGCTTGCACCAATTCTCATAGTTGTCAACTTTCAGAATTGGCAGCGTTGCTGGATAGTTTGCATTCCCATAACTTGTCATCGTGAATTCTTCAATCGTTCTTGATTGATACTTCCCTTGAATCGTAACACAAGCTCTTGATACCAGATGTTGGAAATCCACCAATACTCAATGATGAATTTCGACCACCACTGATGATTAGTTATGACAAACAAATAAAAGAACAATGGAGATATTTCTGCAGAATTTCTATTCTGCCCACAAACTGTGGAATCTTTATTAATTCACTTTGCAACTGCAAAATACTGTGAATGACTTCAATGACTTGAATACAAAATAGGGGTTACTCCCTCTATTTATAGATTTAGGTTAGCTTGCTCTCTAAGCTAAACCCAAGCCCAAAATATCTCTTTACTAAATCAAATCTAATCTAGATTTAAATTCAAAACTATTTAAATCTAAACAAATCAAATCTTCTTTTGACACCTATGAATTACAATTTAACAATCTAAATTCAAATCTAAACATTAATGAAACATTACCCTCAATGCTGTTGTCTTAAGTTTGTTCATTGCAGAATATTGCATGAGCCGTACATTGACGGTTTCTCGTAAAGAAACATTAGAAGCTGTCTTACCATTCTGCAACCATGGATGATCTGCATTAAGTTAACAGGCAATGTTAACATTCCCACATTTCAATATTTCAACTTTTTGGTAGACAAAAATGTTCATCAGCTTAGCAGAAAATATTTCATACAATTCTGTTTTACATTACCTACCTAAGCATTCAATTATATGAACTGCATATTACCTAACACTTCCTGTGCAGTAAGCCGGCGCTTAGAATCAGGATCAAGCATCTTCTTAACAAGGTCTTTTGCATTATCAGAAACCATTGGCCATGGATCTCTTTTAAAGTCAATAACCGACAGTATAATTGCTTGAGAAACTCCCTGCTCAGTTTCTGCATTTTAAGTACAAAAATACCATCTTCATCCACATAAGAAAGATCAGTAAATTATTTTTTGAATACAAGTGACCTACATGTGTATTTTGAGCTATTTAAGTTTTCTTATTCACAACAGTCGAAAACAGCATTGAAAAGACAAAAACCAACCTGCCCAAAACGGGGGGACACCACAAAGTAAGATGTAAAGAATTACTCCAACACTCCATATATCAACTTCAGGACCATAATTTTTCATTAACAATTCAGGGGCCATGTAATATAGATTACCAACTATCTCATGAAATCTTTCACCTGCAGAGAATAACAAACTTCAGTTAAATGTACTTGGATGGCAGGACCGAACTATGAAGATCAAACTTGTAGCAAAAAGCATTACCTGGTTTAAAGAATATTGACAAATCAAAGTCAGTAACTTTTAAGGGCGCTGTTTCCATGTTATTTGCAAACAAAATGTTTTCAGGTTTGAGATTCCTATGCATCACACCATGTTTGTGGCACATCTAAAACACAAAACAAAAAAAAATGAAAATCATATAACCAAACATAATTAGTAAGTATAGTTAAAAAATTGAAAAGAAAAAGAGAGAATTAAGAGTTTCTAAGAATGATGATGATGACCTGAACAACTTGGACGATGGTTTTAATGATAGAAGCTGCGGAGCGTTCTCTGTAATGTCCTCTAGCAACGATTCGATCAAAAAGCACACCACCTTCACAGTGTTCTGTAACAAGATGAACGTAATCGTCGTCTTCATACGTATCCTTCAACGTAATGATGTTAGGGTGTTTAGGCAAATGACTCAAGATAGCAACCTCTCTTCTAACCCCTTCAATATCAATAGCTTTTATAAGTTCATTCTTGGAAATCGACTTGCACGCAACTTTCTCTCCCGTATTTCTGTCTTTGCACAAATAAGTAGTTCCGATTTCTCCTATATCTAGTCTCTTCCCTAACTCGTATCTAGACTCAATCCCTTCTTCTGTGGGCCTTTGTAGCACCACCAGTCTCGGTTTTTGCTTTGGTTTTTGTTTCTTGTTCATAAGCCATAGATTTGCCCAGCAATTTTTCATCATGTGGTGTCAATTTCAACTAATCTCATCAAGTAAAGAGAATTAAGATGGCAGTGGAAGAAAGAAGATTTAAGGGATGACTTTGAAATGCCAAGGGAAAGAAGGAGATGGTCAAAGACGATGACTTTGTCTATTATAAATTTAAACTAAATTTATCATACCTCATTCTTTCTTTTTTTTGTTGGGGTAAGCATATGCTAATATGCTATGTAACAAATGTTTTTTTGGCGGTTTTATTGTTTTTAAAAAGTCTAATATTTTTTCATTATTAAATTAATATAAAATATTATTTATCTTACACACTTCCTCGTGTTTCTTTTTAACCTTGAGCTTTTAATGCTAACATTTTTAATTTTATCCCTTGCATAACTCCATTGAGCATGTTTCTCTCTTGTTTGTTTTTAACCTAAGTGTAACCCTTGTCCCAAACATTTTCCTATCTTATTTGGAGTAGAAGAATTACGTAACACCCCGAATTTTAGATTAATTTAGATTAATTTAGTGTGATTATATGAGTCTATGTGAAGTAGATGGTGTTTTGATGTTTTGATGCTTATTTATGATATTTTGATGCCTTGTGTGAGTCCTTGTGACGGTATATGATGTGTATTCGTGATGCAACTGTGATGCAAATAGCGATGATTTGATGAATAAGGTGTTTAAGACGATGAGTTGTATGGTGTAGGATGAGTTAGTAAGAAAGTTTGGAATTTAAATAATTATTTTGGAATTATTTAGATTTAATAGTGATTAATTGGAATTATTTAGATTTAAGTAATTAGAATAATAGAATAATAGAAGTGTGGAGAAAATAAAGACAAGATGGTAATTAGTAGAAAGAGTGAGGGCGTGATGGTAAATGATATAATGTTAAGTGAGGGAAATTGAGGAAGATATTAGGGGTCCTTGTGATAACTAAGGGGAAAGAGAATTGTACGATCATTTGGTACGATCGAGATATTGGGAGAAGAGTAAAGGAGAAGCTAGGGCACAAGGAGACATGGAGACAAAGAGGAATTTGTAGAACGAGAAGAGGAATCGAAAGCTAACAATAATCATAAGATAAGGGGTGAATGGATTCTCTAATTGGTGATCTTGCATGAGAGGATAATGAGGGTTCATTTCCCTCTTAGGTTGTTTTATATGATTGATGCATAATTTGTTTGGTTTGATTGAATTGATGTGTTGTATATGATTATACATGGATATGTGATGCTATGTTGTGATTGTTGTTGTGATTGTGTTGTTATGATGATTGTTGCATAAAACTCCAATCTAGAACCTATAAGTAATGAGAATTAGGATTTGAGGATTTTTGATGAGGATTTGATGAAATATAAGATGAATAATAATGCCCAAATGATGATTAATTGATGTAGAAACATGGGATGATAATAGATGATGAATTCCTATGATTATATGATGTTTTAGGATCCAAAATTTAGTGAAATCGCAGAAAAACTCAGAATTTAACAGTTTGCATCGACGCAAACAAGGAAGCGGTCGGCGCAAACAGCAACAACAGTGAGCGGCAAACAGAAATAGCAGGGGCGGTCAAAGTAAAAGCCAGGAGAGGTCGACTCAAGGGTCGACGCAACCTAACCAGTGGGAAGCCCAATTTTGACCATTTTTGTAACGGTCATAACTTTTGAACCGTAACTCCGTTCGATGAGTCATTTGAAGCATTGGATAGCTAACACCATAAAATTGAAGTAGGTAGAATAAAATAAAGATTTAGAAGGATAATTCTAGTAACCATGTTAACATAGGAATTATTCCCCATTGTTACACCAAAATGGTGGGTTGTTTTCTTGCGATGTTCTTTTGTTGATGATGCCGGTATGAGGCAATGTTAGTGATTATGATGAGGATGATACAAATGGCTTAAATTTCCATGGTGATGAAGGCTTATTCCTTGTGGTTGTATGATTTCACGTTGTTGCATGTTCATATTTCATGCATTCATGGATGAGGGCTTATGTCTTGATGTTGGCCTGGATTGGCGTTGTGTTTAGGGCTTATGCTTTGTTATTGCCCAATTGGCATTGAGTTGAAGGTTTATGCCTTGATGGTACCACATGCATGTTGATGTAGGACTATTGCATTGCATAAACACTGAATTGATGTTGTATGATGTGATGATGGTTGTTTGTGATGAATTTTCTGTATGTTGTGATTTACTACTCCTTAGCATGTTTTATTTCATCGTGTAATTATTGAATGAAATTCCCACTCCTTTTGTATTGTTGTGTCTATACTCTTCGGGAGTACAGATAATCATGTATTCGAGTAGTGCTTAAAGTGATGTTACCAGATTGAGTCTTAGGAATCGCTCTGATATGTAACACGGGATTTGGGATTTTCATTATGTTTTGCATGATTTCAAATGTTGCACATTTTCTTTTAAACTTATGATGGATCACGTATTGTGGATTTGAATTGTTGTTAAGGCTAGAATGCCAATGAACTACTTTTATGTTGATTTTCCGTTGTCAAATAACCATTTTTGGATACACGAAGTAATAAAGTATTTTGAGAACTTTATGGATTTTATGATTTATGTGGCATCCCATTGTGAACTCTGATGCATTTGTCGTATATTTCATTATAAATATTCATATGGGAAAATGGGGTGTTACAAATTACGTCTCAAAGATGTGTTTAATTTAAGTTTGGGGTTGCTATTGAATAACAACCAATAAACTTGGGGTATCAATTAGAAATTAAGGAAATCAAATGAATATGAGTACACACCTGAAAAGAAAAAAGAGAGCTGAAAAATTAACAAACTTAAAAAAAATGAAAAAAAGAGGAAACAACATGGTAGTCAAAGAAAATTAAAAATCAACTAGAAAACTCAGTTGAAAGAAATACCCCACAATAGTTTTTAATTAGACATTGTCAATGAGAATAATACTGCTTACTCCAAGTTTAAAATTACTCTCCAATTGATTCACAAAGCAGTGGCCTCCTGCATGCAAGCTTCGATTGAGCATTGGTCTCTTACATGTTTGCTTTGATCCATAAAGACAAGTGCCTCCTTTGTGCTTGCTTTCAATGCACAAGGAAAAGGCTTCCTCTTCATGCCTGCCTTCGATTCACAAGGCAAGAACTTCTTGCATGCCTACTTTGATTCATAAAGCAATGGTCTTATGCATGCAAGCTTCGATTGGGCAATGTCTATCTTCAGTCCTGCTCTGACTCCACCTCTAAAACCCTTCAACATACACAGTTTTCTACACTTTGACACATAATATGGTCCATTCGAAGAAGCATTCAAAAGGTCTATTCGAAGAAGCATTCAAAGGGTCCACTAGAAGAACGTGAATTTGGTGGATTGGAAGGACATACATGTGGTCCATTCAAAGAACACACATATGGTCCATTCGAAGAACACACATGTGGTCCAATAGAAGGATACACGATTATTGAAAACAAGTTTTGTTTGGTCTCTTGATGAGTCTGGCCAAAGTCCTGCATGCTGCCAAGCCCAAGCCTCATGCATTATTACATTCGAAGGAAATAACAAAAGAAGCTTCGACTGGCCATAATGAAGTGTTTGATTGGGCTAGTTGGGTATTTTCAGAGTCAATCGAAGAACAAGACATGGAGGCATTCGAAGGAGTCAGAGGGTGAAACATGTCCAGGTTCACTCAAAATTTCAAAACGGCATGAATAATCCAAAAATGGAAATCCTTTAATTTGTTTGATTTTGTTTTCAAAGCCATGTTTAATGATTGGTACTTAATGCCATGTTTCTTTCCCCCATTTTCTTGTCCCCTCACACCCATATAAGTACAAATCTAGAGTGCAAGCAAACAAACGGAAAAAACATTTTGCCACAGAAATATTCTTGCAGAGACGCAAACACGTCGTCAGCAGGAAGAGACAAACTGCATCACACAGAATACCAATCGAAGTTGCTGACACATTGCCAAACGAAATCATTCTTGCCCATACACGCATTAGCCAGACGAAAACCTTACATCCAGGAGTCCATACCAGCTCTTAAGCAAGCATCTCCACGCCCAAAGCCATAGAGATTCACGTGTCTTAAATTAGTAAGGGTTTGCAAAACCAAAACTGCACATGCATACCATTTAAATACAAATTACGCATATATTCTTGTTACTAATGATACTTGTGTTTGAATGAATGTGTTGCATGCAAGCTAAAGTGCAGGGATGAGATCGTGCCATTGTTAGGGAACGATCTAAGTTTTACTTCGAATCTCATGACTTAGGGTGTTTCAGGCCAAACAAACCCAGATTCGAACTCAGAGGGTTTGAATTAGGTAGAGGTTTGAATTATGAGGGGTAGGTCTCCCTAGATCTCTAACGTTTGTTTATTTTGCAGGAAAACATTTTCTCCGATTTTCCCCAACAGAATACTGTTTAGACCTTCGAATCAACCAAGCTTCGAACTGGTTGATACAAGACTCTTTTGCCAATAGTACTCAGATTCGAATTAGGAGGGAAATCAAATTAAAGGGAAGGACCTGGGTTTGACACCCAGGTCATGCGTTTTATTTTTCTAACGTTTCATTTGTAGATTCAATGTTGGCGTGTCCAAGGCGTGCGCCGTATATCCTTCGATCCTCACCATGAGATCCCAACGCATTCAGATCCAATACACTCAAATGTGCAGCTCACCATGCACTCTCAAGGAGTTCCCTTACTGAATCCGGCATAACCTCTAGGCTCCCTTTGACTTGGGCCTATGTTGTTTTCAAGATCATACCACCCTTGTTTACTTTTGTTGCTTGCCCCTTTTCCTTTCTTTTATTTATTTGTTTTTTTATTGTTCTCTTTATTTCTATTTCATTACAAACATTAAAATCAAAAATCATAAAAAAAACATTAGGCTTAGTTTCTTTTTTTAGATTAAATTTTGTTAATTAATTATTTAATTACTTTGACATTTTTCTTAAAAGTAAAATTAATTTAGACTTAGGTCTTAAATATTAAAATCAAAACACAAAAATACCAAGAATATTTTTTCTTAATACTTAGGCTTTTTAGGACACTTGATTTTCTTTCTAAACAATCTCTTCTCATTTTGTTTTTTTTTCTATTTTTCTTTTATTATTTAAATTCTAGAAAGAATGTATAGGTCGCACATTTGATTTTGTAATAATTAGTTTATCTTGTCGCATTTTTCCTGTACATATTAACTGTTAGATGTATGGTAATAGGATTGCTTGATAAGATCTGAAAACAAAACGCTAGCAAAACTTAACACAAGATAAATAACTGAACACAACACACTCGCACATGTGCAACTTTAGGGTATCCCACTTTGGTTGCCTTCAAAAAAATAGTCACAACTCTCGAAACGTGAGAGATTTTAGTGGCTACCCTCTGGTTTAAAAAGATCATAAGTCCCTCGATGACCCTCTCGATGTTGCTTCGGTAAACAATGATCTTAAAACCATAGTGTTGTACCCCAAAATTTGCCCTCGTATTTTTCCACAAGAAATCACAGCTTCGGGCTTTTCCTGATTTTTTCAGACTGGCTCAAGAATCGGTCAAATAGACTTTTCTCGTCAGTCAAACAAAATTTAGGGTTTTCATTGATTTTTAAAGCAGTTCAGGCAGATTGCTAAGGTTTGGTTGAGTTGGCTCAGGTTTTGATCAGGCGGACGCTTCTCTGACATTTAATCAAAAATTAGGGTTTTTGTGCGCGCATTCTCATAAAGGATTAATTTTATAGTTCTTTTCAGTTTACTCTGAGATTTGGACTGAAGCATTTGGATTGAGTTTGCAGTGTTTGGTATGATCAGTGGAGGCAAAAGAATAGGGATGTTTGTTTGATTTGATTGTGCATTGTTATGTTTAATTCGGAACGCCGGACGTTTATTAATTATTTCTTTTTCTAAAGTCAGAATAATTGGATTTATTTCCAATTGTTTTAATTTAAGAAACTCAAATAATTAAAATAAACAATTGAAAAGAAAGAAGGAATTAACTGATAAAAAAAAGGGGGATGTTTATTCATTTTGAATTGTTTGTTACAGATATTATTTAAATGCTGTAAATTTATTTACAGTTATTTACATATATATTATTACAAATAATTTAAATTGAAAACAAAACTATGTCCTAAAATTCCTAATTCTTCATCTTCATTATTCTACTGCTACTCCTCTCTATTGATTTTTATCTGCAAAACAAAGAAAAAGAAAAAAAAGGTCAAAAGCAGATGAAATAATAAAAGGCAGACAGTTAAAATGAATTCATCATTAAGGGTAACTGGCCGGAATCAGTTGGCCCTCTCTACAAATCACAAGATTGCTCTTGGTTCACAAAGAGGGATGAAGTTGTTTGCAATTAAGGAATGAAATGCACAAAAGTATAATTGCACAAATTCAAAATTGTCACACATGCTGCCTAGTTTCAAGTTTTCAACCAAAGGAGGCAAATCAATTGAAAAGTGCACAAAGCTGCATAGTTCATAAATTATTAACAAAGTCCAAATTGAACTAATTGCAAACTGAATGAAACTGGCCACAAGCTACCCAAAAGCTGTCAAGAAGTACAAAGAAGCATAAAATCTGGATGCAAGAAATATGGAAGATATGCAGAGCTAAACCACAAGTACAAGCAATGTTCAAATCACATCATTTTCCTAGGCCAACTACCTTTTCAGAATAAGGACAAATCTAAGCAATATTTTTATGCTTTAATCTGTACTGGAGAGAGAAAAAGAGAGGAAGAAAAGGAGGCTTACAGGCTTTAGGCAAGAAGATATAAAACAATGATACCAACGCAGTACCATAGAGAGGCAGCAAATATCCAAAAAGAATAAACACCATACTTAATAATACAGTAAAATTCACATTTTTCGCACTTGTAAATAAATCGTACACATTTACAATACACATTTGATTATCTTTATACATTGACACATTTACATCGCTTTATTCCTATACATTCGATACATTTTTTACATTGCGATCGATTCAATTTGGTTGTAAATATTTGGACGTTACTCTCCTATTAAGTCTCATCCCCATTTGTAAATATTTGTACCCCCACTCCCGGATACTTATTTGTAATAGCGTAGACTTTAAATTCCCGCAATTTACCGCTTTCAAATATACCATGGTTAGACCTAGGGTTTGTATGTACATAAAATCAAACGCTAGATAACCTAATACAAGACAAATACATGAAATCAATACACCTTTCACACTTGCACCCCTAGGGTAATCCCACTTATTGCCTTCTGTGATCGGTGGATCTGGAACTGACTGTTTAACGCTGGTTCGCGAAATGTAGCGGAAGCAAGAGTCGCCACCGTCTTTTATTTTCTCCAAATGGAAAGGACAAAAGCACAGAAAAATTCCTTATAGATATTGCTCTCGGTTCGGGAGGTAGATTTATAGAAAGGGATGGTGTTAGCACCCTTTCTATCCATGGTTATCCATGAGCTCTTAGATACTTGCTCATTTGTGTTTTCAAAATGGTTTGTTTGCTTTTCAACTGTGGGTTTAAAAAAAGGTTCCTTTGAAAATTTCAGTTCGACTCTTGTATTAGTCCTCAAGAGTGTTTGAAAAATTGCTTTTTGAAAGCTTTTTGAAAGGTATCAGTGTGAAAAGTATTTTTGATTTGCTTTGAAATTAGAGCAAGTATCTACGAGTTGTCTACCTACCCTAAGGAATTCGTTTGTGTAAATGTCCTTAAAGTAGTGCCATCCCACCATTGAGAGGTAGGTAGCACCACTGTTGGAGTTGTTCGGGTCAATTCGAGGGTTCGGGACATTGTGATCACCGGAGCAATAGGAAGACACCTTAGAAGCTACCATCATGCCATGTTCATGGACATGAGGACTTACTAAAACGTCCTCTACTCGACGACCACTTTTCGAGGGGCAAGGCAACAGTGAGACGTACCCTAGGGGTGGTGTGTGATTTGTGTGTCATTTTCAATTATGTTTATCTTGTTCGTGCATTGGTGATCTACACGTTGCTTTTATTTTTGACATTCATTCTTTCATGCAGGTTAATTAACAGTTTAAAAGATGCGGAATTAAAAGTCCTACGCTATTACAAAGGCGCGGGTCTACATCGCCAAATTAATCCAAGACCCGATTTGAAATAAAATAAAATGCGAAAAATAAATACCCTAATTGATCTATTAAATAGCTTTGGGAGAATTACATGAAAAAGGAAATAAAATAAGTGCGCGAATTAGAATTGTGTTCGAATGCGAGGGCGTTGGACCCTTTTAAGGAGATCAAATTGCATTTAATAAATTAATTAAGTTAAAAAATAAAATAAAAAAAAAAGAAAGAATTTTTGGAGTTTTTGGTATTTATGGAGTTTTATGAGAATTAATGGAATTAAAACCTAA
Source organism: Vicia faba (assembly GCA_948472305.1). Lineage (NCBI taxonomy): Eukaryota > Viridiplantae > Streptophyta > Magnoliopsida > Fabales > Fabaceae > Vicia > Vicia faba. Next base: position 121,686,863 of record OX451738.1, read on the forward strand.
TTCTAAACTATTTTTAATTTATTAAAAAAAAAAATTTAAGTTTGTATCCTAATTTTAATTAATTATTTACATGGAAAATTTTATTTACAAAATAATAATTAATAATTAAATATGGTGAAAAAGACAAAAAAAGATAAAAGTATAAAACCCTAATTCTACATTTTTTTAGTTTATTAGAAAAAGATATTAAAATTGAACCTAGAATTGAATACTAAATTAATTATTAAATTTATTTACAAAAAATGTTAGTGAATTAAACATAAAAAACATATTTTTATTTTGTAGTTTCTGAATTTTTTTGGGTATTTTTATGTTATGGAAATATTAATTTATGAATTAAAAGGAAATAATTAAATTAAAACAAATAATAAAAATATAGAAAAAAGAAAAGAAATACAAACACTTGGGGGGTGTTGACCCCAATTTGGAGGTATTATGGTAGCAATCAGGCCCAATGATTAGAGGCCTGGTTGATTTCTGGTAGTCACGTGTGGCTCCATTGACCAAGGCGTATGGAGTTCTCCAGATCAAGGCCATTGGTTTGATCTTCAGGTATAGGTGGCAAGCACAGATACGGAGGTCTATGGTACTCCCTTGAGAACACGCTGCATGGAATTATGTTAGCAAGAAAAATATTGAAATAACATGGGGGACCTGGGGATCGAACCCAGGTCCCAATACTTACCAAGTGCTTTGTCCACCAACTGTGCCATTTACGCGCTTTGTGTATAATATGGCAAATAAACAATATAATGCAAAACGATGGTTAGTGGTGTTTTTTCGCGCGAAATTCAAACGCACCAACCGCTGGCTTACACCTCATCTTCTTCTCCACTCATTCTGCATTTGCCTGAAAAAAATAAAAAGGATAGCGGGGGTTTTAAACCCCCACTAAGTGATAAACATGAAAATAGCGAATAGGTCCTGGTTGCTCATAAATTGAGCGCGACCTATGGATTGAGTTCGTGTGAAGCTTCTGGTTCAAATGGCCCTGGTCTCGTGTCTCAATTTTTCCAGAATAAGGACGCCCTAAATTTGAACCTCTGAAAACCTAGAGGACGTTAATGGTAGGTTCTCATACAGGGCATAAAAATTCAATTAACTGACATGGTTAGCTTCAGAATGATTCAATTAGTATAAACCAATATCAAAAACACATGAAAAATGCAGGGAATTCAAAATGCGATTATGAGTATTTTCATGAAAAGTGAGACATGGTTCTACCAGTTCTTTGCGTTAGAAAGTGGTTTTGATCCAGAAATGTTCCTTGAGGCCTCAGGAATGTAATGGGATTGTTCTCTTGCCTTGAAACGCTTTGGAATGGTGTTTTCAGTTTTGACTTTTTTCACAAAAAAATGCCAAGTTTGTTCTTAGGTTTTGGCGCAGCTTGAAGGTTTTGAGCTTTAGCGTTTGCATCTGTTTATGTATGGGAATGGATTAGGGTAAGAATCAAGTCCAAAAACCCTTTGCATTGATGAAAGAAATATTTGATTTTAATGGCATATTTTTTCAATCTTTTCCATGTGTTTTTGGTACTAATCATGGCCAAATCTTTCCTTCTTTGGGTGTGCACGAATCTTGAGTCTTTAAGGAGTCTATTAGCTGTATCACAAGGTTCAAAACACATGCTTTGCTATTTTTGTCATATTTTCTTTAATTAAATGAATTAATGGTAATTAAAAATTCAAATAAATAATAAAAAATGATGAAATAACTTCCCTTTGGGCCAAATGGTCGTGCATAGCCTTTGGATGATGAATCTTGGAAGAAAATGTGGCCCATTAGCAATTTTGAGGCATTTGAAGCAAAGTTGACTTTTCAAAATTCCCAAAAATTTCCCAACTTCCACAAGGCATATCTTGCTCAATATTTAAGCTTTGATCATGTTCTTGGACATTTTGGAAAGGTCTTGAAGTCCTCTAACCAATTCCTTTGGTCCCATGTCATTTTGATTTACCAATCTCAAGTTATGGTATTTGACTTAAAGTGCCTTTTTGTTGACTTTTGAAAATGACCTATAATGTTGAAATTGATAACTTTTTGTGAGAGCATTTCTTGGACTTGAAGTGTGAAGAGGAGTTGTAGGAAATGTCTTTCTCTTCAAAATGAGCTTTGGATGGAATTTTTCTGATAAACCATGTGGAAGTTATGCCCTGGTCAAGTTACAGTTGACTTTTTCAACTGTCCAAATATGGAAACTTTTGCATCTTGAGACGTTTTGAGCCATGCCTTGAAAATCATGATCAAGAATTGATCAAATGATGTTTGTGGCTTCAAAATAAGATGTTGACCAAAAATTTGGACTTTTGACTGTCAAATGACCATTTTGCCCCTGCAGTTGACTGTAGGGCAATTAGGGTTTTTGACTGTGCAATTTTGTGTTGTAAGTCTTGAAACTTGGCATGAGGATGTTTGACCATGTTTATAGGCATGTGGGACTTGATTGGACCCTTGGAAACTTCAATTTCTTTGTCAGAACCAAAACCCTAGTTTTTGACTGTTAGGAGGCCCTTGAACTGTGCAACCCTTGGGGAGATTTTGAAGCATGCTCTTTGCAAATTTTGAAGAATATGGGAGGGAAAATTTTGGGGTACAACATTCGTCTTCTTCCTCTTCCTCCTCTTAAACTTCAGATTCAGAAGGTACTGCAGCCCCTTTTTCCTTTACCAGCCCCTTCGTCAGACGTTGAGGGGAACTCGAGAACTTTTCTAGCATTGCTTTCAAACCTTCTTCCAAAAGTGGCTACTCCAGGCCTCTTCTTCTTCTTCTCTTTATTCTTCTCCAACAGTGCTTTGAGGTCCTCTTGACCCTTTGCTAAGGTCATAAGGAGTTGCTGGAATTGAGAATTCTGTGCTTGCATATCCTTAATTGTCTGCTCCAAATCCATCTTGCTGAAATAAACAGCAGAAAGATAAGGAAACCTGGTGTGAAGACCTGTTTATGCATATGATGAATGATATGTTATTCATGTAATGCATTCAAGGATTCAGAAATTCAAATTTGTTGCAAACAAAAAGGAACACACGTCATATTAAGAAGAAATTGTTAGTACATAAGTGCCCCATGGGAAAAATATTACAAAATTCTTAATGTAAAAAGACATTGCGCATCCTCTTTGATGCGATGTAAGTGTTGAGAGTTTCTTTCTCATGAAGTCGGAGGGTAAGCTCCAAAACCTTCTTCTCATTGGCATAGAAGCTGGCTTCAAAAGTATTCCGTTCTTCTTTGAGTTGGATCCAACTCTTTTGCATTTCTTCCCATGATGTTGGCATGTCAGGATGTAGGATGGTGTATGGAACCTCTCCTTCCAAAACAGGCTCTTTGATCAAGGGGAGAATGTGAGGGTACGGAATCATAAGATTCTGGGCACGGGTTCGTACCCACTTGAGATAAGGCTCAAGGGGGATGGAATTCTTGTGCCCCAGTGTCTTACTATCCACTTTGTTGGGCATCCTACAAGCTCTGATGAACCTTTGTCGAAGTCCTTGCGCATCATTGTCAAAGTCAAAAACTAGGTCAGGAATCAACATGTCATGAGGGTCATCCCTCCGATAATATCCAAACTGTCTTAGAACTAAACAGGGGTTGTAGGTAATACCTCCCCTAATGCCAAGTAGTGGGACATTAGGGAATTCCCCACAACGATCAATGATGATGACATTTTCTCTGGACCGAGAACACCAATGTACATCAGAATGTGTGAGGGTCATCAACCGTTGTGACCACCTTAAACCCTGCTCATTCTTCAAAACTGATTGTGGAAGGTGAGAAATAAACCACCTTGATAGGGGAGGAGTACAACACATCAGAACACCTCTTTTTCTCATTGTTCATGTGTAAAATGAGTGTAGGATATCCCCAAGCAATGTAGGTACAAGATTACGGGATATGAAAATCTTGACAGCATTCACATCTATAAGTTGATCAGGGTTTGGGAACAGGACTAACCCATAGATAAGGAGTGCCACAATCTCTTCATAGGCTTGTAGATCAAGAGAGTTCTAGCAGTCTTGTGCCTTCTCAAACAGAAACTTTGCCAAGAATCCCTTGACACCACTCTTGGTTTCCCAATGTCCCTTGATATCATATGGTTGCAAGTGTAATGCTTGAGCAACATCTTCAGGGTTTGGTTCTTTTTCCGTACCATTGTAGGGTAGTTGATGAAGAATAGGAATTATCAGGAGTTGAGAAAATTCATCCAAAGTGGGTACTAGCTGGTAATCAGGGAATGTGAAACAGTGGTGTAGGGGGTCAAAGAACTGGAAGAGAACTTTCACCATGTCCTCTTCAACGTTGGAGTTGACCAAACTGAGAAGTCTACCATGTCTTTCATTGAAAAGAGAATTCTCTAGAATCCTGGAGGTAAGCTCCTTGAGTTGAGGAGGGATTCTCACAAGGTTGACCTGAATTGTTTTCCTGCGAAGACATTCCATGACCTACAAAAAAAGAACAAAGATGAAGATCCAAACCCTTGAAATGGTTAGTGGATGCATATGATGCTTTATGATGTTCATGATGTATGCACAAGCACATGTACAAGCAAGTCACACAAAACCCTAGTTTCAGGCTTACATGAGGTTTCATAGGTAAATACCCTCTTGAGTTTAGTTGGCTCAAACATGTCCTATAAATAGTAATCGGGTTCTAAGGAGCTCAATATCACTGGATTGTTTTGTATGTTCATTGTTTTGGTTTAGCCACTTAACTAGCAACCAAAATATTCCAAGAAAACAACCCTCAATGAGTGTAGTATCGAGTATCTACCAACTTCGGACTGCACCAAAGCCGGTCATCTCACTACCCCTAATAAAAGTCCAAGATGGTCAATTAAGGTTCTAAGAGTTCATTAGTGCTTCATGACATCACTCAGCGGCCCCGTATTCTCTTTGATTGACTCAAAGGCTACTGGTACTCACAAATATGTCGCACTAATATAGCTATTTCTTCAACCATGCCGGTATACCCCGCACAGTTTCCACAATGTATTGCTATTTACCTATGAATGTTTCCCAAATCCGGGTAGAGGATTTTAAACCCAAACAAGAGAACCAAATGTAAAGCAATCAAAGCAAACAATATAATCATGCAAAAGGTGATCTAATCCCTAAGGTTACTCCATTTTTAAAGATTGTCCCCAGCAGAGTCGCCAGTTCTGTGATACGGTGGGAGAACTGACTTGAGATTTTGCGTTTGTGTTTGCAAATGTTTCGATTTAGCAAGAGTCGGCACTGACTTTTTATTTTATCCTAAGGAATGGTCAAAAAGCACAGGAAAGACCTTTGAGATGTTTTATTGGGTTCGGGGAGTAGATTGTAGAAAGGGAAGGTATTAGCACCCTTTCTATCCATGGTTATCCATGGGCTCTTAGTTACTTGCTTAGATCACTTGCTTTGCTTTTCAATTGTTTGAAATGGTGCTCTTCAATTGTTTGAAATGGTGCTTTGTGTGTGGTTTTGAAAGATGTTTTGAAAAGAGGCCATCGTTGTGGCAACCTTTGTAATGACTCTTGTTTGAATGTATACAAAGGTGTTTTTGTCTTTTGAAAAGTTTTCAATGTTTGAAAGTAGGGTTTTGAAATAGTGTTGTGAAGTGTGTTTTGAAGATAGCAAGGATGTTTTTGCAAGTTTTGATCAAGTAACTAAGAGTTGTCTATCCTATTTTACTCAAATATCTTTCTTATGTTTTTAACCCTTTTAACAGTGTTGTTTCACCATTGTGTTTGGTGAACAACCTTGTGTTAGGATGTTGAACGGGACAGGAGTGGGTCATCGTATAGACCATGATAGCAATAGTGTCAAGTATTTTTGGCAATTTTCTTGAGGGACTTGATCATTTTGTTTAGGCAACTCAGATAGCGTTATCGAGGGACTATGATCTTTTGTTTTTTTGTTTTTGTTTTGCCAAAGTACTTGACATGCATATCATGACCCATTTTTGAAGGCAACAAGTGGAGTGTAACCCTAGGGGTGCAAGTGTGCATTGTGTTTGTTTTTCATGCATTTTGTCTTTGATTAGGTCAAACTATTTGTTAATTTGATTTTGCATACAAACCCTAAGTCTAATCATGGCATAATTGAAAGCATTTAAAGGTGCGAGAATTTAAATTCTACACTATTACAACATGATATAGGGAGGGGGTACAAATTTGAATAGGGGATTATTTAGACAAGAAATTAAATTCTAAATTATTACAACCAAATTGAATGGGTAAGGCACAATATTTGAATGTACAACATTTAAACAAAATGCAATAAATAAATATTAAATAAAATGTATTATGCAAAAAAGTTTTTATGTATGTAAAAAGAATTTTTAATGTGAAATGTAAATAAATAAAAAGTCAATTTTAATTATTTTTGTTTTTAGGGCAAAAACCCTAATTTCTTAAATAAATAGTATTATTTATTATTTATATACAATAATGCATCAATTTATACAAAAATAAAAGTATATTGAAAAAAAAGGTATTTTTAGTATAAAATATTAATAAAAATAAAAATGTATTATTTTTGTGTTTTTTGTTCTAATTATTTAATAAAATGTAGTATATATATATATATATATATATATATATATATATATATATATATATATATATATATATATATATATATATATATATATATATATATATATATATATATATATATATATATATATATATATATATATATATATATATATATATATATATATATATATATATATATATATGTATATATATATATATATATATATATATATATATATATATATATATATATATACATATATATATATATATATATATATATATATATATATATATATATATATATATATATATATACATATATATATATATATATATATATATATATATATATATATATATATATATATATATATATATATATATATATATATATATATATATATATATATATATGTATATATATATATATATATATATATATATATATATATATATATATATATATATATACATATATATATATATATATATATATATATATATATATATATATATATATATATATATATATATATATATATATATATATATATATATATATATATATATACATATATATATATTAAGTGTGTATAAAAATAAGTGTGTATAAAATATATTAAGTGTGTATAAAAATAAAATAATTATTTACAAAGTGTATATATTTCAAGAAAATATTTTCAAATTTGTATAAAAATAATAAATGAAAATAAAAGTATTATTTGTATTATTTTTTAATTTAAACAAAATGATATAAAATCATATAAACATTTTTATACCAGTAAAAATAAAAATAAATGCCAAATAAATGTAAAAAAATATAAAAAATATTTTTGGATCATTTTTCATGTTTGAAAATAAAATATCAAAGTCAGAAATGAAATAAAAATGCAAAAATGACAAATATACAAGAAATGGGCCACGGGGGTGTGAAACTGGAAGTGGGGTGCCAAAAGCAAGCCTGTTCAGGCCCAGCCCAAAACCAACTTCATCTTCTTCCTCTAGACAGAAACGCGCGCATGCTATGTACAAAATGCTATCTCCTGATTCTGTGCTTTTTTGACAAAACTCATAACATGAAACTTGTAGAGCATCAAACAACGAATTTAACCATATAAAAAACTTAAGCTAACTCTCAAAGACCAGAGAGAATTTCTCTGGCCCTAATTTTTAACCAAGTTTTTTTAGAAAGTTCATGAACGAAATTCTCCTAGCACGATCAATATAAATGAAAACTAAGCACATGTATGGTTTCAGGGCTATGAATACAACATCTTTCATTCACAAACCTAAGTCTAACTATTCCTAAATAGAGAGATAGAAGTTCATGAAATACCTATTTCAGTTGAGTTCGAGCTGGATAATGCAACAACTTCCAAGGGTGCTTGAGGTTCTTTTGAGCTTGCCTGATGTCCACTGAAGCTTTCCCAATGCTTAGTTTGTTTTGAAGTAGCCTGAATCGTGCTACAGAACTCAATCTGCAAAGCTTCCAAACAAAAATGGAAATGTGTATTAATGGAGTTACAGTTGGCAATGGAGGTCTGGAATAGTTTAGGTGAGTTGAATGAAAGTTATTGGAACAAGTTTGAGGCAAAGCGCACGAGGCAAAGTGGAGATGGAAGTGGTTCTGAAGGGCTTGCCCTGTTTTGCAGAAAAATGGAGATTTTATGTACCAGGAGGTTTGAGTGGTGAAGAGCTCGTGTTTATGGCTCAAAGGGTTGTGTGAAATGTGTTTGCAATGTTTGTTTAAGCTCTCATGGACTGGTTTTCAAGTTGGCAAGTGTTTGGACAAATTTCTTCTTTGTGAAGCAAGAAAGTGTAACTTCTGATTACAGGCTTGTACCCTCTATCTTGTATTCTGCATACTTTTCCCTTGGTTACTGGAATTTGTGGATTTGATTTAGCTTCTGAGATATGGCCCCTATGCTCAAAGATCATGTTTTGACATAAAGCATAACTTTTCAAAAATGGCAATGTACCTTTTTCTAATTAAGGGTTAGTTTTGTGTGCAATGTCCAAATGGCCAAGATAATGCATTAGCTAAGTGGATTTGAATTCAATTAAGGAGTGTAAAATGGTTTAGAGGCCTGCAAGCTAGTACAAAGCATGCTGGTTTGAAAATGCAAGTTGTATGAACATGTATTGGCCATGGATAAAAGTGAGTTTTTGCCAACTTTAAGCATTCGATTCTCCCTAACCACAAAGGTGTTTGAGGAGTTCTTGGACAATTTGGAAATCTTGAAACATGTACTATAATCCATATTTGAAATGAAACTTGAAACTCCAAGTGGAACTATGTGAAAAATGGCCAAGAAGATGGGTCAAAATCCTGCCTAAACTAGGGCAAAATTTCTCTAAGTTAAAAGTTTTAGGTACCCTTGTTCCAAAAATCATAACTTGAGATCCAAGCTTCTTTTTAATAAACTTTGTGAATCAAAGTTGTAGACATTGTGATGGACTACAACTTTCATGTTGCAAGTTTTGTTTGAATCCATTTTCATCTTGGTGAAAATGTGGGGCAAAGTTAGGAAAAAAATAAGAAAATTTCATAACTTAGAAAATTTCTAAGTTATGAAAATTTTCCATTTTAAACCCAAATTGCAATTTTGGGTTTCCTGATGAACAAGTTTCATAATTTGACATGTCTTGATGAAAAATGACCCTTGGCACTTGATTTTGACCAAAAAGTCAAAGTTTGACTTTTCAGTGTACAGTCAAATTTTGATCAGTTGACTGAAAAATTCATCTGTCAATCCTATGCATTTGAGATCTTTTGAACTTATTGAATGGGTCAAGACAATGTCATTGAGTCCTTGTGTCCATGGTTGAGCTTGATTTGCCATTGACTAGGTCAAACAGTAAAAAATTGGCTTTGTACAGTCAAAACCCTAAAAATGACCATTTTGCCCTTTTGGTGATCTGATCAAATTTCTTGTGGAATTGTGATCTAACTTGATAAAATGGTTCATATGAGTTCATAATGTTGATGTGGGTCAAAATTCATGAGGTTTGCCTGTCAATGGGCCACACTTGACTTTTTCCCTAATACAGTTGATTTCTAGGTCAACTGTCCAATTGACTGGGAAAAAATTTGAATCAAGGCTTGAAACTTGTATGGACAAACTTGTGAGTCCAACATGAAGCATGAAAGTCATTTTGGGCATTGTAGGTCAAAATATCCCTGTGCAAACTCAAACCCTAATTTAGGTCAACAATGCAAGGAGGTGTCTTGAGTAGAGTAAACCCTAGCTTGATCTTGAGTTCCAAGGGTCTTGTGATGAGAAAATGTTGGTGAAATGAGAGGGAAAATTTTGGGGTACAAAAGTTGCCCCTGTTCAATCTTCTTGAACCTGAAGAGTTAGATTGGCGAGTTTGCCTTTCGCGACTCGAAGGTGAAAGAGGATTGGACACTAGAGTACCCGTAAATTTGCACTCATCAAAAATATAGCTGAGGAAATGGGCTTAAAGATGCCATTTAGAGATGGTAGAATCTTGCTGGAGATGGGCTTAAAGATTCCATCCAAGAATGTTTGTTGAATTGCAATGTTGTAGGTCAGAAGAATGAGCATCAAAATGGTATCAGTGTCTGGAATGCATTTGAACTGTATCTGGAGACTGAGTCTATATGAGAAAAAGAATGGCGTCCATGTCTGGAGCGTATCTGAGCTGTAACCGTATTTGAACTTTGAATGAATATCAGAATGACTGTCGTGTTTGGAGTGTATCTGTATTATATCTGAAGTTGAGATCTGTATGAGTAGCAGAATGGCTTCCGTGTCTGGAGTGTATCTGAGACTGTAACTGGAGTTGAGATCTGTATGAGTAGCAGAATGACTTCCGTGTCTGGAGTGTATCTGAAATTGTAACTGGGATCTGAATAAGTGGCAGAATGACTTTCGTGGCGACTGCACTGGAGAGGATCAAACTGCTGGTGTAAGGGCCAGAATGGCATTCGTGTCTGGAGCGTATCTGAACTTGTAGCTGATAGTTGAATCTGAATGAGAGATAGAATGGATGTCGTGTCTGGAGCGTATCTAGTCTGTATCAGATTGCTGAAGTCTGAATGAGTAGTAGAATGACTGTTGTGTCTGGGGTGTATCAGTACTGTATTTTGACTTGAAATTATGAAGGAGTAATAGAATGACCGCCGTGTCTGGGGTGTATCCATACTGTATCTGAATAATTGTTAACGGTAACCTTTTAATCTTATCCAGAAAAGGGTAAAATGTTAGCTAAAACACAAAGTTATGTTGCATGATATGTATGATGCAATGAACTGTGTTTCATCAATGTTTATGATATATGAAAGTAATGGATGTGCATGTAAGCTGAGCAGCTGTCTTGCTGAGGCAAATAAATCCTTGGCTGCTGCCGGGGAAAGTAAATCCTTGACCGATGATGGGGATTAAAAAAATCCTTGATTGTTGAAGATGAGAAATCCTTGCTGATTGCTTGGGGATTAAAGATTCTCTGATCGTTTGAGAAATGAGAAATCCCAGGACCATTGTTAGGTATTGAAAATCCTTAGTGATTTGTGGGGATTTACAAGGGTTCTGACAACTTCTACGGGGAATGAGGATCCTTCATGACTTTCTTGGGAAATAAGGAAAATTCTAAAAATCTCTACTGGGGAGTTAAAACCTGGGAGGCTTCTGCTTGGAGGAATGAGACCGAGAATCTTTGATCTTGCTGGGAGATAACTCAGTGGGGAGAATATTTACTCGGCCGGTGAAATCAGAAGCTTTGGGTTGTATGCCAAACTACTGGGGAATCGTCCTAGCTGGGGATAAGCCAAGAAGTTAATTGTTATTTGCTTGGTTCTCAGACTTTTAAGATAGCCTTCCGGGGAAATTGGGGGAAGTAGAGCAGTTCCCAACTGGGGTTGGTGGTTTGGAATTTTGACTTCGCTGGGGAAGAAGGTTTATAATTTTCTGGCTCTGCTGGGATGGTTATTTCAAGGTTTTTGGGCTCCACTGGGGATCGGGAGTTTGAACTCTGATGGGAACTTTGAAACTTGACTCAACTGGGGAATCCAGTTTAGAATGCATTGGCTCTGCTGGGGGTCTTGAAGCTTAACTCCGCTGGGGAAATAATACTCCAAATTTTTAGCTTTGTTGAGGATCTGAACAAAGTATTGCAGAGGATTTCTTCTGGAATAGCACAAAGATATCTTCCTATACCTTCAACCTATCAGTAATTATCCTTTCTCAATTTCGTTTTATTTGTAAGCAATGATTATATTCAAATGCATATGCCTATTTTAACAAAACTTTGAACGTTTTCAAATAAAAACATAAGTGTAAAAAAGAAAAGAAAGGCAAGCAAATTTCTGCACTTTGAAGTATCTTTGTATTAACTTGGTAAGTATCTTTGTACAAAGGAGACAGACATCCTAGTAAGAGAATGTTGTCGTAAAAAGTGAGAAAAAAATTTATACAAGATAAAGATGGCTATGTGTAACAATTCCATGGGGTTCCCATTCTGCTATACCCTTCACAACTCTGAGTATCTTGTCCATTCGTTGCTTCGTCCGTCGATGATTGGATTGATCAGTAGCTTGGAGCTTGTTGGTGAAGAGATTGTCCTCAAAGTGATCCAATGAGACATAGCCATACACTTTAATTCCCTAACTTTTTCCTGGACCGCCCTTTCGGGTTTTCGATCCACCGGGAAACCCTTTTTTTCCCAAGCCGCCCTTTCGAGTTTTCAACTTGCCGGGTGTACAGATTTTTTTGTTTTATCCCTAATTTTTTCCTGAACCGCCCTTTCGGGTTTTCGGTTCACCGGAATGTCCATTTTTGCCCAAGTCGCCCTTTCGGGTTTTCAACATGTCGGGTCATTTATGTGTAGTATCTTTTGACTATGTCTGTGTTCGCAGGGTGCGGCAAGTCGTCGCCGTCCATGGTGGTCAGAATCATTGCCCCACCAGAAAATATGCTCTTGATCATAAATGGTCCTTCGTAGGTAGGAGTCCACTTGCCCCTGGGATCACTTTGCGGCAAGATAATTCGCTTGATTACAAGATCTCCGACTTGATATACTTGACGTCTGACTTTCTTGTTGAAAGCCTTGATCATCCGTTTTTGATACGTATGACCATGACAAACAACAGTAAGTCGTTTCTCGTTGATCAAATTAAGTTGATCAAGCCGGGTCTGAATCCAATCGTCTTCACTCAAACTAGCATCCTTCATAATCCTTAAGGAAGGAATCTGAACTTCCATAGGTAGAACAACTTCCGTGCCATATACCAAAGAAAATGGGGTTGCCCCTGTTGAAGTACGTGTCGTGGTACGATATCCATGCAGAGCAAACAGTAACATCTCATGCCAGTCCTTGTAGGTGACTGTCATCTTTTGAATGATCTTCTTGATATTTTGGTTCGCGGCTTCAACAACACCGTTCATCTTCGGCCGGTAGGGAGATGAATTGTGATCATAAATCTTGAACTGCTCGCATAGAGTGGTGATCATAGTGTTGTTCAAATTTCTACCGTTGTCCGTGATAATCCTATCAGGGATACCATACCGGTATATGAGGTTCTGCTTGATGAAGCGGGCAACCACATTCTTTGTAACTGAGGCGTAGGAAGCTGCTTCGACCCACTTGGTGAAGTAATCAATAGCGACCAAAATGAAGCGATGTCCATTGGATGCCGTGGGTTTGATCTCTCCAATCATGTCAATGCCCCACATTGTGAATGGCCAAGGAGCTGTCAGAATGTTGAGAGGAACGAGAGGAATATGTACCTTGTCAGCGTAGACTTGGCATTTGTGGCAAGTACGGGAATGTTGATGACAATCAGCTTCCATGGTAGACCAGTAGTAGCCTGCCCTTAGAATCTTCTTAGCCATCGTATGTCCGCTCAAGTGGGTGCCAAATGTGCCACTATGTATCTCGGTCATGATCAACTCTGCCTCAGCTTTGTCCATACAACGAAGTAGAACATAATCATGGCTGCGCTTATAAAGGATGCCATTTCTCAGGAATAACATGGCAGCAAACCTCCTTAAGAACTTTTTGTCATTAACGGAAGCTCCTTCAGGGTATTCTCTAGTCTGGAGATACCTTTTGATTTCATGAAACCATGGTTGTTCCACTACTTCTTCGGTGTTAATCTCGTGACAATGTGCAAGTTCGTCCATTCGCTCGATGGTAATTTGGGGAGCCTCGTTATCCCAGTTGAGTTTAAACATGGAAGACATTGTAGCCATAGCATCGGCTAACTAATTTTCTTCTCGCGGGAAATGCTCGAAAGTAATCTGCTCGAAATGAGGCAACAATGTCAAGACATGTTCTTTGTATGGGATAAGATTAGGATGTTTGGTATCCCACTCTCCTTTGACTTGACTGATAACCAAAGCCGGGTCCCCAAATACGACCAAATATTTGATTCCCAAGTCTATAGCAGCCTTGAGACCAAAGATGCAAGCTTCATATTCAGCCATGTTGTTGGTACAGCTGAAGCAAAGTCGGGCAGTGAAGGGTGAATGGAAACCTTCTAGAGAAATGAGTACCGCACCGATACCATCGCCAAGTGAATTTGAAGCACCATCAAAGTACAGGGTCCATCGGGATCCTTGTTCAGGTCCGTCATACAGTCTGTTACCTTCAATGTTGTCCAATGTCATAATGTCTTTGTCAGGGAAGTCGAATCTCATAGATTGGTAATCTTCGACGGCTTGATGAGCTAGATGGTCAGCTAGTACACTCCCCTTTATAGCTTTTTGGGTAGTATACTGGATATCATACTCAGTCAGGATCATTTTCCATCAAGCGATTCTTCCAGATAAAGCAGGCTTCTCAAAGATATACTTGATCGGATCCATCTTGGAAATCAGCAAAGTGGTATGAGTCTACATATACTGCCTTAGCCGGCGAGCAGCCCATACCAAAGCGCAACAAGTTTTCTCGAGCAGTGAGTAGCGAGTCTCACAGTCGGTAAACTTTTTGCTAAGGTAATAAATGGCATGCTCTTTTCGGCCAGACTCGTCATGTTGGCCCAGTACGCACCCCATTGAGTTATCCAGAACAGTCAGATACATGATCAACGACCTTCCTTCGACGAGTGGCATCAGAATAGGTGGTTCTAGTAAATACTCCTTGATCTTATCAAAAGCAACTTGACAATCATTGTTCCATTCAACTACATGATCTTTCTTCAGCAGTTTGAAAATTGGCTCACAGGTAGATGTCAGGTGAGAGATGAACCTCGCGATATAGTTTAAGCGTCCCAAGAATCCTCTAACCTCCTTTTCAGTACGGGGGCAGGCATTTCTTGTATAGCCTTTACTTTAGCTAGATCGACCTCAATGACTTTGTTGCTGACAATAAATCCCAGAAGTTTACCAGACCTAACCCCAAAAGTGCATTTGCTTGGGTTCAGTCTGAGCTTATACTCCTTCAACCTGGAAAACAGCTTTTGCAAATGATTAAGGTGTTATTCTTCTGTCTGTGATCGAGCTATCATGTCGTCTATGTAAACTTCGATCTCATGATGTATCATATCATGAAACAAAGCTACCATGGCGCGTTGATAGGTTTCCCCTGCATTCTTCAGTCCGAATGGCATCACTTTGTAGCAGAAGGTACCCCATTGCGTGACAAAAGTAGTTTTCTCCATGTCCTCGGGGGCCATTTTGATTTGGTTGTATCCCGAGAATCCATCCATGAAGGAAAAAACCTTGTATTGAGCTGTGTTGTCAACCAGGATGTCGATGTGTGGCAGTGGAAAATCATCCTTAGGGCTAGCCCTGTTTAAGTCTCGATAGTCCACACACATTCTGACTTTGCCGTCCTTCTTAGGCACAGGCACAATGTTAGCAACTCATTGTGGATAGGAAGTAACAGCCAGAAAGCCAGCGTTAAATTGCTTCATTACCTCCGCTTTGATCTTCTCAGACATGTCAGGCCTCATTCGGCGGACCTTTTGCTTAATCGGTGGACAGTCTTCTCTTCTAGGAAGACGGTGAACCACGATATCTGTGTCTAACCCTGGCATGTCTTCGTAAGACCAGGCGAAGATTTCAACATATTCGTTTAACAACTGCACTAGACGCTCTTTGACACCAGGTTCCAGGTTGGCGCCCACTTTTACTTCTTTCCTGTCTTCCTCTGTCCCCAAGTTGATGGTTTCTAGCAACTCTTCATGAGGCAGAATGTCCCTCTCTTCTTATTGCAAAAGTCTGGCTAATTCTCCCGGCACTTCACAGTCTTCGTCAACTTCGTACTCAACATGATTGACCAAGTCTTCAGAGTTATCGAAGGCTAAAACAGAATAGTCACCCATGGAATCCGGAGTGGATGGGTACATGCATTTGTGAGTGTGGGTGTGTGTAAGGGATAGCCATCCTTAAACAAATCAAAAATGCAAAAGGAAAGAAAATGAACACAACAGTTTATGAAAACGTCCAATGATTCATTAAAACATGGCATATGATAATGAAGAAAATAAAGCCCTTACAAATGGACCTACATGCCCCGGGCAAGGCATGAGGTGAAAATAGTGTACCAATTGTTTTAGTTATTACAGACCGAAATAAGAAATTGTTCAAAAATAAAATTACTTGTTTATCAAGGTGATGGGAATAAAATCCTTTGCTTCCCAGTTGCTTAGACCCCCTTCGATGGTTGGAAATATCCAATCTTCGAAGTTGTTTTCTTCATCTTCATCTTCAACAGTAATAACTTCATGGTGAGTGATCCTTACAGGTGGCCTTCCAGTCTTGGAGCGACGCATAGCTTTTTGTCCTGCAACTGCAAACCCTAGTCCAAATTTGTCCGTCTTATGGGGAAAATCAGGCAACTGCCCCCATACTGTACTCTTCCCTTCTTTGATCACCTCCTCTGCGTCTTTGAGAGATGCCATCCTAGGCACATTCTTGGGAACGATAGGTACCTCAACCATTGTCTTCGCAACTGCTACCTCAGGAGAAACTTCCTCAAAATGTTGGAAAGGCGTTTCGATGAACTCGCCATCCAACTCCACATAGCGGAAGGAATTGAGATGACTTATCATGTACTCTTCCTCTCCGTGCACTGTTATAATCTTACCCTTAACAGGATATTTCAGCATTTGGTGCAAAGAGGAGGTAACTTCCCCGGCATAATGGATCCATGGTCTTCCTAACAAACACGAATACGACGGACGGATGTCCATCACATAAAAGGTGGAGTTGAAAACTTTTGTGCCTACTTTGATAGGAATATCAACCTCTCCATGAACCATTCTTTTGGACCCATCAAAGTCCCTAACAATGATGTTACTAGGTTTGAGGGTCAATCCTTCGCAATCCAAATGGTCTAAAGCTTTCTTCGGCAGCACATTCAAGGAAGAACCAGTATCAACTAAGACATGGGCGAGGGTGGTTCCCTTGCATTCAACTGAAACATGTAGCGCGTCGTTGTGTTTCCTTCCTTTGGGAGTCAAGTCAGCATCGGAAATGCCAAGGCCATTATCAGCAGTAAGACTGGCCACACATTCCTGAAATTGGTCAGTCGAAGTTTCCTGGGGCACGTGTGCCGTCTTGAGAAATTTTATTAAGGCCTTAGCATGGGCCTCAGAGCAAAGTAGAAGAGCCAAAATGGATATTTTAGAAGGGGTCTGCCCTAGCTGTTCCACGACGTCGAAGTCGCTCCTTTTGATGATTTTCAAGATTTCCTCCATTTCTTTCTGAGTGGTTTCGGGGATAACCACAGCATGAGCCTTCATCCTGACAGGCACTTCTAGTATCCCCTTACCCTTGTCGGTAGTATCAGCAGATGGTCTAACTTCAGGAGTATCCAATTCTTCAATTATCGGGTCTCGCACAGATGACTTAACAGGTGCAAAAGCTTTCGAGGGTCCGAAAACTGCTCGAGAGGGAGCAATCTCCGGAGAAAAGATCCGGACGCTGCGGGTTATCTTGCTTGTTCCCGCGATGTTCCCTATATCAGGGTCTTCTTCTTCAAAAATCTCTTGGACTGCTTCAATCTGTTTGATACCATGATAGAAGATTTCTCCTCCATAGTTCCATGGTATCGTCTTGCTAGATTGATACGGGACAGGTCCCAGCATGGTGATTTTTAAAGGTACAAATTTAGGTTCGGGCGTAATCCTGACAGGCCTTTTGCAAGCCTTGGGAGGATTGTCGGAAATGGTTATGATTGCAATATCGTTGGTTGAAGTAGCAAAAGTAGCATGAGTAACAGGAGTGAAGGTATCAACAGGGGTCTTCTGGAAGAGTATCTCTTGGGTATCCATCAGGCGTTGGACACCTGACTTCAACATCGGGCAATCAGCTCGTATGTTCAAACAAAAATAGCAGTCTTTTCCACAACCAGGAAAGATCCCGGCTCTCATCAAATTCTCTTTAATCACAAGTAACGGAGTTAAAAGGTCAGCAACATCAGTAACATGAAGGTCTTCCATAACAGCATGAACATTATTACCGTGCTTGGGCATTGGGGCAGAAATCACATTGGGCACATCAAATTCCACCTCCTTGGCGTCAATCAGGTCTTGGATTTTATTCTTAAGAGCCCAACAATTATTAGTATCATGCCCAACACTGTCAGAGTGGTAAGCACACTTAGCATTGGAGTGGTAGTATGGAGAGGAGGTGTTAGGGTTCTTTGGCGCTTCCTTCAAACTGGCAAGATTCAGTTTCAACAAATGAGGGAGTAATTGCGTTGGCGTCATGTTGATTCGGCTGAACTGTTGTTGTGGCCTTTTTACCCGTTGTTGATTAGGTCTTGACTGATTGTTACGAGGTTGATCATTTGAAGAGTTTTGAATCATCACAGCCCCTACAGTCGGCCGGCGCTCGGTTCTTCCTTGAATTTTCTGAGAATACACAGCAGAGGCTTCCTTCTTAGCCGGGAAGGATTTCTTAACAGTAGTGGACGCGTAGGTATCTTTCTGAATCTTACCACTTTTAATACCGGCCTCGACCCTTTCGCCGGTCAGAATTAGTTCAGTAAATCCCGCGGAAGAACTCCTGATTAAATGATTGAAGAAAGGGCCATACAGGTTCCCCAGAAACATGTCAACCAACTCTCTATCTGACAATGGTGGATGCACCCTTCCAGCCAGATCACACCACTTCTGGGCATACTCTTTAAACCCTTCATTGGAAGCTATCCCCATACTCTGTAGTTGAGTACGAGTGGGCGCCAAATCAGCATTGTATTGGTATTGACGGTAAAAAGAAGCAGCTAAGTCTTCCCAACTGTGGACCTCTGATCTCTCGAGTTGATAGAACCAGTCTAATTGTGTGCCTGGCAAACTGTCTTGGAAAAAGTGTACCCAAAGGTCTTTGTCAGATGAGTGGGGTTAGATCTTTCTGACATAAGATCTCAGATGCATTTTTGGGCAGGACAGGCCGTCATACTTAGCAAATGTTGGTACTTTGAATTTGGGAGGGATGACGATCCCAACGACCAACCCTAGTTCTTCAAAATCTAAACTAGGTACCCTCTGCAACTCCATAGCTGCCAATCTATCCTCAAGATTCTTATATTTATCATCCGCCGGGGGATATTGTTGTTCGGAGTAATCTTCGTCTTCTTCCTCTTCCTCCTCTTCAACTTCAGATTCAGAAGGTACCGCATCCCCTTTTCCTTTACTAGCCCCTTCGTCAGACGTTGAGGGGAACTCGAGAACTTTCTAGCATTGCTTTCAAACCTTCTTCCAAAAGTGGCTACTCCAGGCCTCTTCTTCTTCTTCTTCTCTTTATTCTTCTCCAACAGTGCTTTGAGGTCCTCTTGACCCTTTGCTAAGGTCATTAGGAGTTGCTGGAATTGAGAATTCTATGCTTGCAGATCCTTAACCGTCTGCTCCAAATCCATCTTGCTGAAATAAACAACAGAAAGATAACGAAACCTTGTGTGAAGACCTGTTTATGCATATGATGAATGATATGTTATTCATGTAATGCATTCAAGGATTCAGAAATTCAAATTTGTTGCAAACAAAAAGGAACACACGTCATATTAAGAAGAAATTGTTAGTACATAAGTGCCCCATGGGAAAAATATTACAAAATTCTTAATGTAAAAAGACATTGCGCATCCTCTTTGGTGCGATGTAAGTGTTGAGAGTTTCCTTCTCATGAAGTCGGCGGGTAAGCTCCAAAACCTTCTTCTCACTGGCATAGAAGCTGGCTTCAAAAGTATTCTGTTCTTCTTTGAGTTGGATCCAACTCTTTTGCATTTCTTCCCATGATGTTGGCATGTCAGGATGTAGGATGGTGTATGAAACCTCTCCTTCCAAAACAGGCTCTTTGATCAAGGGGAGAATGTGAGGGTATGGCATCATAAGATTCTGGGCGCGGGTTCGTACCCACTTGAGATAAGGCTCAAGGGGGATGGAATTCTTGTGCCCAAGTGTCTTACTATCCACTTTGTTGGGCATCCTACAAGCTCTGATGAACCTTTGTCGAAGTCCTTGCGCATCGTTGTCGAAGTCAAAAACTAGGTCAGGAATCAGCATGTCATGAGGGTCATCCCTCCGAGCATATCCAAACTGTCTTAGAGCTAAACAGGGGTTGTAGGTAATACCTCCCCTAATTCCCAGTAGTGGGACATTAGGTAATTCCCCATAACGATCAATGATGATGACATTTTCTCTGGACCGAGAACACCAATGTACATCAGAATGTGTGAGGGTCATCAACCGTTGTGACCACCTTAAACCCTGATCATTCTTCAAAACTGATTGTGGAAGGTGAGAAATAAACCACCTTGCTAGGAGAGGAGTACAACACATGAGAACACCTCTTTTCCTCATTGTTCGTGTGTAAAATGAGTGTAGGATGTCCCCAAGCAATGTAGGTACAGGATTCCGGGATATGAAAATCTTGACAGCATTCACATCTATAAGTAGATCAGGGTTTGGGAACAGGACCAACCCATAGATAAGGAGTGCCACAATCTCTTCATAGGCTTGTAGATCAAGAGAGTTCCAGCAGTCTTGTGCCTTCTCAAACAGAAACTTTTTCAAGAATCCCTTGACACCACTCCTGGTTTCCCAATGTCCCTTGATGTCAGATGGTTGCAAGTGTAAGGCTTGAGCAACATCTTCAGGATTTGGTTCTTTTTCCGTACCGTTGTAGGGTAGTTGATGAAGAATAGGAATTCTCAGGAGTTGAGAAAATTCCTCCAAAGTGGGTACTAGCTGGTAATCAGGGAATGTGAAACAGTAGTGTATGGGGTCAAAGAACTGGAAGAGAACTTTCACCATGTCCTCTTCAACATTGGAGTTGACCAAGCTGAGAAGTCTACCATGTCTTTCACTGAAAAGAGAATTATCTGGAATCCTGGAGGTAAGCTCCTTGAGTTGAGGAGGGATTCTCACAAGGTTGACCTGAATTGTTTTCCTGCGAAGAGATTCCATGACCTACAAAACAAGAACAAAGCTGAAGATCCAAACCCTTGAAATGGTTAGTGGATGCATATGATGCTTTATGATGTTCATGATGTATGCACAAGCACATGTACAAGCAAGTCACACAAAACCCTATTTGCAGGCTTACATGAGGTTTCATAGGTAAATAACCTCTTGTGTTTAGTTGGCTAAAACCTGTCCTACAAATAATAACCGGGTTCTAAGGAGCTCAATATCACTGGATTGTTTTCTATGTTCATTATTTTGGTTTAGCCACTTAACTAGCAACCAAAATATTCTAAGAAAACAACCCTCAATGAGTGTAGTATCGAGTATCTACCAACTTCAGACTGCACCAAAGCCGGTCATCTCACTACCCCATATAAAAGGCCAAGATGGTCAATTAAGGTTCTAAGAGTTCATTAGTGCTTCATGACATCACTCAGCGGCCCCGTATTCTATTTGATTGACTCAAAGGCTACCGGTACTCACAAATATGTCGCACTAATATAGCTATTGCTTCAACCATGTCGGTATACCCCGCACAGTTTCCACAATGTATTGCTATTTACCTATGAATGTTTCCTAAATCCGGGTAGAGGATTTCAAGCGCAAACAAGAGAACCAAATGTAAAGCAATCAAAGCAAACAATATAATCATGCAAAAGGTGATCTAAGCCCTAAGGTTACTCCACTTTTAAAGATTGTCCCCAGCAGAGTCTCCAGTTCTGTGATACGGTGGGAGAACTGACTTGGGATTTTGCGTTTGTGTTCGCAAATGTTTCGGTTTAGCAAGAGTCACCACTTACTTTTTATTTTATCCTAAGGAAAGGTCAAAAAGCACAGGAAAGACCTTTGAGATATTTTCTTGGGTTCGGGGAGTAGATTATAGAAAGGGAAGGTATTAGCACCCTTTCTATCCATGGTTATCCATGGGCTTTTAGTTACTTGCTTAGATCACTTTCTTTGCTTTTCAATTGTTTAAAATGGTGCTCTTCAATTGTTTGAAATGGTGCTTTGTGTGTGGTTTTGAAAGATGTTTTGAAAAGAGGCCATCGTTGTGGCAACCTTTGTAATGACTCTTGTTTGAATGTATACAAATGTGTTTTTGTCTTTTGAAAAGTTTTCAATGTTTGAAAGTAGGGTTTTGAAATAGTGTTGTGAAGTGTGTTTTGAAGATAGCAAGGATGTTTTTGCAAGTTTTGATCAAGTAACTAAGAGTTGTCTACCCTATTTTACTCAAATATCTTTCTTATGTTTTTAACCCTTTTAACAGTGTTGTTTCACCATTGTGTTTGGTGAACAACCTTGTGTTAGGATATTGAACGGGACAGGCGCGGGTCATCGTATAGACCATGATAGCAATAGTGACTTGTATTTTTGGCAATTTTCTTGAGGGACTTGATCATTTTGTTTAAGCAACTCAGATAGCGTCATCGAGGGACTATGATCTTTTGTTTTTTTTGTTTTTGTTTTGCCAAAGTACTTGACATGCGTATCATGGCCCATTTTTGAAGGCAACAAGTGGAGTGTAACCCTAGGGGTGCAAGTGTGCATTGTGTTTGTTTTTCATGCATTTTGTCTTTGATTAGGTCAAACTATTTGTTAATTTTATTTTGCATACAAACCCTAAGTCTAATCATGGCATAATTGAAAGCATTTAAAGGTGCGAGAATTTAAATTCTACACTATTACAACATGATATAGGGAAGGGGGTACAAATTTGAATAGGGGATTATTTAGACAAGAAATTAAATTCTAAATTATTACAACCAAATTGAATGGGTAAAGCACAATATTTGATGTACAATATTTAAACAAAATGCAATAAATAAATATTAAATAAAATGCATTATGCAAAAAAGTTTTTATGTATGTAAAAAGTATTTTTAATGTGAAATGTAAATAAATAAAAAGTCAATTTTAATTATTTTTGTTTTTAGGGCAAAAACCCTAATTTCTTAAATAAATAGTATTATTTATTATTTATATACAATAATGCATCAATTTATACAAAAATAAAAGTATATTGAAAAAAAAGGTATTTTTAGTATAAAATATTAATAAAAATAAAAATGTATTATTTTTGTGTTTTTTGTTCTAATTATTTAATAAAATGTGTGTGTGTGTGTGTGTGTGTGTGTGTGTGTGTGAAAATAAAATAAATTATTTACAAAGTGTATATATTTCAAGAAAATATTTTCAGTGTGTGTGTGTGTGTGTGTGTGTAAAAATAAAATAAATTATTTACAAAGTGTATATATTTCAAGAAAATATTTTCAAATGTGTATAAAAATAATAAATGAAAATAAAAGTATTATTTGTATTATTTTTTAATTTAAACAAAATGATATAAAAGCATATAAACATTTTTATACTAGTAAAAATAAAAATAAATGCCAAATAAATATAAAAAAATATTTTTGGATCATTTTTCATGTTTGAAAATAAAATATCAAAGTGAGAAATGAAATAAAAATGCAAAAATGACAAATATACAAGAAATGGGCCAGGGGGGTGTGAAACTGGAAGTGGGGTGCCAAAAGCAAGCCTGTTCAGGCCCAGCCCAAAACCAACTTCATCTTCTTCCTCTAGACAGAAACGCGCGCGTGCTATGTACAAAATGCTATCTCTTGATTCTGTGCTTTTTTGACAAAACTCATAACATGAAACTTGTAGAGCATCAAACAACGAATCTAACCATATAAAAAATTTAAGCTAACTCTCAAAGACCAGAGAGAATTTCTATGGCCCTAATTTTTAACCTAGTTTTTTCAGAAAGTTCATGAACGAAGTTCTCCTAGCACGATTAATATAAATGAAAGCTAAGCACATGTATGGTTTCAGGGCTATGAATAGAACATCTTTCATTCAGAAACCTAAGTCTAACTATTCCTAAACAAAGAGATAGAAGTTAATGAAATACCTGTTTCAGTTGAGTTCGAGTTGGACAATGCAGCAACTTCCAAGGGTGCTTGAGGTTCTTTTGAGCTTGCCTAATATCCACTGAAGCTTTCCCAATGTTTAGTTTGTTTTGAAGTAGCCTGAATCGTGCTACAGAACTCAACCTGCAAAGCTTCCATACAAAAATGGCAATGTGTGTTAATGGAGTTACAGTTGGCAATGGAGGTCTGGAATAGTTTAGGTGAGTTAAATGGAAGGTATTGGAACAAGTTTGAGGCAAAACGCACGAGGCAAAGTGGAGATGGAAGTGGTTCTGCAGGGCTTGCCCTATTTTTCAGAAAAATGGAGATTTTGTGTACCAGGAGGTTTGAGTGGTGAAGAGCTCGTGCTTATGGCTCAAAGGGTTGTGTGAAATTTGTTTGCAATGTTTGTTTAAGCTCTCATGGACTGGTTTTCAAGTTGGCAAGTGTTTGGACAAATTTCTTCCTTGTGAAGCAAGAAAGTGTAACTTCTGATTACAGGCATGTACCCTCTATCTTGTATGCTGCATACTTTTCCCTTGGTTACTGGAATTTGTGGATTTGATTTGGCTTCTGAGATATGGCCCCTATGCTCAAAGATCATGTTTTGACATAAAGCATAACTTTTCAAAAATGGCAATGTACCTTTTTCTAATTAAGGGTTAGTTTTGTGTGCAATGTCCAAATGTCCAAGATAATGCATTAGCTCAGTGGATTTGCATTCAATTAAGGAGTGTAAAATGGTTTAGAGGCCTGCAAGGTAGTACAAAGCATGCTGGTTTGAAAATGCAAGTTGTATGAACATGTATTGGCCATGGATAAAAGTGAGTTTTTGCCAACTTCAAGCATTCGATTCTCCCTAACCACAAAGGTGTTTGAGGAGTTCTTGGACAATTTGAAAATCTTGCAACATGTAATATAATCACTATTTGAAATGCAACTTGAAACTCCAAGTGGAACTATGTGAAAAATGGCCAAGAAGATGGGTCAAAATCCTGCCTAAACTAGGGCAAAATTTCTCGAAGTTAAAAGTTTTAGGTACCCTTGTTCCAAAAATCATAACTTGAGATCAAAGCTTCTTTTGAGAAAACTTTGTGAATAAAAGTTGTAGATTTTCTGATGGACTACAACTTTCATGTTGCAAGTTTTGTTTGAATCCATTTGCATCTTGGTGAAAATGTGGGGCAAAGTTAGGAAAAAAATAAGAAAATTTCATAACTTAGAAAATTTCCAAGTTATGAAAATTTTCCATTTTAAACCCTAATTTGCAATTTTGGGTTTCTTGATGCACAAGTTTTACAATTTGACATGTCTTGATGAAAAATGACCCTTGGCACTTGATTTTGACCAAAAAGTCAAAGTTTGACTTTTCCGTGTACAGTCAAATTTTGATCAGTTGACTGAAAAATTCATATGTCAATCCTATGCATTTGAGATCTTTTGAACTTATTGAATGGGTAAAGACAATGTCATTGGGTCCTTGTGTCCATGGTTGAGCTTGATTTTCCATTGGCTAGGTCAAACAGTAAAAAATTGGCTTTGTACAGTCAAAACCCTGAAAATAACCATTTTGCCCTTTTGGTGATCTGATCAAATTTCTTGTGGAATTGTGATACAACTTGATAGAATGGTTCATATGAGTTCATAATGTTGATGTGGGTCAAAATTCATGAGGTTTGACTGTCAATGGGCCACATTTGACTTTTTCCCCAATACATTTGATTTCTAAGTCAACTGTCCAATTGACTGGGAAAAAATTTGAATCAAGGCTTGAAACTTGGTATGGACAAACTTGTGAGTCCAACATGAAGTATGAAAGTCATTTTGGGCATTGTAGGTCAAAACATCCATGTGCAAACTCAAACCCTAATTTAGGTCAACAGTGCAAGGAGGTGTCTTGAGCAGAGTAAACCCTAGCTTGATCTTGAGTTCCAAGGGTCTTGTGATGAGAAAATGTTGGTGAAATGAGAGGGCAAATTTTGGGGTACAACAATGACAAATAGCAGTAAGTCTCTTCTCGTTGATTAAATTTAGCTGATCAAGCTAGGTCTGGATCCAATCCTCTTCGCTCAAACCTGCATCCTTCATAATCCAGAGATATGGTATCTGGACTTCGATGGGTAGGAATGCCTCCATGTCATACACCAGAGAATAGGGTGTTGCCCCTGTTGACGTCCGTGCTGAGGTACGGTACCCATGAAGAGCAAATGGTAACATCTCATGCCAGTCTTTGTATGTCACCGTCATCTTCTGCACAATCTTCTTGATGTTCTTATTAGCGACTTCAACAACACCATTCATCTTCGGCCGGTAAGGAGAAGGGTTGTGATGTTGTATCTTGAACTGTTTGTAGAGCTCGATGATTACTGTATTGTTGAGATTTGTACCATTATCCGTAATTATCCTCTCTGGTACACCGTATCGATAGATCAGATTGTGTTGGATAAACCGCGCCACGATGTTCTTAGTTACCGTAGCAAAGGAAGCTGCCTCAACCCACTTCGTAAAGTAATCAATGGCTACCAGAATGAAACGATGCCCATTGGACGCAGTAGGTATGATCTCACTGATCATGTCGATGCCCCACATTACGAAAGGCCAAGGAGCTGTCAAGACATTTAGAGGAATTGGAGGTACATGCACCTTATCAGCATAGACTTGGCACTTATGACAGGTCTGAGAATGCTGATAGCAATTGGCTTCCATAGTGGACCAATAATATCCTTCCCGTAGGATTTTCTTTGCCATGGTATGTCCACTGGAATGAGTTCTGAAGGTACCTTCATGTAACTCTGCCATGATCCTTTCTGCCTCGCTTTTGTCTACACACTATAGTAAGGTTGAATCATGGTTACACTTATAAAGAATCCCATTGCTAATGAAGAACTTCGCAACGAACCTTCTCAAGAACTTATTATCATTAATAGATGCACCCTCGGGGTATTCCTGAGCCTCAAGATACCTCTTTACCTCGTGAAACCAGGGTTTATCTGCTACCTCTTCAGTCTCAATGTAACAGAAATGTGCGGGTTCGTCCAGCCTCTCAATGGTAATCTGGGGAGCTTCATTATCCCACCTGACCTTAAACATAGAAGACATGGTAGCTAGCGCGTCCTCTAACTGATTCTCCTCTCTTGGAAAGTGTTCAAAGTTTATCTCCTCAAAGTGTGGGAGCAACATCAGTACATACTCTTTGTAAGGAATAAGATTTGGGTGCTTCATATCCCACTCGCCTTTGATCTGACTGATTGCTAGAGTGAAATCTCTTAATACACTTAATAACTTAAACCTTAGGTCAATTGCAGCTCGAAGACCCATGATACACGCTTCATACTCCGCCATATTGTTGGTGCAATTGAAACATTATTGGGCGGTGAATGGAGTATGACAGTCCTCAGGAGATATAATTATAGCGCCAATTCCATTACCCAATGCGTTCGAGGCTCCATCAAAATACATAGGCCATCGGGATCCCTCCTCAGGTCCTTCATCCGGTCCAGGTTCTTCATAGTCGGTCACCAACATGATGTTCTCATCCGGGAACTCGAAATTCATGGATTGGTAGTCATCCACAGCCTGATGCACCAAATGATCCGCCAATACACACCCCTTGATTGCTTTTTGGGTGGTGTATTGGATTTCATACTCAGTTAAGATCATCTGTCATCTTGCTATTCTTCCGGACAAGGCAGGCTTTTCGAAGATATACTTGATGGGATCCATCTTTGATATCAATAGGGTAATGTGAGTATCGGGTCTCACAGTCAGTAAACTTTTTGCTAAGGTAGTAAATAACATGCTCTTTTTGGCCAGACTCGTCATGATGCCCCAGCACGCACCCCATTGAGTTGTCCAGTACTGTCAAATATAAGATCAAAGGTCTCCCTTCAACTGGAGGCATCAGAATAGGTGGCTCTTGAAGATATTCTTTGATTCTCTCGAAAGCGGTCTAACATTCATCATTCCATTTTTACCACTGGATCTTTCTTCAGCAGCTTGAAGATTGGTTCACAAGTAGCAGTCAGATGTGAAATGAATCGGGCGATGTAGTTCAGACGTCCCAAAAAGCCTCTAACTTCCTTTTCTGTGCGGGGAGCCGGCATCTCCTGTATAGCCTTCACCTTTTTGGGATCCACCTGAATACCTTTATCACTAATGATGAAACCCAGCAGCTTACCAGACCTTAACCCGAAGGTGCACTTGTTCGGGTTTAACCTCAGCTTGTACATCTTCAACCTGTTGAACAGTTTCTGGAGATGGTCAAGGTGTTCTTCTTCAGTCTGGGACCTTGCGATCATGTCATCAACGTAAACCTCAATCTCATGGTGAATCATGTCGTGGAACAAAGCGACTATGGCGCGCTGATAAGTTGCCTCATCATTCTTCAACCCGAAAGGCATTACCTTGTAGCAAAAGGTGCCCCACTGCATAATGAAGGTTGTCTTTTCCATGTCCTCGAGAGCCATCTAATCTGATTGTAACCAGAAAAACCATCCATAAAGGAGAAGATCTTATGTTGCATGGTGTTGTCGACCAGAACATCGATGTGAGGAAGCGGGAAATCATCCTTGGGGCTCGCCCTGTTCAGATCTCTATAGTCCACACACATTTTTACATTACCATCCTTCTTCAGCACCGGAACAACATTGGCAACCCACTGCGGATAAGAAGTAACAACTAGAAATCTGGCGTCAAATTGTTTCATGACCTCAACTTTGATTTTTTCAGACATCTCAGGGCGCATACGGAGAACCTTCTATTTTATCAAAGGGCAGTCTTTTTTAGTTGGCAAGCGTTGAACCACAATATCGGTGTCCAAACCAGGAATATCTTCATAAGACCAAGCGAAGATCTCAACATAGTCACGTAGCATCTATATCAACCGTTGTTTGACACTAGGCTCTAGATTCGCACCTATCTTGACCTCTTTCCTGTCTTCCTCGGTACCCAAATTCACTGATTCCACTGGCTCTTCATGGGGTTGTATGGCCCTCTCTTCCTGTAGTAACAGTCTAGCAAGTTCCCCAGGCACTTTACAATCATCCTCACCTTCGTCATCGGCTTGGTTGATCGGATTTTCGAAGTTATAATTGGCAGTAGCAGAGTTGTTATCAATGGGATCCAGAGTGGATGTGGATCTACATTATGATATGTGAGTGTGTGTAAGACAATAGCTGTTTTGATAAAGTGCGAGATGGAAAATAAAAACAAGGAGCGTAAAATTTGTAATGCAAGAAAACTTCCAATGCTTTATTGATGATATATGAAAATGGCAAATAATAAGCCCTCACAAACAAAGCCAAGGTGCCTCGGGCAAGGCACCAGGCCTTAAAGTTTCAAATTGTTTGTTACAAATCTCAAAACAAAAGTCTATTACTGTGTAATAAAAGAAACGGGTACGAAGTCCTTCGTCGTACAGTTGTTCAATCCACCGTTGGTAGTTGGGTAGATCCAGCTGTCGATATCTGACTCTTTTTCATCATCCTCAATTTCATTCACTCCCTGATTACTGATGTGCAAAGGAGGTCTTCCAATCCATGCGCGCCGAACAGCCCTTTGAGCCCCTGTAGTAAAGCCCAAACCAAACTTGTCAGTCTTGTGTGTGAAATCAGGGAGCTGACCCCAATTTGCACACCCACCTTTTTCAATTACAACCCTAACATCCTTGAGGGAAGCCATCTTCATCGGAGGTTTGTCAGCAACAACTTCAGTCGATGCCAGAGTCTGGGGGACCTCTTCAAAATTCTGACAAGGGGTTTCGATGAACTCCCCATCCATCTCCATATAGCGAAAGGAATTGAGATGACTCACCATGTACTCCTTTTCACCTTGAACCATGATGATCTTCCCCTTTACTAGATATTTCAACATCTGATGGAGTGTAGAAGTCACTGCCCCAGCCTTATGAATCCAAGGGCGACCCAACAAGCAAGAATATGATGGTATGATATCCATCACATAGAACGTAGATGCAAAAGTCTGAGAGCCAACTTTAACAGGGACGTCCACTTCCCCATGCACCATCCTTTTTTACCCGTCGAAAGCCCTGACCACAATATTGCTCGGCTTTAGAATCAAACTTTCACAGTCCAGACGGTCTAATGCTTTCTTTGGTAAAACATTCAATGAGGACCCGGTATCTACCAGTACATGGCCATAGTAGTGCCTCTGCACTCGGTCGAGACGTGCAGAGCATCATTGTGATTTCTTCCTTTAGTATTCAGATTTGTGTCTGAGAAACCCAACCCGTTGTTGGCAGTCAAACTAGCTACGCAGTCTTTGAATTGATCGGCAGAAGTTTCCTGCGGCATATCCGCGGTTTTGAGGAAAGCAATTAAAGCCTTTACATGGGCTTCCGAACACAATAACAAGGACAACATGGAGATTTTTGATGGGGTCTTCCCCAGCTGCTCGACTATGTTGTAGTCGCTCTTCTTGATAATCTTCAGCATTTCCTCTATCTCCTGCTTAGAGGTTTCTACAATGATCTTCTTAGGTGCCTCCATCCGGGAAGGCTCACCTGTGATTTCTTTGCCCCGATCCCAGATGGCTCAGCAACAAGGGTGATAACTGGAATAGGAACTGGGACAGTAGCTGGTGTACTAGCAGATGGAATGACAACAGGTTTATGAACAGTCGGAGGGGAAATCTCGGGAGAAAAGAGTCTTCCGCTTCTGGTGACCTTGCTAGCCCCGACAATATTGCTGACATCGGAATCATCTTCTTCAATCTTTAAGTCTTGCTTAACTCCATGGTAATACACATCGGCCCCATAGTTCCAAGGGACAGCCTTATCCGAAGTGTATGGGATAGGACAAGGGATAATAATGATTAACAGAGCGATTCTTGGAACGGGTGTAATCCTAACAGGCTTTCTCGAGGAAGCCTTGGAAGGATTGGCGGAAATGGTTATGATGGAAACATCTTCAACTGGAACTAACAAAATCATAGTCTTTTCGAACAGGATCTCTTTGTTATCCATCAGGCGTTGAACACCTAATTTCGATAAGTGGCAACCAGCAGGCAGAAGTGAACATATGTGGCAACCTTCGCCACAGCCCAGAAATAAACCGGCCAACAATAGATTATTCTTAACTGTCATCAAAGGAGTAGAAATTTATTCCACGGAGGTCACAAATAAATCATCATCCACAACATTCACTCCATGACCATGTTTGGGCATAGGAGCAGTTATGACGTTGGGTTTCTCCGGAGCGTCAAACTCAATCTCTTTAGCTTTGATCAAGTCTTGTACCTTATTCTTAAAGGCCCAACAGTTGTTTGTATCATGACCTGGGCCATCAGAGTTATAGGCGCAACGGGCATTCGGGTTATATAGCAGAGATGTGGTGTTGGGATTCTTCGGGGCTTCCCTCAGAGTTACCAGGTTGGTCTTCAATAATTATGGTAGAATTTGAGACAAGGTCATATTGAGCCGAGTGAATTGTCTTTGTGGTCTTTCCACCCTCCGTTGATTTTTGCATTGTGGAGCAACTGTGGGTCTTGATATCATTATCGCATTCACTGCTTGACGGTGTTCAGGTCTGCTTTGGCCCCTCGAGCCATATACTGAACTAGCTTCTTTCTTACCAGTGAAAGGCTTCTTCATTGCACTTGATGAAGTATCCTTCTGTATCTTGCCACTTCGGGTACCAGCTTCTACTCTCTCCCCGATCAAAATCAATTTAGTAAACCCAGATGACGAACTACCAATCAGATGATTGAAAAATGGACCAGATAACGTCCCTAGAAACATGTCAACCAACTCCCTATCAGACAAAGGGGGTTGGACTCTTCCAGCTAAATCTCTCCACTTCTGAGCATAGTCCTTAAAACCTTCACTTGTACCCATAGACATACCCTGAAGCTGAGTACTAGTGGGAGCAAGGTCGGCGTTATATTGGTACTGCCTGTAGAAAGCAGTAGCAAGGTCCTCCCAGTTTCAGACATTAGCTCCTTCCAATTGATAAAACCATTCAAGCTGAGTCCCTGACAGACTATCTTGAAAGAAGTGCACCCACAAATTTCTATCAGTAGTGTGGGGTTGGATTTTTCTGACATACGAGTGGAGATGGAGTTTTGGACAGGATACTCCATCGTACTTAGCAAAAACCGAAGCTTTGAACTTATGAGGGATCACCACTCCAGATACTAGTCCCAGTTCTCCAAAATCTAAACCATGGATCTTCTGAATCTCCATAGCACTCAGTCGGTCTTCAAGTTTCTTGTATCTATCCTCGGCAGAAGGATACTATTCCTCATTTTTGTACCCCAAAATGTGCCCTCCCATATTCTTCAATATTTGTCAAGAATCATCTTCAAATGATTCAAGATTTCTCAAGGGTTGCACAGTCCAAATGTCTCATAAGCCAGTCAAAATTAGGGTTTTGGTTCCTGCAAAGAATTTGGGGGTTTCAGTGGTTCAATCAAGTCCCATAGGCCTACATACATCCTCAAGCATCTACATGTCAAGTCTCAAGGCTCATAGTGCCAAATTCCACAGTCAAAAGCCCTATTTGATCAACAGTTAACTGCAGGGGTAAAATGGTCATTTCACAGTCAAAAGTCAGAATTTTTGGTCAAAATCTTATTTTGAGTCCAAAATCATCATTTGATCAAGTCTTGATCATGATTCCACAAGAATGGCTCAAAAATCATCAAGATGCAAAAGTTACTATTTTTGGACAGTAGAAAAGTCAACTGTATCTTGACCAAGGCATAACTTTTTCATGGTTCATCAGAAAAATTCCATCCAATGCTCATTGTGAAGGGGATGACATTTCCTACAACTCATCTTGACACTCCAAGTCCAAGAAATGCTCTCACAAAAAGTTATCAATTTCTACATTATAGGTCAATTTCAAAAGTCAACAAAAATGCACTTTAAATCAAAGACCATAACTTGAGATTGGTCAATCCAAATGACATGGGACCAAAGGCATTGGTTAGAGGACTTCAAGAACTTTCCAAAATGTCCAAGAACATGTTCATATGATCAAAATTGAGCAAGATATGCATTGGAGAAGTTGGGAAATTTTTGTGAATTTGCAAAAGTCAACTTTGCTCAAAACACCTTGTTTTTGCTAATGGGCCTCAAATTTCTTCTTGAAACTTTATCCATGACTTATGCACGACCCATCAAGCTTAAATTGATTTATTTTCTTATTTTTTATTAATTAATTGGATTTTTAATTGATTTTAATTCATTTAATTAATTTAAATTGTAGGAAATATCAAGATATGGTTTTTTAATCTTTTCATGAGGCAAATATGACCTAAAAGAGCTGGCAAATTCGTGTGCACATCAAAGGGACAAGAATCCCCAAGTTTGGCAAGTTTTCCCAATCAAAAAGATTCAAAAATATATGATTGCAAATCAAATATTCAAACCATTATTTCATGGATCTTTGCTCAAGGATTTGACCTAATTCTATTCTACTATAAGTACACAAGCCAACCCTAATGCCATGGATGTGAAATCTCTGCAGAAAAAAGCCATAGCCATTCAAGAAAATTCAAAGAAAACTCAAAACTGTTTTCCAGGTTTCAGCACGATTCAAAGCAATTGGTGGATTCTAATACATTGCTGGAACTCTCAGGGACGTTTTGCAATCAAAACCAAGCCTTAAAGCTACAGAAATCCTCAAGAACGGACCCACGGTTTGCATACTTTTTTCATAATCGAAACTCATGATTCATGCATCATTAACATGATTTCTTGTTTGTTTTGTGTTGCTAGAACTCACAGGGAACTAATGGCATAGTTTAATTGGATTATAGTGTATAGAACCACAAGTTGCCATGTTCAAATTCTAGGGTTCATAAGCCTTCGAATTGGGGCTTTACAGTACAGGAATAATTAGGGTTCATAATGCATATGGTTGAATTCAGGAGACTCAGACGAACACGCAGGGACCATCGCGACATATTTATATTCAGCATAGAGTTATTCGCTATTTTTGGTCGATACAGTTTGTGGGGGTTAAAAAACCCCGCTATCTAACATGTATTTTGCAGGTTCAATGAGGACGATGATGAGGTGTAAGCGTGTGAATGGATAATTCAAAACTACGCGCGTTTTGTTTGTTTTTCAGCATATTACGTATTTTCCATATATTATATTCCCTTATCATTATACTAACAAAGCGTGCAAGTTGGTTGGAGTGGTTAAGGCAAGCAACATATGATCATTGGGACCTGGGTTCGATTCCCAGGTCCCCCAAATCCCTTGTTTCTATTTTTTCTTACATATTCACATACAGGCATTTAAAGGCGTTCCACCATGCACTTTCACATCCCAGGCGCCAAGTGGCCATATGCCCAAATCTGATGGTCAGGAGGGGAAGACCACCATGCTCCCAGTCAACCATGCCATAGGGAATTACCAAAGTCAATGCAGGCTTAAGCTTAGTGGGCCTCAGAAATTCCAGATTAACCTCCAAAAAGGCCCAGCACCCCCCTGGTTTCTTTATTCTTTTCTTTTTTTAATTTCCATTTAATCTTTTATTAACTATTATTATTATTATTTAATTAACTTAACTATTATTTTTCATAATAAATTCAGAAACCTAAAATATTATTTATTTTTATTATTTATTAATTTCACTATTAATTATTATTTTGTAAATAAATACTAATAAAATTGATTTAGTCTTTTAAATTAGGTTAACTTTAATCTTTTTCACAATAAATAAAATCAACATGGAATTAGGGTTTTTTCTTTTGACCATTTTAATCCCTTTTTATTTTATTTTCATTAAGACATAAAAGACATTAAAAAACTTAAAAAATACTTTTTCTTTTAGTTAATTAATTAATTAGAATTAGGATAATTAATTGCAAAAAGGACCAAAATTCCATTCTTTTCTCAAAAAGGGTCAAAACCCTAAGACTTCTCTGATTTAATTTTTATACGCGCATATTAATTTTTGATCATATTTATGTATCTGTTCCGAGAATGTAATAGATAATTAGGACTTTTATCGCTTTCTTTAATTTCTCGCATTTACTTTTCAAGGGTTATGTTTTTGGCGATGTAAATACCCAACGCCTTGTAATAGCGTAGATTTACTTTCCGCACAATTATTAACTGTTAACTATGCATGCAAGACTTGTCTGAAAAATAAAACCAACTCGTAGCTCACCATAACACCTGTGCAAAGATATTATTAACATGAAACCTGACACACTCGCACATGCCACTCCTAGGGTACGCCTCACTTGGTTGCCTCGAGGTGGTCATTAAGTATAGGGTGTTTTAGAGGTCGCCCTCCTGTCTAAAGATCCAGTTGCCTCGAAACGGTTGCCTCGGATAAAAAGGATCTAGGACATTAGGGTTACCGCTAAGGTGTCCTACTATTGCTTTGGTGACCACACATGTCCCTATAATCGAATTGACCCGAATAACTCCAACGACGGTGCTACTTACTTCTCAATAGTGGGATAGTACTGTCTAAAGGACTTTTACACAGCTTAATTTCTTTAGAGTAGGTAGATTTCTCCTGGGTACTTGCTCTTTCAAAAAACAAAAACAACTTTTCGTACTTACACTTTCAAACAAAAGTTTTCAAACAAATACTTCATACACTCTTGAGGACTGATACAAGAGTTACCTAGAAGTTTTCAAAACAAACTTTTTCAAAACCCACAAACACAAGAAAAGCAAAGATTTTTGAAAACATAGTGAGCAAGTACCTAAGAGCCCGTGGATAACCACGGATAGAAAGGGTGCTAACACCTTCCCTTTCTATAAATCTACCTCCCGAACCGAGAAACATCTCGAAAAGTAATTTTGTTGTGCTTTTGTCCTTTCCATGTCGGAGAACATAAGAGACGGTGGCGACTCTTGCTTACCACGACATTTCGCGAACCAGCATTTCCAAACAGTCAGTTCTATTTCCACCGATCACACTCATCATAATCTGTATCATTATTAGAAACTGCAGGACTGGGGCCTTTTTCTTCTTCTTGGTCCTCCCCTCCCTTGGATGAAAAGGACAGATCAACTTGTTGTTTCAACCTATCCCCAAACCTTTTTCCCATACTCAGCAGAACAACCTTCTTCTTCTTCTTCTTCTTCTCTTTCTCTTTCAGAATGAGAGCTTTCAAGTCCTCTTGCCCTTTAGCCAAGCTCAAGAACATCTCTTGGAATTGGGCATTTTGTGCCTGAAGATCTTTGATAGCTTGATCAGAAGACATTTCGTGCTGAAATAAACAGCGAAGAAGATGAGAAACCTGTTATGGTACCTATAATGGTGTGCATGATAATGGGATGCGTATGTCATGATTTCAAAGACTTTGGGAGATTTAAATTTGCAAACCAAAAAATAAACAAACTTTATTAGATTAAACTTGTAAAAGGTTCAACAATGCCTTTAAGGCGTTTACAAAGAAATAAACGGAAAACAAATCTATACTAGAAAAAGCAAAATAAAAAATCCCATGGATGCTTCCCCTTCGAGCTGACGTAGTCATTGATCGTTCTTTCATTCTCGAGCTTCCTGGTAAGCTTCAAGATCTTCCTTTCTTGCTCATGGTACTTCTCTCGGTAGGTATCCCTCTCCTCTTTCAGCTGAATCCAAGATCTCTTCAATGCCCCAAGATCAGTGGGCATGTAGGGATAAAGAACTGTATAAGGAATGCCCTCTTCATTGGTGGGCTCCACAATCACTGGTAACACGGCCTCATAGGGCATCCCAAGCTTCTGGGAACAAGCTCGGACCCATTGGAGGTAAGGCTGCATAGGGAAGGAAGTCCTTGGTCCTAGCTCTTGGGGGTCAGATCTGTTCACCATGCCCCAAGCTCGTATAAACCTTCAGCGATGCTCGTCGACGTCCTCCTTGTAGTCAAATGCATTTTCCATAAGAAGTAGCTCTTGGGGACCGTCTCTCCGAGCACGACCAAATTGTCGCAAAGCTAGACATGGATTGTAGGTTATTCCCCCTCTGATTCCAAGCAATGGGACATTAGGGTATCCCCCACAACGATCAATGACTACAGTGTCTTCCATAGCCTTGGAACTCCAAAGAATGTTTGTATGGGCAAGTGACATTATTCTATAGGACCATCCTAAACCCTCTTCATTCTTCAACACGGACTTGGGGAGGTGCGAAATAAACCACCTCACCAGCAAAGGCATGCAACACATGAGGGTCCCTCTTCTACGCACAGTACAAGTGTATAGGGCATGCAAGATATCACCCAGTAGAGTAGGCATAGGATTGCGAAACATGAAGATCTTAACCGCATTCACATCTATAAAGAAATCTGGATTTGGGAAGAGAACCAAATAGTAGATAAGGAGAGCCAAGATATCTTCAAAAGCCTGAAAGTCCAAACTGTCCCAGAATAGCTGAGCTTGATCTATCAGAAACTTGGCTAAGAAACCTTCAACCCCGCTTCGTGTCTCCCAGTTGGATATTACATCAGCCCGTGTCAGATGCAGAGCTGAAGCAATGTCTTCTGGTCTAGGAATCTCTTCCAAACCTGTGAAGGGCATCTGCTCAAGGATGGATATGCCCAGTAAGTGAGAAAACTCTTCCAAAGTGGGAACTAGCTGATAATCCAGGAAGGTGAAACAATGATGCACAGGATCGAAGAACTGGAAAAGCACATTCATCATCTGCTCATCAAACCTTGAGGTAACCAAGCTAAGAAGCTGACCATGTCTTCTAATGAATGAAGAAGTATCATAAACTTTGGAGACTAACTCTTTGAGTTGAGCAGGTATTTGCACAAAGTTAACTCGAATGGTGTTTCTGCGCATGGAAGCCATAATCTGCAAAATAGAACAAAGATAAATCCCCTCGGTCTTTGAAATGGTTAGTATAATGAAGTATGCATACTATGTTATGATGCATGATGTCATGATAAAACACACAACATGTATAGTAGATAACAGACATGGCAAAGGCAACCAAGTCACACAAAAGCCCTTAAGTTTCAGGCTTGCATGGGGTCTAGGTACTACCCTCTTGAAGTTCAGTTGGTTTCAACCCGTCCTAGAAAAAGTAACCGGGTTCTAGAGGTTCTCAATATCACTGACCATCCTCCATCGGTCATGGTTTTAGCTCACGCAATCTTTTCTTGCGGCCGAAACTATCTCGAGAGTATGGTCTCAATGAGTGTAGCATCGAGTATCAACCAGTTCACAGCTTTACACCGAGGCCGGCTATCTCGCTACTTCCTAATGGCCAAGTTGGGCGATTAAAGGTTCTAAGGTCATTTGATGCTTAACGACACACATAACAGCCCCGTATTCTCCTCGTTTCTCCACAAGGGATACCAGTACCAACCAATGTGCCACATCAACGTAGTTACTGCTTCAACCGTATCGGTCTATGCTGTATAGTTCCCTCACAGTTTATTGCTACTTACCTAAAAGGTGTCCCCCAGATCCGGGTTAGGATCTATAGTAACTC
This sequence comes from Vicia faba, assembly GCA_948472305.1. NCBI lineage: Eukaryota > Viridiplantae > Streptophyta > Magnoliopsida > Fabales > Fabaceae > Vicia > Vicia faba. The sequence goes on from OX451738.1 coordinate 121,725,086, forward strand.
CCAATATAAAACCCTTAAAAGTAAAGCAACCAAAACAAACAAGAGAAACAAATATGATGAACTAGTCCTAAGGTGTACCCCACTTATTATCCCTAGCAGAGTCGCCAGTTCTGTGATATGGTGACAGAACTGACTGTTTTGAAAATGCTGGTTTACGTTTTGCGTTTGTGTTCGCAAAATGTCGCAGTATGCAAGAGTCGCCACCGACTTTTATTTTATCCAACTGGAAAGGAAAAAAGCACAGAAAAATTCCTTTTTCGAGATTTTGAGTACGGGGGGTAAATTATAGAAAGGGAAGGTATTAGCACCCTTTCTATCCGTGGTTTTCCACGGGCTCTTAGGTACTTGCTCATCATTTTAAAAAATTTCTTCCGTGTTTGTGTATTTTGAAAAGTTTTTGTTTTACTTCGTTTTAACCCTTGTATCAGTCCTCAAGAGTGTTACGAAGTTGTTTTTGAAAACTTGTTTAAAAAGTGTTTGGTGTGAAAAATGTTTGTTTGTTTTGAGCAAGTACCTAATAGTTATCTACCTACTCGAAAAAAGAATCTTTCTGTTCTTGTTTCCTTTAGACAGCGCCATCCCACTATTAAAGAGTAGGTAACACCGTCGTTGTAGTTGTAAAGGGTCAATTTGAAAGGGACGTACGATCACTAAAGCAATGTTAGGACGTCTTAGTAATAACCCTAATGTCTTAAGATCATATTCGAGGCAACATTTCCGAGCGGGACATTTGATCTTTGTTTAGACAGAAGGGCGACCACTAGAATATCCTATACTTAATGATCGTTTACCGTAGGCAACCGAAGTGAGAGTATACCCTGGGAGTGCGCATGTGCGAGTGATCTGATTTCAGTTACTTATCTTTGCACATTAGGTTTTGCTAGCCATTTTAAATTGTCATGTAATCTTGTCATACAATCCTATTATCATACATCTAACAGTTAATATTTGCGAGAATTAAAATACGAGAAATAAAACTACGCTATTACAAGGCTTCGGGGTAGGGGATTAATTACATAGCCAAAACCCGTAAAACGATAAATAAAAGAAAACCCTAATTAAACTATTACATACCGTAAGTAGTTACATTAATATGGTAAAAATAAATAAACGCGCGCGATGATTCGAGAACGAGAAAAGTTAGGGTTTTGACCCCGTCTAAACCTAATTAAAAGAAAAATCATATTTTTGTGGTTTTTGTGTTATTTTGAGAAAAATAGAGTTTAATTGAATAAATAAAGAAAACCTACTTACTAATTAATTTAAATTAAGAAAAATAATTAGAATAACCTATTTTTTGTATTTTTATTTTATTGAGAAAACAAATAAAATTTAAATTACGAGCAAACCTAATTTTTCTAATTTGATTTTTAATTATTTACAAAAAGTTAGAATTACCATAAAATTACATTAACTAATATTAAATTAAATTTAATAAAAAATATATAAAAAAAAACCTAATTCTAATTTGTGAAATTTGATTTTATGATTTTTTTTATAAAAAAAAAAGAATTAATTTTGGTTAAAAAATAATTAAATAAAGAAATTAAATAAAAGGAAAAATATAAAAGGAAAAGAAACGGGCCTAGTGCTTGAGCAAAAAGGGGGTGTCAATTGTAATTCTGGGCCCAAAAACTCCTTGGCCCTTGTTGACTTTCCAGATCCTGTGTTGCAAGCTTGACTAGGCCTATGATGGACCTCCATGGAGAAGGCATTGGATCTGCCTTATTGATGATCTGGTGGTTGGGCGCTGAGGGCATATGGTGGACTCATTACATGCACGCATACCTGATCATGTAAAAGAAAATAATATTGAACTAATATGGGGACCTGTGGATCGAACCCAGGCCCTTTGGCTTTTTCCATTGCACGCTGACCATCTGAGCTAGCTGGCTTATTTGAACAAAGGACAATAAACAAACATTATATTGGAAAAACAAAATAATATATTATAAAACGCACGAATTTTGAATGGGCCAGTCACCGCCTGCCACGCAACCCTTCTTCTTCCTCCCTCCGTTGCTAAAAGTTCAGCAACTTTTACCTACGGACAAAGGGTGTAGGTATAACCCTGGGCTGTTCCAAAACCTTATCCTTGCATGATAAATCAATACCAGTGGTACCAATCAACTCGTTGTAACCTCACGAGCATCATGGTACCACTCTCCATGGCTAATTGTTCCTGCACGCAAAACCCCTAAAAACGAAACTAAAACCCTAAACATGGCAACTTGCTGTATAGCCAATAAAAATACAATTGGATATTACCATTATCTTGCAAACACCATAAGGATTAATGATATGTTCATGAAACATGCTAACAGTGCCAGAATTATGAGATACGATTTCAAAAAAACATGGAAGTCGTGGGGTACTTACAGTGTGTTTCTGGGCGTTACGAGGCTGGTTAATGATTGTAAAATGATCCTAGAATGTCCAGGAAGTGATTTGTGTGACTGGAATGGCTTGAGAAAGCCTGGAACTAGGAAATCAGATTGCAACTTTTCTTTGAAATTTTGAGATTTTGTTCTTCTCTTTTCACGCCTCCAATGTACCTGTTTTTGGTCTGCACTTGTTCTATATGTACCCTAGAATGAATTAGGTTACAAACTTGCTTCAAATCTTTTTCAATTAAGATGATTGAATCATGATTTGATCCTTATGCAAATCTTTCCAAATCAAGCCAAATCCAATCTTTTTTTATCCAAATGAAGCTTGCATGATTTGATTCTTCTTCCAGCTGTATAAGAGGCCTAAACATGCACAAAATCTCAAGCTTTGATTAGTTTTGATATTTTCATGATTTTATTTTGATTTAATTGAAACAAAAATCAAAATAAATGACAAAAATAAAATAAATACAAGTGGGAGAGATCATGGGTCGTGGGTCATGTTACAAACTCAATGCAAGCATAAAAAATTGGGCCCATTTGACAAAAATTTCAATTTTGGCCACTTTTGACTTTTGGCAATTTTGTAAAAAGGGTAAACTTTGCCAATGCATAACTCCTTCAATTTTGACCCTAGAGACGTGTTCTTGGATTTTTTAGAAAGCTTAAGATGTCCTCTAAGCAATACTTTTGGTCTCATCTAAATTGAGTCTTCTATGTTCATGTATGAAGCTTTGACAAAAAAGGTGTTTTTGTTGACTTTTCAAAATGACCTATAATGTCCAAATTTATATCTTCTTGTGAGTGCATATTTTGAACTTTAGAGATGAATATGGATTGTAGTTAATTACATCCTCTTCAAAATGAGCTTTGGATGGGTCATTTTTGATAAAGTATGAGAAAGTTATGCTTGGTCAAAGTTGAGTTGACTTTTCCTACAAAGCCCTAATTTAGCAACTTTTGGGTTTTGATGAATTGTGAGAAATCCTTGAGGAATAATGATCAAACCTTAATCAAATGATTAATAATACTTCAAAATGAGGATTTTGACCAAAAATCTTGAAGTTTGACTGTATGTAGGACACAGTTGACTTTTGCCCTAGCACAATCGATTTTCAAGCCTTTGAGCAATTGACTGAGCAAACTTCCTTTGTAAGACTTGAAACTTGACATGGATGATCTTGAGAACATATTAGGACAATAGTGAGAATTTGGGATCTTATGGACTCAAACATCTTGATGCAGACTGAAACCCTAATTTGAGGTAAATTGCCTTAGGAGAGAGTTTGTCTGGTCAACCCTTGGACTTCCTTGGGCAATTTGAGGACCTCACTTGAAATGTATTGAGAAATATGGGAGAGTAAATTTTGGGGTACAACACTGAGCCATGACAGACTTTTATGGCCCCGTCTCTGGTTCTCTTCTCAATTGGTGATTGCTCGATGCACCAATGGTATGTGTTATTTCCTTAAGGGATACCCTAGGAATTTGTTCTTGCCTGTCAATGATGTTCTTCAAGGCTATAATAACTTGACTCATATCCCTTCTTATTGAGTCGACATTGCTTTTGACTTGTTCTAAATCCACTTTGAAAGCTGCTTGATTTTCTTCAATTTGTTCCATTGCTCTTAGTTGGTGAGATCTTGTTTGATACAGTGGCCTGGGAGGTGGTGGTTTTCTTCTACCAATGGTTCAACTGGAGAAGATTTTGAAAAAGAGTTTTTGAGTTGTGAGCTTATGAGATTCACATGTTTTATGAATGTATGAATATGCATGAACAATGCTAAGATTTACGTTTTGAATTTCTTATTCACTTAGGTATATATATATATATATATATATATATATATATATATATATATATATATATATATATATATATATATATATATATATATATATATATATATATATATATATATATATATATATATATATATATATATATATATATATATATATATATATATATTCTTTTTACATTACTCTTTTTTAGGTTATGCTTTTTCATTGGTGAGTATCTGGAAAACGAATACGCAAACAAAATAAGAAACACAATGCTTTTATTGAAGGTAATTATTTTCTATAAAAGAGAACATAATTTAGATATTGAAAGATATTACAATTCTAAAATAATAAACTTGCTGAAAGAAAATAATCAAAGGGAAACAGTCTTTTAAGCATGATTGCGGATGTCTGCTCTGAAACGATCAATAATTATTCTGCAAAGCTTGAGGAAGTCATCGAAATCTTTGGGAGAGGGACCATCACACTTTCCGTGTCTCTCAAACTTCTCGGGATGTCTTCAATGAGATTGTGGGTTAAGAAGGTGAGCCTCTCATTCTTGTCCTTGTAGTATCGGTACTCTTGGTAGAGGTTGGGAATTATCTTGTGGTTATCCCTTCCTGCTTGGGCGATCTTTGTGTACTGCTTCTCCCAATACATATTTCCATCCCTTGTGACGGTATATGATGTGTATTCGTGATGCAACTATGATACAAATAACGATGATTTGATGAATAAGGTGTTTAAGATGATGAGTTGTATGGTGTAGGATTAGTTAGTAAGAAAGTTTGGAATTTAAATAATTATTTTGGAATTATTTAGATTTAATAGTGATTAATTGGAATTATTTGGATTTAAGTAATTAGAATAATAGAATAATAGAAGTGTGGAGAAAATAAGGACTAGATGGTAATTAGTAGAAAGAGTGAGGGCATGATGGTAAATGGTATAATGTTAAGTGAGGGAAATTGAGGAAGATATTAGGGGTCCTTGTGATAACATGGAAACTTGTTGTATATCCAACAAAAATACAATTGGATATTACCATTAGCTTGCAAAAACCATAAGGATTAGGGATATGTTCATGAAACATGCTAACAATGCCAGAATTATGAGATACAATTTCAAAAAAACATGGAAGTCGTGGGGTACTTACAGCGCATTTATGGGCGTTAGGAGGCTGGTTAATGATTGTAAAAGGATCCTAGAACATCCAGGAAGTGATTTGTGTGACTGGAATAGCTTGAGAAAGCCTGGAACTAGGAAATCAGATTGCAACTTTTCTTTGAAATTTTGAGATTTCGTTCTTCTCTTTTCACGCCTCCAATGTGCCTGTTTTTGGTCTGCACTTATTCTAAATGTACCCTAGAATGAATTAGGTTACAAAATTGCTTCAAATCTTTTTCATTTAAGATGATTGAATCATGATTTGATCCTTATGCAAATCTTTCCAAATCAAGCCAAATCCAATCTTTTTGTATCCAAATGAAGCTTGCACGATTTGATTCTTCTTCTAGCTATATAAGAGGCCTAAACATGCACAAAATCTCAAGAGAACCAAATGTAAAGCTATTGCTTCAAAGGCTATCGGTACTCACAAATATGTCGCACTAATATAGCTAATGCTTCAACCATGTCGGTATACCCCGCACAGTTTCCACAACGTATTGTTATTTACCTATGAATGTTTCCAAAATCTGGGTAGAGGATTTCAAGCCCAAACAAGAGAACCAAATGTAAAGCAATCAAAGCAAACAATATAATCATGCAAAAGGTGATCTAAGCCCTAAGGTTACTCCACTTTTAAAGATTGTCCCCAGCAGAGTCGTCAGTTCTGTGATACGGTGGGAGAAATGACTTGGGATTTTGCGTTTGTGTTTACAAATGTTTCGGTTTAGCAAGAATCACCACCGACTTTTTATTTTATCCTAAGGAAAGGTCAAAAAGTACATGAAAGACCTTTGAGATGTTTTCTTGGGTTCTGGGAGTAGATTATAGAAAGGGAAGGTATTAGCACCTTTTCTATCCATGGTTATCCATGGGCTCTTAGTTACTTGCATAGATCACTTGCTTTGCTTTTCAATTGTTTGCAATGATGCTCTTCAATTGTTTGAAATGCTGCTTTGTGTGTGGTTTTGAAAGATGTTTTGAAAAGAGGCCATCGTTGTGGCAACCTTTGTAATGACTCTTGTTTGAATGTATACAAAGGTGTTTTTGTCTTTTGAAAAGTTTTCAATGTTTGAAAGTAGGGTTTTGAAATAGTGTTGTGAAGTGTGTTTTGAAAATAGCAAGGATGTTTTTGCAAGTTTTGATCAAGTAACTAAGAGTTGTCTACCCTATTTTACTCAAAGATCTTTCTTATGTTTTTAACCCGTTTAACAGTGTTGTTTCACCATTGTGTTTGGTGAACAACCTTGTGTTAGGATGTTGAACGGGACAGGCGCGGGTCATCGTATAGACCATGATAGCAATAGTGTCAAGTATTTTTGGCAATTTTCTTGAGGGACTTGATAATTTTGTTTAGGCAACTCAGATAGCGTCATCGAGGGACTATGATCTTTTGTTTTTTTGTTTTTGTTTTGCCAAAGTACTTGACATGCATATCATGGCCCATTTTTGAAGGCAACAAGTGGAGTGTAACCCTAGGGGTACAAGTGTGCATTGTGTTTGTTTTTCATGCATTTTGTCTTTGATTGGGTCAAACTATTTGTTAATTTGATTTTGCATACAAACCCTAAGTCTAATCATGGCATAATTGAAAGCATTTAAAGGTGAGAGAATTTAAATTCTACACTATTACAACATGATATAGGGAGGGGGGTACAAATTTGAATAGGGGATTATTTAGACAAGAAATTAAATTCTAAATTATTACAACCAAATTGAATGGGTAAGGCACAATATTTGAATGTACAATATTTAAACAAAATACAATAAATAAATATTAAATAAAATGTATTATACAAAAAAGTTTTATGTATGTAAAAAATATTTTTAATGTGAAATGTAAATAAATAAAAAGTCAATTTTAATTATTTTTGTTTTTAGGGCAAAAACCCTAATTTCTTAAATAAACAGTATTATTTATTATTTATATACAATAATGCATCAATTTATACAAAAATAAAAGTATATTGAAAAAAAAGGTATTTAGTATAAAATATTAATAAAAATAAAATTGTATGTGTTTTTTGTTTTTTGTGTTTTTTGTATATATATATATATATATATATATATATATATATATATATATATATATATATATATATATATATATATATATATATATATATATATATATATATATATATATATATATATATATATATATATGTATATATGTATTAAATATATTAAGTGTGTATAAAAATAAAATAAATTATTTACAAAGTGTATATATTTCAAGAAAATATTTTCAAATATGTATAAAAATAATAAATAAAAATAAAAGTATTATTTGTATTATTTTTTAATTTAAACAAAAGGATATAAAAGCATATAAACATTTTTATACTAGTAAAAATAAAAATAAATGCCAAATAAATGTAAAAAAATATAAAAAATATTTTTGGAACATTTTTCATGTTTGAAAATAAAATATCAAAGTCAGAAATGAAATAAAAATGCAAAAATGACAAATATACAAGAAATGGGCCAGGGGGGTGTGAAACTGGAAGTGGGGTGCCAAAAGCAAGCCTGTTCAGGCCCAGTCCAAAACCAACTTCATCTTCTTCCTCTAGACAAAAACGCGCGCGTGCGATTTACAAAATGCTATCTCCTGATTCTGTGCTTTTTTGACAAAACTCATAACATGAAACTTGTAGAGCATCAAACAACGAATTTAACCATATAAAAAACTTAAGCTAACTCTCAAAGACCAGAGAGAATTTCTCTGCCCCTAATTTTTAACCTAGTTTTTTCAAAAATTTCATGAATGAAATTCTCCTAGCACGATTAATATAAATGAAAACTAAGAACATGTATGGTTTCAGGGCTATGAATACAACATCTTTCATTCACAAACCTAAGTCTAACTATTCCTAAATAGAGAGATAGAAGTTCATGAAATACTCGTTTCAGTTGAGTTCGAGCTGGACAATGCAGCAACTTCCAAGGGTGCTTGAGGTTCTTTTGAGCTTGCCTGATGTCCACTGAAGCTTTCCCAATGCTTAGTTTATTTTGAAGTAGCCTGAGTCGTGCTACAGAACTCAACCTGCAAAGCTTCCAAACAAAAATGGCAATGTGTGTTAATGGAGTTACAGTTGGCAATGGAGGTCTGGAATAGTTTAGGTGAGTTGAATGGAAGATATTGGAACAAGTTTGAGGCAAAACGCACGAGGCAAAGTGGAGATGGAAGTGGTTCTGCAGGGCTTGCCCTGTTTTGCAGAAAAATGGAGATTTTGTATACCAGGAGGTTTGAGTGGTGAAGAGCTCGTGTTTATGGCTCAAAGGGTTGTGTGAAATGTGTTTGCAATGTTTTTTTAAGCTCTCATGGACTGGTTTTCAAGTTGGCAAGTGTTTGGACAAATTTCTTCTTTGTGAAGCAAGAGTGTGTAACTTCTGATTACAGGCTTGTACCCTCTATCTTGTATGCCGCATACTTTGCCCTTGGTTACTGGAATTTGTGGATTTGATTTGGCTTCTGAGATATGGCCCCTATGCTCAAAGATCATGTTTTGACAAAAAGCATAACTTTTCAAAAATGGCAATGTACCTTTTTTCTAATTAAGTGTTAGTTTTGTGTGCAATGTCCAAATGGCCAAGATAATGCATTAGCTCAGTGGATTTGCATTCAATTAAGGAGTGTAAAATGGTTTAGAGGCGTTCAAGCTAGTACAAAGCATGCTGGTTTGAAAATGCAAGTTGTATGAACATGTATTGGCCATGGATAAAAGTGAGTTTTTGCCAACTTCAGGCATTCGATTCTCCCTAACCACAAAGGTGTTTGAGGAGTTCTTGGACAACTTGGAAAGCTTGCAACATGTACTATAATCCCTATTTGAAATGAAACTTGAAACTCCAAGAGTAACTATGTGAAAAATGGCCAAAAAGATGGGTCAAAATCCTGCCTAAACTAGGGCAAAATTTCTCTAAGTTAAAAGTTTTAGGTACCCTTGTTCCAAAAATCATAACTTAAGATCCAACCTTATTTTGAGAAAACTTTGTGAATCAAAGTTGTAGACTTTGTGATGGAATACAACTTTAATGTTGCAAGTTTTGTTTGAATCCATTTGCATCTTGGTGAAAATGTGGGGCAAAGTTAGGAAAAAAATAAGAAAATTTCATAACTTAGAAAATTTCTAAGTTATGAAAATTTTCCATTTTAAACCCTAATTTGCAATTTTGAGTTTCTTGATGAACAAGTTTCATAATTTGACATGTCTTGATGAAAAATGACCCTTGGCACTTGATTTTGACCAAAAAGTCAAAGTTTGACTTTTCAATGTACATTCAAATTTTGATCAGTTGACTGAAAAATTCATTTGTCAATCCTATGCATTTGAGATCTTTTGAACTTATTGAATGGGTCAAGAAAATGTCATTGAGTCCTTGTGTCCATGGTTGAGCTTGATTTTCCATTGTCTAGGTCAAACAGTAAAAAATTGGTTTTGTACAGTCAAAACCCTAAAAATGACCATTTTGCCCTTTTGGTGATCTGATCAAATTTCTTGTGGAATTCCAACTTGATAAAATGGTTCATATGAGTTTGTAATGTTGATGTGGGTCAAAATTCATGAGGTTTGACTGTTAATGGCCACAGTTGACTTTTTCCCCAATATAGTTGATTTCTAGGTCAACTGTCCAATTGATTGGGCAAAAATTTGAATCAAGGCTTGAAACTTGGTATGGACAAAATTGTGAGTCCAAAATGAAGTATGAAAGTCATTTTGGGCATTGTAGGTCAAAACATCCCTGTGCAAACTCAAACCCTAATTTAGGTCAATAGTGCAAAGAGGTGTCTTGAGCAGAGTAAACCCTAGCTTGATCTTGAGTTCCAAGGGTCTTGTGATGAGAAAATGTTGGTGAAATGAGAGGGAAAATTTTGGGGTACAACATTTTCCCCTGTTCAATCTTCTTGAACCTGAAGAGTTAGATTGGCGAGTTTTCCTTTCGCGTCTCGAAGGTGAAAGAGGATTGGACACTAGAGTGCCCGTAAATTTGCACTCGTCAAAATATAGCTGAGGAAATGGGCTTAAAGATGCCATTTAGAGATGGTAGAATCTTGCTGGAGATGGGCTTAAAGATGCCATCCAAGAATGTTTGTTGAATTGCAATATTGTAGGTCAGAAGAATGAGCATCAAAATGGTATTCGTGTCTGGAATGCATTTGAACTGTATCTGGAGACTGGGTCTGTATGAGCAAAAGAATGGCGTCCTTGTCTGAAGCGTATCTGAGCTGTAACCGTATTTGAACTTTGAATGAATATCAGAATGACTGCCGTGTCTGGAGTGTATCTGTATTGTATTTGAAGTTGAGATCTGTATGAGTAGCAGAATAACTTTTGTGACTGGAGTATCTGAGACTGTAACTGGAGTTGAGATCTATATGAGTAGCAGAATGACTTCCGTGTCTGGAGTGTATCTGAAACTGTAACTGGGATCTGAATAAGTGGCAGAATGACTTCCGTGGCGACTACACTGGAGAGGATCAAACTGCTGGTGTAAGGGCCAGAATGGCATCCGTATCTGGAGCGTATTTGAACTTGTAGTTGATAGTTGAATCTAAATGAGAGATAGAATGGTTGTCGTGTCTGGAGCGTATCTAGTCTGTATCGGATTGCTGAAGTCTGAATGAGTAGTAGAATGACCATCGTGTCTGGGTAATATATGTACTGTATTTTGACTTGAAATTATGAAGGAGTAATAGAATGACCGTCGTGTCTGGGGTGTATCCATATTGTATCTGAATAATTGTTAACGGTAGCCTTTCAATCTTATCCTGAAAAGGGTAAAATGTTAGCTAAAACACAAAGTTATATTGCATGATATGTATGATGCAATGAACTGTGTTTCATCAATGTTTATGATATATGAATGTAATGGATGTGCATGTAAGCTGAGCAGCTGTCTTGCTGAGGCAAATAAATCCTTGGCTGCTGCCGGGGAAAGTAAATCCTTGACCGGTGCTGGGGATTGAAAAAATCTTTGATTGTTGAAGATGAGAAATCCTTGCTGACTGCTTGGGGATTAAAGAATCTCTGATCGTTTGAGAAATGAGAAATCCTTGGACCAGTGTTAGGTATTGAAAATCCTTAGTGATTTGTGGGGATTTACAAGGGTTCTGACAACTTCTACGGGGAATGAGGATCCTTCATGACTTTCCTGGGAAATAAGGAAAATTCTAAAAATCTCTACTGGGGAGTTAAAACCTGGGAGGCTTCTGCTTGGAGGAATGAGACCGAGAATCTTCGATCTTGCTGAGAGATAACCCTGTGGGGAGAATGTTTACTCGGCCGGTGAAATCAGAAGCTTTGGGTTGTATGCCAAACTACTAGGGAATCATCCTAGTTGAGGATAAGCCAAGAAGTTAACTGTTATTTACTTGGTTCTCATACTTTTAAGATATCATGCCGGGGAAATTGGGGGAAGTAGAGCAGTTCCCAACGGGGGTTAGTGGTTTGGAATTTTGACTTCACTGGGGAAGAAGGTTTAGAATATTCTGGCTCCACTAGGATGGGTATTTCAAGGTTTTTGGGCTCCGCTGGGGATCGGGAGTTTTAACTCTGATGGGAACTTTGAAACTTGACTCAGCTGGGGAATCCAGTTTAGAATGCATTGGCTCCGCTGGGGATCTTGAAGCTTAACTCCACTGGGGAAATAATACTCCAAATTTTTAGCTTTGTTGAGGATCTGAACAAAGTATTGTAGAGGATTTCTTCTGGAATAGCACAAAGATACCTTCCTATACCTTCAACCTATCAGTAATTATCCTTTCTCAATTTCATTTTATTTGTAAGCAATGATTATATTCAAATGCATATGCATATTTTAACAAAACTTTGGACGTTTTCAAATAAAAACATAAGTGTAAAAAAGAAAAGAAAGGCAGGCAAAATTCTGCACTTTTAAGTATCTTTGTATTAACTTGGTAACTATCTTTGTACAAAGGAGACAGACATCCTAGTAAGAGAATGTTGTCGTAAAAAGTGAGAAAAAAATTTATACAAGAGAAAGATGGCTATGTGTAACAATTCCATGGGGTTCCCATTCTACTATAGCCTTCACAACTCTGAGTATCTTGTCCATTCGCTGCTTCGTCTGTCGATGATTGGATTGATCAGTAGCTTGGAGCTTGTTGGTGAAGAGATTATCCTTAAAGTGATCCAACGAGACATAGCCATACACTTTAATTCCCTAACTTTTTCCTGGATCGCCCTTTCGGGTTTTCGATCCACCGGGAAACCCTTTTTTTCCCAAGCCGCCCTTTCGGGTTTTCAACTTGCCGGGTGTACAGATTTTTTTGTTTTATCCCTAATTTTTGCCTGAACCGCCCTTTTGGGTTTTCGGTTCACCGGGATGCCCATTTTTGCCCAAGTCGCCCTTTCGGGTTTTCAACTTGTTGGGTCATTTATGCGTAGTATCTTTTGACTATGTCTGCATTCCCAGGGTGCGGCAAGTCGTCGTCTTCCATTTTGGTCAGAATCATTTCCCCACCAGAAAAGAAGCTCTTGATCATAAATGGTCCTTCGTAGGTAGGATTCCACTTACCCCTGGGATCACTTTGCGGCAAGATGATCCGCTTGATTACAAGATCTCCGACTTGATATACTTGACGTCTGACTTTCTTGTTGAAAGCCTTGGTCATCTGTTTTTGATACATCTGACCATGAAAAACAACAGTAAGTCGTTTCTCGTCGATCAAATTAAGTTGATCAAGCCGGGTCTGAATCCAACCGTCTTCACTCAAACCAGCATCCTTCATAATCCTTAAGGAAGGAATTTGAACTTCCATAGGTAGAACAAATTCCATGCCATATACCAAAGAAAATGGGGTTGCCCCTGTTGAAGTACGTGTCGTGGTACGATATCCATACAGAGCAAACGGTGACATCTCATGCCAGTCCTTGTAGGTGACTGTCATCTTTTGAATGATCTTCTTGATATTTTTGTTCGCGGCTTCAACAACACCGTTCATCTTCGGTCGGTAGGGAGATGAATTGTGATGATAAATCTTGAACTGCTCGCATAGAGCGGTGATCATGGTGTTGTTCAAATTTCTACTGTTGTCCGTGATAATCCTGTCAGGGATACCATACCGGCATATGAGGTTCTGCTTGATGAAGCGGGCAACCACATTCTTTGTAATTGAGGCGTAGGAAGCTGCTTCGACCCACTTGGTGAAGTAATCAATAGCGACCAAAATGAAGCGATGTCCATTGGATGCCGTGGGTTTGATCTCTCCAATCATGTCAATGCCCCACATTACGAATGGCCAAGGAGCTGTCAGAACGTTGAGAGGAACGAGAGGAATATGTACCTTGTCAGCGTAGACTTGGCATTTGTGGCAAGTACGGGAATATTGATGACAATCAGCTTCCATGGTAGACCAGTAGTAGCCTGCCCTTAGAATCTTCTTAGCGATCATATGTCCGCTCAAGTGGGTGCCAAATGTGCCACTATGTATCTCAGTCATGATCAACTCTGCCTCAGCTTTGTCCACACAACAAAGTAGAACACAATCATGGTTGCGCTTATAAAGGATGCCATTTCTCAAGAATAACTTGGCAGCAAACCTCCTTAAGAACTTTTTGTCATTGACGGAAGCTCCTTCAGGGTATTCTCTAGTCTGGAGATACCTTTTGATTTCATGAAACCAGGGTTGTTCCACTACTTCTTAGGTGTTAATCTCGTGACAGTGCGTAGGTTCTTCCATTCGCTCGATGGTAATTTGGGGAGCCTCGTTATCCCAGTTGACTTTAAACATGGAATACATTGTAATCTGCTAACTGATTTTCTTCTCGCGGGAAATGCTCGAAAGTAATCTGCTCGAAATGAGGCAACAATGTCAAGACATGTTCTTTGTATGGGATAAGATTAGGATGTTTGGTATCCCACTCTCCTTTGACTTGACTGATAACCAAAGCCGAGTCCCCAAATACGACCAAAGATTTGATTCCCAAGTCTATAGTAGCCTTGAGACCAAAGATGCAAACTTCATATTCAGCCATGTTGTTGGTACAGCTGAAGCAAAGTCGGGCAGTGAAGGGTGTATGGAAACCTTCCGGAGAAATGAGTACCGCACCGATACCATTGCCAAGTGCATTTGAAGCACCATCAAAGTATAGGGTCCATCGGGATCCTTGTTCAGGTCCGTCATACGGTCCGTTACCTTCAATGTTGTCCAATGTCATAATGTCTTCGTCAGGGAAGTCGAATCTTATAGATTGGTAATCTTCGAAGGCTTGGTGAGCTAGATGGTTAGCTAGTACACTCCCCTTTATAAATTTTAGGGTAGTATACTGGATATCATACTCAGTCAGGATCATTTTCCATCTAGCGATTCTTCCAGATAAAGCAGGCTTCTCGAAGATATACTTGATCGGATCCATCTTAGAAATCAGCAAAGTGGTATGAGTCAACATATACTGCCTTAGCTGGCGAGCAGCCCATACCAAAATGCAGCAAGTTTTCTCGAGCAGTGAGTAGCGAGTCTCACAGTCGGTAAACTTTTTGCTAAGGTAATAAATGGCATGCTCTTTTCGGCCAGACTCGTCGTGTTGGCCCAGTACGCACCCCATTGAGTTATCCAGAACAGTTAGATACATGATCAACGGCCTTCCTTCGACGGGTGGCATCAGAATAGGTGGTTCTAGTAAATACTCCTTGATCTTATCAAAAGAAACTTGACAATCATTGTTCCATTCAACTACCTGATCTTTCTTCAGCAGTTTGAAAATTGGCTCACAGGTAGATGTCAGGTGAGAGATGAACCTCGCGATATAGTTTAAGCGTCCCAAGAATCCTCTAACCTCCTTTTCAGTACGGGGGGAAGGCATTTCTTGTATAGCCTTTACTTTAGCTGGATCGATCTCAATGCCTTTGTTGCTGACAATAAATCCCAGAAGTTTACCAGACCTAACCCCAAAAGTGCATTTGCTTGGGTTCAGTCTAAGCTTATACTCCTTTAACCTGGCAAACAGCTTTTGCAAATGATTAAGGTGTTCTTCTTCTGTCTGTGATCAAGCTATCATGTCGTCTACGTAATCTTCAATCTCATGATGTATCATATCATGAAACAAAGCTACCATGGCGCGTTGATAGGTTTCCCCTGCATTCTTCAGTCCGAATGGCATCACTTTGTAGTAGAAGGTACCCCATTGCGTGACAAAAGTAGTTTTCTCCATGTCCTCAGGGGCCATTTTGATTTGGTTGTATCCCGAGAATCCATCCATGAAGGAAAAAACCTTGTGTTGAGTTGTGTTGTCAACCAGGATGTCGATGTGTGGCAGTGGAAAATCATCCTTAGGGCTATCCCTATTTAAGTCCCGATAGTCCACACACATTCTGACTTTGCCGTCCTTCTTAGACACGGGAACAATGTTAGCAACCCATTGTGGATAGGAAGTAACAGCCAGAAAACCAGCTTTGAATTGCTTCATTACCTCCGCTTTGATCTTCTCAGACATGTCAGGCCTCATTTGGCGGACCTTTTGCTTAATCGGTGGACAGTCTTCTCTTGTAGGAAGACGGTGAACCACCATATCTAGGTCTAACCCTGGCATGTCTTCGTAAGACCAGGCGAAGATTTCAACATATTTGTTTAACAACTGCACTAGACGCTCTTTGACACCTGGTTCCAGGTTGGCGCCCACTTTTACTTCTTTCCTGTCTTCCTCTGTCCCCAAGTTGATGGTTTCTAGCAACTCTTCATGAGGCAGAATGGCCCTCTCTTCTTGTTGCAAAAGTCTGGCTAATTCTCCCGGCACTTCACAGTCTTCGTCAACTTCGTACTCAGCATGATTGACCAAGTCTTCAGAGTTATCGAAGGCTAAAATAGAATAGTCACCCATGGAATCCGGAGTGGATGGGTACATGCATTTGTGAGTGTGGGTGTGTGTAAGGGATAGCCATCCTTAAACAAATAAAAAATGCAAAAGGAAAGAAAATGAACACAACAGTTTATGAAAACGTCCAATGATTCATTAAAACATGGCATATGATAATGAAGAAAATCAAGCCCTTACAAATGGACCTACATGCCCCGGGCAAGGCATGAGGTGAAAATAGTGTACGAATTGTTTTAGTTATTACATACTGAAATAAGAAATTGTTCAAAAATAAAATTACTTGTTTATCAAGGTGATGGGAATAAAATCCTTTGCTTCCCAGTTGCTTAGACCCCCTTAGACGGTTGGGAAGATCCAATCTTCGAAGTTGTTTTCTTCATCTTCATCTTCAACAGTAATAACTTCATGGTGAGTGATCCTTACAGGTGGCCTTCCAGTCCTGGAGCGACGCATAGCTTTTTGTCCTGCAGCTGTAAACCCTAGTCCAAATTTGTCCGTCTTATGGGGAAAATCAGGCAACTGCCCCCATACTGTACTCTTCCCTTCTTTGATCACCGCCTCTGCGTCTTTGAGAGATGCCATCCTAGGCACATGCTTGGGAACGATAGGTACCTCAACCATTGTCTTCGTAACTGCTACCTCAGGAGAAACTTCCTCAAAATGTTGGAAAGGCGTTTCGATGAACTCGCCATCTAACTCCACATAGCGGAAGGAATTGAGATGACTTATCATGTACTCTTCCTTGTCGTGCACTGTTTTACCCTTAACAAGATATTTCAGCATTTGGTGCAAAGAGGAGGTAACTTCCCTGGCATAATGGATCCATGGTCTTCCTAACAAACACGAATACGACGGACGAATGTCCATCACATAAAAGGTGGAGTTGAAAACTTTTGTGCCTACTTTGATAGGAATATCAACCTCTCCATGAACCATTCTTTTGGACCCATCAAAGGCCCTAACAACGATGTTACTAGGTTTGAGGGTCAATCCTTCGCAATTCAAACGGTCTAAAGCTTTCTTCGGCAGCACATTCAAGGAAGAACCAGTATCAACTAAGACATGGGCGAGGGTGGTTCCCCTGCATTCAACTGAAACATGTAGCGCGTTGTTGTGTTTCCTTCCTTTGGGAGTCAAGTCAGCATCGGAAAAGCCAAGGCCATTATCAGCAGTAAGACTGGCCACACATTCCTGAAACTGGTCAGCCGAAGTTTCCTGGGGCACGTGTGCCGTCTTGAGAAATTTTATTAAGGCCTTAGCATGGGCCTCAGAGCAAAGTAGAAGAGCCAACATGGATATTTTAGAAGGGGTCTGCCCTAGCTGTTCCACGACGTCGAAGTCGCTCCTTTTAATGATTTTCAAGATTTCCTCCATTTCTTTCTGAGTGGTTTCAGGGATAACCACAACATGAGCCTTCGTCCTGACAGGCGCTTCTAGTATCCCCTTACCCTTGTCGGTAGTATCAACAGATGGTCTAACTTCAGGAGTATCCAATTCTTCAATTATCGGGTCTCGCACAGATGACTTAACAGGTGCAAAAGCTTTCGAGGGTCCGAAAACTGCTCGGGGGGGAGAAATCTCCGGAGAAAAGATCCGGCCGCTGCGGGTTATCTTGCTTGTTCCTGCGATGTTCCCTATATCAGGGTCTTCTTCTTCAGAATTCTCTTGGACTTCTTCAATCTGTTTGATACCATGATAGAAGATTTCTCCTCCATAGTTCCATGGTATCGTCTTGCTAGATTGATACGGGACATGTCCCGGCATGGTGATTTTTAAAGGTACAAATTTAGGTTCGGGCGTAATCCTGACAGGCCTTTTGCAAGCCTTGGGAGGATTGTCGGAAATGGTTATGATTGCAATATCGTTGGTTGAAGTAGCCAAAGTAGCAGGAGTAACAGGAGTGAAGGTATCAACAGGGGTCTTCTGGAAGAGTATCTCTAGGGTATCCATCAGGCGTTGGACACCTGACTTCAACATCGGGCAATCAACTCGTATGTTCAAACAAAAATAGCAGTATTTTCCACAACCAGGAAAGATCCCGGCTCTCATCAAATTCTCTTTAATCACAAGTAACGAAGTTAAAAGGTCAGCAACATCAGTAACATGAAGGTCCTCCATAACATCATGAACATTATTACCGTGCTTGGGCATTGGGGCAGAAATCACATTGGGCTTTTCGGGCGCATCGAATTCTACCTCCTTGGCGTCAATCAGGTCTTGGATTTTATTCTTAAGCGCACAACAATTATTAGTATCATGCCCAGCACTTTCAGAGTGGTAAGCACACTTAGCATTGGAGTGGTAGTATGGAGAGGAGGTGTTAAGGTTCTCTGGCGCTTCCTTCAAACTGGCAAGATTCAGTTCCAACAAATGAGGGAGTACTTCCGTTGGCGTCATGTTGATTCAGATGAACTGTCGTTGTGGCCTTTCTACCCGTTGTTGATTAGGTCTTGACTGATTGTTATGAGGTTGATCATTTGAAGAGTTTTGAATCATCACAGCCCCTACAGTCGGCCGGCGCTCGGTTCTTCCTTGACTTTTCTGAGAATACACAGCAGAGGATTCCTTCTTAGCCGGGAAGGCTTTCTTAACAGTAGTGGATGCGGAGGTATCTTTCTGAGTCTTACCACTTTTAATACCAGCCTCGACCCTTTCACCGGTCAGAATTAGTTCAATAAATCCCGCAGAAGAACTCCCGATTAAATGATTGAAGAAAGGGCCAGACAGGTTCCCCAGAAACATGTCAACCATCTCTCTATCCGACAATGGTGGATGCACCCTTCCATCCAGATCACGCCACATCTGGGCATACTCTTTAAACCCTTCATTGGAAGCCATCCCCATACTCTGTAGTTGAGTACGAGTGGGCGCCAAATCAGCATTGCATTGGTATTGATGGTAAAAAGAAGCAGCTAAGTCTTCCCAATTGTGGACCTCTGATCTCTCGAGTTGATAGAACCATTCCAATTGTGTGCCTGACAAACTGTCTTGGAAAAAGTGTACCCAAAGGTCTTTATCAGATGAGTGGGGTTGGATCTTTCTGACATACGATCTCAGATGCATTTTTAGGCAGGACAGGCCGTCATACTTAGCAAATGTTGGTACTTTGAATTTGGGAGGGATGACGATCCCAACGACCAACCGTAGTTCTTCAAAATCTAAACTAGGTACCCTATGCAACTCCATAGCTGCCAATCTATCGTCAAGATTATTATATTTATCATCCGCCGGGGGATATTGTTGTTCGGAGTAATCTTCGTCTTCTTCCTCTTCCTCCTCTTCAACTTCAGATTCAGAAGGTACCGCAACCCCTTTTCCTTTACTAGCCCCTTCGTCAGACGTTGAGGGGAACTCGAGAACTTTTCTAGCATTGCTTTCAAACCTTCTTCCAAAAGTGGCTACTCCAGGCCTCTTCTTCGTCTTCTCTTTATTCTTCTCCAACAGTGCTTTGAGGTCCTCTTGACCCTTTACTAAGGTCATTAGGAGTTGCTAGAATTGAGAATTATGTGCTTGCAGATCCTTAACCGTCTTCTCCAAATCCATCTTGCTGAAATAAACAGCAGAAAGATAAGGAAACCTGGTGTGAAGACCTGTTTATGCATATGATGAATGATATGTTATTCATGTAATGCATTCAAGGATTCAGAAATTCAAATTTGTTGCAAACAAAAAGGAACACACGTCATATTAAGAAGAAATTGTTAGTACATAAGTGCCCCATGGGCAAAATATTACAAAATTCTTAATGTAAAAAGACATTGTGCATCCTCTTTGGTGCGATGTAAGTGTTGAGAGTTTCCTTCTCATGAAGTCGGCGGGTAAGCTCCAAAACCTTCTTCTCACTAGCATAGAAGCTAGCTTCAAAATTATTATGTTCTTCTTTGAGTTGGATCCAACTCTTTTGTATTTATTCCCATGATGTTAGCATGTCAGGATGTAGGATGGTGTATGGAACCTCTCCTTCCAAAACAGGCTCTTTGATCAAGGGGAGAATGTGAGGGTATGGCATCATAAGATTCTGGGCGCGGGTTCGTACCCACTTGAGATAAGGCTCAAAGGGGATGGAATTCTTGTGCCCAAGTGTCTTACTATCCACTTTGTTGGGCATCCTACAAGCTCTGATGAACCTTTGTCGAAGTCCTTGCGCATCGTTGTCGAAGTCAAAAACTAGGTCAGGAATCAGCATGTCATGAGGGCCATCCCTCCGAGCATATCCAAACTGTCTTAGAGCTAAACAGGGGTTGTAGGTAATACCTCCCCTAATTCCAAGTAGTTGGACATTAGGTAATTCCCCACAACTATCAATGATGATGACATTTTCTCTGGACCGAGAACACCAATGTACATTAGAATGTGTGAGGGTCATCAACCGTTGTGACCACCTTAAACCCTGCTCATTCTTCAAAATTGATTGTGGAAGGTGAGAAATAAACCACCTTGCTAGGAGAGGAGTACAACACATGAGAACACCTCTTTTCCTCATTGTTCGTGTGTAAAATGAGTGTAGGATGTCCCCAAGCAATGTAGGTACAGGATTCCGGGATATGAAAATCTTGACAGCATTCACATCTATAAGTTGATCAGGGTTTGGGAACAGGACCAACCCATAGATAAGGAGTGCCACAATCTCTTCATAGGCTTGTAGATCAAGAGAGTTCCAGCAGTCTTGTGCCTTCTCAAACAGAAACTTTGCCAAGAATCCCTTGACACCACTCCTGGTTTCCCAATGTCCCTTGATGTCAGATGGTTGCAAGTGTAAGGCTTGAGCAACATCTTCAGGATTTGGTTCTTTTTCTGTATCGTTGTAGGG
The DNA here is from genome assembly GCA_948472305.1 of Vicia faba. NCBI lineage: Eukaryota > Viridiplantae > Streptophyta > Magnoliopsida > Fabales > Fabaceae > Vicia > Vicia faba. The sequence goes on from OX451738.1 coordinate 121,746,079, forward strand.
TAGTTGATAAAGAATAGGAATTCTCAGGAGTTGAGAAAATTCCTCCAAAGTGGGTACTAGCTGGTAATCAGGGAATGTGAAACAATGGTGTAGGGGGTCAAAGAACTGGAAGAGAACTTTCACCATGTCCTCTTCAATATTGGAGTTGACCAAGCTGAGAAGTCTACCATGTCTTTCACTGAAAAGAGAATTATCTGGAATCCTGGAGGTAAGCTCCTTGAGTTGAGGAGGGATTATCACAAGGTTGACCTGAATTATTTTCCTACGAAGAGATTCCATGACCTACAAAATAAGAACAAAGATGAAGATCCAAACCCTTGAAATGGTTAGTGGATGCATATGATGCTTTATGATGTTCATGATGTATGCACAAGCACATGTACAAGCAAGTCACACAAAACCCTATTTTCAGGCTTACATGAGGTTTCATAGGTAAATACCCTCTTGTGTTTAGTGGGCTCAAACTTGTCCTACAAATAGTAACCGGGTTGTAAGGAGCTCAATATCACTGGATTGTTTTCTATGTTCATTATTTTGGTTTAGCCACTTAACTAGCGACCAAAATATTCCAAGAAAACAACCCTCAATGAGTGTAGTATCGAGTATCTACCAACTTCAGACTGCACCAAAGCCGATCATCTCACTACCCCTAATAAAAGGCCAAGATGGTCAATTAAGGTTCTAAGAGTTCATTAGTGCTTCATGACATCACTCAGCGGCCCCGTATTCTCTTTGATTGACTCAAAGGCAACCGGTACTCACAAATATGTCGCACTAATATAGCTATTGCTTCAACCATGTCGGTATACCCCGCACAGTTTCCACAATGTATTGCTATTTACCTATGAATGTTTCCCAAATCCGAGTAGAGGATTTCAAGCCCAAACAAGAGAACCAAATGTAAAGCAATAAAAGCAAACAATATAATCATGCAAAAGGTGATCTAAGCCCTAAGGTTACTCCACTTTTAAAGATTGTCCCTAGCAGAGTCGCCAGTTCTGTGATACGGTGGGAGAACTGACTTGGGATTTTGCGTTTGTGTTCACAAATGTTTCGGTTTAGCAAGAGTCGCCACCGACTTTTTATTTTTTCCTAAGGAAAGGTCAAAAAGCACAGGAAAGACCTTTGAGATATTTTCTTGGGTTCGGGGAGTAGATTATAGAAAGGGAAGGTATTAGCATCCTTTCTATCCATGGTTATCCATGGGCTTTTAGTTACTTGCTTAGATCACTTGCTTTGCTTTTCAATTGTTTTAAATGGTGCTCTTCAATTGTTTGAAATGGTGCTTTGTGTGTGGTTTTGAAAGATGTTTTGAAAAGAGGCCATCGTTGTGGCAACCTTTGTAATGACTCTTGTTTGAATGTATACAAAGGTGTTTTTGTCTTTTGAAAACTTTTCAATGTTTGAAAGTAGGGTTTTGAAATAGTGTTGTGAAGTGTGTTTTAAAGATAACAAGGATGTTTTTGCAAGTTTTGATCAAGTAACTAAGAGTTGTCTACCCTATTTTACTCCAATATCTTTCTTATGTTTTTAACCCTTTTAACAGTGTTGTTTCACCATTGTGTTTGGTGAACAACCTTGTGTTAGGATATTGAATGGGACAGGCGCGGGTCATCGTATAGACCATGATAGCAATAGTGTCAAGTATTTTTGGCAATTTTCTTGAGGGACTTGATCATTTTGTTTAGGCAACTCAGATAGCGTCATCGAGGGACTATGATCTTTTGTTTTTTTTGTTTTTGTTTTGCCAAAGTACTTGACATGCATATCATGGCCCATTTTTGAAGGCAACAAGTGGAGTGTAACCCTAGGGGTGCACGTGTGCATTGTGTTTGTTTTTCATGCATTTTGTCTTTGATTAGGTCAAACTATTTGTTAATTTGATTTTGCATACAAACCCTAAGTCTAATCATGGCATAATTGAAAGCATTTAAAGGTGAGAGAATTTAAATTTTACACTATTACAACATGATATAGGGAGGGGGTACAAATTTGAATAGGGGATTATTTAGACAAGAAATTAAATTCTAAATTATTACAACCAAATTGAATGGGTAAGGCACAATATTTGAATGTACAATATTTAAACAAAATGAAATAAATAAATATTAAATAAAATATATTATGCAAAAAAGTTTTTATGTATGTAAAAAGTATTTTTAATGTGAAATGTAAATAAATAAAAAGTCAATTTTAATTATTTTTGTTTTTAGGGCAAAAACCCTAATTTCTTAAATAAATAGTATTATTTATTATTTATATACAATAATGCATCAATTTATACAAAAATAAAAGTATATTGAAAAAAAAGGTATTTTTAGTATAAAATAAAAATGTATTATTTTTGTGTTTTTTGTTCTAATTATTTAATAAAATATATATATATATATATATATATATATATATATATATATATATATATATATATATATATATATATATATATATATATATATATATATATATATATATATATATATATATATATATATATATATATATATATATATATATATATATATATATTAAGTGTGTATAAAAATAAAATAAATTATTTACAAAGTGTATATATTTCAAGAAAATATTTTCAAATGTGTATAAAAATAATAAATGAAAATAAAAGTATTATTTGTATTATTTTTTAATTTAAACAAAATGATATGAAAGCATATAAACATTTTTATACTAGTAAAAATAAAAATAAATGCCAAATAAATGTAAAAAAATATAAAAAATAATTTTGGATCATTTTTCATGTTTGAAAATAAAATATCAAAGTCAGAAATGAAATATAAATGCAAAAATTAGAAAAATACAAGAAATGGGCCAGGGGGTGTGAAACTGGAAGTGGGGTGCCAAAAGCAAGCCTGTTCAGGCCCAGCCCAAAACCAACTTCATCTTCTTCCTCTAGACAGAAACGCGCGCGTGCTATGTACAAAATGCTATCTCTTAATTCTGTGCTTTTTTGACAAAACTCATCACATGAAACTTGTAGAGCATCAAACAACGAATCTAACCATATAAAAAATTTAAGCTAACTCTCAAAGACCAGAGAGAATTTCTATGGCCCTAATTTTTAACCTAGTTTTTTCAGAAAGTTCATGAACGAAGTTCTCCTAGCACGATTAATATAAATGAAAACTAAGCACATGTATGGTTTCAGGGCTATGAATACAACATCTTTCATTCACAAACCTAAGTCTAACTATTCCTAAACAGAGAGATAGAAGTTCATGAAATACCTGTTTCAGTTGAGTTCGAGCTGGACAATGCAGCAACTTCCAAGGGTGCTTGAGGTTCTTTTGATCTTGCCTGATGTCCACTGAAGCTTTCCCAATGCTTAGTTTGTTTTGAAGTAGCCTGAATCGTGCTACAGAACTCAACCTGCAAAGCTTCCAAACAAAAATGGCAATGTGTGTTAATGGAGTTACAGTTGGCAATGGAGGTCTGGAATAGTTTAGGTGAGTTGAATGGAAGGTATTGGAACAAGTTTGAGGTAAAACGCACGAGGCGAAGTGGAGATGGAAGTGGTTCTGCAGGGCTTGCCCTATTTTGTAGAAAAATGGAGATTTTGTGAACCAGGAGGTTTGAGTGGTGAAGAGCTCGTGTTTATGGCTCAAAGGGTTGTGTGAAATTTGTTTGCAATGTTTGTTTAAGCTCTCATGGACTAGTTTTCAAGTTGGCAAGTGTTTGGACAAATTTCTTCTTTGTGAAGCAAGAAAGTGTAACTTCTGATTACAGGCATGTACCCTCTATCTTGTATGCTACATACTTTGCCCTTGGTTACTGGAATTTGTGGATTTGATTTGGCTTCTGAGATATGGCCCCTATGCTCAAAGATCATGTTTTGACATAAAGCATAACTTTTCAAAAATGGCAATGTACCTTTTTCTAATTAAGGGTTAGTTTTGTGTGCAATGTCCAAATGGCCAAGATAATGCATTAGCTCAGTGGATTTGCATTCAATTAAGGAGTGTAAAATGGTTTAGAGGCCTGCAAGGTAGTACAAAGCATGCTGGTTTGAAAATGCAAGTTGTATGAACAGGTATTGGCCATGGATAAAAGTGAGTTTTTGCCAACTTTAAGCATTCGATTCTCCCTAACCACAAAGGTGTTTGAGGAGTTCTTGGACAATTTGAAAAGCTTGAAACATTTAATATAATCACTATTTGAAATGAAACTTGAAACTCCAAGTGGAACTATGTGAAAAATGGCCAAGAAGATGGGTCAAAATCCTGCCTAAACTAGGGCAAAATTTCTCTAAGTTAAAAGTTTTAGGTACCCTTGTTCCAAAAATCATAACTTGAGATCCAAGCTTCTTTTGAGAAAACTTTGTGAATCAAAGTTGTATATTTTCTGATGGACTACAACTTTCATGTTTCAAGTTTTGTTTGAATCCATTTGCATCTTGGTGAAAATGTGGGGCAAAGTTTGGAAAAAAAAAAAGAAAATTTCATAACTTAGAAAATTTCTAAGTTATGAAAATTTTCCATTTTAAACCCTAATTTGCAATTTTGGGTTTCTTGATGAACAAGTTTCATAATTTGACATGTCTTGATGAAAAATGACCCTTGGCACTTGATTTTGACCAAAAAGTCAAAGTTTGACTTTTCAGTGTACAGTCAAATTTTGATCAGTTGACTGAAAAATTCATATGTCAATCCTATGCATTTGAGATCTTTTGAACTTATTGAATGGGTAAAGACAATTTCATTGGGTCCTTATGTCCACGGTTGAGCTTGATTTTCCATTGGCTAGGTCAAACATTAAAAAATTGGCTTTGTACAGTCAAAACCCAAAAAATGACCATTTTGCCCTTTTGGTGATCTGATCAAATTTCTTGTGAAATTGTGATCCAACTTGATAAAATGGTTCATATGAGTTCATAATGTTGATGTGGGTCAAAATTCATGAGGTTTGACTGTCAATGGGCCACATTTGACTTTTTCCCTAATACAGTTGATTTCTAGGTCAACTGTCCAATTGACTGGGGAAAAATTTGAATCAAGGCTTGAAACTTGGTATGGACAAACTTGTGAGTCCAACATGAAGTATGAAAGTCATTTTAGGCATTGTAGGTCAAAACATCCATGTGCAAACTCAAACCCTAATTTAGGTCAACAGTGCAAGGAGGTGGTCTTGAGCAGAGTAAACCCTAGCTTGATCTTGAGTTCCAAGGGTCTTGTGATGAGAAAATGTTGGTGAAATGAGAGGGAAAATTTTGGGGTACAACAATGACAAATAGCAGTGAGTCTCTTCTCGTCGATTAAATTTAGCTGATCAAGCTGGGTCTGGATCCAATCCTCTTCGCTCAAACCTGCATCCTTCATAATCCGGAGATAGGGTATCTGGACTTCAATGGGTAGGACTGCCTCCATGTCATAAACCAGAGAATAGGGTGTTGCCCCTGTTGACGTCCGTTCTGAGGTACGGTACCCATGAAGAGCAAATGGTAACATCTCATGCCAGTCTTTGTATGTCACCGTCATCTTCTGCACAATCTTCTTGATGTTCTTATTAGCAACTTCAACAACACCATTCATCTTTGGCCGGTAAGGAGAAGAGTTGTGATGTTGTATCTTGAACTGTTTGTAGAGCTCGGTGATCACTGTATTGTTGAGATTTGTACCATTGTCCATAATTATCCTCTCTGGTACACCGTATCGACAAATCAGATTGTGTTGGATAAACCGCGCCACGACGTTCTTGGTTACTGTAGCAAAGGAAGCTGCCTCAACCCACTTCGTAAAGTAATCAATGTCTACCAGAATGAAACGATGCCCGTTGGACGCAGTAGGTATGATCTCACCGATCATGTCGATGCCCCACATTGCGAAAGGCCAAGGAGCTGTCAAGACATTTAGAGGAACTGGAGGTACATGCACCTTATCAGCATAGACTTGGCACTTATGACAGGTCCGAGAATGCTGATAGCAATCAGCTTCCATAGTGGACTAATAATATCCTTCCCGTAGGATTTTCTTTGCCATGGTATGTCCACTGGAATGAGTTCTGAAGGTACCTTCATGTAACTCTGCCATGATCCTTTCTGCCTCGCTTTTGTCTACACACCGTAGTAAGGTTGAATCATGGTTACGCTTATAAAGAATCCCATTGCTAATGAAGAACTTTGCAACGAACCTTCTCAAGAACTTCTTATCATTAATAGATGCACCCTCGGAGTATTCCTGGGCCTCAAGATACCTCTTTACCTCGTGAAACCAGGGTTTATCTGCTACCTCTTCAGTCTCAATGTCACAGCAATGTGCGGGTTCGTCCAGCCTCTCAATGGTAATCTGGGGAGCTTCATTACCCCACCTGACCTTAAACATAGAAGACATGGTAGCTAGCGCGTCCTCTAACTGATTCTCCTCTCTTGGAAAGTGTTCAAAGTTTATCTCCTCAAAGTGTGGGAGCAACATCAGTACATACTCTTTGTAAGGAATAAGATTTGGGTGCTTCATATCCCACTCGCCTTTGATCTGACTGATTGCTAGAGCGGAATCTCTAAATACACTTAATAACTTAATCCTTAGGTCAATAGCAGCTCGAAGACCCATGATACACGCTTCATACTCCGCCATATTGTTGGTGCAATTGAAACATAATTGGGCGGTGAATGGAGTATGACAGTCCTCAGGAGATATAATTACAGCGCCGATGCCATTATCCAATGCGTTCGAGGCTCCATCAAAATACATAGGCCATCGGGATCCCTCCTCAGGTCCTTCATCTGGTCCAGGTTCTTCATAGTCGGTCACCAACATGATGTTCTCATCCGGGAACTCGAAATTCATGGATTGGTAGTCATCCACAGCCTGATGCGCCAAATGATCCGCCAATACACACCCCTTGATTGCTTTTTGAGTGGTGTATTGGATGTCATACTCAGTTAAGATCATCTGCCATCTTGCTATTCTTCCGGACAAGGCAGGTTTTTCAAAGATATACTTGATGGGATCCATCTTTGATATCAATAGGGTAGTGTGAGTCAGCATATACTGTCTCAGCGGGCGAGCAGCCCATGCCAAAGCACAACAAGTTTTCTTGAGCAGTGAGTATCAGGTCTCACAGTCAGTAAACTTTTTGCTAAGGTAGTAAATAGCATGCTCTTTTCGGCCAGACTCGTCATGCTGCCCCAGCACGCACCCCATTGAGTTGTCCAGTACTGTCAAGTATAAGATCAAAGGTCTCCCTTCAACTGGAGGCATCAGAATAGGTGGCTCTTGAAGATATTCTTTGATTCTCTCGAAAGCGGTCTAACATTCATCATTCCATTTTACCACTGTATCTTTCTTCAGCAGCTTGAAGATTGGCTCACAAGTAGCAGTCAAATGTGAAATGAATCGGGCGATGTAGTTCAGACGTCCCAAAAAGCCTCTAACTTCCTTTTCTGTGCAGGGAGTCGGCATCTCCTGTATAGCCTTCACCTTTTCGGGATCCACCTGAATACCTTTATCACTAATGACGAAACCCAGCAGCTTATCAGACCTTAACCCGAAGGTGCACTTGTTCGGGTTTAACCTCAGCTTGTACATCTTCAACCTGTTGAACAGTTTCTGGAGATGGTCAAGGTGTTCTTCTTCAGTCTGGGACCTTGCGATCATGTCATCAACGTAAACCTCAATTTCATGGTGAATCATGTCGTGGAACAAAGCGACCATGGCGCGCTGATAAGTTGCCCCATCATTCTTCAACCCAAAAGGCATTACCTTGTAGCAAAAGGTGCCCCACTGCATAATGAAGGTTGTCTTTTCCATGTCCTCGGGAGCCATCTAATCTGATTGTAACCAGAAAAACCATCCATAAAGGAGAAGATCTTATGTTGCATGGTGTTGTCGACCAGAACATCAATGTGAGGAAGCGGGAAATCATCCTTGGGGCTCGCCATGTTCAGATCTCTATAGTCCACACACATTTTTACATTACCATCCTTCTTCAGCACCGGAACAACGTTGGCAACCCACTGCGGATAAGAAGTAACAGCTAGAAATCTGGCGTCAAATTGTTTCATGACCTCAGCTTTGATTTTTTCAGACATCTCAGGGCGCATACGGAGAACCTTCTATTTTACCGAAGGGCAGTCTTTTTTAGTTGGCAAGCGTTGAACCACAATATCGGTGTCCAAACCAGGAATATCTTCATAAGACCAAGTGAAGATCTCAACATAGTCACGTAGCATCTGTATCAACCGTTGTTTGAAACTAGGCTCCAGATTCACACCTATCTTGACCTCTTTCCTGTCTTCCTCGGTACCCAAATTCACTGATTCCACTGGCTCTTCATGGGGTTGTATGGCCCTCTCTTCCTGTAGTAACAGTCTAGCAAGTTCCCCAGGCACTTTACAATCATCCTCACCTTCGCCATCGGCTTGGTTGATCGGATTTTCGAAGTCATAACTGGCAGTAGCAGAGTTGTTATCAATGGGATCCAGAGTGGATGTGGATCTACATTATGATATGTGAGTGTGTGTAAAACAATAGCTGTTTTGATAAAGTGCGAGATAGAAAATAAAAACAAGGAGCGTAAAATTTGTAATGCAAGAAAACTTCCAATGCTTTATTGATGATATATGAAAATGGCAAATAATAAGCCCTCACAAACAAAGCCAAGGTGCCTCGGGTAAGGCACCAGGCCTTAAAGTTTCAAATTGTTTGTTACAAATCTCAAAACAAAAGTCTATTACTGTGTAATAAAAGAAACGGGTACGAAGTCCTTCGTCGTCTAGTTGTTCAATCCACCGTTGATAGTCGGGTAGATCCAGCTGTCGATATCTAACTCTTCTTCATCATCCTCAATTTCATTCACTCCCTGATTACTGATGTGCAGAGGAGGTCTTCCAATCCGTGCGTGCCGAACAGCCCTTTGAGCCCCTGTAGTAAAGCCCAAACCAAACTTGTCAGTCTTGTGTGTGAAATCAGGGAGCTTACCCCAATTTGCACACCCACCTTTTTCAATTACAACCCTGGCATCCTTGAGGGAAGCCATCTTCATCGGAGGTTTGTCAGCAACAACTTCAGTCGACGCCAGAGTCTGGGGGACCTCTTCAAAATTCTGACAAGGGGTTTCGATGAAATCCCCATCCATCTCCATATAGCGAAAGGAATTGAGATGACTCACCATGTACTCCTTTTCACCTTGAACCGTGACGATCTTCCCCTTTACTGGATATTTCAACATCTGATGGAGCGTAGAAGTCACTGCCCCAGCCTTATGAATCCAAGGGCGACCCAACAAGCAAGAATATGATGGTATGATATCCATCACATAGAACGTAGATGCAAAAGTCTGAGAGCCAACTTTAACAGGGACGTCCACTTCCCCATGAACTTTAACAGAATTTCCTCTATCTCCTGCTTAGAGGTTTCTACAATGATCTTCTTAGGTGCCTCCACCCGGGAAGGCTCACCTGTGATTTCTTTGCCCCGATCCCAGATGGCTCAGCAACAAGGGTGATAACTGGAATAGGAACTTGGACAGTAGCTGGTGTACTAGCAGATGGAATGACAACAGGTTTATGAACAGTCAGAGGGGAAATCTCGAGAGAAAAGAGTCTTCTGCTTCTGGTGACCTTGCTAGCCCCGACAATATTGCTGACATCGGCATCAGCTTCTTCAATCTTTAAGTCTTGCTTAACTCCATGGTAATACACATCGGGCCCATAGTTCCAAGGGACATCCTTATCCGAAGTGTATGGGATAGGACAAGGGATAGTAATGATTAACGAAGCGATTCTTGGAACGGGTGTAATCCTAACAGGCTTTCTCGAGGAAGCCTTGGAAGGATTGGCGGAAATGGTTATGATGGAAACATCTTCAACTGGAACTAACAAAATCATAGTCTTTTCGAACAGGATCTCTTTGTTATCCATCAGGCATTGAACACCTGATTGCGATAAGTGGCAACCAGCAGGCAGAAGTGAACATATGTGGCAACCTTTGCCACAGCCCAGAAATTAACCGGCCAACAATAGATTATTCTTAAATGTCATCAAAGGAGTAGAAATTTATTCCACGGAAGTCACAAATAAATCATCATCCACAGCATTCACTCCATGACCATGTTTGGGCATAGGAGCAGTTATGACGTTGGGTTTCTCCGGAGCGTCAAACTCAATCTCTTTAGCTTTGATCAAGTCTTGTACCTTATTCTTTAAGGCCCAACAATTGTTTGTATCATGACCTGGGCCATCAGAGTTATAGGCGCAACGGGCATTCGGGTTATATAGCGGAGATGTGGTGTTGGGATTCTTCGGGGCTTCCCTCAGAGTTACCAGGTTGGTCTTCAATAATTATGGTAGAATTTGAGACAAGGTCATATTGATTCGAGTGAACTGTCTTTGTGGTCTTTCCACCCTCTGTTGATTTTTGCATTGTGGAGCAACTGTGGATCTTGATATCATTATCGCATTCACTGCTTGACGGTGTTCAGGTCTGCTTTGGCCCCTCGAGCCATATACTGCACTAGCTTCTTTCTTACCAGTGAAAGGCTTCTTCATTGCACTTGATGAAGTATCCTTCTGTATCTTACCACTTAGGATACCAGCTTCTACTCTCTCCCTGGTCAAAATCAATTCAGTAAACCCAGATGACGAACTGCCGATCAGATGATTGAAAAATGGACTAAATAACGTCCCTAGAAACATGTCAACCAACTCCCTATCAGACAAAGGGGGTTGGACTCTTCCAGCTAAATCTCTCCACTTCTGAGCATAGTCCTTAAAACCTTCACTTGCACCCATAGACATACCCTGAAGCTGAGTACGAGTGGGAGCAAGGTCGAAGTTATATTAGTACTGCCTGTAGAAAGCAGTAGCAAGGTCCTCCCAGTTTCAGACATTAGCTCCTTCCAATTGATAAAACCATTCAAGCTGAGTCCCTGACAGACTATCTTGAAAGAAGTGCACCCACAAATTTCTATCAGTAGTGTGGGGTTGGATTTTTCTGACGTACGAGTGGAGATGGAGTTTTGGACAGGATACTCCATCGTACTTAGCAAAAACAGGAGCTTTGAACTTATGAGGGATCACCACTCCAGATACCAGTCCCAGTTCTCCAAAATCTAAACCATGGATCTTCTGAATCTCCATAGCACTCAGCCGGTCTTCAAGTTGCTTGTATCTATCCTCGGTAGGAGGATACTATTCCTCATCATAATCTATATCATTATCAGAAACTGCAGGACTGGAGCCCTTTTCTTCTTCTTGGCCCTCCCCTCCTTGGATGAAAAGGACAGATCAGCTTGCTGTTTCAACCTATCCCCAAACCTTTTGCCCATACTCAGCAGAACAACCTTCTTCTTCTTCTTCTTCTTCTTCTTCTCTTTCTCTTTCAGAATGAGAGCTTTCAAGTCCTCTTGCCCTTTATCCAAGCTCAAGAACATCTCTTGGAATTGGGCATTTTGTGCCTGAAGATCTTTGATAGCTTGATCAGAAGACATTTCGTGCTGAAATAAACAGCGAAGAGGATGAGAAACCTGGTATGGTACCTGTAATGGTGTGCATGATAATGGGATGCGTATGTAATGATTTCAAAGACTTTGGGAGATTTAAATTTGCAAACCAAAAAATAAACAAACTTTATTAGATTAAACTTGTAAAAGGTTCAACAATTCCTTTAAGGTGTTTACAAAGAAATAAACGGAAAACAAATCTATACTAGAAAAAGCAAAATCAGAAATCCCATGGACGCTTCCCCTTCGTGCTGACGTAGTCATTGATCGTTCTTTCATTCTCGAGCTGCCTGGTAAGCTTCAAGATCTTCCTTTCTTGCTCATGGTACTTCTTCCGGTAGGTATCCCTCTCCTCTTTCAACTGAATCCAAGATATCTTCAATGCCCCAAGATCAGTGGGCATGTAGGGATAAAGGACTATATAAGGAATGCCCTCTTCATTGGTGGGCTCCACAATCACTGGTAACACGGCCTCATAGGGAATCCCAAGCTTCTGGGCACGAGCTCGGACCCATTGGAGGTAAGGCTGCATAGGGAAGGAAGTTCTTGGTCCTAGCTCTTGGGGGTCAGATCTGTTCACCATGCCCCAAGATCGTATAAACCTTCAGCGATGCTCGTTGACGTCCTCCTTGTAGTCAAATGCATTTTCCATAAGAAGTAGCTCATGGGGACCGTCTCTCCGAGCACGACCAAATTGTCGCAAAGCTAGACAAAGATTGTAGGTTATTCCCCCTCTGATTCCAAGCAATGGGACATTAGGGTATCCCCCACAACGATCAATGACTGCAGTGTCTTCCATAGCCTTGGAATCCAAAGAATGTTTGTATGGGCAAGTGACATTATTCTATAGGACCATCCTAAACCCTCTTCATTCTTCAACACAGACTTGGGGAGGTTCGAAATAAACCACCTCACCAGCAAAGGCATGCAACACATGAGGGTCCCTCTTCTACGCACAGTACAAGTGTAGAGGGCATGCAAGATATCACCCAGTAGAGTAGGCATAGGATTGCGAAACAGGAAGCTCTTAACCACATTCACATCTATAAAGAAATCTGGATTTGGGAAGAGAACCAAACAGTAGATAAGGAGAGCCAAGATATCTTCAAAAGCCTGAAAGTCCAAACTGTCCTAGAATAGTTGAGCTTGATCTATCAGAAACTTGGCTAAGAAACCTTCAACCCCTCTTCGTGTCTCCCAGTTGGATATTACATCAGCCCATGTCAGATGCAGAGCTGAAGCAATGTCTTCTGGTCTAGGAGTCTCTTCCAAACCTGTGAAGGGCATCTGCTCAAGGATGGATATGCCCAGTAAGTGAGAAAACTCTTCCAAAGTGGGAACTAGCTGATAATCCAGGAAGGTGAAATAATGATGCACAGGATCGAAGAACTGGAAAAGCACACTCATCATCTGCTCATCAAACCTTGAGGTAACCAAGATAAGAAGCTGACCATGTCTTCTAATGAATGAAGAAGTATCAGAAACTTTGGAGACTAACTCTTTGAGTTGAGGAGGTATTTGCACAAAGTTAACTCGGATGGTGTTTCAGCGCATGGAAGCCATAATCTGCAAAATAGAACAAAGATAAATTACCTCGGTCTTTGAAATGGTTAGTATAATTAAGTATGCATACTATGTTATGATGCATGATGTCATGATAAAACACACAACATGTATAGTAGATAACAGACATGGTAAAGGCAACCAAGTCACACAAAAGCCCTTAAGTTTCAGGCTTGCATGGGGTCTAGGTACTACCCTCTTGAAGTTCAGTTGGTTTCAACCTGTCCTAGCAAAAGTAACCGGGTTCTAGAGGTTCTCAATATCACTGACCATCCTCCATCGGTCATGGTTTCAGCTCACGCAATCTTTTCTTGCAGCCGGAACTATCTCGAGAGTATGGTCTCAATGAGTGTAGCATCGAGTATCAACCAGTTCACAGCTTTACACCGAGGCTGGCTATCTCGCTACTTCCTAATGGACAAGTTGGGAGATTAAAGGTTCTAAGGTCAGTTGATGCTTAACGACACACATAGCAGCCTCGTATTCTCCTCGTTTCTCCACAAGGGATACCGGTACCAACCAATGTGCCACATCAACGTAGCTACTGCTTCAACCGTATCGGTCTATGTTGTATACTTCCCTCACAGTTTATTGCTACTTACCTAAAAGGTGTCCCCCAGATCCGGGTTAGGATCTATAGTAACTCCCAATATAAAACCCTTAAAAGTAAAGCAACCAAAACAAACAAGAGAAACAAATATGATGAACTAGTCATAAGATGTTTTGGAAATGCTGGTTTATGTTTTGCGTTTGTGTTTGCAAAATGTCGCGGTAAGTAAGAGTCGCCACCGACTTTTATTTTATCCAACTGGAAAGGACAAAAGCACAGAAAAATTCCTTTTTCGAGATTTTGAGTACGGGGGGTAGATTATAGAAAGGGAAGGTATTAGAACCCTTTCTATCCGTGGTTTTCCCCGGGCTCTTAGGTACTTGCTCATCATTTTAAAAAATTGCTTCCGTGTTTGTGTGTTTTGAAAAGTTTTTCTTTTACTTCATTTTAACCCTTGTATCAGTCCTCAAGAGTGTTACGGAGTTGTTTTTGAAAACTTGTTTAAAAAGTGTTTGGTGTGAAAAATGTTTGTTTGTTTTGAGCAAGTACCTAATAGTTATCTACCTACTCGAAAAAAGAATCTTTCTGTTCTTGTTTCCTTTAGACAGCGACATCCCACTATTAAAGAGTAGGTAGCACCGTCATTGTAGTTGTAAAGGGTCAATTTGAAAGGGACGTACGATCACTAAAGCAATGTTAAGACGTCTTAGTAATAACCCTAATGTCTTAAGATCATATTCGAGGCAACATTTCCGAGGCAACATTTCCGAGCGGGACATTTGATCTTTGTTTAGACAGAAGGGCGACCACTAAAATATCCTATACTTAATGATCGTTTACCGTAGGCAACCGAAGTGAGAGTATACCCTGGGAGTGCGCATGTGCGAGTGATCTGATTTCAGTTATTTATCTTTGCACATTAGGTTTTGCTAGCCATTTTAAATTGTCATGTAATCTTGTCATACAATCCTATTATCATACATCTAACAGTTAATATTTGCGAGAATTAAAATGTGAGAAATAAAACTACGCTATTACAAGGCTTCAAGGTAGGGGATTAATTACATAGCCAAAACCCGTAAAATGATAAATAAAAGAAAACCCTAATTAAACTATTACATACCGTAAGTAGTTACATTAATATGGTAAAAATAAATAAACGCGTGCGATGATTCGAGAACGAGAAAAATTAGGGTTTTGACCCCGTCTAAACCTAATTAAAAGAAAAATCATATTTTTGTGGTTTTTGTGTTATTTTGAGAAAAATAGAGTTTAATTGAATAAATAAAGAAAACCTACTTACTAATTAATTTAAATTAAGAAAAATAATTAGATCAACCTATTTTTTGTATTTTTATTTTATTGAGAAAACAAATAAAATTTAAATTACTAGCAAACCTAATTTTTCTAATTTGATTTTTAATTATTTACAAAAAGTTAGAATTACCCTAAAATTACATTTAACTAATATTAAATTAAATTTAATAAAAAATATTATAAAAAAAAACTAATTCTAATTTGTGAAATTTGATTTTATGATTTTTTTTATAAAAAAAAAAAGAATTAATTTTGGTTAGAAAATAATTAAATAAAGAAATTAAATAAAAGGAAAAATATAAAAGGAAAAGAAACGGGCCTAGTGCTTGAGCAAAAAGGGGGTGTCAATTGTAATTTTGGGCCCAAAAACTCCTTGGCCCTTGTTGACTTTCCAGATCCTGTGTTGCAAGCTTGACTAGGCCTATGATGGACCTCCATGGAGAAGGCATTGGATCTGCCTTGTTGATGATCTGGTGGTTGGGCGCTGAGGGCATATGGTGGACTCATTACATGCACGCATACCTGATCATGTAAAAGAAAATAATATTGGACCAATATGGGGACCTGGGGATCAAACCCAGGCCCTTTGGCTTTTTCCATTGCACGCTGACCATCTGAGCTAGCTGGCTTATTTGAACAAAGGACAATATACAAACATTATATTGGAAAAACAAAATAATATATTATAAAACGCGTGAATTTTGAATGGGCCAGTCACCGCCTGCCACGCAACCCTTCTTCTTCCTCCCTCTGTTGCTAAAAGTTCAGCAACTTTTACCTACGGACAAAGGGTGTAGGTATAACCCTGGGTTGTTCCAAAACCTTATCCTTGCATGATAAATCAATACCAGTGGTACCAATCAACTCGTTGCAACCTCACGAGCATCATGGTACCACTCTCCATGGCTAATTGTTCCTGCACGCAAAACCCCTAAAAACGAAACTAAAACCCTAAACATGGAAACTTGCTGTATAGCCAATAAAAATACAATTGGATATTACCATTAGCTTGCAAACACCATAAGGATTAAGGATATGTTCATGAAACATGCTAACAATGCCAGAATTATGAGATACTTTTTCAAAAAAACATGGAAGTCGTGGGGTACTTACAGCGCGTTTCTGGGCGTTACGAGGCTGGTTAATGATTGTAAAATGATCCTAAAACGTCCAGGAAGTGATTTGTGTGACTGGAATGGCTTGAGAAAGCCTGGAACTAGGAAATCAGATTGCAACTTTTCTTTGAAATTTTGAGATTTTGTTCTTCTCTTTTCACGCCTCCAGTGTACCTGTTTTTGGTCTGCACTTGTTCTATATGTACCCTAGAATGAATTAGGTTACAAACTTGCTTCAAATCTTTTTCAATTAAGATGATTGAATCATGATTTGATCCTTATGCAAATCTTTCCAAATCAAGCCAAATCCAATCTTTTTGTATCCAAATGAAGCTTGCACGATTTGATTCTTCTTCCAGCTGTATAAGAGGCCTAAACATGCACAAAATTTCAAGCTTTGATTAGTTTTGATATTTTCATGATTTTATTTTGATTTTATTTGATTTAATTTAAATAAAAATCAAAATAAATGACAAAAATAAAATAAAGACAAGTGGGAGAGATCATGGGTCGTGGGTCATGTTACAAACTCAATGCAAGCATAAAAAATTGGGCCCATTTGACAAAAATTTCAATTTTGGCCACTTTTGACTTTTGGCAATTTTGCAAAAAGGGTAACCTTTGCCAATGCATAACTCCTTCAATTTTGACCCTAGAGATGTGTTCTTGGATTTTTTAGAAAGCTTAAGATGTCCTCTAAGCAATACTTTTGGTCTCATCTCAATTGAGTCTTCTATGTTCATGTATGAAGCTTTGACAAAAAAGGTGGTTTTGTTGACTTTTCAAAATGACCTATAATGTCCAAATTTATATCTTCTTGTGAGTGCATATTTTGAAATTTGGAGATGAATATGGATTGTAGGTAATTACATCCTCTTCAAAATGAGCTTTGGATGGGTCATTTTTGATAAAGTATGAGAAAGTTATGCTTGGTTAAAGTTCAGTTGACTTTTCCTACAAAGCCCTAATTTAACAACTTTTGAGTTTTGATGAATTGTGAGCAATACTTGAGGAATAATGATCAAACCTTGATCAAATGATTAATAATAATTCAAAATGAGGATGTTGACCAAAAATCTTGAAGTTTGACTGTATGTAGGACACATTTGACTTTTGCCCTAGCACAATCGATTTTCAAGCCTTTGAGCAATTGACTGAGAAAACTTCCTCTGTAAGACTTGAAACTTGACATGGATGATCTTGAGAACATATTAGGACAATGGTGAGAATTTGGGATCTTATGGACTCAAACATCTTGATGCAAACTTAAATCCTAATTTGAGGTAAACTGCCTTAGGAGAGAGTTTTTCTGGTCAACCCTTGGACTTCCTTGGGCAATTTGAGGACCTCACTTGAAATGTATTGAGAAATATGGGAGGGAAAATTTTGGGGTACAACACTGAGCCATGACAGACTTTTGTGGCCCTGTCTCTGGTTCTCTTCTCAATTGGTGATTGCTCGATGCACCAATGGTATGTGTTATTTCCTTAAGGGATACCCTAGGAATTTGTTCTTGCCTGTCAATGATGTTCTTCAAGGCTATAATAACTTGACTCATATCCCTTCTTATTTAGTCGACATTGCTTTTGACTTGTTCTAAATCCACTTTGAAAGCTGCTTGATTTTCTTCAATTTGTTCCATTGCTCTTAGTTGGTGAGATCTTGTTTGATACAGTGGCCTGAGAGGTGGTGGTTTTATTCTACCAATGGTTTAACTGGAGAAGATTTTGAAAAAGAGTTTTTGAGTTGTGAGCTTATGAGATTCACATGTTTTATGAATGTATGAATATGCATGAACAATGCTAAGATTTACATTACTCTTTTTTAGGTTATGCTTTTTCATTGGTGAGTATCTGGAAAACAAATACACAAACAAAATAAGAAACACAATGCTTTTATTGAAGGTAATTATTTTCTATAAAAGATAACATAATTTAGATATTGAAAGGTATTACAATTCTAAAATAATAAACTTGCTGAAAGAAAATAATCAAAGGGAAATAGTCTTTTAAGCATGATTGCGGATGTCTGCTCTGAAACGGTCGATAATTATTCTGCAAAGCTTGAGGAAGTCGTCGACATATTTGGAAGAGGGACCATCACACTTTCCGTGTCTCTCAAACTTCTCGGGAAGTCTTCAATGAGATTGTGGGTTAAGAAGGTGAGCCTCTCATGCTTGTCCTTGTAGTATCGGTACTCTTGGTAGAGGTTGGGAATTATCTTGTGGTTATCCCTTCCTGCTTGGGCGATCTTTGTGTACTGCTTCTCCCAATACATATTTCCATCCCTTATCTCCGTATAAAGTCTCTGTTGTATCCGGAAATATTTTTGGAGTCCTCCTAGCTCAAGGCATACCTACTTGTACTCTTCAGTTTTCTGGGTAAGAAGTATTTCTGCCCTCATCTTCGCAAGGTGTTCCCTTACCTCAGATTCTTGGCTATCCTGAAGTATGGTGGTAAGATACTTCATTTTCTCTTCTTGATCTAAAGAGGCTTGTGCCAAGCTTTGGATTTGGGCCCTTAGATCTTCCTCAAGTGCCTTCTTTTCTTGCACGACCTTTTCATACCATCTGGTTAACCTTCCAATTTCACTAACACTGTCTTCCAACCTTTGGTTTTGGGAATCCAAATTAAAAGTAGCACTCAGCAACCCTTCAGTCGAACGTTTCCTTTTTAGACTCTCCTTTTCAAATGTCTCATGGTCTCTTTGAATTTATTGGTCTTTTGATTCAAGTATACGATGCATTTGTCTTTTTTCTTTAGTTAAATTGAGAAGGTAGAGCTCTAGTTCTTCTTTTTCCTTCTGAGCATGTTTCAAGGATTTCTTCAGACCATTTATTTCTTCCAATGACATAGGCGGAGTTACTGGGACCTCTGGCTTGTATTCAGGGTCTATGTCAAAAGGAAGCTTAACAATTTGTACCATGTCCAGAACCCATTGAGTGTAAGGCTCTTTTGCCACAATGTTCTTCTTTTCAACTTTTTTTTGTTAACCCTACTCCAGACCCAGATAATTTTGTTGAGTAACTCTCGGTCATTTTTTCCCATGTCATGAACGATCAATTGTTGAAGCTTCGTCTGAAGGTTTATCTTCCAAGGGATACCCTATTTGTCGTAGGGCCAGGGTAGAGTTGTAATTAATGCAACCTTATGACTCGGTCAATAGAACATTAGGAAAGTCCTTGCAACTGTAAACAATATCACCAATGTCTAGCTTCCTTGCATACCATAACACAGAACTAGCAGTAGGTGACCTTAATTTTTTAGACCACTCATACCTCGTCAGATTCAGGATCATGTAATCTTCCTTGTAAAGGTGAGTCATAACCCAGGAATACAACAATAGAATATAGCAATTTAGAGTACCTTTTCTTTTTCGTACCGTGTGTGAATTGTGTAATAGATGTCAGCAAGCAGAGCGGGAGTTGGATCTGTATTGAAAGTTTTTATACTCCAGAACACACTGATGGCTGCAGGGTCAATGTAGTCTACAGTTTGTGGAAACAAGATAACACCAAATACAAGCAGTCCTAGACAATTGACACAAGACTCCCATTCCTTGTTATTATCCAGATTAAGAGCCTTAGTTTCTAAGTAACATCTCTTAATCCTTCGTATGTATCCCTCTTTCTTGTAATTAAGAGAAAATTCAAGATAAAGGATTTTTAAGCTTTCTGCCTGGATTTTAATGTCGATGGTTTGTCTGATACCGACATAAGCTTTCTCTTTAGAAAAATTCAGCCTTCTCTTGAAAGGTGGAACATCTCAGTGGAGGGTCATAATACTGAATTAGAGCAGAAGCAGCATTCAATTGTACTTATACTTTAGTCAAGTGCAAAATATCCCCATATCGACAAGTGAATGTTTTTAAAGCCCTTTCAGATAATCTTTCTTTTACACCCTTGATTTTTGTTACATCTAGTTTGATAGCATTGATGTGGACGAGTTGTTTCCCTTTGGTATTCATTTTCAGGTACTCACCAAAACCTTTGATTTTTATATAATTTTTTTTACCCTATGAATAAGACAAACAAAAGAAAATGGAGAATAATGAATATATGAAATATAAAGATGTATGAATGCATGTATGTAGGGCTAAATGACAGGATTTGATGGATATTATCCTTAGAAGGTAGATTCTTAGCTTGGGTTTATGGATATTTTACCCTCCCTGTAAGGTGGTTTCCTTAAGGGTGTCATGAATAACACTAGAAGGAAAGGCACAAGGGCCCCCCTTAAGTGGAGTCTCTTTGCAGACTAAAACTTTTGTCTCTAGGTCATGAAAGGTCTCATCATGAGATTTTGGTTAAGGGTTGTACATAGTCCCATTTCGTAGTTCACGGTTGGTTTGTATTTTTTATGGGTTGAAAATTACATTTGAATTTTCCGTATACTCAATCTAGGTGTACGAATAGCGGAGTTATTTAGACGGAGTACGCAGTCGATTCAAATATATTTGTGACCCTTTTTGAAGAATAATTGTAGGATTAATTTGATTTACAAAAATAATTTGTCATTGGTTAAGTTTTTTTAGTATATTAATTATAAAAAATATCTTATTTAAAATGCATGACTAAAAGATGATTTAATGCAAATAATATTTTTTATGGGTTAGAAAATAATATATTTGTTTTTATGATGATAATAATAATAATAATAATAATAATAATAATAATAATAATAATAATAATAATAATAATAATAATAATAATAATAATAATAATAATAATAATAATAATATAGCATTAAATATATTAAATATATTAAAATAAAAATATAAAAATAATATTATAATTAATAAAAATATAAGAAAATATAATAATAATAAAATTATAAAAATAATAAAATAAATAAATTTAAAAAAATGCAGGGGGTGTAAATATATTGAAGTAGTAAAAAAAGGGTGTTAATAGCATGTGCCAAAATCCAGATATTAGATTTGGCAGCAGTGCAGGGCCCAAGTTCAGATTTTGGACTTGGCCTATTTTGGCCTGGGAGTGTGAAAACACACGTGTGAGTAAAACGCAGATGCGAGGAAGGGTGAGGTTATCTATGGGCCAGGCCCAAGGGTTAAGTGGGACGGATTTGTTCAACTTAGGTGTGGGAGAGTGTATTGGGTTATCATGTGTACGCATTTTTGGAGCGTCTGATGAGAATCGTTCAGACGTGATTGTGAGAGCATGGTAACCTTGGTAGACTTGCGCACACGGGATAACTGAACTTAATATATTTTTGTTTTGTATGTTACTCACTCAATTTCTCTCGTCTCTCTCTCTCTCTCTCCGCATCTAACCTATTTCTTCTACTTCTCTAACAACAACAAACCATAGTTCAGCCAACCCCTCCCCAATCACCGTTGTTCAGCCCTGAACCCTCAATCACCCCATCTCAAACCCCTCTTCTCCTTCTTCGATCCCATTACAAACCCCTAAAATCACTAAATTAATACAACAAAAAAGCTAAGGGTTTACCTCATCACGATGAATCTCGGTATTCTTTCTGATTTTTCTTGGTCTGATCTGGTTTCTAATCTCCTTCCTTGTGTTTGACAGGTACGGAGGATGGTGATGGCGGAGGAGGTAAGATAGCGCAATGAAGCAACAAGGGCTCGGCTCCTTCTTCTTTTTCACTATGTATACTTTCTTTTTTGATTTTCTATAATAATTTTCTTCCCTTTCTCTCCATCCCTTTTCTGTTTTAGCTGCTAGGTTTTATAGTAGATTAATTATTTAGGAAACAAACAAAATTGTCTATAAATTGAATTAGGTTTCATTATTGTTTTATCATATTAGGGAATTGTTTTGATTTCATTGTAATGGCTTTAATTTGTTTCTGCTTTCGTAGGGATTTGTTTATGTATTTTGTTATGTTTCTGGACAATCAATGTGAAAAATTACTTCCGCTTTGTTATTAACTCTGTTTCCATATTTGATTTTGTATTGATGAAGATTTGGTTAGTTTCTGCCAAGCTTGATTTTGTGTATGATTTTGTTTTTGTTTTGTGATTCGAACAATACTCATTAGTGAAGTTACTCGTTCTTGTTGTTTGACTAAACCGAACCCATTGGTGTATTAAGTATTGAAATAAAAATCATATTCTTAGGATAGACTCTCTAAGATTTCGAAAACATATTCATTTGCTTGATTCTGACTCCGTTTTATATTTTAAATAATGATTCAAATGTGATTTGTTGTCGTGTTATTATTAAGGTGAAATAATCATGAATCAATTGAGTTGTTCTATAACGTTGAATGCTAATCATACTGACTATGCTATTATGTGATTGTGAATATGCAATTGTTGAGTGTTGTTGTTGGTGTTGTTTATTGATTGTTATAATATTGATTAATGATCGGGTATGGTGATTAATGTTATGTGTAACAGTGATATATGCATGATGATTACTTGGTGACTCTTTTGGTGAGAATGCATGTTGTTGAGTGTCATGCATCATGGTGTACGAACTTCGGTCTAGTTTTGGTGAGCCTTGATCCTATGTTGGGGTTCGAGTGTGATTAGCTAATTCCTTTGTGGGGTTAGTGAAGCGTTCCTATATGGTGATTAGCGGCGATTTTTGGTGTGTTCTGTTTCCAAGAGAGAATCTGATCCTATGGTGGGGATCGAGAGCGAGATTAACTCGAGTGTTCATAAATGGTACCATATGCATAATGAGTCAGTCATTGAGTCCATTGCATACATACTTGCATATGTGGTTGATTATTCATGATGTTTTTGATTTATGTAGAATGTGTGCATATTGTTGTGAATGGGTGTGAGAGAATGTTGTTGTTGATTGTGTAATGCATGTGTAGTTGTTGTTGATATTGTAATGCATGTGTAGTTGTTGTATGTTTATCTACCTTATCATTTTTTACACAATTTGGATTGAATGTTATTTGTCACCCATTTTGCTTTAATGTTGTATGCCATAGACATCTTGCAGATACTCAAGAGTAGAGTTCATGTTGTAAGTGGAAGTTATCTCTCGGAGTTGCTTCGTTTAGTTTTAGTGTCGTTTATGTTTTGCTCTAATCCTGTAACATCAGAGTTGGGAACGTTTGTTTGATTACTATATTTTGGAGTTTAATTACTTATTTCAGTTTATGATAAAGATGTTGAGAGTTGAGTATGTTAACTTTTTATTTTGAAAAGATTTATATCATTTGAAGTTTTAGACAATGTCTAAGTGTGATGTTTTATTTATTTAGAATAAAATCAATATTGCCACAATGATACCCTAAGTGAAGGTGAGTGTGTAATGAAAGGTGTTGTACGGCCTTATTATTTCCACTGCATGTTTATTAAAAGTTTGTATTGTTAAAGGATTGTCGTTGGTGACACCTTAATTTGTTGTATAATGCTTTATAAATAAGTTACGGAGTTTAGGGTGTTACACTAGAGGCATGCTTCAATACATATAGAGGCTTCTTAAGCTTGAAAACATGATTTGGAAAAGTTTGGTTGATAAAACCCGAAGGATGATCAACAAATACCTCCTCTACCTCCTCTTGGATGTAAGAATTTAGAAAAAGAAATTTTATATCCATTTGAAATTATTTGAAATTCAAGATGGAAGA
Organism: Vicia faba; assembly: GCA_948472305.1. Taxonomy (NCBI): domain Eukaryota; kingdom Viridiplantae; phylum Streptophyta; class Magnoliopsida; order Fabales; family Fabaceae; genus Vicia; species Vicia faba. The sequence goes on from OX451738.1 coordinate 121,769,652, forward strand.
GAAAGGTAATAACATCCTTATGGCTTCTAATCTAGCTACAAGAGCATATGTTTCATCAAAATTTATTCTTTCATATTGATTGTATCCCTTCACAATAAGTTTGGCTTTATTTCTTAAAACATTTCCATCTTAATCCAGCTTGTTGTGAAAGACCTATCATGTACCAATTACTAGATTAGATGAAGCTTTGGAAACGAGTTCCCAAATGTTATTTCGTTCAAATTGATTTAACTCATCTTTCATATAAAGAGACTAATGTCGGTAGATTATGGCTCCATCAGTTCTAGTTGGCTCAATTTGTGGAAAAAATCCAAAAAGTTACATACCTTATTGAAGGACTGTCGAGCAGTGACTCCCTTGGATATATCTCCAATGATATTCTAGATAGAATGATCTTTTTTGAGATTCCATTCCTTTGGGAGATCTGGATGTTCCTGAAGAGTGTCTGAGATTTGATCATGAACTAGCTCTTCCTCTGTGACTTGATTTTCATTTTGCTCTTGGTTTGATTCTTGATTATCCTCTAGACTTGTCTTTTCCTGAATACCTGCACAATCAACAACTTTTACTTCTACAAGTTTAAGGTTAGATTCATCAAAGGTAATATTCTATAATTGTCAGAGTTCTTTTGTTAGATATTCTAAAAGTTTTACTAGAAGTGGAATATTCTAGGAATATGCCTTCATCAGTTTTTGTGTTAAATTTTTCGAGACTATCTTTTCCCTTGTTAATGTTAAAGCATTCACAACCAAAGACATGTAAGTGAGATATATTCGGCTTTCTTCCTTTGTATAGTTCATAGGGCGTCCACTTTAAAGTTGGTCTTATCAAGACACGATTCATTACATAGCAAGCGGTGCTTACAACATCATCCCAAAAATATTAGGAAGATTAGTCTCATCGAGTATCGTCCTCAGAAGCCCTACCAGAGATATGTTTTCCCTCTATATTACCCATGTTTTATTGGGGAGCTTGTGGAGTGCAACAGGTGTGTAGAATACCATTCTCATTAAAAAAAATTTCGAATTACTCATTTTGGAATTCTCTGTCATGGCCACTTCTTATGGATTTTGCTTACACCTTTTACACTTTTTTCTGTCCTGGATAACCTTGGCTAGTTTTCGAAAGGCATCAAACACATCTCTTTTCTGAGATAAGAATAATGTCCAGTTATAGTAATAGTAATCATCCATAATTACAAGACTGTAGATGTTTCTACCTAGACTTACGGTTCTAGATAGACCAAAAAAGTCTATGTGAAATAGTTGCAAGGGATGAGCTATAGAAACTATATTTTTAGATTAAAAGAGGCATTTGTTTGCTTCCTTTTTTACACACATCACATAATCGGTTATTTTCAAAATGTTAAGTCTGGGATACCGTTTACAAGATCTTTGTAGACCAACTTGTTCAAGTGGTTCATGTCGACGTGAGCTTTCTCTTATGTCATAATCAAGATTCACCCTCATTACTTAAGAGACATACATCACTTGAAAGAATCTTATTTAAATTCACTGTGTACGTGCTTCCACTTCTTGAGCTTGTAAGTAGAGTTTTATTTTATTTAGAGCTAGTAAAAATAGTATGCAACTTAAATTTAATAATATTATAGTAGTTTATTTTATTTTTTTGTTTTCGCACCCTAGTTCATAGGGGAAATGACCTTATTAATTTAGAGCTCGTGAACTGAGGTATGAACACTGACCAAATATTATTCCTGCCAGGAATCGAATTCAGTATTCTCCAAATATCATCCTTTACAGAAGATTTTTTACCACTAGATTATATGAATATGACCTACAAAACATACTCCATAAAATAATAATAAAATAATGGATTGAAGATATATTTTGAGTGGTGCCACGTAGAAATATATTTAACGTTACAAATTTATGATATGGACCATGATATGGACCATGATATGTTGGCGAAATAATTTGAGCATCTGATTTAATTTATAATAAAAATTTATATACTAAGATGATTATTTCATTTCGATGAGTTCATTTTTAATTTTACAGGTTAAAAATCATACGTTATATTATTAAATTTTGTTAAAATGATGTGAATTACCTTATTAAAAGACAATCTTTTATCTTATAATCCTTTTTTTAATCTTTAGTGAATATGTCTTGCAAGTGAATTTTGTGAAGTGATAAATCATAATTTTTAGACTAATTCTTCTACTAATTTTGTATGTAATATTTTTTTAAAAAATTATTTAATACTCACATAGTTTTATTATTTAGTGTAAATCTATCAACTTCATTATTTGTTTTTTTGTCTAACTTTATATGTTCATCTAACATAAAGTTTTTGTAGGTACTTAATTACTTATTAAAATTTATGATATATTGACTTAGATAATTTGACTTTATCGAATAAATTGTATATTTTTGTATTTATTAGAGTTTGAACCAATGATATCTAATAAACAATAATTGCTTTTTTGAAAAGTGAGGGTGAATTTTAGAAAGTGTCACACAAAAATATATTTGACATGGTAAAGTTTAGATAATATAGATGATGAAGTGTCAACGCAAGAATCCTCAACTCTGATTTTAAATATTAAAAATAAAATTTTTAAAAACATTACATTTCCTTCTTAAAATGCCCGATCAGAACACACTCTTAGAAAATTGTAAATTGCTTGAAAAAAACATTTATCCTCTTTATGCATTTCATCAAAATAAGTTCAGAGAGTTAGATTTGAGTGAAAAGGTTGTAGGTTGATAGAAGTCTTTTGAAATTGTAAGAAAGAATATGTGCTATAAAAGATCAAAGATCCTTATGTTGTGTCAGGGTCATCTTTGAGAGCATGTAAGGCAGGCTACCGCACATGGACTCAAGTTTCTCTAGGCGAAACTATAGGCAAATATGATCTTATAAAATATTTCAGAGATTTCTTAGTACACCCTTATATGGGTGAAAAAAACCTCTAAAAACCCCAAAATACCCTTCGAATATGCATATCCGAACAACCCTTAAATTCATTTTCAAAATGTTTCGGATATGCATATCCGAAAATCCCTTGTTTGCATGTTATAATTATTTAGACGTTAGATTTAAACATTTAGTAGTATTTTTGGATATGCATATCAGAAAATACCTTTGTTACATAAATTTTCTTCATGATCACCACTATCACTATTTCATTTATTTTATTTTCCCCCATAATAAAAATCTACTTCAAAACCTCAACCATTCTCAATCATTTTTTCGTCTCCAAATCAAGTTTCAAGTGTTTTATCATATCAAAGAGAGCATAGAAAGCTACAATTTAAGGTAAAAAATTTCATTTTGTCTCTCATTTCCTTGCATTGATTTTGACTTTTGGTTAAAAAAACAATGTCACTTCGGATATGCATATCCGAAACCCACCTAACATATTTCGGATGTGCATATCCGAAACAATGTCTGTTACAAAAAAACAAAATTTTGTGTTAAATAAATTTTATGTTTTTGACCGTTTTAGTTATGGTGCACCCTGACATGTTTCTCAAAGTTGTTGTAAATGATATAATCAAGGTGAATGGGGATGCTAAGTCGGAAGAGATGAAGAACGATGTCAAAATGATTATTGTCGCAGTAGATGTTTGAAAATTTTTCAAATTTACAAATGATCAAATTTTCAGTGCTCGTCAACATATGCTAGAGTGGGTCCGAATTTAAGCTAGTAAACTCGAGTTTGGTGTTGTGATTAAAAGGTCCCACAATGGCACTAGTAGAAGGAAGGTATTTGTAACGATGACATGCGAGAGAAGTGAAAAATATTTTCCAAAAATTCGAAACTTAAAACATGAAGACGCCAGATCGAGAAAATGTGAGCGTCCATTTAAATTGCACGGATACTGTAGGATGGATGATTTGTGGCGGTTTAATGTCATATATAGTTTACATACTCATGCGTTGGACACGAAGCTATAAGGTCATTCAATTGTATGTCGGCTTAAGCCAGAGGAGAAGGAAATTCTTTCAAAAATGTCGATGATCAAAGTTGCACCGAGAAACATACTTGTCAATTTGAAACGAAAAAGACCACAAAGTATTTCAAATATCAAGAAGATATACAATGAACATTATCAACAAAATATGGTGAGTAGAGGTTCGAGATCCGAAATTCAACAACTTTTAAAATTTTGGACAATAACCACTATGTTTCAAGGTACCGAGTCTGTGAGGATAAAGTCAGTGTTTGTGACATATTTTGGACTCATCCAGAAAGTATCAAGTTGTTCAACACATTTTGAAATGTCCTTATAATTGATTCAACGTACAAGACCAACAAATATAGGCTTTCACTTCTAGAAATTGTTGGTGTCACTTTTACGGAAAAGACATTTTCGGTTGGATTTGCATTGCTGGAATCTGAGAAAGAAGACAATGTAACATAGGCGTTGGATATATGCAACTCTTTATTGAAGGATCCAAAAAATATGCATAGTATCATTGTAACCGACCGAGATAATGCCCTTATGAATGCGGTTGGAAGTGTCTTTCCTACTTCATATGCATTACTTTGTCGGTATCACATAATAAAAATGTGAGAGTTAAGTTAAAACTCGAGGTCGGCAACAAAGAAATCAAGGGTGAAGATGAAGACATGGTCAAATCTAGTTTGGTGGTGGAAAAGATAATAGATGCATGGACGGATATATTAAATTCTTCTTCGAGGACACGCCTTTTGTCAGCTTCATTACCACACTGAATTCTCTCTTGCAATATACGAAAAATTGAAAGGTGGTCAAGGTCGACTATCGTTCACCCTCACTTGACATTGAAGGTAAGATAAAGTTCATCAAGTTTGAGCTGAAGACGGATGACGATTTAAAGGTTGTGTGTAGTACTTTTCAGTGATATTCTACTAAGGATCCGATTGAAGTGGATGCGAAGTTTCAAAGATCGGGAGAAGATGTTATCAAAATGTTGCGACGTCTCCGCTACCCGTTTATAACAATATATAATATTAAATTTATGTTCAACTATCTATGTAATTTTAATTATTTATGTTAAATCTATGTTAAGTTGGTTTGTTTTCAAGAGTTTTGATTCATTCACTGCTTCTGCATATTTCAGATTTGCATATCCGAAATTAAGCGTGGTTTCTTCGATTATGCATATCCAAAACTATTTCGTAAAAAAATTGAATATAGTGAGTTCAGATATTAATATCTGAAATCTGAGGGTATTACGGGAATTTCCCCAAGGACCTCTAAGAAGACATAAGGGTACATAAAGAAACCCTCAAATATTTGTCGAGTTAAATCATAATTAAATAGGACCTCTATTTATTTTTTCATGGTTAAATTATTGCTAGCCTACACAGAATCTCCAAAAACATAAAACGGCTATGTGTTGTGTAGACAACATTTGTATGAGTTAATATTAGATGAACCAATGAGCTCCCTTAAAATCAATGAAAAAGAACTCACGGAGGTCCCTAAAAGGACTCATGGATGAATTAGGAAAATCTCTAAAAAAGGGAGTCTCTTTTTTCATAGTTCTACCTTTGGGCAGCATATGTCAAACTAACAAATCACAAATCTTAAAGTTATTAATAACTATAATTGAATACTAAAAAATATAAAAACTTTGTTCGCAAAAGCTGATAAAACACCCTAGGTTATTATTAGTGACCAATATCTTACATAAGTTTCATTGATAATTGCAGTACAATCTACATTATGTATTCCAAAAGTCACTTAATTTGTTATTCATTTCATATGGCTAAAAATGCCATGCCTATCTACAGGTGTGCATTTTACACAAGAAAAATATAAACATTAGGCTAAAAGTGTCAAATGATTAGTCATTGTACCCGGTGAATATTTGAAATATTTATAGCAACAGAATTTGAAGACTTGTCCAATCCTCCCATCCTTGCATTTTCTCAAATGATAACCTTAACAAACCAAAAGAGTGGAATAAAACTGCAAATCAAACATATATCACTGCTCAAATGGCACCAAAAAGAATGTGTGTCGTTGCTTCTATACAACAAACTGAGTTTGGGGCTCCAACAACAGCTACCCAAACATACACTCCAACCTATATCCTATATCAACACCCAAAAATTGGGGGACGGGGGGGTCTCAATATCAATTCAGAATTATAAGATATAAAAGAATTGTAATGAATGAAAATAGAAAAATGATGATGACTTCTTTATAACATTTGCCATTCAAGGGCTAAAATTAGCCATTTTTTAAAGTCATCTAGCCTCATTGTCATTGCTCAATTTTTACTGTTAAACCTCTCTCGTGAATACTGCCTTGATGCTTTTCTCCAATCAGTTCTAGCCTTCATCATTGCAGCAAATTCCTTATAACTTATTTTTCCATCCTACAATTTCACCAAGAAATATATCAGATTGGTTCCAATTTCCTAATATAGACAAATGAAACAACTACGTACGAGAAAGTTTCTTTTTAAGTTACAATTTTGATCGAGAATAATTCGTATACTTTCCATAAAACACCAGTAGAAAGGGTGTTTCAATGATGCAGAATGTTACCAAGTGGGAAATAAGGCATAAACAAGAATTTATTGAAAGTTCTGACCTTGTCTGTGTCCACATCATGCATAATTGCATTAATGACTTCTTCACTGTTTTTGTCAATCTCGTCGGCTAAAGCATTACGTAACTCCTCAAGTTCAATATACCCAGATTCATTTTTGTCGAAAAATTGGAATGCTCTGTGTAGGTGTTCATCATGGGATATCCTTCTCAGATGAATAGAAATGGCTACAAACTCCCCATAATCTAGGTACCCATCTTTGTCTACATCACCCTGTAAAAGCAGCTCCCAAATATTATAAGTTGAAGAGACGCCTCTTAAAGGATATGTAGTACACCTTCATATAGTACTTTTCATAAGCACTTTACATGATAAGTGCTTAGGCTATAAACATACAATTAAAGAAAACACTCACAGCTTCCATAAGTATTTGGACATCTGCATCAGGAATTTGGTGGCCTAGCTTAATCAACCCCACTCGAAGTTTGTCAATGTTAATTTTGCCATTATTTTCTGTGTCCATCACATGGAATCCCTCTTTAATTCCAGCAACTTCTTCTACAGACAAATGATCTGCAATCACCTGCTCGCACGAAAGTCCAATATAACAAAATTAATGTTGTTTTCTTAAAGTTTAGAAAAATATTTTAGAGATCATTTCCCATGAGATATTAAAGTATTAATTGTTGTAAATCCACCAATACTCAATGATGAATTTCGACCACCACTGATGATTATTTATGACAAACAAATAAAAGAACAATGGAGATATTTCTGCAGAATTTCTATTCTGCCCACAAACTGTGGAATCTTTATTAATTCACTTTGCAACTGCAAAATACTGTGAATGACTTCAATGACTTGAATACAAAATAGGGGTTACTCCCTCTATTTATAGATTTAGGTTAGCTTGCTCTCTAAGCTAAACCCAAAATATCTCTTTACTAAATCAAATCTAATCTAGATTTAAATTCAAATCTATTTAAATCTAAACAAATCAAATCTTCTTTTGACACCTATGAATTACAATTTAACAATCTAAATTCAAATCTAAACAAATCAAATCTTCTTTTAACACCTATGAATTATAATTTAACACACCACCTAATTCATTGTGTCTAAACTGTCTATGTTCATCATGGCCCTTAGCTTTCTGAATACTTCGACCTGCACTCCCTTCGTCATGATGTCTGCAATCTGATTCTCAGTTCTGCAGTGTTCCAAATTCATCTTCCCATTTGCTACCTGCTCTCGAAGATAATGGAACCTCATTTCGATGTGCTTACTTCGACCATGTGCTATTGGGTTCTTCGCCAGATTGATAGCTGACATGCTGTCTATCTTCATGGTAATTGCTCCATGATTTTTCCCTGTTATCTCTTCGACCAAGTTCACCATCCAGGTTGCTTGACATGCACAAAGAGAAGCAGCTATGTATTCTGCTTCGCATGATGATAATGCTACTACTGGTTCTTTTCTCGAACTCCAAGCAATTGTTGCACCACCTAGCATAAATACATATCCTGCTGTTGACTTTCGATCTTCAGCATCACTACACCAACTCGAATCAGTGTATCCCACTAACTTGCATTCTTTTCCTTTATCAACTGCAGGAAACAGAATGCCATAATCGAAAGTTCCTTTAAGATACCTTAGTATCCTCTTCACAGCTGCTAGATGTGATACCTTTGGCTTCTGCATGAATCTACTTACCATACCTACGTTGTATGCTAAGTCAGGCCTTGTATGACAAAGGTATCTCAATGATCCAATAAGTCTTCTGTATTGGGTTGGATCAACATCATCTTCATCTGCATCTTTCGACAGTTGCAGTCTTGGTTCTGCAGGTGTCGAAGTTGAGTTGCATTCTTCCATCTCAAACCTCTTGAGAATTTCCCCTGCATATCTTCTTTGATGCATCATCAAACCTCTACTGCTTTTGTAGAATTCGATACCAAGGAAATATGAAATCTCACCCAAATCAGACATTTCGAATTCCTTGCTAAGATCAACTTTGAAGTCTTCGATCTCACTCTTGCAGCTACCTGTTATCAACAAATCATCTACATAGAGACATAGTATAAGCAATTTACTCTTGCTTCTTCTTACATATACTCCATGTTCAGTTATGCACTTCACAAATTCCTTCTCCCTTAGAAAACTATCAATTTTCTTATTCCAAGCCCTTGGAGCTTGTTTCAAACCATACAGGGCTTTATGTAGCCTGTACACCTTTCTTTCTTCGTCATGTTTCACAAACCCAACTGGTTGTTTAACATAAACTTCTTCATCTAAGGGTCCATTTAGGAATGCACACTTCACGTCCATCTGACATATGTGCCAACTGTTGATTTCTGCTAGACCAACAACCAACCTGATTGTTTCGATCCTAGCAACAGGTGCAAAAACTTCGTCGAAGTCTATTCCTTCTTTCTGTAGAAATCCTTTCGCCACAAGTCTTGCTTTGTGTCGAGTTACTTCACCTTTCGAATTAGTCTTCACTTTGTATACCCACTTGACATCAATTGCCTTCTTGCCTTGAGGCAATTCAACAAGTGACCAAGTGTTGTTGTCTTCGATAGACTTTACTTCTTCGTTCATTGCTTTCACCCACTTCGAATCCTTTAATGCTTCAGCTGCATTAACAGGTTCGACATCTGCATAGAAAGCATAATGTACCAGCTCACCTTCATCATCTATTACATCATCTGATGTAATCACACAATCTTGCAATCTTGCAGGCATGCGTCTTGTTCTTTGAGGTCTGCTTGTACTGGGTGTATTTGCTGGCTCCTCTTGTCGAACTTCTCTTTCGACTTGAGTTTCTGGCTCTTCGAATAAGATTCCCACTGAATCTTTCTTGACATTTGTAGTCCAATCCCATTCTTTGAACTCATCTATGATCACGTCCCTGCTGATCACAATCTTCTTGTTCTCTGGATCGAACAATTTGTAGCCTCCTATCGAATGATATCCAACTAAGATCATTTGACTTGACTTGTCATCAAGTTTCTTTCTCAACTGATCTGGCACATGTCTATGTGCAATAGATCCAAATACTTTCAGATGACTTAAGCTAGGCTTCACACCAGACCAACATTCTTCTGGAGTAATTCCTTCTAGCTTCTTTGTAGGACTTCTGTTCAAAATGTATGTTGCAGTCGAAACAGCTTCTCCCCAGAATTCTTTGGGTAAATTCTTGCCTTTCAACATACTTCTCACCATGTTCATTATGGTTCGATTTTTCCTTTCTGCAATTCCATTTTACTGTGGAGTATAGAGTGGCACCACCTCATGCACAATCCCTTCTTTTTCACATAATTTGTCGAAATCTTTCGACACATATTCTCCTCCACCATCAGTTCTCAAAACTTTGAGCTTTCGACCATGGACTTGAACTTGATAAATACTTCGAACACTTCACTTTTCTTCTTGATCAGGTAAGTCCATAGCTTTCGACTGAAATCGTCTGTGAATGTAACAAAGTATTTGTTACCTCCCATCGAATCCACCTGAATTGGTCCACATACATCAGAGTATATGACTTCGAGATTAGCCTTCGATCTGCTTCCTGCATCCTTGCTGAAGCTGTTCTTGTGTTGCTTCGTCTGCACACATTCTTCACATACTTCGTTTGGAATGTCAATTTCAGGCAATCCTGAAACCATATTTCTTCTCTTCAAATCTCTGATGTCTCTGAAGTTGAGATGACCAAGTCTATAATGCCATATCCATTCATCTCTGCTAGCTGCAGTCGAAAGGCACTTGTGCTCCATCACATTTAGTTCAATCTTGAAGGTTCGATTCTGAGACATAGGAGCCTTCAAGATTACTCTCCCATTTGCATCAACAACTCTCATCAACTTATCTTCGATTGATACTTTATAATTCTTTTCGACCAACTGCCCTATACTGAGCAAATTGCTCTTCATGCCTGGTATGTACAATACATTCGAAATTACTGACTTCTTGCCATCTTTCCTCATGATCATAACATCACCAATACCTTCAGCTGCTAGGGTGTTGTCATTCGCAAATTTTACCAAATTTTTCGTTGAGGGTTTTATGTTGACGAACCAGTCTTTCCTTCCAGACATATGTGATGAACATCCTGAATCCAAGTACCATTGGTCCTTGAATCTATCTTCATCTCTTGTTGTGACCATCAGCATCATCTCTTCTTCTTCTTCATGTTTTGCCAGCTTTGCATCACTTTCTTGATTCTTTCGTTTTTCTGGACAATCACTCGAATAGTGACCATACTTCTGACAATTATAACATTGAATGTGACTCTTATCAGGTTTTCGACCACCACCTCTTCCTCTGTTTGCAGCACCACCTCTTTGGTTGCCTTGGTGTGGTCTTCTTTGATTCGACACGTCTCCTTCGATTTGGTTTCCTCTTCCATTCGATTTGTTGTAGCCACATCTACTTCTGTCGAAATACTTTCCTTTGCCTTTGGTCTCTTTTGCTGAATGTTCCTGCAAGGCTACATCACTCTTCGATTTTCCTGCAGCTCTTTCGTTCATTCTTTGTTCATGAGATTCGAGCGTCCCTTGAAGCTCTTCCTTTGTCAATTTCGACAAGTCTTTCCCTTCTTCGATCGCCACCACTATGTGGTCGAACTTAGGAGCTAAGGATCTCAAGATCTTCGAAACAACAGCTCTTGTTGTTAATGCTTCTCCACATGTCTTGATTTGATTCACTAGTTTTATAACTCTAGTGAAGAAATCAGATATGTTTTCACTGTCTTCCATCTGAAGCAGTTCATAGGTCCTTTTGTGAGTTTGTAACCTCACTTCTTTCACCTTCTCAGCGCCTCCAAAAGATTTCTCCAGGATCTCCCAAGCTTCTTTTGTAGATTCTGAATCACCAATCTTCTCGAAATTGTCTGGACTGACACATTGATGAATTATAAACAATGCTTTATAACTCTGTTTCTCAGATTCTGTGTATTTCTTCTTTTCTTCTTCTGAAGCGTTTTCGCCAAGCGCTTCGACTCCATCTTTTACAAGGTCCCAAAGGCCTTGACACCTTAATAGGACTTTCATCTGCTTGCACCAATTCTCATAGTTGTCAACTTTCAGAATTGGCAGCGTTGCTGGATAGTTTGCATTCCCATAACTTGTCATCGTGAATTCTTCAATCGTTCTTGATTGATACTTCCCTTGAATCGTAACACAAGCTCTTGATACCAGATGTTGGAAATCCACCAATACTCAATGATGAATTTCGACCACCACTGATGATTAGTTATGACAAACAAATAAAAGAACAATGGAGATATTTCTGCAGAATTTCTATTCTGCCCACAAATTGTGGAATCTTTATTAATTCACTTTGCAACTGCAAAATACTGTGAATGACTTCAATGACTTGAATACAAAATAGGGGTTACTCCCTCTATTTATAGATTTAGGTTAGCTTGCTCTCTAAGCTAAACCCAAGCCCAAAATATCTCTTTACTAAATCAAATCTAATCTAGATTTAAATTCAAATCTATTTAAATCTAAACAAATCAAATCTTCTTTTGACACCTATGAATTACAATTTAACAATCTAAATTCAAATCTAAACATTAATGAAACATTACCCTCAATGCTGTTGTCTTAAGTTTGTTCATTGCAGAATATTGCATGAGCCGTACATTGACGGTTTCTCGTAAAGAAACATTAGAAGCTGTCTTACCATTCTGCAACCATGGATGATCTGCATTCAGTTAACAGACAATGTTAACATTCCCACATTTCAATATTTCAACTTTTTGGTAGACAAAAATGTTCATCAGCTTAGCAGAAAATATTTCATACAATTCTGTTTTACATTACCTACCTAAGCATTCAATTATATGAACTGCATATTACCTAACACTTCCTGTGCAGTAAGCCGGCGCTTAGAATCAGGATCAAGCATCTTCTTAACAAGGTCTTTTGCATTATCAGAAACCATTGGCCATGGATCTCTTTTAAAGTCAATAACCGACAGTATAATTGCTTGAGAAACTCCCTGCTCAGTTTCTGCATTTTAAGTACAAAAATACCATCTTCATCCACATAAGAAAGATCAGTAAATTATTTTTTGAATACAAGTGACCTACATGTGTATTTTGAGCTATTTAAGATTTCTTATTCACAACAGTCGAAAACAGCATTGAAAAGACAAAAACCAACCTGCCCAAAACAGGGGGACACCACAAAGTAAGATGTAAAGAATTACTCCAACACTCCATATATCAACTTCAGGACCATAATTTTTCATTAACAATTCAGGGGCCATGTAATATAGATTACCAACTATCTCATGAAATCTTTCACCTGCAGAGAATAACAAACTTCAGTTAAATGTACTTGGATGGCAGGACCGAACTATGAAGATCAAACTTGTAGCAAAAAGCATTACCTGGTTTAAAGAATATTGACAAATCAAAGTCAGTAACTTTTAAGGGCGCTGTTTCCATGTTATTTGCAAACAAAATGTTTTCAGGTTTGAGATTCCTATGCATCACACCATGTTTGTGGCACATCTAAAACACAAAACAAAAAAAAATGAAAATCATATAACCAAACATAATTAGTAAGTATAGTTAAAAAATTGAAAAGAAAAAGAGAGAATTAAGAGTTTCTAAGAATGATGATGATGACCTGAACAACTTGGACGATGGTTTTAACGATAGAAGCTGCGGAGCGTTCTCTGTAATGTCCTCTAGCAACGATTCGATCAAAAAGCACACCACCTTCACAGTGTTCCGTAACAAGATGAACGTAACCGTCGTCTTCATACGTATCCTTCAACATAATGATGTTAGGGTGTTTAGGCAAATGACTCAAGATAGCAACCTCTCTTCTGACCCCTTCAATATCAATAGCTTTTATAAGTTCATTCTTGGAAATCGACTTGCACGCAACTTTCTCTCCCGTATTTCTGTCTTTGCACAAATAAGTAGTTCCGATTTCTCCTATATCTAGTCTCTTCCCTAACTCGTATCTAGACTCAATCCCTTCTTCCGTGGGCCTTTGTAGCACCACCAGTCTCGGTTTTTGCTTTGGTTTTTGTTTCTTGTTCATAAGCCATAGATTTGCCCAGCAATTTTTCATCATGTGGTGTCAATTTCAACTAATCTCATCAAGTAAAGAGAATTAAGATGGCAGTGGAAGAAAGAAGATTTAAGGGATGACTTTGAAATGCCAAGGGAAAGAAGGAGATGGTCAAAGACGATGACTTTGTCTATTATAAATTTAAACTAAATTTATCATACCTCATTCTTTCTTTTTTTTGTTGGGGTAAGCATATGCTAATATGCTATGTAACAAATGTTTTTTTTGCGGTTTTATTGTTTTTAAAAAGTCTAATATTTTTTCATTATTAAATTAATATAAAATATTATTTATCTTACACACTTCCTCGTGTTTCTTTTTAACCTTGAGCTTTTAATGCTAACATTTTTAATTTTATCCCTTGCATAACTCCATTGAGCATGTTTCTCTCTTGTTTGTTTTTAACCTAAGTGTAACCCTTGTCCCAAACATTCTCCTATCTTATTTGGAGTAGAAGAATTACGTAACACCCCGAATTTTAGATTAATTTAGATTAATTTAGTATGATTATATGAGTCTATGTGAAGTAGATGGTGTTTTGATGTTTTGATGCTTATTTATGATATTTTGGTGCCTTGTGTGAGTCCTTGTGACGGTATATGATGTGTATTCGTGATGCAACTGTGATGCAAATAGCGATGATTTGATGAATAAGGTGTTTAAGACGATGAGTTGTATGGTGTAGGATGAGTTAGTAAGAAAGTTTGGAATTTAAATAATTATTTTGGAATTATTTAGATTTAATAGTGATTAATTGGAATTATTTAGATTTAAGTAATTAGAATAATAGAATAATAGAAGTGTGGAGAAAATAAAGACAAGATGGTAATTAGTAGAAAGAGTGAGGGTGTGATGGTAAATGATATAATGTTAAGTGAGGGAAATTGAGGAAGATATTAGGGGTCCTTGTGATAACTAAGGGGAAAGAGAATTGTACGATCATTTGGTACGATCGAGATATTGGGAGAAGAGTAAAGGAGAAGCTAGGGCACAAGGAGACATGGAGACAAAGAGGAATTTGTAGAACGAGAAGAGGAATCGAAAGCTAACAATAATCATAAGATAAGGGGTGAATGGATTCTCTAATTGGTGATCTTGCATGAGAGGATAATGAGGGTTCATTTCCCTCTTAGGTTGTTTTATATGATTGATGCATAATTTGTTTGGTTTGATTGAATTGATGTGTTGTATATGATTATACATGGATATGTGATGCTATGTTGTGATTGTTGTTGTGATTGTGTTGTTATGATGATTGTTGCATAAAACTCCAATCTAGAACCTATAAGTAATGAGAATTAGGATTTGAGGATTTTTGATGAGGATTTGATGAAATATAAGATGAATAATAATGCCCAAATGATGATTAATTGATGTAGAAACATGGGATGATAATAGATGATGAATTCCTATGATTATATGATGTTTTAGGATCCAAAATTTAGTGAAATCGCAGAAAAACTCAGAATTTAACAGTTTGCATCGACGCAAACAAGGAAGCGGTCGGCGCAAACAGCAACAACAGTGAGCGGCAAACAGAAATAGCAGGGGCGGTCAAAGTAAAAGCCATGAGAGGTCGACTCAAGGGTCGACGCAACCTAACCAGTGGGAAGCCCAATTTTGACCATTTTTGTAACGGTCATAACTTTTGAACCGTAACTCCGTTCGATGAGTCATTTGAAGCATTGGATAGCTAACACCATAAAATTGAAGTAGGTAGAATAAAATAAAGATTTAGAAGGATAATTCTAGTAACCATGTTAACATAGGAATTATTCCCCATTGTTACACCAAAATGGTGGGTTGTTTTCTTGCGATGTTCTTTTGTTGATGATGCCGGTATGAGGCAATGTTAGTGATTATGATGAGGATGATACAAATGGCTTAAATTTCCATGGTGATGAAGGCTTATTCCTTGTGGTTGTATGATTTCACGTTGTTGCATGTTCATATTTCATGCATTCATGGATGAGGGCTTATGTCTTGATGTTGGCCTGGATTGGCGTTGTGTTTAGGGCTTATGCTTTGTTATTGCCCAATTGGCATTGAGTTGAAGGTTTATGCCTTGATGGTACCACATGCATGTTGATGTAGGACTATTGCATTGCATAAACACTGAATTGATGTTGTATGATGTGATGATGGTTGTTTGTGATGAATTTTCTGTATGTTGTGATTTACTACTCCTTAGCATGTTTTATTTCATCGTGTAATTATTGAATGAAATTCCCACTCCTTTTGTATTGTTGTATCTATACTCTTCGGGAGTACAGATAATCATGTATTCGAGTAGTGCTTAAAGTGATGTTACCAGATTGAGTCTTAGGAAACGCTCTGATATGTAACACGGGATTTGGGATTTTCATTATGTTTTGCATGATTTCAAATGTTGCACATTTTCTTTTAAACTTATGATGGATCACGTATTGTGGATTTGAATTGTTGTTAAGGCTAGAATTCCAATGAACTACTTTTATGTTGATTTTCCGCTGCCAAATAACCATTTTTGGATACACGAAGTAATAAAGTATTTTGAGAACTTTATGGATTTTATGATTTATGTGGCATCCCATTGTGAACTCTGATGCATTTGTCGTATATTTCATTATAAATATTCATATAGGAAAATGGGGTGTTACAAATTACGTCTCAAAGATGTGTTTAATTTAAGTTTGGGGTTGCTATTGAATAACAACCAATAAACTTGGGGTATCAATTAGAAATTAAGGAAATCAAATGAATATGAGTACACACCTGAAAAGAAAAAAGAGAGCTGAAAAACTAACAAACTTAAAAAAAATGAAAAAAAGAGGAAACAACATGGTAGTCAAAGAAAATTTAAAATCAACTAGAAAACTCAGTTGAAAGAAATACCCCACAATAGTTTTTAATTAGACATTGTCAATGAGAATAATATTGCTTACTCCAAGTTTAAAATTACTCTCCAATTGATTCACAAAGCAGTGGCCTCCTGCATGCAAGCTTCGATTGAGCATTGGTCTCTTACATGTTTGCTTTGATCCGTAAAGACAAGTGCCTCCTCTGTGCTTGCTTTCAATGCACAAGGAAAAGGCTTCCTCTTCATGCCTGCCTTCGATTCACAAGGCAAGAACTTCTTGCATGCCTACTTTGATTCATAAAGCAATGGTCTTATGCATGCAAGCTTCGATTGGGCAATGTCTATCTTCAGTCCTGCTCTGACTCCACCTCTAAAACCCTTCAACATACACAGTTTTCTACACTTTGACACATAATATGGTCCATTCGAAGAAGCATTCAAAAGGTCTATTCGAAGAAGCATTCAAAGGGTCCACTAGAAGAACGTGAATTTGTTGGATTGGAAGGACATACATGTGGTCCATTCAAAGAACACACATGTGGTCCATTCGAAGAACACACATGTGGTCCAATAGAAGGATACACGATTATTGAAAACAAGTTTTGTTTGGTCTCTTGATGAGTCTGGCCAAAGTCCTGCATGCTGCCAAGCCCAAGCCTCATGCATAATTACATTCGAAGGAAATAACAAAAGAAGCTTCGACTGGCCATAATGAAGTGTTTGATTGGGCTAGTTGGGTATTTTCAGAGTCAATCGAAGAACAAGACATGGAGGCATTCGAAGGAGTCAGAGGGTGAAACATGTCCAGGTTCACTCAAAATTTCAAAACGACATGAATAATCCAAAAATGGAAATCCTTTAATTTGTTTGATTTTGTTTTCAAAGCCATGTTTAATGGTTGGTACTTAATGCCATGTTTCTTTCCCCCATTTTCTTGTCCCCTCACACCCATATAAGTACAAAGCTAGAGTGCAAGAAAACAAACGAAAAAAACATTTTTCCACAGAAATATTCTTGCAGAGACGCAAACACGTCGCCAGCAGGAAGAGACAAACTGCATCACACATAATACCAATCGAAGTTGCTGACACATTACCAAACGAAATCATTCTTGCCCATACACGCATTAGCCAGACGAAAACCTTACATCCAGGAGTCCATACCAGCTCTTAAGCAAGCATCTCCACGCCCAAAGCCATAGAGATTCACGTGTCTTAAATTAGTAAGGGTTTACAAAACCAAAACTGCACATGCATACCATTTAAATACAAATTACGCATATATTCTTGTTACTAATGATACTTGTGTTTGAATGAATGTGTTGCATGCAAGCTAAAGTGCAGGGATGAGATCGTGCCATTGTTAGGGAACGATCTAAGTTTTACTTCGAATCTCATGACTTAGGGTGTTTCAGGCCAAACAAACCCAGATTTGAACTCAGAGGGTTTGAATTAGGGAGAGGTTCGAATTATGAGGGGTAGGTCTCCCTAGATCTCTAACGTTTGTTTATTTTGCAGGAAAACATTTTCTCTGATTTTCCCCAACAGAATATTGTTTAGACCTTCGAATCAGCCAAGCTTCGAACTGGGTGATACAAGAATCTTTTGCCAATAGTACTCAGATTCGAATTATGAGGGAAATCAAATTAAAGGGAAGGACCTGGGTTTGACACCCAGGTCATGCGTTTTATTTTTCTAACGTTTCATTTGAAGATTCAATGTTGGCGTGTCCCAGGCGTGCGCCGTATATCCTTCGATCCTCACCATGAGATCCCAACGCATTCAGATCCAATACACTCAAATGTGCAGCTCACCATGCACTCTCAAGGAGTTCCCTTACTGGATCCAGCATAACCTCTAGGCTCCCTTTGACTTGGGCCTATTTTGTTTTCAAGATCATACCACCCTTGTTTACTTTTGTTGCCTGCCCCTTTTCCTTTCTTTTATTTATTTGTTTTTTTATTGTTCTCTTTATTTCTATTTCATTACAAACATTAAAATCAAAAATCATAAAAAAAAACATTAGGCTTAGTTTCTTTTTTTAGATTAAATTTTGTTAATTAATTATTTAATTACTTTGACATTTTTCTTAAAAGTAAAATTAATTTAGACTTAGGTCTTAAATATTAAAATCAAAACACAAAAATACCAAGAATATTTTTTCTTAATACTTAGGCTTTTTAGGACACTTGATTTTCTTTCTAAACAATCTCTTCTCATTTTGTTTTTTTTCTATTTTTCTTTTATTATTTAAATTCTAAAAAGAATGTATAGGTCGCACATTTGATTTTGTAATAATTAGTTTATCTTGTCGCATTTTTCCTAAATATTGTAACTGCTCATGGGATGTAATAGCGTAGGATTTACTTTCCGTATTTTATAATTCCTGTACATATTAACTGTTAGATGTATGGTAATAGGATTGCTTGATAAGATCTGAAAACAAAACGCTAGCAAAACTTAACACAAGATAAATAACTGAACACAACACACTCGCACATGTGCAACTTTATGGTATCCCACTTTAGTTGCCTTCGAAAAAATAGTCACAACTCTTGAAACATGAGAGATTTTAGTGGCTACCCTCTGGTTTAAAAAGATCATAAGTCCCTCGATGACCCTCTCGATGTTGCTTCGGTAAACAATGATCTTAAAACCATAGTGTTGTACCCCAAAATTTGCCCTCGTATTTTTCCACAAGAAATCACAGCTTCGGGCTTTTCCTGATTTTTTCAGACTGGCTCAAGAATCGGTCAAATAGACTTTTCTCATCAGTCAGACAAAATTTAGGGTTTTCATTGATTTTTAAAGCAGTTCAGGCAGATTGCTAAGGTTTGGTTGAGTTGGCTCAGGTTTTGATCAGGCGGACGCTTCTCTGACATTTAATCAAAAATTAGGGTTTTTGTGCGCGCATTCTCAGAAAGGATTAATTTTATAGTTCTTTTCAGTTTACTCTGAGATTTGGACTGAAGCATTTGGATTGAGTTTGCAGTGTTTGGTATGATCAGTGGAGGCAAAAGAATAGGGATGTTTGTTTGATTTGATTGTGCATTGTTATGTTTAATTCGGAACGCCGGACGTTTATTAATTATTTCTTTTTCTAAAGTCAGAATAATTGGATTTATTTCCAATTGTTTTAATTTAAGAAACTCAAATAATTAAAATAAACAATTGAAAAGAAAGAAGGAATTACCTGATAAAAAAAAAGGGGGATGTTTATTCATTTTGAATTGTTTGTTACAGATATTATTTAAATGCTGTAAATTTATTTACAGTTATTTACATTAATATTATTACAAATAATTTAAATTGAAAACAAAACTATGTCCTAAAATTCCTAAGTCTTCGTCTTCATTATTCTACTGCTACTCCTCTCCATTGATTTTTATCTGCAAAACAAAGAAAAAGAAAAAAAGGTCAAAAGCAGATGAAATAATAAAAGCAGACAGTTAAAATGAATTCATCATTAAGGGTAACTGGCCGGAATCAGTTGGCCCTCTCTGCAAATCACAAGATTGCTCTTGGTTCACAAAGAGGGATGAAGTTGTTTGCAATTAAGGAATGAAATGCACAAAAGTATAATTGCACAAATTCAAAATTGTCACACATGCTGCCTAGTTTCAAGTTTTCAACCAAAGGAGGCAAATCAATTGAAAAGTGCACAAAGCTGCATAGTTCATAAATTATTAACAAAGTCCAAATTGAACTAATTGCAAACTGAATGAAACTGGCCACAAGCTACC
Organism: Vicia faba; assembly: GCA_948472305.1. Taxonomy (NCBI): domain Eukaryota; kingdom Viridiplantae; phylum Streptophyta; class Magnoliopsida; order Fabales; family Fabaceae; genus Vicia; species Vicia faba. The sequence goes on from OX451738.1 coordinate 121,789,845, forward strand.
CAAAAGCTGTCAAGAAGTACAAAGAAGCATAAAATCTGGATGCAAGAAATATGGAAGATATGCAGAGCTAAACCACAAGTACAAGCAATGTTCAAATCACATCATTTTCCTAGGCCAACTACCTTTTCAGAATAAGGACAAATCTAAGCAATATTTTTATTCTTTAATCTGTACTGGAGAGAGAAAAAGAGAAGAAGAAAAGGAGGCTTACAGGCTTTAGGCAAGAAGATATAAAACAATGATATCAACACAGTACCATAGAGAGGCAACAAATATCCAAAAAGAATAAACACCATACTTAATAATACAGTAAAATTCACATTTTTCGCACTTGTAAATAAATCATACACATTTACAATACACATTTGATTATCTTTATACATTGACACATTTACATCGCTTTATTCCTATACATTCGATACATTTTTTACATTGCGATCGATTAAATTTGGTTGTAAATATTTGGACGTTACTCTCCTATTAAGTCTCATCCCCATTTGTAAATATTTGTACCCCCACTCCCGGATACTTATTTGTAATAGCGTAGACTTTAAATTCCCGCAATTTACCGCTTTCAAATATACCATGGTTAGACCTAGGGTTTGTATGTACATAAAATCAAACGCTAGATAACCTAATACAAGACAAATACATGAAATCAATACAGCTTTCACACTTGCACCCCTAGGGTAATCCCGCTTATTGCCTTCCAAAATAGGCCATGCTTGCACGCTGAGTTTCTTTGGCAAAACAAATCAAAATGATCATAGTCCCTTGATGACGCTTTCGAAAGTTTCCTATCCAAATGATCATAGTCCCTTCAAGCAAAATTGCCAAAGACACTTGGCACCATTGCATTCATGGTCCATACGATGACCCGCGCCTGTCCCGTTAAACATCCTAAACGCAAGATTGTCCACCAAATACAATGATGGAACAAAATTGTTAAAAGGGTTAAAACATGAGAAAAACATTTGAGTAAATTTAGGGGTAGACAAACTCTTAGTTACTTGATCAAACTTGCAAAAAACACTTGCCTACTTTTCAAATCCACTCCACAAACACTTTCAAAAACAAATTTCCAAAAAAACATTTGAAACATCTTTTCGAAAAGATACACACTTTTGTAAAACACTCAAACACGAGTCATTACAAAGGTTGCCTAGACAAGGCGTCTTCTTCAAAACATTTTCAAAACACACACACCACAATTTCAAGCAATTGAAAATCAAAGGCAAGTGATCTAAGCAAGTAACTAAGAGCCATGGATAACCATGGATGAAAAGGGTGCTAATACCTTCCCTTTTCATAATCTACCCCCCGAACCCACAAAACATCTCAAAAGGTTTTTCCTGTGCTTTTTAACCTTTCCTTTAGGATAAAATAAAAAGTCGGTGGCGACTCTTGCTAAACCGAACAAGTGCGAAAACAAATGAAAAACTCAAGTCAGTTCTCCCACCGTATCACAGAACTGGCGACTCTGCTGAGGAGTAAACTTAAAAGTGGGGTTACCTTAGGGTTTAGATCACCTTTGTTTTCAATTGATTGCTTTGTTTGCTTTTATATTTGTGGGCTTTGCATCGGAGTTTCATAGATCCTAACCCGGATCTGGGGAATACCCTTTTAGGTAGCATAAGCTGTGAGGGACCTGTCCGGGGTATACCGACATGGGTGAAGCAGTGGCTACGTTGGTGTGACACCTTGGTCTGTACCGATATCCCTTGTATTGAAACAAGGAGAATATGGGTCTTCTAAGGAGTCATTAAGCACCAACCGACCTTAGAACCCTAAATTGACCCAACTTGGCCATAGAACAGTAGCAGTATGCTACACTCATTGAGGCTAAACTCTCGCGATGGTTCCGGCCGCAAGAAAAGATTGCGATGCTGGAGTTATGACCGATTGAGGGTAGTCAGTGATATTGAGATCCTCTAGAACCCGGTTACTTTTGCTAGGACAGGATGAGCCAACTAACTTCAAGAGGGTACTTACCTACAAACCCCATGCAAGCCTAAACCTAAGGACTTGTTTGCTTTGTATGAATATGTTTGTCTGTATATACACTCACTTGCTCTTGCATACATGTACATAACATCATAACATCATACCATAGCATTTTCAATAACCATTTCAAGGATCTCGAGGGCTCTTTTGATGCAGGGTCACGTTGAACCAGACGTCTACCAAGAGGCAAGAGGTTTCTCCTCTAAACAAATGCCATCAAAGATCAAGTGCAACAACTTGAAACAGGGGCTATGACCCACTTGACATGGTGAGCTTGATTCTCGTGGAAAGAAATTCACCAGTGCAAGGTTCTCCAATCAAAGATAAAGTGCAACAACTTGAATCAGGGGCTATGACCCACTTGACATGGTGAGCTTGATTCTCGTGGAAAGACATCCACCAGTGCAAAGTTCTCCAATCAAAGATCAAAGTTCAACCTCTAACATTCTCTTGTGTTTACCCCGAGAGATCCTTGAAAGCATGCATCCACATATCATGCATTGCATCTTGACGATTTTTCCTTTTTCAGGTTTCCTTACTCTCCTACTGTTTATTTCATTAAGAGATGGCTCTAGAAAGGACTGTCAAGGATATCCAGGACCAGACTGCTCAGCTGCAGGAAATGTTCTTGAACCTGTCTCTGGGGCAAGAAGAAGTGAAAGCTCTCCTCACAACGGGCATGGTCCAGGGGAATTCAAACAATGCAAGGAGTGATCAGTTGGAAGCACTGCGGTTTGAGCTGACAACAATGAGGATCCAAATGACGGGGCAACTGGTGGGCCAGATGGCTCTCATCCAGGATTTGTCTCAAAGACAAGAGGAACTCAGAGTTCTCGTCAACCAACTACTTCAGAACAACCAACTGGGGCAAACATCTGAGGTTGAAGAGCAAGTCACCACTCAACCCCCTTCCAGACAAGAAGACAAGGGGAAGGCTCCTCTGCTTGCTTCAGGCTCACAAGCCCATCAACAACCTCGCCAGCGTCAACGGGGTAATCGGCGTAATCAAAATACGTCGGGAAGACAGTTCACGGAGACTGACATACCATCATCTCTGATACTGGAACATTTGTTGGAGGTCAATCTGACTGCTTTGAGGGATCCTATCCGGAAGCCCAATACCTCCGCTCCTAACTATCATCCCGATGCATTTTGTGTATACCAGTCCTACAGTCAGGGACATGACACCGACGACTGTTGGGCCTTGAAGAACAAGATTCAAGATCTGATCGACATTGGAGTGCTGAGGTTCATTCCAGACGGCGAGATGAAAATCTTCCATTAAGGGTTTCTCCACCTGAAGTGACAAAGCTCAAACTGAAAGACTTTTGCTTCATTTGAATTTTCAAAGTTGTAATTTCTTTTGTTTTCAAACAATTAACTGTTAATGTTAAACTCTGTTTCATTAATGCATTGCATATGTTTGTCTTCAATTCATCCATTCGTTTTCACTACTCTCATGCTTTCTTTATGATATTTAACTCTTGATAAAAAGCTGTAAGCCTTTAGAGGGAGGATGACAAAAATGATACCACGACATTTACAGTATGCTTTTGAACAGACCTTGTTGATGATGTACAGGCATTTCTTTCAATTCCCAAACACTGGAGTTATAAGGAAGATAATCCCTAGTCAACCCCTTCGAGCCAAAGAAGTAGGAATTTTCTATTCTAAACAATCAAAACCTTTGATATAAACCTGGGGCAGGGTAGTCTCTCATTTAATTCAAAAGAAAATGCGCATTGAAGTCGCAAATTCTCAGCTCGTAATGCAACGAACGACATCAAAAAGAGAAAAGCATTCCTCTGGAATCAAAAGACAAGGGTGGTTCCCTATCGCATAGGCAGTCAATCTCTCAAAAGAAGAAAAAGCCCACCGAGCCAAAACCTGTAAAGGAGGCTTAAGAAAGCTGGGGAATCCCGCTGACTGTAAACTCGAAAACGGGAACAGTCAGGCAAAAGTTAGGGATAACAAATCAAAATCAAAATAGAGAGGTCATTACAAACCCTCGACAACATGGAAAATGTTGCAAAAGAAAAAGGAGATGATGACTGTCTTCCAAAATTCAACTGGTGAACCATCACCCAAAAGTCGTTCCAAACTCGAATAGAGTTCGACACACGAACTAACTGAGCTTAGGGTTGAAGAACATCACGAAGAGCGGGTGGGTACAAATACACTTTGAGCCTTTATCCTTTGTTTCTTAAACCGTGAACCAGGCCACGTTACAACCCTTCAAAAGTCCTAATTGAAGCATGGGTTAGTTCAAAAGCATACTGTTACCAAAGGTATCCTGACCCCTGTAAGGCTTTGCTCTAAATCTTGTGTTGATTTGTCTTATAAAAAGTTTTCTGCTAAAAAACGCATTTTTCAAAACTTCAAAGACAGACATAAACTTTGCATTGCTTGAATATCACTGTTTGCATTTGGATTTTTGTTTGACAGCAAAGAAATTCATACAGCGAATGTTCGGAGGAACGAAAACTCTCTCAATAAACATAAATCACTTCAAAAGGACGACACTTCCAACGACAAGTCTCCTATCAACAAGGGGCATGACATGTCACTATCCAGTTAACCTGGGGCAGTCCAATCAAGGTCCAACAGATCTTTCGAAGTCCAGTTAACCTGGGGCAGTCTAGTCAAGGTTTCAGCAGATCTTTCAAAGTTCAGTTAACCTGGGGCAGTCCAGTCAAGATTTCAACAAATCTCTCAAAAGTTCAGTGAACTTGGGGCAAGTCTCCTTCATCACCACTTGGGGCATTCGAATGTCAAAAGTGTTCAACAATTCCTTCATCACCTGCTGGAAATTACAACCACCAACAGAATCACGACCGATTCCAGATTCGATTCCTGTATCTAGCCAGGGCATATCTGTGAGTATTTGATTGTAGATTCGATACCTGTATCCAGCCAGGGCATATCTGCATGAAGAGTTTAGAGATTCGATTCCTGTATCCAGCCAGGGCATATCTGTAGACGACAAGTTCCAGATCAACACCTGTAACAAGCCAGGAAAATATATGTGGACGATTGATTATGGATCAACACCTGTAACAAGCCAGGAAGTTATCTACATAAAGAGTCTCCTTCATCATCATTTAGGGCATTCGAATGCCAAAAGTGTTCAACAATTCCTTCATCACCTGTTGGAAGATGCAGTTTTACACGGACTCATCATCAGGAAACCCTACACAGGTTCCTTCTCAAAACCCAGATGCAGTTTTACACGGACTCATCATCAGGAAACCCTACTCCGGTTCCTTCTCAAAACTTAAAATATTCTTGTAATCCCCAACCAGAGAGCCTTACAGAATCTAATTCCCCTCAGAGTCAAGTTTTAAAATCCCCAGTGGAGCCAAAATTGTCAACCCCCAGCGGAGCTAAAACTTCCAACTATCAATCCCCAAGCAGAGCGAAGACTCTCATTCTCAGCACCTCATAGAATATTCGAATGTTCTCCGGTGAAGATCTCCTCCAGACAGGAATTCCCCAGCAGATTGGCATATAACCCAAGCTCCTGATCTCCCAACAGTGGCCCCAGGATTTCTCACTTTCAACAATCAAAAGATTCTTGTCTGCCCCTGCAGTAGTCAAGAATTCACTTTCCCCGACAGCAGTCAAGATTCTCCTATCCCCAGCGGAGTTCATTAAATTCCCCAACATAACTTATCAGTGGAATCCCCAACGGAGCTCTCATCAAAACCTCAGCGAAGTATCTCTTCCCATAGAGTAATTCCCCGCAGAGTAATCTCTCCAACAAGTTTATTCCCCGACGGAGTCATCTTCTCCTACCGGTTTATTCTTGCAACCATCATCCCCAGCGGAAACAAAGAACTCTACTCTTCAACATCAGCCCAGGATTCAATTCCCGGCACTCGTCAAGGACTTATTTTCCTAGACGAAAATACATTCATAGACATTTCACATTTCATATATCCTGCTTACATACATGATAAAGTGCATACAACATTATCTCATTTTGGACATCATGCATCTCATACATCATGACATTGCATACAACTGACGTCTTGCCTTTTCAGGAAAAAGGACAATCCAAAGATGATTACTATCAACTGTCGCAATTCTAGATTCGATTCCTGTATCTAGCCAGGGAATATTTGTGAGCATTTGATTGTGGATTCGACTCCTGTATCTAGCCAGGGCATATCTGCATGAAGAGTTTCCAGATTCGACACCTGTATCCAGCCAGGGCATATTTGTAGACAACAAATTCCAGATTCGACACCTGTATCCAGCCAGGGCATATCTGTAGACGACAAATTCCAGATTCGATACCTGTATCCAGCCAGGGCATATCTGTAGACAACAATTTCCAGATTCGATACCTGTATCCAGCCAGGGCATATCTGTAGACAACAATTTCCAGATTCGATACCTGTATCCAGCCAGGGCATATCTGTAGACGACAATTTCCAGATTCGACACCTGTATCCAGCCAGGGCATATCTGTAGACAACAAATTCCAGATTCGATTCCTGTATCTAGCCAGGGCATATCTGTGAGCGTTTGATTGTAGATTCGATACCTGTATCTAGCCAGGGCATATCTGCATGAAGAGTTTGAAGATCAACCCCTGTAACAGGCCAGGAAATTATCTTTCTTTCTCAGGTACGCAAGTTCTCGCTAAATGGCATCTCTAAGCCCATCCACCTACCAACAACTATCCATCATACTTCCAAATGGCATCTATAAGCCCATTCCCGACAAGGTTCTGTCACATCTCCAGATGGCATCTCTAAGCCCATCACCAAATGGCATCTTTAAGCCCATTCCCTCCATCATCACATCACCGAGTGCAAATTTTTGGGCATTCTAGTGTCCAATCTCCTTTTACCTTCGAGTCGCGAAAGGTAAACTTGCCTATCTAACTCTTCAGGTTCAAGAAGATTGAACATGGGCAATTGTTGTACCCCAAAATTTGCCCTCGTATTTTTCCACAAGAAATCACAGCTTCGGGCTTTTCCTGATTTTTTCAGACTGGCTCAAGAATCGGTCAAACAGACTTTTCTCGTCAGTCAGACAAAATTTAGGGTTTTCATTGATTTTTAAAGCAATTCAGGCAGATTGCTAAGGTTTGGTTGAGTTGGCTCAGGTTTTGATCAGGCGGACGCTTCTCTGACATTTAATCAAAAATTAGGGTTTTTGTGCGCGCATTCTCAGAAAGGATTAATTTTACAGTTCTTTTCAGTTTACTCTGAGATTTGGACTGAAGCATTTGGATTGAGTTTGCAGTGTTTGGTATGATCAGTGGAGGCAAAAGAATAGGGATGTTTCTTTGATTTGATTGTGCATTGTTATGTTTAATTCGGAACACCGAACGTTTATTAATTATTTCTTTTTCTAAAGCCAGAATAATTGGATTTATTTCCAATTGTTTTAATTTAAGAAACTCAAATAATTAAAATAAACAATTGAAAAGAAAGAAGGAATTAACTGATAAAAAAAAGGGGATGTTTATTCATTTTGAATTGTTTGTTACAGATATTATTTAAATGCTGTAAATTTATTTACAGTTATTTACATTAATATTATTACAAATAATTTAAATTGAAAACAAAACTATGTCCTAAAATTCCTAAGTCTTCATCTTCATTATTCTACTGCTACTCCTCTCCATTGATTTTTATCTGCAAAACAAAGAAAAAGAAAAAAAGGTCAAAAGCAGATGAAATAATAAAAGGCAGACAGTTAAAATGAATTCATCATTAAGGGTAACTGGCCGGAATCAGTTGGCCCTCTATGCAAATCACAAGATTGCTCTTGGTTCACAAAGAGGGATGAAGTTGTTTGCAATTAAGGAATGAAATGCACAAAAGTATAATTGCACAAATTCAAAATTGTCACACATGCTGCCTAGTTTCAAGTTTTCAACCAAAGGAGGCAAATCAATTGAAAAGTGCACAAAGCTGCATAGTTCATAAATTATTAACAAAGTCCAAATTGAACTAATTGAAAACTGAATGAAACTGGCCACAAGCTACCCAAAAGCTGTCAAGAAGTACAAAGAAGCATAAAATTTGGATGCAAGAAATATGGAAGATATGCAGAGCTAAACCACAAGTACAAGCAATGTTCAAATCACATCATTTTCCTAGGCCAACTACCTTTTCAGAATAAGGACAAATCTAAGCAATATTTTTATGCTTTAATCTGTACTGGAGAGAGAAAAAGAGAAGAAGAAAAGGAGGCTTACAGGCTTTAGGCAAGAAGATATAAAACAATGATACCAACACATTACCATAGAGAGGCAGCAAATATCCAAAAAGAATAAACACCATACTTAATAATACAGTAAAATTCACATTTTTCGCACTTGTAAATAAATCATACACATTTACAATACACATTTGATTATCTTTATACATTGACACATTTACATCGCTTTATTCCTATACATTCGATACATTTTTTACATTGCGATCGATTAAATTTGGTTGTAAATATTTGGACGTTACTCTCCTATTAAGTCTTATCCCCATTTGTAAATATTTGTACCCCCACTCCCGGATACTTATTTGTAATAGCGTAGACTTTAAATTCCTGCAATTTACCGCTTTCAAATATACCATGGTTAGACCTAGGGTTTGTATATACATAAAATCAAACGCTAGATAACCTAATACAAGACAAATACATGAAATCAATACACCTTTCACACTTGCACCCCTAGGGTAATCCCGCTTATTGCCTTCCAAAATGGGCCATGCTTGCACGCTGAGTTTCTTTGGAAAAACAAATCAAAATGATCATAGTCCCTCGATGACGCTTTCGAAAGTTGCCTATCCAAATGATCATAGTCCCTTCAAGCAAAATTGCCAAAGACACTTGGCACCATTGCATTCATGGTCCATACGATGACCCGCGCCTGTCCCGTTAAACATCCTAAACGCAAGATTGTCCACCAAATACAATGATGGAACAAAATTGTTAAAAGGGATAAAACATGAGAAAAACCTTTGAGTAAATTTAGGGGTAGACAAACTCTTAGTTACTTGATCAAACTTGCAAAAAACACTTGCCTACTTTTCAAATCCACTCCACAAACACTTTCAAAAACAAATTTCCAAAAAAACATTTGAAACATCTTTTCGAAAAGATACACACTTTTGTAAAACACTCAAACACGAGTCATTACAAAGGTTGCCTAGACAAGGCGTCTTCTTCAAAACATTTTTAAAACAGACACACCACAATTTCAAGCAATTGAAAATCAAAGGCAAGTGATCTAAGCAAGTAACTAAGAGCCCATGGATAACCATGGATGAAAAGGGTGCTAATACCTTCCCTTTTTATAATCTACCCCCCGAACCCACAAAACATCTCAAAAGGTTTTTCCTGTGCTTTTTAACCTTTCCTTTAGGATAAAATAAAAAGTCAGTGGCGACTCTTGCTAAACCGAACAAGTGCGAAAACAAACGCAAAACTCAAGTCATTTCTCCCACCGTATCACACATAGTATAGTTACTAAGGTTTCTCACCCAGTTTCCTTTGTGACTATAAAACGTCCCTTCGAATGTCCCTCAAATATCCAACAATAAGGCTACCTACTCACTAATAGTAGGATAGCGCTGTCTAAAGGAAAAGAGGAAAAGAACGACCCTTTCGAGTAAAGTAGATAGCTATTAGATGCTTGCTCAAACAAATTTTTACACTTACACAAAACAATTTTCAAAAACCCTTTCAAAAATGCTTTATCACCACTCTTGAAGACTGATACAAGAGTTATCATAAAGCAAATTTCCGCATTAAGGCATTTCAAAATACTGTTTAAAAACACACAGAAACACAAGGTATTTCAAAATAAGCTAAGCATCTAAGAGCCCGTAGAAAACTACAGATGGAAAGGGTGCTAACACCTGCCCTTTCCATAATCTACCACCTTACTCAGAAACATCTCGAAAGGTCTTTTTCTGTTCTTTTCACCCTTTCCTTTGTTCGATAAAAGAAAAGTCGGTGGATACTCTTGCTTACCGCAAGATTTGCAAACACAAATGCAAAACCAGTATAACAGTTAGTTCTCCCACCGTATTACAGAACTAGCGACTCTGCTGGGGACTAGTATCTTATAAAGTGGGGTTACCTTAGAGTTAGATCATTTTAAAACTTTCTTTACATTGTGTGTTTTGTATGCTTTACTTTTGAGGGTTTGTTTGGGTTGTTACTAAAGATCTTACACTGAATCTAGGGCAACTTTCAGGTAAGTAGCAATAGATCGTGGGGACTGTGCAGGGTATACTGACACAGTTGAAATGATAGCTATGTTGGTGTGACACCTTTGTTGGTACCAATAGCCCTTGAGTAGTCAAGGAGAATACGGGGCCGCTGTATGGTGTCATAAAGCATCAACCGACCTTAGAACCTTTAATTGAACAAACTTGGCCATTATGAAGTAGTGAGATAGCCGACTTTGGTGCAATCCGAAGTTGGTTGATACTCGATACTAAACTCATTGAGATATGACTTTCGGGATATTTCGGTCGCTAATAAAGAGTCTTGCACTGAAACAATGCCTGATGAAGAAAGATCAGTGATATTGAGATTCCCTAGAACCCGATTACTTTCTAGGACAGGTTGAACCAACTAAACTTCAAGAGGGTACTTACCTACAAACCCCATGCAAGCCTGAACCTAAGGACTTGTTTGCTTTGTGTGTATATGTTTACTTATACATAACATCATGACATCATACGATGGCATTTTGCACTAACCATTTCAAGGATTTTTTGGATTTATCTTTGTGCTATTTTGTAGGACATGGCTTCCACTCGCAGGAATACTATCCAAGTCAACATCGTAAGAGTGCCTCCTTGACTCAAAGAGTTAGCATCGAGGGTTCCTGAGAATTCTCCATTTACCAAAAGACATGGTCGACTTCTCAATCTGGTTACCTCAAGCCATGATGAAGACATGATGAAAGTGCTCTTTCAATTCTTTGACCCTTTACACCATTGCTTTACATTTCCTGATTACCAATTAGTGGCCACCATGTAGGAGTTCTCTCAACTCTTGGGAGTGCCAATTCTTGATCAAATACCTTTCACCAGTATTGAGAAAGACCCGAGACCTGAGGAGATTTCTCGAGCTTTACATTTGCAACAGTCCGATGTTGTGGCAAATTGGGAAACAAGAAGTGGTGTTAAGGATTTTCTAGGCAAGTTTCTGTTTGAGAAGGGTCAACAATTTTGGGATGCTTTGGACTTAAAAGCCTTTTAAGAAGTGTTGGCTCTTCTCATCTTTAGGATGGTACTATTTCCTAACCCGGACCAACTCATAGACGTGAATGCGGTCAAGGTTTTTCTATCTCGTAACCCGGTGCCTACCTTACTTGGAGATATCTTGAATTCTCTTCACACTCGCACCACGAAGAAAAGGGGAATTCTTATGTGTTGCATTGCTTTGCTGGCTAGGTGGTTTATTTCGCACCTAACTCGATCTGTTTTGAAGAATGAGTGCGGCATGAGAAGGTCTAATAGGTTGATGTCACTCACGCATTCAGATATTCATTGGTGTTCTCGATCTTTGCAGGATGTTATCATTATTGATCGTTGTGGGGGATTCCCTAATTTCCCTCTCCTTAGAATTAGGGAGGTATCACTTATAATCCTTGCTTGGCTCTACGACATTTTGGGTATGCTAGGAGGGATGGTCCTCATGAAGCACTTATCAAAGGAATTGCATTTGACTATGAGAGTGATGTCCAAAGTTACCGTTAAAGAATTGTAAGAGTATGGGGCATGGTGAACAAAGTTGATAGCAAGACATTGGGGCATAAGAACTCCATTCCTTTGGAGCCCCATCTCAAGTGGGTGCGAGCTCGCGCTCAAAACCTCATGATGCCTTATGAGGCCATCCTGCCTATCATCATGGAGCCTATTATCGAAGGAGATGTTCCCTAAACTATTTTTCATTCTGACATGCCCACTACTCTTGAGGAGTTGCAAAGTTCATGGATTTAACTAAAGGGGGAGAGAGACACATTTGAAACCCAGTTCTATGTAAGCGAGAAGAAGGTTTTGGAACTCACGAGACAACTTCATGAAGAGCGGAGTTTGAATGCCTACATTGCACCAAAGAGGATGCGCTCATGGGAAGTTAAAGTCTTTTTGTTTTAGGAGTCTACTTTCTATTATCTTTGCTTCTTCCATTGTAAGCCCAAGAGGCATTTTTGTATCCGTTTGAACTTATTAATGCAATTAATGTTTGTTCCCTCTTTGTCTAACAAATTTAAATCTTGAAAGTCCTTGAAATCATTTGCATTCGCATCGCATGCATCGTGACATAAGCAGGTTTTCTGAAACAAGTTTCCTCATCTTTCTATTGTTTATTTCAGTAAGATGGATATCGAGCAGACTGTGAAAGACTTGCAAAAACAAAATTCTCAATTTCAAGAAACTTTGCTCACCTTGGCCAAAGGACAACAAGAGTTGATGACACTTTTGGTGTCCAAAAAAATACAAAGAAGAAAGTCGTAATCAACATGGGGAAGAGATTCAAGGGCCCCATCTGACATGTTCAAATGGAAGAAGACTCCTCCGAGGAGGATGAGAATCAGAATGAAGATGCAAGAAGCACCCATGTTGGGGTTGCAAACAATCAAGCTTCTGAGGATGAAGATTACTTTGATGAACAATATCCATCGACTGAGGATAAGCACAAGAAACTGGAAGATAGGTTGAAAGTTGTGGAAACTCAAGATGTAACTAGCCTGGATTTTGGTGATTTGGGATTAGTACCTGGGGTTGTTATCCCCGACAAATTCAAAATTCCAACCTTTGCTAAGTACGACGGTGTTTCATGCCCAAAGCTTCATTTGAAGTCCTACGCCCGTAAAATACAACCACATACCACTGACAAGAAGCTCTGGGTACACTTCTTTCAAGAGAGTCTGTCTGGGACTCAGTTAGAATGGTTTCACCAGTTGGAGGGTTCCAACATTCATACTTGGGAAGATCTGGCCACCGCTTTCTACTGCCAATGTCAGTACAACGCTTATTTAGCGCCAACTAGGGTTCAGTTGCAAGGAATGACAATGGGTTCCAATGTTGGTTTTAAAGAATATGCGTAAAAATGGAGAGACCTTGCTGGTAGAGTACAACCACCACTGACGGATAGGGAACTGGTGGATATGTTCATGGGAACATTAACTGGACCATTTTTCAACTTGTTAATTGGGAGATCATCATCTGGTTTCAGTGAGTTAATCCTGACTGGTGAAAGGGTCGAGAGTGGTATCAAAAGTGGAAATATTCCCATGGCTTCTGCCTCTACATCAAACAATATGAAGAAACCCTTTACTGGCAAGAAGGAAACTAATGTCGTATATGGGTCAAGAGGCCATGTCAAGAAGGACCACCACCAATCTGTCAATGCTGTTTTGATCTCCAATCCACCCTCTATTCAAAGACAACCACAACAAGCCAACCATCAAAGGTCTGAGGTTCCAAGAAGACAGTTCACGAGGATTAACATGTCACTGTCCCAAGCCTTACAACACCTGTTGAAGGACAACTTGGTAACATTGCTTGATCCACCATTAAAGAGACTTTGTTGAGAGATGAGGTTTTCCCTGGTTGTTTAAAAGATTGTTGTTGCTGTGCTAAACAAGTTAATGGATGCGAATGGCTGAAAAAGGGTGTCCAACACCTAATAGATAGCCACGAGATTTTGTTTGAAAGAACTATGGCCATAAAAAGTTTGACTGATAAAGCTGAAGACGTTTCCATCATCACAATATCCAACAAACCTATTAGGATCTCCTCAAAAGATCCTATTAGTATTTCCACAGAACCAACGATTTCCCCCTTGATAATTACTGAACCAGGGCCAATTCCTTATTCTTCCGATAAGGCAGTACCTTGGAATTACGGTGCCGAAGTATACTATCATGGGATTAAGCAAGACTCCTGGGTTAATAAAGACAAAACTGATGATTTTACCAATATTACTGGTTCTAGCAAGGTGACAAGGACGGGGAGAATCTTCTCTCCTAACATTTCACCTCCAACTACTACAGCTACACCAGTTCGCATTACCATGGAAAAACCTAGTACTGACACTAGGGGCAAAGAAAACACAATTGAGCCTTCCAGGATGGAGGCACCTGCCAAAGACATTGCTACTGAGGAACCCTCCACCCAAGAAATGGAGGAGATTTTGAAGATCATAAAGAAGAGTGATTTTAATATAGTAGAGCAGCTGGGGCAAACACCCTCCAAGATATCTATGTTATCTTTGTTACTTTTCTCTGATGCTCACGCTCAAGCATTGATCAAATTTTTAAAGAAAGCGCATGTTCCTCAAGAGACCAGAGCCGACTAATTTGAAAATTGTGTGACGAGTTTAACTGCTGACAATGGATTGGGGTTCTCTGATGCTGATTTGACACCAGGTGGAAGAAATCATAACAAGGCTTTACATGTCTCTATTGAATGCAAAGGAACTACTCTGGCCCGAATTTTAGATTAATTTTAATTAATTAATTTAGTATGATTATAGAGTCTATGTGAAGTAGATGGTGTTTTGATGTTTTGATGCTTATTTATGATATTTTGGTGCCTTGTGTGAGTCCTTGTGACGGTATATGATGTGTATTCGTGATGCAACTATGATGCAAATAGTGATGATTTGATGAATAAGGTGTTTAAGATGATGAGTTGTATGGTGTAGGATTAATTAGTAAGAAAGTTTGGAATTTAAATAATTATTTTGGAATTATTTAGATTTAATAGTGATTAATTGGAATTATTTGGATTTAAGTAATTAGAATAATAGAATAATAGAAGTGTGGAGAAAATAAGGACTAGATGGTAATTAGTAGAAAGAGTGAGGGCATGATGGTAAATGGTATAATGTTAAGTGAGGGAAATTGAGGAAGATATTAGGGGTCCTTGTGATAACATGGAAACTTGCTGTATAGCCAACAAAAATACAATTGGATATTACCATTAGGTTGCAAACACCATAAGGATTAGGGATATGTTCATGAAACATGCTAACAATGCCAGAATTATGAGATACGATTTCAAAAAAACATGGAAGTCGTGGGGTACTTACAGCGCATTTATGGGCGTTAGGAGGCTGGTTAATGATTGTAAAAGGATCCTAGAACATCCAGGAAGTGATTTGTGTGACTGGAATGGCTTGAGAAATCCTGGAACTAGGAAATCAGATTGCAACTTTTCTTTGAAATTTTGAGATTTTGTTCTTCTCTTTTCACGCCTCCAATGTGCCTGTTTTTGGTCTGCACTTGTTCTATATGTACCCTGGAATGAATTAGGTTACAAACTTGCTTCAAATATTTTTCAATTAAGATGATTGAATCATGATTTGATCCTTATGCAAATCTTTCCAAATCAAGCCAAATCCAATCTTTTTGTATCCAAATGAAGCTTGCACAATTTGATTCTTCTTCCAGCTATATAAGAGGCCTAAACATGCACAAAATCTCAAGAGAACCAAATGTAAAGCTATTGCTTCAAAGGCTACCGGTACTCACAAATATGTCGCACTAATATAGCTATTGCTTCAACCATGTTGGTATACCCCGCACAGTTTCCACAACGTATTGCTATTTACCTATGAATGTTTCCCAAATCCTGGTAGAGGATTTCAAGCCCAAACAAGAGAACCAAATGTAAAGCAATCAAAGCAAACAATATAATCATGCAAAAGGTGATGTAAGCCCTAAGGTTACTCCACTTTTAAAGATTGTCCCCAGCAGAGTCGCCAGTTCTGTGATACGGTGGGAGAAATGACTTGGGATTTTGTGTTTGTGTTTGCAAATGTTTTGGTTTAGCAAGAGTCACCACCGACTTTTTATTTTATCCTAAGGAAAGGTCAAAAAGCACATGAAAGACCTTTGAGATGTTTTCTTGGATTCGGGGAGTAGATTATAGAAAGGGAAGGTATTAGCACCCTTTCTATCCATGGTTATCCATGGGCTCTTAGTTACTTGCTTAGATCACTTACTTTGCTTTTCAATTGTTTGCAATGATGCTCTTCAATTGTTTGAAATGGTGCTTTGTGTGTGGTTTTGAAATATGTTTTGAAAAGAGGCCATCGTTGTGGCAACCTTTGTAATGACTCTTGTTTGAATGTATACAAAGGTGTTTTTGTCTTTTGAAAAGTTTTCAATGTTTGAAAGTAGGGTTTTGAAATAGTGTTGTGAAGTGTGTTTTGAAGATAACAAGGATGTTTTTGCAAGTTTTGATCAAGTAACTAAGAGTTGTCTACCCTATTTTAATCAAAGATCTTTCTTATATTTTTAACCCTTTTAACAGTGTTGTTTCACCATTGTGTTTGGTGAACAACCTTGTGTTAGGATGTTGAACGGGACAGGCGCATGTCATCGTATAGACCATGATAGCAATAGTGTCAAGTATTTTTGGCAATTTTCTTGAGGGACTTGATCATTTTGTTTAGGCAACTCAGATAGCGTCATCGAGGGACTATGATCTTTTGTTTTTTTGTTTTTGTTTTGCCAAAGTACTTGACATGCATATCATGGCCCATTTTTAAAGGCAACAAGTGGAGTGTAACCCTAGGGGTGCAAGTGTGCATTGTGTTTATTTTTCATGCATTTTGTCTTTGATTAGGTCAAACTATTTGTTAATTTGATTTTGCATACAAACCCTAAGTCTAATCATGGCATAATTGAAAGCATTTAAAGGTGAGAGAATTTAAATTCTACACTATTACAACATGATATAGGGAGGGGGGTACAAATTTGAATATGGGATTATTTAGACAAGAAATTAAATTCTAAATTATTACAACCAAATTGAATGGGTAAGGCACAATATTTGAATGTACATATATATATATACATATACAAGAAATGGGCCAGGGGGGTGTGAAACTGGAAGTGGGGTGCCAAAAAGCAAGCCTGTTCAGGCCTAGCCCAAAACCAACTTCATCTTCTTCCTCTAGAAAGAAACGCGCGCGTGCTATGTACGAAATGCTATCTCCTGATTCTGTGCTTTTTTGACAAAACTCATAACATGAAACTTGTAGAGCATCAAACAACGAATTTAACCATATAAAAAACTTAAGCTAACTCTCAAAGACCAGAGAGAATTTCTCTAGCCCTAATTTTTAACCTAGTTTTTTCAGAAATTTCATGAATGAAATTCTCCTAGCACGATTAATATAAATGAAAACTAAGAACATGTATGGTTTCAGGGCTATGAATACAACATCTTTCATTCACAAACCTAAGTCTAACTATTCCTAAATAGAGAGATATAAGTTCATGAAATACCTGTTTCAGTTGAGTTCGAGCTGGATAATGCAGCAACTTCCAAGGGTGCTTGAGGTTCTTTTGAGCTTGCCTGATGTCCACTGAAGCTTTCCCAATGCTTAGTTTATTTTGAAGTAGCTTGAGTCGTGCTACAGAACTCAACCTGCAAAGCTTCCAAACAAAAATGGCAATGTGTGTTAATGGAGTTACAGTTGGCAATGGAGGTCTGGAATAGTTTAGGTGAGTTTAATGGAAGGTATTGGAACAAGTTTGAGGCAAAATGCACGAGGCAAAGTGGAGATGGAAGTGGTTCTGCAGGGCTTGCCCTATTTTGCAGAAAAATGGAGATTTTGTGTACCAGGAGGTTTGAGTGGTGAAGAGCTCGTGTTTATGGCTCAAAGGGTTGTGTGAAATGTGTTTGCAATGTTTTTTTAAGCTCTCATGGACTGGTTTTCAAGTTGGCAAGTGTTTGGACAAATTTCTTCTTTGTGAAGCAAGAAAGTGTAACTTCTGATTACAGGCCTGTACCCTCTATCTTGTATGCTGCAAACATTGCCCTTGGTTACTGGAATTTGTGGATTTGATTTGGCTTCTGAGATATGGCCCCTATGCTCAAAGATCATGTTTTGACAAAAAGCATAACTTTTCAAAAATGGCAATGTACCTTTTTTCTAATTAAGGGTTAGTTTTGTGTGCAATGTCCAAATGGCCAAGATAATGCATTAGCTCAGTGGATTTGCATTCAATTAAGGAGTGTAAAATGGTTTAGAGGCCTTCAAGCTAGTACAAAGCATGATGGTTTGAAAATGCAAGTTGTATGAACATGTATTGGCCATGGATAAAAGTGAGTTTTTGCCAACTTCAAGCATTCGATTCTCCCTAACCAAAAAGGTGTTTGAGGAGTTCTTGGACAATTTGGAAAGCTTGAAACAATCCCTATTTGAAATGAAACTTTAAACTCCAAGAGTAACAATGTGAAAAATGGCCAAGAAGATGGTTCAAAATCCTGCCTAAACTAGGGCAAAATTTCTCTAAGTTAAAAGTTTTAGGTACCCTTGTTCCAAAAATCATAACTTAAGATCCAACCTTCTTTTGAGAAAACTTTGTGAATAAAAGTTGTATACTTTGTGATGGAATACAACTTTCATGTTGCAAGTTTTGTTTGAATCCATTTGCATCTTGGTGAAAATGTGGGGCAAAGTTAGGAAAAAAATAAGAAAATTTCATAACTTAGAAAATTTCTAAGTTATGAAATTTTTCCATTTTAAACCCTAATTTGCAATTTTGGGTTTCTTGATGAACAAGTTTCATAATTTGACATGTCTTGATGAAAAATGACCCTTGGCACTTGATTTTGACCAAAAAGTCAAAGTTTGACTTTTCAGTGTACAGTCAAATTTTGATCAGTTGATTGAAAAATTCATCTGTCAATCCTATGCATTTGAGATCTTTTGAACTTATTGAATGGGTCAAGACAATGTCATTTAGTCCTTGTGTCCATGGTTGAGCTTTATTTGCCATTGTCTAGGCCAAACAGTAAAAAATTGGCTTTGTACAGTCAAAACCCTAAAAATGACCATTTTGCCCTTTTGGTGATCTGATCAAATTTCTTGTGGAATTGTGATCCAACTTGATAAAATGGTTCATATGAGTTCATAATGTTGATGTGGGTCAAAATTCATGAGGTTTGACTGTCAATGGGCCACAGTTGACTTTTCCCCCAATACAGTTGATTTCCAGGTCAAATGTCCAATTGATTGGGCAAAAATTTGAATCAAGGCTTGAAACTTGGTATGGACAAACTTGTGAGTCCAACATGAAGTATGAAAGTCATTTTGGGCATTGTAGGTCAAAACATCCCTGTGCAAACTCAAACCCTAATTTAGGTCAACAATGCAAGGAGGTGTCTTGAGCAGAGTAAACCCTAGCTTGATCTTGAGTTCTAAGGGTCTTGTGATGAGAAAATGTTGGTGAAATGAGAGGGAAAATTTTGGGGTACAAAAGTTTCCCCTGTTCAATCTTCTTGAACCTGAAGAGTTAGATTGGCGAGTTTGCCTTTCGCGACTCGAAGGTGAAAGAGGATTGGACACTAGAGTGCCCGTAAATTTGCACTCGTCAAAATATAGCTGAGGAAATGAGCTTAAAGATGCCATTTAGAGATGGTAGAATCTTGCTGGAGATGGGCTTAAAGATGCCATCCAAGAATGTTTGTTGAATTGCAATATTGTAGGTTAGAAGAATGAGCATCAAAATGGTATCCGTGTTTGGAATGCATTTGAACTGTATTTGGAGACTGGGTTTGTATGAGCAAAAGAATGGCGTCCATGTCTGGAGCGTATCTGAGCTGTAATCGTATTTGAACTTTGAATGAATATCAGAATGACTGTCGTGTTTGGAGTGTATCTGTATTGTATCTGAAGTTGAGATCTGTATGAGTAGCAGAATAACTTCCGTGTCTGGAGTGTATCTGAGACTGTAACTGGAGTTGAGATCTGTATGAGTAGCATAATGACTTCCGTGTCTGGAGTGTATCTGAAATTGTAACTGGGATCTGAATAAGTGGCAGAATGACTTCCGTGGCGACTACACTGGAGAGGATCAAACTGCTGGTGTAAGGGCCAGAATGGCATCCGTGTCTGAAGCGTATATGAACTTGTAGCTGATAGTTGAATCTAAATAAGAGATAGAATGGCTGCCGTGTCTGGAGCGTATCTAGTCTGTATCGGATTGCTGAAGTCTGAATGAGTAGTAGAATGACCATCGTGTCTGGGTAATATATGTACTGTATTTTGACTTGAAATTGTGAATGAGTAATAGAATGACCGCCGTGTCTGGGGTGTATCCATACTGTATCTGAATAATTGTTAACGGTAGCCTTTTAATCTTATCCTGAAAAGGGTAAAATGTTAGCTAAAACACAAAGTTATGTTGCATGATATGTATGATGCAATGAACTGTGTTTCATCAATGTTTATGATATATGAATGTAATGGATGTGCATGTAAGCTGAGCAGCTGTCTTGCTGAGGCAAATAAATCCTTGGCTGCTGCCAGGGAAAGTAAATCCTTGACCGGTGTTGGGGATTGAAAAAATCTTTGATTGTTGAAGATGAGAAATCCTTGCTGACTGCTTGGGGATTAAAGAATCTCTGATCGTTTGAGAAATGAGAAATCCTGGGACCAGTGTTAGGTATTGAAAATCCTTAGTGATTTGTGGGGATTTACAAGGGTTCTGACAACTTCTACAGGGAATGAGGATCCTTCATGACTTTCCTGGGAAATAAGGAAAATTCTAAAAATCTCTACTGGGGAGTTAAAACCTGGGAGACTTCTGCTTGGAGGAATGAGACCGAGAATCTTCGATCTTGCTGGGAGATAACTCTGTGGGGAGAATGTTTACTCGGCCGGTGAAATCAGAAGCTTTGGGTTGTATGCCAAACTACTAGGGAATCATCCTAGCTGGGGATAAGCCAAGAAGTTAACTGTTATTTGCTTGGTTCTCAGACTTTTAAGATAGCCTGCCGGGGAAATTGCGGGAAGTAGAGCAGTTCCCAACAGGGGTTGGTGGTTTGGAATTTTGACTTCGCTGGGGAAGAAGGTTTAGAATATTCTGGCTCCGCTGGGATGGGTATTTCAAGGTTTTTGGGCTCCGCTGGGGATCGGGAGTTTGAACTCTGATGGGAACTTTGAAACTTGACTCAGCTGGGGAATCTAGTTTAGAATGCATTGGCTCCGCTGGGGATCTTGAAGCTTAACTCTGCTGGGGAAATAATACTCCAAATTTTTAGCTTTGTTGAGGATCTGAACAAAGTATTGTAGAGGATTTCTTCTGGAATAGCACAAAGATACCTTCCTATACCTTCAACCTATCAGTAATTATCCTTTCTCAATTTCATTTTATTTGTAAGCAATGATTATATTCAAATGCATATGCTTATTTTAACAAAACTTTGGACGTTTTCAAATAAAAACATAAGTGTAAAAAAGAAAAGAAAGGCAAGCAAATTTCTGCACTTTGAAGTATCTTTGTATTAACTTGGTAACTATCTTTGTACAAAGGAGACAAACATCCTAGTAAGAGAATGTTGTCGTAAAAAGTGAGAAAAAAATTTATACAAGAGAAAGATGGCTATGTGTAACAATTCCATGGGGTTCCCATTCTGCTATAGCCTTCACAACATTGAGTATCTTATCCATTTGCTGCTTCGTCCATCGATGATTGGATTGATCAGTAGCTTGGAGCTTGTTGGTGAAGAGATTGTCCTTAAATTGATCCAACAAGACATAGCCATACGCTTTAATTCCCTAACTTTTTCCTGAACCGCCCTTTCGGGTTTTCGATCCACCGGGAAACCCTTTTTTGCCCAAGCCGCCCTTTCGGGTTTTTAACTTGTCGGGTGTACAAATTTTTTTGTTTTATCCCTAATTTTTGCCTGAACCGCCCTTTTGGGTTTTCGGTTCACCGGGATGCCCATTTTTGCCCAAGTCGCCCTTTTGGGTTTTCAACTTGTCGGGTCATTTATGCGTAGTATCTTTTGACTATGTCTGCATTCCCAGGGTGCGGAAAGTCGTCGTCTTCCATGGTGGTCAGAATCATTGCCTCACCAGAAAAGAGGCTCTTGATCACAAATGGTCCTTCGTAGGTAGGAGTCCACTTTCCCCTGGGATCACTTTGCGGCAAGATGATCCGCTTGATTACAAGATCTCCGACTTGATATACTTGACGTCTGACTTTCTTGTTGAAAGCTTTGGTCATCCGTTTTTGATACGTCTGACCATGACAAACAGCAGTAAGTCGTTTCTCGTCGATCAAATTAATTTGATCAAGCCGGGTCTGAATCCAACCGTCTTCACTCAAACCAGCATCCTTCATAATCCTTAAGGAAGGAATTTGAATTTCCATAGGTAGAACAACTTCCATGCCATATACCAAAGAAAATTGGGTTGCCCCTGTTGAAGTATGTGCCGTGGTACGATATCCATGCAGAGCAAACAGTAACATCTCATGCCAGTCCTTGTAGGTGACTGTCATCTTTTGAATGATCTTCTTGATATTTTTGTTCGCGGCTTCAACAGCATCGTTCATCTTCGGTTGGTAGGGAGATGAATTGTGATGATAAATCTTGAACTGCTCGCATAGAGCGGTGATCATGGTGTTGTTCAAATTTCTACCGTTGTCCGTGATAATCCTGTCAGGGATGCCATACCGGCTTATGAGGTTCTGCTTGATGAAGCGGGCAACCACATTCTTTGTAACTGAGGCGTAGGAAGCTGCTTCGACCCACTTGGTGACGTAATCAATAGCGACCAAAATGAAGCGATGTCCATTGGATGCCGTGGGTTTGATCTCTCCAATCATGTCAATGCCCTACATTGTGAATGGCCAAGGAGCTGTCAGAACGTTGAGAGGAACGAGAGGAATATGTACCTTGTCGGTGTAGACTTGGCATTTGTGGAAAGTACGGGAATGTTGATGACAATCAGCTTCCATGGTAGACCAGTAGTAGTCTGCCCTTAGAATCTTCTTAGCCATCGTATGTCCGCTCAAGTGGGTGCCAAATGTGCCACTATGTATCTCGGTCATGATCAACTCTGCCTCAGCTTTGTCCATACAACGAAGTAGAACACAATCATGGCTACGCTTATAAAGGATGCCATTCCTCAGGAAGAACTTGGCAGCAAACCTCCTTAAGAACTTTTTGTCATTGACGGAAGCTCCTTCAGGGTATTCTCTAGTCTGGAGATACCTTTTGATTTCATGAAACCAGGGTTATTCCACTACTTTTTCGGTGTTAATCTTGTGACAGTGCGCAGGTTCGTCCATTCACTCGATGGTAATTTGGGGAGCCTCGTTATCCCAGTTGACTTTAAACATGGAAGACATTGTAGCCAGAGCATCGGCTAACTGATTTTCTTCTCGCGGGAAATGCTCGAAAGTAATCTGCTCGAAATGAGGCAACAATGTCAAGACATGTTCTTTGTATAGGATAAGATTAGGATGTTTGGTATCCCACTCTCCTTTAACTTGACTGATAACCAAAGCCGAGTCCCCAAATACGACCAAAGATTTGATTCCCAAGTCTATAGCAGCCTTGAGACCAAAGATGCAAGCTTCATATTCAGTCATGTTGTTGGTACAGCTGAAGCAAAGTCGGGCAGTGAAGGGTGTATGGAAACCTTCCGGAGAAATGAGTACCGCACCGATACCATTTCCAAGTGCATTTGAAGCACCATCAAAGTACAGGGTCCATCAGGATCCTTGTTCAGGTCCGTCATACGAGCGGTTACCTTCAATGTTGTCCAATGTCATAATTTCTTCGTCAGGGAAGTCGAATCTTATAGATTGGTAATCTTCGACGGCTTGATGAGCTAGATGGTCAGCTAGTACACTCCCCTTTATAACTTTTTGGGTAGTATACTGGATATCATACTCAGTCAGGATCATTTGCCATCTAGTGATTCTTCCAGATAAAGCAGGCTTCTCGAAGATATACTTGATCGGATCCATCTTGGAAATCAGCAAAGTGGTATGAGTCAACATATACTGCCTTAGCCGGCGAGCAGCCCATACCAAAGCGCAGCAAGTTTTCTCGAGCAGTGAGTAGCGAGTCTCACAGTCAGTAAACTTTTTGCTAAGGTAATAAATGACATGCTCTTTTCGGCCAGACTCGTCATGTTGGCCCAGTACGCACCCCATTGAGTTATCCAGAACAGTCAGATACATGATCAACGGCCTTCCTTCGACGGGTGGCATCAGAATAGGTGGTTCTAGTAAATACTCCTTGATCTTATCAAAAGCAACTTGACAATCATTGTTCCATTCAACTACCTGATCTTTCTTCAGCATTTTGAAAATTGGCTCACAGGTAGATGTCAGGTGAGAGATGAACCTCGCGATATAGTTTAAGCGTCCCAAGAATCCTCTAACCTCCTTTTCAGTACGGGGGGCAGGCATTTCTTGTATAGCCTTTACTTTAGCTGGATCGACCTCAATGCCTTTGTTGCTGACAATAAATCCCAGAAGTTTACCAGACCTAACCCCAAAAGTGCATTTGCTTGGGTTCAGTCTGAGCTTATACTCCTTTAACCTGGCAAACAGCTTTTGCAAATGATTAAGGTGTTCCTCTTCTGTCTGTGATCGAGCTATCATGTCGTCTAATTAAACTTCGATCTCATGATGTATCATATCATGAAACAAAGCTACCATGGCGCGTTGATAGGTTGCCCCTGCATTCTTCAGTCCGAATGGCATCACTTTGTAGCAGAAGGTACCCCATTGCGTGACAAAAGTAGTTTTCTCCATGTCCTCGGGGGCCATTTTGATTTGGTTGTATCCCGAGAATCCATCCATGAAGGAAAAAACCTTGTGTTGAGCTGTGTTGTCAACCAGGATGTCGATGTGTGGCAGTGGAAAATCATCCTTAGGGCTAGCCCTGTTTAAGTCTCGATAGTCCACACACATTCTGACTTTGCCATCCTTCTTAGGCACGGGCACAATGTTAGCAACCCATTGTGGATAGGAAGTAACAGCCAGAAAGCCAGTGTTGAATTGCTTCATTACCTCCACTTTGATCTTCTCAGACATGTCAGGCCTCATTCGACGGACCTTTTGCTTAATCGGTGGATAGTCTTCTCTTGTAGGAAGATGGTGAACCACGATATCTGTGTCTAACCCTTGCATGTCTTCGTAAGACCTGGCGAATATTTCAACATATTCGTTTAACAACTGCACTAGACGCTCTTTGACACCTGGTTCCAGGTTGGCGCCCACTTTTACTTCTTTCCTGTCTTCCTCTGTCCCCAAGTTGATGGTTTCTAGCAACTCTTCATGAGGCAGAATGGCCCTCTCTTATTGTCGCAAAAGTCTGGCTAATTCTCCCAACACTTCACAGTCTTCGTCAACTTCGTACTCAACATGATTGACCAAGTCTTCAGAGTTATCGAAGGATAAAACAGAATAGTCACCCATGGAATCTGGAGTGGATGGGTACCTGCATTTGTGAGTGTGGGTGTGTGTAAGGGATAGCCATCCTTAAACAAATCAAAAATGCAAAAGGAAAGAAAATGAACACAACAGTTTATGAAAACTTCCAATGATTCATTAAAACATGGCATATGATAATGAAGAAAATCAAGCCCTTACAAATAGACCTACATGCCCCGGGCAAGGCATGAGGTGAAAATAGTGTACAAATTGTTTTAGTTATTACAGACCGAAATAAGAAATTGTTCAAAAATAAAATTACTGGTTGATGAAGGTGATGGGAATAAAATCCTTTGCTTCCCAGTTGCTTAGACCCCCTTCGACGGTTGGGAAGATCCAATCTTTGAAGTTGTTTTCTTCATCTTCATCTTCAATAATAATAACTTCATGGTGAGTGATCCTTATAGGTGGCCTTCCAGTCTTGGAGCGATGCATAGCTTTTTGTCCTGCAGCTGTAAACCCTAGTCCAAATTTGTCCGTCTTATGGGGAAAATCAGGCAACTTCCCCCATACTGTACTCTTCCCTTCTTTGATCACCGCCTCTGCATCTTTGAGAGATGCCATCCTAGGCACATGCTTGGGAACGATAGGTACCTCAACCATTGTCTTTGCAACTGCTACCTCAGGAGAAACTTCCTCAAAATGTTGGAAAGGTGTTTCGATGAACTCGCCATCCAACTCCACATAGCGGAAGTAATTGAGATGACTTATCATGTACTCTTACTCGCCGTGCACTGTTATAATCTTACCCTTAACAAGATATTTCAGCATTTGGTGCAAAGAGGAGGTAACTTCCCCAGCATAATGGATCCATGGTCTTCTTAAAAAACACGAATACGACGGACGAATGTCCATCACATAAAAGGTGGAGTTGAAAACTTATGTGCCTACTTTGATAGGAATATCAACCTCTCCATGAACCATTCTTTTGGACCCATCAAAGGCCCTAACAACGATGTTACTAGGTTTGAGGGTCAATCCTTCGCAATCCAAACGGTCTAAAGCTTTCTTCGGCAGCACATTCAAGGAAGAACTAGTATCAACTAAGACATGGGCGAGGGTGGTTCCCCTACATTCAACTGAAACATGTAGCGTGTCGTTGTGTTTCCTTCCTTTGGGAGTCAAGTCAGCATCAGAAAAGCCAAGGCCATTATCAGCGGTAAGACTGGCCACACATTCCTGAAACTGGTCAGCCGAAGTTTCCTGGAGCACGTGTGCCTTCTTGAGAAATTTTATTAAGGCCTTAGCATGGGCATCAGAGCAAAGTAGAAGAGCCAACATGGATATTTTAGAAGGGGTCTTCCCTAGCTGTTCCACGACGTCGAAGTCGCTCCTTTTGATGATTTTCAAGATTTCCTCCATTTCTTTCTGAGTGGTTTCGGGGATAACCACAGCACGAGCCTTCGTCCTGACAGGCGCTTCTAGTATCCCCTTACCCTTGTCGGTAGTATCAGCAGATGGTCTAACTTCAGGAGTATCCAATTCTTCAATTATCGGGTCTCGCACAGATGACTTAACAGGTGCAGAAGCTTTCGAGGGTCCGAAAACTGCTCGGGGGGAGCAATCTCCGGAGAAAAGATCCGGCCGCTGCGGGTTATCTTGCTTGTTCCCGCGATGTTCCCTATATCAAGGTCTTCTTCTTCAGAAATCTCCTGGACTGCTTCAATCTGTTTGATACCATGATAGAAGATTTCTCCTCCATAGTTCCATGGTATCGTCTTGCTAGATTGATACGGGACAGGTCCCGACATGGTGATTTTTAAAGGTACAAATTTAGGGTCGGGCGTAATCCTGACAGGCCTTTTGCAAGCCTTGGGAGGATTGTCGGAAATGGTTATGATTGCAATATCGTTGGTTGAAGCAGCAAAAGTAGCAGGAGTAACAAGAGTGAAGGTATCAACAGGGGTCTTCTGGAAGAGTATCTCTTGGGTATCCATCGGGCGTTGTACACCTGACTTCAACATCGGGCAATCAGCTCGTATGTTCAAACAAAAATAGCAGTCTTTTCCACAACCAGGAAAGATCCCGGCTCTCATCAAATTCTCTTTAATCACAAGTAACGGAGTTAAAAGGTCAGCAACATCAGTAACATGAAGGTCCTCCATAATAGCATGAACATTATTACCGTGCTTGGGAATTGGGGAATAAATCACATTGGGCTTCTCGGGCGCATCGAATAATACCTCCTTGGCGTCAATCAGGTCTTGGATTTTATTCTTAAGCGCCCAACAATTATTAGTATCATGCCCAGCACTGTCAGAGTGGTAAGCACACTTAGCATTGGAGTGGTAGTATGGAGAGGGGGTGTTAGGGTTCTTTGGCGCTTCCTTCAAACTGGAAAGATTCAGTTTCAACAAATGAGGGAGTACTTGCGCTGGCGACATGTTGATTTGGGTGAACTGCCGTTGTGGCCTTTCTACCCGTTGTTGATTAGGTCTTGAATGATTGTTACGAGGTTGATCATTTGAAGAGTTTTGAATCATCACAGCCCCTACAGTCGGTCGGCGCTCGGTTCTTCCTTGGCTTTTCGGAGAATACACGGTAGAGGCTTCCTTCTTAGCCGAGAAGGCTTTCTTAACAGCAGTGGACACAGAGGTATCTTTCTGAATCTTACCACTTTTAATAGCGGCCTTGACCCTTTCACAGGTCAGAATTAGTTCAGTAAATCCCGCGGAAGAACTCCCAATTAAATGATTGAAGAAAGGGCCAGATAGGGTACCCAGAAACATGTCAACCAACTCTTTATCCGAAAATGGTGGCTGCACCCTTCCAGCCAGACCATGCCACTTCTGGGCATACTCTTTAAATCCTTCATTGGAAGCCATCCCCATACTCTATAGTTGAGTATGAGTGGGCGCCAAATCAGCATTGTATTGGTATTGACGGTAAAAAGCAGCAACTAAGTCTTCCCAATTGTGGACCTCTGATCTCTCGAGTTGATAGAACCAGTCCAATTGTGTGCCTGCCAAACTGTCTTGGAAAAAGTGTACCCAAAGGTCTTTATCAGATGAGTGGGGTTGGATCTTTCTTACATACTATCTCAGATGCATTTTTGGGAAGGACAGGCCGTCATACTTAGAAAATGTTGGTACTTTGAATTTGGGAGGGATGACGATCCCAACGACCAACCCTAGTTCTTCAAAATCTAAACCAGGTACCCTCTGCAATCCATGGCTACCAATTTATCCTTAAGATTCTTATATTTATCATCTGCCGGGGGATATTGTTGTTCGGAGTAATCTTCGTCTTCTTCCTCTTCCTCCTCTTCAACTTCAGATTCAGAAGGTACTGCAGCCCCTTTTTCCTTTACCAACCCCTTCGTCAGACGTTGAGGGGAACTCGAGAACTTTTCTAGCATTGCTTTCAAACCTTCTTCCAAAAGTGGCTACTCCAGGCCTCTTCTTCTTCTTCTTCTCTTTATTCTTCTCCAACAGTGCTTTGAGGTCCTCTTGACCCTTTGCTAAGGTCATAAGGAGTTGCTGGAATTGAGAATTTTGTGGTTGCATATCCTTAACCGTCTGCTCCAAATCCATCTTGCTGAAATAAACAGCAGAAAGATAAGGAAACCTGGTGTGATGACCTGTTTATGCATATGATGAATGATATGTTATTCATGTAATGCATTCAAGGATTCAGAAATTCAAATTTGTTGCAAACAAAAAGGAACACACGTCATATTAAGAAGAAATTGTTAGTACATAAGTGCCCCATGGGAAAAATATTACAAAATTCTTAATGTAAAAAGACATTGTGCATCCTCTTTGATGCGATGTAAGTGTTGAGAGTTTCTTTCTCATGAAGTCGGAGGGTAAGCTCCAAAACCTTCTTCTCACTGGCATAGAAGCTGGCTTCAAAAGTATTACGTTCTTCTTTGAGTTGGATCCAACTCTTTTGCATTTCTTCCCATGATGTTGGCATGTCAGGATGTAGGATGGTGTATGGAACCTCTCCTTCCAAAACAGGCTCTTTGATCAAGGGGAGAATGTGAGGGTATGGCATCATAAGATTCTGGGCACGGGTTCGTACCCACTTGAGATAAGGCTCAAGGGGGATGGAATTCTTGTGCCCCAGTGTCTTACTATCCACTTTGTTGGGCATCCTACAAGCTCTGATGAACCTTTGTCAAAGTCCTTGCGCATCGTTGTCGAAGTCAAAAACTAGGTCAGGAATCAGCATGTCATGAGGGTCATCCCTCCGAGCATATCCAAACTGTCTTAGAACTAAACAGGGGTTGTAGGTAATACCTCCCCTAATGCCAAGTAGTGGGACATTAGGGAATTCCCCACAACGATCAATGATGATGACATTTTCTCTGGACCGAGAACACCAATGTACATCAGAACGTGTGAGGGTCATCAACCGTTGTGACCACCTTAAACCCTGCTCATTCTTCAAAACTGATTGTGGAAGGTGAGAAATAAACCACCTTGATAGGGGAGGAGTACAACACATGAGAACACCTCTTTTTCTCATTGTTCGTGTGTAAAATGAGTGTAGGATGTCCCCAAGCAATGTAGGTACAAGATTCCGGGATATGAAAATCTTGACAGCATTCACATCTATAAGTTGATCAGGGTTTGGGAACAGGACTAACCCATAGATAAGGA
The DNA here is from genome assembly GCA_948472305.1 of Vicia faba. NCBI lineage: Eukaryota > Viridiplantae > Streptophyta > Magnoliopsida > Fabales > Fabaceae > Vicia > Vicia faba. Next base: position 121,819,701 of record OX451738.1, read on the forward strand.
GTGCCACAATCTCTTCATAGGCTTGTAGATCAAGAGAGTTCTAGCAGTCTTGTGCCTTCTCAAACAGAAACTTTGCCAAGAATCCCTTGACACCACTCCTGGTTTCCCAATGTCCCTTGATATCATATGGTTGCAAGTGTAATGCTTGAGCAACATCTTCAGGGTTTGGTTCTTTTTCCGTACCGTTGTAGGGTAGTTGATGAAGAATAGGAATTCTCAGGAGTTGAGAAAATTCATCCAAAGTGGGTACTAGCTGGTAATCAGGGAATGTGAAACAGTGGTGTAGGGGGTCAAAGAACTGGAAGAGAACTTTCACCATGTCCTCTTCAATGTTGGAGTTGACCAAACTGAGAAGTCTACCATGTCTTTCATTGAAAAGAGAATTCTCTGGAATCCTGGAGGTAAGCTCCTTGAGTTGAGGAGGGATTCTCACAAGGTTGACCTGAATTGTTTTCCTGCGAAGACATTCCATGACCTACAAAAAAAGAACAAAGATGAAGATCCAAACCCTTGAAATGGTTAGTGGATGCATATGATGCTTTATGATGTTCATGATGTATGCACAAGCACATGTACAAGCAAGTCACACAAAACCCTAGTTTCAGGCTTGCATGAGGTTTCATAGGTAAATACCCTCTTGAGTTTAGTTGGCTCAAACCTGTCCTATAAATAGTAATCGGGTTCTAAGGAGCTCAATGTGATCGGTGGATCTGGAACTGACTGTTTAACGCTGGTTCGCGAAATGTCGCGGAAGCAAGAGTCGCCACCGTCTTTTATTTTCTCCAAATGGAAAGGACAAAAGCACAGAAAAATTCCTTAAAGAGATTGCTCTCAGTTCGGGAGGTAGGTTATAGAAAGGGAAGGTGTTAGCACCCTTTCTATCCATGGTTATCCATGGGCTCTTAGATACTTGCTCATTGTGTTTTCAAAAATGGTTTGTTTGCTTTTCAACTGTGGGTTTTAAAAAAAAGTTTCTTTGAAAAATTTCAGTTCGACTCGTACGTCAGAGTGTTTGAAAAATTTGCTTTGAAAGCTTTTGAAAAGTGTCGGTGTGAAAAGTCTTTTTTGAATTTGTTTTGAAATTAGAGCAAGTATCTAGAGTCGTCTACCTACCCTAAGGAATTCGTCTGTGTAAATGTCCTTTAAAGTAGTGCCATCCCACCATTGAGAGGTAGGTAGCACCACCGTTGGAGGTGTTCGGGTCAATTCGAGTTTTAGGGACATGGTGATCACCGGAGCAATGGGAAGACACCTTAGAAGCTACCCTCATGCCAGGTTCCCGGATCATGAGGACTTACTAAGACGTTTTCTACTCGACGACCACCTTTCGAGGCAAGGCAACAGTGAGGCGTACCCTAGGGGTGGTGTGTGCGAATTGTGTGTCATGATTCAGTTATTTGTCTTGTCATGTTTGTCGTGTTCTACGCTTGATTTTAATTTGCCATTCATTCTTGCATGCTTGGTTAACAGTTAAATATTTTGCGAGGAAATAAATCTAAACTATTACAAATGGCGCGGGTCCACATCGCCAAAATTAAACCGGACCCGATTTAGCGGAAAAATAAATAATGCGAAGAAATAAAGTGCGAAAAGTAAAGTTACATGGCTTAGGGACAATTACATAATTATATAAACGATAAAAAAGTAACTGCGAGAAATAAAGAAATTAACAAAATTAGGGCGTTGGACCCTTTTGCAAACAATTAAAACTAATGAGAATTAAAGATTAAATGATTAAATGATTAAATGTTTTTTGGTATTTTGTGTTTTTTAGATTTAATGAAAAAAGGAAGTTAATTGAAATTAAATTAAACGGCAAACCCTAATTCTACTATTTTTTATTTATTATGAAAGAATTAAATTGAGATCTAAGTTAAAACCTAATTTATTATGTACAATTTTAATTATAAAAAGTAAATAAATAAATAATAATTATTATCTAACAAAAAGGAAGAAATTAAAAGAAAAATAAATATATCAATTAACCTAATTCATTTATGTACAATTTAAATAGGAAAATAAATAAATAAATAATAATTATTATTGTGGAAAAAAAGGAAATAAAAAGAATTAACAATTAAAACCTAAATTCTACATTTTTGGATTTTTTTATTAAAAAAGGAATTAAAAATAAAAACCTAATTACACTACATAATTTACATTCTAATTTATTTATGAAAATAAAATAAATATTATATTTTTCTGTATTTTCTGATTTTTATAATGTTTTTATATTTTTGTTAAAAATAATTAATTAAAACAAATAATTAAAATAAACATAACAATTAAAATAAATGAAATAAAAAGGAAATCAAACCAGAGTGGGGTGTAGTCCCCAATTTATGAGGTGTTGATGTGAAAAGCCTGGCCCAATAATCTGGACATTGGTTGACTTTTTGAATCCCATACAACGCGTTGGACTATGGTACATGATGCTCCTCCAATCTTTGCCCTTGGCTTGATCTCATGGGACGCGTGGCTGCCTAATGGTGAGAGAATATGGTGTACATCACAATGAGCGCTGCATAGGATGAACCATTGAAAAATAATATTGAGATTTTGCCAGACCTGGGACTTGAACCCAGGTCTTGAAGGTTACAAGCGCGTCTCCTTGCCAGCTGAACTATGCAATTTCATTTAATATATAATATAACATAAATAATATAAAAGAAAAATGAAGTTGGTGGACGATCTGGCGCGAATTTTCAAAAACAACCTATCACGTGGTGACAACGAGGTTGTCTTCTTCGTTTTGTCTGAAACACATACGTATGGCCACGGTTTTCAGGCGTGGTCTTAGGCAAGCAACGAAAAAATAGCGACTAGCGCTATGGTATATATAAATTGGGCGCGAGGGTCAAGACTTCTTCGTCTTGATGTACTGAATCCAACCATGGCCATCTTGAGCCCTAATTTTACTTGGTTGAGAAACCCCCAATCTGGGAAACCTGTAACCCTAGTATGTGACAATGGCGAATTCGCATATGTGGCTCAAAAACACAATCAAACGTATCAGTTAGTTCAGAAACATCAATATAAACATGAATCCATGAAAAAAAATGCAAAATAATGCTTAATTCATGCTATGCGATTTCAAGATTTTTGAGGTTCAGTTTGAGTTCTAACTACCAACTCAGGATGTTTTTGCTGTTGTTAATGATTGAGGAGTATTCAGTGATGTCTCAGAATGATGATGGAATGAAAATTTGTGCTTGAATCGCCCTTGAAACTAGATTTCAGTGTTGAGTTTTTTGTGAAAAAATTCAATGTGCAATGCTTGTTTTGGGCGCAGCTTCCAGTCTAAGATGATTAGGGTTGTGATGCTGAGTATGTATAGAGCATGCTAGGTCAAAAATATTGCACAAAATCTCAAGCATTCATGGATTTCAATATTTGATTTTACAAAATCTTTTCCAAATCTTTTTTCATGTTTTTTTTGTTCAATCATGATCCAATCACACCAAAACTTGCCTATTTAAGACTTACACGAAATATTGAGCTTATAATGTGCATGAAAAGATTTTTTTAGGTTAGTTTGATATTTTTCATATATTAAAATCAATTAAATGAATATAAATTAATATTAATTCAAATAAATAATTAAAAAATATGAGAATACTTCCCTTTGGGCCTAATGGTCGTGCATAGGCTTGGCATGAAGAAACTTGGAAGAAAATTGGGCCCATTTGCATTTTTAAGCCTTTTGCATCAATGTTGACTTTCAAAAATTTCCAAAAATTTCCCAACTTCCACAAGGCATAACTTGGTCAATTGTTAAGCTTTTCACATGTTCTTGGACATTTTGGAAAGGTCTTTGAGTCCTTTAACCAATGCCTTTGGTCCCATGTCATTTTGATTTACCAATCTCAAGTTATGGCCTTTGACTTAAAGTCCCTTTTTGTTGACTTTTGAAAATGACCTATAATGTTGAAATTGATAACTTTTTGTGAGAGCATTTCTTGGACTTGGAATATGAAGATGAGTTGTAGGAAATGTCTTTCTCTTCAAAATGAGCTTTGGATGGAATTTTTCTGATAATCCATGTGAAAGTTATGCCCTGGTCAATTTCAGTTGACTTTTTTCAGCTGTCCAAATATAGCAACTTTTGCATCTTTGATGATTTCTGAGCCAAATTTTGAGAATCATGATCAAGCATTGATCAAATGATGTTTGTGGCTTCAAAATGATATGTTGACCAAAAATTTGAACTTTTGACTGCCAAATGACCATTTTGCCCCTACAGTTGACTGTAGTGCAATCTAGGGTTTTGACTGTGCAATTTTGAGCCGAATGCCTTGAAACTTGACATGAGGATGCTTGACCATCTTTGTAGGCATATGGGACTTGATTGGGACTTTGAAAAGTTCATTTGCTTGACCAGAACTCAAACCCTAGTTTTGACTGTATAGGAGACAGTTGAGCTGCACAACCCTTGGGGAGTTTTGTGACCTTGACTTGACAAATCTTTGATGAATATGGGAGGGCAAATTTTGGGGTACAACAGTTGCCCCTGTTCAATCTTCTTAGACCTGAGGGTGCAGATTGGCTGACGTGCCTTTCGTAATCCGAGGGTAGAAGATGATTGGACACTAGAGTGCCCAGAAATTTACGCTCACATAGTAGCAGTGACGATGAGGGAATGGGCTTATAGGTGCCATTTGGGTGTTGCTTGGATAGGATGATGGGCTTATAGATGCCATCTGGACGTTGATCGCGTAGGAGATTCCTTAGCGAGAACCTGCATACCTGCAAAACAGAAAAATGAGTACCTGACACGTCGCAGGAGCTGATTTTAGATGCTTGGTATAGATGTGTCCTGACTGGTTACAGGAGCTGAGTCTGGAGCTTCAAACGCTGATGAATGAACCAGGGATGATTACTGCCTTAGCGTGAATGGTAAGAGAATCCTGAATGATTTCAACCTCAACAACGCTCGTTGAGAAGATCTTGGTGAGAATTACCATCTTCGTAGGGTCAGGAAGAGAACCAAAGGACATTATAATCTCAAAGGGAGTCATCTCACTCACCGTTGGAGAGGGAACTATAGGAAATTATGATCTGGAAGGAAATATCACCTCACTCGCCGTTGGAGAGGGGACCATAAGAGAATATCACCTCACGCTCATGCCGGAGAGGGAAACATCTGAAGAAGGAATTACCACCTCACACGCCGTTGGAGAGGGGACCATAAGAGAATATCACCTCACGCTCATGCCGGAGAGGGAAACATCTGAAGAAGGAATTACCACCTCACACGCCGTTGGAGAGGGGACCATCTGAGAATATCACCTCACGCTCATGCCGGAGAGGGAAACATCTGAAGAAGGAATTACCACCTCACACGCCATTGGAGAGGGGACCATCAGAGAATATCACCTCACACTCATGCCGGAGAGGGAAACATCTGAAGGAGGTTTCTGGAAGCAGTATCAGAACGTCACCATCGCTGGGCTTACATCCGAAACTATATCGAGAAGGAATTCTGGAAGCAGTGTCAGAACGTCACCATCGCTGGGCTTACATCTGAAACTATATCGAGAAGGAATTCTGGAAGCAGTGTCAGAACGTCACCATCGCTGGGCTTACATCTGAAACTATATCGAGAATGAATTGCGATTAGTTGATAGTAGTCATTTTTGTATTGATCTTTTTCCTGAAAAGGTAGAACATAATTGTATGCAAAATCATGATGCATGAACTGTATGTCTTCAAAATCAATGAGATTCGTGCCATATGATGCATATGCATGCCATAATGATGTATGTGACGTTTTATGAATGTATGTTTGTCTAAGAAAATAAATCCTTGACGGATACCGGGAAGTCGTATCCTGGGCTGACGTTGAAGAATAGTTGCAAGAATTCCAATAGACGAAGATAACTCCGTTGGGGAATAAACTTGGCGAATGGAGGATTCTGCGGGGAGAAAAAGATATTCTAGCGACCATGTTGGGGAGTGATACTCTGTGGGGAGAGAGATACTCCGCTGAATTGTTGAGGATGACTCGCTGAGGGTACCTTGCTGTATTGGAAGTATGAATGGACTTCGCTGGGGATAAGAATATTCTGTCGACGACGCTCTTTCCGTGGCTTTTGGCTGAGGATAACCCAGTTATATCCTGTTAAGGAAATAACTCTTTAAATAAAGCCGGGCGACGCGTTCGTGCTCTGCGAGGATAAGCTTCCAGAATCTACTAGGGATAAGCTTACTGCTTGGGGATATGAATTCCATCTTTCCTGGGGAATTGGATTGGACTCTCTGGGGAAGTTTTGAACTGTATTGGTTATGTTCTTCCACGGAACCTACCCTGATACCTTGGAGGATGGAACAATCAGATTGCTTAGACCATTCTTTATTGCCCCTGTTTCTATGGAGAGGGAGACCTGTGAGGCGCTGATAGCTGTTGATGGACGAACCTTCTTCTGGTAGACAGATGGCAGGACATAGTCGTACGCTTTAATCCCTAACTTTTGCCTGGACCGCCCTTTCGGGTTTTCAATCCACCGGGATACCCATTTTTGCTCAAGCCGCCTTTTCAGGTTTTCGACTTGCCGGGTGTACAGATTTTTTTTCATTTCACCCCTTCATTTTGCCCGAACCCTTTTGGTTCGCCGGGAAGCCCTTATTTTTGCCTAGGTGTGTCAACCTAGCGGGTCTTTGATCTTGCGTAGTATTTTCCGACTATGTCCATGTTCTTAGAATGCAGGGAGGTGCCCCTGGCTGTTTATGTTGCCATGCTACCAGAAGATGTCTGATCGTGCAAGATTCGTTGCTGAAGTTCCCCAAGTGACTCAGGTGGAGATTTGCCCCAGGCTTTTTGGCCTTTTGAGAGATTCTCCGAATCTTGACTGGATTGCCCCAGATGATAGACAGTAGTCATGCCATGCCCCTTGATTGGAAGCGCTTTTGTTCACTAGGTATTCATCGTGCGAACTTCTATGCTGTTCAAAATCATATGCAAACAAAGTTGTGTTAAAAATGCAAAGCCTATGTCTGTCTTGAAGATTTTGAAAATGCATTCTTTTTTTTCCATAAAACAAATGAATGTTTGTAAAACGTGATGTTAACTCGTTATTTTACCGTAAGCCTTCAGGAGTCAGGATACCTTTCGTAACAGTATGCTTTCGAACTAACCCATGCTTCAGCTAGGACTTTTTAGGGTTATAACGTGGCCTGGTTCACGGTTTAAGAAACAAAGGATAAAGGCTCAAATTATTTGTACCCACCCACTCTTCGTGATATTCTCCAAACCTAAACTCAGTTGATCGTGCGTTAGACCTTGCTTGAATCTTTGCTTTGATGTTCCAATAATGGTTTCAGATGTTGATGACTTATTTTGAATAGGCAGTCCTTCTTTGTTTTTGTTGAGGGTTTGAGAGACCTCTTTTTTTTTGATTTCGTTATCCCTATTTTTGCCTGAACTGTTTCCTTTTTGGAATTACAGTCAGCGGGATGCCCCAGTTTTATAAGTCCCCTTTGTAGGTTTAGACTTTTTGGGCTTTTCGTTTATGAATTTTGATGATGACTGCCTGTCCTTTTGATTGTTCTGAACCATCACTGTCTTTCTTCGTTTTGTAAAGACTTTTTGGTGCCATTCGTCATGCACTTGGATCAACTGAGAGAACTACCCTGCCCCAGGTTATGATAAAGGGTTTTGATTTTCGAAAATAAAAACTCCTACTTCTTTGGCTCTGATGGGTTGACGAGGGATTATCATCCTTATAACTCCAGTGTTTAGGAATTGAAACAATGCCTGTACCTCATCAGCGGGGTCTGTTCAAAAGCATACTGTAGATCGTGGTATCGTTTTCGTCATCCTCCCTCAAGAGGCTTAGAATTATTTAATTGAGAGTTGACATCAGAAAAAATATGAAAATAATTTGCGTATAGTGAATACGAATATATTGCTTCAAAACAGACATATGCGATGCATTAATGGAATAACAATGTTTAACATGAATAAATGTTTGAACAATCAAAGCACAACACAACTTGAACATTCGAATGAACAAAAGTTTCCTAGTCTCAGAGCTTGTCACTTCAAAAGGTGAGCCTTGGAGGGATAGCAAAAGAACTCAGCCTGGCCATCTTGGGTGAATTCCACAGCTCCTTCCTCAATCAGGTCCTGGATTTTATTTTTCAGAGTCTAACAATCCTCTGTGGCATGCCCCGGACTGTCAGAATGATAAGCGCAGTGAGCGTTGGGGTCATATCTTGAGAGTGTCCTGTTGGGATTCTTAGGAGGATCCTTTAGAGTTACCAAGTCCAACCTCAGCAATTGTTGTAAGGCTTGAGGCAGCGACACGTTGAGCTTGGTGAATTGCCTTTTTGGCTTGTCCGGCTGAAGCTGGTGGGGTTGATACTGAACTGGTGATACTTGAGCCATATGAGGAACTTTCTCCTTGCCTCTTTGTCTCAAAGATGGTCGAACGATGACTGGCTCTTTACCCTTAGATGTTTGCCCCAGTTGGTTACCCTGAAGCAGTTGGTTGACGAGAAACCGGAGCTCATCTTGTCTTTGAGCTAGACCTTGAATGGCATTCCTCTGCCCCAGCATTTGGGCTTTCATAGCATCCATCTCAGTTTGTAGGTGTTTCAGCCTTTCATCCTCAGCACTGTTCCTGACAAAGGTCCCCATGAGAAGTGTCCTTAGTTCCTCCTGCCCCTTGGATAGATTCAGAAGGATTTCCCCGAACCGAGTCTCTTGAGCAAGAAGGTCCTGGTTGTCTTGTTGGGAAGCCATTGCTGAAATAAACAGCGGGGAAGGTAAGTGACCTACAGCAAGGATACCTGTTATGCAATGATGAGTATGACATGCATGTAATGTTTTCAAGGACCTCGCGGGGTAAACAAGAAAAAAAAATTTTGTCAGAGTTTGAATCCGGTAGCTTGAGTGAAGGGGCCTCATGTTGTTGAGAGTCCTTCTTCAAGGGTCAAAGGCTCACCATATCCAGTGGGTCATAGCCCCTGACTTTAGTCATCATGTCTGGTTTTGGTTTCCCAACAGCCTTGGTTAGGGGAACCTTCTTCAAGAGTCAGAGCTCACCATATCAAGTGGGTCATAGCCCCTGACAACCTTGGCTAGAGGAAAATAAATCCTCTTTGCCCCTTGCTAGATGTTTGATTTATCATGACCTGCATCACAAGCCTTTGAGATCCTTGAAATGGGTTAGGATGTATGCAATGGTATGATGTCATGATGCATGGGGTAATGTAGGTAACCCTGTTGTAAGTCCCAATTAAGGACTGCAAACCAAAACCTGCAAGAAACTCAAGTAAAACCTGTCATGAGTCCCAATTAAGGACTAAAACAAACCCTGCAAGAAACTTGGTAAACCTTGTTATGAGTCCTGGTTAAGGACTAAAACAAAAACCCTGCAAGAAACTTGGTAAACCTTGTTATGAGTCCTGGTTAAGGACTAAAACAAAAACCCTGCAAGAAACTTGGTAAACCTTGTTATGAGTCCTGGTTAAGGACTAAAACAAAAACCTGTAGGAAATTCAGTAAACCCTGTTATGAGTCCTAGTTAAGGACTATAAACAAAACCTGCAAGAGACTTAGTACCCTGTTATGAGTCCCAATTAAGGACTGTAAACAAAACCTGCAAGTAGTTCATGCGTCAGATAACAAGCATGCAAGTAGTCAAGTACGAAGGCACACAAGTCACACAAGAGAAACCCTTAGAGTTTAGGCCAGCATGGGGTCTGGGTAGTACCCTCTTGAAGTTGGTGGGTTCAACCTGTCCTATTAGAAGTAACCGGGTTCTAAGGGTCCCAATATCACGGGATTGCTTTCATTGTTCATCGTTTCGATTTAGCCACTGAACTGGCGACCGAAATATTCCAGGAAAGCAACCCTCAATTGAGTGTAGTATCGAGTATCAACCAACCTCGGACTGCACCAAAGTCAGTTATCTCACTACCCTAAAGAGGCCAAGATAGTTCAATTAAGGTTCCTAAGGTCTATTGATGCTTCACGACACCACGCGGAGGCCCCGTACTCTCCTTGACTGAACTCAAGGGTTACCGGTACACACCAAAGTGCCACATCAACGTAGCAGACTGTTTCAACCATGTCGGTATACCCCGCACAGTTCCCTCACAGCCTTGTTGCTACTTTCTAAGAAGGTATCCCCCAGATCCGGGTTAGGATCTATAGAACTCCCAAGACAGTCCCACAATTTAAAGCAAGCAAATCAATACAATTGAAAACACAGTTGTGAACTAACCCTAAGGTACACCTCACTTTAAGTTAGTCCCCAGCAGAGTCGCCAGTTCTGTGATCGGTGGATCTGGAACTGACTGTTTAACGCTGGTTCGCGAAATGTCGCGGAAGCAAGAGTCGCCACCGTCTTTTATTTTCTCCAAATGGAAAGGACAAAAGCACAGAAAAATTCCTTAAAGAGATTGCTCTCGGTTCGGGAGGTAGGTTATAGAAAGGGAAGGTGTTAGCACCCTTTCTATCCATGGTTATCCATGGGCTCTTAGATACTTGCTCATTGTGTTTTCAAAAATGGTTTGTTTGCTTTTCAACTGTGGGTTTTAAAAAAAAGTTTCTTTGAAAAATTTCAGTTCGACTCGTACGTCAGAGTGTTTGAAAAATTTGCTTTGAAAGCTTTTGAAAAGTGTCGGTGTGAAAAGTCTTTTTTGAATTTGTTTTGAAATTAGAGCAAGTATCTAGAGTCGTCTACCTACCCTAAGGAATTCGTCTGTGTAAATGTCCTTTAAAGTATTGCCATCCCACCATTGAGAGGTAGGTAGCACCACCGTTGGAGGTGTTCGGGTCAATTCGAGTTTTAGGGACATGGTGATCACCGGAGCAATGGGAAGACACCTTAGAAGCTACCCTCATGCCAGGTTCCCGGATCATGAGGACTTACTAAGACGTTTTCTACTCGACGACCACCTTTCGAGGCAAGGCAACAGTGAGGCGTACCCTAGGGGTGGTGTGTGCGAATTGTGTGTCATGATTCAGTTATTTGTCTTGTCATGTTTGTCGTGTTCTACGCTTGATTTTAATTTGCCATTCATTCTTGCATGCTTGGTTAACAGTTAAATATTTTGCGAGGAAATAAATCTAAACTATTACAAATGGCGCGGGTCCACATCGCCAAAATTAAACCGGACCCGATTTAGCGGAAAAATAAATAATGCGAAGAAATAAAGTGCGAAAAGTAAAGTTACATGGCTTAGGGACAATTACATAATTATATAAACGATAAAAAAGTAACTGCGAGAAATAAAGAAATTAACAAAATTAGGGCGTTGGACCCTTTTGCAAACAATTAAAACTAATGAGAATTAAAGATTAAATGATTAAATGATTAAATGTTTTTTGGTATTTTGTGTTTTTTAGATTTAATGAAAAAAGGAAGTTAATTGAAATTAAATTAAACGGCAAACCCTAATTCTACTATTTTTTATTTATTATGAAAGAATTAAATTGAGATCTAAGTTAAAACCTAATTTATTATGTACAATTTTAATTATAAAAAGTAAATAAATAAATAATAATTATTATCTAACAAAAAGGAAGAAATTAAAAGAAAAATAAATATATCAATTAACCTAATTCATTTATGTACAATTTAAATAGGAAAATAAATAAATAAATAATAATTATTATTGTGGAAAAAAAGGAAATAAAAAGAATTAACAATTAAAACCTAAATTCTACATTTTTGGATTTTTTTATTAAAAAAGGAATTAAAAATAAAAACCTAATTACACTACATAATTTACATTCTAATTTATTTATGAAAATAAAATAAATATTATATTTTTCTGTATTTTCTGATTTTTATAATGTTTTTATATTTTTGTTAAAAATAATTAATTAAAACAAATAATTAAAATAAACATAACAATTAAAATAAATGAAATAAAAAGGAAATCAAACCAGAGTGGGGTGTAGTCCCCAATTTATGAGGTGTTGATGTGAAAAGCCTGGCCCAATAATCTGGACATTGGTTGACTTTTTGAATCCCATACAACGCGTTGGACTATGGTACATGATGCTCCTCCAATCTTTGCCCTTGGCTTGATCTCATGGGACGCGTGGCTGCCTAATGGTGAGAGAATATGGTGTACATCACAATGAGCGCTGCATAGGATGAACCATTGAAAAATAATATTGAGATTTTGCCAGACCTGGGACTTGAACCCAGGTCTTGAAGGTTACAAGCGCGTCTCCTTGCCAGCTGAACTATGCAATTTCATTTAATATATAATATAACATAAATAATATAAAAGAAAAATGAAGTTGGTGGACGATCTGGCGCGAATTTTCAAAAACAACCTATCACGTGGTGACAACGAGGTTGTCTTCTTCGTTTTGTCTGAAACACACACGTATGGCCACGGTTTTCAGGCGTGGTCTTAGGCAAGCAACGAAAAAATAGCGACTAGCGCTATGGTATATATAAATTGGGCGCGAGGGTCAAGACTTCTTCGTCTTGATGTGCTGAATCCAGCCATGGCCATCTTGAGCCCTAATTTTACTTGGTTGAGAAACCCCCAATCTGGGAAACCTGTAACCCTAGTATGTGACAATGGCGAATTCGCATATGTGGCTCAAAAACACAATCAAACGTATCAGTTAGTTCAGAAACATCAATATAAACATGAATCCATGAAAAAAAATGCAAAATAATGCTTAATTCATGCTATGCGATTTCAAGATTTTTGAGGTTCAGTTTGAGTTCTAACTACCAACTCAGGATGTTTTCGCTGTTGTTAATGATTGAGGAGTATTCAGTGATGTCTCAGAATGATGATGGAATGAAAATTTGTGCTTGAATCGCCCTTGAAACTAGATTTCAGTGTTGAGTTTTTTGTGAAAAAATTCAATGTGCAATGCTTGTTTTGGGCGCAGCTTCCAGTCTAAGATGATTAGGGTTGTGATGCTGAGTATGTATAGAGCATGCTAGGTCAAAAATATTGCACAAAATCTCAAGCATTCATGGATTTCAATATTTGATTTTACAAAATCTTTTCCAAATCTTTTTTCATGTTTTTTTTGTTCAATCATGATCCAATCACACCAAAACTTGCCTATTTAAGACTTACACGAAATATTGAGCTTATAATGTGCATGAAAAGATTTTTTTAGGTTAGTTTGATATTTTTCATATATTAAAATCAATTAAATGAATATAAATTAATATTAATTCAAATAAATAATTAAAAAATATGAGAATACTTCCCTTTGGGCCTAATGGTCGTGCATAGGCTTGGCATGAAGAAACTTGGAAGAAAATTGGGCCCATTTGCATTTTTAAGCCTTTTGCATCAATGTTGACTTTCAAAAATTTCCAAAAATTTCCCAACTTCCACAAGGCATAACTTGGTCAATTTTTAAGCTTTTCACATGTTCTTGGACATTTTGGAAAGGTCTTTGAGTCCTTTAACCAATGCCTTTGGTCCCATGTCATTTTGATTTACCAATCTCAAGTTATGGCCTTTGACTTAAAGTCCCTTTTTGTTGACTTTTGAAAATGACCTATAATGTTGAAATTGATAACTTTTTGTGAGAGCATTTCTTGGACTTGGAATATGAAGATGAGTTGTAGGAAATGTCTTTCTCTTCAAAATGAGCTTTGGATGGAATTTTTCTGATAATCCATGTGAAAGTTATGCCCTGGTCAATTTCAGTTGACTTTTTTCAGCTGTCCAAATATAGCAACTTTTGCATCTTTGATGATTTCTGAGCCAAATTTTGAGAATCATGATCAAGCATTGATCAAATGATGTTTGTGGCTTCAAAATGATATGTTGACCAAAAATTTGAACTTTTGACTGCCAAATGACCATTTTGCCCCTACAGTTGACTGTAGTGCAATCTAGGGTTTTGACTGTGCAATTTTGAGCCGAATGCCTTGAAACTTGACATGAGGATGCTTGACCATCTTTGTAGGCATATGGGACTTGATTGGGCCTTTGAAAAGTTCATTTGCTTGACCAGAACTCAAACCCTAGTTTTGACTGTATAGGAGACAGTTGAGCTGCACAACCCTTGGGGAGTTTTGTGACCTTGACTTGACAAATCTTTGATGAATATGGGAGGGCAAATTTTGGGGTACAACACTCAATATCACTGGATTGTTTTGTATGTTCATTGTTTTGGTTTAGCCACTTAACTAGCAACCAAAATATTCCAAGAAAACAATCCTCAATGAGTGTAGTATCGAGTATCTACCAACTTCGGACTGCACCAAAGCCGGTCATCTCACTACCCCTAATAAAAGTCCAAGATGGTCAATTAAGGTTCTAAGAGTTCATTAGTGCTTCATGACATCACTCAACGGCCCCGTATTCTCTTTGATTGACTCAAAGGCTACCGGTACTCACAAATATGTCACACTAATATAGCTATTTCTTCAACCATGTCGGTATACCCCGCACAATTTCCACAACGTATTGCTATTTACCTATGAATGTTTCCCAAATCCCGGTAGAGGATTTCAAGCCCAAACAAGAGAACCAAATGTAAAGCAATCAAAGCAAACAATATAATCATGCAAAAGGTGATCTAATCCCTAAGGTTACTCCATTTTTAAAGATTGTCCCCAGCAGAGTCGCCAGTTCTGTGATACGGTGGGAGAACTGACTTGAGATTTTGCGTTTGTGTTTGCAAATGTTTCGGTTTAGCAAGAGTCACCACCAACTTTTTATTTTATCCTAAGGAATGGTCAAAAAGCACAGGAAAGACCTTTGAGATGTTTTATTGGGTTCGGGGAGTAGATTGTAGAAAGGGAAGGTATTAGCACCCTTTCTATCCATGGTTATCCATGGGCTCTTAGTTACTTGCTTAGATCACTTGCTTTGCTTTTCAATTGTTTGAAATGGTGCTCTTCAATTGTTTGAAATGGTGCTTTGTGTGTGGTTTTGAAAGATGTTTTGAAAAGAGGCCATCGTTGTGGCAACCTTTGTAATGACTCTTGTTTGAATGTATACAAAGGTGTTTTTGTCTTTTGAAAAGTTTTCAATGTTTGAAAGTAGGGTTTTGAAATAGTGTTATGAAGTGTGTTTTGAAGATAGCAAGGATGTTTTTGCAAGTTTTGATCAAGTAACTAAGAGTTGTCTACCCTATTTTACTCAAATATCTTTCTTATGTTTTTAACCCTTTTAACAGTGTTGTTTCACCATTGTGTTTGGTGAACAACCTTGTGTTAGGATGTTGAACGGGACAGGAGTGGGTCATCGTATAGACCATGATAGCAATAGTGTCAAGTATTTTTGGCAATTTTCTTGAGGGACTTGATCATTTTGTTTAGGCAACTCAGATAGCGTCATCGAGGGACTATGATCTTTTGTTTTTTTGTTTTTGTTTTGCCAAAGTACTTGACATGCATATCATGGCCCATTTTTGAAGGCAACAAGTGGAGTGTAACCCTAGGGGTGCAAGTGTGCATTGTGTTTGTTTTTCATGCATTTTGTCTTTGATTAGGTCAAACTATTTGTTAATTTGATTTTGCATACAAACCCTAAGTCTAATCATGGCATAATTGAAAGCATTTAAAGGTGCGAGAATTTAAATTCTACACTATTACAACATGATATAGGGAGGGGGTACAAATTTGAATAGGGGATTATTTAGACAAGAAATTAAATTCTAAATTATTACAACCAAATTGAATGGGTAAGGCACAATATTTGAATGTACAACATTTAAACAAAATGCAATAAATAAATATTAAATAAAATGTATTATGCAAAAAAGTTTTTATGTATGTAAAAAGAATTTTTAATGTGAAATGTAAATAAATAAAAAGTCAATTTTAATTATTTTTGTTTTTAGGGCAAAAACCCTAATTTCTTAAATAAATAGTATTATTTATTATTTATATACAATAATGCATCAATTTATACAAAAATAAAAGTATATTGAAAAAAAAGGTATTTTTAGTATAAAATATTAATAAAAATAAAAATGTATTATTTTTGTGTTTTTTGTTCTAATTATTTAATAAAATGTAGTATATGTATATTAAATATATTAAGTGTGTATAAAAATAAAATAAATTATTTACAAAGTGTATATATTTCAAGAAAATATTTTCAAATTTGTATAAAAATAATAAATGAAAATAAAAGTATTATTTGTATTATTTTTTAATTTAAACAAAATGATATAAAAGCATATAAACATTTTTATACTAGTAAAAATAAAAATAAATGCCAATAAATGTAAAAAAATATAAAAAATATTTTTGGATCATTTTTCATGTTTGAAAATAAAATATGAAAGTCAGAAATGAAATAAAAATGCAAAAATGAAAAATATACAAGAAATGGGCCACGGGGGTGTGAAACTGGAAGTGGGGTGCCAAAAGCAAGCCTGTTCAGGCCCAGCCCAAAACCAACTTCATCTTCTTCCTCTAGACAGAAACGCGCGCATGCTATGTACAAAATGCTATCTCCTGATTCTGTGCTTTTTTGACAAAACTCATAACATGAAACTTGTAGAGCATCAAACAACGAATTTAACCATATAAAAAACTTAAGCTAACTCTCAAAGACCAGAGAGAATTTCTCTGGCCCTAATTTTTAACCAAGTTTTTTCAGAAAGTTCATGAACGAAATTCTCCTAGCACGATTAATATAAATGAAAACTAAGCACATGTATGGTTTCAGGGCTATGAATACAACATCTTTCATTCACAAACCTAAGTCTAACTATTCCTAAATAGAGAGATAGAAGTTCATGAAATACCTATTTCAGTTGAGTTCGAGCTGGACAATGCAGCAACTTCCAAGGGTGCTTGAGGTTCTTTTGAGCTTGCCTGATGTCCAATGAAGCTTTCCCAATGCTTAGTTTGTTTTGAAGTAGCCTTAATCGTGCTACAGAACTCAATCTGCAAAGCTTCCAAACAAAAATGGAAATGTGTTTTAATGGATTTACAGTTGGCAATGGAGGTCTGGAATAGTTTAGGTGAGTTGAATGAAAGGTATTGGAACAAGTTTGAGGCAAAGCGCACGAGGCAAAGTGGAGATGGAAGTGGTTCTGCAGGGCTTGCCCTATTTTGCAGAAAAATGGAGATTTTGTGTACCAGGAGGTTAGAGTGGTGAAGAGCTCGTGTTTATGGCTCAAAGGGTTGTGTGAAATGTGTTTGCAATATTTGTTTAAGCTCTCATGGACTGGTTTTCAAGTTGGCAAGTGTTTGGACAAATTTCTTCTTTGTGAAGCAAGAAAGTGTAACTTCTGATTACAGGCTTGTACCCTCTATCTTGTATTCTGCATAGTTTGCCCTTGGTTACTGGAATTTGTGGATTTGATTTGGATTCTGAGATATGGCCACTATGCTCAAAGATCATGTTTTGACATAAAGCATAACTTTTCAAAAATGGCAATGTACCTTTTTCTAATTAAGGGTTAGTTTTGTGTGCAATGTCCAAATGGCCAAGATAATGCATTAGCTCAGTGGATTTGCATTCAATTAAGGAGTGTAAAATGGTTTATAGGCCTGCAAGCTAGTACAAAGCATGTTGGTTAGAAAATGCAAGTTGTATGAACATGTATTGGCCATGGATAAAAGTGAGTTTTTGCCAACTTTAAGCATTCGATTCTCCCTAACCACAAAGGTGTTTGAGGAGTTCTTGGACAATTTGGAAATCTTGAAACATGTACTATAATCCATATTTGAAATTAAACTTGAAACTCCAAGTGGAACTATGTGAAAAATGGCCAAGAAGATGGGTCAAAATCCTGCCTAAACTAGGGCAAAATTTCTCTAAGTTAAAAGTTTTAGGTACCCTTGTTCCAAAAATCATAACTTGAGATCCAAGCTTCTTTTTAGAAAACTTTGTGAATCAAATTGTAGAATTTGTGATGGACTACAACTTTCATGTTGCAAGTTTTGTTTGAATCCATTTTCATCTTGGTGAAAATGTGGGTCAAAGTTAGGAAAAAAATAAGAAAATTTCATAACTTAGAAAATTTCTAAGTTATGAAAATTTTCCATTTTAAACCCTAATTTGCAATTTTGGGTTTCCTGATGAACAAGTTTCATAATTTGACATGTTTTGATGAAAAATGACCCTTGGCACTTGATTTTGACCAAAAAGTCAAAGTTTGACTTTTCAGTGTACAGTCAAATTTTGATCAGTTGACTGAAAAATTCATCCGTCAATCCTATGCATTTGAGATCTTTTGAACTTATTGAATGGGTCAAGACAATGTCATTGATTCCTTGTGTCCATGGTTGAGCTTGATTTTCCATTGACTAGGTCAAACAGTAAAAAATTGGCTTTGTACAGTCAAAACCCTAAAAATGACCATTTTGCCCTTTTGGTGATCTGATCAAATTTCTTGTGGAATTGTGATCCAACTTGATAAAATGGTTCATATGAGTTCGTAATTTTGATGTGGGTCAAAATTCATGACGTTTTCCTGTCAATGGGCCACACTTGACTTTTTCCCCAATATAGTTGATTTCTAGGTCAACTGTCCAATTGACTGGGAAAAAATTTGAATCAAGGCTTGAAACTTGTATGGACAAACTTGTGAGTCCAACATGAAGTATGAAAGTCATTTTGGGCATTGTAGGTCAAAATATCCCTGTGCAAACTCAAACCCTAATTTAGGTCAACAGTGCAAGGAGGTGTCTTGAGTAGAGTAAACCCTAGCTTGATCTTGAGTTCCAAGGGTCTTGTGATGAGAAAATGTTGGTGAAATGAGAGGGAAAATTTTGGGGTACAAAAGTTGCCCCTGTTCAATCTTCTTAAACCTGAAGAGTTAGATTGGCGAGTTTGCCTTTCGCGACTCGAAGGTGAAAGAGGATTGGACACTAGAGTACCCGTAAATTTGCACTCATAAAAAATATAGCTGAGGAAATGGGCTTAAAGATGCCATTTAGAGATGGTAGAATCTTGTTGGAGATGGGCTTAAAGATTCCATCCAAGAATGTTTGTTGAATTGCAATGTTGTAGGTCAGAAGAATGAGCATCAAAATGGTATCAGTGTCTGGAATGCATTTGAACTGTATCTGGAGACTGAGTCTATATGAGAAAAAGAATGGCGTCCATGTTTGGAGCGTATCTGAGATGTAACCGTATTTGAACTTTGAATGAATATCAGAATGACTGTCATGTTTGGAGTGTATTAGTATTATATCTGAAGTTGAGATCTGTATGAGTAGCAGAATGACTTCCGTGTCTGGAGTGTATCTGAGATTGTAACTGGAGTTGAGATCTGTATGAGTAGCAGAATGACTTCCGTGTCTGGAGTGTATCTGAAATTGTAACTGGGATCTGAATAAGTGGCAGAATGACTTCCGTGGCGACTGCACTGGAGAGGATCAAACTTCTGGTGTAAGGGCCAGAATGGCATTCGTGTCTGGAGCGTATCTGAACTTGTAGTTGATAGTTGAATCTGAATGAGAGATAGAATGGATGCCGTGTCTGGAGCGTATCTAGTCTGTATCAGATTGCTGAAGTCTGAATGAGTAGTAGAATGACCGTTGTGTCTGGGGTGTATCAGTACTGTATTTTGACTTGAAATTATGAATGAGTAATAGAATGACTGCCGTGTCTGGGGTGTATCCATACTGTATCTGAATAATTGTTAACGGTAACCTTTTAATCTTATCCAGAAAAGGGTAAAATGTTAGCTAAAACACAAAGTTATGTTGCATGATATGTATGATGCAATGAACTGTGTTTCATCAATGTTTATGATATATGAAAGTAATGGATGTGCATGTAAGTTGAGCAGCTGTCTTGCTGAGGCAAATAAATCCTTGGCTGCTGCCGGGGAAAGTAAATCCTTGACCGATGCTGGGGATTAAAAAAATATTTGATTGTTGAAGATGAGAAATCCTTGCTGATTGCTTGGGGATTAAAGATTCTCTGATCGTTTGAGAAATGAGAAATCCTAGGACCAGTGTTAGGTATTGAAAATCCTTAGTGATTTGTGGGGATTTACAAGGGTTCTGACAACTTCTACGGGGAATGAGGATCCTTCATGACTTTCCTGGGAAATAAGGAAAATTCTAAAAATCTCTACTGGGGAGTTAAAACCTGGGAGGCTTCTGCTTGGAGGAATGAGACCGAGAATCTTTGATCTTGCTGGGAGATAACTCAGTGGGGAGAATGTTTACTCGGCCGGTGAAATCAGAAGCTTTGGGTTGTATGCCAAACTACTGGGGAATCGTCCTAGCTGGGGATAAGCCAAGAAGTTAATTGTTATTTGCTTGGTTCTCAGATTTTTAAGATAGCCTTCCGGGGAAATTGGGGGAAGTAGAGCAGTTCCCAACGGGGGTTGGTGGTTTGGAATTTTGACTTTGCTGGGGAAGAAGGTTTAGAATTTTCTGGCTCCGCTGGGATGGTTATTTCAAGGTTTTTGGGCTCCGTTGGGGATCGGGAGTTTGAACTCTGATGGGAACTTTGAAACTTGACTCAGCTGGGGAATCCAGTTTAGAATGCATTGGCTCCACTGGGGATCTTGAAGCTTAACTCCGCTGGGGAAATAATACTCCAAATTGTTAGCTTTGTTGAGGATCTGAACAAAGTATTGCAGAGGATTTCTTCTGGAATAGCACAAAGATATCTTCCTATACCTTCAACCTATCAGTAATTATCCTTTCTCAATTTCGTTTTATTTGTAAGCAATGATTATATTCAAATGCATATGCCTATTTTAACAAAACTTTGAACGTTTTCAAATAAAAACATAAGTGTAAAAAAGAAAAGAAAGGCAAGCAAATTTCTGCACTTTGAAGTATCTTTGTATTAACTTGGTAAGTATTTTTGTACAAAGGAGACAGACATCCTAGTAAGAGAATGTTGTCGTAAAAAGTGAGAAGAAAATTTATACAAGATAAAGATGGCTATGTGTAACAATTCCATGGGGTTCCCATTCTGCTATACCCTTCACAACTCTGAGTATCTTATCCATTCGTTGCTTCGTCCGTCGATGATTGGATTGATCAGTAGCTTGGAGCTTGTTGGTGTAGAGATTGTCCTTAAAGTGATCCGATGAGACATAGCCATACGCTTTAATTCCCTAACTTTTTCCTGGACCGCCCTTTCGGGTTTTCGATCCACCGGGAAACCCTTTTTTGCCCAAGCCGCCCTTTCGGGTTTTCAACTTGCCGGGTGTACAGATTTTTTTGTTTTATCCCTAATTTTTGCCTGAACCGCCCTTTCGGGTTTTCGGTTCACCGGGATGTCCATTTTTGCCCAAGTCGCCCTTTCGGGTTTTCAACTTATCGGGTCATTTATGTGTAGTATCTTTTGACTATGTCTGCGTTCGCAGGGTGCGGCAAGTCGTCGCCGTCCATGGTGGTCAGAATCATTGCCCCACCAGAAAATATGCTCTTGATCACAAATGGTCCTTCGTAGGTAGGAGTCCGCTTGCCCCTGAGATCACTTTGCGGCAAGATAATTCGCTTGATTACAAGATCTCCGACTTGATATACTTGACGTCTGACTTTCTTATTGAAAGCCTTGATCATCCGTTTTTGATACGTCTGACCATGACAAACAACAGTAAGTCGTTTGTCGTCGATCAAATTAAGTTGATCAAGCCGGGTCTGAATCCAATCGTCTTCACTCAAACTAGCATCCTTCATAATCCTTAAGGAAGAAATATGAACTTCCATAGGTAGAACAACTTCCGTGCCATATACCAAAGAAAATGGGGTTGCCCCTGTTGAAGTACGTGCCGTGGTACGATATCCATGCAGAGCAAACGGTAACATCTCATGCCAGTCCTTGTAGGTGACTGTCATCTTTTGAATGATCTTCTTGATATTTTGGTTCACGGCTTCAACAACACCGTTCATCTTCGGCTGGTAGGGAGATGAATTGTGATCATAAATCTTGAACTGCTCGCATAGAGCGGTGATCATAGTGTTGTTCAAATTTCTACCGTTGTCCGTGATAATCCTGTCAGGGATACCATACCGGCATATGAGGTTCTGCTTGATGAAGCGGGCAACCACATTCTTTGTAACTGAGGCGTAGGAAGCTGCTTCGACCCACTTGGTGAAGTAATCAATAGCGACCAAAATGAAGCGATGTCCATTGGATGTCGTGGGTTTGATCTCTCCAATCATGTCAATGCCCCACATTGTGAATGGCCAAGGAGCTGTCAGAATGTTGAGAGGAACGAGAGGAATATGTACCTTGTCAGCGTAGACTTGGCATTTGTGGCAAGTACGGGAATGTTGATGACAATCATCTTCCATGGTAGACCAGTAGTAGCCTGCCCTTAGAATCTTCTTAGCCATCGTATGTCCGCTCAAGTGGGTGCCAAATGTGCCACTATGTATCTCGGTCATGATCAACTCTGCCTCAGCTTTGTCCACACAACGAAGTAGAACATAATCATGGCTGCGCTTATAAAGGATGCCATTTCTCAGGAATAACTTGGCAGTAAACCTCCTTAAGAACTTTTTGTCATTAACGGAAGCTCCTTCAGGGTATTCTCTAGTCTGGAGATACCTTTTGATTTCATGAAACCATGGTTGTTCCACTACTTCTTCGGTGTTAATCTCGTGACAGTGTGCAAGTTCGTCCATTCGCTCGATGGTAATTTGGGGAGCCTCGTTATCCCAATTGAGTTTAAACATGGAAGACATTGTAGCCATATCATCGGCTAACTAATTTTCTTCTCGCGGGAAATGCTCGAAAGTAATCTGCTCGAAATGAGGCAACAATGTCAAGACATGTTCTTTGTATGGAATAAGATTAGGATGTTTGGTATCCCACTTTCCTTTGACTTGACTGATAACCAAAGCCGGGTCCCCAAATACGACCAAATATTTGATTCCCAAGTCTATAGCAGCCTTGAGACCAAAGATGCAAGCTTCATATTCAGCCATGTTGTTGGTACAGCTGAAGCAAAGTCGGGCAGTGAAGGGTGTATGGAAACCTTCTAGAGAAATGAGTACCGCACCAATACCATCGCCAAGTGCATTTGAAGCACCATCAAAGAACAGGGTCCATCAGGATCCTTGTTCAGGTCCGTCATACGGTCTGTTACCTTCAATGTTGTCCAATGTCATAATTTCTTTGTCAGGGAAGTCGAATCTCATAGATTGGTAATCTTCGACGGCTTGATGAGCTAGATGGTCAGCTAGTACACTCCCCTTTATAGCTTTTTGGGTAGTATACTGGATATCATACTCAGTCAGGATCATTTTCCATCAAGCGATTCTTCCAGATAAAGCAGGCTTCTCAAAGATATACTTGATCGGATCCATCTTGGAAATCAGCAAAGTGGTATGAGTCAACATATACTGCCTTAGCCGGCGAGCAGCCCATACCAAAGCGCAACAAGTTTTCTCGAGCAGTGAGTAGCGAGTCTCACAGTCGGTAAACTTTTTGCTAAGGTAATAAATGGCATGCTCTTTTCGGCCAGACTCGTCATGTTGGCCCAGTACGCACTCCATTGAGTTATCCAGAACAGTCAGATACATGATCAACGACCTTCCTTCGACGAGTGGCATCAGAATAGGTGGTTCTAGTAAATACTCCTTGATCTTATCAAAAGCAACTTGACAATCATTGTTCCATTCAACTACCTGATCTTTCTTCAGCAGTTTGAAAATTGGCTCACAGGTAGATGTCAGGTGAGAGATGAACCTCGCGATATAGTTTAAGCGTCCCAAGAATCCTCTAACCTCCTTTTCAGTACGGGGGCAAGCATTTCTTGTATAGCCTTTACTTTAGCTAGATCGACCTCAATGCCTTTGTTGCTGACAATAAATCCCAGAAGTTTACCAGACCTAACCCCAAAAGTGCATTTGCTTGGGTTCAGTCTGATCTTATACTCCTTCAACCTGGCAAACAGCTTTTGCAAATGATTAAGGTGTTATTCTTTTGTCTGTGATCGAGCTATCATGTCGTCTATGTAAACTTCGATCTCATGATGTATCATATCATGAAACAAAGCTACCATGGCGCGTTGATAGGTTGCCCCTGCATTCTTCAGTCCGAATGGCATCACTTTGTAGCAGAAGGTACCCCATTGCGTGACAAAAGCAGTTTTCTCCATGTCCTCGGGGGCCATTTTGATTTGGTTGTATCCCGAGAATCCATCCATGAAGGAAAAAACCTTGTGTTGAGCTGTGTTGTCAACAAGGATATCGATGTGTGGCAGTGGAAAATCATCCTTAGGGCTAGCCCTGTTTAAGTCTCGATAGTCCACACACATTCTGACTTTGTCGTCCTTCTTAGGCACAGGCACAATGTTAGAAACCCATTGTGGATAGGAAGTAACAGCCAAAAAGACAGCGTTAAATTGCTTCATTACCTCCGCTTTGATCTTCTCAGACATGTCAGGCCTCATTCGGTGGACCTTTTGCTTAATCGGTGGACAGTCTTCTCTTGTAGGAAGACGGTGAACCACGATATCTGTGTCTAACCCTGGCATGTCTTCGTAAGACCAGGCGAAGATTTCAACATATTCGTTTAACAACTGCACTAGACGCTCTTTGACACCTGGTTCCAGGTTGGCGCCCACTTTTACTTCTTTCCTGTCTTCCTCTGTCCCCAAGTTGATGGTTTCTAGAAACTCTTCATGAGGCAGAATGTCCCTCTCTTCTTATTGCAAAAGTCTGGCTAATTCTCCCGGCACTTCACAGTCTTCGTCAACTTCGTACTCAGCATGATTGACCAAGTCTTCAGAGTTATCGAAGGCTAAAACAGAATAGTCACCCATGGAATCCAGAGTGGATGGGTACATGCATTTGTGAGTGTGGGTGTGTGTAAGGGATAGCCATCCTTAAACAAATCAAAAATGCAAAAGGAAAGAAAATGAACACAACAGTTTATGAAAACGTCCAATGATTCATTAAAACATGGCATATGATAATGAAGAAAATAAAGCCCTTACAAATGGACCTACATGCCCCGGGCAAGGCATGAGGTGAAAATAGTGTACCAATTGTTTTAGTTATTACAGACCGAAATAAGAAATTGTTCAAAAATAAAATTACTTGTTTATCAAGGTGATGGGAATAAAATCCTTTGCTTCTCAGTTGCTTAGACCCCCTTCGATGGTTGGGAATATCCAATCTTCGAAGTTGTTTTCTTCATCTTCATCTTCAACAGTAATAACTTCATGGTGAGTGATCCTTACAGGTGGCCTTCCAGTCTTGGAGCGACGCATAGCTTTTTGTCCTGCAACTGCAAACCCTAGTCCAAATTTGTCCGTCTTATGGGGAAAATCAGGCAACTGCCCCCATACTGTACTTTCCCTTCTTTGATCACTGCCTCTGCGTCTTTGAGAGATGCCATCCTAGGCACATGCTTGGGAACGATAGGTACCTCAACCATTGTCTTCGCAACTGCTACCTTAGGAGAAACTTCCTCAAAATGTTGGAAAGGCGTTTCGATAAACTCGCCATCCAACTCCACATAGCGGAAGGAATTGAGATGACTTGTCATGTACTCTTCCTCGCCGTGCACTGTTATAATCTTACCCTTAACAGGATATTTCAGCATTTGGTGCAAAGAGGAGGTAACTTCCCCGGCATAATGGATCCATGGTCTTCCTAACAAACACGAATACGACGGACGGATGTACATCACATAAAAGGTGGAGTTGAAAACTTTTGTGCCTACTTTGATAGGAATATCAACCTCTCCATGAACCATTCTTTTGGACCCATCAAAGTCCCTAACAATGATGTTACTAGGTTTGAGGGTCAATCCTTCGCAATCCAAACGGTCTAAAGCTTTCTTCGGCAGCACATTCAAGGAAGAACCAGTATCAACTAAGACATGGGAGAGGGTGGTTCCCCTGCATTTAACTGAAACATGTAGCGCATCGTTGTGTTTCCTTCCTTTGGGAGTCAAGTCAGCATCGGAAATGCCAAGGCCATTATCAGCAGTAAGACTGGCCACACATTCCTGAAAATGGTCAGCCAAAGTTTCCTGGGGCACGTGTGCCGTCTTGAGAAATTTTATTAAGGCCTTAGCATGGGCCTCAGAGCAAAGTAGAAGAGCCAAAATGGATATTTTAGAAGGGGTCTGCCCTAGCTGTTCCACGACGTCGAAGTCGCTCCTTTTGATGATTTTCAAGATTTCCTCCATTTCTTTCTGAGTGGTTTCAGGGATAACCACATCATGAGCCTTCATCCTGACAGGCGCTTCTAGTATCCCCTTACCCTTGTCGGTAGTATCAGCAGATGGTCTAACTTCAAGAGTATCCAATTCTTCAATTATCGGGTCTCGCACAGATGACTTAATAGGTGCAAAAGCTTTCGAGGGTCCGAAAACTGCTCGGGGGGGAGCAATCTCCGGAGAAAAGATCTGGACGCTGCGGGTTATCTTGCTTGTTCCCGCGATGTTCCCTATATCAGGGTCTTGTTCTTCAGAAATCTCTTGGACTGCTTCAATCTGTTTGATACCATTATAGAAGATTTCTCCTCCATAGTTCCATGGTATCGTCTTGCTAGATTGAGACGGGACAGGTCCCGGCATGGTGATTTTTAAAGGTACAAATTTAGGTTCGGGCGTAATCCTAACAGGCCTTTTGCAAGCCTTGGGAGGATTTTCGGAAATGGTTATGATTGCAATATCATTGGTTGAAGTAGCAAAAGTAGCAGGAGTAACAGGAGTGAAGGTATCAACAGGGGTCTTCTGGAAGAGTATCTCTTGGGTATCCATCAGGCATTGGACACCTGACTTCAACATCGGGCAATCAGCTCGTATGTTCAAACAAAAATAGCAGTGTTTTCCACAACCAGGGAAGATCCCGGCTCTCATCAAATTCTCTTTAATCACAAGTAACGGAGTTAAAAGGTCAGCAACATCAGTAACATGAAGGTCCTCCATAACAGCATGAACATTATTACCGTGCTTAGGCATTGGGGCAGAAATCACATTGGGCTTCTCGGGCGCATCGAATTCCACCTCCTTGGCGTCAATCAGGTCTTGGATTTTATTCTTAAGAGCCCAACAATTATTAGTATCATGCCCAGCACTGTCAGAGTGGTAAGCACACTTAGCATTGGAGTGGTAGTATGGAGAGGAGGTGTTAGGGTTCTTTGGCGCTTCCTTCAAACTGGCAAGATTCAGTTTCAACAAATGAGGGAGTACTTGCGTTGGCGTCATGTTGATTCGGCTGAACTGTTGTTGTGGCCTTTCTACCCGTTGTTGATTAGGTCTTGACTGATTTTTACGAGGTTGATCATTTGAAGAGTTATGTATCATCACAGCCCCTACAGTCGGCCGACGCTCGGTTCTTCCTTGAATTTTCTGAGAATACACAGCAGAGGCTTCCTTCTTAGCCGGGAAGGCTTTCTTAACAGCAGTGGACGCGTAGGTATCTTTCTGAATCTTACCACTTTTAATACCGGCCTCGACCCTTTCGCCGGTCAGAATTAGTTCAGTAAATCCCGCGGAAGAACTCCTGATTAAATGATTGAAGAAAGGGCCATACAGGTTCCCCAGAAACATGTCAACCAACTCTCTATCCGACAATGGTGGATGCACCCTTCCAGCCAGATCACACCACTTCTGGGCATACTCTTTAAATCCTTCATTGGAAGCCATCCCCATACTCTGTAGTTGAGTACGAGTGGGCGCCAAATCAGCATTGTATTGGTATTGACGGTAAAAAGAAGCAGCTAAGTCTTCCCAATTGTGGACCTCTGATCTCTCGAGTTGATAGAACCAGTCCAATTGTGTGCCTGACAAACTGTCTTGGAAAAAGTGTACCCAAAGGTCTTTGTCAGATGAGTGGGGTTAGATCTTTCTGACATAAGATCTCAGATGCATTTTTGGGCAGGACAGGCCGTCATACTTAGCAAATGTTGGTACTTTGAATTTGGGAGGGATGACGATCCCAACGACCAACCCTAGTTCTTCAAAACTAAACTAGGTACCCTCTGCAACTCCATAGCTGCCAATCTATCCTCAAGATTCTTATATTTATCATCCGCCGGGGGATATTGTTGTTCAGAGTAATCTTCGTCTTCTTCCTCTTCCTCCTCTTCAACTTCAGATTCAGAAGGTACCGCATCCCCTTTTCCTTTACTAGCCCCTTCGTCAGACGTTGAGGGGAACTCGAGAACTTTCTAGCATTGCTTTCAAACCTTCTTCCAAAAGTGGCTACTCCAGGCCTCTTCTTCTTCTTCTCTTTATTCTTCTCCAACAGTGCTTTGAGGTCCTCTTGACCCTTTGCTAAGGTCATTAGGAGTTGCTGGAATTGAGAATTCTATGCTTGCAGATCCTTAACCGTCTGGTCCAAATCCATCTTGCTGAAATAAACAACATAAAGATAACGAAACCTGGTGTGAAGACCTGTTTATGCATATGATGAATGATATGTTATTCATGTAATGCATTCAAGGATTCAGAAATTCAAATTTGTTGCAAACAAAAAGGAACACACGTCATATTAAGAAGAAATTGTTAGTACATAAGTGCCCCATGAGCAAAATATTACAAAATTCTTAATGTAAAAAGACATTGCGCATCCTCTTTGGTGCGATGTAAGTGTTGAGAGTTTCCTTCTCATGAAGTCGGCGGGTAAGCTCCAAAACCTTCTTCTCACTGGCATAGAAGCTGGCTTCAAAAGTATTCTGTTCTTCTTTGAGTTGGATCCAACTCTTTTGTATTTCTTCCCATGATGTTGGCATGTCAGGATGTAGGATGGTGTATGGAACCTCTCCTTCCAAAACAGGCTCTTTGATCAAGGGTAGAATGTGAGGGTATGGCATCATAAGATTTTGGGCGCGGGTTCGTACCCACTTGAGATAAGGCTCAAGGGGGATGGAATTCTTGTGCCCAAGTGTCTTACTATCCACTTTGTTGGGTATCCTACAAGCTCTGATGAACCTTTGTCGAAGTCCTTGCGCATCGTTGTCGAAGTTAAAAACTAGGTCAGGAATCAGCATGTCATGAGGGTCATCCCTCCGAGCATATCCAAACTGTCTTAGAGCTAAACAGGGGTTGTAGGTAATACCTCCCCTAATTCCAAGTAGTGGGACATTAGGTAATTCCCCATAACGATCAATAATGATGACATTTTCTCTGGACCGAGAACACCAATGTACATCAGAATGTGTGAGGGTCATCAACCGTTGTGACCACCTTAAACCCTGCTCATTCTTCAAAACTGATTGTGGAAGGTGAGAAATAAACCACCTTGCTAGGAGAGGAGTACAACACATGAGAACACCTCTTTTCCTCATTGTTCGTGTGTAAAATGAGTGTAGGATGTCCCCAAGCAATGTAGGTACAGGATTCCGGGATATGAAAATCTTGACAACATTCACATCTATAAATTGATCAGGGTTTGGGAACAGGACCAACCCATAGATAAGGAGTGCCAAAATCTCTTCATAGGCTTGTAGATCAAGAGAGTTCCAGCAGTCTTGTGCCTTCTCAAACAGAAACTTTGCCAAGAATCCCTTGACACCACTCCTGGTTTCCCAATGTCCCTTGATGTCAGATGGTTGCAAGTGTAAGGCTTGAGCAACATCTTCAGGCTTTGGTTCTTTTTCCGTACCGTTGTAGGGTAGTTGATGAATAATAGGAATTCTCAGGAGTTGAGAAAATTCCTCCAAAGTGGGTACTAGCTGGTAATCAGGGAATGTGAAACAGTGGTGTATGGGGTCAAAGAACTGGAAGAGAACTTTCACCATGTCCTCTTCAACATTGGAGTTGACCAAGCTGAGAAGTCTACCATGTCTTTCAATGAAAAGAGAATTATCTGGAATCCTGGAGGTAAGCTCCTTGAGTTGAGGAGGGATTCTCACAAGGTTGACCTGAATTGTTTTCCTGCGAAGAGATTCCATGACCTACAAAACAAGAACAAAGATGAAGATCCAAACCCTTGAAATGGTTAGTGGATGCATATGATGCTTTATGATGTTCATGATGTATGCACAAGCACATGTACAAGCAAGTCACACAAAACCCTATTTGCAGGCTTACATGAGGTTTCATAGGTAAATAACCTCTTGTGTTTAGTTGGCTAAAACCTGTCCTACAAATAGTAACCTCTTGGTTTAGCCACTTAACTAGCAACCAAAATATTCTAAGAAAACAACCCTCAATGAGTGTAGTATCGAGTATCTACCAACTTCAGACTGCATCAAAGCGGTCATCTCACTACCCCTAATAAAAGGCCAAGATGGTCAATTAAGGTTCTAAGAGTTCATTAGTGTTTCATGACATCACTCAGCGGCCCCGTATTCTCTTTGATTGACTCAAAGGCTACCGGTACTCACAAATATGTCGCACTAATATAGCTATTGCTTCAACCATGTCGGTATACCCCGCACAGTTTCCACAATGTATTACTATTTACCTATGAATGTTTCCCAAATCCGGGTAGAGGATTTCAAGCCCAAACAAGAGAACCAAATGTAAAGCAATCAAAGCAAACAATATAATCATGCAAAAGGTGATCTAAGCCCTAAGGTTACTCCACTTTTAAAGATTGTCCCCAGCAGAGTCGCCAGTTCTGTGATACGGTGGGAGAACTGACTTGGGATTTTGCGTTTGTGTTCGCAAATGTTTCGGTTTAGCAAGAGTCACCACTTACTTTTTATTTTATCCTAAGGAAAGGTCAAAAAGCATAGGAAAGACCTTTGAGATATTTTCTTGGGTTCGGGGAGTAGATTATAGAAAGGGAAGGTATTAGCACCCTTTCTATCCATGGTTATCCATGGGCTTTTAGTTACTTGCTTAGATCACTTTCTTTGCTTTTCAATTGTTTGAAATGGTGCTCTTCAATTGTTTGAAATGGTGCTTTGTGTGTGGTTTTAAAAGATGTTTTGAAAAGAGGCCATCGTTGTGGCAACCTTTGTAATGACTCTTGTTTGAATGTATACAAAGGTGTTTTTGTCTTTTGAAAAGTTTTCAATGTTTGAAAGTAGGGTTTTGAAATAGTGTTGTGAAGTGTGTTTTGAAGATAGCAAGGATGTTTTTGCAAGTTTTGATCAAGTAACTAAGAGTTGTCTACCCTATTTTACTCAAATATCTTTCTTATGTTTTAAACCCTTTTAACAGTGTTGTTTCACCATTGTGTTTGGTGAACAACCTTGTGTTAGGATATTGAACGGGACAGGCACGGGTCATCGTATAGACCATGATAGCAATAGTGTCTTGTATTTTTGGCAATTTTCTTGAGGGACTTGATCATTTTTTTTAAGCAACTCAGATAGCGTCATCGAGGGACTATAATCTTTTGTTTTTTTTGTTTTTGTTTTTCCAAAGTACTTGACATGCGTATCATGGCCCATTTTTGAAGGCAACAAGTGGAGTGTAACCCTAGGGGTGCAAGTGTGCATTGTGTTTGTTTTTCATGCATTTTGTCTTTGATTAGGTCAAACTATTTGTTAATTTGATTTTGCATACAAACTCTAAGTCTAATCATGGCATAATTGAAAGCATTTAAAGGTGCGAGAATTTAAATTCTACATTATTACAACATGATATAGGGAAGGGGGTACAAATTTGAATAGGGGATTATTTAGACAAGAAATTAAATTCTAAATTATTACAACCAAATTGAATGGGTAAAGCACAATATTTGAATGTACAATATTTAAACAAAATGCAATAAATAAATATTAAATAAAATGCATTATGCAAAAAAGTTTTTATGTATGTAAAAAGTATTTTTAATGTGAAATGTAAATAAATAAAAAGTCAATTTTAATTATTTTTGTTTTTAAGGCAAAAACCCTAATTTCTTAAATAAATAGTATTATTTATTATTTATATACAATAATGCATCAATTTATACAAAAATAAAAGTATATTGAAAAAAAAGGTATTTTTAGTATAAAATATTAATAAAAATAAAAATGTATTATTTTTGTATTTTTTGTTCTAATTATTTAATAAAATATAGTATATATATATATATATATATATATGTGTGTGTGTGTGTGTGTGTGTGTGTGTGTGTGTGTGTGTGTGTGTGTGTGTGTGTGTGTGTGCGTGCGTGCGTGCGTGCGTGCGTGCGTGCGTGCGTGCGTGCGTGCGTGCGTGCGTGTGTGTGTGTGTGTGTATTAAATATATTAAGTGTGTATAAAAATAAAATAAATTATTTACAAAGTGTATATATTTCAAGAAAATATTTTCAAATGTGTATAAAAATAATAAATGAAAATAAAAGTATTATTTGTATTATTTTTTAATTTAAACAAAATGATATAAAAGCATATAAACATTTTTATACTAGTAAAAATAAAAATAAATGCCAAATAAATGTAAAAAAATATAAAAAGTATTTTTGGATCATTTTTCATGTTTGAAAATAAAATATCAAAGTCAGAAATGAAATAAAAATGCAAAAATGACAAATATACAAGAAATGGGCCAGGGGGTGTAAAACTGGAAGTGGGGTGCCAAAAGCAAGCCTGTTCAGGCCCAGCCCAAAACCAACTTCATCTTCTTCCTCTAGACAGAAACGCGCGCGTGCTATGTACAAAATGCTATCTGTTGATTCTGTGCTTTTTTGACAAAACTCATAACATGAAACTTGTAGAGCATCAAACAACGAATCTAACCATATAAAAATTTAAGCTAACTCTCAAAGACCAGAGAGAATTTCTATGGCCCTAATTTTTAACCTAGTTTTTTCAGAAAGTTCATGAACGAAGTTCTCCTAGCACAATTAATATAAATGAAAACTAAGCACATGTATGGTTTCAGGGCTATGAATAGAACATCTTTCATTCAGAAACCTAAGTCTAACTATTCCTAAACAAAGAGATAGAAGTTAATGAAATACCTGTTTCAGTTGAGTTCGAGCTGGACAATGCAGCAACTTCCAAGGGTGCTTGAGGTTCTTTTGAGCTTGCCTAATGTCCACTGAAGCTTTCCCAATGCTTAGTTTGTTTTGAAGTAGCCTGAATCGTGCTACAGAACTCAACCTGCAAAGCTTCCATACAAAAATGGCAATGTGTGTTAATGGAGTTACAGTTGGCAATAGAGGTCTGGAATAGTTTAGGTGAGTTAAATGGAAGGTATTGGAACAAGTTTGAGGCAAAACGCACGAGGCAAAGTGGAGATGGAAGTGGTTCTGCAGGGCTTGCCCTATTTTGCAGAAAAATGGAGATTTTGTGTACCAGGAGGTTTGAGTGGTGAAGAGCTCGTGTTTATGGCTCAAAGGGTTGTGTGAAATTTGTTTTCAATGTTTGTTTAAGCTCTCATGGACTGGTTTTCAAGTTGGCAAGTGTTTGGACAAATTTCTTCTTTGTGAAGCAAGAAAGTGTAACTTCTGATTACCGGCCTGTACCCTCTATCTTGTATGCTGCATACTTTTCCCTTGGTTACTGGAATTTGTGGATTTGATTTGGCTTCTGAGATATGGCCCCTATGCTCAAAGATCATGTTTTGACATAAAGCATAACTTTTCAAAAATGGCAATGTACCTTTTTCTAATTAAGGGTTAGTTTTGTGTGCAATGTCCAAATGGCCAAGATAATGCATTAGCTCAGTGGATTTGCATTCAATTAAGGAGTGTAAAATGGTTTAGAGGCCTGCAAGGTAGTACAAAGCATGCTGGTTTGAAAATGCAAGTTGTATGAACATGTATTGGCCATGGATAAAAGTGAGTTTTTGCCAACTTCAAGCATTCGATTCTCCCTAACCACAAAGGTGTTTGAGGAGTTCTTGGACAATTTGAAAAGCTTGAAACATGTAATATAATCACTATTTGAAATGCAACTTGAAACTCCAAGTGGAACTATGTGAAAAATGGCCAAGAAGATGGGTCAAAATCCTGCCTAAACTAGGGCAAAATTTCTCGAAGTTAAAAGTTTTAGGTACCCTTGTTCCAAAAATCATAACTTGAGATCAAAGCTTCTTTTGAGAAAACTTTGTGAATAAAAGTTGTATATTTTCTGATTTACTACAACTTTCATTTTGCAAGTTTTGTTTGAATCCATTTGCATCTTGGTGAAAATGTGGGGCAAAGTTAGGAAAAAAATAAGAAAATTTCATAACTTAGAAAATTTCTAAGTTATGAAATTTTTCCATTTTAAACCCTAATTTGCAATTTTGGGTTTCTTGATGCACAAGTTTCACAATTTGACATGTCTTGATGAAAAATGACCCATGGCACTTGATTTTGACCAAAAAGTCAAAGTTTGACTTTTCAGTGTACAGTCAAATTTTGATCAGTTGACTGAAAAATTCATATGTCAATCCTATGCATTTGAGATCTTTTGAACTTATTCAATGGGTAAAGACAATGTCATTGGGTCCTTGTGTCCATGGTTGAGCTTGTTTTTCCATTGTCTAGGTCAAACAGTAAAAAATTGGCTTTGTATAGTCAAAACCCTGAAAATGACCATTTTGCCCTTTTGGTGATCTGATCAAATTTCTTGTGGAATTGTGATACAACTTGATAGAATGGTTCATATGAGTTCATAATGTTGATGTGGGTCAAAATTCATGAGGTTTGACTGTCAATGGGCCACATTTGACTTTTTCCCCAATACAGTTGATTTCTAGGTCAACTGTCCAATTGACTGGGAAAAAATTTGAATCAAGGCTTGAAACTTGGTATGGACAAACTTGTGAGTCCAACATGAAGTATGAAAGTCATTTTGGGCATTGTAGGTCAAAACATCCATGTGCAAACTCAAACCCTAATTTAGGTCAACAGTGCAAGGAGGTGTCTTGAGCAGAGTAAACCCTAGCTTGATCTTGAGTTCCAAGGGTCTTGTGATGAGAAAATGTTGGTGAAATGAGAGGGCAAATTTTGGGGTACAACAATGATAAATAGCAGTAAGTCTCTTCTCGTTGATTAAATTTAGCTGATCAAGCTAGGTCTGGATCCAATCCTCTTCGCTCAAACCTGCATCCTTCATAATCTGGAGATAGGGTATCTGGACTTCAATGGGTAGGAATGCCTCCATGTCATACACCAGAGAATAGGGTGTTGCCCCTGTTGACGTCCGTGCTGAGGTACGGTACCCATGAAGAGCAAATGGTAACATCTCATGCCAGTCTTTGTATGTCACCGTCATCTTCTGCATAATCTTCTTGATGTTCTTATTAGCGACTTCAACAACACCATTCATCTTCGGCCGGTAAGGAGAAGAGTTGTGATGTTGTATCTTGAGCTGTTTGTAGAGCTCGATGATTACTGTATTGTTGAGATTTGTACCATTATCCGTAATTATCCTCTCTGGTACACCGTATCGACAGATCAGATTGTGTTGGATAAATCGCGCCACGATGTTCTTGGTTACCGTAGCAAAGGAAGCTGCCACAACCCACTTCGTAAAGTAATCAATGGCTACCAGAATGAAACGATGCCCGTTGGACGCAGTAGGTATGATCTCACTGATCATGTCGATGCCCCACATTGCGAAAGGCCAAGGAGCTGTCAAGACATTTAGAGGAATTGGAGGTACATGCACCTTATCAGCATAGACTTGGCACTTATGACAGGTCCGAGAATGCTGATAGCAATCGGCTTCCATAGTGGACCAATAATATCCTTCCCGTAGGATTTTCTTTGCCATGGTATGTCCACTGGAATGAGTTCTGAAGGTACCTTCATGTAACTCTGCCATGATCCTTTCTGCCTCGCTTTTGTCTACACACTGTAGTAAGGTTGAATCATGGTTACACTTATAAAGAATCCCATTGCTAATGAAGAACTTCGCAACGAACCTTCTCAAGAACTTCTTATCATTAATAGATGCACCCTCGGGGTATTCCTGAGCCTCAAGATACCTCTTTACCTCGTGAAACCAGGGTTTATCTGCTACCTCTTCAGTCTCAATGTCACAGCAATGTGCGGGTCCGTCCAGCCTCTCAATGGTAATCTGGGGAGCTTCATTATCCCACTCGACCTTAAACATAGAAGACATGGTAGCTAGCGCGTCCTCTAACTGATTCTCCTCTCTTGGAAAGTGTTCAAAGTTTATCTCCTCAAAGTGTGGGAGAAACATCAGTACATACTCTTTGTAAGGAATAAGATTTGGGTGCTTCATATCCCACTCGCCTTTGATCTGACTGATTGCTAGAGTGAAATCTCTTAATACACTTAATAACTTAATCCTTAGGTCAATAGTAGCTCGAAGACCCATGATACACGCTTCATACTCCGCCATATTGTTGGTGAAATTGAAACATTATTGGGCGGTGAATGGAGTATGACAATCCTCAGGAGATATAATTACAGTGCCAATGCCATTACCCAATGCGTTCGAGGCTCCATCAAAATACATAGGCCATCGGGATCCCTCCTCAGGTCCTTCATCCGGTCCAGGTTCTTCATAGTCGGTCACCAACATGATGTTCTCATCCGGGAACTCGAAATTCATGGATTGGTAGTCATCCACAGCCTGATGCGCCAAATGATCCGCCAATACACACCCCTTGATTGCTTTTTGGGTGGTGTATTGGATGTCATACTCAGTTAAGATCATCTGTCATCTTGTTATTCTTCCGGACAAGGCAGGCTTTTCGAAGATATACTTGATGGGATCCATCTTTGATATCAATAGGGTAATGTGAGTATCGGGTCTCACAGTCAGTAAACTTTTTGCTAAGGTAGTAAATAGCATGCTCTTTTTGGCCAGACTCGTCATGCTGCCCCAGCACGCACCCCATTGAGTTGTCCAATACTGTCAAATATAAGATCAAAGGTCTCCCTTCAACTGGAGGCATCAGAATAGGTGGCTCTTGAAGATATTCTTTGACTCTCTCGAAAGCGGACTAACATTCATCATTCCATTTTACCATTGGATCTTTCTTTAGCAGTTTGAAGATTGGTTCACAAGTAGCAGTCAGATGTGAAATGAATCGGGCGATGTAGTTCAGACGTCCCAAAAAGCCTCTAACTTCCTTTTCTGTGCGGGGAGCCGGCATCTCCTGTATAGCCTTCACCTTTTCGGGATTCACCTGAATACCTTTATCATTAATGACGAAACCCAGCAGCTTACCAGACCTTAACCCGAAGGTGCACTTGTTCGGGTTTAACCTCAGCTTGTACATCTTCAACCTGTTGAACAGTTTCTGGAGATGGTCAAGGTGTTCTTCTTCAGTCTGGGACCTTGCGATCATTCATCAACATAAACCTCAATCTCATGGTGAATCATGTCGTGGAACAAAGCGACCATGGCGCGCTCATAAGTTGCCTCATCATTCTTCAACCCGAAAGGCATTACCTTGTAGCAAAAGGTGCCCCACTGCATAATGAAGGTTGTCTTTTCCATGTCCTCGAGAGCCATCTAATCTGATTGTAACCAGAAAAACCATCCATAAAGGAGAAGATCTTATGCTGCATGGTGTTGTCGACCAGAACATCGATGTGAGGAAGCGGGAAATCATCCTTGGGGCTCGCCCTGTTCAGATCTCTATAGTCCACACACATTTTTACATTACCATCCTTCTTCAGCACCGGAACAACGTTGGCAACCCACTGCGGATAAGAAGTAACAGCTAGAAATCTGGCGTCAAATTGTTTCATGACCTCAGCTTTGATTTTTTTCAGACATCTCAGGGCGCATGCGGAGAACCTTCTGTTTTACCAAAGGGCAGTCTTTTTTAGTTGGCAAGCGTTGAACCACAATATCGGTGTCCAAACCAGGAATATCTTCATAAGACCAAGCGAAGATCTCAACATAGTCACGTAGCATCTGTATCAACCGTTGTTTGACACTAGGCTCTAGATTCGCACCTATCTTGACCTCTTTCCTGTCTTCCTCGGTACCCAAATTCACTGATTCCACTGGCTCTTCATGGGGTTGTATGGCCCTCTCTTCCTGTAGTAACAGTCTAGCAAGTTCCCCAGGCACTTTACAATCATCCTCACCTTCGTCATCGGCTTGGTTGATCGGATTTTCGAAGTTATAACTGGAAGTAGCAGAGTTGTTATCAATGGGATCCAGAGTGGATGTGGATCTGCATTATGATATGTGAGTGTGTGTAAGACAATAGCTATTTTGATAAAGTGCGAGATGGAAAATAAAAACAAGGAGCGTAAAATTTGTAATGCAAGAAAACTTCCAATGCTTTATTGATGATATATGAAAATGGCAAATAATAAGCCCTCACAAACAAAGCCAAGGTGTCTCGTGCAAGGCACCAGGCCTTAAAGTTTCAAATTGTTTGTTACAAATCTCAAAACAAAAGTCTATTACTGTGTAATAAAAGAAACGGGTACGAAGTCCTTCGTCGTACAATTGTTCAATCCACCGTTGGTAGTTGGGTAGATCCAGCTGTCGATATCTGACTCTTTTTCATCATCCTCAATTTCATTCACTCCCTGATTACTGATGTGCAAAGGAGGTCTTCCAATCCATGCGCGCCGAACAGCCCTTTGAGCCCCTATAGTAAAGCCCAAACCAAACTTGTCAGTCTTGTGTGTGAAATCAGGGAGCTGACCCCAATTTGCACACCCACCTTTTTCAATTACAACCCTGGCATCCTTGAGGGAATCCATCTTCATCGGAGGTTTGTCAGCAACAACTTCAGTCGATGCCAGAGTCTGGGGG
Source organism: Vicia faba (assembly GCA_948472305.1). NCBI lineage: Eukaryota > Viridiplantae > Streptophyta > Magnoliopsida > Fabales > Fabaceae > Vicia > Vicia faba. The sequence continues at coordinate 121,858,136 of OX451738.1, forward strand.
ACCTATTCAAAATTCTGACAAGGGGTTTCGATGAACTCCCCATCCATCTCCATATAGAGAAAGGAATTGAGATGACTCACCATGTACTCCTTTTCACGTTGAACCATGACGATCTTCCCCTTTACTGGATATTTCAACATCTGATGGAGCGTAGAAGTCACTGCCCCAGCCTTATGAATCCAAGGGCGAGCCAACAAGCAAGAATATGATGGTATGATATCCATCACATAGAACGTAGATGCAAAAGTCTGAGAGCCAACTTTAACAGGGACGTCCACTTCCCCATGCACCATCCTTTTTTACCCGTCGAAAGCCCTGACCACAATATTGCTCGGCTTTAGAATCAAACTTTCACAGTCCAGACGGTCTAATGCTTTCTTTGGTAAAACATTCAATGAGGACCCGGTATCTACCAGTACATGGGCCATAGTAGTGCCTCTGCACTCGGTCGAGACGTGCAGAGCATCATTGTGATTTCTTCCTTTAGTATTCAGATTTGCGTCTGAGAAACCCAACCCGTTGTTGGCAGTCAAACTAGCTACGCAGTCTTTGAATTGATCGGTAGAAGTTTCCTGCGGCACATGCGCGGTTTTGAGGAAAGCAATTAAAGCCTTTACATGGGCTTCCGAACACAATAACAAGGACAACATGGAGATTTTTGATGGGGTCTTCCCCAGCTGCTCGACTACGTTGTAGTCGCTCTTCTTGATAATCTTCAGAATTTCCTCTATCTCCTGCTTAGAGGTTTCTACAATGATCTTCTTAGGTGCCTCCATCCAGGAAGGCTCACCTATGATTTCTTTGCCCCGATCCCAGATGGCTCAGCAACAAGGGTGATAACTGGAATAGGAACTGGGACAGTAGCTGGTGTACTAGCAGATGGAATGACAACAGGTTTATGAACAGTCGGAGGGGAAATCTCGGGAGAAAAGAGTCTTCCGCTTCTGGTGACCTTGCTAGCCCCGACAATATTGCTGACATCGGCATCATCTTCTTCAATCTTTAAGTCTTGCTTAACTCCATGGAAATACACATCGGCCCCATAGTTCCAAGGGACAGCCTTATCCGAAGTATATGGGATAAGACAAGGGATAGTAATGATTAACGGAGCGATTCTTGGAATGGGTGTAATCCTAACAGGCTTTCTCGAGGAAGCCTTGGAAGGATTGGCGGAAATGGTTATGATGGAAACATCTTCAACTGGAACTAACAAAATCATAGTCTTTTCGAACAGGATCTCTTTGTTATCCATCAGGCGTTGAACACCTAATTTCGATAAGTGGCAACCAGCAGGCAGAAGTGAACATATGTGGCAACCTTCGCCACAACCCAGAAATAAACCGGCCAACAATAGATTATTCTTAACTGTCATCAAAGGAGTAGAAATTTATTCCACGGAGGTCACAAATAAATCATCATCCACAACATTCACTCCATGACCATGTTTGGGCATAGGAGCAGTTATGACGTTGGGTTTCTCCGGAGCGTCAAACTCAATCTCTTTAGCTTTGATCAAGTCTTGTACCTTATTCTTCAAGGCCCAACAGTTGTTTGTATCATGACTTGGGCCATCAGAGTTATAGGCGCAGCGGGCATTCGGGTTATATAGCAGAGATGTGGTGTTGGGATTCTTCGGGGCTTCCCTCAGAGTTACCAGGTTGGTCTTCAATAATTATGGTAGAATTTGAGACAAGGTCATATTGAGCCGAGTGAACTGTCTTTGTGGTCTTTCCACCCTCCGTTGATTTTTGCATTGTGGAGCAACTGTGGGTCTTGATATCATTGTCGCATTCACTGCTTGACGGTGTTCAGGTCTGCTTTGGCCCCTCGAGCCATATACTGCACTAGCTTCTTTCTTACCAGTGAAAGGCTTCTTCATTGCACTTGATGAAGTATCCTTCTGTATCTTGCCACTTCGGATACCAGCTTCTACTCTCTCCCCGGTCAAAATCAATTCAGTAAACCCAGATGACAAACTTCCGATCAGATGATTGAAAAATGGACCAGATAACGTCCCTAGAAACATGTCAACCAACTCCCTATCAGACAAAGGGGGTTGGACTCTTCCAGCTAAATCTCTCCACTTCTGAGCATAGTCCTTAAAACCTTCACTTGTACCCATAGACATACCCTGAAGCTGAGTACGAGTGGGAGCAAGGTCGGCGTTATATTGGTACTACCTGTAGAAAGCAGTAGCAAGGTCCTCCAAGTTTCGGACATTAGCTCCTTCCAATTGATAAAACCATTCAAGCTGAGTCCCTGACAGACTATCTTGAAAGAAGTGCACCCACAAATTTCTATCAGTAGTGTGGGGTTGGATTTTTCTGACGTACGAGTGGAGATGGAGTTTTGGACAGGATACTCCATCGTACTTAGCAAAAACCGAAGCTTTGAACTTATGAGGGATCACCACTCCAGATACTAGTCCCAGTTCTCCAAAATCTAAACCATGGATCTTCTGAATCTCCATAGCACTCAGTCGGTCTTCAAGTTGCTTGTATCTATCCTTGGTAGGAGGATACTATTCCTCATTGTTGTACCCCAAAATGTGCCCTCCCATATTCTTCAATATTTATCAAGAATCATCTTCAAATGGTTCAAGATTTCTCAAGGGTTGCACAGTCCAAATGTCTCATAAGCCAGTCAAAATTAGGGTTTTGGTTCCTGCAAAGAATTTGGGGGTTTCAGTGGTCCAATCAAGTCCCATAGGCCTACATACATCCTCAATCATCTACATGTCAAGTCTCAAGGCTCATAGTGCCAAATTCCACAATCAAAAGCCCTATTTGATCAACAGTTAACTGCAGGGGTAAAATGGTCATTTCACAGTCAAAAGTCAGAATTTTTGGTCAACATCTTATTTTGAGTCCACAATCATCATTTGATCAAGTCTTGATCATGATTCCACAAGAATGGCTCAAAAATCATCAAGATGCAAAAGTTACTATTTTTGGACAGCAGAAAAGTCAACTGTATCTTGACCAAGGCATAACTTTTTCATGGTTCATCAGAAAAATTCCATCCAATGCTCATTGTGAAGGGGATGACATTTCCTACAACTCATCTTAACACTCCAAGTCCAATAAATGCTCTCACAAAAAGTTATCAATTTCTACATTATAGGTCAATTTCAAAAGTCAACAAAAATGCACTTTAAATCAAAGACCATAACTTGAGATTGGTCAATCCAAATGACATGGGACTAAAGGCATTGGTTAGAGGACTTTAAGAACTTTCCAAAATGTTCAAGAACATGTTCATATGATCAAAATTGAGCAAGATATGCATTGGAGAAGTTGGGAAATTTTTGTGAATTTGCAAAAGTCAACTTTGCTCAAAACACCTTGTTTTTGCTAATGGGCCTCAAATTTCTTCTTGAAACTTTATCCATGACTTATGCACGACCCATCAAGCTTAAATTGATTTATTTTCTTATTTTTTATTAATTAATTGGATTTTTAATTGATTTTAATTCATTTAATTAATTTAAATTGTAGGAAATATCAAGATATGGTTTTTCAATCTTTTCATGAAGCAAATATGACCTAAAAGAGCTGGCAAATTCGTGTGCACATCAAAGGGACAAGAATCCCCAAGTTTGGCAAGTTTTCCCAATCAAAAAGATTCAAAAATATATGATTGCAAATCAAATATTCAAACCATTATTTCATGGATCTTTGCTCAAGGATTTGACCTAATTTTATTCTACTATAAGTACACAAGCCAACCCTAATGCCATGGACGTGAAATCTCTGCAGAAAAAAGCCATAGCCATTCAAGAAAATTCAAAGAAAACTCAAAATTGTTTTCCAGGTTTCAACACGATCCAAAGCAATTGGTGGATTCTAATACATTGCTGGAACTCTCAGGGACGTTTTGCAATCAAAACCAAGCCTTAAAGCTACAGAAATCCTCAAGAACGGACCCACGGTTTGCATACTTTTTTCATAATCTAAACTCATGATTCATGCATCATTAACATGATTTCTTGTTTGTTATGTGTTGCTAGAACTCACAGGGAACTAATGGCATAGTTTAATTGGATTATAGTGTATAGAACCACAAGTTGCCATGTTCAAATTCTAGGGTTCATAAGCCTTCGAATTGGGGCTTTACAGTACAGGAATAATTAGGGTTCATAATGCATATGGTTGAATTCAGGAGACTCGGATGAACACGCAGGGACCATTGCGACATATTTATATTCAGCATAGAGTTATTCGCTATTTTTGGTCGATACAGTTTGTGGGGGTTAAAAACCCCCGCTATCTAACATGTATTTTGCAGGTTCAAGGAGGACGATGATGAGGTGTAAGCGTGTGAATGGATAATTCAAAACTACGCGCGTTTTGTTTGTTTTTCAGCATATTACGTATTTCCCATATATTATATTCCCTTATCATTATACTAACAAAGCGTGCAAGTTGGTTGGAGTGGTTAAGGCAAGCAACATATGATCATTGGGACCTGGGCTCGATTCCCAGGTCCCCCAAATCCCTTGTTTCTATTTTTTCTTACATATTCACATACAGGCATTTAAAGGCGTTCCACCATGCACTTTCACATCCCAGACGCCAAGTGGCCATATGCCCAAATCTGATGGTCAGGAGGGGAAGACCACCATGCTCCCAGTCAACCATGCCATAGGGAATTACCAAAGTCAACGCAGGCTTGAACTTAGTGGGCCTCAGAAATTCCAGATTAACCTCCAAAAAGGCCCAGCACCCCCCTGGTTTCTTTATTCTTTTCTTTTTTTAATTTCCATTTAATCTTTTATTAACTATTATTATTATTATTTAATTAACTTAACTATTATTTTTCATAATAAATTCAGAAACCTAAAATATTATTTATTTTTATTATTTATTAATTTCACTATTAATTATTATTTTGTAAATAAATACTAATAAAATTGATTTAGTCTTTTAAATTAGGTTAACTTTAATCTTTTTCACAATAAATAAAATCAACATGGAATTAGGGTTTTTTCTTTTGACCATTTTAATCCCTTTTTATTTTATTTTCATTAAGACATAAAAGACATTAAAAAACTTAAAAAAATACTTTTTTCTTTTAGTTAATTAATTAATTAGAATTAGGATAATTAATTGCAAAAAGGACAAAAATTCCATTCTTTTCTCAAAAAGGGTCAAAACCCTAAGACTTCTCTGATTTAATTTTTATACGCGCATATTAATTTTTGATCATATTTATGTATCTGTTCCGTGAATGTAATAGATAATTAGGACTTTTATCGCTTTCTTTAATTTCTCGCATTTACTTTTCAAGGGTTATGTTTTTGGCGATGTAAATACCCAACGCCTTGTAATAGCGTAGATTTACTTTCTGCACAATTATTAACTGTTAACTATGCATGCAAGACTTGTCTGAAAAATAAAACCAACTCGTAGCTCACCATAACACCTGTGCAAAGATAATCTTAACATGAAACCTGACACACTCGCACATGCCACTCCTAGGGTACGCCTCACTTGGTTGCCTCGAGGTGGTCATTAAGTATAGGGTGTTTTAGAGGTCGCCCTCCTGTCTAAAGATCCAATTACCTCGAAACGGTTGCCTCGGATAAAAAGGATCTAGGACATTAGGGTTACCGCTAAGGCGTCCTACTATTGCTTTGGTGACCACACATGTCCCTATAATCGAATTGACCCGAATAACTCCAACGACGGTGCTACTTATTTCTCAATAGTGGGATAGTACTGTCTAAAGGACTTTTACACAGCTTAATTTCTTTAGAGTAGGTAGATTTCTCCTGGGTACTTGCTCTTTCAAAAAACAAAAACAACTTTTCGCACTTACACTTTCAAACAAAAGTTTTCAAACAAATACTTCATACACTCTTGAGGACTGATACAAGAGTTACCTAGAAGTTTTCAAAACAAACTTTTTCAAAACCCACAAACACAAGAAAAGCAAACATTTTTGAAAACATAGTGAGCAAGTACCTAAGAGCCCGTGGATAACCACGGATAGAAAGGGTGCTAACACCTTCCCTTTCTATAAATCTACCTCCCGAACCGAGAAACATCTCGAAAAGGAATTTTGTTGTGCTTTTGTCCTTTCCATGTCGGAGAACATAAAAGACGGTGGCGACTCTTGGTTACCGCGACATTTCGCGAACCAGCATTTCCAAATAGTCAGTTCTATTTCCACCGATCACACTCATCATAATTTGTATCATTATCAGAAACTGCAGGATTGGGGCCCTTTTCTTCTTCTTGGTCCTCCCCTCCCTTGGATGAAAAGGACAGATCAGCTTGTTGTTTCAACCTATCCCCAAACCTTTTGCCCATACTCAGCAGAACGACCTTCTTCTTCTTCTTCTTCTTCTTCTTCTCTTTCTCTTTCAGAATGAGAGCTTTCAAGTCCTCTTGCCCTTTAGCCAAGCTCAAGAACATCTCTTGGAATTGGGCATTTTGTGCCTGAAGATCTATGATAGCTTGATCAGAAGACATTTCGTGCTGAAATAAACAGCGAAGAACATGAGAAACCTGTTATGGTACCTATAATGGTGTGCATGATAATGGGATGCGTATGTAATGATTTCAAAGACTTTGGGAGATTTAAATTTGCAAACCAAAAAAAAAACAAACTTTATTAGATTAAACTTGTAAAAGGTTCAACAATGCCTTTAAGGCGTTTACAAATAAATAAACGGAAAACAAATCTATACTAGAAAAAGCAAAATCAAAAATCCCATGGATGCTTCCCCTTCGTGCTGACGTAGTCATTGATCGTTCTTTCATTCTCGAGCTTCCTGGTAAGCTTCAAGATCTTCCTTTCTTGCTCATGGTACTTCTCCCGGTAGGTATCCCTCTCCTCTTTTAGCTGAATCCAAGATCTCTTCAATGCCCCAAGATCAGTGGGCATGTAGGGATAAAGGACTGTATAAGGAATGCCCTCTTCATTGGTGGGCTCCACAGTCACTGGTAACACGGCCTCATAGGGCATCCCAAGCTTCTGGGCATGAGCTCGGACCCATTGGAGGTAAGGCTGCATAGGGAAGGAAGTCCTTGGTCCTAGCTCTTGGGGGTCAGATCTGTTCACCATGCCCCAAGATCGTATAAACCTTCAGCGATGCTCGTCGACGTCCTCCTTGTAGTCAAATGCATTTTCCATAAGAAGTAGCTCATGGGGACCGTCTCTCCGAGCACGACCAAATTTTCGCAAAGCTAGACATGGATTGTAGGTTATTCCCCCTCTGATTCCAAGCAATGGGACATTAGGGTATCCCCCACAACGATCAATGACTGCAGTGTCTTCCATAGCCTTGGAACTCCAAAGAATGTTTGTATGGGCAAGTGACATTATTCTATAGGACCATCCTAAACCCTCTTCATTCTTCAATACAGACTTGGGGGGGTGCAAAATAAACCACCTCACCAGCAAAGGCATGCAACACATGAGGGTCCCTCTTCTACGCACAGTACAAGTGTAGAGGGCATGCAAGATATCACCCAGTAGAGTAGGCATAGGATTGCGAAACATGAAGATCTTAACCGCATTCACATCTATAAAGAAATCTGGATTTGGGAAGAGAACCAAATAGTAGATAAGGAGAGCCAAGATATCTTCAAAAGCCTGAAAGTCCAAACTGTCCCAGAATAGCTGAGCTTGATCTATCAGAAACTTGGCTAAGAAACCTTCAACCCCGCTTCGTGTCTCCCAGTTGGATATTACATCAGCCCGTGTCAGATGCAAAGCTGAAGCAATGTCTTCTGGTCTAGGAATCTCTTCCAAACCTGTGAAGGGCATCTGCTCAAGGGTGGATATGCCCAGTAAGTGAGAAAACTCTTCCAAAGTGGGAACTAGCTGATAATCCAGGAAGGTGAAACAATGATGCACAGGATCGAAGAACTGGAAAAGCACATTCATCATCTGCTCATCAAACCTTGAGGTAACCAAGCTAAGAAGCTGACCATGTCTTCTAATGAATGAAGAAGTATCAGAAACTTTGGAGACTAACTCTTTGAGTTGAGCAGGTATTTGCACAAAGTTAACTCGAATGGTGTTTCTGCGCATGGAAGCCATAATCTGCAAAATAGAACAAAGCTAAATCCCCTCGGTCTTTGAAATGGTTAGTATAATGAAGTATGCATACTATGTTATGATGCATGATGTCATGATAAAACACACAACATGTATAGTAGATAACAGACATGGCAAAGGCAACCAAGTCACACAAAAGCCCTTAAGTTTCAGGCTTGCATGGGGTCTAGGTACTACCCTCTTGAAGTTCAGTTGGTTTCAACCCGTCCTAACAAAAGTAAGCGGGTTCTAGAGGTTCTCAATCACTGACCATCCTCCATCGGTCATGGTTTCAGCTCACGCAATCTTTTCTTGCGGCCGAAACTATCTCGAGAGTATGGTCTCAATGAGTGTAGCATCGAGCATCAACCAGTTCACAGCTTTACACCGAGGCTGGCTATCTCGCTACTTCCTAATGGCCAAGTTGGGCGATTAAAGGTTCTAAGGTCAGTTGATGCTTAACGACACACATAACAGCCCCGTATTCTCCTCGTTTCTCCATAAGGGATACCAGTACCAACCAATGTGCCACATCAACGTAGCTACTGCTTCAACCGTATCGGTCTACGCTGTATAGTTCCCTCACAGTTTATTACTACTTACCTAAAAGGTGTCCCCCAGATCCGGGTTAGGATCTATAGTAACTCCCAATATAAAACCCTTAAAAGTAAAGCAACCAAAACAAACAAGAGAAACAAATATGATGAACTAGTCCTAAGGTGTACCCCACTTATTATCCCTAGCAGAGTCGCCAGTTCTGTGATATGGTGACAGAACTGACTGTTTTGGAAATGCTGGTTTACGTTTTGCGTTTGTGTTCGCAAAATGTCGCGGTACGCAAGAGTCGCCACCGACTTTTATTTTATCCAACTGGAAAGGACAAAAGCACAGAAAAATTCCTTTTTCAAGATTTTGAGTACGGGGGGTAGATTATAGAAAGGGAAGGTATTAGCACCCTTTCTATCCGTGGTTTTCCACGGGCTCTTAGGTACTTGCTCATCATTTTAAAAAATTTCTTCTGTGTTTGTGTGTTTTGAAAAGTTTTTGTTTTACTTCGTTTTAACCCTTGTATCAGTCCTCAAGAGTGTTACGAAGTTGTTTTTGAAAACTTGTTTAAAAAGTGTTTGGTGTGAAAAATGTTTGTTTGTTTTGAGCAAGTACCTAATAGTTATCTACCTACTCGAAAAAAGAATCTTTCTGTTCTTGTTTCCTTTAGACAGCGCCATCCCACTATTAAAGAGTAGGTAGCACCGTCGTTGTAGTTGTAAAGGGTCAATTTGAAAGGGACGTACGATCACTAAAGCAATGTTAGGACGTCTTAGTATTAACCCTAATGTCTTAAGATCATATTCGAGGCAACATTTCAGAGGCAACATTTCCGAGCGGGACATTTGATCTTTGTTTAGACAGAAGGGAGACCACTAAAATATCCTATACTTAATGATCGTTTACCGTAGGCAACCGAAGTGAGAGTATACCCGGGGAGTGCGCATGTGCGAGTGATCTGATTTCAGTTATTTATCTTTGCACATTAGGTTTTGCTAGCCATTTTAATTTGTCATGTAATCTTGTCATACAATCCTATTATCATACATCTAACAGTTAATATTTGCGAGAATTAAAATACGAGAAATAAAACTACGCTATTACAAGGCTTCGGGGTAGGGGATTAATTACATAGCCAAAACCCGTAAAACGATAAATAAAAGAAAACCCTAATTAAACTATTACATACCGTAAGTAGTTACATTAATATGGTAAAAATAAATAAACGCGCGCGATGATTCGAGAACGAGAAAAATTAGGGTTTTGACCCCGTCTAAACCTAATTAAAAGAAAAATCATATTTTTGTGGTTTTTGTGTTATTTTGAGAAAAATAGAGTTTAATTGAATAAATAAAGAAAACCTACTTACTAATTAATTTAAATTAAGAAAAATAATTAGAATAACCTATTTTTTGTATTTTTATTTTATTGAGAAAACAAATAAAATTTAAATTACGAGCAAACCTAATTTTTCTAATTTGATTTTTAATTATTTACAAAAAGTTAGAATTACCATAAAATTATATTAACTAATATTAAATTAAATTTAATAAAAAATATATAAAAAAAAACCTAATTCTAATTTGTGAAATTTGCTTTATGATTTTTTTTATAAAAAAAAAAAGAATTAATTTTGGTTAGAAAATAATTAAATAAAGAAATTAAATAAAAGGAAAAATATAAAAGGAAAAGAAACGGGCCTAGTGCTTGAGCAAAAAGGGGGTGTCAATTGTAATTCTGGGCCCAAAAACTCCTTGGCCCTTGTTGACTTTCCAGATCCTGTGTTGCAAGCTTGACTAGGCCTATGATGGACCTCCATGGAGAAGGCATTGGATCTGCCTTATTGATGATCTGGTGGTTGGGCGCTGAGGGCATATGGTGGACTCATTACATGCACGCATACCTGATCATGTAAAAGAAAATAATATAGAACTAATATGGGGACCTGGGGATCGAACCCAGGCCCTTTGGCTTTTTCCATTGCACGCTGACCATCTGAGCTAGCTGGCTTATTTGAACAAAGGACAATAAACAAACATTATATTGGAAAAACAAAATAATATATTATAAAACGCACGAATTTTGAATGGGCCAGTCACCGCCTGCCACGCAACCCTTCTTCTTCCTCCCTCCGTTGCTAAAAGTTCAACAACTTTTACCTACGGACAAAGGGTGTAGGTATAACTCTGGGCTGTTCCAAAACCTTATCCTTGCATGATAAATCAATACAAGTGGTACCAATCAACTCGTTGTAACCTCACGAGCATCATGGTACCACTCTCCATGGCTAATTGTTCTTGCACGCAAAAGCCTTAAAAATGAAACTAAAACCCTAAACATGGAAACTTGTTGTATAGCCAATAAAAATACAATTGGATATTACCATTAGCTTGCAAACACCATAAGGATTAATGATATGTTCATGAAACATGCTAACAATGCCAGAATTATGAGATACGATTTCAAAAAAACATGGAAGTCGTGGGGTACTTACAGCGTGTTTCTGGGCGTTACGAGGCTGGTTAATGATTGTAAAATGATCCTAGAACGTCCAGGAAGTGATTTGTGTGACTGGAATGGCTTGAGAAAGCCTGGAACTAGGAAATCAGATTGCAACTTTTCTTTGAAATTTTGAGATTTTGTTCTTCTCTTTTCACGCCACCAATGTACCTGTTTTTGGTCTGCACTTGTTCTATATGTACCCTAGAATGAATTAGGTTACAAACTTGCTTCAAATCTTTTTCAATTAAGATGATTGAATCATGATTTGATCCTTATGCAAATCTTTCCAAATCAAGCCAAATCCAATCTTTTTGTATCCAAATGAAGCTTGCACGATTTGATTCTTCTTCCAGTTGTATAAGAGGCCTAAACATGCACAAAATCTCAAGCTTTGATTAGTTTTGATATTTTCATGATTTTATTTTGATTTTATTTGATTTAATTGGAATAAAAATCAAAATAAATGACAAAAATAAAATAAATACAAGTGGGAGAGATCATGGGTCGTGGGTCATGTTACAAACTCAATGCAAGCATAAACAATTGGGCCCATTTGACAAAAATTTCAATTTTGGCCACTTTTGACTTTTGGCAATTTTGTAAAAAGGGTAAACTTTGCCAATGCATAACTCCTTCAATTTTGACCATAGAGACGTCTTCTTGGATTTTTTAGAAAGCTTAAGATGTACTCTAATCAATACTTTTTGTCTCATCTCAATTGAGTCATCTATGTTCATGTATGAAGCTTTGACAAAAAAGGTGTTTTTATTGACTTTTCAAAATGACCTATAATGTCCAAATTTATATCTTCTTGTGAGTGCATATTTTGAACTTTGGAGATGAATATGGATTGTAGTTAATTACATCCTCTTCAAAATGATCTTTGGATGGGTCACTTTTGATAAAGTATGAGAAAGTTATGCTTGGTCAAAGTTGAGTTGACTTTTCCTACAAAGCCCTAATTTAGCAACTTTTGGGTTTTGATGAATTGTGAGAAATCCTTGAGGAATAATGATCAAACCTTAATCAAATGATTAATAATACTTCAAAATGAGGATTTTGACCAAAAATCTTGAAGTTTGACTGTATGTAGGATACAGTTGACTTTTGCCCTAGCACAATCGATTTTCAAGCCTTTGAGCAATTGACTGAGCAAACTTCCTCTGTAAGACTTGAAACTTGACATGGATGATCTTGAGAACATATTAGGACAATAGTGAGAATTTGGGATCTTATGGACTCAAACATCTTGATGCAGACTGAAACCCTAATTTGAGGTAAACTGCCTTATGAGAGAGTTTATCTGGTCAACCCTTGGACTTCCTTGGGCAATTTGAGGACCTCACTTGAAATGTATTGATAAATATGGGAGGGTAAATTTTGGGGTACAACACTGAGCCATGACAGACTTTTGTGGCCCCGTCTCTGGTTCTCTTCTCAATTGGTGATTGCTCGATGCACCAATGGTATGTGTTATTTCCTTAAGGGATACCCTAGGAATTTGTTCTTGCCTGTCAATGATGTTCTTCAAGGCTATAATAACTTGACTCATATCCCTTCTTATTGAGTCGACATTGCTTTTGACTTGTTCTAAATCCACTTTGAAAGCTGCTTGATTTTCTTCAATTTGTTCCATTGCTCTTAGTTGGTGAGATCTTGTTTGATACAGTGGCCTGGGAGGTGGTGGTTTTCTTCTACCAATGGTTCAACTGGAGAAGATTTTGAAAAAGAGTTTTTGAGTTGTGAGCTTATGAGATTCACATGTTTTATGAATGTATGAATATGCATGAACAATGCTAAGATTTACGTTTTGAATTTCTTATTCACTTAGGTATATATATATATATATATATATATATATATATATATATATATATATATATATATATATATATATATATATATATATATATATATATATATATATATATATATATATATATATATATATATATATATATATATATATATATATATATATATATATATATATATATATATATATATATATACTATACTTTATTAAATAATTAGAACAAAAAACACAAAAATAATACATTTTTATTTTTATTAATATTTTATACTAAATACCTTTTTTTTCAATATACTTTTATTTTTGTATAAATTGATGCATTATTGTATATAAATAATAAATAATACTGTTTATTTAAGAAATTAGGATTTTTGCCCTAAAAACAAAAAATAATTAAAATTGACTTTTTATTTATTTACATTTCACATTAAAAATACTTTTTACATACATAAAAACTTTTTTGCATAATACATTTTATTTAATATTTATTTATTGTATTTTGTTTAAATATTGTACATTCAAATATTGTGCCTTACCCATTCAATTTGGTTGTAATAATTTAGAATTTAATTTCTTGTCTAAATAATCCCCTATTCAAATTTGTACCCCTCCCTATATCATGTTGTAATAGTGTAGAATTTAAATTCTCTCACCTTTAAATGCTTTCAATTATGCCATGATTAGACTTAGGGTTTGTATGCAAAATCAAATTAACAAATAGTTTGACCTAATCAAAGACAAAATGCATGAAAAACAAACACAATGCACACTTGTTGCCTTCAAAAATGGGCCATGATATGCATGTCAAGTACTTTGGCAAAACAAAAACAAAAAAAACAAAAGATCATAGTCCCTCGATGACGCTATCTGAGTTGCCTAAACAAAATGATCAAGTCCCTCAAGAAAATTGCCAAAAATACTTGACACTATTGCTATCATGGTCTATACGATGACCCGCGCCTGTCCCGTTCAACATCCTAACACAAGGTTGTTCACCAAACACAATGGTGAAACAACACTGTTAAACGGGTTAAAAACATAAGAAAGATCTTTGAGTAAAATAGGGTAGACAACTCTTAGTTACTTGATCAAAACTTGCAAAAACATTCTTGCTATTTTCAAAACACACTTCACAACACTATTTCAAAACGCTACTTTCAAACATTGAAAACATTTCAAAAGACAAAAACACCTTTGTATACATTCAAACAAGAGTCATTACAAAGGTTGCCACAACGATGGCCTCTTTTCAAAACATCTTTCAAAACCACACACAAAGCACCATTTTAAACAATTGAAGAGCATCATTGCAAACAATTGAAAAGCAAAGCAAGTGATCTAAGCAAGTAACTAAGAGCCCATGGATAACCATGGATAGAAAGGGTGCTAATACCTTCCCTTTCTATAATCTACTCCCCGAACCCAAGAAAACATCTCAAAGGTCTTTCATGTACTTTTTGACCTTTCCTTAGGATAAAATAAAAAGTCGGTGGTGATTCTTGCTAAACCGAAACATTTGTAAATATATAAATATATATATATATATATATATATATATATATATATATATATATATATATATATATATATATATATAAATATATATATAATATATATATATTAAGTGTGTATAAAAATAAAATAAATTATTTACAAAGTGTATATATTTCAAGAAAATATTTTCAAATGTGTATAAAAATAATAAATAAAAATAAAAGTATTATTTGTATTATTTTTTAATTTAAACAAAATGATATAAAAGCATATAAACATTTTTATACTAGTAAAAATAAAAATAAATGCCAAATAAATGTAAAAAAATATAAAAAATATTTTGGATCATTTTTCATGTTTGAAAATAAAATATCAAAGTCAGAAATGAAATAAAAATGCAAAAATGACAAATATACAAGAAATGGGCCAGGGGGGTGTGAAACTGGAAGTGGGGTGCCAAAAGCAAGCCTGTTCAGGCCCAGCCCAAAACCAACTTCATCTTCTTCCTCTAGACAGAAACGCGCGCGTGTGATGTACAAAATGCTATCTCCTGATTCTGTGCTTTTTTGACAAAACTCATAACATGAAACTTGTAGAGCATCAAACAACGAATTTAACCATATAAAAAACTTAAGCTAACTCTCAAAGACCAGAGAGAATTTCTCTGGCCCTAATTTATAAACTAGTTTTTTCAAAAATTTCATGAATGAAATTCTCCTAGCACGATTAATATAAATGAAAAGTAAGAACATGTATGGTTTCAGGGCTATGAATACAACATCTTTCATTCACAAACCTAAGTCTAACTATTCCTAAATAGAGAGATAGAAGTTCATGAAATACCCGTTTCAATTGAGTTCGAGCTGGACAATGCAACAACTTCCAAGGGTGCTTGAGGTTCTTTTCAGCTTGCCTGATGTCCATTGAAGCTTTCCCAATGCTTAGTTTATTTTGAAGTAGCCTGAGTCGTGCTACAGAACTCAACCTGCAAAGCTTCCAAACAAAAATGGCAATGTGTGTTAATGGAGTTACAATTGGCAATGGAGGTCTGGAATAGTTTAGGTGAGTTGAATGGAAGGTATTGGAACAAGTTTGAGGCAAAACGCACGAGGCAAAGTGGAGATGGAAGTGGTTCTGCAGAGCTTGCCCTGTTTTGCAGAAAAATGGAGATTTTGTGTACTATGAGGTTTGAGTGGTGAAGAGCTCGTGTTTATGGCTCAAAGGGTTGTGTGAAATGTGTTTGCAATGTTTTTTTAAGCTCTCATGGACTGGTTTTCAAGTTGGCAATTGTTTGGACAAATTTCTTCTTTGTGAAGCAAGAAAGTGTAACTTCTGATTACAGGCTTGTACCCTCTATCTTGTATGCTGCATACTTTGCCCTTGGTTACTGGAATTTGTGGATTTGATTTGGCTTCTGAGATATGGCCCTTATGCTCAAAGATCATGTTTTGACAAAAAGCATAACTTTTCAAAAATGGCAATGTACCTTTTTTCTAATTAAGGGTTAGTTTTGTGTGCAATGTCCAAATGGCCAAGATAATGCATTAGCTCAGTGGATTTGCATTCAATTAAGGAGTGTAAAATGGTTTAGATGCCTGCAAGCTACAACAAAGCATGCTGGTTTGAAAATGCAAGTTGTATGAACATGTATTGGCCATGGGTAAAAGTGAGTTTTTGCCAACTTCAGGCATTCGATTCTCCCTAACCACAAAGGTGTTTGAGGAGTTCTTGGACAATTTGGAAAGCTTGAAACATGTACTATAATCCCTATTTGAAATGAAACTTGAAACTACAATTTTAACTATGTGAAAAATGGCCAAAAAGATGGGTCAAAATCCTGCCTAAACTAGGGCAAAATTTCTCTAAGTTAAAAGTTTTAGGTACCCTTGTTCCAAAAATCATAACTTAAGATCCAACCTTATTTTGAGAAAACTTTGTGAATCAAAGTTGTAGACTTTGTGATGGAATACAACTTTAATGTTTCAAGTTTTGTTTGAATCCATTTGCATCTTGGTGAAAATGTGGGGCAAAGTTAGGAAAAAAATAAGAAAATTTCATAACTTAGAAAATTTCTAAGTTATGAAAATTTTCCATTTTAAACCCTAATTTGCAATTTTGAGTTTCTTGATGAACAAGTTTCATAATTTGACATGTCTTGATGAAAAATGACCCTTGGCACTTGATTTTGACCAAAAAGTCAAAGTTTGACTTTTCAGTGTACAATCAAATTTTGATCAGTTGACTGAAAAATTCATCTGTCAATCCTATGCATTTGAGATCTTTTGAACTTATTGAATGGGTCAAGACAATGTCATTGAGTCCTTGTGTCCATGGTTGAGCTTGATTTGCCATTGTCTAGGTCAAACAGTAAAAAATTGGTTTTGTACAGTCAAAACCCTAAAAATGACCATTTTGCCCTTTTGGTGATCTGATCAAATTTCTTGTGGAATTGTGATCCAACTTGATAAAATGGTTCATATGAGTTCATAATGTTGATGTGGGTCAAAATTCATGAGGTTTGACTGTCAATGGGCCACAGTTGACTTTTTCCCCAATATAGTTGATTTCTAGGTCAATTGTCCAATTGATTGGGCAAAAATTTGAATCAAGGCTTGAAACTTGGTATGGACAAACTTGTGAGTCCAAAATGAAGTATGAAAGTCATTTTGGGCATTGTAGGTCAAAACATCCCTATGCAAACTCAAACCCTAATTTAGGTCAACAATGCAAAGAGGTGTCTTAAGTAGAGTAAACCCTAGCTTGATCTTGAGTTCCAAGGGTCTTGTGATGAGAAAATGTTGGTGAAATGAGAGGGAAAATTTTGGGGTACAACAGTTTCCCCTGTTCAATCTTCTTGAACCTGAAGAGTTAGATTGGCGAGTTTGCCTTTCGCGTCTCAAAGGTGAAAGAGGACTGGACACTAGAGTGCCCGTAAATTTGCACTCGTCAAAATATAGCTGAGGAAATGGGCTTAAAGATGCCATTTAGAGATGGTAGAATCTTGCTGGAGATGGGCTTAAAGATGCCATCCAAGAATGTTTGTTGAATTGCAATATTGTAGGTCAGAAGAATGAGCATCAAAATGGTATTCGTGTCTGGAATGCATTTGAACTGTATCTGGAGACTGGGTCTGTATGAGCAAAAGAATGGCGTCCTTGTCTGGAGCGTATATGAGCTGTAACCGTATTTGAACTTTGAATGAATATCAGAATGACTACCGTGTCTGGAGTGTATCTGTATTGTATTTGAAGTTGAGATCTGTATGAGTAGCAGAATAACTTTCGTGTCTGGAGTGTATCTGAGACTGTAACTGGAGTTGAGATCTATATGAGTAGCAGAATGACTTCCGTGTCTGGAGTGTATCTGAAACTGTAACTGGGATCTGAATAAGTGGCAGAATGACTTCTGTGGCGACTACACTGGAGAGGATCAAACTGCTGGTGTAAGGGCCAGAATGGCATCCGTATCTGGAGCGTATCTGAACTTGTAGTTAATAGTTGAATCTAAATGAGAGATAGAATGGCTGCCGTGTCTGGAGCGTATCTAGTCTGTATCGGATTGATGAAGTCTGAATGAGTAGTAGAATGACCATCGTGTCTGGGTAATATCTGTACTGTATTTTGACTTGAAATTATGAATGAGTAATAGAATGACCGCCGTGTCTGGGGTGTATCCATATTGTATCTGAATAATTGTTAACGGTAGCCTTTCAATCTTATCCTGAAAAGGGTAAAATGTTAGCTAAAATACAAAGTTATATTGCATGATATGTATGATGCAATGAACTGTGTTTCATCAATGTTTATGATATATGAATGTAATGGATGTGCATGTAAGCTAAGCAGCTGTCTTACCGAGGCAAATAAATCCTTGGCTGCTGCCGGGGAAAGTAAATCCTTGACCGGTGCTGGGGATTGAAAAAATATTTGATTGTTGAAGATGAGAAATCCTTGCTGACTGCTTGGGGATTAAAGAATCTCTGATTGTTTGAGAAATGAGAAATCCTTGGACCAGTGTTAGGTATTGAAAATCCTTAGTGATTTGTGGGGATTTACAAGGGTTCTGACAACTTCTACGGGGAATGAGGATCCTTCATGACTTTCTTGGGAAATAAGGAAAATTCTAAAAATCTCTACTGGGGAGTTAAAACCTGGGAGGCTTATGCTTGGAGGAATGAGACCGAGAATCTTCGATCTTGCTGGGAGATAACCCTGTGGGGAGAATGTTTACTCGGCCGGTGAAATCAGAAGCTTTGGGTTGTATGCCAAACTACTAGGGAATCATCCTAGCTGAGGATAAGCCAAGAAGTTAACTGTTATTTACTTGGTTCTCATACTTTTAAGATATCCTGCCGGGGAAATTGGGGGAAGTAGAGCAGTTCCCAACGGGGGTTGGTGGTTTGGAATTTTGACTTCGCTGGGGAAGAAGGTTTGGAATATTCTGGCTCCACTGGGATGGGTATTTCAAGGTTTTTGGGCTCCGCTGGGGATCGGGAGTTTTAACTCTGATGGGAACTTTGAAACTTGACTCAGCTGGGGAATCCAGTTTAGAATGCATTGGCTCCGCTGGGGATCTTAAAGCTTAACTCCGCTGGGGAAATAATACTCCAAATTTTTAGCTTTGTTGAGGATCTGAACAAAGTATTGTAGAGGATTTCTTCTGGAATAGCACAAAGATACCTTCCTATACCTTCAACCTATCAGTAATTATCCTTTCTCAATTTCATTTTATTTGTAAGCAATGATTATATTCAAATGCATATGCATATTTTAACAAAACTTTGGACGTTTTTAAATAAAAACATAAGTGTAAAAAAGAAAAGAAAGGCAAGCAAAATTCTACACTTTTAAGTATCTTTGTATTAACTTGGTAACTATCTTTGTACAAAGGAGACAGACATCCTAGTAAGAGAATGTTGTCGTAAAAAGTGAGAAAAAAAATTTATACAAGAGAAAGATGGCTATGTGTAACAATTCCATGGGGTTCCCATTCTACTATAGCCTTCACAACTCTGAGTATCTTGTCCATTCGCTGCTTCGTCTGTCGATGATTGGATTGATCAGTAGCTTGGAGCTTGTTGGTGAAGAGATTATCCTTAAAGTGATCCAACAAGACATAGCCATACACTTTAATTCCCTAACTTTTTCCTGGATCGCCCTTTCGGGTTTTCGATCCACCGGGAAACCCTTTTTTGCCCAAGCCGCCCTTTCGGGTTTTCAACTTGCCGGGTGTACAGATTTTTTTTGTTTTATCCCTAATTTTTTCCTGAACCGCCCTTTTGGGTTTTCGGTTCACCGGGATGCCCATTTTTGCCCAAGTCGCCCTTTCGGGTTTTCAACTTGTCGGGTCATTTATGCGTAGTATCTTTTGACTATGTCTGCATTCCCAGGGTGCGGCAAGTCGTCGTCTTCCATTTTGGTCAGAATCATTGCCCCACCAGAAAAGATGCTCTTGATCACAAATGGTCCTTCGTAGGTAGGAGTCCACTTGCCCCTGGGATCACTTTGCGGCAAGATGATCCGCTTGATTACAAGATCTCCGACTTGATATACTTGACGTCTGACTTTCTTGTTGAAAGCTTTGGTCATCTGTTTTTGATACATCTGACCATGAAAAACAACAGTAAGTCGTTTCTCGTCGATCAAATTAAGTTGATCAAGCCGGGTCTGAATCCAACCGTCTTCACTCAAACCAGCATCCTTCATAATCCTTAAGGAAGGAATTTGAACTTCCATAGGTAGAACAACTTCCATGCCATATACCAAAGAAAATGGGGTTGCCCCTGTTGAAGTACGTGTCGTGGTACGATATCCATACAGAGCAAACGATGACATCTCATGCCAGTCCTTGTAGGTGACTGTCATCTTTTGAATGATCTTCTTGATATTTTTGTTCGCGGCTTCAACAACACCGTTCATCTTCGGTCGGTAGGGAGATGAATTGTGATGATAAATCTTGAACTGCTCGCATAGAGCGGTGATCATGGTGTTATTCAAATTTCTACTATTGTCCGTGATAATCCTGTCAGGGATACCATACCGACATATGAGGTTCTGCTTGATGAAGCGGGCAACCACATTCTTTGTAACTGAGGCGTAGGAAGCTGCTTCGACCCACTTGGTGAAGTAATCAATAGCGACCAAAATGAAGCGATGTCCATTGGATGCCGTGGGTTTGATCTCTCCAATCATGTCAATGCCCCACATTGCGAATGGCCAAGGAGCTGTCAGAACGTTGAGAGGAACGAGAGGAATATGTACCTTGTCAGAGTAGACTTGGCATTTGTGGCAAGTACGGGAATGTTGATGACAATCAGCTTCCATGGTAGACCAGTAGTAGCCTGCCCTTAGAATCTTCTTAGCGATCGTATGTCCGCTCAAGTGGGTGCCAAATGTGCCACTATGTATCTCGGTCATGATCAACTCTGCCTCAGCTTTGTCCACACAACGAAGTTAGAACACAATCATGGTTGCGCTTATAAAGGATGCCATTTCTCAAGAATAACTTGGCAGCAAACCTCCTTAAGAACTTTTTGTCATTGACGGAAGCTCCTTCAGGGTATTCTCTAGTCTGGAGATACCTTTTGATTTCATGAAACCAGGGTTGTTCCACTACTTCTTAGGTGTTAATCTCGTGACAGTGCGTAGGTTCGTCCATTCGCTCGATGGTAATTTGGGGAGCCTCATTATCCCAGTTGACTTTAAACATGGAATACATTGTAATCTGCTAACTGATTTTCTTCTCGCGGGAAATGCTCGAAAGTAATCTGCTCGAAATGAGGCAACAATGTCAAGACATGTTCTTTGTATGGGATAAGATTAGGATGTTTGGTATCTCACTCTCCTTTGACTTGACTGATAACCAAAGCCGAGTCCCCAAATACGACCAAAGATTTGATTCCCAAGTCTATAGTAGCCTTGAGACCAAAGATGCAAGCTTCATATTCAGCCATGTTGTTGGTACAGCTGAAGCAAAGTCGGGCAGTGAAGGGTGTATAGAAACCTTCCGGAGAAATGAGTACCGCATCGATACCATTGCCAAGTGCATTTGAAGCACCATCAAAGTACAGGGTCCATCGGGATCCTTGTTCAGGTCCGTCATATGGTCCGTTACCTTCAATGTTGTCCAATGTCATAATGTCTTCGTCAGGGAAGTCGAATCTTATAGATTGGTAATCTTCGAAGGCTTGGTGAGCTAGATGGTCAGCTAGTACACTCCCCTTTATAAATTTTTGGGTAGTATACTGGATATCATACTCAGTCAGGATCATTTTCCATCTAGCGATTCTTCCAGATAAAGCAGGCTTCTCGAAGATATACTTGATCGGATCCATCTTGGAAATCAGCAAAGTGGTATGAGTCAACATATACTGCCTTAGCTGGCGAGCAGCCCATACCAAAATGCAGCAAGTTTTCTCGAGCAGTGAGTAGCGAGTCTCACAGTCGGTAAACTTTTTGCTAAGGTAATAAATGGCATGCTCTTTTCGGCCAGACTCGTCGTGTTGGCCCAGTACGCACCCCATTGAGTTATCCAGAACAGTTAGATACATGATCAACGACCTTCCTTCGACGGGGGGCATCAGAATAGGTGGTTCTAGTAAATACTCCTTGATCTTATCAAAAGAAACTTGACAATCATTGTTCCATTCAACTACCTGATCTTTCTTCAGCAGTTTGAAAATTGGCTCACAGGTAGATGTCAGGTGAGAGATGAACCTCGCGATATAGTTTAAGCGTTCCAAGAATCCTCTAACCTCATTTTCAGTACGGGGGGTAGACATTTCTTGTATAGCCTTTACTTTAGCTGGATCGACCTCAATGCCTTTGTTGCTGACAGTAAATCCCAGAAGTTTACCAGACCTAACCCCAAAAGTGCATTTGCTTGGGTTCAGTCTGAGCTTATACTCCTTCAACCTGGCAAACAGCTTTTGCAAATGATTAAGGTGTTCTTCTTCTGTCTGTGATCGAGCTATCATGTTGTCTACGTAAACTTCGATCTCATGATGTATCATATCATGAAACAAAGATACCATGGCGCGTTGATAGGTTGCCCCTGCATTCTTCAGTTCGAATGGCATCACTTTGTAGCAGAAGGTACCCCATTGCGTGACAAAAGTAGTTTTCTCCATGTCCTCAGGGGCCATTTTGATTTGGTTGTATCCCGAGAATCCATCCATGAAGGAAAAAACCTTGTGTTGAGTTGTGTTGTCAACCAGGATGTCGATGTGTGGCAGTGGAAAATCATCCTTAGGGCTAGCCCTGTTTAAGTCCCGATAGTCCACACACATTCTGACTTTGTCGTCCTTCTTAGATACGGGAACAATTTTAGCAACCCATTATGGATAGGAAGTAACAGCCAGAAAACCAACTTTGAATTGCTTCATTACCTCCACTTTGATCTTCTCAGACATGTCAGGCCTCATTCGGCGGACCTTTTGCTTAATCGGTGGACAGTCTTCTCTTGTAGGAAGACGGTGAACCACCATATCTGTGTCTAACCCTGGCATGTCTTCGTAAGACCAGGCGAAGATTTCAACATATTTGTTTAACAACTACACTAGACGCTCTTTGACACCTGGTTCCAGGTTGGTGCCCACTTTTACTTCTTTCCTGTCTTCCTCTGTCCCCAAGTTGATGGTTTCTAGCAACTCTTCATGAGGCAGAATGGCCCTCTCTTCTTGTTGCAAAAGTCTGGCTAATTCTCCCGGCACTTCAAAGTCTTCGTCAACTTCGTACTCAGCATGATTGACCAAGTCTTCAGAGTTATCGAAGGCTAAAATAGAATAGTCACCCATGGAATCCGGAGTGGATGGGTACATGCATTTGTGAGTGTGGGTGTGTGTAAGGGATAGCCATCCTTAAACAAATAAAAAATGCAAAAGGAAATAAAATGAACACAACAGTTTATGAAAACGTCCAATGATTCATTAAAACATGGCATATGATAATGAAGAAAATCAAGCCCTTACAAATGGACCTACATGCCCCGGGCAAGGCATGAGGTGAAAATAGTGTACGAATTATTTTAGTTATTACATACTGAAATAAGAAATTGTTCAAAAATAAAATTACTTGTTTATCAAGGTGATGGGAATAAAATCCTTTGCTTCCCAGTTGCTTAGACCCCCTTAGACGGTTGGGAAGATCCAATCTTCGAAGTTGTTTTCTTCATCTTCATCTTCAACAGTAATAACTTCATGGTGAGTGATCCTTACAGGTGGCCTTCCAGTCCTGGAGCGACGCATAGCTTTTTGTCCTGCAGCTGTAAACCCTAGTCCAAATTTGTCCGTCTTATGGGGAAAATCAGGCAACTGCCCCCATACTGTACTCTTCCCTTCTTTGATCATCGCCTCTGCGTCTTTGAGAGATGCCATCCTAGGCACATGCTTGGGAACGATAGGTACCTCAACCATTGTCTTCGTAACTGCTACCTCAGAAGAAACTTCCTCAAAATGTTGGAAAGGCGTTTCGATGAACTCGCCATCTAACTCCACATAGCGGAAGGAATTGAGATGACTTATCATGTACTCTTCCTTGCCGTGCACTGTTTTACCCTTAACAGGATATTTCAGCATTTGGTGCAAAGAGGAGGTAACTTCCCCGGCATAATGGATCCATGGTCTTCCTAACAAACACGAATACGACGGACGAATGTCCATCACATAAAAGGTAGAGTTGAAAACTTCTGTGCCTACTTTGATAGGAATATCAACCTCTCCATGAACCATTCTTTTGGACCCATCAAAGGCCCTAACAACGATGTTACTAGGTTTGAGGGTCAATCCTTCGCAATCCAAACGGTCTAAAGCTTTCTTCGGCAGCACATTCAAGGAAGAACCAGTATCAACTAAGACATGGGCGAGGGTGGTTCCCCTGCATTCAACTGAAACATGTAGCGCGTCATTGTGTTTCCTTCCTTTGGGAGTCAAGTCAGCATCGGAAAAGCCAAGGCCATTATCAGCAGTAAGACTGGCCACACATTACTGAAACTGGTCAGCCGAAGTTTCCTGGGGCACGTGTGCCGTCTTGAGAAATTTTATTAAGGCCTTAGCATGGGCCTCAGAGCAAAGTAGAAGAGCCAACATGGATATTTTAGAAGGGGTCTGTCCTAGCTGTTCCACGACGTCGAAGTCGCTCCTTTTAATGATTTTCAAGATTTCCTCCATTTCTTTCTGAGTGGTTTCGGGGATAACCACAGCATGAGCCTTCGTCCTGACAGGCGCTTCTAGTATCCCCTTACCCTTGTCGGT
Source organism: Vicia faba (assembly GCA_948472305.1). Lineage (NCBI taxonomy): Eukaryota > Viridiplantae > Streptophyta > Magnoliopsida > Fabales > Fabaceae > Vicia > Vicia faba. Next base: position 121,882,789 of record OX451738.1, read on the forward strand.
AGTATCAGTAGATGGTCTAACTTCAGGAGTATCCAATTCTTCAATTATCGGGTCTCGCACATATGACTTAACAAGTGCAAAAGCTTTCGAGGGTCCAAAAATTGCTCGGGGGGGAGAAATCTCCGGAGAAAAGATCCGGCCGCTGCGGGTTATCTTGCTTGTTCCTGCGATGTTCCCTATATCAGGGTCTTCTTCTTCAGAAATCTATTGGACTTCTTCAATCTGTTTGATACCATGATAGAAGATTTGTCCTCCATAGTTCCATGGTATCGTCTTGCTAGATTGATACGGGACATGTCCCGGCATGGTGATTTTTAAAGGTACAAATTTAGGTTCGGGCGTAATCCTGACAGGCCTTTTGCAAGCCTTGGGAGGATTGTCGGAAATGGTTATGATTGCAATATCGTTGGTTGAAGTAGCAAAAGTAGCAGGAGTAACAGGAGTGAAGGTATCAACAGGGGTCTTCTGGAAGAGTATCTTTTGGGTATCCATCAGGCGTTGGACACCTGACTTCAACATCGGGCAATCAGCTCGTATGTTCAAACAAAAATAGCAGTCTTTTCCACAACCAGGAAAGATCTCGACTCTCATCAAATTCTCTTTAATCACAAGTAACAGAGTTAAAAGGTCAGCAACATTAGTAACATGAAGGTCCTCCATAACATCATGAACATTATTACCGTGCTTGGGCTTTGAGGCAGAAATCACATTGGGCTTCTCGGGCGCATCGAATTCTACCTCTTTGGCATCAATCAGGTCTTGGATTTTATTCTTAAGCGCACAACAAATATTAGTATCATGCCCAGCACTGTCAGAGTGGTAAGCACACTTAGCATTGGAGTGGTAGTATGGAGAGGAGGTGTTAGGGTTCTTTGGCGCTTCCTTCAAACTGGAAAGATTCAGTTTCAACAAATGAGGGAGTACTTGCGTTGGCGTCATGTTGATTCGGCTGAACTGTCGTTGTGGCCTTTCTACCCATTGTTGATTAGGTCTTGACTGATTGTTACGAGGTTGATCATTTGAAGAGTTTTGAATCATCACAGCCCCTACAGTCGGCCGGCGCTCGGTTATTCCTTGACTTTTCTGATAATACACAGCAGAGGATTCCTTCTTAGCTGGGAAGGCTTTCTTAACAGCAGTGGACGCGGAGGTATCTTTCTGAGTCTTACCACTTTTAATACCAGCCTCGACCCTTTCATCGGTCAGAATTAGTTCAGTAAATCTCGCAGAAGAACTCCCGATTAAATGATTGAAGAAAGGGCCAGACAGGTTCCCCAGAAACATGTCAACCATCTCTCTATCCGACAATGGTGGATGCACCCTTCCAGCCAGATCACGCCACTTCTGGGCATACTCTTTAAATCCTTCATTGGAAGCCATCCCCATACTTTGTAGTTGAGTATGAGTGGGCGCCAAATCAGCATTGCATTGGTGTTGACGGTAAAAAGAAGCAGCTAAGTCTTCCCAATTATGGACCTCTGATCTCTCGAGTTGATAGAACCAGTCCAATTGTGTGCCTGACAAACTGTCTTGGAAAAAGTGTACCCAAAGGTCTTTATCAGATGAGTGGGGTTGGATCTTTCTGACATACGATCTCAGATGCATTTTTAGGCAGGACAGGCCGTCATACTTAGCAAATGTTGGTACTTTGAATTTGGGAGGGATGACGATCCCAACGACCAACCCTAGTTCTTCAAAATCTAAACTAGGTACCCTATGCAACTCCATAGCTGCCAATCTATCGTCAAGATTCTTATATTTATCATCCGCCGGGGGATATTGTTGTTCGGAGTAATCTTTGTCTTCTTCCTCTTCCTCCTCTTCAACTTCAGATTCAGAAGGTACCGCAGCCCCTTTTCCTTTACTAGCCCCTTCGTCAGACGTTAAGGGGAACTCGAGAACTTTTCTAGCATTGCTTTCAAACCTTCTTCCAAAAGTGGCTACTCCAGGCCTCTTCTTCGTCTTCTCTTTATTCTTCTCCAACAGTGCTTTGAGGTCCTCTTGACCCTTTGCTAAGGTCATTAGGAGTTGCTAGAGTTGAGAATTCTGTGCTTGCAGATCCTTAACCGTCTTCTCCAAATCCATCTTGCTGAAATAAACAGTAGAAAGATAAGGAAACCTGGTGTGAAGACCTGTTTATGCATATGATGAATGATATGTTATTCATGTAATGCATTCACGGATTCAGAAATTCAAATTTGTTGCAAACAAAAAGGAACACACGTCATATTAAGAAGAAATTATTAGTATATAAGTGCCCCATGGGCAAAATATTACAAAATTCTTAATGTAAAAAGACATTGTGCATCCTCTTTGGTGCGATGTAAGTGTTGACAGTTTCCTTCTCATGAAGTCGGCGGGTAAGCTCCAAAACCTTCTTCTCACTAGCATAGAAGCTAGCTTCAAAATTATTATGTTCTTCTTTGAGTTGGATCCAACTCTTTTGTATTTCTTCCCCTGATGTTGGCATGTCAGGATGTAGGACGGTGTATGGAACCTCTCCTTCCAAAACAGGCTCTTTGATCAAGGGGAGAATGTGAGGGTATGGCATCATAAGATTCTGGGCGCGGGTTCGTACCCACTTGAGATAAGGCTCAAGGGGGGTGGAATTCTTGTGCCCAAGTGTCTTACTATCCACTTTGTTGGGCATCCAACAAGCTCTGATGAACCTTTGTCGAAGACCTTGTGCATCATTGTCGAAGTCAAAAACTAGGTCAAGAATCAGCATGTCATGAGGGCCATCCCTCCAAGCATATCCAAACTGTCTTAGAGCTAAACAGGGGTTGTAGGTAATACCTCCCCTAATTCCAAGTAGTGGGACATTAGGTAATTCCCCACAACGATCAATGATGATGACATTTTCTCTGGACCGAGAACACCAATGTACATCAGAATGTGTGAGGGTCATCAACCGTTGTGACCACCTTAAACCCTGCTCATTCTTCAAAATTGATTGTGGAAGGTGAGAAATAAACCACCTTGCTAGGAGAGGAGTACAGCACATGAGAACACCTATTTTCCTCATTGTTCGTGTGTAAAATAAGTGTAGGATGTCCCCAAGCAATGTAGGTACAGGATTCCGGGATATGAAAATCTTGACAGCATTCACATCTATAAGTTGATCAGGGTTTGGGAACAGGACCAACCCATAGATAAGGAGTGCCACAATCTCTTCATAGGCTTGTAGATCAAGAGAGTTCCAGCAGTCTTGTGCCTTCTCAAACGGAAACTTTGCCAAGAATCCCTTGACACCACTCCTGGTTTCCCAATGTCCCTTAATGTCAGATGGTTGCAAGTGTAAGGCTTGAGCAACATCTTCAGGATTTGGTTCTTTTTCTGTACCGTTGTAGGGTAGTTGATGAAGAATAGGAATTCTCAGGAGTTGAGAAAATTCCTCCAAAGTGGGTACTAGCTGGTAATCAGGGAATGTGAAACAGTGGTGTAGGGGGTCAAAGAACTGGAAGAGAACTTTCACCATGTCCTCTTCAATATTGGAGTTGACCAAGCTGAGAAGTCTACCATGTCTTTCACTGAAAAGAGAATTATCTGGAATCCTGGAGGTAAGCTCCTTGAGTTGAGGAGGGATTCTCACAAGGTTGACCTGAATTGTTTTCTTGCGAAGAGATTCCATGACCTACAAAACAAGAACAAAGATGAAGATCCAAACCCTTGAAATGGTTAGTGGATGCATATGATGCTTTATGATGTTCATGATGTATGCACAAGCACATGTACAAGCAAGTCACACAAAACCCTATTTTCAGGCTTACATGAGGTTTCATAGGTAAATACCCTCTTGTGTTTAGTGGGCTCAAACCTGTCCTACAAATAGTAACCGGGTTCTAAGGAGCTCAATATCACTGGATTGTTTTCTATGTTCATTATTTTGGTTTAGCCACTTAACTAGCGACCAAAATATTCCAAGAAAACAACCCTCAATGAGTGTAGTATCGAGTATCTACCAACTTCAGACTGCACCAAAGCCGGTCATCTCACTACCCCCAATAAAAGGCCAAGATGGTCAATTAAGGTTCTAAGAGTTCATTAGTGCTTCATGACATCACTCAGCGTCCCCGTATTCTCTTTGATTGACTCAAAGGCTACCGGTACTCACAAATATGTTGCACTAATATAGCTATTGCTTCAACCATGTCGGTATACCCCGCACAATTTCCACAATGTATTGCTATTTACCTATGAATGTTTCCCAAATCCGAGTAGAGGATTTCAAGCCCAAACAAGAGAACCAAATGTAAAGCAATAAAAGCAAACAATATAATCATGCAAAAGGTAATCTAAGCCCTAAGGTTACTCCACTTTTAAATATTGTCCCCAGCAGAGTCGCCAGTTCTGTGATACGGTGGGAGAACTAACTTGGGATTTTGCGTTTGTGTTCGCAAATGTTTCGGTTTAGCAAGAGTCGCCACCGACTTTTTATTTTTTCCTAAGGAAAGGTCAAAAAGCACAGGAAAGACCTTTGAGATATTTTCTTGGGTTCGGGGAGTAGATTATAGAAAGGGAAGGTATTAGCATCCTTTCTATCCATGGTTATCCATGGGCTTTTAGTTACTTGCTTAGATCACTTGCTTTGCTTTTCAATTGTTTTAAATGGTGCTCTTCAATTGTTTGAAATGGTGCTTTGTGTGTGGTTTTGAAAGATGTTTTGAAAAGAGGCCATCGTTGTGGCAACCTTTGTAATGACTCTTGTTTGAATGTATACAAAGGTGTTTTTGTCTTTTGAAAACTTTTCAATGTTTGAAAGTAGGGTTTTGAAATAGTGTTGTGAAGTGTGTTTTAAAGATAACAAGGATGTTTTTGCAAGTTTTGATCAAGTAACTAAGAGTTGTCTACCCTATTTTACTCAAATATCTTTCTTATGTTTTTAACCCTTTTAACAGTGTTGTTTCACCATTGTGTTTGGTGAACAACCTTGTGTTAGGATATTGAACGGGACAGGCGCGGGTCATTGTATAGACCATGATAGCAATAGTGTCAAGTATTTTTGGCAATTTTCTTGAGGGACTTGATCATTTTGTTTAGGCAACTCAGATAGCGTCATCGAGGGACTATGATCTTTTGTTTTTTTTGTTTTTGTTTTGCCAAAGTACTTGACATGCATATCATGGCCCATTTTTGAAGGCAACAAGTGGAGTGTAACCCTAGGGGTGCAAGTGTGCATTGTGTTTGTTTTTCATGCATTTTGTCTTTGATTAGGTCAAACTATTTGTTAATTTGATTTTGCATACAAACCCTAAGTCTAATCATGGCATAATTGAAAGCATTTAAAGGTGCGAGAATTTAAATTCTACACTATTACAACATGATATAGGGAGGGGGTACAAATTTGAATAGGGGATTATTTAGACAAGAAATTAAATTCTAAATTATTACAACCAAATTGAATGGGTAAGGCACAATATTTGAATGTACAATATTTAAACAAAATTAAATAAATAAATATTAAATAAAATGTATTATGCAAAAAAGTTTTTATGTATGTAAAAAGTATTTTTAATGTGAAATGTAAATAAATAAAAAGTCAATTTTAATTATTTTTGTTTTTAGGGCAAAAACCCTAATTTCTTAAATAAATAGTATTATTTATTATTTATATACAATAATGCATCAATTTATACAAAAATAAAAGTATATTGAAAAGAAAGGTATTTTTAGTATAAAATATTAATAAAAATAAAAATATATTACTTTTGTGTTTTTTGTTCTAATTATTTAATAATAATAATATATATATATATATATATATATATATATATATATATATATATATGTATATATATATATATATATATATATATATGTATATATATATATATATATATATATATATATATATATATATATATATATATATATATGTATATATGTATACATATATACATATATGTATACATATATACATATATATATATATATATATATATATATATATATATATATATATATATATATATATATACATATATATATATATATATATATATATATATATATATATATATATATATATATATATATATATATATATATATACATATATATATATATACATATATATATATATATACATATATATATATATATATATATATATATATATATATATATATATATATATATATATATATATATATATATATATATATATGTATATATGTATATATATGTATATATATATATATATATATATATGTATATATATGTATATATATGTATATATATATATATATGTATATATATGTATATATATGTATATATATATATATATGTATATATATATATATATATATGTATATATATATATATATATATATATATATATATATATATATATATATATATATATATATATATATATATGTATATATATGTATATATATATATGTTTATGGAGTTACAGTTGGCAATGGAGGTCTGGAATAATTTAGGTGAGTTGAATGGAAGGTATTGGAACAAGTTTGAGGCAAAACGCACGAGGCAAAGTGGAGATGGAAGTGGTTCTGCAGGGCTTGCCCTGTTTTGCAGAAAAATGGAGATTTTGTATACCAGGAGGTTTGAGTGGTGAAGAGCTCGTGTTTATGGCTCAAAGGGTTGTGTGAAATTTGTTTGCAATGTTTGTTTAAGCTCTCATGGACTGGTTTTCAAGTTGGCAAGTGTTTGGACAAATTTCTTCTTTGTGAAGCAAGAAAGTGTAACTTCTGATTACAGGCATGTACCCTCTATCTTGTATGCTGCATACTTTTCCCTTGGTTACTGGAATTTGTGGATTTGATTTGGCTTCTGAGATATGGCCCCTATGCTCAAAGATCATGATTTGACATAAAGCATAACTTTTCAAAAATGGCAATGTACCTTTTTCTAATTAAGGGTTAGTTTTGTGTGCAATGTCCAAATTGCCAAGATAATGCATTAGCTCAGTGGATTTGCATTCAATTAAGGAGTGTAAAATGGTTTAGAGGCCTGAAAGGTAGTACAAAGCATGCTGGTTTGAAAATGCAAGTTGTATGGACATGTATTGGCCATGGATAAAAGTGAGTTTTTGCCAACTTCAAGCATTCGATTCTCCCTAACCACAAAGGTGTTTGAGGAGTTCTTGGACAATTTGAAAAGCTTGCAACATGTAATATAATCACTCTTTGAAACTCCAAGTGGAACTATGTGAAAAATGGCCAAGAAGATGGGTCAAAATCCTGCCTAAACTAGGGCAAAATTTCTCTAAGTTAAAAGTTTTAGGTACCCTTGTTCCAAAAATCATAACTTGAGATCCAAGCTTCTTTTGAGAAAACTTTTTGAATCAAAGTTGTATATTTTCTGATGGACTACAACTTTCATGTTTCAAGTTTTGTTTGAATCCATTTTCATCTTGGTGAAAATGTGGGGCAAAGTTTGGAAAAAAATAAGAAAATTTCATAACTTAGAAAATTTCTAAGTTATGAAATTTTTCCATTTTAAACCCTAATTTGAAATTTTGGGTTTCTTGATGAACAAGTTTCATAATTTGACATGTCTTGATGAAAAATGACCCTTGGCACTTGATTTTGACCAAAAAGTCAAAGTTTGACTTTTCAGTGTACAGTCAAATTTTGATCAGTTGACTGAAAAATTCATATGTCAATCCTATGCATTTGAGATCTTTTGAACTTATTGAATGGGTAAAGACAATGTCATTGGGTCCTTATGTCCATGGTTGAGCTTGATTTTCCATTGGCTAGGTCAAACAGTAAAAAATTGGCTTTGTACAGTCAAAACCCTAAAAATGACCATTTTGCCCTTTTGGTGATCTGATCAAATTTCTTGTGGAATTGTGATCCAACTTGATAAAATGGTTCATATGAGTTCATAATGTTGATGTGGGTCAAAATTCATGAGGTTTGACTGTCAATGGGCCACATTTGACTTTTTCCCCAATACAGTTGATTTCTAGGTCAACTGTCCAATTGACTGGGGAAAAATTTGAATCAAGGCTTGAAACTTGGTATGGACAAAATTGTGAGTCCAACATGAAGTATGAAAGTCATTTTGGGCATTGTAGGTCAAAACATCCATGTGCAAACTCAAACCCTAATTTAGGTCAACAGTGCAAGGAGGTGTCTTGAGCAGAGTAAACCCTAGCTTGATCTTAAGTTCCAAGGGTCTTGTGATGAGAAAATGTTGGTGAAATGAGAGGGAAAATTTTGGGGTACAACAATGACAAATAGCAGTGAGTCTCTTCTCGTCGATTAAATTTAGCTGATCAAGCTGGGTCTGGATCCAATACTCTTCGCTCAAACCTACATCCTTCATAATCCGGAGAGAGGGTATCTGGACTTCGATGGGTAGGACTGCCTCCATGTCATACACCAGAGAATAGGGTGTTGTCCCTGTTGACGTCCGTTCTGAGGTACGGTACCCATGAAGAGCAAATGGTAACATCTCATGCCAGTCTTTGTATGTCACCGTCATCATCTGCACAATCTTCTTGATGTTCTTATTAGCGACTTCAACAACACCATTCATCTTCGGCCGGTAAGGAGAAGAGTTGTGATGTTGTATCTTGAACTGTTTGTAGAGCTCGGTGATCACTGTATTGTTGAGATTTGTACCATTGTCCGTAATTATCCTCTCTGGTACACCGTATCGACAGATCAGATTGTGTTGGATAAACCGCGCCACGACGTTCTTGGTTACTGTAGCAAAGGAAGCTGCCTCAACCCACTTCGTAAAGTAATCAATGGATACCAGAATGAAACGATGCCCGTTGGACGCAGTAGGTATGATCTCATCGATCATGTTGATGCCCCACATTGCGAAAGGCCAAGGAGCTGTCAAGACATTTAGAGGAACTGGAGGTACATGCACCTTATCAGCATAGACTTGGCACTTATGACAGGTCCGAGAATGCTGATAGCAATCGGCTTCCATAGTGGACTAATAATATCCTTCCCGTAGGATTTTCTTTGCCATGATATGTCCACTGGAATGAGTTCTGAAGGTACCTTCATGTAACTCTGCCATGATCCTTTTTTCCTCGCTTTTGTCTACACACCGTAGTAAGGTTGAATCATGGTTACGCTTATAAAGAATCCCATTGCTAATGAAGAACTTTGCAACGAACCTTCTCAAGAACTTCTTATCATTAATAGATGCACCCTCGGAGTATTCCTGGGCCTCAAGATACCTCTTTACCTCGTGAAACCAGGGTTTATCTGCTACCTCTTCAGTCTCAATGTCACAGCAATGTGCGGGTTCGTCCAGCCTCTCAATGGTAATCTGGGGAGCTTCATTATCCCACCTGACCTTAAACATAGAAGACATGGTAGCTAGCGCGTCCTCTAACTGATTCTCCTCTCTTGGAAAGTGTTCAAAGTTTATCTCCTCAAAGTGTGGGAGCAACATCAGTACATACTCTTTGTAAGGAATAAGATTTGGGTGCTTCATATCCCACTCGCCTTTGATCTGACTGATTGCTAGAGCGGAATCTCTAAATACACTTAATAACTTAATCCTTAGGTCAATAGCATCTCGAAGACCCAGGATACACGCTTCATACTCCTCCATATTGTTGGTGCAATTGAAACATAATTGGGCGGTGAATGGAGTATGACAGTCCTCAGGAGATATAATTACAGCGCCGATGACATTATCCAATGCGTTCGAGGCTCCATCAAAATACATAGGCCATCGGGATCCCTCCTAAGGTCCTTCATCCGGTCCAGGTTCTTCATAGTCGGTCACCAACATGATGTTCTCATCCGGGAACTCGAAATTCATGGATTGGTAGTCATCCACAGCCTGATGCGCCAAATGATTCGCCAATACACACCCCTTGATTGATTTTTGAGTGTGTATTGGATGTCATACTCAGTTAAGATCATCTGCCATCTTGCTATTCTTCCGGACAAGGCAGGTTTTTCGAAGATATACTTGATGGGATCCATCTTTGATATCAATAGGGTAGTGTGAGTCAGCATATACTGTCTCAGCGGGCGAGCAGCCCATGCCAAAGCGCAACTAGTTTTCTTGAGCAGTGAGTATCGGGTCTCACAGTCAGTAAACTTTTTGCTAAGGTAGTAAATAGCATGCTCTTTTCAGCCAGACTCGTCATGCTTCCCCAGCACGCACCCCATTGAGTTGTCCAGTACTGTCAAGTATAAGATCAAAGGTCTCCCTTCAACTGGAGGCATCAGAATAGGTGGCTCTTGAAGATATTCTTTGATTCTCTCGAAAGCGGTCTAACATTCATCATTCCATTTTACCACTGGATCTTTCTTCAGCAGCTTGAAGATTGGCTCACAAGTAGCAGTCAGATGTGAAATGAATCGGGCGATGTAGTTCAGACGTCCCAAAAAGCCTCTAACTTCCTTTTCTGTGCGGGGAGTCGGCATCTCCTGTATAGCCTTCACCTTTTCGGGATCCACCTGAATACCTTTATTACTAATGACGAAACCCAGCAGCTTATCAGACCTTAACCCGAAGGTGCACTTGTTCGGGTTTAACCTCAGCTTGTACATCTTCAACCTGTTGAACAGTTTCTGGAGATGGTCAAGGTGTTCTTCTTCAGTCTGGGACCTTGCGATCATGTCATCAACGTAAACCTCAATCTCATGGTGAATCATGTCGTGGAACAAAGCGACCATGGCGCGCTGATAAGTTTCCCCATCATTCTTCAACCCAAAAGGCATTACCTTGTAGCAAAAGGTGCCCCACTGCATAATGAATGTTGTCTTTTCCATGTCCTCGGGAGCCATCTAATCTGATTGTAACCAGAAAAACCATCCATAAAGGAGAAGATCTTATGTTGCATGGTGTTGTCGACCAGAACATCAATGTGAGGAAGCGGGAAATCATCCTTGGGGCTCGCCATGTTCAGATCTCTATAGTCCACACACATTTTTACATTACCATCCTTCTTCAGCACCGGAACAACGTTGGCAACCCACTGCAGATAAGAAGTAACAGCTAGAAATCTGGCGTCAAATTGTTTCATGACCTCAGCTTTGATTTTTTTCAGACATCTCAGGGCGCATACGGAGAACCTTCTGTTTTACCGAAGGGCAGTCTTTTTTAGTTGGCAAGCGTTGAACCACAATATCGGTGTCCAAACCAGGAATATCTTCATAAGACCAAGTGAAGATCTCAACATAGTCACGTAGCATCTGTATCAACCGTTGTTTGACACTAGGCTCCAGATTCGCACCTATCTTGACCTCTTTCCTGTCTTCCTCGGTACCCAAATTCACTGATTCCACTGGCTCTTCATGGGGTTCTATGGCCCTCTCTTCCTGTAGTAACAGTCTAGCAAGTTCCCCAGGCACTTTACAATCATCCTCACCTTCGCCATCGGCTTGGTTGATCAGATTTTCGAAGTCATAACTGGCAGTAGCAGAGTTGTTATCAATGGGATCCAGAGTGGATGTGGATCTGCATTATGATATGTGAGTGTGTGTAAGACAATAGCTGTTTTGATAAAGTGCGGGATAGAAAATAAAAACAAGGAGCGTAAAATTTGTAATGCAAGAAAACTTTCAATGCTTTATTGATGATATATGAAAATGGAAAATAATAAGCCCTCACAAACAAAGCCAAGGTGCCCCGGGCAAGGCACCAGGCCTTAAAGTTTCAAATTGTTTGTTATAAATCTCAAAACAAAAGTCTATTACTGTGTAATAAAAGAAACGGGTACGAAGTCCTTCGTCGTCTAGTTGTTCAATCCACCGTTGATAGTCGGGTAGATCCAGCTGTTGATATCTGACTCTTCTTCATCATCCTCAATTTCATTCACTCCCTGATTACTTATGTGCAGAGGAGGTCTTCCAATTCGTGCGCGCCGAACAGCCCTTTGAGCCCCTGTAGTAAAGCCCAAACCAAACTTGTCAGTCTTGTGTGTGAAATCAGGAAGCTGACCCCAATTTGCACACCCACCTTTTTCAATTACAACCCTGGCATCCTTGAGGGAAGCCATCTTCATCGGAGGTTTGTCAGCAACAACTTCAGTCGACGCCAGAGTCTGGGGGACCTCTTCAAAATTCTGACAAGGGGTTTCGATGAACTCCCCATCCATCTCCATATAGCAAAAGGAATTGAGATGAATCACCATGTACTCCTTTTCACCTTGAACCGTGACGATCTTCCCCTTTACTGGATATTTCAACATCTGATGGAGCGTAGAAGTCACTGCCCCAGCCTTATGAATCCAAGGGCGACCCAACAAGCAAGAATATGATGGTATGATATCCATCACATGGAACGTAGAAGCAAAAGTCTGAGAGCCAACTTTAACAGGGACGTCCACTTCCCCATGAACTTTAACAGAATTTCCTCTATCTCCTGCTTAGAGGTTTCTACAATGATCTTCTTAGGTGCCTCCATCCGGGAAGGCTCACCTGTGATTTCTTTGCCCCGATCCCAGATGGCTCAGCAACAAGGTTGATAACTGGAATAGGAACTGGGACAGTAGCTGGTGTACTAGCAGATGGAATGACAACAGGTTTATGAACAGTCAGAGGGGAAATCTTGAGAGAAAAGAGTCTTCTGCTTCTGGTGACCTTGCTAGCCCCGACAATATTGCTGACATCGGCATCAGCTTCTTCAATCTTTAAGTCTTGCTTAACTCCATGGTAATACACATCGGGCCCATAGTTCCAAGGGACATCCTTATCCTAAGTGTATGGGATAGGACAAGGGATAGTAATGATTAACGAAGCGATTCTTGGAACGGGTGTAATCCTAACAGGCTTTCTCGAGGAAGCCTTGGAAGGATTGGCGGAAATGGTTATGATGGAAACATCTTCAACTGGAACTAACAAAATCATAGTCTTTTCGAACAGGATCTCTTTGTTATCCATCAGGCATTGAACACCTGATTGCGATAAGTGGCAACCAGCAGGCAGAAGTGAACATATGTGGCAACCTTCGCCACAACCCAGAAATTAACCGGCCAACAATAGATTATTCTTAACTGTAATCAAAGGAGTAGAAATTTATTCCACGGAGGTCACAAATAAATCATCATCCACAGCATTCACTCCATGACCATGTTTGGGCATATGACCTGGGCCATCAGAGTTATAGGCGCAACGGGCATTCGGGTTATATAGCGGAGATGTGGTGTTGGGATTCTTTGGGGCTTCCCTCAGAGTTACCAGGTTGGTCTTTAATAATTATGGTAGAATTTGAGACAAGGTCATATTGATCCGAGTGAACTGTCTTTGTGGTCTTTCCACCCTCTATTGATTTTTGCATTGTGGAGCAATTGTGGGTCTTGATATCATTATCGCATTCACTGCTTGACGGTGTTCAGGTCTGCTTTGGCCCCTCGAGCCATATACTGCACTAGCTTCTTTCTTACCAGTGAAAGGCTTCTTCATTGCACTTGATGAAGTATCCTTCTGTATCTTACCACTTCATATACCAGCTTCTACTCTCTCCCCGGTCAAAATCAATTCAGTAAACCCAGATGACGAACTGCCGATCAGATGATTGAAAAATGGACCAGATAACGTCCCTAGAAACATGTCAACCAACTCCCTATCAGACAAAGGGGGTTGGACTCTTCCAGCTAAATCTCTCCACTTCTGAGCATAGTCCTTAAAACCTTCACTTGCACCCATAGACATACCCTGAAGCTGAGTACGAGTGGGAGCAAGGTCGATGTTATATTAGTACTGCCTGTAGAGAGCAGCAGCAAGGTCCTCCCAGTTTCAGACATTAGCTCCTTCCAATTGATAAAACCATTCAAGCTGAGTCCCTGACAGACTATCTTAAAAGAAGTGCACCCACAAATTTCTATCAGTAGTGTGGGGTTGGATTTTTCTGACGTACGAGTGGAGATGGAGTTTTGGACAGGATACTCCATCGTACTTAGCAAAAACCAGAGCTTTGAACTTATGAGGGATCACCACTCCAGATACCAGTCCCAGTTCTCCAAAATCTAAACCATGGATCTTCTGAATCTCCATAGCACTCAGCCGGTCTTCAAGTTGCTTGTATCTATCCTCGGCAGGAGGATACTATTCCTCATCATAATCTATATCATTATCAGAAACTGCAGGACTGGGGCCCTTTTCTTCTTCTTGGTCCTCCCCTCCCTTGGATGAAAAGGACAGATCAGCTTGCTGTTTCAACCTATCCCTAAACCTTTTGCCCATACTCAGCAGAACGACCTTCTTCTTCTTCTTCTTCTTCTTCTCTTTCTCTTTCAGAATGAGAGCTTTCAAGTCCTCTTTCCCTTTAGCCAAGCTCAAGAACATCTCTTGGAATTGGGCATTTTGTGCCTGAAGATCTTTGATAGCTTGATCAGAAGACATTTCGTGTTGAAATAAACAGCGAAGAGGATGAGAAACCTGTTATGGTACCTGTAATGGTGTGCATGATAATGGGATGCGTATGTAATGATTTCAAAGACTTTGGGAGATTTAAATTTGCAAACCAAAAAATAAACAAACTTTATTAGATTAAACTTGTAAAAGGTTCAACAATGCCTTTAAGGCGTTTACAAAGAAATAAACGGAAAACAAATCTATACTAGAAAAAGCAAAATCAGAAATCCCATGGACGCTTCCCCTTCGTGCTGACATAGTCATTGATCGTTCTTTCATTCTCGAGCTGCCTGGTAAGCTTCAAGATCTTCCTTTCTTGCTCATGGTACTTCTCCCGGTAGGTATCCCTCTCCTCTTTCAGCTGAATCCAAGATATCTTCAATGCCCCAAGATCAGTGGGCATGTAGGGATAAAGGACTGTATAAGGAATGCCCTCTTCATTGGTGGGCTCCACAATCACTGGTAATACGGCCTCATAGGGCATCCCAAGCTTCTGGGCACGAGCTCGGACCCATTGGAGGTAAGGCTGCATAGGGAAGGAAGTCCTTGGTCCTAGCTCTTGGGGGTCAGATCTGTTCACCATGCCCCAAGATCGTATAAACCTTCAGCGATGCTCGTCGACATCCTCCTTGTAGTCAAATGCATTTTCCATAAGAAGTAGCTCATGGGGACCGTCTCTCCGAGCACGACCAAATTGTCGTAAAGCTAGACAAAGATTGTAGGTTATTCCCCCTCTGATTCCATGCAATGGGACATTAGGGTATCCCCCACAACGATCAATGACTGCAGTGTCTTCCATAGCCTAGGAACTCCAAAGAATGTTTGTATGGGCAAGTGACATTATTCTATAGGACCATCCTAAACCCTCTTCATTCTTCAACACAGACTTGGGGAGGTTCGAAATAAACCACCTCACCAGCAAAGGCATGCAACACATGAGGGTCCCTCTTCTACGCACAGTACAAGTGTAGAGGGCATGCAAGATATCACCCAGTAGAGTAGGCATAGGATTGCGAAACAGGAAGCTCTTAACCGCATTCACATCTATAAAGAAATCTGGATTTGGGAAGAGAACCAAACAGTAGATAAGGAGAGCCAAGATATCTTCAAAAGCCTGAAAGTCCAAACTGTCCCAGAATAGCTGAGCTTGATCTATCAGAAACTTGGCTAAGAAACCTTCAACCCCTCTTCGTGTCTCCCAGTTGGATATTACATCAGCCCATGTCAGATGCAGAGCTGAAGCAATGTCTTCTGGTCTAGGAGTCTCTTCCAAACCTGTGAAGGGCATCTGCTCAAGGATGGATATGCCCAGTAAGTGAGAAAACTCTTCCAAAGTGGGAACTAGCTGATAATCCAGGAAGGTGAAACAATGATGCACAGGATCGAAGAACTGGAAAAGCACACTCATCATCTGCTCATCAAACCTTGAGGTAACCAAGCTAAGAAGCTGACCATGTCTTCTAATGAATGAAGAAGTATCAGAAACTTTGGAGACTAACTCTTTGAGTTGAGCAGGTATTTGCACATAGTTAACTCGGATGGTGTTTCTGCGCATGGAAGCCATAATCTGTAAAATAGAACAAAGATAAATCCCCTCGGTCTTTGAAATGGTTAGTATATTGAAGTATGCATACTATGTTATGATGCATGATGTCATGATAAAACATACAACATGTATAGTAGATAACAGACATGGTAAAGGCAACCAAGTCACACAAAAGCCCTTAAGTTTCAGGCTTGCATGGGGTCTAGGTACTACCCTCTTGAAGTTCAGTTGGTTTCAACCTGTCCTAGCAAAAGTAACCGGGTTCTAGAGGTTCTCAATATCACTGACCATCCTCCATCGGTCATGGTTTCAGCTCACGCAATCTTTTCTTGCAGCCGGAACTATCTCGAGAGTATGGTCTCAATGAGTGTAGCATCGAGTATCAACCAGTTCACAGCTTTACACCGAGGTTGGCTATCTCGCTACTTCCTAATGGCCAAGTTGGGCGATTAAAGGTTCTAAGGTCAGTTGATGCTTAACGACACACATAGCAGCCTTGTATTCTCCTCGTTTCTCTGCAAGGGATGCCGGGTACCAACCAATGTGCCACATCAATGTAGCTACTACTTCAACCGTATCGGTCTATGCTGTATAGTTCCCTCACAGTTTATTGCTACTTACCTAAAAGGTGTCCCCCAGATCCGGGTTAGGATCTATAGTAACTCCCAATATAAAACCCTTAAAAGTAAAGCAACCAAAACAAACAAGAGAAACAAATATGATGAACTAGTCCTAAGGTGTACCCCACTTATTATCCCTAGCAGAGTCGCCAGTTCTGTGATACGGTGACAAAACTGACTGTTTTGGAAATGCTGGTTTACGTTTTGCGTTTGTGTTCGCAAAATGTCGCGGTAAGCAAGAGTCGCCATCGACTTTTATTTTATCCAACTGGAAAGGACAAAAGCACAGAAAAATTCCTTTTTCGAGATTTTGAGTACGGGGGGTAGATTATAGAAAGGGAAGGTATTGGCACCCTTTCTATCCGTGGTTTTCCACGGGCTCTTAGGTACTTGCTCATCATTTTAAAAAATTGCTTCCGTGTTTGTGTGTTTTGAAAAGTTTTTGTTTTACTTCATTTTAACCCTTGTATCAGTCCTCAAGAGTGTTACGGAGTTGTTTTTGAAAACTTGTTTAAAAAGTGTTTGGTGTGAAAAATGTTTGTTTGTTTTGAGCAAGTACCTAATAGTTATCTACCTACTCGAAAAAAGAATCTTTCTGTTCTTGTTTCCTTTAGACAACGACATCCCACTATTAAAGAGTAGGTAACACCGTCGTTGTAGTTGTAAAGGGTCAATTTGAAGGGACGTACGATCACTAAAGCAATGTTAAGACGTCTTAGTAATAACCCTAATGTCTTAAGATCATATTCGAGGCAACATTTCCGAGGCAACATTTCCGAGCGGGACATTTGATCTTTGTTTAGACAGAAGGGCGACCACTAAAATATCCTATACTTAATGATCGTTTACCGTAGGCAACCGAAGTGAGAGTATACCCTGGGAGTGCGCATGTGCGAGTGATCTGATTTCAGTTATTTATCTTTGCACATTAGGTTTTGCTAGCCATTTTAAATTGTCATGTAATCTTGTCATACAATCCTATTATCATACATCTAACAGTTAATATTTGCGAGAATTAAAATGTGAGAAATAAAACTACGCTATTACAAGGCTTCGGGGTAGGGGATTAATTACATAGCCAAAACCCGTAAAACGATAAATAAAAGAAAACCCTAATTAAACTATTACATACCGTAAGTAGTTACATTAATATGGTAAAAATAAATAAACGCGTGCGATGATTCGAGAACGAGAAAAATTAGGGTTTTGACCCCGTCTAAACCTAATTAAAAGAAAAATCATATTTTTGTGGTTTTTGTGTTATTTTGAGAAAAATAGAGTTTAATTGAATAAATAAAGAAAACCTACTTACTAATTAATTTAAATTAAGAAAAATAATTAGATCAACCTATTTTTTGTATTTTTATTTTATTGAGAAAACAAATAAAATTTAAATTACTAGCAAACCTAATTTTTCTAATTTGATTTTTAATTATTTACAAAAAGTTAGAATTACCCTAAAATTACATTTAACTAATATTAAATTAAATTTAATAAAAAATATTTTTAAAAAAAAACTAATTCTAATTTGTGAAATTTGATTTTATGATTTTTTTCATAAAAAAAAAAGAATTAATTTTGGTTAGAAAATAATTAAATAAAGAAATTAAATAAAAGGAAAAATATAAAAGGAAAAGAAACGGGCCTAGTGCTTGAGCAAAAAGGGGGTGTCAATTGTAATTCTGGGCCCAAAAACTCTTTGGCCCTTGTTGACTTTCCAGATCCTGCGTTGCAAGCTTGACTAGGCCTATGATGGACCTCCATGGAGAAGGCAAGCTTGACTAGGCCTATGATGGACCTCCATGGAGAAGGCATTGGATCTGCCTTGTTGATGATCTGGTGGTTGGGCGCTGAGGGCATATGGTGGACTCATTACATGCACGCATACCTGATCATGTAAAAGAAAATAATATTGGACCAATATGGGGACCTGGGGATCGAACCCAGGCCCTTTGGCTTTTTCCATTGCACGCTGACCATCTGAGCTAGCTGGCTTATTTGAACAAAGGACAATAAACAAACATTATATTGGAAAAACAAAATAATATATTATAAAACGCGTGAATTTTGAATGGGCCAGTCACCGCCTGCCACGCAACCCTTCTTCTTCCTCCCTCTGTTGCTAAAAGTTCAGCAACTTTTACCTACGGACAAAGGGTGTAGTATAACCCTGGGTTGTTCCAAAACCTTATCCTTGCATGATAAATCAATACCAGTGGTATCAATCAACTCGTTGCAACCTCACGAGCATCATGGTACCACTCTCCATGGCTAATTGTTCCTGCACGCAAAACCCCTAAAAACGAAACTAAAACCCTAAACATGGCAACTTGCTGTATAGCCAATAAAAATACAATTGGATATTACCATTAGCTTGCAAACACCATAAGGATTAAGGATATGTTCATGAAACATGCTAACAATGCCAGAATTATGAGATACGATTTCAAAAAAATATGGAAGTCGTGGGGTACTTACAGCGCGTTTCTGGGCG
Source organism: Vicia faba (assembly GCA_948472305.1). NCBI lineage: Eukaryota > Viridiplantae > Streptophyta > Magnoliopsida > Fabales > Fabaceae > Vicia > Vicia faba. The sequence continues at coordinate 121,901,764 of OX451738.1, forward strand.
TTACGAGGCTGGTTAATGATTGTAAAATGATCCTAAAACGTCCAGGAAGTGATTTGTGTGACTGGAATGGCTTGAGAAACCTGGAACTAGGAAATCAGATTGCAACTTTTCTTTGAAATTTTGAGATTTTGTTCTTCTCTTTTCACGCCTCCAATGTACCTGTTTTTGGTGTGCACTTGTTCTATATGTACCCTAGAATGAATTAGGTTACAAACTTGCTTCAAATCTTTTTCAATTAAGATGATTGAATCATGATTTGATCCTTATGCAAATCTTTCCAAATCAAGCCAAATCCAATCTTTTTGTATCCAAATGAATCTTGCACGATTTGATTCTTCTTCCAGCTGTATAAGAGGCCTAAACATGCACAAAATTTCAAGCTTTGATTAGTTTTGATATTTTCATGATTTTATTTTGATTTTATTTGATTTAATTGAAATAAAAATCAAAATAAATGACAAAAATAAAATAAAGACAAGTGGGAGAGATCATGGGTCGTGGGTCATGTTACAAACTCAATGCAAGCATAAACAATTGGGCCCATTTGACAAAAATTTCAATTTTGGCAACTTTTGACTTTTGGCAATTTTGCAAAAAGGGTCAACTTTGCCAATGCATAACTCCTTCAATTTTGACCCTAGAGATGTGTTCTTGGATTTTTTAGAAAGCTTAAGATGTCCTCTAAGCAATACTTTTGGTCTCATCTCAATTGAGTCTTCTATGTTCATGTATGAAGCTTTGACAAAAAAGGTGTTTTTGTTGACTTTTCAAAATGACCTATAATGTCCAAATTTATATCTTCTTGTGAGTGCATATTTTGAACTTTGGAGATGAATATGGATTGTAGGTAATTACATCCTCTTCAAAATGAGCTTTGGATGGGTCATTTTTGATAAAGTATGAGAAAGTTATGCTTGGTCAAAGTTCAGTTGACTTTTCCTACAAAGCCCTAATTTAGCAACTTTTGGGTTTTGATGAATTGTGAGCAATACTTGAGGAATAATGATCAAACCTTGATCAAATGATTAATAATAATTCAAAATGAGGATGTTGACCAAAAATCTTGAAGTTTGACTGTATGTAGGACACAGTTGACTTTTGCCCTAGCACAATCGATTTTCAAGCCTTTGAGCAATTGACTGAGAAAACTTCCTCTGTAAGACTTGAAAATTGACATGGATGATCTTGAGAACATATTAGGACAATGGTGAGAATTTGGGATCTTATGGACTCAAACATCTTGATGCAAACTGAAACCCTAATTTGAGGTAAACTGCCTTAGGAGAGAGTTTGTCTGGTCAACCCTTGGACTTCCTTGGGCAATTTGAGGACCTCACTTGAAATGTATTGAGAAACATGGGAGGGAAAATTTTGGGGTACAACACTGAGCCATGACAGACTTTTGTGGCCCCGTCTCTGGTTCTCTTCTCAATTGGTGATTGCTCGATGCACCAATGGTATGTGTTATTTCCTTAAGGGATACCCTAGGAATTTGTTCTTGCCTGTCAATGATGTTCTTCAAGGCTATAATAACTTGACTCATATCCCTTCTTATTGAGTCGACATTGCTTTTGACTTGTTCTAAATCCACTTTGAAAGTTGCTTGATTTTCTTCAATTTGTTCCATTGCTCTTAGTTGGTGAGATCTTGTTTGATACAGTGGCCTGGGAGGTGGTGGTTTTCTTCTACCAATGGTTCAACTGGAGAAGATTTTGAAAAAGAGTTTTTGAGTTGTGAGCTTATGAGATTCACATGTTTTATGAATGTATGAATATGCATGAACAATGCTAAGATTTACATTACTCTTTTTTAGGTTATGCTTTTTCATTGGTGAGTATCTGGAAAACGAATACGCAAACAAAATAAGAAACACAATGCTTTTATTGAAGGTAATTATTTTCTATAAAAGAGAACATAATTTAGATATTGAAAGGTATTACAATTCTAAAATAATAAACTTGCTGAAAGAAAATAATCAAAGGGAAACAGTCTTTTAAGCATGATTGCGGATGTCTGCTCTGAAACGGTCGATAATTATTCTGCAAAGCTTGAGGAAGTCGTCGACATATTTGGGAGAGGTACTGTTGTACCCCAAAATTTGCCCTCCCATACTCTTCAAGAAATTGCCAAGTCATGCTTCAAAAATTCCCCAAGGGTTGCACAGTGCAAGGGCCTCCTAAGCAGTCAAAATTAGGGTTTTGGTTGTGATCAAGAAAATGAAGTTTCCAAAGGTCCAATCAAGTCCCATATGCCTACAAATATGGTCAAGCATCCTCATATCAAGTTTCAAGACATTCAGCACAAAATTGCACAGTCAAAAACCCTAATTGCACTACAGTCAACTGTAGGGGCAAAATGGTCATTTGACAGTCAAAAGTTCAAATTTTTGGTCAACATATCATTTTGAAGCCACAAACATCATTTGATCAATGCTTGATCATGATTCTCAAAGCTTGGCTCAAAAATCATCAAGATGCAAAAGTTTCCTTATTTGGACAGTTGAAAAAGTCAACTGTAAATTGACCAGGGCATAACTTTCACATGGATTATCAGAAAAATTCCATCCAAAGCTCATTTTGAAGAGAAAGACATTTACTACAACTCATATTCATACTTCAAGTCCAAGAAATGCTCTCACAAAAAGTTATCAATTTCAACATTATAGGTCATTTTCAAAAGTCAACAAAAAGGGACTTTAAGTCAAAGGCCATAACTTGAGATTGGTAAATCAAAATGACATGGGACCAAAGGCATTGGTTAGAGAACTCAAAGACCTTTCCAAAATGTCCAAGAACATGAGAAAATCTTAAAAATTGAGCAAGTTATGCCTTGTTGAAGTTGGGAAATTTTTGGATATTTTGAAAAGTCAACATTGGTTCAAATGACCTAAAATTGCTAATGGGCCCATTTTTATTCCATAATTCATCATCCATGGCATGTGCACGACCACTTGGCCCAAAGGGAAGTATTCCTTCATTTTTTATTTATTTATTTGAATTTTTATTAATAATAATTCATTTAAATCAAATTAAATACATGAAAAATATTTAACCTAAGCTTTACAATCTTTTTGTGCATGAAATCTACTCAATAATTCGTGCATGATCCAATATGGAAAGATTTGGAGAGAATTGATCATGATTTGTACAAAAACACATGGAAAAAGATTGAAAAAGATCTTTGAAAATCAAATTTCAAAAACCATGAATGCAAGAGATTTGGATGGTTCTTTTTGACCTAATTCACTCTTACATAAGCATAGAACACAACCCTAATTAAAAGGACCATTGAGCTGCGCTAGAAACCAATTCACAAACTTGAAATTTTTGCAAAGAAACTCAAAACTGAAAACCTAGTTCTAGGGCGATTCAAGGCACGATTTTTATTTCATTAGCTTGCTGAAGGTTCATAGGAAGATTCTACATCAAAAACCATAAGCTTTCGTGCCCAGAAACGTGAGAACCATCTCACCTGTACAGAAAAAAATTCATAGTCGTGCATCTCAATTCATGCATTCTTTGTGATTTTTAATGCTTGATTCATGTTCTTTATTTGATTCTAATGCTAACCCAATGGTTTGATTGTGTTTTTATGCATCGTGTGAGGATCTGCCATGGGAGAATATTAGGGTTTTGCAAGCTTCAAATTAGGGGTTTTGTAATAGGGTAAAATTAGGACACGTGACTTACACCATTGAATCGAGCATGTCTGGACGAAGAAGAAGCTACCCTCGCGCTCAATTTATGAGCATCATAGGGCTATTCGCTATTTTTCCATAGATGGCCTAAAAGAACATTTGAAAACCGTTGCTTATGATGTTTATGTTTCAGGAAAATAAAACACAACGAAGAAGATGGTTCGGTGGCATAAGCTGATTGGTCAATTCAAAAGTTCGCGCGAAAAAAAAGGAAACATTAACGCGTTTGTTTTATTATGTTTGTTTATTATATTAATTTACAGATGAACGAAGTGGCTTAGTGGCATACGTGTTGGCTGGTAATGTTAATGACCTGGGTTCGAGCCCCAGGTCTTCATGCTTTCAATATTATTTTTCGTTCAGTATTCACATGCAGGTTCAATGTTGTTGTTCCATGATGCACCCTCAAATTCCAACGTCCACGTGCCCAAGGGGATCAATCAGAAGGCTAGAATCTGGAGAACACCATAAGCATAAGTCAACGAAGCTACATGTGGTCTGAAAAGTCAGCGAAGCCATGCTGATTTGGGCTCAGAAATATTGGGCTTTCACCTCCTATTTGGGGTCTGAACCCCCTAGGTTTGCATATTTTTTTACTTTCTTTACTTTTTTATTATTTATACTTCTTTTTATTATTGTTTTATTAATTAGTTTTATTATTTTCATAAATATAAAAAATACCATAAAAAAATCAGAAAGAAGGAAAAAATATAATAAATATTTTATTTTAGTATTTTTATAAATAAATTGTATATAATTAAATTTAGTTTTAACTTAGGTTTTAATTTTAACTCTTTTAATAAAAATCTAAAAAATGTAGAACTAGGGTTTAATTAAATTTTTTATCCTTTTTTCTTTTATTCCATAATAATTAAATAATTAGATATTTATTTTTATAATTAAATTTGTATATAAAAATTAGGGTTAATTTAGGTTAAAATTCAATGTTTTCTTAATAAATTAAAAAAACAATAGAATTAGGGTTAGCATTTAATTTCAATTAGTTCTTTTTCATATTAAATCCCAAAACACTAAAAATACCAAAAACATCTCCTTTTCTTTTTCTTTATTAATTAATTCCATGTAATTTTAATTTTGCAAAAAGGGTCCAACGCCCTCGTTTCGATTTAATTCTTATTCGCATATTTATTTTATTTCTTCATAATATTTATGTATCTCTCCCAAGGCCATGTAACCTTTTAATTTTCTCGCACTTTTCTTTACTTTCTTTATTTTTCTGTCAAATCGGGTTCGAGAAATTTTGGCGATGTGGACCCGCGCCTTTTGAAATAGCTTAGAATTTTTACTTTCCCGCAATATTTTTAACTGTTAACAAATGGCATGAAAGAATGTATGGACAAAAATAAAAACAAGCGTAGAACACCAATAACATGACAAGATAAATGCAAATGAAAACGACACACAAATCGCACACACCACCCCTAGGGTACGCCTCACTGTTGCCTTGCCTCGAAAGGTGATCGTCGAGTAGAGGATGTCTTAGTAAGTCCTCATGATCCGGGAACCTGGCATGAGGGTAGCTTCTAAGGTGTCTTCCCATTGCTCTGGTGATCACCATGTCCCGAACCTCGAATTGACCCGAACACCTCCAACGGTGGTGCTACCTATCTCTCAATGGTGGGATGGAACTACTTTAAAGGATATTTACACAGACGAATTCCTTAGGGTAGGTAGGTTCTCATAGATACTTGCTCTAAATTTCAAACAAAAATTCAAAAAATACTTTTCACACCGACACATTTTCAAAAAGCTTTCGAAAGCAATTTTTCAAACACTCTTGAGGACCGATACAAGAGTCGAACTGAAATTTTCAAAGAAACTTTTTTAAAACCCACAGTTGAAAAGAAAACAAACCATTTTTGAAAACACAATGAGCAAGTATCTAAGAGCCCATGGATAACCATGGATAGAAAGGGTGCTAACACCTTCCCTTTCTATAACCTACCTCCCGAACCGAGAGCAATCTCTATAAGGAATTTTTCTGTGCTTTTGTCCTTTCCATTTGGAGAAAATAAAAGACGGTGGCGACTCTTGCTTCCGCGACATTTCGCGAACCAGCGTTAAACAGTCAGTTCCAGATCCACCGATCACAGAACTGGCGACTCTGCTAGGGATAATCTTAAAGTGAGGTGTACCTTAGGGCTAGTTCATAACTGTGTTTTCAATTGTTTTCCTTGTGTGCTTTAAATTGTGGGACTGTCTCGGGAGTTCTATAGATCCTAACCCGGATCTGGGGGATACCTTCTTAGAAAGTAGCAACAAGGCTGTGAGGGAACTGTGTGGGGTATACCGACATGGTTGAAACAGTCTGCTACGTTGATGTGGCACTTTGGTGTGTACCGGTAACCCTTGAGTTCAGTCAAGGAGAGTACGGGGCCTCCGCGTGGTGTCGTGAAGCATCAACAGACCTTAGGAACCTTAATTGAACTATCTTGGCCTCTTTAAGGTAGTGAGATAACTGACTTTGGTGCAGTCCGAGGTTGGTTGATACTCGATACTACACCCAATTGAGGGTTGCTTTCCTGGAATATTTCGGGCGCCAGTTCAGTGGCTAAATCGAAACGATGAACAATGAAAGCAATCTCGTGATATTGGGACCCTTAGAACCCGGTTACTTCTAATAGGACAGGTTGAACCCACCAACTTCAAGAGGGTAATACCCAGACCCCATGCTGGCCTAAACTCTAAGGGCTCTTTTGTGTGACTTGTGTGCCTTCATACTTGGATTACTTGCATGCTTGTTATCTGACACTTGCGTTTCTTGCAGGTTTCGTTTGTAGTCCTTAATTAGGACTCATAACAAGATTTACTGAGTTTCTTGCAGGTCTTGTTTTTTAGTCCTTAATTAGGACTCATAGCAGGGTTTACTAAGTTTCTTGCAGGTTTTGGTTTGCAGTCCTTAATTGGGACTCATAGCAGGGTTACTTACCTCACTCCATGCATCCCATAACATCATACCATTGCATACATCCTAATCCATTTCAAGGATCTCAAGGGCTTGTGATGCAGGTCATGATAAATCAAACGTCTAGCAAGGGGCAAAGAGGATTTATTTTCCTCTAGCCAAGGTTGTCAGGGGCTATGACCCACTTGATATGGTGAGCTCTGACTCTTGAAGAAGGTTCCCTTAACCAAGGTTGTTTGGAAATCAAAACCAGACATGAGGACTAAAGTCAGGGGCCATGACCCACTGGATATGGTGAGCCTTTGACCCTTGGAAGAAAGACTCTCAACAAATACGAAGTTCTTTCAATCAAGCTACCGGATCCAGATGCTAACCAATTTTCTTGTTTACCCCGCGAGGTCCTTGAAAACATTGCATGCATGTCATACACATCATTACATAACAGGTATCTTTGTTGCAGGTCACTTACCGTTCTCGCTGTTTATTTCAGCAATGGCTTGCCCACAAGATAACCAGGACTTTCTTGCTCAAGAGACTCGGTTCGGGGAAATCCTCCTGAATCTATCCAAGGGGCAGGAGGAGCTAAGGACACTTCTCATGGAGACCTTTGTCAGAAACAGTGCTGAGGGTGAAAGGCTGAAACACCTACAAGCTGAGGTGGATGCATTGAGGGTCCAGATGCTGGGGCAGGTGACTGCCATTCAAGAGTTAGCTCAAAGACAAGATGAGCTCTGGTTTCTCGTCAACCAACTGCTTCAGGGTAACCAACTGGGGCAAAAGTCTAAGGGGAAAAAGCCAGTCGTCGTTCAACCACCTTTGAGACAAAGAGGTAAGGGGAAAGCTCCTCAGATGGCTCCAGTGTCACAAATTCAACATCGCAACCAACAAAAGAGCGAGAGAAGGCAGTTCACTCGGCTCAGCATGACCTTATCCCAGATGTTACCACAGTTGCTGGAGACCAAGCTGGTAACTCTAAAAGAAGCTCCGAAGAGCCAAAATACAACGTCACCGAAGTATGACCCCAACGCCCGCTGCGCTTATCACTCTGACAGCCCGGGGCATACCACAGATGATTGTTGGAGCTTGAAAAATAAGATCCAAGACATGATCGACGCTGGAGAGATTCAGTTTAAAGTACCCAAGACTCCCCACGTGATCACTGTTCCCTTGCCAAAACATGGCTAGGATTGAGAAACTTTTGTTCATTCGAATGTTCAAGTTGCGATTCTCTTTTGTTCAAACATTTATTCATGTTAAACATTGTTATTTCATTAATGCATCGCATATGTCTGTTCTGAAACAATATATTCGTATTCACTAAATGCAAATTATTTTCATATTTTTTCTAATGTCAACTCTTGATCTAAAATTCTAAAGCCTCTTGAGGGAGGATGACGAAAACGATACCGCAATCTTTACCGTATGCTTCTGAACAGACCCCGCTGATGAGGTACAGGCATTGTTTCAATTCCTAAACACTAGAGTTATAAGGATGATAATCCCTCGTCAACCCATCTGAGCCAAAGAAGTAGGAGCTTTTCTTTTCGAAATTTAAAACCCTTTATCATAACCTGGGGCAGGGTAGTTCTCTCAGTTGATCCAAGTGCATAACAAATGGCACCAACGAGGTCCTTACAACAAAAAAAAGAAAGACAATGATGGTTCCGAATAATCAATAAAGAAAGGCGGTCATTACTTCTCAAAAATGAAAACCCATTAAGTCAAAACCTATGAAGGAGACTTACAAAACTGGGGCATCCCGCTGACTGTAATTCCAAAAAAAAGGAAACAGTTCAGGCAAAAAAAAGGGATAACAAAAATCAAAAAAAGAAAGAGGTCCTACAAACCCTCAGCAAAAAAGGAGATGACTGCCTATTCAAATAAACGTTCAATATCCGAATCATCACTAGTATATCAAAGCAAAGACTCAAACAAGGTCTAACGCACGATCAGCTGAGTTTAGGATTGAAGAACATCACGAAGAGCGGGTGGGTATAAATAATTTGAGCCTTTATCCTTTGTTTCTTAAACCGTGAACCAAGCCACGTTATAACCCTTAAAAGTCCTAGCTGAAGCATGGGTTAGTTCGAAAGCATACTGTTACGAAAGGTATCCTGACTCCTTAAGGCCTACGGTAAATACAGAGTTGACATCACGTTTTACAAACATCCATTTGTTTTATGAAAAAATGCATTTTCAAAATCTTCAAGACAGACATAAGCTTTGCATTTTTGATATAACATTGTTTGCATATGACTTTTTGTTTGAACAGCAGAAGTTCGCACGACAAATGCCTAATGAACAGAAGTACCTCCAATCAAGGGGCAGACATGACCATGGTCCATTATCTGGGGCAGTCCAATCAAGATTCGGAGAATCTCTCAAAGGCCAAATAGCCTGGGGCAAATCTCTGCCTGAGTCACTTGGGACACTCCAGCAACGAATCTTGCCTGATCAAACACCTTCTGATGGCATGGCAAAACACTGCTAACAGGGGCAACTTCCTACATTCTGAGAACGGACATAGTCGAAAAGATACTACGCAAAATCAAAGACCCGCTAGGTTGACACACCTAGGAAAAAATAAGGGCTTCCCGGCGAACCAAAAGGGTTCGGGCAAAAATAAGGGATGAAATGAAAAATCTGTACACCCGGCAAGTCGAAAACCTGAAAAGGCGGCTTGGGCAAAAATGGGTATCCCGGTGGACCGAAAACCCGAAAGGGCGGTCCAGGCAAAAGTTAGGGATCAAAGCATACGACTATGTCCTGTTATCTTGTCACCTATCTACCAGAAGAAGGTTTGTCCATCAACAACTATCAGCACCTCACAGGTCTTCCTCTCCCACCTCAGAAACAGGGGCAAAAAAGAGTTGTCTGAGCAATCTAATTGTTCTGTCCTCCAAGGTACCAAGGTAGGTTCAGCTAAAGAACATAACCAGCATATCTTAGTTCCCCAGAGAGTGAGTCAGCTAGTCAGTGCATTCTTCCTCAAGCAGAGTTATCAAATCTCAAGGAAGTTGAGTATCCTCCCGCAGATATCAACATTCCCCAGCAGTATACATACATACCTAACAAGCATCCCCGGCAGTCTTGGTCTAAAGATTGTTCCCCGGCGGTATATCAAACATTCAGTGGAGTCACTTACCCCAATACAGTTCAAACTTCCCCAGGAGAGTCCAATCCAGTTCCCCAGGAAAGTTGGAATTCATCTCCCCAAGCAGTAAGCTTATCCCCAGTAGATTCTGGGAGCTTATCCTCGCAGAGCACGGACGCGTCTCCCGGCTTTATTTAATGAGTTATTTCCTTACCAGGATATAACTGGGTTATCCTCAGCCAATAGCCACGGAAAGGTCGTCGTCAATACAGTTCTTTCTTATCCCCAGCGAAGTCTATTAACACTTCCGATACAACAAGGGTATCCTCAGCAAGTTACTATCAACAATTCAGCAAAAGCATCCCTCTCCCCACAGAGTATTGCTTCCCAGCAAGATCGTTAGAGTATTGTCCTCCCCGCAGAGTTATTCCATTCGCCAAGTTTATTCCCCAACGGAGTTATCTTCTCCTACCGGTATTCTTGCAGCTATCATCCCCAGCGAAAGCGAAATCTATTCTTCAACATCAGCCCAGGAGTGACTTCCCGGCACCCGTCAAGGATTTATTTTCCCAGACAAAAACATAAACATCACATACATCATTATAGCATGCATATACGCATCATATCTTACAAATCTCATTTATGTTGAGAGCATCATCGCTTGATCTATATCATGCATTGCATATGACTGACCTCTACCTTTCAGAAAAGATGCAGCCAAATTCTCAATCATATTTCAAGACCCAGACCGGTTCAGTTAATCGACTCCAAAGATTTCTTGTCCAGTCCAAGGCCTTCTCTAGTCCAGCTAAATCGACTCCCAACAGATTTTTCTGATGAAGACTCAGTAGAAGTTATCAAAGGTTTTTCTCAGACGTCCGCTTTTGAGATTATAATTTCCTATGGTTCTCTCCCCGACGGTGCGTGAGATGATAATTCCATTTCAGGTTTTTCTCAAACGTCCGCTTTTGAGATTATAATTTCCTATGGTTCTCTCCCCGACGGTGCGTGAGATGATAATTCCATCCCAGGTTTTTCTCAGACGTCCGCTTTTGAGATTATAATTTCCTATGGTTCTCTCCCCGACGGTGCGTGAGATGATAATTCCAGCCCAGGTTTTTCTCAAACGTCCGCTTTTGAGATTATAATTTCCTATGGTTCTCTCCCCGACGGTGCATGAGATGATAATTCCATCCCAGGTTTTTCTCAGACGTCCACTTTTGAGATTATAATTTCCTATGGTTCTCTCCCCGACGGTGCGTGAGATGATAATTCCAGCCCAGGTTTTTCTCAAACGTCCGCTTTTGAGATTATAATTTCCTATGGTTCTCTCCCCGACGGTGCGTGAGATGATAATTCCATCCCAGGTTTTTCTCAGACGCCCGCTTTTGAGATTATAATTTCCTATGGTTATCTCCCCGACGGTGCGTGAGATGATAATTCCATTCCAGGTTTTTCTCAGACGTCCGCTTTTGAGATTATAATTGCCTATGGTTCTCTTCCCGATCCTGCGAAGATGGTAATTCCCACCAAGATTTTCTCAACGAGCGTTGTTGAAGTTAAAGTCACCCAAGGTTCTCTCACCGTTCATGCTGAGGTAGTAACCATCCCTGGTTCGTTCATCACCGTTTGAAGCTCCAGATCCAGCTCCTGTAACCAGTCAGGACACATCTATATCAAGCATCTGAAAACCAGCTCCTGCAACATGTCAGGTACTCATTTTTCTTTTGCAGGTATGCAGGTTCTCGCTAAGGAATCTCTTACGCGATCAACATCCAGATGGCATCTATAAGCCCATCATCCTATTCATCAACCTCTAAATGGCATCTGTAAGCCCATTCCCATCACCACACTGCTACTATGTGAGCGCAAATTTCTGGGCACTCTAGTGTTCAATCATCTTCTACCCTCGGATTACGAAAGGCACGTCAGCCAATCTACATCCTCAGGTCTAAGAAGATTGAACAGGGGCAACTGTTGTACCCCAAAATTTGCCCTCCCATACTCTTCAAGAAATTGCCAAGTCATGCTTCAAAAATTCCCCAAGGGTTGCACAGTGCAAGGGCCTCCTAAGCAGTCAAAATTAGGGTTTTGGTTGTGATCAAGAAAATGAAGTTTCCAAAGGTCTAATCAAGTCCCATATGCCTACAAATATGGTCAAGCATCCTCATATCAAGTTTCAAGACATTCAGCACAAAATTGCACAGTCAAAAACCCTAATTGCACTACAGTCAACTGTAGGGGCAAAATGGTCATTTGACAGTCAAAAGTTCAAATTTTTGGTCAACATATCATTTTGAAGCCACAAACATCATTTGATCAATGCTTGATCATGATTCTCAAAGCTTGGCTCAAAAATCATCAAGATGCAAAAGTTTCCTTATTTAGACAGCTGAAAAAGTCAACTGTAAATTGACCAGGGCATAACTTTCACATGGATTATCAGAAAAATTCCATCCAAAGCTCATTTTGAAGAGAAAGACATTTCCTACAACTCATCTTCATACTTCAAGTCCAAGAAATACTCTCACAAAAAGTTATCAATTTCAACATTATAGGTCATTTTCAAAAGTCAACAAAAATGCACTTTAAGTCAAAGGCCATAACTTGAGATTGGTAAATCAAAATGACATGGGACAAAAGGCATTGGTTAGAGGACTCAAAGACCTTTCCAAAATGTCCAAGAACATGAGAAAATCTTAAAAATTGAGCAAGTTATGCCTTGTGGAAGTTGGGAAATTTTTGGATATTTTGAAAAGTCAACATTGGTTCAAATGACCTAAAATTGCTAATGGGCCCATTTTTATTCCATAATTCATCATCCATGGCATGTGCACGACCACTTGGCCCAAAGGGAAGTATTCCTTCATTTTTTATTTATTTATTTGAATTTTTATTAATAATAATTCATTTAAATCAAATTAAATACATGAAAAATATTTAACCTAAGCTTTACAATCTTTTTGTGCATGAAATCTACTCAATAATTCGTGCATGATCCAATATGGAAAGATTTGGAGAGAATTGATCATGATTTGTACAAAAACACATGGGAAAAGATTGAAAAAGATCTTTGAAAATCAAATTTCAAAAACCATGAATGCAAGAGATTTGGATGGTTCTTTTTGACCTAATTCACTCTTACATAAGCATAGAACACAACCCTAATTAAAAGGACCATTGAGCTGCGCTAGAAACCAATTCACAAACTTGAAATTTTTGCAAAGAAACTCAAAACTGAAAACCTAGTTCTAGGGCGATTCAAGGCACGATTTTTATTTCATTAGCTTGCTGAAGGTTCATAGGAAGATTCTACATCAAAAACCATAAGCTTTCGTGCCCAGAAACGTGAGAACCATCTCACCTGTACAGAAAAAAATTCATAGTCGTGCATCTCAATTCATGCATTCTTTGTGATTTTTAATGCTTGATTCATGTTCTTTATTTGATTCTAATGCTAACCCAATGGTTTGATTGTGTTTTTATGCATCGTGTGAGGATCTGCCATGGGAGAATATTAGGGTTTTGCAAGCTTCAAATTAGGGGTTTTGTAATAGGGTAAAATTAGGACACGTGACTTACACCATTGAATCGAGCATGTCTGGACGAAGAAGAAGCTACCCTCGCGCTCAATTTATGAGCATCATAGGGCTATTCGCTATTTTTCCATAGATGGCCTAAAAGAACATTTGAAAACCGTTGCTTATGATGTTTATGTTTCAGGAAAATAAAACACAACGAAGAAGATGGTTCGGTGGCATAAGCTGATTGGTCAATTCAAAAGTTCGCGCGAAAAAAAAGGAAACATTAACGCGTTTGTTTTATTATGTTTGTTTATTATATTAATTTACAGATGAACGAAGTGGCTTAGTGGCATACGTGTTGGCTGGTAATGTTAATGACCTGGGTTCGAGCCCCAGGTCTTCATGCTTTCAATATTATTTTTCGTTCAGTATTCACATGCAGGTTCAATGTTGTTGTTCCATGATGCACCCTCAAATTCCAACGTCCACGTGCCCAAGGGGATCAATCAGAAGGCTAGAATCTGGAGAACACCATAAGCATAAGTCAACGAAGCTACACGTGGTCTGAAAAGTCAGCGAAGCCATGCTGATTTGGGCTCAGAAATATTGGGCTTTCACCTCCTATTTGGGGTCTGAACCCCCTAGGTTTGCATATTTTTTTACTTTCTTTACTTTTTTATTATTTATACTTCTTTTTATTATTGTTTTATTAATTAGTTTTATTATTTTCATAAATATAAAAAATACCATAAAAAAATCAGAAAGAAGGAAAAAATATAATAAATATTTTATTTTAGTATTTTTATAAATAAATTGTATATAATTAAATTTAGTTTTAACTTAGGTTTTAATTTTAACTCTTTTAATAAAAATCTAAAAAATGTAGAACTAGGGTTTAATTAAATTTTTTATCCTTTTTTCTTTTATTCCATAATAATTAAATAATTAGATATTTATTTTTATAATTAAATTTGTATATAAAAATTAGGGTTAATTTAGGTTAAAATTCAATGTTTTCTTAATAAATTAAAAAAACAATAGAATTAGGGTTAGCATTTAATTTCAATTAGTTCTTTTTCATATTAAATCCCAAAACACTAAAAATACCAAAAACATCTCCTTTTCTTTTTCTTTATTAATTAATTCCATGTAATTTTAATTTTGCAAAAAGGGTCCAACGCCCTCGTTTCGATTTAATTCTTATTCGCATATTTATTTTATTTCTTCATAATATTTATGTATCTCTCCCAAGGCCATGTAACCTTTTAATTTTCTCGCACTTTTCTTTACTTTCTTTATTTTTCTGTCAAATCGGGTTCGAGAAATTTTGGCGATGTGGACCCGCGCCTTTTGAAATAGCTTAGAATTTTTACTTTCCCGCAATATTTTTAACTGTTAACAAATGGCATGAAAGAATGTATGGACAAAAATAAAAACAAGCGTAGAACACCAATAACATGACAAGATAAATGCAAATGAAAACGACACACAAATCGCACACACCACCCCTAGGGTACGCCTCACTGTTGCCTTGCCTCGAAAGGTGATCGTCGAGTAGAGGATGTCTTAGTAAGTCCTCATGATCCGGGAACCTGGCATGAGGGTAGCTTCTAAGGTGTCTTCCCATTGCTCTGGTGATCACCATGTCCCGAACCTCGAATTGACCCGAACACCTCCAACGGTGGTGCTACCTATCTCTCAATGGTGGGATGGAACTACTTTAAAGGATATTTACACAGACGAATTCCTTAGGGTAGGTAGGTTCTCATAGATACTTGCTCTAAATTTCAAACAAAAATTCAAAAAATACTTTTCACACCGACACATTTTCAAAAAGCTTTCGAAAGCAATTTTTCAAACACTCTTGAGGACCGATACAAGAGTCGAACTGAAATTTTCAAAGAGACTTTTTTAAAACCCACAGTTGAAAAGAAAACAAACCATTTTTGAAAACACAATGAGCAAGTATCTAAGAGCCCATGGATAACCATGGATAGAAAGGGTGCTAACACCTTCCCTTTCTATAACCTACCTCCCGAACCGAGAGCAATCTCTATAAGGAATTTTTCTGTGCTTTTGTCCTTTCCATTTGGAGAAAATAAAAGACGGTGGCGACTCTTGCTTCCGCGACATTTCGCGAACCAGCGTTAAACAGTCAGTTCCAGATCCACCGATCACAGAACTGGCGACTCTGCTAGGGATAATCTTAAAGTGAGGTGTACCTTAGGGCTAGTTCATAACTGTGTTTTCAATTGTTTTCCTTGTGTGCTTTAAATTGTGGGACTGTCTCGGGAGTTCTATAGATCCTAACCCGGATCTGGGGGATACCTTCTTAGAAAGTAGCAACAAGGCTGTGAGGGAACTGTGTGGGGTATACCGACATGGTTGAAACAGTCTGCTACGTTGATGTGGCACTTTGGTGTGTACCGGTAACCCTTGAGTTCAGTCAAGGAGAGTACGGGGCCTCCGCGTGGTGTCGTGAAGCATCAACAGACCTTAGGAACCTTAATTGAACTATCTTGGCCTCTTTAAGGTAGTGAGATAACTGACTTTGGTGCAGTCCGAGGTTGGTTGATACTCGATACTACACCCAATTGAGGGTTGCTTTCCTGGAATATTTCGGGCGCCAGTTCAGTGGCTAAATCGAAACGATGAACAATGAAAGCAATCCCGTGATATTGGGACCCTTAGAACCCGATTACTTCTAATAGGACAGGTTGAACCCACCAACTTCAAGAGGGTAATACCCAGACCCCATGCTGGCCTAAACTCTAAGGGCTCTTTTGTGTGACTTGTGTGCCTTCATACTTGGATTACTTGCATGCTTGTTATCTGACACTTGCGTTTCTTGCAGGTTTCGTTTGTAGTCCTTAATTAGGACTCATAACAAGATTTACTGAGTTTCTTGCAGGTCTTGTTTTTTAGTCCTTAATTAGGACTCATAGCAGGGTTTACTAAGTTTCTTGCAGGTTTTGGTTTGCAGTCCTTAATTGGGACTCATAGCAGGGTTACTTACCTCACTCCATGCATCCCATAACATCATACCATTGCATACATCCTAATCCATTTCAAGGATCTCAAGGGCTTGTGATGCAGGTCATGATAAATCAAACGTCTAGCAAGGGGCAAAGAGGATTTATTTTCCTCTAGCCAAGGTTGTCAGGGGCTATGACCCACTTGATATGGTGAGCTCTGACTCTTGAAGAAGGTTCCCTTAACCAAGGTTGTTTGGAAATCAAAACCAGACATGAGGACTAAAGTCAGGGGCCATGACCCACTGGATATGGTGAGCCTTTGACCCTTGGAAGAAAGACTCTCAACAAATACGAAGTTCTTTCAATCAAGCTACCGGATCCAGATGCTAACCAATTTTCTTGTTTACCCCGCGAGGTCCTTGAAAACATTGCATGCATGTCATACACATCATTACATAACAGGTATCTTTGTTGCAGGTCACTTACCGTTCTCGCTGTTTATTTCAGCAATGGCTTGCCCACAAGATAACCAGGACTTTCTTGCTCAAGAGACTCGGTTCGGGGAAATCCTCCTGAATCTATCCAAGGGGCAGGAGGAGCTAAGGACACTTCTCATGGAGACCTTTGTCAGAAACAGTGCTGAGGGTGAAAGGCTGAAACACCTACAAGCTGAGGTGGATGCATTGAGGGTCCAGATGCTGGGGCAGGTGACTGCCATTCAAGAGTTAGCTCAAAGACAAGATGAGCTCTGGTTTCTCGTCAACCAACTGCTTCAGGGTAACCAACTGGGGCAAAAGTCTAAGGGGAAAAAGCCAGTCGTCGTTCAACCACCTTTGAGACAAAGAGGTAAGGGGAAAGCTCCTCAGATGGCTCCAGTGTCACAAATTCAACATCGCAACCAACAAAAGAGCGAGAGAAGGCAGTTCACTCGGCTCAGCATGACCTTATCCCAGATGTTACCACAGTTGCTGGAGACCAAGCTGGTAACTCTAAAAGAAGCTCCGAAGAGCCAAAATACAACGTCACCGAAGTATGACCCCAACGCCCGCTGCGCTTATCACTCTGACAGCCCGGGGCATACCACAGATGATTGTTGGAGCTTGAAAAATAAGATCCAAGACATGATCGACGCTGGAGAGATTCAGTTTAAAGTACCCAAGACTCCCCACGTGATCACTGTTCCCTTGCCAAAACATGGCTAGGATTGAGAAACTTTTGTTCATTCGAATGTTCAAGTTGCGATTCTCTTTTGTTCAAACATTTATTCATGTTAAACATTGTTATTTCATTAATGCATCGCATATGTCTGTTCTGAAACAATATATTCGTATTCACTAAATGCAAATTATTTTCATATTTTTTCTAATGTCAACTCTTGATCTAAAATTCTAAAGCCTCTTGAGGGAGGATGACGAAAACGATACCGCAATCTTTACCGTATGCTTCTAAACAGACCCCGCTGATGAGGTACAGGCATTGTTTCAATTCCTAAACACTGGAGTTATAAGGATGATAATCCCTCGTCAACCCATTTGAGCCAAAGAAGTAGGAGCTTTTCTTTTCGAAATTTAAAACCCTTTATCATAACCTGGGGCAGGGTAGTTCTCTCAGTTGATCCAAGTGCATAACAAATGGCACCAACGAGGTCCTTACAACAAAAAAAAGAAAGACAATGATGGTTCCGAATAATCAATAAAGAAAGGCGGTCATTACTTCTCAAAAATGAAAACCCATTAAGTCAAAACCTATGAAGGAGACTTACAAAACTGGGGCATCCCGCTGACTGTAATTCCAAAAAAAAGGAAACAGTTCAGGCAAAAAAAAGGGATAACAAAAATCAAGAAAAGAAAGAGGTCCTACAAACCCTCAGCAAAAAAGGAGATGACTGCCTATTCAAATAAACGTTCAATATCCGAATCATCACTAGTATATCAAAGCAAAGACTCAAACAAGGTCTAACGCACGATCAGCTGAGTTTAGGATTGAAGAACATCACGAAGAGCGGGTGGGTATAAATAATTTGAGCCTTTATCCTTTGTTTCTTAAACCGTGAACCAAGCCACGTTATAACCCTTAAAAGTCCTAGCTGAAGCATGGGTTAGTTCGAAAGCATACTGTTACGAAAGGTATCCTGACTCCTTAAGGCCTACGGTAAATACAGAGTTGACATCACGTTTTACAAACATCCATTTGTTTTATGAAAAAATGCATTTTCAAAATCTTCAAGACAGACATAAGCTTTGCATTTTTTATATAACATTGTTTGCATATGACTTTTTGTTTGAACAGCAGAAGTTCGCACGACAAATGCCTAATGAACAGAAGTACCTCCAATCAAGGGGCAGACATGACCATGGTCCATTATCTGGGGCAGTCCAATCAAGATTCGGAGAATCTCTCAAAGGCCAAATAGCCTGGGGCAAATCTCTGCCTGAGTCACTTGGGACACTCCAGCAACGAATCTTTCCTGATCAAACACCTTCTGATGGCATGGCAAAACACTACTAACAGGGGCAACTTCCTACATTCTGAGAACGGACATAGTCGAAAAGATACTACGCAAAATCAAAGACCCGCTAGGTTGACACACCTAGGCAAAAATAAGGGCTTCCCGGCGAACCAAAAGGGTTCGGGCAAAAATAAGGGATGAAATGAAAAATCTGTACACCCGGCAAGTCGAAAACCTAAAAAGGCGGCTTGGGCAAAAATGGGTATCCCGGTGGACCGAAAACCCGAAAGGGCGGTCCAGGCAAAAGTTAGGGATCAAAGCATACGACTATGTCCTGTTATCTTGTCACCTATATACCAGAAGAAGGTTTGTCCATCAACAACTATCAGCACCTCACAGGTCTTCCTCTCCCACCTCAGAAACAGGGGCAAAAAAGAGTTGTCTGAGCAATCTAATTGTTCTGTCCTCCAAGGTACCAAGGTAGGTTCAGCTAAAGAACATAACCAGCACATCTTAGTTCCCCAGAGAGTGAGTCAGCTAGTCAGTGCATTCTTCCTCAAGCAGAGTTATCAAATCTCAAGGAAGTTGAGTATCCTCCCGCAGATATCAACATTCCCCAGCAGTATACATACATACCTAACAAGCATCCCCGGCAGTCTTGGTCTAAAGATTGTTCCCCGGCGGTATATCAAACATTCAGTGGAGTCACTTACCCCAATACAGTTCAAACTTCCCCAGGAGAGTCCAATCCAGTTCCCCAGGAAAGTTGGAATTCATCTCCCCAAGCAGTAAGCTTATCCCCAGTAGATTCTGGGAGCTTATCCTCGCAGAGCACGGACGCGTCTCCCGGCTTTATTTAATGAGTTATTTCCTTACCAGGATATAACTGGGTTATCCTCAGCCAATAGCCACGGAAAGGTCGTCGTCAATACAGTTCTTTCTTATCCCCAGCGAAGTCTATTAACACTTCCGATACAACAAGGGTATCCTCAGCAAGTTACTATCAACAATTCAGCAAAAGCATCCCTCTCCCCACAGAGTATTGCTTCCCAGCAAGATCGTTAGAGTATTGTCCTCCCCGCAGAGTTATTCCATTCGCCAAGTTTATTCCCCAACGGAGTTATCTTCTCCTACCGGTATTCTTGCAGCTATCATCCCCAGCGAAAGCGAAATCTATTCTTCAACATCAGCCCAGGAGTGACTTCCCGGCACCCGTCAAGGATTTATTTTCCCAGACAAAAACATAAACATCACATACATCATTATAGCATGCATATACGCATCATATCTTACAAATCTCATTTATGTTGAGAGCATCATCGCTTGATCTATATCATGCATTGCATATGACTGACCTCTACCTTTCAGAAAAGATGCAGCCAAATTCTCAATCATATTTCAAGACCCAGACCGGTTCAGTTAATCGACTCCAAAGATTTCTTGTCCAGTCCAAGGCCTTCTCTAGTCCAGCTAAATCGACTCCCAACAGATTTTTCTGATGAAGACTCAGTAGAAGTTATCAAAGGTTTTTCTCAGACGTCCGCTTTTGAGATTATAATTTCCTATGGTTCTCTCCCCGACGGTGCGTGAGATGATAATTCCATTTCAGGTTTTTCTCAAAGTCCGCTTTTGAGATTATAATTTCCTATGGTTCTCTCCCCGACGGTGCGTGAGATGATAATTCCATCCCAGGTTTTTCTCAGACATCCGCTTTTGAGATTATAATTTCCTATGGTTCTCTCCCCGACGGTGCGTGAGATGATAATTCCATTTCAGGTTTTTCTCAAACGTCCGCTTTTGAGATTATAATTTCCTATGGTTCTCTCCCCGACGGTGCGTGAGATGATAATTCCATCCCAGGTTTTTCTCAGACGTCCGCTTTTGAGATTATAATTTCCTATGGTTCTCTCCCCGACGGTGCGTGAGATGATAATTCCAGCCCAGGTTTTTCTCAAACGTCCGCTTTTGAGATTATAATTTCCTATGGTTCTCTCCCCGACGGTGCATGAGATGATAATTCCATCCCAGGTTTTTCTCAGACGTCCACTTTTGAGATTATAATTTCCTATGGTTCTCTCCCCGACGGTGCGTGAGATGATAATTCCAGCCCAGGTTTTTCTCAAACGTCCGCTTTTGAGATTATAATTTCCTATGGTTCTCTCCCCGACGGTGCGTGAGATGATAATTCCATCCCAGGTTTTTCTCAGACGCCCGCTTTTGAGATTATAATTTCCTATGGTTATCTCCCCGACGGTGCGTGAGATGATAATTCCATTCCAGGTTTTTCTCAGACGTCCGCTTTTGAGATTATAATTGCCTATGGTTCTCTTCCCGATCCTGCGAAGATGGTAATTCCCACCAAGATTTTCTCAACGAGCGTTGTTGAAGTTAAAGTCACCCAAGGTTCTCTCACCGTTCATGCTGAGGTAGTAACCATCCCTGGTTCGTTCATCACCGTTTGAAGCTCCAGATCCAGCTCCTGTAACCAGTCAGGACACATCTATATCAAGCATCTGAAAACCAGCTCCTGCAACATGTCAGGTACTCATTTTTCTTTTGCAGGTATGCAGGTTCTCGCTAAGGAATCTCTTACGCGATCAACATCCAGATGGCATCTATAAGCCCATCATCCTATTCATCAACCTCTAAATGGCATCTGTAAGCCCATTCCCATCACCACACTGCTACTATGTGAGCGCAAATTTCTGGGCACTCTAGTGTTCAATCATCTTCTACCCTCGGATTACGAAAGGCACGTCAGCCAATCTACATCCTCAGGTCTAAGAAGATTGAACAGGGGCAACTGTTGTACCCCAAAATTTGCCCTCCCATACTCTTCAAGAAATTGCCAAGTCATGCTTCAAAAATTCCCCAAGGGTTGCACAGTGCAAGGGCCTCCTAAGCAGTCAAAATTAGGGTTTTGGTTGTGATCAAGAAAATGAAGTTTACAAAGGTCCAATCAAGTCCCATATGCCTACAAATATGGTCAAGCATCCTCATATCAAGTTTCAAGACATTCAGCACAAAATTGCACAGTCAAAAACCCTAATTGCACTACAGTCAACTGTAGGGGCAAAATGGTCATTTGACAGTCAAAAGTTCAAATTTTTGGTCAACATATCATTTTGAAGCCACAAACATCATTTGATCAATGCTTGATCATGATTCTCAAAGCTTGGCTCAAAAATCATCAAGATGCAAAAGTTTCCTTATTTGGACAGCTGAAAAAGTCAACTGTAAATTGACTAGGGCATAACTTTCACATGGATTATCAGAAAAATTCCATCCAAAACTCATTTTGAAGAGAAAGACATTTCCTACAACTCATCTTCATACTTCAAGTCCAAGAAATGCTCTCACAAAAAGTTATCAATTTCAACATTATAGGTCATTTTCAAAAGTCAACAAAAAGGGACTTTAAGTCAAAGGCCATAACTTGAGATTGGTAAATCAAAATGACATGGGACCAAAGGCATTGGTTAGAGGACTCAAAGACCTTTCCAAAATGTCCAAGAACATGAGAAAATCTTAAAAATTGAGCAAGTTATGCCTTGTGGAAGTTGGGAAATTTTTGGATATTTTGAAAAGTCAACATTGGTTCAAATGACCTAAAATTGCTAATGGGCCCATTTTTATTCCATAATTCATCATCCATGGCATGTGCACGACCACTTGGCCCAAAGGGAAGTATTCCTTCATTTTTTATTTATTTATTTGAATTTTTATTAATAATAATTCATTTAAATCAAATTAAATACATGAAAAATATTTAACCTAAGCTTTACAATCTTTTTGTGCATGAAATCTACTCAATAATTCGTGCATGATCCAATATGGAAAGATTTGGAGAGAATTGATCATGATTTGTACAAAAACACATGGAAAAAGATTGAAAAAGATCTTTGAAAATCAAATTTCAAAAACCATGAATGCAAGAGATTTGGATGGTTCTTTTTGACCTAATTCACTCTTACATAAGCATAGAACACAACCCTAATTAAAAGGACCATTGAGCTGCGCTAGAAACCAATTCACAAACTTGAAATTTTTGCAAAGAAACTCAAAACTGAAAACCTAGTTCTAGGGCGATTCAAGGCACGATTTTTATTTCATTAGCTTGCTGAAGGTTCATAGGAAGATTCTACATCAAAAACCATAAGCTTTCGTGCCCAGAAACGTGAGAACCATCTCACCTGTACAGAAAAAAATTCATAGTCGTGCATCTCAATTCATGCATTCTTTGTGATTTTTAATGCTTGATTCATGTTCTTTATTTGATTCTAATGCTAACCCAATGGTTTGATTGTGTTTTTATGCATCGTGTGAGGATCTGCCATGGGAGAATATTAGGATTTTGCAAGCTTCAAATTAGGGGTTTTGTAATAGGGTAAAATTAGGACACGTGACTTACACCATTGAATCGAGCATGTCTGGACGAAGAAGAAGCTACCCTCGCGCTCAATTTATGAGCATCATAGGGCTATTCGCTATTTTTCCATAGATGGCCTAAAAGAACATTTGAAAACCGTTGCTTATGATGTTTATGTTTCAGGAAAATAAAACACAACGAAGAAGATGGTTCGGTGGCATAAGCTGATTGGTCAATTCAAAAGTTCGCGCGAAAAAAAAGGAAACATTAACGCGTTTGTTTTATTATGTTTGTTTATTATATTAATTTACAGATGAACGAAGTGGCTTAGTGGCATACGTGTTGGCTGGTAATGTTAATGACCTGGGTTCGAGCCCCAGGTCTTCATGCTTTCAATATTATTTTTCGTTCAGTATTCACATGCAGGTTCAATGTTGTTGTTCCATGATGCACCCTCAAATTCCAACGTCCACGTGCCCAAGGGGATCAATCAGAAGGCTAGAATCTGGAGAACACCATAAGCATAAGTCAACGAAGCTACACGTGGTCTGAAAAGTCAGCGAAGCCATGCTGATTTGGGCTCAGAAATATTGGGCTTTCACCTCCTATTTGGGGTCTGAACCCCCTAGGTTTGCATATTTTTTTACTTTCTTTACTTTTTTATTATTTATACTTCTTTTTATTATTGTTTTATTAATTAGTTTTATTATTTTCATAAATATAAAAAATACCATAAAAAAATCAGAAAGAAGGAAAAAATATAATAAATATTTTATTTTAGTATTTTTATAAATAAATTGTATATAATTAAATTTAGTTTTAACTTAGGTTTTAATTTTAACTCTTTTAATAAAAATCTAAAAAATGTAGAACTAGGGTTTAATTAAATTTTTTTATCCTTTTTTCTTTTATTCCATAATAATTAAATAATTAGATATTTATTTTTATAATTAAATTTGTATATAAAAATTAGGGTTAATTTAGGTTAAAATTCAATGTTTTCTTAATAAATTAAAAAAACAATAGAATTAGGGTTAGCATTTAATTTCAATTAGTTCTTTTTCATATTAAATCCCAAAACACTAAAAATACCAAAAACATCTCCTTTTCTTTTTCTTTATTAATTAATTCCATGTAATTTTAATTTTGCAAAAAGGGTCCAACGCCCTCGTTTCGATTTAATTCTTATTCGCATATTTATTTTATTTCTTCATAATATTTATGTATCTCTCCCAAGGCCATGTAACCTTTTAATTTTCTCGCACTTTTCTTTACTTTCTTTATTTTTCTGTCAAATCGGGTTCGAGAAATTTTGGCGATGTGGACCCGCGCCTTTTGAAATAGCTTAGAATTTTTACTTTCCCGCAATATTTTTAACTGTTAACAAATGGCATGAAAGAATGTATGGACAAAAATAAAAACAAGCGTAGAACACCAATAACATGACAAGATAAATGCAAATGAAAACGACACACAAATCGCACACACCACCCCTAGGGTACGCCTCATTGTTGCCTTGCCTCGAAAGGTGATCGTCGAGTAGAGGATGTCTTAGTAAGTCCTCATGATCCGGGAACCTGGCATGAGGGTAGCTTCTAAGGTGTCTTCCCATTGCTCTGGTGATCACCATGTCCCGAACCTCGAATTGACCCGAACACCTCCAACGGTGGTGCTACCTATCTCTCAATGGTGGGATGGCACTACTTTAAAGGACATTTACACAGACGAATTGCTTAGGGTAGGTAGGTTCTCATAGATACTTGCTCTAAATTTCAAACAAAAATTCAAAAAATACTTTTCACACCGACACATTTTCAAAAAGCTTTCGAAAGCAATTTTTCAAACACTCTTGAGGACCGATACAAGAGTCGAACTGAAATTTTCAAAGAGACTTTTTTAAAACCCACAGTTGAAAAGCAAACAAACCATTTTTGAAAACACAATGAGCAAGTATCTAAGAGCCCATGGATAACCATGGATAGAAAGGGTGCTAACACCTTCCCTTTCTATAACCTACCTCCCGAACCGAGAGCAATCTCTATAAGGAATTTTTCTGTGCTTTTGTCCTTTCCATTTGGAGAAAATAAAAGACGGTGGCGACTCTTGCTTCCGCGACATTTCGCGAACCAGCGTTAAACAGTCAATTCCAGATCCACCGATCACAGGGACCATCACACTTTCCGCATCTCTCAAACTTCTCGGGATGTCTTCAATGAGATTGTGGGTTAAGAAGGTGAGCCTCTCATGCTTGTCCTTGTAGTATCGGTACTCTTGGTAGAGGTTGGGAATTATCTTGTGGTTATCCCTTCCTGCTTGGGCGATCTTTGTGTACTGCTTCTCCCAATACATATTTCCATCCCTTATCTCCGTATAAAGTCTCTGTTGTATCCGGAAATCTTTTCGGAGTCCTCCTAGCTCAAGGCATACCTGCTTGTACTCTTCAGTTTTCTGGGTAAGAAGTATTTCTGCCCTCATCTTCGCAAGGTGTTCCCTTACCTCAGATTCTTGGCTATCCTGAAGTATGGTGGTAAGATACTTCATTTTCTCTTCTTGATCTAAAGAGGCTTGTGCCAAGCTTTGGATTTGGGCCCTTAGATCTTCCTCAAGTGCCTTCTTTTCTTGCACGACCTTTTCATACCATCTGGTTAACCTTCCAATTTCACTAACACTGTCTTCCAACCTTTGGTTTTGGGAATCCAAATTAAAAGTAGCACTCAGCAACCCTTCAGTCGAACGTTTCCTTTTTAGACTCTCCTTTTCAAATGTCTCATGGTCTCTTTGAATTTGTTGGTCTTTTGATTCAAGTATACGATGCATTTGTCTTTTTTCTTTAGTTAAATTGAGAAGGTAGAGCTCTAGTTCTTCTTTTTCCTTCTGAGCATGTTTCAAGGATTTCTTCAGACCATTTATTTCTTCCAATGACATAGGCGGAGTTACTGGGACCTCTGGCTTGTATTCAGGGTCTATGTCAAAAGGAAGCTTAACAATTTGTACCTTGTCCAGAACCAATTGAGTGTAAGGCTCTTTTGCCACAATGTTCTTCTTTTCAACTTTTTTTTGTTAACCCTACTCCAGACCCAGATAATTTTGTTGAGTAACTCTCGGTCATTTTTTCCCATGTCATGAACGATCAATTGTTGAAGCTTCGTTTGAAGGTTTGTCTTCCAAGGGATACCCTATTTGTCGTAGGGCTAGGGTAGAGTTGTAATTAATGCAACCTTATGACCCGATCAATAGAACATTAGGAAAGTCCTTGCAACTGTAAACAATATCACCAATGTCTAGCTTCCTTGCATACCATAACACAGAACTAGCAGTAAGTGACCTTAATTTTTTAGACCACTCATACCTCGTCAGATTCAGGATCATGTAATCTTCCTTGTAAAGGTGAGTCATAACCCAGGAATACAACAATAGAATATATCAATTTAGAGTACCTTTTCTTTTTTCGTACCGTGTGTGAATTGTGTAATAGATGTCAGCAAGCAGAGCGGGAGTTGGATCTGTATTGAAAGTTTTTATACTCCAGAACACACTGATGGCTGCAGGGTCAATGTAGTCTACAGTTTGTGGAAACAAGATAACACCAAATACAAGCAGTCCTAGACAATTGACACAAGACTCCCATTCCTTGTTATTATCCAGATTAAGAGCCTTAGTTTCTAAGTAACATCTCTTAATCATTCGTATGTATCCCTCTTTCTTGTAATTAAGAGAAAATTCAAGATAAGGGATTTTTAAGCTTTCTGCCTGGATTTTAATGTCGATGGTTTGTCTGATACCGACATAAGCTTTCTCTTTAGAAAAATTCAGCCTTCTCTTGAAAGGTGGAACATCTCAGTGGAGGGTCATAATACTGAATTAGAGCAGAAGCAGCATTCAATTGTACTTATACTTTAGTCAAGTGCAAAATATCCCCATATCGACAAGTGAATGTTTTTAGAGCCCTTTCAGATAATCTTTCTTTTACAGCCTTGATTTTTGTTACATCTAGTTTGATAGCATTGATGTGGATGAGTTGTTTCCCTTTGGTATTCATTTTCAGGTACTCACCAAAACCTTTGATTTTTATATAATTTTTTTTACCCTATGAATAAGACAAACAAAAGAAAATGGAGAATAATGAATATATGAAATATAAAGATGTATGAATGCATGTATGTAGGGCTAAATGACAGGATTTGATGGATATTATCCTTAGAAGGTAGGTTCTTAGCTTGGGTTTATGGATATTTTACCCTCCCTGTAAGGTGGTTTCCTTAAGGGTGTCATGAATAACACTAGAGGGAAAGGCACAAGGGCCCCCCTTAAGTGGAGTCTCTTTGCAGACTGAAACTTTCATCTCTAGGTCATGAAAGGTCTCATCATGAGATTTTGGTTAAGGGTTGTACATAGTCCCATTTCGTAGTTCACGGTTGGTTTGTATTTTTTATGGGTTGAAAATTACATTTGAATTTTTCGTATACTCAATCTAGGTGTACGAATAGCGGAGTTATTTAGACGGAGTACGCAGTCGATTCAAATATATTTGTGACCCTTTTTGAAGAATAATTGTAGGATTAATTTGATTTACAAAAATAATTTGTCATTGGTTAAGTGTTTTTTAGTATATTAATTATAAAAAATATCTTATTCAAAATGCATGACTAAAAGATGATTTAATGCAAATAATATTTTTTATGGGTTAGAAAATAATATATTTGTTTTTATGATGATAATAATAATAATAATAATAATAATAATAATAATAATAATAATAATAACATAGCATTAAATATATTAAATATATTAAAATAAAAATATAAAAATAATATTATAATTAATAAAAATATAAGAAAATATAAATATAATAATAAAATAATAAAAATAATAAAATAAATAGATTTAAAAAAATGCAGGGGGTGTAAATATATTGAAGTAGTAAAAAAAGGGTGTTAATAGCATGGGCCAAAATCCAGATATTAGATTTGGCAGCAGTGCAGGGCCCAAGTTCAGATTTTGGACTTGGCCTATTTTGGCCTGGGAGTGTGAAAACACACGTGTGAGTAAAACGCAGATGCGGGGAAGGGTGAGGTTATCTATGGGCCAGGCCCAAGGGTTAAGTGGGACGGATTTGTTCAACTTAGGTGTGGGAGAGTGTATTGGGTTATCATGTCTACGCATTTTTGGAGCGTCTGATGAGAATCGTTCAGACGTGATTGTGAGAGCATGGTAACCGTGGTAGACTTGCGCACATGGGATAACTGAACTTAATATATTTTTGTTTTGTATGTTACTCACTCAATTTCTCTCTCTCTCTCTCTCTCTCTCTCTCTCTCTCTCTCTCTCCGCATCTAACCTATTTCTTCTACTTCTCTAACAACAATAAACCATAGTTAAGCCAACCCCTCCCCAATCACCGTTGTTCAGCCCTGAACCCTCAATCACCCCATCTCAAACCCCTCTTCTCCTTCTTCGATCCCATTACAAACCCCTAAAATCACCAAATTAATACAACAAAAAATCTAAGGGTTTACCTCATCACGATGAATCTCGGTATTCTTTCTGATTTTTCTTGGTCTGATCTGGTTTCTAATCTCCTTCCTTGTGTTTGACAGGTACGGAGGATGGTGATGGCGGCGGAGGTAAGATGGCGCAATGAAGCAACAAGGGCTCGGCTCCTTCTTCTTTTTCACTATGTATACTTTCTTTTTTGATTTTCTATAATAATTTTCTTCCCTTTCTCTCCATCCCTTTTCTGTTTTAGCTGCTAGGTTTTATAGTAGATTAATTATTTAGGAAACAAACAAAATTGTCTATAAATTGAATTAGGTTTCATTATTGTTTTATCATATTAGGGAATTGTTTTGATTTCATTGTAATGGCTTTAATTTGTTTCTGCTTTCGTAGGGATTTGTTTATGTATTTTGTTATGTTTCTGGACAATCAATGGAAAAATTACTTCCGCTTTGTTATTAACTCTGTTTCCATATTTGATTTTGTATTGATGAAGATTTGGTTAGTTTCTGCCAAGCTTGATTTTGTGTATGATTTTGTTTTTGTTTTGTGATTCGAACAATACTCATTAGTGAAGTTACTCGTTCTTGTTGTTTGACTAAACCGAACCCATTGGTGTATTAAGTATTGAAATAAAAATCATATTCTTAGGATAGACTCTCTAATATTTCCAAAACATATTCATTTGCTTGATTCTGACTCCGTTTTATATTTTAAATAATGATTCAAATGTGATTTGTTGTCGTGTTATTATTAATGTGAAATAATCATGAATCAATTGAGTTGTTCTATAACGTTGAATGCTAATCATACTGACTATGCTATTATGTGATTGTGAATATGCAATTGTTGAGTGTTATTGTTGGTGTTGTTTATTGATTGTTATAATATTGATTAATGATCGGGTATGGTGATTAATGTTATGTGTAACAGTGATATATGCATGATGATTACTTGGTGACTCTTTTGGTGAGAATGCATGTTGTTGAGTGTCATGCATCATGGTGTATGAACTTCGGTCTAGTTTTGGTGAGCCTTGATCCTATGTTGGGGTTCGAGTGTGATTAGCTAATTCCTTTGTGGGGTTAGTGAAGCGTTCCTATATGGTGATTAGCGGCGATTTTTGGTGTGTTCTGTTTCCAAGAGAGAATCTGATCCTATGGTGGGGATCGAGAGCGAGATTAACTCGAGTGTTCATAAATGGTACCATATGCATAATGAGTCAGTCATTGAGTCCATTGCATACATACTTGCATATGTGGTTGATTATTCATGATGTTGTTGATTTATGTAGAATGTGTGCATATTGTTGTGAATGGGTGTGAGAGAATGTTGTTGTTGATTGTGTAATGCATGTGTAGTTGTTATTGATATTGTAATGCATGTGTAGTTGTTGTATGTTTATCTACCTTATCATTTTTTACACAATTTAGATTGAATGTTATTTGTCACCCATTTTGCTTTAATGTTGTATGCCATAGACATCTTGCAGATACTCAAGAGTAGAGTTCATGTTGTAAGTGGAAGTTATCTCTCGGAGTTGCTTCGTTTAGTTTTAGTGTCGTTTATAAGTTTTGCTCTAATCCTGTAACATCAGAGTTGGGAGCGTTTGTTTGATTACTATATTTTGGAGTTTAATTACTTATTTCAGTTTATGATAAAGATGTTGAGAGTTGAGTATGTTAACTTTTTATTTTGAAAAGATTTATATCATTTGAAGTTTGAGACAATGTCAAAGTGTGATGTTTTATTTATTTAGAATAAAATCAATATTGCCACAATGATACCCTAAGTGAAGGTGAGTGTGTAATGAAAGGTGTTGTACGGCGTTATTATTTCCACTGCATGTTTATTAAAAGTTTGTATTGTTAAAGGATTGTCGTTGGTGACACCTTAATTTGTTGTATAATGCTTTATAAATAAGTTACGGAGTTTAGGGTGTTACACTAGAGGCAAGCTTCAATACATATAGAGGCTTCTTAAGCTTGAAAACATGATTTGGAAAAGTTTGGTTGATAAAACCCGAAGGATGATCAACAAATACCTCCTCTACCTCCTCTTGGATGTAAGAATTTAGAAAAAGAAATTTTATATCCATTTGAAATTCAAGATGGAAGAGAAAGGTAATAACATCCTTATGGCTTCTAATCTAGCTACAAGAGCATATGTTTCATCAAAATTTATTCTTTCATATTGATTGTATCCCTTCACAATAAGTTTGGCTTTATTTCTTAAAACATTTCCATCTTAATCCAGCTTGTTGTGAAAGACCTATCATGTACCAATTACTAGATTAGATGAAGCTTTGGAAACGAGTTCCCAAATGTTATTTCGTTCAAATTGATTTAACTCATCTTTCATATAAAGAGACTAATGTCCGTAGATTATAGCTCCATCAGTTCTAGTTGGCTCAATTTGTGGAAAAAATCCAAAAAGTTACATACCTTATTGAAGGACTGTCGAGCAGTGACTCCCTTGGATATATCTCCAATGACATTCTAGATAGAATGATCTTTTTTGAGATTCCATTCCTTTGGGAGATCTGGATGTTCTGGAAGAGTGTCTGAGATTTGATCATGAACTAGCTCTTCCTCTGTGACTTAATTTTCATTTTGCTCTTGGTTTGATTCTTGATTATCCTCTAGACTTGTCTTTTCCTGAATACCTGCACAATCAACAACTTTTACTTCTACAAGTTTAAGGTTAGATTCATCAAAGGTAATATTCTATAATTGTCAAAGTTCTTTTGTTAGAGATTCTAAAAGTTTTACTAGAAGTGGAATATTCTAGGAATATGCCTTCATCAGTTTTTGCGTTAAATTTTTCGAGACTATCTTTTCCCTTGTTAATGTTAAAGCATTCACAACCAAAGACATGTAAGTGAGATATATCCGGCTTTCTTCCTTTGTATAGTTCATAGGGCGTCCACTTTAAATTTGGTCTTATCAAGACACGATTCATTACATAGCAAGCGGTGCTTACAACATCATCCCAAAAATATTAGGAAGATTAGTCTCATCGAGTATCGTCCTAAGAAGCCCTGCCAAAGATATGTTTTCCCTCTATATTACCCCTGTTTTGTTGGGGAGCTTGTGGAGTGCAATAGGTGTGTAGAATACCATTCTCATTACAAATTTTTTCGAATTACTCATTTTGGAATTCTCTGTCATGGCCACTTCTTATGGATGAAATGCTTACACCTTTTACACTTTTTTCTGTCCTGGATAACCTTGGCTAGTTTTCGAAAGGCATCAAACACATCTCTTTTCTGAGATAAGAATAATGTCCAGTTATAGTAATAGTAATCATCCATAATTACAAGACTGTAGATGTTTCTACCTAGACTTACGGTTCTAGATAGACCAAAAAAGTCTATGTGAAATAGTTGCAAGGGATGAGCTATAGAAACTATATTTTTAGATTAAAAGAGGCATTTGTTTGCTTCCTTTTTTACACACATCACATAATCGGTTATTTTCAAAATGTTAAGTCTGGGATACCGTTTACAAGATCTTTGTAGACCAACTTGTTCAAGTGGTTCATGTCGACGTGAGATTTCTCCTATGTCATAATCAAGATTCACCCTCATTACTTAAGAGACATACATCACTTGAAAGAATCTTATTTAAATTCACTGTGTACGTGCTTCCACTTCTTGAGCTTGTAAGTAGAGTTTTATTTTATTTAGAGCTAGTAAAAATAGTATGCAACTTAAATTTAATAATATTATAGTAGTTTATTTTATTTTTTTGCTTTCGCACCCTAGTTCATAGGGGAAATGACCTTATTAATTTAGAGCTCGTGAACTGAGGTATGAACACTGGCCAAATATTATTCCTGCCAGGAATCGAATTCAGTATTCCCCAAATATCATCATTTACAGAAGATTTTTTACCACTAGATTATATGAATATGACCTACAAAACATACTCCATAAAATAATAAAAAAAATAATGGATTGAAGATATATTTTGAGTGGTGCCACGTAGAAATATATTTAACGTTACAAATTTATGATATGGACCATGATATGTTGGCGAAATAATTTGAGCATCTGATTTAATTTATAATAAAAATTTATATACTAAGATGATTATTTCATTTCGATGAGTTCATTTTTAATTTTACAAGTTAAAAATCATTACGTTATATTATTAAATTTTGTTAAAATGATGTGAATTACCTTATTAAAAGACAATCTTTTATCTTATAATCCTTTTTTTAATCTTTAGTGAATATGTCTTGCAAGTGAATTTTGTGAAGTGATAAATCATAATTTTTAGACTAATTCTTCTACTAATTTTGTATGTAATATTTTTTAAAAAAATTATTTAATACTCACATAGTTTTATTATTTAGTGTAAATCTATCAACTACATTATTTGTTTTTTTGTCTAACTTTATATGTTCATCTAACATAAGTTTTTGTAGGTACTTAATTACTTATTAAAATTTATGATATATTGACTTAGATAATTTGACTTTATGGAATAAATTGTATATTTTTGTATTTATTAGGGTTTGAACCAATGATATCTAATAAACAATAATTGCTTTTTTGAAAAGTGAGGGTGAATTTTAGAAAGTGTCACACAAAAATATATTTGACATGGTAAAGTTTAGATAATATAGATGATGAAGTGTCAACGCAAGAATCCTCAACTCTGATTTTAAATATTAAAAATAAAGTTTTTAAAAACATTACATTTCCTTCTTAAAATGCCCGATCAGAACACACTCTTAGAAAATTGTAAATTGCTTGAAAAAAAAACATTTATCCTCTTTATGCATTTCATCAAAATAAGTTCAGAGAGTTAGATTTGAGTGAAAAGGTTGTAGGTTGATAGAAGTCTTCTGAAATTGTAAGAAATAATATGTGCTATAAAAGATCAAAGATCCTTATGTTGTGTCAGGGTCATCTTTGAGAGCGTGTAAGGCAGGCTACCGCACATGGACTCAAGTTTCTCTAGGCGAAACTATAGGCAAATAAGATCTTATAAAATATTTGAGAGATTTCTTAGTACACCCTTATATGGGTGAAAAAAACCTCTAAAAACCCCAAAATACCCTTCGAATATGCATATCCGAACAAACCCTTAAATTCATTTTCAAAATGTTTCGGATATGCATATCCGAAAATCCCTTGTTTGCATGTTATAATTATTTAGACGTTAGATTTAAACATTTAGTAGTATTTTTGGATATGCATATCAGAAAATACCTTTGTTACATAAGTTTTCTTCATGATCACCACTATCACTATTTCATTTATTTTATTTTCCCCCATAATCAAAATCTACTTCAAAACCTCAACCATTCTCAATCATTTTTTCGTCTCCAAATCAAGTTTCAAGTGTTTTATCATATCAAAGAGAGCATAGAAAGCTACAATTTAAGGTAAAAAAATTTCATTTTGTCTCTCATTTCCTTGCATTGATTTTGACTTTTGGTTAAAAAAATAATGTCACTTCGGATATGCATATCCGAAACCCACCTAACATATTTCGGATGTGCATATCCGAAACAATGTCTGTTACAAAAAAACAAAATTTTGTGTTAAATAAATTTTATGTTTTTGACCGTTTTAGTTATGGTGCACCCTGACATGTTTCTCAAAGTTGTTGTAAATGATATAATCAAGGTGAATGGGGATGCTAAGTCGGAAGAGATGAAGAACGATGTCAAAATGATTATTGTCGCAGTAGATGTTTGACAAATTTTCAAATTTACAAATGATCAAATTTTCAGTGCTCGTCAACATATGCTAGAGTGGGTCCGAATTTAAGCTAGTAAACTCGAGTTTGGTGTTGTGATTAAAAGGTCCCACAATGGCACTAGTAGAAGGAAGGTATTTGTAACGATGACATGCGAGAGAAGTGAAAAATATTTTCCAAAAATTCGAAACTTAAAACATGAAGACGCCAGATCGAGAAAATGTGAGTGTCTATTTAAATTGCACGGATACTGTAGGATGGATGATTTGTGGCGGTTTAATGTCATATATAGTTTACATACTCATGCGTTGGACACGAAGCTATAAGGTCATTCAATTGTATGTCGGCTTAAGCCAGAGGAGAAGGAAATTCTTTCAAAAATGTCGATGATCAAAGTTGCACCGAGAAACATACTTGTCAATTTGAAACGAAAAGACCACAAAGTATTTCAAATATCAAGAAGATATACAATGAACATTATCAACAAAATATGGTGAGTAGAGGTTCGAGATCCGAAATTCAACAACTTTTAAAATTTTGGACAATAACCACTATGTTTCAAGGTACCAAGTCTGTGAGGATAAAGTCAGTGTTTGTGACATATTTTGGACTCATCCAGAAAGTATCAAGTTGTTCAACACATTTTGAAATGTCCTTATAATTGATTCAACGTATAAGACCAACAAATATAGGCTTTCACTTCTAGAAATTGTTGGTGTCACTTTTACGGAAAAGACATTTTCGGTTGGATTTGCATTGCTGGAATCTGAGAAAGAAGACAATGTAACATAGGCGTTGGATATATGCAACTCTTTATTGAAGGATCCAAAAAATATACATAGTGTCATTGTAACCGACCGAGATAATGCCCTTATGAATGCGATTGGAAGTGTCTTTCCTACTTCATATGCATTACTTTGTCGGTATCACATAATAAAAATGTGAGAGTTAAGTTAAAACTCGAGGTCGGCAACAAAGAAATCAAGGGTGAAGATGAAAACATGGTCAAATCTAGTTTGGTGGTGGAAAAGATAATAGATGCATGGACGAATATATTAAATTCTTCTTCGAGGACACGCCTTTTGTCAGCTTCATTACCACACTGAATTCTCTCTTGCAATATACGAAAAATTGAAAGGTGGTCAAGGTCGACTATCGTTCACCCTCACTTGACATTGAAGGTAAGATAAAGTTTATCAAGTTTGAGCTGAAGACAGATGACGATTTAAAGGTTGTGTGTAGTACTTTTCAGTGATATTCTACTAAGGATCCGATTGAAGTGGATGCGAAGCTTCAAAGATCGGGAGAAGATGTTATCAAAATGTTGCGACGTCTCCGCTACCCGTTTATAACAATATATAATATTAAATTTATGTTCAACTATCTATGTAATTTTGATTATTTATGTTAAATCTATGTTAAGTTGGTTTGTTTTCAAGAGTTTTGATTCATTCACTGCTTCTGCATATTTCAGATTTGCATATCCGAAATTAAGCGTGGTTTCTTCGATTATGCATATCCAAAACTATTTCGTAAAAAAATTGAATATAGTGAGTTTAGATATTAATATCTGAAATCTGAGGGTATTACGGGAATTTCCCCAAGGACCTCTAAGAAGACATAAGGGTACATAAAAGAAACCCTCAAATATTTGTCGAGTTAAATCGTAATTAAATAGGAACTCTATTTATTTTTTCATGGTTAAATTATTGTTAGCCTACACAGAATCTCCAAAAATATAAAACGGCTCTGTGTTGTGTAGGCAACATTTGTATGAGTTAATATTAGATGAACCAATGAGCTCCCTTAAAATCAATGAAAAAGAACTCACAGAGGTCCCTAAAAGGACTCATGGATGAATTAGGAAAATCTCTAAAAAGGGAGTCTCTTTTTTCATAGTTCTACCTTTGGGCAGCATATGCCAAACTAACAAATCACATCTCTTAAAGTTATTAATAACTATAATTGAATACTAAAAAATATAAAAACTTTGTTCGCAAAAGCTGATAAAACACCCTAGGTTATTATTAGTGACCAATATCTTACATAAGTTTCATTGATAATTGCAGTACAATCTACATTATGTATTCCAAAAGTCACTTAATTTGTTATTCATTTCATATGGCTAAAAATGACATGCCTACAGGTGTGCATTTTACACAAGAAAAATAAAAACATTAGGCTAAAAGTGTCAAATG
Organism: Vicia faba; assembly: GCA_948472305.1. Lineage (NCBI taxonomy): Eukaryota > Viridiplantae > Streptophyta > Magnoliopsida > Fabales > Fabaceae > Vicia > Vicia faba. Next base: position 121,938,206 of record OX451738.1, read on the forward strand.
ATTAGTCATTGTACCCGGTGAATATTTGAAATATTTATAGCAACAGAATTTGAAGACTTGTCCAATCCTCCCATCCTTGCATTTTCTCAAATGATAACCTTAACAAACCAAAAGAGTGGAATAAAACTGCAAATCAAACATATATCACTGCTCAATTGGCACCAAAAAGGATGTGTATCGTTGCTTCTATACAACAAACTGAGTTTGGGGCTCCAACAACAGCTACCCAAACATACACTCCAACCTATATCCTATATCAACACCCAAAAATTGGGGGACGGGGGGTCTCAATATCAATTCAGAATTATAATATATAAAAGAATTATAATGAATGAAAATAGAAAAATGATGATGACTTCTTTATAACATTTGCCCTTCAAGGGCTAAAATTAGCCATTTTCTAAAGTCATCTAGCCTCATTGTCATTGCTCAATTTTTACTGTTAAACCTCTCTCGCGAATACTGCCTTGATGCTTTTCTCCAATCAGTTCTAGCCTTCATCATTGCAGCAAATTCCTTATAACTTATTTTTCCATCCTACAATTTCACCAAGAAATATATCAGATTGGTTCCAATTTCCTAATATAGACAAATGAAACAACTACGTACGAGAAAGTTTCTTTTTAAGTTACAATTTTGATCGAGAATAATTCGTATACTTTCCATAAAACACCAGTAGAAAGGGTGTTTCAAAGATGCAGAATGTTACCAAGTGGGAAATAAGGCATAAACAAGAATTTATTGAAAGTTCTGACCTTGTCTGTGTCCACATCATGCATAATTGCACTAATGACTTCTTCACTGTTTTTGTCAATCTCGTCGGCTAAAGCATTACGTAACTCCTCAAGTTCAATATACCCAGATTCATTTTTGTCGAAAAATTGGAATGCTCTGTGTAGGTGTTCATCATGGGATATCCTTCTCAGATGAATAGAAATGGCTACAAACTCACCATAATCTAGGTACCCATCTTTGTCTAGATCACCCTGTAAAAGCAGCTCCCAAATATTATAAGTTGAAGAGACGCCTCTTAAAGGATATGTAGTACACCTTCATATAGTACTTTTCATAAGCACTTTACATGATAAGTGCTTAGGCTATAAACATACAATTAAAGAAAACACTCACAGCTTCCATAAGTATTTGGACATCTGCATCAGGAATTTGTTGGCCTAGCTTAATCAACCCTACTCGAAGTTCGTCAATGTTAATTTTGCCATTATTTTCTGTGTCCATCACATGGAATCCCTCTTTAATTCCAGCAACTTCTTCTACAGACAAATGATCTGCAATCACCTGCTCGCACGAAAGTCCAATATAACAAAATTAATGCTGTTTTCTTAAAGTTTAGAAAAATATTTTAGAGATCATTTCCCATGAGATATTAAAGTATTAATGAAACATTACCCTCAATGCTGTTTTCTTAAGTTTGTTCATTGCAAAATATTGCATGAGCCGTACATTGACGGTTACTCGTAAAGAAACATTAGAAGCTGTCTTACCATTCAGAAACCATGGATGATCTGCATTTAGTTAACAAGAATTGTTAACATTCCCACATTTCAATATTTCAACTTTTTGGTAGACAAAAATGTTCATCAGCTTAGCAGAAAATATTTCATACAATTCTGTTTTACATTACCTACCTAAGCATTCAATTATATGAACTGCATATTACCTAACACTTCCTGTGCAGTAAGCCGGCGCTTAGAATCAGGATCAAGCATCTTCTTAACAAGGTCTTTTGCATTATCAGAAACCTTTGGCCATGGATCTCTTTTAAAGTCAATAACCGACCGTATAATTGCTTGAGAAACTCGCTGCTTAGTTTCTGCATTTTAAGTACAAAAATACCATCTTCATCCACATAAGAAAGATCAGTAAATTATTTTTTGAATACAAGTGACCTACATGTGTATTTTGAGCTATTTAAGATTTCTTATTCACAACAGTCGAAAACAGCATTGAAAAGACAAAAACCAACCTGCCCAAAACGGGGGGACACCACAAAGTAAGATGTAAAGAATTACTCCAACACTCCATATATCAACTTCAGGACCATAATTTTTCATTAACAATTCAGGGGCCATGTAATATAGATTACCAACTATCTCATGAAATCTTTCACCTGCAGAGAATAACAAACTTCAGTTAAATGTACTTGGATGGCAGGACTGAACTATGAAAATCAAACTTGTAGCAAAAAGCATTACCTGGTTTAAAGAAAATTGACAAAGCAAAGTCAGTAACTTTTAAGGGCGCTGTTCCCTTATTATTTGCAAACAAAATGTTTTCAAGTATTAGATTCCTATGCATCACACCATGTTTGTGGCACATCTAAAACACAAGAAAAAAAAATGAAAATCATATAACCAAACATAATTAGTAAGTATAGTTAAAAAATTGAAAAGAAAAAGAGAGAATTAAGAGATATTAAGAATGATGATGATGATGACCTGAACAACTTGGACGATGGTATTAATGAAAGAAGCAGCTCTGCTTTCGGTGAAATGTCCTCCACCATTGATGCGATCCAAAAGGTTAGCATCGGTGAAATGTCCTATAGCATCCATGCGATCAAAAAGATTACCACCTTCACAGTGTTCCATAACAAGATGAACGTGATCGTCGTCTTCAAACACGTCCTTCAATGTAACGATGTTAGGGTGTTTAGGCAAATGACTCAAGATAGCAACCTCTCTTCTGACCATTTCAATATCAATCGCTGTTTTAAGTCCATTCTTGGAAATCCACTTGCACGCAACTTCCTCTCCTGAATTTCTGTCTTTCCAAAAGTATGTACGTCCAAAATCTCCTCTATCTAACTTGTATCTAGACTCAATCCCTTCTTCCGTGGGCCTTTGTAGCACCACCAGTTTTTGGGGTTTCTGCTTTGGTTTTTGTTTCTTGTTCATAAGCCATAGATTTGCCCAGCAATTTTTCATCATGTGGTGTCAATTTCAACTAATCTCATCAAGTAAAGAGTATTATGATGGCAGTGGAAGAAAGAAGATTTAAGGGATGACTTTGAAATGTGAAGGGAAAGAAGGAGATGGTCAAAGACGATGACTTTGTCTATTATAAATTTAAACTAAATTTATCATACCTCATTCTTTCTTTTTTTTTGTTGGGGTAAGCATATGCTAATATGCTATGTAACAAATGTTTTTTTTTTGTGGCGGTTTTATTGTTTTTTAAAAAGTCTAATAATTTTTCATTATTAAATTAATATAAAATATTTTTTATCTTACACACTTCATATGTTTAAGAGAAACATTATGGAGAGGTATCATATAGACTTTGTTGTGTAGATCACCATTTAGAAAAATATTTTTAGCATTCATTTGAGAAATATGTCATTGGAGAACTAATAAAAGTGTAATAAAACTGTGAATAATAGTCATTTTGACCATTCAAGCAAATGTTTTTTCAGAATCCATACTTAATTACTAAACCAACCACCAAATTCAAATACTACCACAAGAAAAAATCTCAAGAACAACGTATCAAATAGTATCATCTTCACCGACGACTTTGAATATAAGGCTCAAAAATTCATTCCAAAATCCAAGAAAAAAAAAAGAAAAGGCGACATCGAAGTAATGTTATGAAAATATAAAGTAATCTACTGCACAAAGTGGTCTATGTCTCTCAAAAAATTGATTTCTTCATCTCCCAAATGATTTAATTTATGATAAAAGTTGATATACTAAGATAATTATTTCATTTCGATGAGTTCATTTTTAATATTACAGGTTAGAAATTATTAAATTATATTATTAAATTTTGTTAAAATGATGGAAATTACCTTATTAAAAGACACAATCTTTTATCTTATAATCCTTTTTTTAATCTTTAGTGAATATGTCTTACAAGTGAATTTTGTAAAGTGATAAATCATAATTTTTAGACTAATTCTTCTACTAATTTTGTATGTAATATTTTTTTAAAATTATTTAATACTCACATAGTTTTATTATTTAGTGTAAATCTATCAACTTTATTATTTATTTTTTGTCTAACTTTATATGTTCATCTAACATAAGTTTTTGTAGGTACTTAATTACTTATTAAAATTTGTGATATATTGACTTTAGATAATTTGACTATATCGAATAAATTGGTAGAATCAATTTTATTTCGCAAAAATATAATAATGATGAAATAGATGAAAAGATAGTAAGAAAAACATATATTATATTCTATAAAGTTTATAAAAAGAATAATATCTAATAAAGAATAATTGCTTTTTTGAAAAGTGAGAGTGAATTTTAGAAAGTGTCACACAAAAATATATTTGACATGATAAAGTTTAGATAATATAGATGATGAAGTATCAACGCAAGAATCCTCAACTCTGATTTTAAATATTAAAAGTAAATTTTCTAAAAACATTACATTTCCTTCTTAAAATGCCCGATCATAACACACTCTTAGAAAATTGTAAATTGCTTGAAAAAAACATTTATTCTCTTTATGCATTTCATCAAAATAAGTTCAGAGAGTTAGATTTGAATGAAAAGGTTGTAGGTTGATAGAAGTCTTCTGAAATTGTAAGAAAGAATATGTGCTATATAAGATCAAAGATCCTTATGTTGTGTCAGGGTCATCTTTGAGAGCGTGTAAGGCAGGCTACCGCACATGGGCTCAAGTTTCTCTAGGCGAAACTATAGGCAAATAAGATCTGATAAAATATTTGAGAGATTTCTTAGTACACCCTTATATGGGTGAAAAAAACCTCAAAATACCCTTCGGATATGCATATCCGAACGAACCCTTAAATTCATTTTCAAAATGTTTCGGATATGCACATCCGAAAATTCCTTGTTTGCATGTAATATTTAGACGTTAGATTTAAACATTTAGTAGTATTTTTGAATATGCATATCAGAAAATACATTTATTACATAAGTTTGCTTCATGATCACCGCTATCACTATTTCATTTATTTTATTTTCCCCCATAATCAAAATCTACTTCAAAACCTCAACCATTCTCAATCATTTTTTCGTCTCCAAATCAAGTTTCAAGTGTTTTATCATATCAAAGAGAGCATAGAAAACTACAATTTAAGGTAAAAAAAAATTATTTTGTCTCTCATTTCCTTGCATTGATTTTGACTTTTGGTTAAAAAAACAATGTCACTTCGGATATGCATATTCGAAACCCACCTAACATATTTCGGATGTGCATATCCGAAACAACGTCTGTTACAAAAAAACAAAATTTTGTGTTGAATAGATTTTATGTTTTTGACCGTTTTAGTTATGGTGCACCCCGACATGTTTTTCAAAGTTGTTGTAAAGGATATAAACAAGGTGAACGGGGATGCTAAGCCGGGAGAGTTGAAGAACGATATCAAAATGATTATTGTCGCGGTAGATGTTTGGCAAATTTTCAAATTTATAAATGATCAAATTTTCAGTGCTCGTCAACATATGCTAGAGTGAGTCCGAATTGAAGCTAGTAAACTAGGGTTTGGTGTTGTGATTAGAAGTTCCCACAATGGCACTAGTAGAAGGCAGGCATTTGTAACGATGACATGCGAGAGAAGTGGAAAATATTTTCCAAAAATTCGAAACTTAAAACATGAAGACGCCAGATCGAGAAAATGTGAGTGTCCATTTAAATTATACGGATACTGTAGGGTGGATGATTTGTGGCAGTTTAATGTCATATGTGATTTACATAATCATGCATTGGACACGAAGCTACAAGGTCATTCAAATGTATGTCGGCTTAAGCCAGAGGAGAAGGAAATTATTTCAAAAATGTCGATGATCAAAGTTGCGCCGAGAAACATACTTGTCAATTTGAAACGAAAAAGACCACAAAGTGTTTCAAATATCAAGCAAATATACAATGAACATTATCAACAAAACATGGTGGATAGAGGTTCGAGATCCGAAATTCAACAACTTTTGAAATTTTGGACAATAACCACTATGTTTAAAGGTACAGAGTGTGTGAGGATAAAGTCAGTGTTTGTGATATATTTTTGACTTATCCAGAAAGTATCAAGTTCTTCAACACATTTAGAAATGTCCTTATAATTGATTCAACGTACAAGATCAACAAATATAGGCTTCCACTTCTAGAAATTGTGGGTGCCACTTTTACGGAGAAGACATTTTCGGTTGGATTTGCATTGCTGGAATCTGAGAAAGAAGACAATGTAACATGGGCATTGGATATATGCAACTCTTTATTGAAGGATCCAAAAAATATGCATAGTGTCATTGTAACCAACCGAGATAATGCCCTTATGAATGCGGTTGGAAGTGTATTTCCTATTTCATACGCATTACTTTGTCGGTATCACATAATAAAAATGTGAGAGTTAAGTTAAAACTCGAGGTCGGCAACAAAGAAATCAAGGCTGAAGATGAAGACATGGTCAAATCTAGTTTGGTGGTAGAAAAGATAATAGATGCATGGACAAATATATTAAATTCTTCTTCGAGGACACGCCTTTTGTCAGCCTCATTACCACACTGAATTCTCTCTTGTAATACACGAAAAACCGAAAGGTGGTCAAGGTCGACTACCGTTCACCCTCACTTGACATTGAAGGTAAGATAAAGTTCATCAAGTTTGAGCTAAAGACGGATGACGATTTAAAGATTATGTGGAGTGCTTTTCAGTGATACTCTACTAAGGATCCGATTGAAGTGGATGCGAAGCTTTAAAGACCGGGAGAAGATGTTATCAAAATGTTGCGACGTCTCAGCTACCCGTTTATAACAATATATAATATTAAATTTATGTTCAACTATCTATGTAATTTTGATTATTTATGTTAAATCTATGTTAAGTTGGTTTGCTTTCAAGAGTTTTGATTCATTCACTGCTTCTGCATATTTCAGATTTGCATATCCAAAATTAAGCGTGGTTTCTTCGACTATGCATATCCGAAACTATTTCGTAAAAAATTGAATATGGTGAGTTCAAATATTAATATCCGAAATCTGAGGGTATTACGGGAATTTCCCCAAGGACCTCTAAGAAGACATAAGGGTACATAAAGAAACCCTCAAATATTTGTCGAGTTAAATCGTGATTAAATAAGAACTCTATTTATTTTTTCATGGTTAAATTATTCCTAGCCTACACATAATCTCTAAAAACATAAAACGGCTATGTGTTGTGTAGGTAACATTTGAATGAGTTAATATTAGATGAACCAATGAGCTCACTTAAAATCAATGAAAAAGAACTCACAGAGGTCCCTAAAAAGGACTCATGGATGAATTAGGAAAATCTCTAAAAAAAAAAAGGGAGTCTCTTTTTTCATAGTTCTACATGTGGGCAGCATATGCCAAACTAACAAATCACATATCTTAAAGTTATTTATAACTATAATTGAATACTAAAAAATATAAAAACTTTGTTCGCGAAAGCTGATAAAAACACCCTAGGTTATTATTAGTGACCAATATCTTACATAAGTTTCATTGATAATTGCAGTACAATCTACATTATGTATTCCAAAAGTCACTTAATTTGTTATTCATTTCATATGTGGCTAAAAATGCCATGCCTATCTACAGGTGTGCATTTTACACAAGAAAAATATAAACATTAGGCTAAAAGTGTCAAATGATTAGTCATTGTACCCGGTGAATATTTGAAATTTTTATAGCAACAGAATTTGAAGACTTGTCCAATCTTCCCATCCTTGCATTTTCTCAAATGATAACCTTAACAAACCAAAAGAGTGGAATAAAACTGCAAATCAAACATATATCACTGCTCAATTGGCACCAAAAAGGATGTGTATCGTTGTTTCTATACAACAAACTGAGTTTGGGGCTCCAACAACAGCTACCCAAACATACACTCCAACCTATATCCTATATCAACACCCAAAAATTGGGGGACGGGGGGTCTCAATATCAATTCAGAATTATAATATATAAAAGAATTATAATGAATAAAAATAGAAAAATGATGATGACTTCTTTATAACATTTGCCATTCAAGGGCTAAAATTAGCCATTTTCTAAAGTCATCTAGCCTCATTGTCATTGCTCAATTTTTACTGACCCCTCCTTCATCAGTTTTAGACTAAGACTGTTAAACCTCTCTCGCGAATACTGCCTTGATGCTTTTCTCCAATCAGTTCCAGCCTTCATCATTGCAGCAAATTCCTCATAACTTATTTTTCCATCCTACAATTTCACCAAGAAATATATCAGATTGGTTCCAATTTCCTAATATAGACAAATGAAACAACTACGAACGAGAAAGTTTCTTTTGAAGTTACAATTTTGATCGAGAATAATTCTTATACTTTCCATAAAACACCAGTAGAAAGGGTGTTTCAAAGATGCAGAATGTTACCAAGTGGGAAATAAGGCATAAACAAGAATTTATTGAAAGTTCTGACCTTGTCTGTGTCCACATCATGCATAATTGCATTAATGACTTCTTCACTGTTTTTGTCAATCTCGTCACCTAAAGCCTTACTTAACTCCTCAAGTTCAATATACCCAGATTCATTTTTGTCGAAAAATTGGAATGCTCTGTGTAGGTGTTCATCATGGGATATCTTTCTCAGATGAATAGAAATGGCTACAAACTCCCCATAATCTAGGTACCCATCTTTGTCTACATCACCCTGTAAAAGCAGCTCCCAAATATTATAAGTTGAAGAGACGCCTCTTAAAGGATATGTAGTACACCTTCATATAGTACTTTTCATAAGCACTTTACATGATAAGTGCTTAGGCTATAAACATACAATTAAAGAAAACACTCACAGCTTCCATAAGTATTTGGACATCTGCATCAGGAATTTGGTGGCCTAGCTTAATCAACCCTACTCGAAGTTCGTCAATGTTAATTTTCCCATTATTTTCTGTGTCCATCACATCGAATCCCTCTTTAATTCCAGCAACTTCTTCTACAGACAAATGATCTGCAATCACCTGCTCGCACGAAAGTCCAATATAACAAAATTAATGCTGTTTTCTTAAAGTTTAGAAAAATATTTTAGAGATCATTTCCCATGAGATATTAAAGTATTAATGAAACATTACCCTCAATGCTGTTTTCTTAAGTTTGTTCATTGCAAAATATTGCATGAGCCGTACATTGACGGTTTCTCGTAAAGAAACATTAGAAGCTGTCTTACCATTCAGAAACCATGGATGATCTGCATTTAGTTAACAGGCAATGTTAACATTCCCACATTTCAATATTTCAACTTTTTGGTAGACAAAAATGTTCATCAGCTTAGCAGAAAATATTTCATACAATTCTGTTTTACATTACCCACCTAAGCATTCAATTATATGAACTGCATATTACCTAACACTTCCTGTGCAGTAAGCCGGCGCTTAGAATCAGGATCAAGCATCTTCTTAACAAGGTCTTTTGCATTATCAGAAACCTTTGGCCATGGATCTCTTTTAAAGTCAATAACCGACCGTATAATTGCTTGAGAAACTCCCTGCTCAGTTTCTGCATTTTAAGTACAAAAATACCATCTTCATCCACATAAGAAAGATCAGTAAATTATTTTTTGAATACAAGTGACCTACATGTGTATTTTGAGCTATTTAAGATTTCTTATTCACAACGGTCGAAAACAGCATTGAAAAGACAAAAACCAACCTGCCCAAAACGGAGGGACACCACAAAGTAAGATGTAAAGAATTACTCCAACACTCCATATATCAACTTCAGGACCATAATTTTTCATTAACACTTCAGGGGCCATGTAATATGGACTTCCAGTTATCTCATGAAATCTTTCACCTGCAGAGAATAACAAACTTCAGTTAAATGTACTTGGATGGCAGGACCGAACTATGAAGATCAAACTTGTAGCAAAAAGCATTACCTGGTTTAAAGAATATTGACAAAGCAAAGTCAGTAACTTTTAAGGGCGCTGTTTCCATGTTATTTGCAAACAAAATGTTTTCAGGTTTGAGATTCCTATGCATCACACCATGTTTGTGGCACATCTAAAACACAAAACAAAAAAAAATGAAAATCATATAACCAAACATAATTAGTAAGTATAGTTAAAAAATTGAAAAGAAAAAGAGAGAATTAAGAGTTTCTAAGAATGATGATGATGACCTGAACAACTTGGACGATGGTATTAACGATGGAAGCAGCTCTGAGTTCGGTGAAATGTCCTCTAGCAACGATTCGATCAAAAAGCTCACCACCTTCACAGTGTTCCATAACAAGATGAACGTGATCGTAGTCTTCAAACGTATCCTTCAACGTAACGATGTTAGGGTGTTTAGGCAAATGACTCAAGATAGCAACCTCTCTTCTGACCATTTCAATATCAATCGCTGTTTTAAGTCCATTCTTGGAAATCGACTTGCACGCAACTTTCTCTCCCGTATTTCTGTCTTTGCACAAATAAGTAGTTCTGATTTCTCCTATATCTAGTCTCTTCCCTAACTCGTATCTAGACTCAATCCCTTCTTCCGTGGGCCTTTGTAGCACCACCAGTCTCGGTTTTTGCTTTGGTTTTTGTTTCTTGATCATAAGCCATAGATTTGCCCAGCAATTTTTCATCATGTGGTGTCAATTTCAACTAATCTCATCAAGTAAAGAGAATTATGATGGCAGTGGAAGAAAGAAGATTTAAGGGATGACTTTGAAATGCCAAGGGAAAGAAGGAGATGGTCAAAGACGATGACTTTGTCTATTATAAATTTAAACTAAATTTATCATACCTCATTCTTTCTTTTTTTTTGTTGGGGTAAGCGTATGCTAATATGCCATGTAACAAATGTTTTTTTTGCGGTTTTATTGTTTTAAAAAGTCTAATATTTTTTCATTATTAAATTAATATAAAATATTCTTTATCTTACACACTTCCTCGTGTTTAAGACAAACATTATGGAGAGGTATCATGTAGACTTTGTTGTGTAAATCACCATTTAGAAAAATATTTTTAGCATTCATTTGAGAAATATGTCATTGGAGAACCAATAAAACTGTAATAAAAGTGTGAATAATAGTCATTTTGACCACTCAAGCAGATGTTTTTTCATAATCCATACTTAATTACTAAACCAACCACTAAATTCAAATACTACCACAAGAAAAAATCTCAAGAACAACATATCAAATTGTGTCATCTCCACCGACACCTTTGAATATAAGGCTCAAAAATTTATTCCAAAATCCAAGAGAAAAAAGAAAAGGCGACATCGAAATAATGTTATGGAAATATGAAGTAACCTACTGCACAAAGTGGCATATGTCTCTGGAAAAATTGATTTCTTCATCTCTAAAATGGAAAGTAATAAGATTTAAAAGACGAAGTATCCATCATAACATAGATGACGAGGCGTCAAGCTAATGACGTTAAACTGATGATGATCGAGAAGAAACTCAAGAAAGGTACTCTTACTTTATATTTATTTTAGTTTATTTTATACTTTTCATTTTTAAATTAAGTTCTTAGTTTTGTTTTTTTTTGTTGGTTATTTTATGTTTATGTATTTTCATATGGTTATCTAATACTTCATAGTAAAATATAGATTGTCTAATAATCAACCCACGTTGCTACTTTTAGTCCTCATGCATGTTAACTCGTAAAAAAATATATTAAATACTTCTAAATATTCTAATGTGGTTTAATTGAGTTGTACTAAAGATTGAGCGGTTGTAACTAATTGTGACACCACATCAAACAAGATGTATTGTAGAAATTGTCATTTCTAACCAACTTGATAAGGAATAGATAAAGCCAAACACGTTTCATCATGAGAGAGTATTTCGGTATGTATTCATTATTCAGAACTTGTGTATGATCTTAGTTGATTTCATTTGCATCATTTGCACACACTGAAATGAGTTGTTTCTTTTTAGCCTTGAGCTTTTAATGCTAACATTTTTAATTTTATCCCTTGCATAACTCCATTGAACATGTTTCCCTCTTGTTTGTTTTTAACCTAAGTGTAACCCTTGGCCCAAACATTTTCCTACCTTACTTGGAGTAGAAGAATTATGTAACACCCCGAATTTTAGATTAATTATTTAATTAATTAATTTAGTATGATTATATGAGTCTATGTGAAGTAGATGGTGTTTTGAAGTTTTGATGCTTATTTATGATATTTTGGTGCCTTGTGTGAGTCCTTTTGACGGTATATGATGTGTATTCGTGATGCAATTGTGATGCAAATAACGATGATTTGATGAATAAGGTGTTTAAGATAATGAGTTGTATGGTGTAGGATGAGTTAGTAAGAAAGTTTGGAATTTAAATGATTATTTTGGAATTATTTGGATTTAATAGTGATTAATTGGAATTATTTGGATTTAAGTAATTAGAATAATAGAATAATAGAATAATAGAATAATAGAAGTGTGGAGAAAATAAGGACAAGATGGTAATTAGTAGAAAGAGTGAGGGCATGATGGTAAATGGTATAATGTTAAGTGAGGGCAATTGAGGAAGATATTAGGGGTCCTTCTGATAACTAATGGGAAAGAGAATTGTATGATCATTTGGTACGATCGAGATATTGGGAGAAGAGTAAAGGAGAAGCTAGGGCACAAAGAGACATGGAGGCAAAGAGGAATTTGTAGAACAAGAAGAGGAATCGAAAGCTAACAATAATCATAAGGTAAGGGGGGTGAATGGATTCTCTAATTGGTGATCTTGCATGAGAGGATAGTGAGGGTTCATTTCCCTCTTAGATTGTTTTATATGATTGATGCATAATTTTTTGGTTTGATTGAATTGATGTGTTGTATATGATTATACATGGATCTGTGATGCTATGTTGTGATTGTTGTTGTGATTGTGTTGTTATGATTGTTGCATAAAACCTCAATCTAGAACCTATAAGTAATGAGAATTAGGATTTGAGGATTTTTGATGAGGATTTGATGAAATATAAGATGAATAATAATGCCCAAATGATGTATAATTGATGTAGAAACATGGGATGATAATAGATGATGAATTCATATGATTAGATGATGTTTTAGGACCCAAAATTTAGTGAAATCGCAGAAAAACTCAAAATTTAACAGTTTGCGTCGATGAAAACAACAACAACAGTGAGCGGCAAACAGAAACAGCAGGGGCAGTCAAAGTAAAATCCAGGAGAGGTCGACTCAAGAGTCGACGCAACCTAACCAGTGGGAAGCCCAATTTTGACCGTTTTTGTAACGGTCATAACTTTTGAACCGTAACTCTGTTCGATGAGTCATTTGAAGCATTGGATAGCTAACACCATAAAATTGAAGTAGGTAGAATAAAATAAAGATTTAGAAGGATGATTCTAGTAACTATGTTAAAATAGGAATTATTTCCTATTGTTACACCAAAATGGTGGGTTGTTTTCTTGCGATGTTCTTTTGTTGATGATGCCGATATGAGGCAATGTTAGTGATTATGATGAGGATGATATAGATGGCTTAAATTTTCATGGTGATGAAGGCTTATGCCTTGTGGTTGTATGATTTCACGTTGTTGCATGTTCATATTGCATGCATTCATGGATGAGGGCTTATGTCTTGATGTTGGCCTGGATTGGCGTTGTGTTTAGGGCTTATGCTTTGTTTTTGCCCATTGTGATACGGTGGGAGAACTGACTAGTGTTTTGTGTTTGTATTCGCACTTGTGCGGTTGAGCAAGAGTCGCCACCGACTTTTTATTTTATCCTAAAGGAAAGGTTAAAAAAGCACAGCAAAAACCTTTTGAGATATTTCGTGGGTTCGGGGGGTAGATTATGAAAAGGGAAGGTATTAGCACCCTTTTCATCCATGGTTATCCATGGGCTCTTAGTTACTTGGTTTTTAAATCACTTGCCTTGATTTTAGATTGCTTAAAAAATGGTGTGTGTGTGTGTGTGTGAGTGTTTTTGAAAATGTTTTGGAAGAAGATGCCTTGTCTTAGGCTAACCTTGTAACAATTCTTTACTCGAATATTTTACAAAGGCGTGTATCTTTTCGAAAAGATGTTTCAAATGTTTCTTGAGAGTTTGTTTTGAAAGTGTTGTGGATTGTGGTTTTTGAAAAGAAGGCAAGTGTTTTTGCAAGTTGATCTCAAGTAACTAAGAGTTTTGTCTACCCTATTGTACTCAAGGGTTTTTGTCATGTTTTAACCCTTTTTAACAATTTTGTTCCACCATTGAATTTGGTGGACAATCTTGCGTTTAGGAAGTTTATTCGGGACGGGCGCGGGTCATCGTATGGACCATGAATGCAATGGTGCCAAGTGTCTTTGGTAATTTGCTTTAAAGGGACTATGATCATTCCGTTTAGGCAACACTTTGAGGGACTTATGATCATTTGATTTTGTTTTGCCAAAGATACTCGACGTGCAAGCATGGCCCATTTTGGAAGGCAACATGTGGGATTACCCTAGAGGGTGCAAGTGTGATTGTGTATTGATTTCATGTATTTGTCTTGTATTAGGTTATCTAGCGTTTGATTTTATGTACATGCAAACCCTAGGTCTAACCATGGTATAATTGGAAAAACTGTAAATTGCGGAAATGTAAAGTCTACGCTATTACAAAATAAGTATCCGGGAGTGGGGGTACATGTGTATGAATGGGGATGAGACTTATAGTATCCAATAAGTTACAACCAAATCGAATTTGCGATCAAATGTAAATAATGTATATCAATGCATAAGATAAACAAGTGTGTATAGGAGCAATGTATTGTGTATTTGTATTGTATAAGTATGAGATGTATTGTGTAAGTGATTATTTACATGTTAGGATGTGAAACAGAACATGTATTAAGTATTGCTTTGGAGAAAAAGTTGAATGTTTATTTAACTTAATTAATAATCTTGTGTAAAAAGAAAGTTTAAGAAAAGAAAGTATTCTAAATTTAAAAGTTATCATTTTACATTTGATATATATATAAAATAGTATCTTTATATTGTTAATAAGAATATTTGAATTAAGAAAAAAAGTGTTTTCAATTTTAATTATGGTGTAATAAAAAATGGTTCTTTGTTTGTATGTACAAATTGGAATAAGTTTTAATAAAAAGAAAGTGTTTTAAACAAACATATTTTTAGGTATTTTATGTATTAATGTACAAATAAGTATTTTACTAAAAAAAGTTTAACACTCTAATTACATTATATTTTGTATTAATATATTAATGTTTTTATTGTATTATTGTATTATTTAATTATATTAGTATATATTTCTTTCAAAAGAGTTAAGTCAAAATAAAATTTTAGTTTATAAAAATAAATGAAATGAAGAGAAGAATAGAAAAAGAAGCAGGCTTAGGAAAGTGTTAAGGCCCAAATCAGAATTGGCATAAGGGGGTGCGAATTGGAATATAGCTTGGGCTTAGGTGGGATTGAAATGCGTTAGGCCCATTTGTTACAAACATTTTTAGGGTTTGAAGTTTTGTGTTCAGTTGGACAACGCTTAGGGTTTGTGTGGAAACGGCGCCATTCGTTCGCTTTCATGTTCTTCCTCGTTCATCTTTGCAAGCTTCTGAGTTCTCCAGCCCCAGGCCATCAGCTTCTATGCCTCCTTCTTCCCTCCATCGGCAATGTTAAGGTGACAGAATTAGGTAACAAATCTCAATCTTAATTCATTAGGGTTTGTTAAGATTATGCATGTCGTGATTTATGTTCATTTCTGATTCTTATTCTCATTGCAATGATTGTTGAGGCATCATGGAAGAAAAGTGAGGATGAGATACTACCTGGAGAAGGAGGAAGGAAGGTGAAGAAGGCTAGGAGGCCAAGGGCGGAGGGAGAGGCGGAGGCGCGACGGACTTGGAACCCTGGTTCGCGTATTCTTTCCTTTTCTTCTTTTGCTTTGCCTCCGTCGCTTTCGTTGTATTTGTTGATTTTCTCTCTTCTTCTGACTTGTTGGTTTGGACTGTCTTTGAACGTTTGCTTATGTTGTCTGTGAACGCTTGTTGCCTCGAATGTTTATTGCTTTGATACTTTGCCCTATGATGATGCAAATCTGAGGGCTCTTATTGCCTTTGTTGGATTGCCTATGTTGTTGCCTTGAGATGCCTCTGTATCTTCTTTGCCTTCTTGTGTTGCCTATTGCTTTTCCTCTTCTTCTGACTTGTGCTACCTTGGGCTTGCCTTTGAATATGTTGAGCTTGTTGCCTTGAAATGAATGTGCTTTTGAACT
The DNA here is from genome assembly GCA_948472305.1 of Vicia faba. NCBI lineage: Eukaryota > Viridiplantae > Streptophyta > Magnoliopsida > Fabales > Fabaceae > Vicia > Vicia faba. The sequence continues at coordinate 121,954,327 of OX451738.1, forward strand.
TTGCCCTATGATGAACCTTCTGAGGGCTTGTGGGTTTGGACTGATTCAGGTGAAGCTTGAACTGGTTTCAGGCTTGAGGTTCTGGACTGGTTTTTAGAAATGCAGTAGTAGGTTTTTGCTCCATGTTCTTAGCAGGTTGGAGTTTGACTGTATGGTGAGGCTTGAGGCTTGATACCTTTTAGTCAGGTTTAGGGCTTTGGGCGTTTTTGAGCTGGTCTTTGAACTTGTTGACAGGTTATGAGGTTTTGATGGTTTAAGCAGGTTTGAGGGTCTTAGCAGGTAAGGCTGATGCAGGTCATTTGGTTTTTAGGTTCTGGTTAAGCTTGTTGATTGATTTTGTATGTTTTTGTGATACAAGGTTTTTGGCTTTCTTGGACTTTGGTTATTTTACAGTGTGAGGTTTGAGGCTTAATGCCTGTTGGTTTGAGCTGATGCAGGTTTTTATGTTTTACAGTAGGTAATGGTTTGGCTTCAGGTTTAACTGGTTTAAAGTGTTTGACAGGTGAGGCTTCGGGCTTGCTTCAGGCAGGTTGGGGTGCTTGAGGTTTCTTGCTTAAGGTTCATGGCTTTATGGTTGGTTTTCAAATTGTGCTTGCAGACCAGAGCTTTAGCAGGTTCTGAGTTTGGAAGTGTTTTCTTTTGTTCTGGACAGCAGGTTGAATGCTTAGCAGTTTTGTATATCTGTTTGTATTGGTTTTTCTTTGTGTCCTCCCTTTTCTTACTGTGTTTTTCTCTTTTGTATATCTTTCTACCTATGCCTGCCTAAAGCCTAAGAAACCTGCTCCTTATCTTTTTTCTTTCTCTCTCTCTGTACAGTTAAATATTTTAATATGCTTGTGCTGTACCTTTTTCTGAAAGGGCCATTGGGAAATGATGAAAGATGTAGCTTGCTTGCATAAAAGATTTCCTCTGCATTCTTTATCTTTTCTTTGACAGCTTTTGTACTTTTATCTTCTTTGATATCTTTGCCAAATCCTCTTGTTGACAACTTTGAGTAGACTTCTTGGCATTTTGACAGTAAATTGCACTTTTTGGCCTTTTTGACATAAAGTAGGAAATTGGATTTCTTCAGTTTGGTTGAACTTGAACTATGCAGTTTGACATTTTGAATTTATGCATTTTGACATTTTGCATTCATGATTAAATGAATAAAATTCTTCCCTCTTTGTGAACCGGGAGAAATCCCGTGATTTGCAGAGAGGGTTAACTGATCCCAGTCAGTGGCCCTTAATGATGAATTTCTTTTATCTGTCTTTATTTATTTATCAGTCACTGACTTTTCTCCTTTTCTTTTGCAGATGAATATTTGGATGGAGAGGAACAAAGTGAAGAATGAAGAATTAGAAGAAAAAAAATAGGATAGTTTTCTTTTTATTTAAATTTAAATCAATGTAAAACCATTGTTTGTAATTAAATTACAAACAATAATTGTACAGTTAATTTAAGGATAAATAAAAGTTTCCATTATCCAATTTAATTTTGTTTTCTCTTTATTGTTTATTTATTATTTAAAACTCTTTGAATTAAAATAATTGAAAGATAAATTTCAATCACTTAATTTAGAATAATAAATAATTTAAATAAAACAATGCCTTAGTAATTGATCAGTTAATCCTGGCCTTTCCAATATCCAAAGCAAAGTAACAGTTAACCGAAACAAACCAAACAGGCGCATTCCCTCTTCACTGATTTTCAACAAACACTGTAAATCCAAACTGCGTATTTCTTTTGACTGGCTCAAACAAACCAACGTGAATTCAAACCGAATGCCTCTTTTACTGATTAAATCAAAACAATGCGAATTCCACCCGAATCTCGGAATAACTTGCAAAGTGCTGTGGAATTTTAATCTTTCTGAGAATATGCCTATAAAACCTTAATTCCTGATTAAATACCAACGAACATTCGCCTGATCAAAATTGAGCCAGAATCAACCAAAACCCTAAGTCAATTGTGTGAACTGTTCTAGAGCCATGAAAACCAGTAAAACCCTAATTGTGTCCTGACTGACGAGAAAAGTATGTTTGACCGATTCTTGAGCCAGTTTGAAAAATCAGGAAACGCCTGGAGCTGAGATTTCTTGTGGAAAAATGCGAGGGCAAATTTTGGGGTACAACACCCATGTCATGAACGATCAATTGTTGAAGTTGTTTATCTAAAGGTTTGTCTTCCAAGGGATACCCTATTTGTCGTAGGTCCAGGGTAGAGTTGTAATTAATGCAACCTTGTGATCCATTTAATGGAACATTAGGAAAGTCCCCGCAACTGTAAATAATATCACCAATGTCTAGCTTCCTTGCATACCATAACATAGAACTAGTAGTAAGTGACCTTAATTTCTGAGGCCACTCAAACCTCATCAGATCCGGGATCATGTAATCTTCCTTGTAAAGGTGAGTCATAACCCAGGAATACAACAACAGAATATAGCAATTTAGAGTACCTTTTCTTTTTTTCGTATCGTGTGTGAATTGTGTAATAGATGTCAGCAAGCAGAGCGGGAATTGAATATGTATTAAAAGTTTTTATACTCCAGAACACAGTGATGGCTGCAGGGTCAATGTAGTCTACAGTTTGTGGAACCAAGATAACACCAAATACAAGCAGTCCTAGACAATCGACACAAGACTCCCATTCCTTATTATTAGCCAGATCAAGAGCCTTAGTTTCTAAGTAACATCTCTTAATCCCTCGTATGTATCCCTCTTTCTTGTAATTAAGAGAAAATTTAAGATAAGGGATTTTTAAGCTTTATGCCTGGATTTTAATGTCGATGGTTTGTCTGATACCCACATAAGCCTTCTCTTTAGAAAAATTCAGCGTTCTCTTGAAAGGTGAAACATCTCAGCGGAGGGTCGTAATACTGAATTAGAGCGGAAGCAGCATCCAATTGTACTTCTACTTTAGTCAAGTCCAAAATATCCCCATATCGGCAAGTGAATGTTTTTAGAACCCTTTCAGATAATCTTTCTTTTACAGCCTTGATTTTTGTTACATCTAGTTTGATAGCATTGATGCAAATGAGCTGTTTCCCTTTGGTGTTCATTTTCAGGTACTCACCAAAACCTTTGATTTTTATATAATTTTTTTTAGCCTATGAATAAGACAAACAAAATAAAATGAAGAATAATGAATATATGAAATATAAAGATGTATGAATGCATGTATGTAGGGCTAAATGATAGGATTTGATGGATATTACCCTTAGAATGTAGGTTCTTAGCTTGGGTTTATGGATATTCTACCCTCCCTGTAAGGTGGTTTCCTTAAGGGTGTCATGAATAACACTAGAGGGAAAGGCACAAGGGCCCCCCTTAAGTGGAGTCTCTTTGCAGACTGAAACTTTCGTCTCTAGGTCGTGAAAGGTCTCATCATGAGATTTTGGTTAAGGGTTGTACAAAGTCCCATTTTGTAGTTCGCGGTTGGTTTGTATTTTTTATGGGTTGAAAATTACATTTGAATTTCCCATATACTCAGTCTAGGTGTACGAATAACGGAGATATTTAGACGGAGTACGCAGTCGATTCAAATATATTTGTGACCCTTTTTGAAGAATAATTGTAGGATTAATTTGATTTACAAAAATAATTTGCCATTGGTTAAGTGTTTTTTAGTATATTAATTATAAAAAATATCTTATTTAAAATGCATGATTAAAAGATGATTTAATGCAAATAATATTTTTTATGGGTTAGAAAATAATATATTTGGTTTTATGATAATAATAATAATAATAATAATAATAATAATAATAATAATAATAATAATAATAATATAATAGCATTTAATATATTAAATATATTAAAATAAAAAATATAAAAATAATATTATAATTAATAAAAATATACATATAATAATAAAATTAATAAAATAAATTTTAAAAAATGCAGGGGGTGTAAATATATTGAAGTAGTAAAAAAAAGGGTGTTAATATCATGGGCAAAATCCAGATATTGGATTTGGTAGTAGCGCAGGGCCTAAGTTCTGATTTTGGACTTGGCCCGTTTTGGCCTAGGAGTGTGAAAACACATGTATGAGTAAAACGCAGATGCGAGGAGGGGGTGAGGTTATCTATGGGCCAGGCCCAAGGGTTAAGTGGGACAGATTTGTTCAACCTAGGTGTGGGAGAGTGTATTGGGTTATCATATGTACGCATTTTGGGAGTGTCTGATGTGAATCGTTCGGACGTGATTGTGAGAGCATGGTAACTGTGATACGGTGGGAAAGAACTGTCTATTTTTAGAATGCTGGTTTGCGTTTTGCGTTTTTTGTTCGCAAAATGTCGCGGTAAGCAAGAGTCGCCACCGTCTTTTATTTTATCCAACAAGGAAAGGAAAAAAGCACAGAAAAAATTCCTTTTTCGAGATATTTCTCGGTGTTGTACCCCAAAATTTGCCCTCCCATTTCCTCAATATTTTATCACCATAAGACCCTTGGAGCTCAAGATCCAGTTAGGGTTTTCCTCTGCAAGACTTCTCCTAGCACTGTTGGCCCAAATTAGGGTTTGTGTTTGCACAAAGATATTTTGACCTAAAATGCCTAAGATGACTTTCATGTTTCATGTTGGACCCCCAAGTTTATCCATATCAAGTTTCAAGCCTTGATTCTAACCTTTGCCCAGTCAATTGGACAGTTGACCAAGAAATCAGCTGTATTGGGGAAAAAGTCAACTATGGCCAATTAACAGTCAAACCTCATGAAAATTGACCCACATCAACATTATGAACTCATATTGACCATTTGATCAAGTTTGGATCACAATTCCACAAGAAATTTGATCAGACCACCAAAAGGGCAAAATGGTCATTTTTAAGGCTTTGACTGCACAAAGGCAATTTTTGACTGTTTGACCTAGCCAATGGCAAACCAAGCTCACATATGGACTCAAGGACCCCATGGAATTGTCTTGACATACTAAACAAGTTCAAAAGATCCCAAATGCACAAGATTGACAGTTGAATTTTCCAGTCAATTGATCAATTTTTGACTGTACACTGAAAAGTCAAACTTTGACTTTTTGGTCAAAATCAAGTGTCAAGATTCATTTTTCATCAAAACATGCCAAATCATGAAACTTGTTCATCAAGAAATCAAAAATCACAAATTAGGGTTTGAAATGAAGATTTTTCATAACTTAGAATTTTTCTAAGTTATGAAAAACCCTAATTTTTTCCTAACTTTGTCCCACTTTCTCATCAAGATGCATTTGGATTCAAGGAAAAGTCAAAACATGAAAGTTGTAGCCCATTGCAAAATATACAACTTTGATTCACAAAGTTTCCTCAAAAGAAGCTTGTAGCTCAAGTTACAATTTTTGGAACAAGGGTACCAAACCATTCTTAACTTAGAGAAATTTTGACCTATTTTAGGCAAGGTTTTTGCCTAACTTCAAGACCACTTTTCACATACTTCCACTTGGAATTCCAATTTTCATTACAAAGATGGATTGTAGTACACATTCCAAGCTTTCCAAAATGTCCAAGAACTCATCAAACAACCTCATGGTTAGGGAGAATCGAATTTGGCAAGTTGGGAAAAAGTCACTTTGCTTATGGCCAATTTACATGTTCATACACTTAGGCAATTTTGAACTCAGCTTGCATTCCTTGATTACAGGTCCTATATCCCATTTGCAATCATAAATTTAATGCTAACCCATTGTGCCAAGACCTTATTTTATGTGTTTAAGCATTGTATGCAAAATTAAGCCATAAGTAGAAAAAGCATTATATCCATTTTAGAAAAGTTGAACTTTATGTCAAATGCAAATCCAAGAAGCATAGGCACAATCTTCTGAGCTGGTATTTTGTACACAAATCACTCTAACCAAGACTAATGTATGCAGCATAGATTGGGGGCCTGCACAAGTCTAGAACACAACTTGGCATTTTGTTGCTTAAAGGTGAAGAAAACTTGCATAACAGCTACCAACTCTCATTCCTGTCAACAAGAGCTTAAGCAAAGATTGTGAACACTTTCTAAACACCAACCCTGACCTGAAACACAAGCCAACCACTTCCAATACCTTCTCAAACACAGAACCACCATAAAACTGAAAAAACAGGGCATAAGCTGCAGTTGGACTTCCATAGTTCATTCCACTTGTGCATTCTTGCTAAGACTTGTTCAAACATATCCCACACCATCCCTTGAAACTGTTCCAAGCCATAAACACGACCTGTAACACCCCTAGCTAACATCACCATTTCCATATTTTCTGTTTTGCAGTTAAAGTGCCATAACACGATTCACTTGGTTTTGAAGCAAACTAAAGGTTGGAATAGCATCCCTGGACATCAAGGAAGCTATACAAATCATTACCTTGCCTTGTAAGCATCTCCATTGTTGCACACAATTCCAACTGAACAGGTAAGTTCATGAACTCTTAACTCTCTATCCAGGCATAGTTAGGTTTAGATTTGTGAAGAAATTATGTCACATTCATAGCCCTGAACATGCCCATATCTTTACTTTCCATTTATTTTGCATGTGCTATGAGAAATTGTGGAGAAATTCTCTCTCATTTCTGAGAGTTAGGATGAGTTCTTTATATGTCCAGAATCGTGGTTTGATGCTTAACACTTTTCATGTTGTGGGTTTGTGCTAAAAATCAGGGAATCTGGAGATAGGAAAACGCGTGTTTTTGTTGATTCAAACAGGTTCTGAGGTTGAAGACAAAGTCTTCTTGGGCTGGGCCTGAGTTTGACTTCCTATTTGCACCTTGTTTTTACTTTTGAACCCCCTTGGCCCATTGTGCTTATTTGAAACATTTTTTGACTTTTTCTTGTTATTTCTGACTTGTTTATTTTTTCTCATAATATTAAAAATATAAAAAATATTTTTCAAACCATTTTTGTATTTATTAAGCATTTATTGGTTTAAATTAACATTTGTACCTAAATAAATACATAATACTTTTTGTTTAGAATATTAGGAGTAATACAAAATATATTTATTTTCTAATTTTTATTTTATTTTATCTTCTGAAAATATTATATATAAAATATACTTTTCTTGTAAATATTAAATATTTTATTTTTTGTATATATTTAATCTATTTAGTAAATAATGCAAATACATATATATTTATTAGAATATTTAGGATAAAATACAAAATATATACATTTTTATTTTTATTAATATTTAACATTAAAAATACCTTTTTGACAAATATACTTCTCTTTTATTTATTTTTTGTATATAATTAATAAATATTGCATATATTATACAATAAATACTTTTATTTGTAAAAATTAGGGTTTTTTTGCCCTAAATGCATAAAAATACCAAAGATTAATTGATTTTATTTTTTCTTATTTGATACATGATAAATACTTTTTACATACATATGAAAAACCCTTTTTTTTTTCATTTTTGCATATTTATCTTATTTTTATTTGAATATTGTGTAAATAAATACCTTGCAAAATTCCAAATTTGATGTAATAGTCTAGGGTTTTAATTCTTGTCAAAATACCCCCATTTGAACATTTGTACCCCCCTTCCCATATATTGTGTTGTAATAACTTAGGAACTTTATTTTTCGCACTTTAAAGCTTTCTAATTATGCCATGTTAGAATTAGGGTTTGTATGCAAATCAATTAACCAAAAATAGTTTGACCTAACTTCAAGATAAACAAGCATGAAAATGGACAACACCAATCACACTTGCACCCCTAGGGTATTCCACTTATTGCCTTCAATAATGGGCCATATTGCATGTTAGGTCTCTTTGGGCAAAACAAAACAATTCAAATGATCATAGTCCCTCGATGACGCTTTCGAAAGTTGCCTAAAAAATGATCAAGTCCCTCAAAGGAAAAATTGCCCAAAGATACTTGGCACCATTGCAATTATGGTCTAAACGATGACCCGCGCCCGTCCCTTTCACATCCTAACACAATATTGTCCACCAAATACAATGGTGGAACAAAATTGTTAAAAGGGTTAAAACATAGCAAAGATCTTTGAGAAATTTAGGGTAGATAGCTCTTGATTACTTGCCAACTTGCAAAACAAAACACTTGCCTATTTTTCAAACCACACATCAATACACTTTCAAAATAACTTTCAAAAATATTGAAAACCTTTTCAAAAGACATACACCTTTGTATACATCCCAACATGGATCATTACAAAGGTTGCCACCACATTGGCCTCTTTTCAAAACATTTTCAAAATCCACACACAAAGCACCATTTCAAACAATTGAAAATTAAGGCAAGTGATCTAAGCAAGTAACTAAGAGCCCATGGATAACCATGGATAGAAAGGGTGCTAATACCTTCCCTTTCTATAATCTACTCCCCGAACCCGAGAAAACATCTCAAAGGTTTTTGCTGTGCTTTTTAACCTTTCCTTAGGATAAAATAAAAAGTCGGTGGCGACTCTTGCTCAACCGAAACATTTGCGAAAACAAATGCAAAAAACTCAAGTCAGTTCTCCCACCGTATCACACTCGGGTTCGGGGGGTAGATTATAGAAAGGAAATGTGTTAGCACCCTTTCTATCCATGGTTATTCATGGGCTCTTAGGTACTTGCTCATATTGTTTTCAAAATTGCTTTTCTTTGTGTTTGTGGGTTTGAAAAAGTTTTTGTTTGAAAGGTGTAAGTGTGAAAAGTTTTGTTTTGTTTTGGAAAGAGAAAGTATCTAAGAACCATCTACCTACTCGAAAAAAGAATCGTTCTATGCTATCTTCCTTTAGACAATGTTATCCTACTATTGATGAGTAGGTAGCACCGTCATTGGAGTTTAAGGGTCAATTCGAAGGAGGGACGTGCGGTCACCAAAGCAATGTTAGGACGCCTTAGCGGTAACCCTAATGTCTTAGATCATTTGTTTTGAGGCAACAATATCTGAGGCAACCATTTCAAGGCGACTATGATCTTTGGACAAGAGGGAAACCTCTAAAACTACCTATACTTAATGACCGTGTACGAAGGCAGCCAAGTGCGGTGTACCCTAAGAGTGCGCATGTGCGAGTGTGTTGTTTTCAGTTATTTTTTCTATGTACATGTCAATGGTTATCTATGTTGATTTTAGGTTAAACATTCATTCTTGTCATACATCCCTATTATCAAACATCTAACAGTTTATAAGTTGCGGAAATTAAATTGCGGAAAGTAAATTACAAGGCGTCGGGTATTTACATCGCCAAAAGCAACCCTTTGAAATTTAAATGCGGAAAATAAATAAAGCGATAGAAATATTTAAAGTCCTATTAAGCTATTACATTCCAGGAACAAATACAAAATGATAAATAGATCGCGTGCGGAAAATTAAATCGAATGCGAGAAGGGTTTTGACCCTTTGTTATTAAAGAAATGGTTTTTTTGTTTGTTTTTGAATTAAGAAAGAAATTATCTAAGTTAATTACTAAATTAAATAAATAAATAAATTAATAATAAATAAAAGTTATTTTTGGGTTTTTGGTATTTTAAGAAAGAAATAAAAATTAATTGAGTTAGTAAAAACCTAATTAAGTCTAATTTAATTTTAATTATTAAAAAATGAATTAAAGTTATTCTAATTAAAACCTAAATTAATTTAATTAGTATTTATTAATAAAAATAAAAATTAAGAATTGATTAAATAAAGAAAAATATTTTGTGGTTTTTTATTTTATAAAGAAAAAGAATTTTTTAATTGGTTAGTAAATTTAATAAAAATAATAAAAGCAATTAGTAAAACTAAATAAATAAAATAAGAGAGTGAGGAGGTTGGGCCTGATTCCATGGTGTGAATAGCAATGCTGAGGCCCAAATGTAGGTGGCCCTGTTGACTTTTGAGATTCCGTGTGTGTGCGCTGACTTTGCCTATGGTGGTCCTTCAGATCTTGGCCACCAGATTTGGCCCTGGGCCATCTGGAAATTGATTGAATGATGGTGCATGGTAAGCTGCAAATCTGGATATGCACACAATTTCCTGAAAAAGAAAAATAACAAGGGAAGTGGGGACCTGGGATTCGAACCCAGGTCCTGAAAGTGATATGCTTGCCTGCCTTGCCACTAGGACGCTTTGCTTCAATTGTTAGTAATATACAAAAATAATATAATAAAAGAAAACAAATTATATTCCAGAAAAACAAAAAAATTGCGCGCGCTATTTGAACGGGCAAATGGGGAAGCGACACGCCATCGTCTTCTTTGTTGAACCGTGGGTAAAACAACTCAGGCCTATACCAATGGAAAAAAGTCCATAGCTATAAATCAAGCATCTCTAAAATCCTATAGGCGCCATGGAAATGCATTCTGAACCCATGGTTGTGTTCGTCTTGGCCAGCTAGTCACAACCATAGCCATTATTATGGTCAATTGTACCTGAAAATAAAAGCCCCAAAAACAAGGACGAAAACCTAGCAATGGCAGATCTCCATATTGGTCATATAAATGAAATTGGTTAATGTCAGACGCTGGCAAATGGCATGGTGATTACAAATATGCAATTATTTCATTGTAACAATGCATAATTTTTGAGATACGAAACCAAGTACAGAAAGGAATCGTGTGACACTTACAGTGCTTTGTGGTGTGTGAGAACACTTGATTTTGATTGGTTTAGCTCCAATGAACGTCCAGGAAGTGATTGGGATGCTTGCTAAGTCCTGAAAATGTCTCTAGCTATGAATTCGAATTCAAGCTTTTTGTCACTTTTTTCAAGTTTTGTTCTGTTTATTCTTGCAGCCTCCAACCATCAATTTCGTGTGCCTCTCTTGCTTATGTATGATAGAAGGTATTAGGGTAACAAATATGGATGGAATCCCTCTAAATCAATGCCTTATGATTTGATTTGATTCATCCTTTAAAGCTTGCCAATTTTGTCAAAAATCCATCTTTTTGTACATGATATGCTTGATACGAATTTTGATGATGATTATGATGACAATAAAGACCTGAAACAACCAGAAAGATCTTAGGTAATTAAGGTTTGGATTTTATTTGATTTAAAATGAAATATTTCAATAAAAAATCAAATAAAATAATAAAAATAAGATATGGGCTCATGGCTGAAAATAGGAAACATGTGCAATGTGGCAAGTTCAAATCAAGTTGAAAAGAATGGGCCCATTTGACAAAATTTGAAGTTTTGGGGATAGTTGACTTTTGGCAATTTTGCAAAAATGCCTAACTTCAACAATGCATAACTTCTTCAATTTTGAACTTTCAGAAGTGTTCATGGACTTTTTAGAAAGCTTGAGATGTCCTTTAACCAACCCTTTTGGTATAATCTCATTTTGATATTCCATGCTCAAGTTATAAGCTTTGTAAAAAAAGGTGTTTTTGTTGACTTTCAAAAATGACCTATAATGTCCAAATTTATAACTTCTTGTGAGTGCATTTTTTGATCTTGGGGTATGAAGATGGATTGTAGGAAATTGCATCCTCTTCAAAATTAGCTTTGGATGGGTCATTTCTCATAAATTATGAGAAAGGTATGCTTGGTCAAAGTTGAGTTGACTTTTCCTACAAAACCCTAATTTATCAACTTTTGAGTCTTGATGAATTTTGAGCAATCCTTGATGAATCATGATCAGCCCTTGATCAAATGATGAAATATACCTCAAAATGAGAATGTTGACAAAAAATCTTGAGGTTTGACTGTTTATAGGTCACAGTTGACTTTTGCCCTAACACAGTCGATTTTTGGACCCTTTGAGCAATTGACTGAGCAAACTTCCTCTGCAAGGCTTGAAATTTGACATGGATGACCTTGTGAACATATTAGGATATTAGGGAGCATTTGAGGTCATTTGGACTCAAGGATCTTGATGCAACACAAAACCCTAATTTGGGGTTGACTGCCTTAGGAGATAATTTGTCTGACCCACTCTTGAACAAACTTGAGCAACTTGGAGATTTTTCTTGCAATGTTTGGAGAAATATGAGAGGGAAAATTTTGGGGTACAACAGTAATGGTGGTAGACTTGCGCACATGGGATAACTTAACTTAATATATTTTTGTTTTGTATGTTACTCACTCAATTTCTCCCCTCTCTCTCCATGTCTAACCTACTTCTTCTTCTTCTATAACAACAACAAACCCTAGTTCAGCCAACCCCTACCGTATCACTATCGTTCAGCCCTGAATCCTCAATCACCCAATCTCAAACCCCTCTTCTCCTTCTTTGATCCCATTACAAATCCCTAAAATCACCAAATTAATACAACAAAAAATCTAAGGGTTTACCTCATCACGATGAATCTCGGTATTCTTTCTGATTTTTCTTAGTCTGATCTGGTTCCTAATCTTCTTCCTTATGTTTGACAGGTACGGAGGATGGTGATGGCGGCAGAGGTACGATAGCGCAATGAAGCAACAAGGGCTCTGATCCTTCTTCTTTTTCACTTTGTATACTTTCTTTTCTGATTTTCTATAATAATTTTCTTCCCTTTCTCTCTGTCCCTTTTTTGTTTTAGCTGCTAGGTTTTATAGTAGATTAATTATTTAGGAAACAAACAAAATTGTCTGTAAATTGATGTAGGTTTCATTGTTGTTTTAGCATATTAGGGAATTGTTTTGATTTCATTGTAATGGCTTTAACTTTTTTCTGCTTTCGTAGGGATTTGTTTATGTATTTTGTTATGTTTATGGACAATCAATGTGAAAAATTACTTCCATTTTGTTATTAACTCTGTTTCCGTATTTGATTTTGTATTGATGAAGATTTGGCTGGTTTCTGCCAAGCTTGATTTTGTGTATGATTTTGTTTCTGTTTTATGATTCAAATAGTAGTCGTTAGTGAAATTACTCGTTCTTGTTGTTTGACTAAACCGAATCCATTGGTGTATTAAGTATTGAAATAAAAATCATATTCTTAAGATAGACTCTATAAGATTTCCAAAACATATTCATTTGCTTGATTCCGACTCCGTTTTATATTTTAAATAATGATTCAAATGTGATTTGTTGTCTGTTGTACCCCAAAATTTTCCCTCCCTTTTTCACAAGAAATCACAACTTCGGGGTTTTCCCTAATTTTTTCAGTTTGGCTCAAGAATCGGTCAAACAGACTTTTCTTTATCAGTCAATCCAAAATTAGGGTTTCCACTGATTTTTGTTGAGATTGGCTCAAGAATTGATCAAACAGACTTTTCTTTATCAGTCAATCCAAAATTAGGGTTTCCATTGATTTTGAATCAGTCAAACAGATTTTTCTTATCAGTCTATCCAGAATTAGGGTTTCTATTGATTTTGTTGAGTTTGGCTCAGGAATTGATCAAGCAGACTTTTCTTTGACGGCAAATCTGGAATTAGGGTTTTTCACTCGTATTTCTCAGAAGAATTTGAATCCACTGTATTTCAATTGACTGTTACATTGTTTTTACGCTTGTTCAAGATTGTTGTTTGTTTCTCAAAACCTAAACATCTGGGCTAGGAGCTGAGGCTTTTGATTGAAACTTTGAAGCATTGGTTTGATCAGTGAAGTGAAAGGTGTTTGGATGTTTGTTTGTTTAACTGTGCAAAGCATATGATTGATTGGAATGTCGGGCGTATTGTAGTTAATGCAAGGTTGCGAGATTGCAAAGTTTGTTGATTATTTATTTTATCTGAGTCAAAATTATTGGGATGCATTTCCAATTATTTTAATTCAAGAGATCTAAATAATTAAATAGACAGTGCAGAAGAAATAAGGAATTATCTGACAAAAACTTTTTATTTATTTTTATTGTTGTTACAAATGTTATTTGAATACTGTAAATTTATTTACAATGTTTACAATAATATTTATTACAATAATTGAAAAGAAAATAAATCTAAAATCTAAGTCTCTTGAAGTCTTCTATCTTCTACTATTTCTTCCATTTATTCAACTGGTACCTACCTAAAAAAAAGAAGAGAAAGAAAGTCAGTACAAGATTATTTCAAATGAAAAGAAGAGAAAACATCATCATTAAAATTGGCCGTCTAGAATCAGATTGCCTATTTTTTCATCACGCTTTATTTTTCTCTCCGCAAATCACCAGAAGATCACTCTTCTCGGTTCACAGAGAGAAAAGTGAAATATAAATGCAAGCATGTCAAACTCAATGCAAAAACATGGTTGAATTACAAAAAAAAAAAGTTCCAAGTTGCATTGGCCAAGCAAACTAATCACAAAAGGTTCCATGTTGCAAACTCAAAAAATTCCAAGCTGCAAACTGAGTTACCAAATTCAAAGTTACATCAACCAAATAAAATGTGTTACAAAGTTCAAAGAGGCAAACAGCCGCCAAAACTGCCAGGGTGAGTCAAAACAAAAGCATAGGCTCAGCAACAAATAAAGTCCCACATTCAGCTACAATACAAAATTGCTACAAGACAGATTTAACAAAAATGGTAATGAAGCATAAAAACAGCAATGCAGTAGACAAAAGGCAAGACAGCAGGAAGCAGTATATTTGACAAGTAAAAACTTGTCAAAGATGCTTTTTTTTCCCATCATTTCCTAGACAGCCCAATTTTTCAGAAAATCAAAGATAATTAAGCAATTTAAAATGCTTAAAGAGAGAGAGGAGTGAGAGAACCTAGTGATAGGTTTTGCAGTTTGCAGTTTTGACAGCCTGTAAAGGAGAGAGAAGAGAAACCAAAGAAATAATATAACAAGCAGAAAAACACAAGAGATAGGAAGCAAATTACGTAACCTCCAAAACTGCATGCTTAAGCTTACCAAGCCTGCCTTGCAAACACAAGCCTGCCTTACCAAACAAACCCATTCAAACTTGTTAAAATACAAGCCTTCAAGCCTGTTAAACTCAGTAACCTGTCTAAAACCAACAAGCCTGCCTTGCAAACACAAGCCTGCCTTACCAAACAAATCCATTTCAAACCTTACCAAACAAGCCTCCAAACCTGTGGCCTATACAACTGCAAGTTATCAACTTGCAAAACCTGTAAAAAAACTCTAAACTCAATCAAAACCCGCCTCAAGAACCACAAACTGTAACCTATTCAAAACTGCCTCAAAGGCTCAAGCCCGCCTTACCAAACAAACCTGCAAAACTGCATCAAAACTATCAGTCAAAACCTGCCTCAAGAACCATAAACCTGCAAAACTGCATCAAAACTATCAGTCAAAACCTGCCTCAAGAACCATAAACATGCAAAACTGAATCAAAACTATCAATCAAAGCCTGCCTCAAACCAAATAGCAAGCCTGTCAAAACCTGCTTTACAAACCATTCAAGTCTGCCTTCGACAAAGCAAACTCAGATCAACAAAAAAACACTAAAACCTCTCCAACTACACAACAAACCTGTAAAAGAACTGCAGTTCAATCCAAACTCAAAGACAAACAAACACAATTCATTCATCATCATCAACATAAATCAACAGAATATATCCAAACATCAAATCAACAACAACAATAGCAATATCTCAGAACGGAACTCATCATTAAAAATCAACAAAACCCAAGAGAGGAAGAGATTCAGAAACGAATGAGCAAGCGTTTTCAGAATTAGGGTTCATCACAAAACGATTCAAGAAGAAATAAAAAAGGTACAGAGATACCGGAAAGGCGAGCTAACAACAGCGTCATCACGCTCCTCCCTCCTCCGGCCACCTGAGAGCGCCTTCGTCCAAACCCAACATCGCCTCTCCAGAAACAACACCCCAAAGGTATTGTTTTCCTTTTCTGCATCATCATATCATAAAAAATCAAAGATCAAAACTCTGTAAAACATTAACATGCAAGAGTAAAACCTAAACCCTAAAACGCGTTTATAATAAAATTAGTACCCTTTCAAATCTCCGCCATGGGTAGTCACGGAGAGGAGAGATTGGAGGTGGCGTTCTGGTGGCCTAAGGCGAGGGGAAAGGACATCAGTTGTTCTTGGTTTGAGAAAGACAAAGAGGATGAAGACGAGAGGAGAGGAGCGGCGCCGTTCACAAAACTGCAAACCTAATTCTGAAAACAATTTGTTCAAACCCTAAAAAACTTTGTGCAATACATTTGGGCCTTCGCCCCATAAACACCTAAAGCCCAAGTTACTTTCAGCACTGCACCCCCTCTTTAGTCCAATGCTGCTTCTTTTATTTGGACCAAAGTACAAACTCAAAAGCCCATTTTGTCTTTTCTCTTTTAATTGTTTTAAAACCATTTTTATTTTTATCACCATATTTTCTTTTTTTTATAACCTAATTCTTTTTTATTAAATAAAAAAATGATATATTAAATTCTTGTATAAAATGTTCTTAATAGCTTTTTATTGCATTTAAAGGTATGTAATTAATAGATTTTTTAAATAATTTTTCTTTGCTTTAAAACTCTTTGTTTAATTAATCTTTTATATAAAATTTCTAAAAACATTAGCAAAAATCCAAGAAAATAATAATTATACTTAATCCTTTTAGGTTAGAATTTTTATTTTGATCATTCATAAATAAGTACACGCATCTCATACTTCTTTGATTTCCATTATCTTACACTTTTTCATATTTTTATACTTGAATTGCGTCGATTCAATTTGGTTGTAACCCATAATACTTGGGACATTATTCTGATGAAACTCATCCCCATTTGTAAATAATTTGTACCCCCACCCCCGGATACTCTTTTGTAATAGCTTAGAATTTAATTCTCGCACTTTATGCTTTTTTTAAATATGCCATGATTAGAGATTAGGGTTTGTATGCGAAAATCTAAAAGCAACCGCTAGATAACCTAATACAAGATAAATGCATGAAAATCAATACACCATTCACACTTGCACCTCTAGGGTAACCTCGCTTGTTGCCTCGGAAAATGCAATCATGTCCCTCGAGTATGAGACACTCTAGCAAATGTCCCTTTGATAAACAAAGATCGTAGTCCCTCGATGACCCTCGATGTTGCCTTCGATAAAACGATCTCGTCCCTTACAAAATTGCTAGAGCGTCTCACAAGTTGCCTTCAATGATTGCATACGATGACCCCCGCCTGTCCCGTTTAACATCATAACGCAAGGTTGTTCATCAAACACAATGGTGAAACAACACTGTTAAAAGGGTTAAAAACATGAGAAAGATCTTTGAGTAAAATATGATAGACAACCCTTAGTTACTTGATCAAGAGTCTTGCAAAACATCCTTGCCATTTTTCAAAACACACCCCACAACACAACTTCAAAAACAACTTTCAAAACATAGAATTATCTTTTCAAAAAGACACACGCCTTTGTATATATTCAAACAAGAATCATTACAAAGGTTGCCTAGACAAGGCATCTTTTTCAAAACATTTTCAAAACCACACACACAAAGCACTATTTCAAATAATTGAAAAGCAAAGGCAAGTGATCTAAAACAAGTAACTAAGAGCCCATGGATAACCATGGATGAAAAGGGTGCTAGCACCTTCCCTTTTCATAATCTACCCCCCGAACCCACGAAAACATCTCAAAGGTCTTTCCTGTGCTTTTTGACCTTTCCTTAGGATAAAATAAAAAGTCGGTGGCGACTCTTGCTAAACCGAACAAGTGCAAAAACAAATGCAAATCCCTAGTTAGTTCTCCCACCGTATCACAGAACTGGCGACTCTGCTAGGGAAAATTTTAAAAGTGGGGTTACCTTAGGGTTTCTAGATCACCTTTGCATGATTATCTTGTTTGCCTTGATTGCTTTACAATTGGTTCTTTTGTTTGGGCTTGAAATGCTCTACCCGGATTTGGGGAAACATTCATAGGTAAATAGCAATACATTGTGGAAACTGTGTGGGGTATACCGACACGGTTGAAGCAATAGCTATATTAGTGCGACATATTTGTGAGTACCGGTAGCCTTTGAGTTAATCAGAGAATACGGGGCCGCTGAGTGATGTCATGAAGCACTAATGAACTAGAACCGTACTTGACCATCTTGGCCTTTTATTAGGGGTAGTGAGATGACCGGCTTTGGTACAGTCTGAAGTTGGTAGATACTCGATACTACACTCATTGAGGGTTGTTTTCTTGGAATATTTTGGTTTCTAGTTAAGTGGCTAAACCAAAACAATGAACATAGAAAATAATCCAATGATATTGAGCTCCTTAGAACCCAGTTACTATTTATAGGACAGGTTTTGAGCCAACTAAACTCAAGAGGGTACTTACCTATGAAACCTCCTGCAAGCCTGAAACTAGGGTTTTGTGTGACTTACTTGTACATGTGCTTGTGCATACATCATGAGCATCATAAAGCATCATATGCATCCACTAACCATTTCAAGGGTTTGGATCTTCATCTTTGTTCCTGTTTTGTAGGTCATGGAATCTCTTCGCAGGAAAACAATTCAAGTCAACCTTGTGAGAATCCCTCCTCAACTCAAGGAGCTTACCTCTAGGATCCCGAAGAATTCTCTCTTCAGTGAAAGACATGGTAGACTTCTCAGCTTGGTCAGTTCCAACATTGAAGAAGACATGGTGAAGGTTCTCTTCCAGTTCTTTGACCCCCTACACCACTGTTTCACATTCCCTGATTACCAATTGGTACCTACTGTATTGTTAAAGGATTGTCATTGGTGACACCTTAATTTGTTGTATAATGCTTTATAAATAAGTTACGGAGTTTAGGGTGTTACACTAGAGGCTTGCTTCAATACATATAGTGCCTTCTTAAGCTTAAAAACATGATTTGGAAAAGTTTGGTTGATAAAACCTGGAGGATGATCAACAAATACCTCCTCTACCTCCTCTTGGATGTAACAATTTAGAAAAAGAAATTTTATATCCATTTGAAATCATTTGAAATTCATGATGGAAGAGAAAGGTGATAACATCCTTATGGCTTCTAATCTAGCTACAAAAGCATATGTTTCATCAAAATTTATTCCTTCATATTGATCGTATCCCTTCATAACAAGTTTGGCTTTATTTCTTAAAACATTGCGATCTTAATCCAGCTTGTTGTGAAAGACCTATCATGTACCAATTACTAGATTAGATGAAGCTTTGGAAACAAGTTCCCAAATGTTATTTCGTTCAAATTGATTTAACTCCTCTTTCATATAAAGAGACTAATGTTCGTAGATTATAGCTTCGTCAATTCTCGTTGGCTCAATTTATGAAACAAAATTCAAAAAGTTACATACCTTATTGAAAGACCATCGATCAGTGACTCCCTTGGATATATCTCCAATAACATTCTAGATAGAATGATCTTTTATCAGATTTCATTCCTTTGGGAGATCTGGATGTTCTGGAAGAGTGTCTGAGATTTGATCATGAACTAGCTCTTCCTCTGTGACTTGATTCTCATTTTGCTCTTGGTTTTATTCTTGATTATCCTCCAGACTTGTCTTTTCCTGAATACCTGCACAATCAACAAATTTTACTTCTACAAGTTTAAGGTTAGATCCATCAAAGGTAATATTCTACAATTGTCAGAGTTCTTTTGTTAGAGATTCTAAAAGTTTTGCTAGAAGTGGAATATTATAGGAATATGCCTTCATCAGTTTTTGCGTTAAATTTTTCGAGACTATCTTTTCCCTTGTTAAGGTTAAAGCATTCACAACCAAAGACATGTAAGTGAGATATATTCGACTTTCTTCCTTTGTATAGTTCATAGGGCGTCCACTTTAAAGTTGGTCTTATCAAGACATGATTCATAACATAGCAAGCGGTGCTTACAACATCATCCCAAAAATATTTAGGAAGATTAGTCTCATTGAGTATCGTCCTCAGAAGCTCTGCCAGAGATATGTTTTCCCTCTATACTACCCCTGTTTTGTTGGGGAGCTTGTGGAGTGCAACAGGTGTGTAGAATACCATTATCATTACAATTTTTTTTTTGAATTACTCATTTTTGAATTCTCCGCCATGGCCACTTCTTATGGATGAAATGCTTACACCTTTTACACTTTTTTCCATCCTGGATAACTTTGGCTAGTTTTTGGAAGGCATCAAACACATCTCTTTTCTGAGATAAGAATAATGTTCAGTTATAGTAATAGTAATCATCCATAATTACAAGACTGTAGATGTTTCTACCTAGACTTACGGTTCTAGATAGGCCAAAAAAGTCTATGTGAAATAGTTGCAAGGGATGAGCTATAGAAACTATATTTTTAGATTAAAAGAGGCATTTGTTTGCTTCCTTTTTTACATGCATCACATAATCGGACATTTTCAAAATGTGAAGTCTGGGATACCGTTTACAAGATCTTTGTAGACCAACTTGTTCAAGTGGTTCATGTCGACGTGAGCTATTCTCCTATGTCATAACCAAGATTTACCCTCATTACTTAAGAGACATACATCACTTGAAAGAATCTTATTTAAATTCATTGTGTACGTGCTTCCACTTCTTGAACTTGTAAATAGAGTTTTATTTTATTTAGAGCTAGTAAAAATAGTATGCAACTTAAATTTAATAATATTATAGTAGATTATTTTTTATTTTTTATTTGCTTTCGCACCCTGGTTTATAGAAAAAAATGACCTTACTAATTTAGAGCTCGTGAACTGGGATATGAACACTGGCCAAATATTATTCCTGCCAGGAATCGAATTCGGTATTCCCCAAATATCGTCCTTTACATAAGCTCTTTTACCACTAAATTATATGAATATGACCTACAAAACATACTCCATAAAATAATAAAAAATAATTGATTGAAGATATATTTTGAGTGGTGCCATGTAGAAATATATTTAACGTTACAAATTTATGATACGGATCATGATATGTCGGCGAAAGAATTTTAACATCTGATTTAATTTATAATAAAAGTTAATATATTAAGATGATTATTTCATTTCGATGAATTCATTTTTAATTTTACAATTTAGAAATTATTAGGTTATATTATTAAATTTTGTTAAAATGATGTGAATTACCTTATTAAAAGACACAATCTTTTATCTTATAATCCTTTTTTTAATCTTTATTGAATATGTTTTCCAGGTGCATTTTGTGAAGTGATAAATCATAATTTTTAGACTAATTCTTCTACTAATTTTGTATGTAATATTTTTTTTTAAATTGTTTAATACTCACATAGTTTTATTATTTAGTGTAAATCTATCAATTTCATTATTTATTTTTTGTCTAACTTTATATGTTCATCTAACATATTTTTTTGTAGGTACTAAGTACTTATTAAAATTTGTGATATATTGAATTAGATAATTTGATTCTATTAAATAAATCGGTAGAATCAATTTTATCTCGCAAAAATATAATAATAATGAAATAGATGAAAAGATAGTAAGAAAAACATATGTTGTATTCTATAAAGTTTATAAAAATAATATATATTTAAATTATTAGAAATTAATTATTAGTTCAACATACATTTTTGTATTTATTAGAGTTTGAACCAATGATATTTAATAAAGAATAATTGTTTTTTTGAAAAGTGCGGGTGAATTTTAAAAAGTGTCACACAAAAATATATTTGACATGGTAAAGTTTGGATAATATAGATGATAAAGTGTCAACGCAAGAATTCTCAATTCTGATTTTAAATATTAAAAGTATGTTTCGTAAAAACATTATATTTCCTTCTTAAAATGCCTGATTAGAACACACTCTTAAAAAATTATAAATTGCTTGAAAAAAACATTTATCCTCTTTATGCATTTCATCAAAGTAAGTTTAGAGAGTTAGATTTGAGTGAAAAGGTTATAGGTTGATAGAAGTCTTCTGAAATTGTAAGAAAGAATATGTGCTATAAAAGACCAAAGATCCTTATGTTGTGTTGTGTAAGGCAGACTATCGTACATGGCCTCAAGTTTCTCTAGGAGAAATTATAGGCAAATAAGATCTTATAAAATATTTGGGAGATTTCTTAGTATACCCTTATATGGGTGAAAAAACTTCTGAAAACCCCAAAATACCCTTCGAATATGCATATCCGAATGAACCTTTAAATTCATTTTCAAGATGTTTCGGATATGCATATCCGAAAACCCCTTGTTTTTATGTTATAATTATTTAGACGTTAGATTTAAACATTCAGTGGTATTTTTGGATATGCATATCAGAAAATACCTTTGTTACATAAGTTTGCTTCATGATCACCACTATCACTATTTCATTTATTTCATTTTCCCCCATAACCAAAACCTACTTCAAAACCTCAACCATTCTCAATCATTTTTTCGTCTCTAAATCAAGTTTCAAGTGTTTTATCATATCAAAGAGAGCATAGAAAGCTACAATTTAAGGTAAAAATTCCTCATTTTGCCTCTCATTTCCTTACATTGATTCTGAATTTTGGTTAAAAAACAATGTCACTTCGGATATGCATATCTGAAACTCACCTAACATATTTCGGATGTGCGTATCCGAAACAATGTCTGTTACAAAAAAACAAAATTTGTGTTGAACAAATTTTATGTTTTTGACCGTTTTAGATATGGTGCACCCTGACATGTTTCTCAAAGTTGTTGTAAAGGATATACACAAGGTGAATGAGGATGCTAAGCCGGAAGAGTTGAAGAACGATGTCAAAATGATTATTGTCGCGGTAGATGTTTGACAAATTTTCATATTTACAAATGATCAAAATTTCAGTGTTTGTCAACATATGCTAGAGTGAGTCCGAATTGAAACTAGTAAACTCGGGTTTGGTGTTGTGATTAGAAGGTTCCACAATGGCACTAGTAGAAGGCAGGCATTTGTAACGATGACATGCGAGAGAAGTGAAAAATATTTTCCAAAAATTCGAAACTTAAAACATGAAGACGCCAGATCGAGAAAATGTGAGCGTTCATTTAAATTACACAGATGCTGTGGGGTGGATGATTTGTGGCGGTTTAATGTCATATGTGGTTTACATAATCACACGTTGGACACGAAGCTACAAGGTCATTCAATTGTATGTCGGCTTAAGCCAGAGGAGAAGGAAATTCTTTCAAAAATATCGATGATCAAAGTTACACCAAGAAACATACTTGTCAATTTGAAACGAAAAAGACCACAAAGTGTTTCAAATATCAAGCAGATATACAATGAACATTATCAACAAAATATGGTGAATAGAGGTTCGAGATCCGAAATTCAACAACTTTTGAAATTTTGGACAATAACCACTATGTTTCAAGGTACAAAGTGTGTGAGGATAAAGTCAGTGTTTGTGACATATTTTGGACTCATCCAGAAAGTATCAAGTTGTTCAACACATTTTGAAATGTCCTTATAATTGATTCAACGTACAAGACCAACAAATATAGGCTTCCACTTCTAGAAATTGTTGGTGTCACTTTTACGGAGAAGACATTTTCGGTTGGATTTACATTGCTGGAATCTTAGAAAGAAGACAATGTAACATGGGCGTTGGATATATGCAACTCTTTATTGAAGGATCCAAAAAATATGCATAGTGTCATTGTAACCGACCGAGATAATGCCCTTATGAATGCAGTTGAAAGTGTCTTTCCTACTTCATACGCATTACTTTGTCGGTATCACATAATAAAAATGTGAGAGTTAAGTTAAAACTCGAGGTCGGCAACAAAGAAATCAAGGGTGAAGATGAAGACATGGTCAAATCTAGTTTGGTGGTGGAAAAGATAATAGATGCATGGACGAATATATTAAATTCTTCTTCGAGGACACGCCTTTTGTCAGCTTCATTACCACACTGAATTCTCTCTTGCAATATTCGAAAAATCGAAAGGTGGTCAAGGTCGACTACCGTTCACCCTCACTTGACACTGAAGGTAAGATAAAGTTCATCAAGTTTGAGCTGAAGACGGATGACGATTTAAAGGTTGTGTGGATTACTTTTCAGTGATACTCTACTAAGGATCTGATTGAAGTGGATGCAAAGCTTGAAAGATTGGGAGAAGATGTTATCAAAATGTTGTGACGTCTCCGCTACCCGTTTATAACAATATATAATATTAAATTTATGTTCAACTATCTATGTAATTTCGATTATTTATGTTAAACTTGTGTTAAGTTGGTTTGCTTTCAAGGGTTTTGATTCATTCACTGCTTCTGCATATTTCGGATTTACATATCCGAAATTAAGCGTGGTTTCTTCGAATATGTATATCTCAAACTATTTCGTAAAAAATGAAATAGAGTGAGTTCGGATATGAATATCCGAAATCTAAGGGTATTACGGGAATTTCGCCAAGGGCCTCTAAAAAGACATAAGGGTACATAAAGAAACCCTCAAATATTTATCGAATCAAATCGTGATTAAATAGGACCTCTATTTATTTTTTCATGGTTAAATTATTGCTAGCCTACACAGAATCTCCAAAAACATAAAACAACTATGTGTTGTGTAGGCAATATTTGTATGAGTTAATATTAGATGAACCAATGAGTTCACTTAAAATCAATGAAAAAGAACTCATAGAGGTCCCTAAAAAGGACTCATGGATGAATTAGGAAAATCTCTAAAAAGAGTCACTTTTTTCATAGTTCTTCTACATGTGGGCAGCATATGCCAAACTAACAAATCACGTCTTTTAAAGTTATTAATAACTATAATTGAATACTAAAAAATATAAAAACTTTGTTCGCAAAAGCTGATAAAAACACCCTAGGTTATTATTAGTGACCAATATCTTACATAAATTTCATTGATAATTGCAGTACAATCTACATTATGTATTCCAAAAGTCACTTAATTTGTTATTCATTTCATATGGCTAAAAATGCCATGCCTATCTACAGGTGTGCATTTTACACAAGAGAAATATAAACATTAGGCTAAAAGTGTCAAATGATTAGTCATTGTACCCGGTGAATATTTGAAATATTTATAGCAACAGAATTTGAAGACTTGTCCAATCCTCCCATCCTTGCATTTTCTCAAATGATAACCTTAACAAACCAAAAGAGTGGAATAAAACTGCAAATCAAACATATATCACTGCTCAATTGGCACCAAAAAGGATGTGTATCGTTGCTTCTATACAACAAACTGAGTTTGGTGCTCCAACAACAGCTACCCAAACATACACTCCAACCTATATCCTATATCAACACCCAAAAATTGGGGGACGGGGGGTCTCAATATCAATTCAGAATTATAAGATATAAAAGAATTGTAATGAATGAAAATAGAAAAATGATGATGACTTCTTTATAACATTTGCCATTCAAGGGCTAAAATTAGCCATTTTCTAAAGTCATCTAGCCTCATTGTCATTGCTCAATTTTTACTGTTAAACCTCTCTCGCGAATACTGCCTTGATGCTTTTCTCCAATCAGTTCTAGCCTTCATCATTGCAGCAAATTCCTTATAACTTATTTTTCCATCCTACAATTTCACCAAGAAATATATCATATTGGTTCCAATTTCCTAATATAGACAAATGAAACAACTACGTACGAGAAAGTTTCTTTTTAAGTTACAATTTTGATCGAGAATAATTCGTATACTTTCCATAAAACACCAGTAGAAAGGGTGTTTCAAAGATGCAGAATGTTACCAAGTGGGAAATAAGGCATAAACAAGAATTTATTGAAAGTTCTGACCTTGTCTGTGTCCACATCATGCATAATTGCACTAATGACTTCTTCACTGTTTTTGTCAATCTCGTCGGCTAAAGCATTACGTAACTCCTCAAGTTCAATATACCCAGATTCATTTTTGTCGAAAAATTGGAATGCTCTGTGTAGGTGTTCATCATGGGATATCCTTCTCAGATGAATAGAAATGGCTACAAACTCACCATAATCTAGGTACCCATCTTTGTCTAGATCACCCTGTAAAAGCAGCTCCCAAATATTAGAAGTTGAAGAGACGCCTCTTAAAGGATATGTAGTACACCTTCATATAGTACTTTTCATAAGCACTTTACATGATAAGTGCTTAGGCTATAAACATACAATTAAAGAAAACACTCACAGCTTCCATAAGTATTTGGACATCTGCATCAGGAATTTGTTGGCCTAGCTTAATCAACCCTACTCGAAGTTCGTCAATGTTAATTTTGCCATTATTTTCTGTGTCCATCACATGGAATCCCTCTTTAATTCCAGCAACTTCTTCTACAGACAAATGATCTGCAATCACCTGCTCGCACGAAAGTCCAATATAACAAAATTAATGCTGTTTTCTTAAAGTTTAGAAAAATATTTTAGAGATCATTTCCCATGAGATATTAAATTATTAATGAAACATTACCCTCAATGCTGTTTTCTTAAGTTTGTTCATTGCAAAATATTGCATGAGCCGTACATTGACGGTTACTCGTAAAGAAACATTAGAAGCTGTCTTACCATTCAGAAACCATGGATGATCTGCATTTAGTTAACAAGAATTGTTAACATTCCCACATTTCAATATTTCAACTTTTTGGTAGACAAAAATGTTCATCAGCTTAGCAGAAAATATTTCATACAATTCTGTTTTACATTACCTACCTAAGCATTCAATTATATGAACTGCATATTACCTAACACTTCCTGTGCAGTAAGCCGGCGCTTAGAATCAGGATCAAGCATCTTCTTAACAAGGTCTTTTGCATTATCAGAAACCATTGGCCATGGATCTCTTTTAAAGTCAATAACCGACCGTATAATTGCTTGAGAAACTCCCTGCTCAGTTTCTGCATTTTAAGTACAAAAATACCATCTTCATCCACATAAGAAAGATCAGTAAATTATTTTTTGAATACAAGTGACCTACATGTGTATTTTGAGCTATTTAAGATTTCTTATTCACAACAGTCGAAAACAGCATTGAAAAGACAAAAACCAACCTGCCCAAAACGGGGGGACACCACAAAGTAAGACGTAAAGAATTACTCCAACACTCCATATATCAACTTCAGGACCATAATTTTTCATTAACAATTCAGGGGCCATGTAATATAGATTACCAACTATCTCATGAAATCTTTCACCTGCAGAGAATAACAAACTTCAGTTAAATGTACTTGGATGGCAGGACTGAACTATGAAAATCAAACTTGTAGCAAAAAGCATTACCTGGTTTAAAGAAAATTGACAAAGCAAAGTCAGTAACTTTTAAGGGCGCTGTTCCCTTATTATTTGCAAACAAAATGTTTTCAAGTATTAGATTCCTATGCATCACACCATGTTTGTGGCACATCTAAAACACAAGAAAAAAAAATGAAAATCATATAACCAAACATAATTAGTAAGTATAGTTAAAAAATTGAAAAGAAAAAGAGAGAATTAAGAGATATTAAGAATGATGATGACCTGAACAACTTGGACGATGGTATTAATGACAGAAGCAGCTCTGCTTTCGGTGAAATGTCCTCTACCATTGATGCGATCCAAAAGGTTAGCATCGGTGAAATGTCCTCTACCATTGATGCGATCAAAAAGATTACCACCTTCACAGTGTTCCATAACAAGATGAACGTGGTCGTCGTCTTCAAACGTATCCTTCAATGTAACGATGTTAGGGTGTTTAGGCAAATGACTCAAGATAGCAACCTCTCTTCTGACCCCTTCAATATCAATCGCTGTTTTAAGTTCATTCTTGGAAATCGACTTGCACGCAAGTCCCTCTCCCGTAGTTCCGATACCTAGTCTCTTCCATCTAGACTCAATCCCTTCTTCCGTGGGCCTTTGTAGCACCACCAGTCTCGGTTTTTGCTTTGGTTTTTGTTTCTTGTTCATAAGCCATAGATTTGCCCAGCAATTTTTCATCATGTGGTGTCAATTTCAACTAATCTCATCAAGTAAAGAGAATTATGATGGCAGTGGAAGAAAGAAGATTTAAGGGATGACTTTGAAATGCCAAGGGAAAGAAGGAGATGATCAAAGACGATGACTTTGTCTATTATAAATTTAAACTAAATTTATCATACCTCATTCTTTTTTTTTGTTGGGGTAAGCATATGCTAATATGCTATGTAACAAATGTTTTTTTTTTTTGCGGTTTTATTGTTTTAAAAAGTCTAATATTTTTTCATTATTAAATTAATATAAAATTTTATTTATCTTACACACTTTCTCGTGTTTAAGAGAAACATTATGGAGAGGTATCATATAGACTTTGTTGTGTAGATCACCATTTAGAAAAATATTTTTAGCATTCATTTGAGAAATATGTCATCGGAGAATCAATAAAACTGTAATAAAAGTATGAATAATAGTCATTTTGACCACTCAAACATGTGTTTTTTCATAATCCATACTTAATTACTAAACCAAACACCAAATTCAAATACTACCACAAGAAAAAATCTCAAGAACAACATATCAAATTGTGTCATCTTCACCGACACCTTTGAATATAAAGCTAAAAAATTCATTCCAAAATCCAAGAGAAAAAAGAAAATGCGACATCAAAGTAATGTTATGGAAATATGAAGTAACCTACTGCACAAAGTGGTCTATGTCTCTGGAAAAATTGATTTCTTCATCTCCAAAATGAAAAGTAATAAGATTTGGAAGACGAAGTATCCACCATAACATAGATGACGAGGCGTCAAGCTAATGACGTTAAACAGATGATGATCGAGAGGAAACTCAAGAAAGGTACTCTTACTTTATATTTATTTTAGTTTATTTTATACTTTTCATTTTTAAATTAAGTTCTTAGTTTTGTTTCTTTTTTGTTGGTTATTTTATGTTTATGTATTTTCGTATGGTTATCTAATACTTCATAGTAAAATATAGATTGTCTAATAATCAACCCATGTTGCTACTTTTAGTCCTCATGCATGTTAACTCGTAAAAAAATATATTAAATACTTCTAAATGTTCTAATGTGGTTTAATTGAGTTGTACTAAAGATTGAGCAGTTATAACTAATTGTGATACCACATCAAACAGGATGTATTGTAGAAATTGTCATTTCTAACCAACTTGGTAAGGAATAGATAAAGCCAAACATGTTGTTTCATCATGAGAGAGCATTTCGGTATGTATTCATTATTCAAAACTTGTGTATGATCTTAGTTGATTTCATTTGTATCGTTTGCACACACTGAAATGAGTTGTTTCTTTTTAGCCTTGAGCTTTTAATGCTAACATTTTTAATTTTATCTCTTGCATAACTCCATTGAGCATGTTTCCCTCTTGTTTGTTTTTAACCTAAGTGTAACCCTTGGCCCAAACATTTCCCTACCTTACTTAGAGTAGAAGAATTATGTAACACCCAGAATTTTAGATTAATTATTTAATTAATTAATTTAGTATGATTATATGAGTCTATGTGAAGTAGATGGTGTTTTGATGTTTTGATGCTTATTTATGATATTTTGGTGTCTTGTGTGAGTACTTGTGACGGTATATGATGTGTATTCGTGATGCAACTGTGATGCAAATAGCGATGATTTGATGAATAAGGTGTTTAAGATGATGAGTTGTATGGTGTAGGATGAGTTAGTAAGAAAGTTTGGAATTTAAATAATTATTTTGGAATTATTTAGATTTAATAGTGATTAATTGGAATTATTTGGATTTAAGTAATTAGAATAATAGAACAATAGAAGTGTGGAGAAAATAAGGACAAGATGGTAATTAGTAGAAAGAGTGAGGGCATGATGGTAAATGGTATAATGTTAAGTGAGGGAAATTGAGGAAGATATTAGGGGTCCTTGTGATAACTAAGGGGAAAGAGAATTGTACGATCATTTGGTACGATCGAGATATTAGGAGAAGAGTAAAGGAGAAGTTAGGGCACAAACAGACATGGAAGAAAAGAGGAATTTGTAGAACGAGAAGAGGAATCGAAAGCTAACAATAATCATAAGGTAAGGGGTGAATAGATTCTCTAATTGGTGATCTTGCATGAGAGGATAGTGAGGGTTCATTTCCCTCTTAGGTTGTTTTATATGATTGATGCATAATTTGTTTGGTTTGATTGAATTGATGTGTTGTATATGATTATACATGGATTTGTGATGCTATGTTGTGATTGTTGTTGTGATTGTGTTGTTAGGATGATTGTTGCATAAAGCCCCAATCTAGAACCTATAAGTAATGAGAATTAGGATTTGAGGATTTTTGATGAGGATTTGATGAAATATAAGATGAATAATAATGTCCAAATGATGTATAATTAATGTAGAAACATGGGATGATAATAGATGATGAATTCCTATGATTAGATAATGTTTTAGGACCCAAAATTTAGTGAAATCGCAGAAAAACTCAGAATTTAACAATTTGCATCGACGCAAACAAGGAAGCGGTCGATGCAAACAGCAACAACAGTGAGCGGCAAACAGAAACAGCAGGGGCGGTCAAAGTAAAAGCCAGGAGAGGTCGACTCAAGGGTCGCGCAACCTAACCTGTGGGAAGCCCAATTTTGACCGTTTTTGTAACGGTCATAACTTTTGAACCGTAACTCCGTTCGATGAGTCATTTGAAGCATTGGATAGCTAACACCATAAAATTGAAGTAAGTAGAATAAAATAAATATTTAGAAGGATAAGTCTAGTAACCATGTTAACATAGGAATTATTCCCCATTGTTACACCAAAACGGTGGGTTGTTTTCTTGCGATGTTCTTTTGTTGATGATGCCGGTATGAGGCAATGTTAGTGATTATGACGAGGATGATACAAATGGCTTAAATTTCCATGGTGATGAAGGCTTATTCCTTGTGGTTGTATGATTTCACGTTGTTGCATGTTCATATTTCATGCATTCATGGATGAGGGCTTATGTCTTGATGTTGGCCTGGATTGGCGTTGTGTTTAGGGCTTATGCTTTGTTATTGCCCAATTGGCATTGAGTTGAAGGCTTATGCCTTGATGGTACCACATGCATGTTGATGTAGGACTATTGTATTGCATAAACACTGAATTGATGTTGTATGATGTGATGATGGTTGTCAAAATATGCTAGAGTGGGTCCGAATTGAATCTAGTAAACTCGGGTTTGGCGTTGTGATTGGAAGGTCCCACAATTGCACTAGTAGAAGGCAGACATTTGTAACGATGACATGCGAGAGAAGTGGAAAATATTTTCCAAAAGTTCGAAACTTAAAACATGAAGACACCAGATAAAAAAAAAGTGACTGTCCATTTAAATTGCGCGGATACAGTAGGGTGGATGATTTGTGACGGTTTAATGTCATATGTGGTTTATATAATCATGCGTTGGACACGAAGCTACAAATTCATTCAATTGTATGTCGGCTTAAGCCAGAGGAGTAGGAAATTATTTCAAAAATGTCGATGATCAAAGTTGCACCGAGAAACATACTTGTCAATTTAAAACGAAAAAGACCACAAAGTGTTTCAAATATCAAGCAGATATACAATGAACATTATCAACAGAACACGGTAACTAGAGGTTCGAGATTCGAAATGCAACAACTTTTGAAATTTTGGACGATAAACACTATGTTTCAAGGTACTGAGTGTGTGAGGATAAAGTCAGTGTTCGTGACATATTTTAGACTCATCCAGAAAGTATCAAGTTGTTCAACACATTTCCAAACGTCCTTATAATTGATTCAACGTACAAGACCAACAAATATAGGCTTCCACTTCTACAAATTGTTAGTGTCACTTTTACGGAGAAGACATTTTAGGTTGGATTTGCATTGCTGGAACCTGAGAAAGAAGACAATGTAACATGTGCGTCGGATATATGCAACTCTTTATTGAAGGATCCAAAAAATATGCATAGTGTCATTGTAACCGGCCAAGATAATGCCCTTATGAATGTGGTTGGAAGTGTGTTTCCTACTTCATACGCATTACTTTGTCGATATCACATAATAAAAATGTGAGAATTAAGTTAAAACCCGCGGTCGAAAACAAAGAAATCAAGGGTGAAGATAATAGATGCATGGACGAATATATTAAATTCTTCTTTGAGGACACACATTTTGTTAGCCTCATTACCACACTGAATTCTCTCTTGCAATATACGAAAAATCGAAAGGTGGTCAAGGTCGAGTACCGTTCACCCTCACTTGACACTGAAGGTAAGATAAAGTTCACCAAGTTTGAGTTGAAGACGGGTGACGATTTAAAGGTTATGTGGAGTAGTTTTCAGTGATACTCTACTAAGGATCCGATTGAAGTGTATGTGAAGCTTCAAAGATCGGGAGAAGATGTTATCAAAATGTTGTGACGTCTCCGCTACCCGTTTATAACAATATATAATATTAAATTTATGTTCAACTATCTATGTAATTTTGATTATTTATGTTAAATCTATGTTAAGTTGGTTTGCTTTCAAGGGTTTTAATTCATTCACTGCTTCAGCATATTTCGGATTTGCATATCTGAAATTAAGCGCGGTTTCTTCGAATATGCATATCTGAAACTATTTCGTAAAAAATAGAATATGGTGAGTTCGGATATGAATATCTGAAATCTGAGGGTATTACGGGAATTTTGCCAAGGGCCTCTAAGAAGACATAAGGATGTATAAAGAAACCCTCAAATATTTATCGGGTTAAATCGTAATTGAATAGAACCTCTATTTATTTTTTCATGGTTAAATTATTACTAGCCAACACAGAATCTCCAAAAACTTGAAACATCTCCGTGTTGTGTAGACAACATTTATCCGAGTTAATATTAGATGAAGCAATGAGCTCACTTAAAATCAATGAAAAAGGACTCATAGAGGTCCCTAAAAAGGACTCATGGATGAATTAGGAAAATCTCTAAAAAATGGAGTCTCTTTTTTTCATAGTTCTACCTGTGGGCAGCATATGCCAAACTAACAAATCACATCTCTTAAAAGTTATTAATAACTATAATTGAATACTAAAAAATATAAAAACTTTGTTCGCGAAAGCTGATAAAAACACCATAGGTTATTATTAGTGACCAATATCTTACATAAGTTTCATTGATAATTGCAGTACAATCTACATTATGTATTCCAAAAGTCATTTAATTTGTTATTCATTTCATATGGCTAAAAATGCCATGCCTATCTACAGGTGTGCATTTTACACAAGAAAAATATAAACATTAGGCTAAAAGTGTCAAATGATTAGTCATTGTACCCGGTGAATATTTGAAATATTTATAGCAACAGAATTTGAAGACTTGTCCAATCCTCCCATCCTTGCATTTTCTCAAATGATAACCTTAACAAACCAAAAGAGTGGAATAAAACTGCAAATCAAACATATATCACTGCTCAATTGGCACCAAAAAGGATGTGTATCGTTGCTTCTATACAACAAACTGAGTTTGGGGCTCCAACAACAGCTACCCAAACATACACTCCAACCTATATCCTATATCAACACCCAAAAATTGGGGGACGGGGGGTCTCAATATCAATTCAGAATTATAATATATAAAAGAATTATAATGAATGAAAATAGAAAAATGATGATGACTTCTTTATAACATTTGCCCTTCAAGGGCTAAAATTAGCCATTTTCTAAAGTCATCTAGCCTCATTGTCATTGCTCAATTTTTACTGACCCCTCCTTCATCAGTTTTAGACTAAGACTGTTAAACCTCTCTCGCGAATACTGCCTTGATGCTTTTCTCCAATCAGTTCCAGCCTTCATCATTGCAGCAAATTCCTCATAACTTATTTTTCCATCCTACAATTTCACCAAGAAATATATCAGATTGGTTCCAATTTCCTAATATAGACAAATGAAACAACTACCTACGAGAAAGTTTCTTTTTAAGTTACAATTTTGATCGAGAATAATTTGTATACTTTCCATAAAACACCAGTAGAAAGGGTGTTTCAAAGATGTAGAATGTTACCAAGTGGGAAATAAGGCATAAACAAGAATTTATTGAAAATTCTGACCTTGTCTGTGTCCACATCTTGCATAATTGCATTAATGACTTCTTCACTGTTTTTGTCAATCTCGTCACCTAAAGCATTACTTAACTCCTCAAGTTCAATATACCCAGATTCATTTTTGTCGAAAAATTGGAATGCTCTGTGTAGGTGTTCATCATGGGATATCTTTCTCAGATGAATAGAAATGGCTACAAACTCCCCATAATCTAGGTACCCATCTTTGTCTACATCACCCTGCAAAAGCAGCTCCCAAATATTATAAGTTGAAGAGACGCCTCTTAAAGGATATGTAGTACACCTTCATAAGCACTTTAGATGATAAGTGCTTAGGCTATAAACATACAATTAAAGAAAACACTCACAGCTTCCATAAGTATTTGGACATCTGCATCAGGAATTTGGTGGCCTAGCTTAATCAACCCTACTCGAAGTTCGTCAATGTTAATTTTGCCATTATTTTCTGTGTCCATCACATGGAATCCCTCTTTAATTCCAGCAACTTCTTCTACAGACAA
Organism: Vicia faba; assembly: GCA_948472305.1. Taxonomy (NCBI): domain Eukaryota; kingdom Viridiplantae; phylum Streptophyta; class Magnoliopsida; order Fabales; family Fabaceae; genus Vicia; species Vicia faba. The sequence continues at coordinate 121,988,424 of OX451738.1, forward strand.
ATGATCTGCAATCACCTGCTCGCACGAAAGTCCAATATAACAAAATAAAAAAAAATACCAAAATAGAAGGGTCATGAATGGAAAAATATTTTAGAAATCATTTCCCATGAGACATTCAAGTATTAATGTAACATTACCCTCAATGCTGTTTTCTTAAGTTTGTTCATTACAGAAAATTGCATCAGCCTTGCTCTAACGGTTTCTCCTAATGAAACATCAGGAGCTGTTTTTGCATTCTGCAACCATGGATGATCTGCATTCAGTTAACAGGCAATGTTAACATTTCCACTTTTCAATTTTTCAACTTTTTGGTAGACAAAAATGTCCATCAGCTAAGCGGAAAATATTCCATACAATTCTATTTTATATTACCTACCTAAGCATTCAATTATATAAACTGCATATTACCTAACACTTCCTGTGCAGTAAGTCGGCGCTTAGGATCAGGATCAAGCATCTTCTTAACAAGGTCTTTTGCATTATCAGAAACCTTTGGCCATGGATCCCTTTTAAAGTCAAGAACCGACCGTATAATTGCTTGAGCAACTCCCTGCTCAGTTTCTGCATTTTAAGAAATAGAAGATTTACAAAATCAAATTTATAACGCACAAGAAAGACCCTTCCCAAAAGCCAAATGCGCATTGAAAAGACAAAAACGAACCTGCCCAAAAAGGAGGAACACCACAAAGCAAGATGTAAAGAATCACTCCAGCACTCCAGATATCAATTTCGGGGCCATAATTTCTTTTTAATACTTCAGGAGCCATGTAATATGGACTTCCAACTATCTCATTAAATCTATCACCTGCAGAGAATGAGGAACTTCAGTAAACTGTGCATGGATAGCAGGACCAAAATATGAAGGGCAAGTGATTCTGATTCTGTAACCAGTAAAAAGCATTACCTGGTTTAAAGAAAATAGACAAACCAAAGTCAATAGCTTTCAAAGGCGATGTTTCCTTCTTGTCCGCAAATAAAAAGTTCTCGGGCTTAAGATCCCGATGCATGACACCATGTTTGTGGCACATCTAAAACACAAGATAATAACATCCTTGTTTGTTATATTGTATAAAAATAATAACAAAGATGAAAAACATAAAAAGAGAGAAATAGGACCTGAACAACTTGGACGGCGGTTCTAACGACGGAAGCAGCGGCGCGTTCGGTGTAATGACCTCTAGCAACGATGCGATCGAAAAGCTCACCACCTTCGCAAAGTTCCATAACAAGATGAACGTCATCGTCATCTTCATACGTATCCTTCAACGTAACGATGTTAGGATGCTTAGGCAAATGCCTCATGATTTCAACTTCTCTCCTGACATCTTCAATATCAATCGCAGTTCTAAGCTTATTCTTAGAAATGGATTTGCAGGCCAATTCTTGACCCGTTTTCCTATCTTTGCATAGATACGTTATGCCGAATTCTCCTCTCCCTAGTTCCCTCCCTAACTCGTAGCTTAGCCCAATCTCTCGGCCCGTGGGCTCTTTCAAGACCTCCAGTTTGGTGTTATTGGTGTTTTTCTTCGTCTTAGTTTTGGTCTTGGTCTTGTCATCTTTCTTGGGTTTTTGTTTCAGGTTCTTGAGATTTGGAATCGTACAGCAATTTCCCATGATCTATACAAGATCTATTTGTTGTGTAATGGGATTATAATAATAAGATAAAGGGAGGGTTTTGGGAGAGAAATAAAATAAAAAGAGAAAATGTGAAAGGAAGGAGATGGTCAAAGACGATGAGCAGACGGCATGTCCATGGTCTCCTTCCTTTTTTCTCTTCCTCTTTCTCTCTTTTGAATTTTCTCTTTCTCTAGAATTATAAATAAAAGCGAAACTTAATGTCCTGATTTGTTACTTTACTATATTTGTCTTCATTTCTCGTTAAGACAATGTCATATTTTGAAATTTCTCATCACCTTACCTTACTTTACCTTACCTCAACCTGTATGGGGTAATTATATTTGTGGTTAATGAGATGAGATGGGGTGGGGTGCTTCGTTGACTGCCATCTTTTCTTTGCGCCATTTTACGCGCTACTTCACGCTCATTCTGCTAATCCTACCAACAAATTTAACAACTACTTCATTTTAATTATGTCATTAATTCTACTCGCCTTTAATTATAATGTTTTTTTAGATTATGTACTTTCGTAGATATAATTTTTTTTTATAAATTTTTAAAATTTTCTATTTATATATATTTTCTCTTGTCACCCTATATCAAGAGATTCGATTTGTTGGAGTTAGATTAGAATTCTAACTTAACCAAACGTAGGATAAAAGTGGACTTTTATCGGTTATGAAAAATAGAGTCTCGATTAGTTACAGGTTTTCTCGCTCAGCGAAAAAATAAATTCTAGAAAATGGTGTATTATGGTTTGGCTCGCTTAGTCATGAATGGCTCACTCAGGTAGTTTATTGATACAAGATTTTAGTGGCACTGAATTTAGTGTATCTTGAGTTTACAGGATCAGAGATGGACCGTCAGAGATGGACCGTCACAGCTGGCTCGGGCAGAAGTTGAGTTAGATGGGGAGTACCTGCAAGACACTCTGATTGCAAAGTAAGAAGCGGAATGAGCAAGCAAGTAAGAGTTTTGATATATGAGTTGAATACCTGGCCCTCTCAGAAGAGAGGGTATTTATAGCCCCCATCGCTAGGTCAAAGTCTCTTTATTGGACTGATCAAACAAGCTCAACAAAGAGACTTCCAGGTTCTATGTGTGTAGGGGAGACCCGCACGTGGCCCCCTACCTAGATAATATCCTCCGCAAGACAGGGAGGATAGGGACGTGGTCTTTCCGGGACCACGAAGACTCCGCGAAATCTAGAGAGGTTGGAAGTCAGCTCTACGAGGAAGGTGCTCGGGAGGAGTGCGTGCTCGTTGGAGATGGTCTCTGCGAGCACCAACGGGAAGCAGTCTTGGTCGACAAGACATCTGTGGTCAGGATGTGCTCAGGAGAAATACTGCTCAGCGCAGCAGGTTGGCAAGCTTGGATTAGGCCTCACTGGTAGTTGAGCCAAGGGCAGACCCAGTCCAGAACAGTTAGCATACTTCATTATATCTTTACAGTATACTCCATAAATAGCTTCATTAACCTCTAGTATAGTGCCACACAATAACTCTACTTAGCTATTGTGTACTACACATTTACTTATCTTATCTTGTACATATATAAAGTGATTGTAATTTATTTAATTTAATTAATGAAAAATACAGTTACATCATAGTTGTTTTGTAACAAACTCTCTCTATTGTATTTTCTTCCTTCATCCTTCTCAATGGATCACCATGGTGAATTGATTACCATTAACATAGTATCAGAGCTTAACAAGCCCGGGTAGCCATTGTTTCTATCCTTCCTTCGATTACGTTGTTGTTCGTTTTCTGATCTTGATTTCGTTATCTTTCTCGATTTGCAATCATCTTCTTCTTGTTTTCTCCATTAATGGCTTTCCCGAGCTTCAATGATTTCTCCACAAATTCATCGAATCCATATTACTTGCATCCGAATGAAAATTCATCTCTTGTTCCTTTTACGCCACTGCTCGATGACAAGAACTATCATACTTGGGCGAGATCAATGCATATTGCTTTGATTTCAAAGAATAAAGAAAGATTCATAGATGGAACTCTCACGAAACCTCATGTTTCTGATCCTCTCTATGCTCTGTGGATTCGCTGCAACACTGTGGTTTTAGCTTGGATTCATCGATCAATCTCAGAATCCATTGTTAGGTCAGTTCTATAGATCGATAGCACAGTTGGTGTATGAAGAAATTTGCACATTTGATTTCTCATGGTGATATATTCCGCATTTCAGACATTCAGAAAGATTTGTACAAATTTTGCCAAGGTAATTTTGATGTTTCAAACTATTTTACACAAATGAAGGTTATGTAGGATGAATTAGAAACTTATCGACCTATCACAGCTTGTTCTTTTGATATTCCTTATTCTTGTGGCACTCTTGCATCGATTCACAAGTATCATGAGTGGGATTATGTTATATATTTTCTCAAAGGATTGAATGAGAAATTCACTCACTCCAAGTCTCAGATCATGATGATAAATCTGCTACCATACATTGATAAGGCATTCTCTCTTGTTATTCAATAAGAAAGAGAGTTGAATAATTTAAATTCTGTGATTGTTCCCAGTAGCACCAACACTGAAGAATCCACAGTTTTTCATCCCAGTTCTTCTTCAGGAAACAACAATAGAAAGACTAGTAACAACCTTTTCAATGGTAAAGCTCAAAGGTAACTAGGTTAGTCTAGTCCATCCACCAGAGTGATTTTTCCTTATCATCAAAGACTTAATCCAATAATCAATTCCATGATTACAACTACAAAGACTACCCGTCAATGTCTTCTCAAGGATCTTGACTATTCCTTAGTCCCTCAAGGAACTATAACTCAAAGAATAACAATTAATGACATCTCGAGTATTTTAACTAACCTTAGTCACTCAAGAAAATCCTCAATAACAATTATTATTGACTTCTCAAGGATTCTGACCTAACATGGTCCCTCAAGGAAATCCTCAATAACAACTGTTATTGACATCTCAAGAATTATGACAAAACTTGGCCCTTCAAGGAAATTAACTAACTGGTTAAAAGCAATGTTTGTGTGTATAGATGATTGCTTATATATAAAGTAGATTACACAAATTTAAGCTTAAAAGACAACAGTTAAAATAATTTGAAATATAAAGTTCTAAGTGTTTATATCTTGTTGTTCTTGAAGATCTTCTTAACACTTGCTATTTTCTTCTTGCTGGAACTTCTTTTTTCTTCCATTTGCAATGTGTTAGTTTGTTTCTTTAGCTCTATGTAAATATAATCTTATTTTAATCTTCTTGAATACTCTTTCATACTTTCATTGTACACAAATTTTATTCTTCTTGTATGTGTCTTCTTCTTGAGCAGTTTCATTCTCCATATCCAGTGTCTCCCACTCTTTTGTGTATATTTTTTCTACATCGTTATCTTTAATCTTCCACTTTTCTCTTATAAATAGATAAAGAAAATATATTTATTGGATAAGGAAAGATTGAGTATCCATACAATGAATAGTCGTTGGAGACGTTAGTTACTTCGTGAGTAAAGTGGTGGAGCAACACTAGGATAAATGATGGGACGTGTGAAAGCAGTAACAGTATAATGTACAGTCCTTTATCCTAATTTGTAGGATAGTGGATAGGATGTTATACTGTAGTAACAAGATCTTGTACTTTTATAATATTTTCACAGAATTCCCTTCACAGCTAACTTCATGATTCAGAGGCTTCTTGTGATACGGTGGGAGAACTGACTTGAGGTTTTGCGTTTCGTCGCAAATGTCGTGTTTTAGCAAAAGTCGCCACCGACTTTTATTTTATCCAAAAGGAAAGGTAAAAAAAATCACAGGAAAGACCTTTGAGATGTTTTCTTGAGTTCGAGGGATAGATTATGAAAAGGGAAGGTGCTAGCACCCTTTTCATCCATGGTTTTCCATGGGCTTTTAGTTACTTGCTTAGATCACTTGCTTTGCTTTTGAAATTGTTTGAAATGGTGCTTTGTGTGTGGTTTTGAAAGTATTTTGAAAATAGGCCATCGTTTAGGCAATCTTTGTAATAATTCTCGTTCGTAAGAATGTATACAAAGATGTTTGTCTTTTGAAAAATGTTTCAATATTTTGAAAGTTTGTTTGGAAATGTTTTGAAAATGTGTGTGTGTTTGTTTTTGAAAATAGCAAGGATTGTTTTGAAATGGAGCAAGTAACTTAGAAGCTATCTACCTACTCAAATGCCTTTCCTATTCATTTTTATTCCTTTGACATTGTTGATTTACCATTGATTTGGTAAACAACCCTATCTTTGGATATAAACGGGACGGGCGTGGGTCATCGTATGACCATGATAGCAATGTTGCCAAGTATCTTTAGCATTTTTTTGTGGGACCAAGATCATTTTTTTAGGCAACCTTTTGATAGCGTCATCGAGGGACTATGATCTTATTTTGTTTTGTTTTGCCAAGATACTTCGTATGCGTAACATGGCCGTTTTTGTTTTAGGCAACCAAGTGGGTGAAACCCTAAGGGTGCTTGTGTGCAATGTGTGTCATTTTTCATGCATTTGATTTGTCTTGGATTAAGTCTTTTCTATTTGTTTGTTTTTGGTCTTGTCATGCAAACCCTAGTTTTACTAAACATGGTATAAATGCGATAAATTGCGTAAATGTAAACTATGCTATTACAACAATTATTATGGGAGGGGGGATACAAGTTTTTGAATGGGGATATTGCACAAAATAAACCCTAAAAATACTATTACAACCCAATTGAATATTGTGCGAAATAAATAAATATACAAATATTTAAATATGCAATGCAATGTATTTATGGAAAAAATGTTTTGTATTTGATTTTTTGTATGAGAAAAATGATTTATTTAAGCCCTAAAAATAAGAGAAAAAATATTATTATTTTTGAAAGGGTGAAACCCTAATTTTTTATTAAAAGAAATATATGTTCTATATTTATATTTTGTCCATTTTTGTGCAAGAAAATAATAAATAATATTATGTACAAATATTAAAAATTAAAATATGTATGAAAATAATTATTTTATGGGTATAAATAATATAATAAAAATGTATGGTATTTTTACATATATTTACAAATTTTATAAAAAGAATAAGTTCTATTGTACTAATAAACAACTTTTTATGCCAAAAAATAATATAAAAAAATAAAATAAAAATGCAAAAAGTAAAAAAATTATTTTTCATGATTTTTATGATTCAGAAAAAATAAATAAAAGTAATAAATGCAAAAATATATAAAGAAATATGAAAAATAAAACAAATATGCCAGGGGGTGCAAATAGTGGTCAGAGGGGTGTGAATAACAAAAGCAAACAGGCCCAAGGCGCCAAGGCCCAGAACATCATCCATGTCCTCCAGCTTCTTCCCTGCGCGCGCGTTTTTTCTTCAAATTTGTAACTTGCTATTGCTTGCATAAAAACAAAAACTTATAACACAAAACATGTAGCATTTCATCTCACGATTCCAATGATATAAAATTTGTAAACTAACTCTCAAAGATCAGGGAGAATTTTGTCAGCCCTAATTCGTGACCTAATTATTTCATGAACTTCAAGCTTCAAATTCTCATGGCTCAGTTAATATAAATGACAAGTATGCATATGTACAACTTCACTAAGATAAGGGCTACATTTTTTCTTCACAAATCGTGGCTTGAGGATGCCTAAATAGAGAGATAGAGTTTTGAAAAATATCTCCTTCATCTGGATTTGGATATGGAAATGCGGGGACTTTGAGTGAGGCCTGAGGATCGTGTGAGCTTCCTTGAAGTTCCTTCAAGCTATTCCAATGCCTAGCTTGCTTTGTGGATGGCCAAAACTCTTTGTAGAAGTCAAGTTGCAAGCTTCCAAAGTGAAAATGGCAATGGATGAAACAGGGGTTACAGCAACAATGTAAAGGCTTGGATAGCTTTGATATGATGTGGATAAGATGTTTCAAGTGTTAAAGGGCAAAACGCACGAGCCAAAAATCAATTGGCCTTAGTTTTGCAGAACTGTTATGCTTTGGACAGAAAAATGAGGTTTTGGAATGTTTTGGATGCTATCAATTCGTGTCCTGGATCATGATAAGTTTGTGAGTATGTATAGAATGATACAAAGTCCACTCTTCCCTTGTTGTAATAGTTCTGACCCTTTTGGCAACTTTTCTTGCCTTTGAAGAAAGGTGAAGTGACTAATGCCAACATGCTTGTACTTGGCTAGTTTGTAAGCCGATGAGAGTTGGTATACTTTTCTTGATACCTGTGGAAGTTGCTTGCCTCAAAGAAACAGGTCCAAGGCTCAAGGTTGATAAAGTTGCTAAAAGCTTGCTTTATGAAAATGGCATTGTGAACTTTTGGCCATTTATGGAATTATCTCTTGTACAATGTTCCAAAAGCCAAAATAAAGCCTTTATCTTCTGAGTTAGCATTAAATTATGGAGTGTAGAATGAGTTTAGGACCTGTAATGCAAGGTACAAGCATCCAAGATCAGATTTGCAACTTGATGCATTGTAAAAATGGCTTGAACAAAAGTGACAAAATACCAATTTCTCTTCTTTGATTCTCCCTAACCACAAATGATCTTGGAGAGTTCTTGGACATTATGGAAAGCTTGCAATGTGATCTACAATCCATTTTTGAAATTAATTTTGAGATACCTCTTGGAACTAGGTGAAAAATGTCCATGAAGTTGGGTCAAAAACCTGCCTAAATTAGGGCAAATTTTCACTAAGTCATTTAGTTCATGGACCTCTATTCACAAATTCATAACTTGAGATCCAAGCATCTTTTGGGAAAACTTTGTGAATCAAAGTTGTAGATTTCATGGTGGACTACAAATTTAACGTTGGAAGTTTTCTTTGAATCAAATTGCATCATGGTGAAAAAGTGGTGGAAAGTTGGAAAAAAATAAGAAAATTTCCATACTAGAAAAATTCTAAGTTATGAAAATTTTCAAATTCAAAACCCTAATTTTTAAAATTGGTTTTCTTGGTGAACAAGTTTCATATTTTGACATATCTTGATGAATTATGACCCTTGGAACTTGATTTTGACCAAAAAGTCAAAGTTTGACTTTTCAGTGTACAGTTGATTTTTGATCAGTTGACTGCAAAATTCATCTGTCAATCCAATGAACTTGAAATCTTTTGAACCATGTGATTAGGTAAATATGATGCCATTGAGTCCTTGAAATCATGTTTGAACCCAATTGGCCATTGGCTAGGTTAAAAACCAGAAATTGCCCTTTCTCAGTCAAAACCCTAATTTTGACCATTTTGCCCTTTTGATGATTTGATCAAATTTCTTGAGGAGTTGTGATCCAAACTTGATCAAATGGTACATATGAGTCTAAAATGTTATTGTGGATAAAAAATTATGAAGTTTGACTATAAATTGGCCATGGTTGACTTTTCCCCCAATACAATTGATTTTTAGGTCAACTGTCCAATTGACTGAGCAAAAATGTGATTTAAGGCTTGAAACTTAACATGAGCAATATTAGGGGTCCAAGATGGTGTATGAAAGTCACATGAAGCATTGGTGGTCCAAAAATCCTTGTGAAAACTCAAACCCTAATTTTGGGTGATCAGTGCAAGATGAGATGTCTTGAGCTGACCAAACCCTAACTTGGCTTGAGTCCAAGAAGTCTTGTGAGAAAAATCTTGATAAATGAGAGGGAAAATTTTGGGGTACAACAACTTCCCCTGTTCAATATTCTTGAACTCAAATAGTTAGATTGGCGAGTTTTGCCATTCGTGACTCGAAGGTAAAAAATGATTGGACACTAGAGTGCCTGTAAATTTGCACTCGACGAAATGTAGTTGTGATCGGTGGAAATAGAACTGACTGTTTTTTAATGCTGGTTCGCGTTTGCGTTTGTTTTTGCAAAATGTCGCGGTAAGCAAGAGTCGCCACCGTCTTTTATTTTATCCAACAAGGAAAGGACAAAAGCACAGAAAAATTCCTTTTGAGATGTTTCTCGGGTTCGGGAGGTAGATTATAAAAAGGGAAGGTGTTAGCACCCTTTCTATCCGTGGTTATCCACGGGCTCTTAGGTACTTGCTCATTGTGTTTTCAAAATTTTGCTTTTCTTTGTGTTTGTGGGTTTTGAAAAAGTTTTTGTTTGAAAACTTCGATTTAACTCTTGTTTTTGTCCTCAAGAGTGTATGAAGTGTTATTGAAAACTTTGTTTGAAAAGTGTGAGTGCAAAAGATTTGTTTTGTTTTGAAAGAGCAAGTACCTGAGAACCTCTACCTACTCAAAAGGAATTAAACTGTGTAAATTTCCTTTAGACAGTGCTATCCCACTATTGAGGAGTAGGTAGCACCGTCGTTGGAGTTTTCGGTTCAATTCGATTAAGGGACATGTGGTCACTAAAGAAATGTTAGGACGCCTTAGCAGTAACCCTAATGTCTTAGATCATTTTATCTGAGGCAACCGTTTCGAGGCAACTTTGATCTTTAGACAGGAGGACGACCTCTAAAACACCCTATACTTAATGACCATGTTCGAGGCAACCAAGTGAGGCGTACCCTAGGAGTGGCATGTGCAAATGTGTCAATTTTCAGTTATGTTATCTTTATACATGTTATGGTGAGCTATGATTGATTTTAAGTTAAGACAGATCTTGTCATGCATACCCTAGTTAGCATACATCTAACAGTTAATAGTTGCGGAAAATAAAACTAAGCTATTACAAGGCGTCGGGTATTTACATCGCCAAAAACAAACCCTTGAAAAGTAAATTCAGAAAAGATAAAATAAAGCGGTAAAAAGTCCTAAGTTAAAACTATTACATCCTCGGTGCAGTTACAATTATTGGATAAAAATAATACGCGCGAGAAAAAAAATTGAATCAGAGAGTTTTTAGGGTTTTGACCCTTTTTGTCAAAATAAAACATATTTTTGTTATTTTTGAATTTAAGAATTAAGTCTAAATTAATAATTGAATTAATTAATTAAAAGAAAATATTTTTGGTTATTTTGTTATTTAAGGAAAAATAAAAAATGGTCAAAAGTTATTAAAAACCCTAATTCTACATTAATTTTATTTTGTTGCAAAAAATGTTACAATTATGCCTAATTAAAAAAACTAAGTCAATTAAATTATTTATTTACAAAAAATAATAAAAGTGATGAATTTAATAAAAATAATGTTTTTGTATTTTTTGATTTTTATTAAGAAAATATTAATTATTTTGTTAGCAATTAATAAAAATAAAATAAGCAAAAAAAATAATGAGAAGGAGATAGAATAAACCCAGGTGTATTAGGCCCAAAAGGGGGGTCTGAATGGCAATTGTCTGGGCCCAACGTAGGCAGCCTGCTTGACTTTTCCAATTCCCCGCCTGTGCGTTGACTGTGGAGTATGGTAGACATCATCTTGTGACCATCAGATTTGGCCTGAAGGCCATCTGGCGCTTGGGATCTGGAGATCCATGGTATGCTGCACTTGCTGAATCACATGTGTTATACCCCAAAATTTGCCCTCCCATATTCCTCAAGAAATTGCCAAGCCAAGATAGAAAGTTCCCCAAGGGTTGTGCAGTGCAACAGTCTCCCATACAGTCAAAATTAGGGTTTTGAGTCTGATCAAGAAAAGGAAGTATTCAAAGGCCCAATCAAGTCTCATATGCTTACAAACATGGTCAAGCATCCTCATATCAAGTTTCAAGGCATTCAGCTCAAGATTGCACAGTCAAAACCCTAAATTGCACTACAGTCAACTGTAGGGGCAAAATGGTCATTTGGCAGTCAAAAGTTCAAATTTTTGGTCAACATATCATTTTGAAGCCACAAACATCATTTGATCAATGCTTGATCATGATTCTCCAAATTTGGCTCAGAAATCATCAAAGATGCAAAAGTTGCTATATTTGGACAGCTGAAAAAGTCAACTGAAATTGACCAGGGCATAACTTTCACATGGATTATCAGAAAAATTCCATCCAAAGCTCATTTTGAAGAGAAAGACATTTACTACAACTCATCTTCATACTTCAAGTCCAAGAAATGCTCTCACAAAAAGTTATCAATTTCAACATTATAGGTCATTTTCAAAAGTCAACAAAAAGGGACTTTAAGTCAAAGGCCATAACTTGATATTGGTAAATAAAAATGACATGGGACCAAAGGCATTGGTTAAAGGACTCAAAGACCTTTCCAAAATGTCCAAGAACATGTGAAAAGCTTAAAAATTGAGCAAGTTATGCCTTGTAGAAGTTGGGAAATTTTTGTGAAATGGCAAAAGTCAACTATCTTTGAAAATCCAATTTTTGACAAAAGGGCCCCATTTTTTCCACTTGGTTCATCCTTGTCATGCCACACACGTGTCCCATGGTTAATTTCAAGACCAAATATTGATTTTTTTATTTTATTTAATTTTTGATGATTTAATTCATTTTAATTCTTTGAAAATTCAAATAAAATTTAAAAACCAATGGAATAGTGTCATGTGAACTTGGACAATTTCTATGTATCATGAACCAACTCAAGAAATCAGGCTAGGGTTCATTTGCACACTAGGTCTAGGTTTTGGCTAAAAAGGAGGAAAAATGGTTAAGGGTGAAAACCCTAGGACTTATTCTTTCCCAAGCATGAATTAAGGTGAGTTAGCAAGCCAATTCCATTCCATGATCATCACTGAGTCAAACCCTAGGCCTAAGACATTATAAGCTGCGCCCAAACAAGCATTGGCATATTGAAAATTTTGGACAAAAACACAAAACTGAAAACAAGGTTAGAGAGAGTTTTAAGCATCAATTTTGATTCCATAAGCATCCTGGACAATCACTGAACGAATCTCAATCACAAACAACAACAAAAGCGTAAGGAATTGGTGGATCGTACTCAAACTGTACAGAGAATTTTTTGAAATCGTATTCTCAATTCTAAGCATGATCATTGCATTTTAATTACATATTCATGTTCCTCACAAAGTTTCCAAGCTATTCATGGTGTTTAATTTCATTTTTGTTGATCATACGCGAATTCACCATTTTCGAATATTAGGGTTACAGGTTTTTAGATTTAGGGCTTTTTCAATGCTGTAAAATTAGCCTCCCAGACCATGACAGTCACACTCAGCAAATCTAGACGAAGATGAAGCATTGGTCGCGACAAATTTATGAGCTACAGGGACCTAATCGCTATTTTCTCAAAAGCTGTCTAATGCTACGCTTCAAAAACCGTTGCCTTCTTGTTTTGTGTTTCAGGAAAATGAAAGAGACGATGCGTTGTCAACCATTGGTTCGCTAGTTCAAATTTGCGCGCGTTTAACCATTATGCGTTGGTTTTAATATTTGTTGTTTATTAACCATATTATATTAAATGAAATCAAGTGGCTCAGCTGGCAGGTACCAACGCATATGACTCTCATGACCTGGGTTCAAGTCCCAGGTCTGGCAAAAGTTCAATATTATTTTTCACAAGTGAATCCCATGCAATGCTGGAATGAAGATGCACCATACACCCAGGACCAAGCCTTGACACGTCTTCCTGGAGATCAAACTAAAGGCTTAGATTTGAGAGACACGCTGCACTTGGTCAAAGGCATCACACCTGAGCCAAAAAGTCAATGGACTTCAAAGCTAATGGGCCAGAAATTCCAGGCCTGGACCCTCCAAATTGGGGATACCCCCCCCCCCTTGGTTTGCATTTTTTATATTTTCTTCTTACCTTTATTTTTGCTATTTTATTTATTTTATTGTTTCAACATAATTAGTTTATTTTTCTATAAAATATAAAAAACATTCAAAAATCAGAAAATAATAAAAAAATATGATATTTATTTTATTATGATTATTTTCTAAATAAATACTTGTAAATATTTAGTTTTAATTAGGTTTTCAATTTTAATCCTTTTTAATAAAAATCCAAAAAATAGAATTTAGGTTTAATAATTTTTTATTTTCTTTTTTTAATTTTCCCTTTTTTTTTTAGAATAATATTATTATTTATTTATTTTCATAAATCAAAAATTGTACATAAATTAATTTAGAATTAAATTAGGTTAGAAATTAAATCTTTTTCTTAATAACTTAAAAAACATTAGAACTAGGGTTTAGCATTTTAGTTTTAATTAATTTGTCTTTTTTCTTTTAAATCTAAAAAACACAAAAATACTATTTTTCATTTAATTTTAATTTTAGATTCCTTGATTAATTTTAATTGTTTGTAAAAGGGTCCAACGCCCTAGTTTTGTTTAATCTCTTTATTTCGCGCATTTATTTTATATTGTTTAAATAATTCTGTATATGCCCCAAAGCCATGTAATTTAAAATTCTCGCACTTTTATTTTATTCGCTTTATTTATTTTCAGTCAAATCGGGTTCGGTTTTTTTGGCGATGTGGACCCGCGCCGGTTGTAATAGTTTAGATTTATTTTCTCGCAAACTTAATAACTGTTAATAAATATGCATGAAAGAATGTATGGATCCAAAAATAAAATCGAATCGTTAGATCACCAATGCATGACAAGACAAACAATAAACTGAAAATGACACACGAACTGCACACACCACCCCTAGGGTACGCCTCACTGTTGCCTTTCGAAAGGTGATCGTCGAGTAGAGGACGTCTTAGTAAGTCCTCATGATCCGGGAACCTGGCATGAGGGTAGCTTCTAAGGTGTCTTCCCATTGCTCTGGTGATCACCATGTCCCTAAAATTCGAATTGACCCGAATACCTCCGATGGTGGTGCTACCTACCTCTCAATGGTGGGATGGCACTACTTTAAAGGACATTTACACAGACGAATTCCTTAGGGTAGGTAGACGACTCATGGATACTTGCTCTCTTCAAAACAAAAATTCAAATACTTTTCACACCAACACACTTTCAAAAGCTTTCAAAGCAAATTTTTCAAACACTCTGACGTACGAGTCGAACTGAAATTTTTCAAAGAAACTTTTTTAAACCCACATTGAAAAGCAAACAAACATTTTGAAAACACATTGAGCAAGTATCTAAGAGCCCATGGATAACCATGGATAGAAAGGGTGCTAACACCTTCCCTTTCTATAACCTACCTCCCGAACCGAGAGCAATCTCTTTAAGGAATTTTTCTGTGCTTTTGTCCTTTCCATTTGGAGAAAATAAAAGACGGTGGCGACTCTTGCTTCCGCGACATTTCGCGAACCAGCGTTAAACAGTCAGTTCCAGATCCACCGATCACAACATGCTATCACCTGAATAAAAATTGTAACAAATATTTGGGGGACCTGGGATTCGAACCCAGGTCCCAATGGTCATTGGCCAGCATCCCAACCACCTGTATCTTTTTGTTATTGGAATAATAAACAACTATTATATATGAAAACAAATCAAAGTGCTGTAAATAAAAAATAAAACGCGCGCTTTTCAAATAGGCCAATGGGAGAGCGACGTGTGGTCGTCTTCTTCCCCAAACCCTGTATTTTTTTCCTGCGGATTTGATTCCGCATCAAAATCCGTGGCTTATTTCTAAAATCCACCCTATAACCCAGTTAAACTCTTGTGGGGATAACCTCTGAATATGGCTGGGGAGATACATTTGTACTCTGTAGGGGACAAGCTTCCAGAATCTACTGGGGAAGATGATTCAACTCTGGCGGGGAAGCTTTTTTAGACTGCGCTGGGAAATGGCTCCACTGGGGGTATCTTGTATTCCGCCGGGGAACATTCTTATACTTTGTTGAGTAATATTAAGACTGTCGGGGACGCTCTTACGCTTGCTGGAGAATATCTTTATACTCCGCTGGGGAATATTAAGACCTTCTGGGAATACCGAGCCTTTTCGGGACTGACGGTAGACTAACTCTACTTGGGGGAGAGTATTGCTGATTCCTTCGTAGTTGCAAGTCTCAGTGGGGAGAGCTACCATTACTGCCTTACTCTGCGGGTAGTGACGATATCTTGGTCATATTCTTCAACTGAACCTACCTTGATACCTGGTGGACAGAGCAACTTGTACAGTTCGGACAATTCTTATTTGCCCCTATTTTATGCGGGAGAAGGTGCATGCGAAGGCCATGCGGATCGAGTGTTATCCCAACCTATGAGGTGTTTGGAATGACAAGTCTTCTTCTGGTAGGTAAGCGACAAGGTAACGGGACATAGTCGTACGCTTTGATCCCTAACTTTTTCCTGGACCGCCCTTTCGGGTTTTCAGTCCATCGGGATACCCTTTTTTGCCCAAGCCGCCTTTTCAGGTTTTCGACTTGCCGGGTGTACAGATTTTTCATTTTTATCCCTTATTTTTGCCCGAACCCTTTTGGTTCTCCGGGAAGCCCTTATTTTTGCCTAGGCCAGTCGACCTAGAGGGTCTTTGATTATTCGTAGTATTTTTTTGACCATGTCCACGCTCTCAGAGTGTAGGGAGCTGTCACTGTCAGTAGTGTTGTGTCGCTATACTACCAGAAGATGTCTGATCATGCAAGATTCAGTGCTGGAATTCGTGTCCAATGCCCCAAGTGACTCAGGCGGAGATTTGCCCCTGGCTATTTGGCATCTTGAGAGATTCCTTGAATCTTGACTTGACTGCCCCAAATGATGGACAATGATCATGCCGTGCCCCTTGATTGGAAGTGTTTTTCCACTTGAAGTGACTCTTTTTATTGAGAAGGTTTTTGCTCACTAGATATTCGTCGTGCGAATTTCTCTGCTGTTGAACAAATAGTCATATGCAAACAATGTTATTTTAAGAATGCATAGCTTATGTCTGTCTTGAAGTTTTTGAAAATTCATTTTCAGTAAAACAAGTGAATTTTTGTAAAATATGATGTCAACTCAGGATTTTACAGCGAGCCCTACAAGCGTCAGGATACCTTTTGTAACAGTATGCTTTCGAACTAACCCATGCTTCAGCTAGGACTTTTAAGGGTTATAATATGGCCTGGCTCACGGTTTAAGAAACAAAGGATAAAGGCTCAAATTTATTTGTAACCACCCGTTCTTCGTGATGTTCTTCGATCCTAAACTCAGCTAATCGTGCATTAGATCTTGTTTGAATCTTCGCTCTGATATACCAGTGATGGTTCAGATACTGACAGTTTATTTTGAATAGGCAGTCATTTTTATAAGAGTTTGCAGGACCTCTTTCTTTTTGATTTTATTATCCCTGTCTTTTGCCTGAACTGTTTCTTTTTGTATTTACAGTCAGCGGGATGCCCCAGTTTTGTAAGTCTCCTTCATAGGTTTTGACTTATTGGGCTTTTATTTTGAGAGACAATGACTGCCTGTCTTGAAGATTATAGGGAACCATCACTGTCTTTTGTTACGGAAGGACTTCTTTTATGCCATTCTTTGTGCACCTGGATCAACTGAGAGAACTACCCTGCCCCAGGTTATAATTAAGGGTTTTAATTTTTTTTTTGTGAAAAGAAAAACTCCAACTTCTTTGGCTCGAAGGGGTTGACGAGGGATTATCTTCCTTATAACTCCACTGTTTAGGATTTGGAACAAGCCTGTACCTCATCAACGGGGTCTGTTTAAAAGCATATTGTAAAGATCGTGGTATCGTTTTCGTCATCCTCCCTCAAAAGGTTTACAATTTTTAATCGAGAGTTGAACATCACAAAAAATGAAAGCAATCTGAATATAGTGAATACGAATGGATTGATTCAAGACAGACATATGCGATGCATTGCTAAAGGAATAAAGTTTGACATGAATAAATGTTTGAACAATCAAAAGAAAATTACAAATTGAAAATTCTAATGAGCAAAAAGTCTTCTCGTCTCAGTACTTGTCACTTCAAACGGTGAACCTCAGAGGGATGGTGGAAGAACTCAGCTTGACCATCTTGTGTGAATTCCAATGCTCCTTCATCAATCAGGTTTTGAATTTTGTTCTTCAACTTCCAACAATCGTCAGTATCATGCCCCGGGCTGTTAGAATGGTATGCACACCTTGCATCAGGATTGTAGTTGGGTGAAGAAGTCTTAGGATTCGGATGAGGTCTGTGATACGGTAGGAGAACTGACTTGAGGTTTTGCGTTTGTTTTCGCAAATGTTTCGGTTGAGCAAGAGTCGCCACCGACTTTTTATTTTATCCTAAGGAAAGGTTAAAAAGCACAGCAAAAACCTTTGAGATGTTTTCTTGGGTTCAGGGAGTAGATTATAGAAAGGGAAGGTATTAGCACCCTTTCTATCCATGTTTATCCATGGGCTCTTAGTTACTTACTTAGATCACTTGCCTTGATTTTTCATTTGTTTGAAATGGTGCTTTCAATTGTTTGAAATGGTGCTTTGTGTGTGGGTTTGAAAATGTTTTTGAAAAGAGGCCATTGTTGTGGTAACCTTTGTAATGATCCATGTTTGAATGTATACAAAGGTGTATTTGTCTTTTAAAAAGTTTTTCAATGTTTTTGAAAGTTGTTTTGAAAGTGTGTTGTGATGTGTGTTTTGAAAAATGGCAAGGATTGTTTTGCAAGATTGGTCAAGTAATCAAGAGCTATCTACCCTAAATTTCTCAAAGATTTTTCCTATGTTTTAACCCTTTTAACAATTTTGTTCCACCATTGTATTGGGTGGACAATCTTGTGTTAGGATGTTAACGGGACAGGCGCGGGTCATCGTTTAGACCATGAATGCAATAGTGCCAAGTGTCTTTGGGCAATTTTTCCTTTAAGGGACTTGATCATTTTTTAGGCAACTTTCGAAAGCGTCATCGAGGGACTATGATCATTTGAATTGTTTTGTTTTGCCAAAGACACCTAACATGCAACATGGCCCATTATTGAAGGCAACAAGTGGAGTAACCCTAGGGGTGCAAGTGTGAATAGTGTGTATTGATTTCATGCTTTTTTGTCTTTTGTTTAGGTCAAGCTATTTGTTTGGTTGATTTTTGCATACAAAACCCTAAATCTATCATGGCATATTTAGAAAGCTTTTAAATGCGGAATTTAAAGTCCTAAATTATTACAACACAATTATGGGATGGGGGTACAAATGTTCAAATGGGGATATTTAGCAAGAAATTAAATCTAAACTATTACATCCAAATCGAATATACAAATTATTTAATTGCACAATAATTAAATAAAAATACAATAAATATGCAAGATGCAAAAAATGATTTTTTATATGTATGTAAAAAGTATTTTTTATGTGTCAAATAAACAAAAATAAAAAGTATTAATTATTGGATTTTTCATGTTTAGGGCAAAACCCTAATTTGCTAAATAAAAAGGTATCTATTATTTAATATATACAATATTTATTAATTATGTACAAAAAATAAATAAAAAGGAAGTATATTGTAAAAAAGTGATTTTTGAGGTCAAATATTAATAAAAATAAAAATGCATTATTTTTGTATTTTTACCCTAAATATTCTAATAAATATATATGTATTTATATCATTTACTAAATATATTAAATATGTACAAAAAGAAAATATTTATTATTTACAAAAAAGTATATTTTTTAGAAAATGTTTTCAAGAGATAAAATAAAATAAAAATCAGAAAATAAAAATGTATTAGTATTATTTTTAGTATTTTACATGAAAAGTATATATGTTTATTTATATGTACAAATATCAAATTAAAACAAATAAATGTCTAATAAATACAAAAAAGGTGAAAAAATATTTTTTTGTGTTTTTTTTTATATTTTAACAAAAAATAATAAGTCAGAAACAAAAAAAAAAAGTCAAAAAATGATAAAAATAAACACAATGGGCCAAGGGGGTGTATGTGAAATAAAGTGGTGCAAAAAGAAAAGCAACCAAGCCCAACCCAAAAGGGTTGTCTTCAACCTCCAGACTTGTTTGAACAACAACAACGCGCGTTTTCCTAACTCCTGATTCCTGGACTTTCAAGCGAAACTCATAACACCAAAAATGTAGAGCATCAAGAGACGAATCCAGACATATAAAAAACTTGACTTAACTCTCAGAAATGAGAGAGAATTTCTCCATCCCTAATTCCTGACCTAAGTTTTTTCTAATGTTCAGGTTCCAAATTCTCTCAGTATACACAACATAAATGCAAAGTGATTATATGTGTAGCTTCAGGGCCATGAGTAGAGCATTTTTCATTCATAAACCTAAGTCTAACTCTTCCTAGATTGAGAGATAGAAGTTCAAAGTTTTACCTGTTCAGCTTAAATCGTGTACAACAATGGAGGCACTTTCAAGGCAATGTGAGGACTTGTACAACTTGCTTGGAGTTCAGGGATGCTTCTCCAATGCTTGGTGTGCTTTGAATCTTGCTGTATCAAGCTACAGAAGTCAACCTGCAAGAGAGAAAACTGAAAATGGCAAATGATGTTAGGGAGGTTACAGTTTGTGTTCAATGTTTGGGATAACTTCAGTGGGTGGTATGAAACATGTTTGAACTCCCTTTGGCCAAAGTGCACGAGTGGAAAGGTTTATAGAAGTCCAACTGCAGAAGGAACTCTATTTTTTTGCAGTAGGATGGTGTTTTGATGTTTGGGGAGGTATTCAAAGTGATAGGCTCGTGTTTCAGCTCAGTTATGATGTTTGGAATATGCTCAATAAGTTTGTTTAGGCTTGTGTTGACAGGAACTCAATGTTGTGTTTCAAAATGCAAGTTTCTTCTCTCTTAAGCAAAGTTTGTCAACTTGGTTTCTAGACTACCACAGGCCCCTCAAGTATGCTGCACAAATCACTCTTGATTAGAGGAATTGGTTCCTGACTTTGTGCCTAGAATATATGCTTTGGTACTTCTTAGATTTGTGTTTGACATAAAGTTCACCTTTTCAAAAATGGCTAACTTGCTTTTTCCAAATATGGATTAAACTTCCATGTAATGACCAAATGAGCAAAATAAAGCTAGAACACAATGGATTGGCATTTAATTATTGAGTGTAAATGAGATTAGAGGCCTGTAACTAGCTTGAACCATGCTGATTTCAAAAATGCCTAAGTTATGAACATGAAAATGGCCATGAACAAAGTGACTTTTGCCCATATTGACAAATTCGATTCTCCCTAACCACAAGGGTGTTTGAGAATTTCTTGGACAATTTGGAAAGCTTGGAATGTGTACTACAACCCATCTTTGTGATGCAAGTTGAAATTCCAAGTGGAAGTATGTGAAAAGTGGCCATGAAGTTGGGCAAAAATCCTGCCTAGAATAGGTCAAAATTTTTCTAAGTTAAGAATGTTTTGCACCCCTATTCCAAAAATTGTAACTTGAGCTACAAGCTTCTTTTGAGGAAACTTTGTGAATCAAAGTTGTAGATTTTGCAATGGACTACAACTTTCATGTTTTGAGTTTTGCTTGAATTTAAAAATATCTTGATGAAAAGAAGGGACAAAGTTAGGAAAAAATTAGGAATTTTCATAACTTAGAAAATTTCTAAGTTATGAAATTTCTTCATTTCAAACCCTAATTTGTAGTTTTTGGTTTCTTGATGAACAAGTTTCATAATTTGACATGTTTTGATTAAAAGTGAATCTTGACACTTGATTTTGACCAAAAAGTCAAAGTTTGACTTTTCAGTATACAGTCAAATTTGATCAGTTGATTGGAAAATTCATCAGTCAATCCTGTGCATTTGGGATCTTTTGAACTTGTTGAACATGTCAAGACAATTCCATTGAGTCCTTGAGTCCATTTGTAAGCTTGGTTTGCCATTGTCTAGGTCAAACAGTCAAAAATTACCTTTGTGCAGTCAAAACCCTAAAAATGACCATTTTGCCCTTTTGGTGATCTGATCAAATTTCTTGTGGAATTGTGATCCAAACTTGACCAAATGGTTCATATGAGTTCATAATGTTGATGTGGGTCAAAAATCATGAGGTTTGACTGTCAATTGGCCACAGTTGACTTTTCCCTAATACAGCTGATTTCTAGGTCAACTGTCCAATTGACTGGGCAAAGATTGGAATCAAGGCTTGAAACTTGGTATGGGTAAACTTGTGAGTCCAACATGAAGCTTGAAAGTCAATTTGGGCATTTTAGGTCAAAACATCTTTGTGCAAACTCAAACCCTAATTTGGGTCAACAGTGCAAGGAGGAGTCTTGAGCAGAACAAACCCTAACTTGATCTTGAATTCCAAGGGTCTAGTGATGAGGAAAAGTTGATGAAATGAGAGGGAAAAGTTTGGGGTATAACAGTTGCCCCTGTTCAATCTTCTTGAACCTGAAGAGTTAGATTAGCAAGTTTGCCTTTCGCGTCTCGAAGGTAAAAGGAGATTGGACACTAGAGTGCCCTTAAATTTGCACTCATCAGAACAAATGGATGCGGGAATGGGCTTAGAGATGCCATTTGGAGATGGGCTTAGAGATTCCATTTAGAGATGGGCTTAGAGATGCCATCTGGAAGGGTGACAGAATCTTGTCGGGGATGGGCTTAAAGATGCCATCTGGAATGTTTGCTAAACTTGCAATGTGACAGGTCAGAAGAATGAAGATCAAAATGGTATCCGTGTTTGGAATGCATTTGAGCTGCATCTAAGGACTGAGTTTGTATGAGCATAAGAGTGGCCTACGTGTCTGGGGCATGTCTGAGCTGTAACTGTGCTTGAAGAATGAATATCAGAATGACTGCCATGTCTAGAGTGTATCTGTATTGTATCTGGGTAACAGAGGAATATCTGTACGGAGCAACTGCGTGCTGGGGAAAAATTATGAAATGAGTGACAGAATGGCAACCGTGTCTGGAGCGTATCTGGATTGTATCTGAAGTTGAAAGTCGTATGAGTAGCAGAATGGCTTCCGTGTCTGGAGTGTATTTGAAACTGTAACTGGGATTGAGATCCGTATGAGTAATAGAATGACTTCTGTGTTTGAAGTGTATCTGAAACTGTAACTGGGATTGAGATCCGTATGAGTAATAGAATGACTTCTGTGTTTGAAGTGTATCTGAAACTGTAACTGGGATTGAGATCCGTATGAGTAATAGAATGACTTCTGTATTTGAAGTGTATCTGAAACTGTAACTGGGATCTAAATAGATGACAAAATGACTTATGTGGCGAACGCACTGGGGAGGATCAAACGTGTCTGGAGCGTATCTAGTCTGTATCTGATTGTCATAGTCTGAATGAGTAGTAGAATGACCACCGTGTCTGGGGTGTATCTGTATTGTATCTGACTTGAAATTCCGAACGAGTAATAGAATGACCGCCGTGTCTAGGGTGTGTTCATACTGTATCTGAACAATTGTTAATGATAGCCTTTCAATCTTATCCTGAAAAGGGTGAGATGTTAGCTAAAACACAAAGTTATGTTGCATGATATGTATGATGCAATATATGTTATATTAATGTTTATGATATGAATATAAATGAATGTGCATGTAAGCTGAAGAATTGTCTTTGCTGAGGATAGATGAATCCTGGAGATAAAGAATCTTGACTGCTGCTAGGGAAAGTGAGTCCTTGACTGCTGCAGGGGATTGCAAGAATTTTGAATGTCCTTGTTGACTACTGCTGGAGAATCAGGAGCTTGGGTTGTATGCCAATCTTCTGGGGATTCTTGTCTTAAGGAGATCTTCACTGGAGAACATCTGATTATCCTGTGAGGAACTGAGAATGAGCCTTTACTCTTCTTGGGGAAATGCAAGATCTTCAATTGTTGAGAGATCTTAGGACCACTGTCGGGGAACTGGCATTCCTTGGTGATTTGCGGGGAATGAGAATTTCTGAAGATCTCTACTGGGGAGTTCAAAATCTGATAGACTCATGCTGGAGAGGTATGACTGAGAATCTTCATCTTGGAGGGAAGTATCTATGTGGGGAGAAAGACTGTTAGTCTGGTACTGCTGGGGGTTGATGGTTGGAAATTTTAGCTCCGCTGGGGATTGGATTTTCAGATCTTTAAATCTCCACTGGGGATTCTGAAATTTAATTCTGAGGGGAATTGAGTTCTAGAAGGCTCTCTGGCTGGGGAAATCTGGTTGGGAAAGCTTTCTCTGCTGAGGATCCTGAATTTTAACTCTGTTTGGGGAATTAAATTCTGGATCGAGGAATTTGGAGTTTAGATCTGCTGGTGATTTCTTCTGAAAGGGCATCAAGATATCTATCTGCGCCTTCAACCCAACAGTAATCATCTCTCTTGATTCATAAGGAAATGACTATGTTCAAATGCATATGCCTATTTAACAAAACATTGGACGTTTCTCAAATAAAACATAAGTGCAAAAGAAAAAGGGAAAGGAAGACAACGCAAATTTCTGTATTTAGAAAAGTATTTGTATTAACTCTCTATGAGTATATTTGTACAAAGGAAACAGTCATCCTAGTAAGAGGATGTCGTCGTAAATATTGAAAAATTTATACAAAAGAAAGATGGCTATGTGAAACAATTCCATGGGATTCCATTCTGCTATAGCCTTCACAACTCTGAGTATCTGTCCATTCAATGCTTCATCCGCCGATGACTGGATTGATCAGAAGCTTGGAGCTGGTTGATGAAGAGATTATCCTTAAAGTGATCCGACGAGACATAGTCATACGCTTTAATTCCCTAACTTTTTCCTGAATCGCCCTTTTGGGTTTTCGATCCACCGGGAAACCCCTTTTTGCCCAAGCCGCCCTTTCGGGTTTTCGACTTGCCGGGTGTACAGATTTTTTTGTTTTATCCCTAATTTTTGCCTGAACCTCCCTTTCGGGTTTTCGGTTCACCGGGATGCCCATTTTTGCCCAAGCCGCCCTTTCGGGTTTTCGACTTGTCGGGTTATTTTATGCGTAGTATCTTTTGACTATGTCTGCGTTCGCAGGGTGCGGAAGATCGTCACCGTCCATGGTGGTCAAGATCATTGCACCACCAGAAAATATGCTCTTGATCACAAATGGTCCTTCGTATGTAGGAGTCCATTTGCCCCTGGGATCACTTTGCGGCAGGATAATTCGCTTGATTACGAGATCTCCGACTTGATACTCTTGTCGTCTGACCTTCTTGTTAAATGCCTTGATCATCCGTTTTTGGTACGTCTGACCATGACAAATAGCAGTGAGTCTATTTTCGTCAATTAGGTTTAATTGATCAAGCCGAGTCTGGATCCAGTCATCTTCGCTCAAACCTGCATCCTTCATTATCCGGAGAGAGGGTATCTGGATCTCAATAGGCAAGACTGCCTCCATGCCATAGACCAAGGAAAAAGGAGTTGCCCCTGTTGACGTTCGTGCTGAGGTACGGTACCCATGAAGAGCAAACGACAATATTTCGTGCCAATCCTTGTAGGTCACTGTCATCTTCTGCACAATCTTTTTGATATTCTTATTAGCTGCTTCTACATCACCATTCATCTTCGGCCGGTAGGGAGAAGAGTTGTGGTGCTGTATCCTGAATTTCTCGCAGAGCTCAGTGATCATCTTATTGTTAAAATTGGTACCATTATTCGTAATGATCCTCTCAGGTACGCCGTAGAGGCAGATCAGGTTATGCCGAATGAATCGTGCCACGACATTCTTGGTTACCGTAGCATAGGAAGATGCTTCAACCCATTTTGTGAAGTAATCAATCGCTACTAGGATGAAGCGATGCCCGTTGGATGCCATAGGTCTGATTTCGCCGATCATATCAATGCCCTACATTGCAAAGGGCCAAGGTGCTGTCAAGATGTTCAGAGGAACCGGAGGAATGTGCACCTTATCAGCATAGATCTGGAATTTATGACAAGTCCGAGAATGCTGGTAACAGTCGGCTTCCATTGTGGACCAGAAATCTCCTACCCGAAGGATTTTCTTTGCCATGGTATGTCCACTGGAATGTGTTCCGAAGGTACCTTCATGTAGCTCTGCCATGATCTTTTCTACTTCAGTCTTATCTACACAACGCAGTAAGGTTGAATCATGATTTCGCTTGTAGAGAATGCCATTGCTGAGGAAGAATTTTGCCGCAAACCTTCTCAGGAACTTCTTGTCACTAACAGATGCGCCTTCGGGGTATTCTTGAGCTTCAAGGTACTTCTTCACTTCATGGTACCAAGGTTTTTCTGTTACCTCTTCAATCTCGAGATCGCAGCAATGTGCAGGTTCATCCATCTTCCAAATAATGATCCGGGGCACCTCGTTGTCCCATTTGACTTTGAACATGGAAGACATCGTAGCCAATGCGTCCGCTAGCTGATTCTCCTCTCTTGGGAAGTGTTCAAAGGTTATCTCTTTGAAATGGGGGATCAATGTCAGCACATACTCCTTGTAAGGAATAAGATTTGGGTGTTTCGTATCCCACTCGCCTTTGATCTGATTGATCACGAGAGCGGAATCTCCGAAGACACTCAGAAACTTAATCCTTAAGTCAATTGCAGCTTGAAGACCCATGATACATGCTTCATACTCTGCCATGTTGTTGGTGCAGTTGAAACATAGCCGGGCGGTGAGTGGAGTATGAGTGCCTTTAGGGGATATGATCACAACGCCGATACCATTACCCAAAGCGTTCGAGGCTCCATCAAAGTGCATAGACCATCAGGATCCTTTCTCAGGTCCTTCATCCGGTCCAGGTACTTCACAATCAGTCACCACCATGATATCCTCGCCTGGAAATTAAAAGTTCATTGGCTGGTAATCGTCCATTGCCTGGTGTGTCAAATGATATGCCAATACACTTCCCTTGATTGCCTTTTGAGTCGTGTACTGGATGTCGT
The DNA here is from genome assembly GCA_948472305.1 of Vicia faba. NCBI lineage: Eukaryota > Viridiplantae > Streptophyta > Magnoliopsida > Fabales > Fabaceae > Vicia > Vicia faba. Next base: position 122,014,539 of record OX451738.1, read on the forward strand.
ATTCCGTCAAGATCATCTGCCATCTCGCTATTCTTCCGGACAAGGAATGCTTTTCGAAGATGTACTTTATTGGATCCATTTTTGAGATCAACAGAGTAGTGTGAGTCAACATATACTGTCTCATCCGGCGAGCAGCCCATACCAAAGCGCGACAAGTTTTCTCGAGCAGTGAGTATCGGGTCTCACAGTCGGTAAACTTTTTGCTAAGGTAATAAATGGCGTGTTCTTTTTGGCCAGACTCGTCATGCTGCCCCAGCACACACCCCATTGAGTTGTCTAATACTGTCAGGTATAAGATTAGAGGTCTCCCTTCAACCGGTGGCATAAGAATGGGTGGTTCTTGGAGATACTCTTTGATTCTTTCGAAATCGGCCTGACATTCATCGTTCCAACGTACTACTTGATCTTTCTTCAGCAACTTGAAGATTGGTTCACAGGTAGCAGTTAGATGCGAGATGAATCGGGCAATGTAGTTCAACCGTCCTAGAAAGCCTCTGACTTCTTTCTCTGTCTTGGGAGTTGGCATCTCTTGTATGGCTTTCACTTTGGCAGGATCCACTTGAATGCCTTTGTCGCTTACGACGAAGCCTAGCAATTTTCCAGATCTCACCCCAAAGGTGCACTTATTTGGGTTCAACCTCAGCTTGTACAACTTCAGACGGTCAAACAGCTTTCGTAGATGGTCAAGGTGTTCCTCCTCAGTTTGGGACCATGCAATCATATCGTCAACGTATACTTCGATTTCATGATGGATCATGTCATGAAATAAAGCAACCATGGCACGTTGGTAGGTTGCCCCGGCATTTTTCAACCCAAAAGGCATGACCTTGTAGCAAAAGGTACCCCACTGAGTAACAAAAGTGGTCTTCTCCATGTCTTCAGGAGCCATCTTGATCTGATTATAATCGGAGAAGTCGTCCATGAAAGAGAAAACCTTATGCTGAGCAGTGTTATCAACCAGAACGTTGATATGAGGCAGAGGGAAATCATCCTTAGGGCTCGCCCTGTTCAAATCCCTGTAATCAACACACATTCGGACCTTACCATCCTTCTTCGGCACTGGAACCACGTTGGCAACCCACTGAGGGTAAGAAGTCACTGTTAGAAACCCGACATCAAATTGTTTCATAACCTCGGCTTTGATTTTCTCGGACATTTCTGGACGCATACGGCGGACCTTCTGTTTTACCGGAGGGCATTCTTCCTTGGTAGGCAGGTGATGAACCACAAGGTCGGTATCCAACCCAGGCATGTCTTCATAAGACCAGGCGAAGATTTCAACGTATTCATTTAACAGCTGTATCAGGTGCTCCTTGACACTCGGTTCCAGATTGGCACCTACTTGTACTTCCTTCCGGTCTTCCTTGGTTCCTAAGTTGACTGTTTCCAACAATTCTTCGTGAGGCAAGATGGCCTTTTCTTCTTGCTGTAAAAGTCTGGCTAGCTCTCCTGGTACTTCACAACCTTCGTCATCTTCATACTCAGCCTGATTGACTAGATCTTCAGAGTTATTGAAGGACATAGCAGAATAGTCACCCATAGAATCCAGAGTGGATGGGTACCTGCATTTGTGAGTGTGGGTGTGTGTAAGGGATAGCCATCCTTAAACAAAAAATGCAAAAGGAAAGAAAATGAACACAGCAGTTTATCAATGAAAAACGTCCAATGAATCATTAAACATGGCATATGGATATGAAGATAATCAAAACCCTTACAAATGGACCTACATGCCCTGAGCAAGGCATGAGGTGAAAAAGTAGTGTGCAGATTGTTTAAAAGTAATTATTACAGACCAACAGGAAATATTCGAAAGATAAGTTACTGATTAATGAAAGTAATTGGGACGAAGTCCTTCGCCTCCCAGTTGTGTAGTCCTCCTTCAATGTTTGGGAAGATCCACTCTTCAAAGTTACCCTCTTCGTCTTCGTCTTCCAAAGCATTGATTCCATGAGGAGAAATCTTGACGGGTGCCTTCTCAATTCTGGAACGGCGCATGGCCTTCTGTCCCGCAGCGGTGAACCCCAAACCAAATTTATCTGTCTTGTAAGGAATATCCGGCAACTGCCCCCATGTTGAGCTCTTCCCTTCCTTCATCGTGGCCTTCGTGTCTTTTAGAGATGCCATCCTGGCCACCTGCTTTGGTACTTCAGCTACCACTTTTGCTACTCCCACCTCAGGAAAGACTTCCTCGAAGTGCTGGAATGGTGTCTCAATGAATTCACCCTCTACCTCTACATACCGAAAGGAGTTCAGGTGGATGATCATGTATTCTTCTTCACCGTGCACGGTTATGATCTTTCCTTTGACAGGGTATTTCAGCATTTGATAGAGGGAAGAGGTGACTGCCCCGACGTTGTGTATCCATGGTCTCCCCAATAAGCAAGAGTATGACGGACGGATGTCCATCACATAGAAAGTTGAGGGGAACACTTCCGTGCCAACCTTAATGGGAATGTCTACCTCACCATGTACCATTCTCTTCGACCCGTCAAACGCCCTTACAATGATATTACTTGGCCTTAGCTCCAAACCCTCACAGTCCAATCGGTTGAGAGCCTTCTTAGGCAGCACGTTCAGAGAATAACCCGTGTCGACCAGAACATGGGCCAGAGTAGTTCCTTGGCATTCTACTGACACATGTAATGCGTCGTTGTGTTTTCTTCCTTTTGAGGTTAGGTCAGCATCAGAGAAACCTAAACCGTTGTCTGCTGTAAGACTGGCTACACAGTTTTGGAATTGGTCGGCTGAAGTTTCCTGGGGTACATGGGCTGTCTTCAGGAATTTTATCAATGCTTTGGCATGCGTCTCAGAACAAAGTAGCAATGCTAACATGGAGATCTTCGAGGGGGTTTGCCCCAGTTGCTCTACCACGTCATAATCACTCTTTTTAATTATCTTCAAGATCTCCTCCATCTCTTTCTTAGAGGTTTCCGGGATGATCAAAGGTTGAGCCCTCGTCCTGACGAGCTCATCTTGGATCCCTTTTCCCTTATCAACAGAAGTAGGAGGGACAACAACAGGAATAACAACATCTTCAATCAACGGAGTTCTAGCGGAAAGTTGTATCGGTGCAGGAATAACTTTGGCAGCAGATGAGGGTCCAAAGATCGCCTTTGGGGGGGCGATCTCTGGAGAAAATATTCTCCCACTTCGGGTGATCTTGCTTGTGCCGGCAATGTTTCCAATGCTGGCATCTTCTTCATCAGAGCTTTCTTCGGTTACTTCAACTTGTTTAATACCATGGTAGTAGATTTCTCCATCGTAACTCCATGGTATTGATTTTTCAGAACTGTAGGGGACAGGCCCTGGCATAGTTATCTTCAGAGGAACAAACTTTGTAGCGGATGTAATCTTAACAGACTTTTTGACGGCCTTGGAAAGATTGGCGTGAATGGTGATAATTGAAACATCTTCAGTAGGGGTTGTAATAGCAGGAACTTTTTCAAACAGAATTTGTTGACTGTCCATTAGGCCTTGGATGCCTTTCTTCAGTAACGGGCAGTCGATTGGTAGAGAGTAACAACAGTAGCAATCTTCTTTGCATCCCGGGAAAATCCCGGCCCTTAACAAATTTAACTTGATGGTTAACAGCGGAGTTATCAGGTCATTGACATCAGAAACATAAAAATCTTCCTCAATAGCATGGACATTTCGACCATGCTTCGGCATCGGAGCCGATATCACGTTTGGCTTCTCTGGAGCATCGAACTCCACCTCTTTTGCATCTATCAAGTCTTGAATTTTATTTTTTAGCGCCCAACAATTGTTTGTGTCATGTCCGACGCTATCGGAATGGTAGGCGCATTTGGCATTGGCATTGTAAGCGGGTGAGGTTGTATTCACATTTTTCGGCGCTTCTTTGATATTTGTGAGATTCAGCTTCAACAAGTGTGGCAGAACTTGCGCGGGCGTCATATTAATGCGGGTGAACTGCCGTGGTGGCCGTTCTCCCCATTGTTGCTTAGGTCTGGACTAGTTATTGCGAGATTGATCATTTGATGGATTTTGGATCATCACGGCCCCCACAGTCGGCCGGCGCTCACTTCTTCCTGCTCCTCTATGAGAATATACAACATCCGTTTCCTTCTTCGTTGGAAATGACTTCTTAACAGTTGTAGATGCAGAGGCATCCTTCTGAATCTTCCCATTCTTGATACCGGCTTCTACCCGCTCGCCAGTCAGAATTAATTCAGTAAACCCCGCGGAAGAGCTACCGATCAGATGGTTAAAGAATGGACCAGACAGGGTCCCCAGGAACATATCCACAAGTTCTCTATCGGAAAGAGATGGCTGTACTCTTCCGGCCAGATCGCGCCACTTCTGGGCGTATTCCTTAAATCCCTCACCTGAGGCCATTCCCATACTCTGTAGCTGAGTACGAGTTGGTGCCATGTCAGAGTTATATTGATATTGGCGATAAAAAGCAGCTGTCAGATCCTCCCAACTATGTATCTCCGACCTTTCCAGCTTGTAAAACCAGTCTAGCTGAGTGCCAGACAGGCTATCTTGAAAGAAGTGTACCCAAAGATTTTTGTCGGAAGTGTGAGGTTGGATTCTTCGGACATACGACCTTAGGTGCATTTTTGGGTAAGACAGCCCGTCGTATCTTGCGAAAATTGGCACTTTAAACTTCGGGGGAATCACAATTCCAGCAATTAATCCCAAGTCTTCGAAATTTAAGCCGGGAACTCTCTGCAGCTCCATAGCTGCCAACCTGTCTTCCAAGCTTTTGTACTTATCATCGGCGGGCGGGTATTGTTGCTCTGAGTAGTCTTCATCTTTCTCAGCCTCTTCCTCCTCAGCCTCGGACTCAGAAAGCGGTGCAACTCCTTTTCCCTTGCTGGTTTCCTCTTCAGATGTAGAGGGAAATTCAAGAACTCTTTTGGCTTCGTTCTCAAATCTTCTTCCAAAAGTAACCGCCCCGGTTCTTTTCTTCTTCTTTTTCAACTTTTCTTTGTTCCCAAGCAGGGCCTTTAGATCCTCCTGACTCTTTGCCAAGGTCATCAGGAGATCTTGAAACTGTGAGTTCTGAGACTGTAAATCTTTGACCGTCTGTTCGAGATCCATCTTACTGAAATAAACAGCAGAAAGATAAGGAAACCTGGTGTGGAGACCTGCTTATGCGCATGATGAATGATATGTTTATTTATGCAATGCATTCAAGGATTTAGAAATTCACAATTGTTGCAGACAAAAAGAACACACGTCATATTAATAAGAAGAAAATTTGTCAGTACATAAATGCCCCATGGGCCAAATATTACAAAACTTCTTAAGGTAAAAAGACGTTGCGCATTCTTTTTGGCGCGATGTAGGTGTTGAGGGTCTCCTCCTCATGGAGTCGGCAGGTGAGCTCTAAAACCTTCTTCTCACTGGCGTAGAAGCTGGCTTCAAAAGTGTTCCGTTCCTCCTTGAGTTGGATCCAACTCTTCTGCATTTCCTCCCACGATGTTGGCATGTCAGGATATAGGATGGTGTAGGGAACCTCTCCTTCCTTAACGGGCTCTTTAATCACAGGGAGAACATGAGGGTAAGGAATCATTAGATTCTGGGCTCGGGTTCGTACCCACTTGAGATAAGGCTCAAGAGGGATGGAGTTTTTGTGCCCCAGTGTCTTAGTATCTACCTTGTTAGGCGTCCTCCAAGCTCTGATGAATATTTGGCGAAGTCCTTGTGCATCGTTGCCGAAGTCAAAAACTAGGTCAGGAATCAGCATGTCATGAGGGCCATCCCTCCGTGCATATCCAAATTGTCTCAAAGCTTGACAAGGGTTGTAGGTAATGCCTCCTCTAATGCCAAGTAATGGAACATTAGGGAACTCTCCACAATGATCGACGATGATGACATTTTCTCTGGACCGAGAACACCAATGTACATCAGAGTGAGTGAGGGTCATCAACCGTTGTGACCACCTTAAGCCTTGGTCATTCTTCAAAACATATTGTGGAAGGTGCAAAATAAACCACCTTGCAAGGAGAGGAGTACAGCACATGAGAACACCCCTCTTTCTCATTGTTCGTGTGTAAATTGAGTGGAGGATGTCCCCAAGCAATGTTGGTATTGGATTCCTGGATAAGAAGATTTGGACGGCGTTGACATCTACAAGCTGGTCAGGATTTGGGAACAAGACCAACCCATAAATGAGGAGTGCTACAATTTCTTCAAAGGCTTGTAGGTCCAATGAATTGCAACACTCTTGTGCCTTCTCAAACAAGAATTTTGCCAAGAAGACTTTGACACCACTTCTAGTTTCCCAATGCCCCTTGATGTCAGATGGTTGCAAGTGTAGTGCTTGAGCAACATCTTCAGGCTTTGGTTCTTTTTCCGTACCGTTGTAGGGTAGTTGATTAAGAATAGAAATTCTCAAGAGTTGAGAAAATTCCTCCAAAGTGGGCACCAATTGGTAGTCGGGGAATGTGAAACAATGGTGAAAGGGGTCAAAGAACTGAAACAACACCTTTACCATGTCCTCTTCAATGCTGGTGTTGACTAGGCTGAGCAGTCTACCATGTCTTTCACTGAAGGGAGAGCTTTCGGGAATTCTGGATGTGAGCTCCTTGAGTTGAGGAGAGATTCTCACAAGGTTGACTTGGATAGTTTTCCTGCGAGGGATTTCCATGACCTACAAAACAAGAACAAAGATGAAGATCCAAATCCTTGAAATGGTTAGTGTATGCATATGATGCTTTATGATGTTCATGATGTATGCACAAACATATGTACAAACAAATCACACAAAACCCTAGTTTCAGGCTTGCATGGGTTTCATAGGTAAGTACCCTCTTGAGTGAAGTTGGCTTAAAAACCTGTCCTATAAATCGTAACCGCGTTCTAAGGATCTCAATATCATTGGATTGTTTTCCATGTTCATTGTTTTTGGTTTAGCCACTTAACTAGCGACCAAAATATTCCAAGAAAAACAACCCTCAATGAGTGTAGTATCGAGTATCTACCAACTTCGGACTGCACCAAAGCCGGTCATCTCACTACCCCTAATGAAAGGCCAAGATGGTCAAGTAAGATTCTAGGTCATTAGTGCTTAGTGACATCACTCAGCGGCCCCGTACTCTCCTTGATTGAACTCAAAGGTTACCGGTACTCACAAATATGTCGCACTAATATAGCTATTGCTTCAACCGTGTCGGTATACCCCGCACAGTTTCCACAACGTATTGCTATCTATGAATGTTTCCCCAAATCCGGGTGTAGGATTTCAAGCCCAAACAAGAGAACCAAAAGATAAAGCAAACAAAGCATACAATTAGTCATGCAAGAGGGTGATCTAAGCCCTAAGGTTACTCCACTTTTAAGATTCTCCCCAGCAGAGTCGTCAGTTCTGTGATACGGTGGGAGAACTGACTTGAGGTTTTGCGTTTGTTTTCGTAAATGTTTCGGTTGAGCAAGAGTCGCCACCGACTTTTTATTTTATCCTAAGGAAAGGTTAAAAAGCACAGCAAAAACCTTTGAGATGTTTTCTTGGGTTCGGGGAGTAGATTATAGAAAGGGAAGGTATTAGCACCCTTTCTATCCATGGTTATCCATGGGCTCTTAGTTACTTACTTAGATCACTTGCCTTGATTTTTCATTTGTTTGAAATGGTGCTTTCAATTGTTTGAAATGGTTCTTTATGTGTGGGTTTGAAAATGTTTTTGAAAAGAGGACATTGTTGTGGCAACCTTTGTAATGATCCATGTTTTAATGTATACAAAGGTGTATTTGTCTTTTGAAAAGTTTTTCAATGTTTTTGAAAGTTGTTTTGAAAGTGTGTTGTGATGTGTGTTTTGAAAAATGGAAATGATTGTTTTGCAAGATTGGTCAAGTAACCAAGAGCTATCTACCCTAAATTTCTCAAAGATTTTGCCTATGTTTTAACCCTTTTAACAATTTTGTTCCACCATTGTATTGGGTGGACAATCTTGTGTTAGGATGTTAACGGGACAGGCGCGGGTCGTCGTTTAAACCATGAATGCAATAGTGCCAAGTGTCTTTGGGCAATTTTTCCTTTAAGGGACTTGATCATTTTTTAGGCAACTTTCGAAAGCGTCATCGAGGGACTATGATCATTTGAATTGTTTTGTTTTGCCAAAGACACCTAACATGCAACATGGCCCATTATTGAAGGCAACAAGTAGAGTAACCCTAGGGGTTCAAGTGTGAATAGTGTGTATTGATTTCATGCTTTTTTGTCTTTTGTTTAGGTCAAGCTATTTGTTTGGTTGATTTTTGCATACAAAACCCTAAATCTATCATGGCATATTTAGAAAGCTTTTAAATGCGGAATTTAAAGTCCTAAATTATTACAACACAATTATGGGATGGGGGGTACAAATGTTCAAATGGGGATATTTAGCAAGAAATTAAATCTAAACTATTACATCCAAATCGAATATACAAATTATTTAATTGCACAATAATTAAATAAAAATACAATAAATATGCAAGATGCAAAAAATGATTTTTTATATGTATGTAAAAAGTATTTTTTATGTGTCAAATAAACAAAAATAAAAAGTATTAATTTTTGGGTTTTTCATGTTTAGGGCAAAACCCTAATTTGCTAAATAAAAAGGTATCTATTATTTAATATATACAATATTTATTAATTATGTACAAAAAATAAATAAAAAGGAAGTATATTGTAAAAAAGTGATTTTTGAGGTCAAATATTAATAAAAATAAAAATGCATTATTTTTGTATTTTTACCCTAAATATTCTAATAAATATATATGTATTTATATCATTTACTAAATATATTAAATATGTACAAAAATAAAATATTTATTATTTACAAAAAAGTATATTTTTTAGAAAATGTTTTCAAGAGATAAAATAAAATAAAAATCAGAAAATAAAAATGTATTAGTATTATTTTTAGTATTTTACATGAAAAGTATATATGTTTATTTATATGTATAAATATCAAATTAAAACAAATAAATGTCTAATAAATACAAAAAAGGTGAAAAAAATATTTTTTGTGTTTTTTTTAAATATTTTAACAAAAAAGAAAAAGTCAGAAACAAAAAAGAAAAAGTCAAAAAATGATAAAAATAAACACAATGGGCCAAGGGGGTGTATGTGAAATAAAGTGGTGCAAAAAGAAAAGCAACCAAGCCCAGCCCAAAAGGGTTGTCTTCAACCTCCAGACTTGTTTGAACAACAACAACGCGCGTTTTCCTAACTCCTAATTCCTGGACTTTCAAGCAAAACTCATAACACCAAAAATGTAGAGTATCAAGAGACGAATCCAGACATATAAAAAACTTGACTTAACTCTCAGAAATGAGAGAGAATTTCTCCATCCCTAATTCCTGACCTAAGTTTTTTCTAATGTTCAGGTTCCTAATTCTCTCAGTACACACAACATAAATGCAAAGTGATTATATGTGTAGCTTCAGGGCCATGAGTAGAGCATTTTTCATTCATAAACCTAAGTCTAACTCTTCCTAGATTGAGAGATAGAAGTTCAAAGTTTTACCTGTTCAGCTTGAATCGTGTACAACAATGGAGGCACTTTCAAGGAAATGTGAGGACTTGTACAGCTTACTTGGAGTTCAGGGATGCTTCTCCAATGCTTGGTGTGCTTTGAATCTTGCTGTATCAAGCTACAGAAGTCAACCTGCAAGAGAGAAAACTGAAAATGGCAAATGATGTTAGGGAGGTTACAGTTTGTGTTCAATGCTTGGGATAACTTCAGTGGGTGGTATGGAACATGTTTGAACTCCCTTTGGCCAAAGTGCATGAGTGGAAAGGTTTATAGAAGTCCAACTGCAGAAGGGACTCTATTTTTTGCAGTAGGATGGTGTTTTGATGTTTGGGGAGGTATTCAAGGTGATAGGCTCATGTTTCAGCTCAGTTATGATGTTTGGAATGTGCTCAATAAGTTTGTTTAGGCTTGTGTTGACAAGAACTCAATGTTGTGTTTCAAAATGCAAGTTTCTTCTCTCTTAAGCAAAGTTTGTCAACTTGGTTTCTAGACTACCACAGGCCCCTCAACTATGCTGCACAAATCACTCTTGATCAGTGGAATTGGTTCCTGACTTTGTGCCTAGAAGATATGCTTTGGTACTTCTTAGATTTGTGTTTGACATAAAGTTCACCTTTTCAAAAATGGCTAACTTGCTTTTTCCAAATATGGATTAAACTTCCATGTAATGACCAAATGAGCAAAATAAAGCTAGAACACAATGGATTGGAATTTAATTATTGAGTGTAAATTATATTAGAGGCCTGTAACTAGCTTGAACCATGCTGATTTCAAAAATGCCTAAGTTATGAACATGAAAATGGCCATGAACAAAGTGACTTTTGCCCATATTGACAAATTCGATTCTCCCTAACCACAAGGGTGTTTGAGAAGTTCTTAGACAATTTGGAAAGCTTGGAATGTGTACTACAATCCATCTTTGTAATGCAAGTTGAAATTCCAAGTGGAAGTATGTGAAAAGTGGCCATGAAGTTGGGCAAAAATCCTGCCTAGAATAGGTCAAAAATTTTCTAAGTTAAGAATGTTTTGCACCCCTATTCCAAAAATTGTAACTTGAGATACAAGCTTATTTTGAGTAAACTTTGTGAATCAAAGTTGTAGATTTTTCAATGGGCTACAACTTTCATGTTTTGAGTTTTGCTTGAATCCAAAAATATCTTGATGAAAAGAAGGGACAAAGTTAGGAAAAAATTAGGAATTTTCATAACTTAGAAAATTTCAAAGTTATGAAATTTCTTCATTTCAAACCCTAATTTGTAGTTTTTGGTTTCTTGATGAACAAGTTTCATAATTTGACATGTTTTGAATAAAAATGAATCTTGACACTTGATTTTGACCAAAAAGTCAAAGTTTGACTTTTCAGTATACAGTCAAATTTGATTAGTTGATTGGAAAATTCATCAGTCAATCCCTTGCATTTGGGATCTTTTGAACTTGTTGAACATGTCAAGACAATGCCATTGAGTCCTTGAGTCCATATGTGAGCTTGGTTTGCCATTGGCTAGGTCAAACAGTCAAAAATTACCTTTGTGCAGTCAAAACCCTAAAAATGACCATTTTGCCCTTTTGGTGATCTGATCAAATTTCTTGTGGAGTTGTGATCCAAACTTGACCAAATGGTTCATATGAGTTCATAATGTTGATGTGGGTCAAAAATCATGAGGTTTGACTGTCAATTGGCCACAGTTGACTTTTTCCCCAATACAGTTGATTTCTAGGTCAACTGTCCAATTGACTGGGCAAAGATTGGAATCAAGGCTTGAAACTTGGTATGGGTAAACTTGTGAGTCCAACATGAAGCATGAAAGTCAATTTGGGCATTTTAGGTCAAAACATCTTTGTGCAAACTCAAACCCTAATTTGGGTCAACAGTGCAAGGAGGAGTCTTGAGCAGAATAAATCCTAACTTGATCTTGAATTCCAAGGGTCTAGTGATGAGGAAAAGTTGATGAAATGAGAGGGCAAATTTTGGGGTATAACAGTTGCCCCTGTTCAATCTTCTTGAACCTGAAGAGTTAGATTGGCAAGTTTGCCTTTCGCGTCTCGAAGGTAAAAGGAGATTGGACACTAGAGTGCCCTTAAATTTGCACTCGTCAGAACAAATGGATGCGGGAATGGGCTTAGAGATGCCATTTGGAGATGGGATTAGAGATGCCATTTGGAGATGGGCTTAGAGATGCCATCTGGAAGGGTGACAGAATCTTGCCGGGGATGAGCTTAAAGATGCCATCTGGAATGTTTGCTAAACTTGCAATGTGACAGGTCAGAAGAATGAAGATCAAAATGGTATCCGTGTCTGGAATGCATTTGAACTGCATCTAAGGACTGAGTTTGTATGAGCAGAAGAGTGGCCTCCGTGTCTGGGGCGTGTCTGAGCTGTAACTATGCTTGAGGAATGAATATCAGAATGACTGCCGTGTCTGGAGTGTATCTGTATTGTATCTGGGTAATAGAGGAATATCTGTACGGAGCAACTGCGTGCTGGGGACAAATTCTGAATGAGTGACAGGATGGCAACCGTTTCTGGAGCGTATCTGGACTGTATCTGAAGTTGAAAGTCGTATGAGTAGCAAAATGGCTTCCGTGTCTGGAGTGTATTTGAAATTGTAACTGGGATTGAGATCCGTATGAGTAATAGAATGACTTCTGTGTTTGAAGTGTATCTGAAACTGTAACTGGGATTGAGATCCGTATGAGTAATAGAATGACTTCTGTGTTTGAAGTGTATCTGAAACTGTAACTGGGATTGAGATCCGTATGAGTAATAGAATGACTTCTGTGTTTGAAGTGTATCTGAAATTGTAACTGGGATCTAAATAGATGACAGAATGACTTCCGTGGCGAACGCGCTGGGGAGGATCAAACGTGTCTGGAGCGTATCTAGTCTGTATCTGATTGCCGTAGTCTAAATGAGTAGTAGAATGACCACCGTGTCTGGGGTGTATCTGTATTGTATCTGACTTGAAATTCCAAACGAGTAATAGAATGACCGTCGTGTCTGGGGTGTGTTCATACTGTATCTGAACAATTGTTAATGATAGCCTTTCAATCTTATCCTGAAAAGGGTGAGATGTTAGCTAAAACACAAAGTTATGTTGCATGATATGTATGATGCAATATATGTTATATTAATGTTTATGATATGAATATAAATGAATGTGCATGTAAGCTGAAGAACTGTATTTGCTGAGGATAGATGAATCCTGGAGATAAAGAATCTTGACTGCTGCTAGGGAAAGTGAGTCCTTGACTGCTGCAGGGGATTGCAAGAATTTTGAATGTCCTTGTTGACTACTGCTGGAGAATCAGGAGCTTGGGTTGTATGCCAATCTTCTGGGGATTCTTGTCTTGAGGAGATCTTCACTGGAGAACATCTGATTATCCTGTGAGGAACTGAGAATGAGCCTTTACTCTTCTTGGGGAAATGCAAGATCTTCAATTGTTGAGAGATCTTAGGACCACTGCCGGGGAACTGGCATTCCTTGGTGATTTGCGGGGAATGAGAATTTCTGAAGATCTCTACTGGGGAGTTCAAAATCTGATAGACTCATGCTGGAGAGGTATGACTGAGAATCTTCATCTTGGAGGGAAGTATCTCTGTGGGGAGAAAGACTGTTAGTCTAGTACTGCTGGGGGTTGATGGTTGGAAATTTTAGCTCCGTTGGGGATTGGATTTTCAGATCTTTAAAGCTCCACTGGGGATTCTGAAATTTAATTCTGAGGGGAATTGAGTTCTAGAAGGCTCTCTGGCTGGGGAAATCTGGTTGGGAAAGCTTTCTCTGCTGAAGATCCTGAATTTTAACTCTGTTTGGGGAATTAAATTCTGGATCGAGGAATTTGGAGTTTAGATCTGCTGGCGATTTCTTCTGAAAGGGCATCAAGATATCTATCTACGCCTTCAACCCAACAGTAATCATCTCTCTTGATTCATAAGGAAATGATTATGTTCAAATGCATATGCCTATTTAACAAAACATTGGACGTTTCTCAAATAAAACATAAGTGCAAAAGAAAAAGGGAAAGGAAGACAACGCAAATTTCTGTATTTGGAAAAGTATTTGTATTAACTCTCTATGAGTATATTTGTACAAAGGAAATAGTCATCCTAGTAAGAGGATGTCGTCGTAAATATTGAAAAATTTATACAAAAGCAAGATGGCTATGTGAAACAATTCCATGGGATTCCATTCTGCTATAGCCTTCACAACTCTGAGTATCTGTCCATTCAATGCTTCATCCTCCGATGACTGGATTGATCAGAAGCTTGGAGCTGGTTGATGAAGAGATTATCCTTAAAGTAATCCGACGAGACATAGTCATACGCTTTAATTCCCTAACTTTTTCCTGAATCGCCCTTTCGGGTTTTCGATCCACCGGGAAACCCCTTTTTGCCCAAGCCTCCCTTTCGGGTTTTCGACTTGCCGGGTGTACAGATTTTTTTGTTTTATCCCTAATTTTTGCCTGAACCGCCCTTTCGGGTTTTCGGTTCACCGGGATGCCCATTTTTGCCCAAGTCGCCCTTTCGGGTTTTCGACTTGTCGGGTTATTTTATGCGTAGTATCTTTTGACTATGTCTGCGTTCGCAGGGTGCGGCAGATAGTCGCCGTCCATGGTGGTCAAGATCATTGCACCACCAGAAAATATGCTCTTGTCACAAATGGTCCTTCGTATGGAGGAGTCCATTTGCCCCTGGGATCACTTTGCGGCAGGATAATCCGCTTGATTACGAGATCTACAACTTGATACTCTTGTCGTCTGACCTTCTTGTTAAATGCCTTGATCATCCGTTTTTGGTACGTCTGACCATGACAAATAGCAGTGAGTCTCTTTTCGTCAATTAGGTTTAATTGATCAAGCCGAGTCTAGATCCAGTCATCTTCGCTCAAACATGCATCCTTCATTATCCGGAGAGAAGGTATCTGGATCTCAATAGGCAAGACTGCCTCCATGCCATAGACCAAGGAAAAAGGAGTTGCCCCTGTTGACGTTCGTGCTGAGGTACGGTACCCATGAAGAGAAAACAACAATATTTCGTGCCAATCCTTGTAGGTCACTGTCATCTTCTGCACAATCTTTTTGATATTCTTATTAGCTGCTTCTACAGCCCCATTCATCTTCGGCCGGTAGGGAGAAGAGTTGTGGTGCTGTATCCTGAATTTCTCGCAGAGCTCAGTGATCATCTTGTTGTTAAGATTGGTACCATTATCCGTAATGATCCTCTCAGGTACGCCGTAGCGGCATATCAGGTTATGCCGAATGAACCGTGCCACGACATTCTTGGTTACCGTAGCATAGGAAGCTGCTTCAACCCATTTTGTGAAGTAATCGATCGCTACTAGGATGAAGCGATGCCCGTTGGATGCCATAGGTCTGATTTCGCCGATCATATCAATGCCCCACTTTGCAAAGGGCCAAGGTGCTGTCAATATGTTCAGAGGAACCGGAGGAATGTGCACCTTATCAGCATAGATCTGGAATTTATGACAAGTCCGAGAATGTTGATAACAGTCGGCTTCCATTATGGACCAGAAATATCCTGCCCGAAGGATTTTCTTTGCCATGGTATGTCCACTGGAATGTGTTCCGAAGGTACCTTCATGTAGCTCTGCCATGATTTTTTCTGCTTCAGTCTTATCTACACAACGCAGTAAGGTTAAATCATGATTTCGCTTGTAGAGAATGCCATTGCTGAGGAAGAATTTTGCTGCAAACCTTCTCAGGAACTTCTTGTCACTAACAGATGCGCCTTCGGGGTATTCTTGAGCTTCAAGGTACTTCTTCACTTCATGATACCAAGGTTTTTCTGTTACCTCTTCAATCTCGAGATCGCAGCAATGTGCAGGTTCATCCATCTTCCAAATAATGATATGGGGCGCCTCGTTGTCCCATTTGACTTTGAACATGGAAGAAATCGTAGCCAATGCGTCCGCTAGCTGATTCTCCTCTCTTGGGAAGTATTCAAAGGTTATCTCTTCGAAATGGGGGATCAATGTCAACACATACTCCATGTAAGGAATAAGATTTGGGTGTTTCGTATCCCACTCGCCTTTGATCTAATTGATCACGAGAGAGGAATCTCCGAAGACACTCAGAAACTTGATCCTTAAGTCAATTGCAGCTTGAAGACCCATGATACATGCTTCATACTCCGCCATGTTGTTGGTGCAGTTGAAACATAGTCGGGCGGTGAGTGGAGTATGAGTGCCTTTAGGGGATATGATCACAGCGCCGATACCATTACCCAAAGCGTTCGAGGCTCCGTCAAAGTGCATAGACCATCGGGATCCTTTCTCAGGTCCTTCATCCGGTCCAGGTACTTCACAATCAGTCACCACCATGATATCCTCGTCTGGAAATTCAAAGTTCATTGGCTGGTAATCGTCCACTGCCTGGTGTGCCAAATGATTTGCCAATACACTTCCCTTGATTGCCTTTTGAGTCGTGTACTGGATGTCGTATTCCGTCAAGATCATCTTCCATCTCGCTATTCTTCCGGACAAGGCAGGCTTTTCGAAGATGTACTTTATTGGATCCATTTTTGAGATCAACAGAGTAGTGTGAGTCAACATATACTGTCTCAACCGGTGAGCAGCCCATACCAAAGCGCAACAAGTTTTCTCGAGCAGTGAGTATCGGGTCTCACAGTCGGTAAACTTTTTGCTAAGGTAACAAACGGCGTGTTCTTTTCGGCCAGACTCGTCATGCTGCCCCAACACACACCCCATTGAGTTGTCTAATACTGTCAGGTATAAGATTAGAGGTCTCCCTTCAACCGGTGGCATAAGAATGGGTGGTTCTTGGAGATACTCTTTGATTCTTTCGAAAGCGGCCTGACATTCATCGTTCCAACGTACTACTTGATCTTTCTTCAGCAACTTGAAGATTGGTTCACAGGTAGCAGTTAGATGCGAGATGAATCGGGCAATGTAGTTCAACCGTCCTAGAAAGCCTCTGACTTCTTTCTCTGTCTTGGGAGTTGGCATCTCTTGTATGGCTTTCACTTTGGCAGGATCCACTTGAATGCCTTTGTCGCTTACGATGAAGCCTAGCAATTTTCCAGATCTCACCCCAAAGGTGCACTTGTTTGGGTTCAACCTCAGCTTGTACAACTTCAGACGGTCAAATAGCTTTCGTAGATGGTCAAGGTGTTCCTCCTCAGTTTGGAACCTTGCAATCATATCGTTGACGTATACTTCGATTTCATGATGGATCATGTCATGAAATAAAGCAACCATGGCATGTTGGTAGGTTGCCCCGGCATTTTTCAACCCAAAAGGCATGACCTTGTAGCAAAAGGTACCCCACTGAGTAACAAAAGTTGTCTTCTCCATGTCTTCAGGAGCCATCTTGATCTGATTATAACCGGAGAAGCCGTCCATGAAAGAGAAAACCTTATGCTGAGCAGTGTTATCAACCATAACGTCGATATGAGGCAGAGGGAAATCATCCTTAGGGCTCGCCCTGTTCAAATCCCTGTAATCAACACACATTCGGACCTTACCATCCTTCTTCGAAACTGGAACCACGTTGGCAACCCACTGAGGGTAAGAAGTCACTGTTAGAAACCCGACATCAAATTGTTTCATAACCTCGGCTTTGATTTTCTCGGACATTTCTGGACGCATACGGCGGACCTTCTGTTTTACCGGAGGGCATTCTTCCTTGGTAGGCAGGTGATGAACCACAATGTCGGTATCCAACCCAGGCATGTCTTCATAAGACCAGGCGAAGATTTCAACATATTCATTTAACAGTTGTATCAGGCGCTCCTTGACACTCGGTTCCAGATTGGCACCTACTTGTACTTCCTTCCGGTCTTCCTTAGTTCCTAAGTTGACTGTTTCCAACAACTCTTCGTGAGGCAAGATGGCCTTTTCTTGCAGATGTTTCATCCATTCGTCCTTATTGTCTTCAGGACTTTTCTTGACCAAATTCCCCATGAGGAGTGTTCTGAACTCTTCCTGCCCCTTGGATAGGTTTAGGAAGATTTCCATGAACTAAGTCTCTTGAGTATGAAGATCCTGGTTGTCTGGTTGGAAAGCCATTGCTGAGATAAACAGCGAGAACATGAGAGACCTGTAAAAGGGTGACCTGTTATGCAATGATATGTATGTATGCAATGTTTTCAAGGATCTTGCGGGGTAAACAAGAAACTGTTAGAATCTGAATCTGGTATCTCAGTTGAAGGAAATTCATGTTGCTAAGAGTCCTTCTTCAAGAGTCAAGCTCACCATATCAGGTGGGTCATAGCCCCGGACTCAAGTTATCATGTTTTGATCTCTAGAAGGTATTGGCTAGAGGAAAATAAATCCCCTTGCCCCTTGCTAGGCATTTGGTTCATCATGACCTGCATCACAAACCCTTGAGATCCTTGAAATGGTTAAGGAAATGTTAAGGTATGATGTTATGATGTGTATGCTATGCGTTTAAGCAAAGGTGTGAAGCGATGTAAGTAAACCCTGCAATGAGTCCAAATTATTGGATAAGGACTGTAACTAAAACCTGTAAGGAACTCATGTTGTCAGATAACAAGAATGTGCAAGTAGTTCAGATTTGAAGGCACACAAGTCACACAAATAGCCTTAAGTTTAGGCTGGCATGGAGTTTAGGCATTACCCTCTTTTAGTTCAGTTGGTTAAGACCTGCCCTAAAAATAGTAACCGGGTTCTAGAGGATCTCAATATCACTGACTACCCTCAATCGGTCATAATTCCAGTTTATCAACCTTTTCTTGCGGCCGGAATCATCGCGAGAGTTTAGTCTCAATGAGTGTAGCATACTGCTACTGTTCTATGTCCAAGTTGGTCAATTTAAGGTTCTAAGGTCAGTTGGTGCTTAATGACTCCTCAGAAGACCCATATTCTCCTCGTTCCAACACAAGGGATATCGGTACAGACCAAGGTGTCACACCAACGTAGCTACTGCTTCATCCGTGTCGGTCTACGCCGGACAGATCCCTCAAAGTTTATTGCTACTTACCTAAAAAAGGGTTCCCCCAGATCCGTGTTAGGATCTATAGAACTCCGATACAAGCCCGCAAATTTAAAGCATACAAAGCATACAATTGAAAACACAAATGATCTAATCCTAAGGTACACCTCACTTATCATTAAATTTCCCCAGCAGAGTCGCCACTTCTGTGATCGGTGGAAATAGAACTGACTATTTTTTAATGCTGGTTCGCGTTTGCGTTGGTTTTCACAAAATGTCGCGGTAAGCAAGAGTCGCCACCGTCTTTTATTTTATCCAACAAGGAAAGGACAAAAGCACAGAAAAATTCCTTTTGAGATGTTTCTCGGGTTCGAGAGGTAGATTATAGAAAGGGAAGATGTTAGCACCCTTTCTATCCGTGGTTATCCACGGGCTCTTAGGTACTTGCTCATTGTGTTTTCAAAAATTTTCTTTTCTTTGTGTTTGTGGGTTTTGAAAAAGTTTTTCTTTGAAAACATCGATTTAACTCTTGTTTCTGTCCTCAAGAGTGTATGAAGTGTTGTTGAAAACTTTGTTTGAAAAGTGTGAGTGCAAAAGATTTGTTTTGTTTTGAAAGAGCAAGTACCTGAGAACCTCTACCTACTCAAAAGGAATTAAACTGTGTAAATGTCCTTTAGACAGTGCTATCCCACTATTGAGGAGTAGGTAGCACCGTCGTTGGAGTTTTCGGGTCAATTTGATTAAGGGACATGTGGTCACTAAAGAAATGTTAGGATGCCTTAGCGGTAACCCTAATGTCTTAGATCATTTTATCCGAGGCAACCGTTTCGAGGCAACTTTGATCTTTAGACAGGAGTACGACCTCTAAAACACCCTATACTTAATGACCACGTTCGAGGCAACCAAGTGAGGCGTACCCTAGGAGTGGCATGTGCAAATGTGTCAATTTTCAGTTATGTTATCTTTATACATGTTATCGTGAGCTACGATTGATTTTAAGTTAAGACAGATCTTGTCATGCATAGCCTAGTTAGCATACATCTAGCAGTTAATAGTTGCAGAAAATAAAACTAAGCTATTACAAGGCGTCGGGTATTTACATCGCCAAAAACAAACCCTTGAAAAGTAAATTCGGAAAAGATAAAATAAAGCGGTAAAAAGTCCTAAGTTAAAACTATTACATCCTCGGAGCAGTTACAATTATTGGATAAAAATAATACGCGCGAGAAAAAAAATTGAATCGGAGAGTTTTTAGGGTTTTGACCCTTTTTGTCAAAATAAAACATATTTTTGTTATTTTTGAATTTAAGAATTAAGTCTAAATTAATAATTGAATTTATTAATTAAAAGAAAATATTTTTGGTTATTTTGTTATTTAAGGAAAAAAAAATGGTCAAAAGTTATTAAAAACCCTAATTCTACATTAATTTTATTTTGTTGCAAAAAATGTTACAATTATGCCTAATTAAAAAAACTAAGTCAATTAAATTATTTATTTACAAAAAATAATAAAAGTGATGAATTTAATAAAAATAATGTTTTTGTATTTTCTGATTTTTATTAAGAAAATATTAATTATTTTGTTAGCAATTAATAAAAATAAAACAAGCAAAAAAAAATAATGAGAAGGAGATAGAATAAACCCAGGTGTATTGGGCCCAAAAGGGGGGGTCTGAATGGCAATTGTCTGGGCCCAACGTAGGCATCCTGCTTGACTTTTCCAATTCCCTGCCTGTGCGTTGACTGTGGAGTATGGTAGACATCATCTTGTAACCATCAGATTTGGCCTGAAGGCCATCTGGCGCTTGGGATCTGGAGATCCATGGTATGCTGCGCTTGCTGAATCACATGCTATCACCTGGATAAAAATTGTAACAAATATTTGGGGGACCTGGGATTCGAACCCAGGTCTCAATGGTCATTGGCCAGCGTCCCAACCACTCAACCACCTGCATCTTTTTGTTATTGGAATAATAAACAACTATTATATATGAAAACAAATCAAAGTGCTGTAAATAAAAAATAAAACGCGCGCTTTTCAAATAGGCCAATGGGAGAGCGACGTGTGGTCGTCTTCTTCCCCAAACTTTATATTTTTTTCCTGCGGATTTGATTCCGCATCAAAATCCGTGGCTTATTTCTAAAATCCAACCTAGGCTATGAAAATGCCATCTAAGGCCATGGCTGACCTCGTCTCTGCCTCCTGATCACTCCTATGCCAATTATTGTGGCCAATTTTCCCTGCATCAAAAACACCTAAAAAGCAAGCATATGAACCCTAGAATCGGGCCACGATACAAGTCATAAAAACAAAATTGAATATTGCAGTTATGTTGGAAATCAAATAATAAACATGAATATGCTAATGTTTTGAAGAAAAAGTGCAAGAACTGGAAGTTGGTATTCCATGTTCAGAGGCCAGTTCGCGAGGACTTACAACGCTATTCAGGGGGTCTTGAGGTCTGGTTTTGATTGCTTTTACTTCATAGGATATCAGGCTAGAGAGCTACGTTCTTCTTTTCGTCTGAAAATGCCCCCAATATCATTCTTGATCTCACACTTTTTCAAGGATTTTTTGCAATTCGTTCTGGCCGTTTTAGCAGTTCTTAGGTCCTGAATTAGGTTTGTGTGGCTTGCTTATGTATAAGGCAATGATTTTAGGTCAAGAGTTGGGCCAATATCCATGTGCATTGAAGATTGAATATTTGATTGACCACCATTGTTAACCTTTCCAAAATTGAATCAAATCTGAGATTTTGTGCACAAAAAGCCAAGACACGAATTTGATTAGGTGTCATATGATATATGAAAGCTGTTCAAATCACAAAGATACTATTTCGTTGATTTTTGGATTTTATTTGAATTAATATAGATTTAAAATGAATTAAATCAATAAAAATTAAATAAAATAGAAAAATAAATGTTTGATCCTGAAATTAAGTACGGGACACGTGTGTGGCATGACAAGACTAAATCAAATGGAAAAAAGTGGGCCCTTTTGTCAAAAATTGGATTTTTGAGGATAGTTGACTTTTGACAATTTTGGAAAAATACTCAACTTCAACAATGCATAACTTCTTCAATTTTGAACTTTTGGAGGTGTTCTTGGACTTTTTAGAAACCTTGAGATGTCCTCTAATCAACCATTTTGGTATCATCTAATTTTGATCTTCTATTCTCAAGTTATAAGCTTTGGAAAAAAAAAGGTGTTTTTGTTGACTTTCAAAAATGACCTATAATGTCCAAATTTGTAACTTCTTGTGAGTGCATTTTCTGATCTTGGGGTATGAATATGGATTGTGGGAAATTGCATCCTCTTCAAAATGAGCTTTGGATGGGTCATTTATCATAAAGTATGAGAAAGTTATGCTTGGTCAAAGTTGAGTTGACTTTTCCTACAAAATCCTAATTTAGCAACTTTTGAACCTTGATGAATTTTGAGCAATCCTTGATGAATCATGATCAACCCTTGATAAAATTATGAGTTATCCTTAAAAATGAGGATGTTGACAAAAAATATTACTTTTGACTGCAAAATGACCATTTTGCCCTTGTAGTTGACTGTAGATCAAATGGAGCTTTTGACTGTGCAAATTGGCACTGTGAGTCTTGAAACTTGGCATATAGGTGCTAGAGAATGTATATAGGCCTATGAGACTTGATTGAACCATTGAAAACCCCAAATTTCTTGAAAGAACCAAAACCCTAATTTTGAATTGACTGCCTAAGGAGGTGTTTTAACTGTACAACCCTTGAGCCATTTTGAGCAATTTGAAGATCATTCTTGACAAATCTTGAGGAATATGGGAGGGAAATTTTTGGGGTACAACAGTAGTTGAGGGAATGGGCTTAAAGATGCCATTTAGAGAGGTGATAGAATCTTGTTGGAGATGGGCTTAAAGATGCCATCCAAGAGAGTTTGTTGGATTGTAAGTTATAAGTCAAAAGAATGAGTATCAGAATGGTATCCGTATCTAGAACGTATCTGGACTATATCTGGAGACTGAGTCTGTATGAGCAATAGAATAACGTTCGTGTTTGGAGCATATCCGAGCTGAAATCTGAATGAGTAACAGAATGACTTCCGTGTCTGGAGCGTATCTATACTGTATCTTGAAATCTGAATCTGAATAGGTGACAAAATGGCAACCATGTCTGGAGCGTATCTAGACTAGAATCTGAATAAGTGACATAATGGCAACCGTATCTGGACTAGGATCTGAATAAGTGACAGAATGACTTCCGTGTATGGAGTGTATCTGTACTGTAATTTGATAGTTGAAATTTGAATGAGCGACATAATGGCAACTATATCTGGAGCGTATCTGGACTAAGATCTGAATAAGTGACAGAATGACTTCCGTGTTTGGAGTGTATCTGGACCGTATCTGAAAGATGTTGAGGTTTGAATGAGTAGCAGAATGACTTCTGTGTCTGGAGTGTATCTGAAATACATCTGAAATCTGAATCTGAATGAGTATCAGGATGGCTTCCGTATCTGAAGCATATCTGAACTGTTTCTGAAGTTGAGATCTGAATGAGTAGTAGAATGACTTCCGTGTCTGGAATGTATCTATACTGTATCTGAAATCTTTGAACATTGTTAATGATAGCTGTTAATCTTATCCTGAAAAGGGTAAAATGTTAGCCGAAACACAAAGTTATGTTGCATGAAATGTATGATGCAATATATGTGTCTTATTAATTTTTATGATATATAGATGTAATGTATGCGTATGTAAGCTGATTCACTGTATTGCTGAGGAAAATAAATCCTTGACTGCTGCCAGGGAAAATAAATCCTTGACTTCTTCCGGGGAAAACAAAACCTTGACTGCTGCCGGGGAAAACAAATCCTTGATGACTTTCCTGGGGATATAGGGATCCTTCATGTATTGAAGTTGGAGTATTGACAAAAATCTGTTGCGAGCAATGCCATATACTGCTTGAGTAATCCGCTTGGGGAATCCAGAGAATTTCGATGTCTTCTACCGGGGATTACACAATGGGAATCCTTGTTCTGCTGGGGAGTAGAGAAAACTCTGATGACTTCTGCGGGGAATTAAGAATGAGAATCTTCATTCTGTTGGGAAGCGATAAAAAACTCTGTGGGGAAGAAAGCTTACTATTGGGGAGTAGGTCCAGGAGTTTGGATTGTCTTCCACTCTATTGGGGAATTATCCTAGGTTGGGGAGAGACAAAATTTAACTGATATCTGGTCAATTTTCAGGCTTCAATACAACTTGCTGGAGAATTTAGAGAAACTGGATGGTTTCCGCTGGGGATTGGTAATTTGAAATTTTGGCTCCGCTGGGGATTGAGAGTTTGAGGTTTTAGCTCCGCTGGGGATCTTAATGATGTACTGTAGGGATTGCCCCTGGAATAGCCTAAAGACGTTTTCCTATTCTTTCAACCTGTCAGTAATTGTTCTTTTCCACTTTGTTTATTTGTAAACAGTAATTATGTTCAAATGCATATGTTCATCAATGAATCATTGGACGTTTTTTGCAAATAAAAACACAAGTGTAAAAGAAAAGGAAAATAAGTTTTTCTATACTTTGAAAGAGATATATTTGTATTTATTTTGAATAAGTGTTTTGTACAAAGGAGACAGGCATCCTAGTAAGAGGATGGTGTCGTAAAAGTAAGAAAAATTTTATACAAAGAAAGATAGCTATGTGTAAAAATCCCATGGGGTTCCCATTCCGCTATAGCCTTCGTATCTCCGAATATCTTGTCCATTTGTTGCTTTGTCCGAAGATGATTGGATTGATCAGAAGCTCCAGGTTTTTCTATGAAGAGATTGTCCTTAAAGTGATCCGACGAGACATAGTCATACGCTTTAATTCCCTAACTTTTGCCTGGACCTCCCTTTCGGGTTTTCGATCCACCGGGAAACCCTTTTTTGCCCAAGTCGCCCTTTCGGGTTTTCAACTTGCCGGGTGTACAAATTTTTTTAATTTTATCCCTAATTTTTGCCCGAACCTTTTGGTTCACCTGGATGCCCTTGTTTTGCCTAGGTGTGTCAACCTAGCGGGTCTCTTATGCGTAGTATCTTTTGACTATGTCTGCGTTCGCAGGGTGTGGCAGGTCATCACCGTCCATGGTGGTTAAGATTATTGCCCCACCAGAAAAGATGTTGTTGATCACAAATGGTCCTTCATAGGTAGGAGTCCATTTCCCCTGGGATCACTTTGTGGCAAAATGATGAGCTTGATCACTAGATCCCCAACTTGATACACTTGGCATCTGACTTTCTTGTTGAAAGCCTTGATCATGCGTTTTTGATACGTTTGACCATGGCAAATAGCAGTAAGTCTCTTTTCGTCAATTAAGTTCAACTGATCAAGTCGGGTTTGAATCCAATCGTCTTCACTCAAACCTGCATCCTTCATGATTCTCAAAGAGGGGATCTCAACCTCAATGGGTAAAATAGCCTCCATGCCATAAACCAATGAATAGGGTGTTTCCCTAGTTGATGTGTGAGCCGTGGTACGATACCCGTGGAGAGAAAACGGTAGCATCTCATGCTAGTCCTTGTAGGTGATCTTCATTTTCTGTATGATCTTTTTAATGTTTTTGTTCACAGCTTCAACTACACTATTCATCTTTGGCCGATATGGGGATGAATTGTGATGTTGAATATTGAACTGCTCGCACAAGGCGGTGATTGTAGTATTGTTAAGGTGCGTACCGTTATCAGTGATGATCCTTTCGGGGATACTGTACCGGCAAATAAGATTCTGCTTGATGAAGCGGGAAACCACATTCTTAGTAACAGATGCGAAGGAAGCTGCTTCGACCCACTTGGTGAAATAGTCAATGGCCACTATAATGAAGCGGTGTTTGTTGTACCCCAAAATTTGCCCTCCCATATTCCTCAAGACATGTCAAGAATCATCTCCAAGTTGTTCAAGATGGCTCAAGAGTTGGACAATTAAATCACCTCCTAAGGCAGTCAATTCAAAATTAGGGTTTTGTGTTGCATCAAGGTCCTTACATCCAAAAGGTCTCAAATTCTCCCCAATGTCCTAATATGTTCTCAAGTTCATCCATGTCAAATTTCAAGCCTTGCAGAGAAAGTTTGGTCAGTCAATTGCTCAAGAAGCCCAAAAATCGACTATGCTAAGGCAAAAGTCAACTGTGACCCAAATACAGTCAAACCTCAAGATTTTTTGCCAAAATTGTCATTTTGAAGGATAATTCATCATTTTATCAAGGGTTGATCATGATTCATCAAGGATTTCTCAAGATTCATCAAGATTCAAAAGTTGCTAAATTAGGGTTTGGTAGGAAAAGTCAACTCAACTTTGACCAAGCATAACTTTCTCATACTTTATGAGAAATGACCCATCCAAATCTAATTTTTAATAGGATGCAATTTCCTACAATCCATCTTCACACCCCAAGATCAAGAAATGCTCTCACAAAAATTTACAAATTTGGACATTATAGGTCATTTTTGAAAGTCAACAAAAACACCTTTTTTGCCAAAGATTATAACTTGAGCATGGGATATCAAAATTATATGAGACCAAACGGGTTGGTTATAGGACATCTCAAGGTTTCTAAAAAGTTCAAGAAAACTTCCAAAAGTTCAAAATTGAAGAAGTTATGCATTATTGAAGTTGGGCATTTTTCCAAAATTGCCAAAAGTCAACTATCCTCAAAACTCCAATTTTTGACAAAAGGCCCCACTTTTTTTGACTTGATTTGGTCTTGTCACACCACACACGTGTCCTATCTTCAATTTCATGAACAATTATTAATTTTTCTATTTTATTTGATTTTTATTTATTTAATTCATTTTTAATCAATTTAAATCAAAATAAAATCCAAATCTTAATAGCTTGATATCTTTGTGATCATTACACCTTTCAAATATCATGATACACCCAATCAAATTCGTATCAAGCCTTATTGTGAACAAAATCTTGGATTTGGCATAATTTTGGAAGCTTTGTTAATGGAGATCATATTATATCTTGAATCTTCAATGCACAAGGATTGAAGGCCCAAGATTTAACCTAATGCATTCCTTATTACTCACACAAGCTAGACACATCAAGAACACGACCTAAGAGCTGCAGAAACGGAAAAAACCAAAAATGGAAAAAGCTTGAAAAAGTGTGAGATCAAAATCTTGGTTAGAGATCGATTCAATCCAAAATCTCAACGTAGCTTCCTTGCTTGACGTTCACTGAAGCCAAAGCGATCAAAACCAAGTCTTGAGACCTCCTAAATCACGTTGTAAGTACTCAAGAACATAGCCCTGTGCACGAATTCACAACCTTGGATTCCTGTATCTTTTTGCCTAAATATTTGTATATTCATGCTTTTCGTTGCATTATGAAGCTTTTGGCATAATTTAATTGCATTCTTGTAGCCTGTATCGCCATGCCCGAAGCTAGGGTTTTGGTTCTTTATTTTTAGGCGTTTCGATTACAGGTAAAATCAGGACAAGCCATGGCCATGGATGGATTTAGGAGAACGAGGCGAACATGATGATGGGTTTGGTTTGCATTTTTGTGACCTAGAACTCATTATAGGATGATGCCACGGATTTTGTTGCGGATTCAAATCCGCAGGAAAATATACCAGGGCCATTGGAGAAGATGAAGACGTGTTCATGTTTCATTGGCCTGTTCAAATAAATTCTGCGCGTTTTTTATTTCCAGTATATTGCTTATTTTTCACATATAATGATCAACGCTTATTTTATTAACAAGAAAGCACCATAGCTCAGTTGGTGGAGGCGTGAATGGAAAAACCATTGGGACCTGGGTTCGAATCCCAGGTCCCCGAAAACTTTGTTGCATTTTATTTTCAGGCAATTCCATGCAGCATCATAAGCGTGGTCCACCATATTCCTCATCCCATCAAGCGCCAGATGGCTTCAGATCAAGTCCAATGGCCAAGATGGAGTGCCTACCATGAACTCTAGTCAACAGGCGCATATGGAATTAACAGAAGTCAACAAAGGCCAATGCGTTTGGGCCTGGAGATTGCTGATCTCACCTCCTTTCTAGGCCCAAACCCCCCCAGTTGGTCAATTTCTTTTCTTTTCATATTTATTTATTTATTTTATTGTTTTAATTAATAATTACTAATCACTAACCAAATAATTTATTTCTCTCATAAAATTTAAACTCAAAAAAAAAATTATTTTTATTAAAATTAAAATTGACTCTATCTTTGTAAATAAATTAAATTAATTAATTTAGTCTTAAATAGGTTTAACATTTAATATTTTTTGCAATAAATTAAAATCAATGTAGAATTAGGTTTTTAATAATTTTAATAATTTTATTTTATTTCCTTAAATATAAAAAATCCAAAAATATTTTCATTAATTAATTAGTTTAATTATTAACTTAAATTTAATTTTTTAATTCAAAATAAGCAAAAATCTTTTCTTTAAAAAAAAAGGGTCAAAACCCTAAAATATGCTCTGATTTAATTTTCTTGCACGCGATTCATTTGATTCCAATTTTGTAATTGTTTCCCGGTATGTAATAGTTTTTAATTAGGATTTTAATTAGGATTTTAATTATTTATCGCTTTATTTTACTTTTCGCAATTTAAATTAAAGGGTTTGTTTTTGGCGATGTAAATACCCGACGCCTTGTAATAGTTTAAATTTAATTTCCCGCAATTTAATTTCCGCACAATATCAACTGTTAGATGTTTGATAACTAGGCAATGCATGACAAGATCAATCTTTAACCTAAAATCAATATAGCTCACCCATGACATGTACAGATAAAATTAACCGAAGTAACACACTTGCACATGCCACTCTTAGGGTACACCTCACTTGGTTGCCTTCGAACGTGGTCATTGAGTATAGGAAGTTTTAGAGGTCGCCCTCTTGTCCAAAGATCATAAGTTGCCTCGAAACGGTTGCCTCAGAAAAAATGATCTAAGATATTAGGGTTACCACTAAGGCGTCCTAACATTGCTTTAGTGACCACACGTCCCTTAATCGAATTGACCCAAAAACTCCAACGACAATGCTACCTACTCCTCAATAGTGGGATAACATTGTCTAAAGGACATTAGCACAGTTTAATTCCTTTTTCGAGTAGGTATATGGTTCTTAAGTACTTGCTCCTTTAAAAACAAAATAAAACTTTTCGCACTTACACTCCTTTCAAAACAAAACATCTTTCAAACCCACAAACACAAAGAAAAGCAAATTTTGAAAACACAATGAGCAAGTACCTAAGAACCCGTGGATAACCACGGATAGAAAGGGTGCTAACACCTTCCCTTTCTATAATCTACCTCCCGAACCCGAGAAGCATCTCGAAAAAGGATTTTTTCTGTGCTTTTTTCCTTTCCTTGTTGGATAAAATAAAAGACGGTGGCGACTCTTGCATACTGTTGTACCCCAAAATTTGCCCTCCCATTTCCTCAACATTTTCTCATCACAAGACCTTTGGAGATCAAGATCCAATTAGGGTTTCCCCTACTCAAGACTTCTCCTTGCACTGTGGACTCAAATTAGGGTTTGTGTTTGCCTAAAGATGTTTTGACCTAAAAATGCCTAAGATGACTTTCATGCTTCATGTTGGACTCCCAAGTTTACCTATACCAAGTTTCAAGTCTTGATTCCAAGTTTTTCCCAGTCAATTGGACAGTTGACCTAGAAATCAGCTGTATTGGGGAAAAAGTCAACTGTGGCCAATTGACAGTCAAACCTCATGAAATTTGGTCCACATCAACATTATGAACTCATATGAACCATTTGATCAAGTTTGGATCACAATTCCCCAAGAAATTTGATCAGATCACCAAAAGGGCAAAATGGTCATTTTTAGGGTTTTGACTGCACAAAGGCAATTTTTGACTGTTTGACCTAGCCAATGGCAAACCAAGCTCACATATGGACTCAAGGACCCCATGGGATTATCTTGACATGTTCATCAAGCTCAAAAGATCCCAAGTACACAAGATTGACAGTTGAATTTCCCAGTCATTTGATCAATTTTGACTGTATACTGAAAAGTCAAACTTTGACTTTTTGGTCAAAATCAAGAGTCAAGATTCATTTTTCATCAAAACATTACAAATCATGAAACTTGTTCACCAAGAAATCACAAAATGCAAATTAGGGTTTGAAAATGGAATTTTTCATAACTTAGAATTTTTCTAAGTTATGAAAAACCCTAATTTTTTCCCAACTTTGCCCCATCTTTTCACCATGATCCATTGGGATTCAAACAAAAGTCAAAACATGAAAGTTGTAGCTTGTTGCAAAATCTACAACTTTGATTCACAAAGTTTTCTCATTTGAAGCTTGTATCTCAAGTTATGATTTTTTGAATAAGGGCACTAAACCATCTTTTAACTTAGTGAAATTTGACCTATTTTGACAAGGTTTTCTACCCTACTTCAAGGCCACTTTTCATACCCTTCCACTTGGAATTTCAAATTGCATTTCAAAGATGGATTGTAGTACACATTACAAGCTTTCCAAAATGTCCAAGAACTCATCAAACAACCTCATAACTTGAGAGATTCGAATTTCACAAGTTGGCAAAAATTCACTTTTGTTCTCCATCAAAGCATGTTCATAAACTTGGCAAATTTGAACTCAGCATAGTTTGTGCTACTTTGCAGGTCCTTAAACCACATTACACTCCTTAATTTAATGCTTGCTCATTGTGTCTAAGTGTTGTTCCATGAATTCAAGCATTATACACAAGATTGATCCATTTTTGGATAAAGTGAACTTTCCATTTTTACAAAAGTTTGCTTTATGTCAATTGGTAAATCAAACAAGTACAAAGAAGATCTGCTTAGCACAAGATTATGGGCATAACACACTGATCAAGAGGAGTTGATGCAGCACATTAGGGGGTCCTATACTGACCTAGAACACCAATTTGCTTTTGTTGCTTAGAAAAGAAGAAAAGTCCATAACTTGTGGGAACTTGAATCTCAGCTTACAAACACAGCACAAAAGATATCAAACACATTCCATAGACCACATTGAAGCTTTTGCTCGAGCCATTTGCCTTTCAAACACCCTCCATCTCAGAATCACCTCAAAACTGCACAAACAGAGCAAGCTCTGCAGTTTGAGTGCTATCTCTCAATCCCTTCGAGCATTCTTGTCCAAACTTGTTCCTCTACCTTCCTCACAACATATGCAAGCTAACCCTGTCCTTAAACCTGACCTGTAACACCTCCAAGCCACTTCACCATTTTTAATTTTCTGTTTTGCAGTTGGAGTTCATCAGCTCGATTCAGGAAGTTTCAAGGCAAAGTAGGAATTGGAAAAGCTTCCTTACACTTCAAGGAAGCTATACAAGTCATCATTTCACTCTGAAACATCCTCCATTGCCAAGCTCGATTCCAACTGAACAGGTATATTCATGGAGTTCTATCTCTCTTATTAGGCATTGTTAGCTTTAGGTTTTTGAAGAAAACATGTCACAATCATAGCCCTGAACATGCTCATATGTTTAGATTTCATTTATATTTCGTGTGCTTAGAGAATTTTATGTCTGAACATGGTTAAAAAATTAGGTCAGGATTTGGGAGAGAAGAAATTCTCTCTCATTTCTGAGAGTTAGCTTGACTTCTTTATATGTCTAGAACCGTGGTTTCAAGCTCTACAGGTTTCATGTTGGAAGATTTGGCAAAAGATCAAGGAATGAGGAGTTAGAAAACGCGTGTTTTTGAACAAAGAAGTGTTCTGAGGTTGAAGATGAAGCTACATGGGCTGGGCCTGTGTGGTTTCTTCTTTTTGCACCATATTTCCATTTTCTCACCCCCCTGAGCCCATTTGTTTATTTTTCAACATTTTTGACTTTTTCTTTTTGGGTTGACTTTGTTTATTTTTTCTCATATCATTAAAATTTTTAAAATATTTTTTCCATCATTTTTTGTATTTATGGCATATTTGTTTGTTCATTTCTTTTATTTGTATACAAATATATATATATACACTATTATTAAAATAAATAGAAAACAATGTAAATACATTTTTATTTTTATTTTTACTTTCTGAAAATATTCACACAAAAAAATACTTTTATTTATTTTATTAAAATATTAAATAAATATTTATTTTGTATAAATACTCATTTAGGGTTTAATATATATATACATGTTTATTAATATGTTTAAGAGAAAAATATAAATACTTGATTTTTCTTCATTTTTATCAATATTTAATACAAAAAATACTTTTTTCCACAAAATACTTCATTTATTTTATTTTTGTACATAATAAATAAATAGTAGAATTAAATTAGACAATAATACTTTTTATATAAAAATTAGGGTTTTTTACCCTAAGTTTCAAAATACTAAAAATAAATACATTTTTATTTCCTTTTTTTTTCTTTTACATAAATATTTTCTCATACACATGAAAACTTCTTTTTTACATTTCACATATTTATTTTATTTACATTTAAATTATGCAATTTATTTACTATGCAAATATCCAATTGTTGTAATAATTTATATTTAAATTCTTGTCAATATCCCCATTTGAACATTTGTACCCCCCTTCCCATATTTGGTTGTGTAATAGCTTAGTAATTTTAATTTCGCACTTTATTGCCTTCTAAATAATAACATGCTAGAATTAGGGTTTGTATGCGAAAAAACGATAAAAAAATAGTTTGACCTAATACAAGACAAAGAAGCATGAAAATGAACACACAAATCACACTTGCACCCCCCTAGGGTATTCCACTTGTTGCCTTCAAATAAATGGGCCATATTGTATGTTGAACATCTTTGGGCAAAGCAAACAGTTTGAATGATCATAGTCCCTCGATAAAACCTTTCAAAAACAAACAAAACAAATGATCAAGTCCCCTAGAGAAATTGCCCAAAGACATTTAACGTCGTTACAATTATGGTCTAAACGATGACCCGCGCCTGTCCCTTTTCACATCCTAACACAAGGTTGCCCACCAAATACAATGGTGGTGCAAACTTGTTAAAAGGGTTAAAGTATAGCAATAGTCTTTTGAGAAAATTTAGGAGTAGATAACCTCTTAGTTACTTGAATTAACTTGCAAAACAAAACACTTGCCTAATTTCAAAACCACAATCCACAACACTTTCAAAACAACTTTCAAAAAATGAAAACCTTTTCAAAAGACATACATCTTTGTATACATCCCCACATGGATCATTGCAAAGGTTGCCACCACATTGGCATCTTTTCAAAACATTTTCAAAACCCACACACTCAAGCACCATTTAAAACAATTGAAAACAAAAGGCAAGTGATCTAAGCAAGTAACTAAGAGCCCATGGATAACCATGGATAGAAAGGGTGCTAATACCTTCCCTTTCTATAATCTACTCCCCGAACCCAAGAAAACATCTCAAAAGGTTTTTGCTGTGCTTTTTAACCTTTCCTTAGGATAAAATAAAAAGTCGGTGGCGACTCTTGCTAACCGCAACATTTGCGAATACAAACGCAAACCTCAAGTCAGTTCTCCCACCGTATCACAGAACTGGCGACTCTGCTGGGGAAACTTAAAAGTGGAGTAACCTTAGGGTTTTAGATCACCTTTGTTTTCAATTGTTTGCTTTGTTTGCTTTTATATTTGTGGGCTTTGCATCGGAGTTTTATAGATCCTAACCCGGATCTGGGAAATACCCTTTTTAGGTAGCATAATCTGTGAGGGACCTGTCCGGCGTAGACCGACATGGGTGAAGCAGTGGCTACGTTGGTGTGGCATCTTAGTCTGTACCTATATCCCTTGTGTTGTAACGGGGAGAATATAGGTCTTCTAAGGGGTCATTAAACACCAACCAACCTTAGAACCCTAAATTGACCAACTTGGCTATTAGGACAGTAGCAGTATGCTACACTCATTGAGGCTAAACTCTCGAGATGGTTCTGGCCGCGAGAAAAGATTGCGATGCTGGAGTTATGACCGATTGAGGGTAGCCAATGATTTGAGATCCTCTAGAACCCGGTTACTTTTGATAGGACAGGTTTTAACCAACAAAACCAAAAGAGGGTAATACCTGAAACTCATGCTGGCCTGAAACCTAAGGGTGTCTTGTGTGACTTGTGTGCTTTATCTGCCTATGTGAATACTTGTGATGTGCTTCATCATAGCATCATGCCATCATACCATTGCATGCATAAAAAGCTAACCCATTTCAAAGACAAGAAGGTTTCATCTTTGCTCTGTTTTGTAGGACATCATGATACCCGTGCGTAGAAATACTGTCCGGCTCAACTTTGTTCAACCACCAGTTTTACTCAAAGATCTGGTTGAAAGAATTCCAAACACTACCTCCTTCATCAACAGACATGGTTCCCTCCTTGGCTTGATCACTGCAAAATGGGACCAACAACTGATAAGTGTTCTGACCCAGTTTTATGACCCTCTGCATCATTGTTTCACCTTTCAAGACTTCCAGCTGGTTCCTACCCTGGAAGAGTTCTCTTACTTGCTTGGGATTCCTGTTTTGGAACAAACTCCTTTCACTGGTTTGGAAAAGACTCCTAGGCCTGAAGAGATTGCTGCAATTCTCCCCTTGACCAAAGAAGAGGTATTGGCTAACTGGGAAACTAGAAATGGGGTCAAGGGCTTTTTGGTCAAATTTCTGGTGGGCAAGGCTAATAACTTTTGGAATGATTTGGACTTCAAGGCGTACGAGGATATTCTGGCTCTTTTGATCTATGGCTTGGTATTGTTTCCCAACCCTGACACCTTTATCAGTATCCATGTCATAAGAATCTTCATGTCTCGAAATCCGATACCCACTCTCTTGGGTGACATTCTACAACAACTCCATGCTCGTACTGCTCGAAAACGGGGAACTCCGTGGTGTTGTGCTCCTTTGCTGGTAAGGTGGTTTATTTCGCACCTTCCTAAGTCCGTGCTGAAGAATGAAGAAGGAAAAGGTTGGGCTCAAAGGTTAATGTCTCTCACAGATAAGGATATCACTTGGACTCTCAGAGGTTTGGATGAGGTAGCTGTTATCGACCGTTGCGGAGAATACCCTAATGTCCCGTTGATTGGTATCCAAGGAGGAATCTCTTACAATCCGTGTTTAGCTCTCCGTCAGTTCGGAAGAGCCAGAGGAGATGGGCCCCATGAAATGCTGGTTCCTCACTTCCATTTTGAGTATCAGGCAGGCAGTGACAAACTACGACAGGGATTCATTAGAGCTTGGGACAGAATCCACAAAGCTGACCCACATGAGCTAGGACCAAAAACTTCTTTACCATTGGAGCCCTATTGCAAATGGGTCCGCATCCGTGCTCAGAAGTTAGGTATGCCATACGAAGCTGTCAGACCAATCATCCTTGAATCTCCCGATGAAGATGGGGTTCCTCCAACTGTCCTCCCTCCTCAGATACCTACTGATTTTGACACCATGAAGAGATCTTGGGCACAGCTAAAGGAAGAACGGGATTTCTATCGGGAGAAGTTCAACGAGCAGGAAAGGAAAGTCCAAAGGCTGACTAAGCAATTGGAGGAAGAACGTGTCCTGAACAACTACATCAGCACTGAGAGGAGAAGGCCATGGGAGCATTGATGAGCTTTGATTATTCCCTTTTGTAGTTTTTATTTCCTTTTCCGTATTTTTCATTCCTGTAATGCCTAAGGGCAAATTGCTGAACAATTGAAAAATTTTAATCTAATGAAGTGTGTTTCCCTTTTTGTCTACAAAGTTGAATCTTATTTGTCTTTGAAAACATAAAACATACGCATTCCATTACACCATATGCATAGCAGGTACCCTATTTCACAGGTTGCTTAATTTTCTTCGCTGTTTATGTGAACAGTCATCATGAATTCGGAGTCATCCAGTGAACAAGCAATCAAGGCCCTCCAGGCCCAAAGTGCACAGTTTCAAGAAATGGTCCTAAGCCTAGCCCAGGGTCAGCAAGAGTTGAAGACTCTACTCCTGAAGAAGAAGAAGAAAAAGAGGACAGCAATGTTCAACGCCGGACGCAGATTTGGGAACACTCTCCACAATGAAGCTGATCCGACCACTTCTTCCGCAGAGAAAAACAGTCCCCAAGGGGGAGAAGCTCCTAGTCCCGCAGTCTCCGACAACGAGACGGACTATAACGAGGAACAATACCCACCTGCTGCTGACAGATATAAACAATTGGAGGACCGTTTGAGCGCTATGGAAATTCAGAACGTGCCGGGACTGGATTTCGGGGATTTGGGATTATCTTCCGGAGTAGTAATTCCACACAAGTTTAAGGCGCCTGCCTTCGCCAAGTATGATGGGGTCTCCTGCCCAAAGCTGCATCTGAGGTCGTATGTAAGGAAAATCCAACCTTACACGGCGGATAAAAACCTCTGGATTCACTTCTTCCAAGACAGCCTCTCGGGGTCTCAGCTTGAATGGTTCTACCAATTAGACGGAGCTAGCATCCGGCACTGGGAGGATTTGGCGACTGCTTTCTACAGACAATACCAATATAATTCTGATCTCGCTCCTACGCGTACCCAACTTCAGGGTATGTCTCTAGGGACGGGTGAAGGATTCAAAGAGTACGCTCAAAAATGGAGAGATTTGGCTGGCAGGGTGCAGCCTCCATTAACTGATCGAGAGCTGGTTGATATGTTTCTGGGAACGTTATCTGGTCCGTTTTTTAATCATTTGGTTGGTAACTCCTCCGCTGGGTTCACAGATCTGATATTAACAGGAGAAAGAATTGAGGCTGGTATCAGGTCAGGCAAGATACAGAAGGCTGCCTCTACAAGTGCTGAGAAGAGGCCATTTAAGAAAGAAGCAAGCGCCGTCTATGGCCCTGGGAGACAAGTCAAGCCCGAAGGTCGCCAAGCCGTTAATGCTTTGGTCATCTCTAAACCTGTTGCTGCTCCTCAGCAGTACAATCAGCAAAGAAGTGAAAGGCCCAAGAGGCAGTATACCCGATTGAGTATGACATTATCTCAAGTTTTACCCCAACTGTTATCCACCAACCTGGTGACCCTCAAAGAAGCTCCTAAGGTCGTCAACACTGCGTCCCCTAAATACAACCCGAATGCCCGGTGTGCTTATCATTCTGATAGTCCCGGGCACACTACTGATGATTGTTGGGCCTTGAGAAACAAAGTACAAGATCTAATTGACGCAAAAGAAATTCAGTTTGAAGCGCCGGAAAGACCGAATGTTGTAACGGCTCCTATGCCCCAGCATAGGGTAAGTGCCATTGAGGAAGAAGTGTATGCTGTTTCGTTAGATGAAGTTGTTACCCCTTTGAAGACTGTTAAGAAGAACCTACTGCGGGCCGGTTTATTTCCGGGTTGCGGCGAAGGTTGCCCATTCTGTGCTATTTCCCTATCCGATTGTCCCTTGCTAAGGTTAGGCATCCAAGGCCTAATGGATAGCAAGGAGATTTTATTCAAAAAGACTGCTGTTCAATTGGTTCCAATAAAAGAAGTTTCCGTGATTACCATCTTCAAAAATCCAATCAAGGCTCCCCCAAAGAAGCCTATTCAAATCTTGACAGTTGCGCCTGTGATCATTACTGTTCCAGGACCCCTCTCCTACGTGTCTGATAAGGCTGTCCCCTGGCATTATGGGGCAGACGTATATGTAAATGGAATCAAGCAAGAATTTGATGCTAGTGCCAGTATTTGCGACATCACCGGTCCAGCTAAAGTCACCCGCAGTGGCAGGCTCTTCTCGCCTGACATTGCGCCTCCCGCTATTCGAAAACCTCTCCTCATAAAACCTGCAAGTTTACCAAGTCCTGTTGCCGATCAAATTGTGTCCCCTGCTGCCGAGTCATCAAATGCTCGGGGCAAAGGGATTGAAGAAGAGCCTGCCCGGATGGAGGCACCAATACCTGTGAATGCTGAGGCCTCCCGACAAGAAATGGAGGAGATTCTGAAGATAATAAAGAAAAGTGATTTTAATGTTGTCGAACAATTGGGGCATACACCCTCCAAGATCTCCCTGCTCTCCCTATTGCTATGTTCCGAGGCTCACGCAAAGGCATTAATCTCATTTCTCAAGACGGCCCATGTGCCGCAAGAGACGTCTGCAGTCCAGTTCACTGACTGCATAGCCAATTTGACGGCGGACAACGGCTTGGGCTTTTCAGATGCTGACTTGACCGCTAAAGGGAGAAACCATAATGATGCCCTGCATGTCTCTATTGAATGCAGGGGCACTACTCTGGCACATGTATTGGTGGACACTGGTTCTTCCTTGAATGTTCTTCCGAAAAAGGCTTTGGATCGTCTGGATTATGAGGGCCTGGAGTTGAAACCCAGCAATATCATCGTCAGAGCCTTTGACGGCTCCAAGAGGATGGTTCATGGAGAGGTTAACATCCCTATTCGTGTGGGCTCTCAAGTGTTTGACTCTACCTTTTACGTGATGGATATACGTCCATCGTACTCCTGTCTGTTGGGTAGACCTTGGATCCACAAAGCTGGGGCAGTGACCTCCACCTTACACCAAAAGCTGAAGTATCCCGTCAGGGGGAAAATTGTCACTGTGCAAGGAGAAGAGGAGTATATGGTGAGCCATTTGAATTCCTTCAGGTACATCGAGATGGACGGAGAATTTATTGAAACTCCCTTCCAACATTTCGAAGAGGTACATCCAATTTCAGCAGCTGCGGAGACAATGGCCGAAGAGAATGATTCCTTGAAGATGGTTTCCCTAAGGGATGCCCGGGCTGTGGTTCAGAAAGGCGATGGTGCACACTGGGGTCAGCTTCCTGACTTCACTCAGAAGAACGACAAGTTTGGGCTAGGCTTTACTGCAGAGGCTCAGAAGACGGTGCGCAAAGAGAAGATTGGAAAGGCTCCGGTGTTTATTTCCAGTTCCAGGGTGAATGCTATCGAGGAGGATGTGGAGGAAGCTGAGTTTGATAATTGGATCTACCCGACTGCCAGCGACGGACCAAGCAACTGGACAGCAAAGGATTTTACCCCTATCACATTTGTCACGCAGTAATTGATTTCTTTTGATTTCCAAATTTGTAACAAACAATATGTTAAAACTCTGTTGGCTCGATGTCCTGCCCGGGGCATCGTAGCTCCATTTGTGAGGGCTTTTTGTATGACATTTTCATATATCATCAATCAAAACATT
Source organism: Vicia faba (assembly GCA_948472305.1). Classification (NCBI taxonomy): domain Eukaryota; kingdom Viridiplantae; phylum Streptophyta; class Magnoliopsida; order Fabales; family Fabaceae; genus Vicia; species Vicia faba. The sequence continues at coordinate 122,053,031 of OX451738.1, forward strand.
GGACGTTTGTTGCATTTCAAATCTTGTGCTCCTTTTCTTTCTGTGTTATACATATTGCAAAACAGCTATATTTACACACACTCACTTATACAGGTTTCAATCCACTCTGGATCTCACTGGCAACAGCTCTGCTACCGCCAGTTATGACTTCGAAAATCCGATCAACTTGGCCGAAGACGAAGGTGAAGATGATTGCGAAGTGCCTGGTGAACTCGCAAGACTGCTACTACAGGAAGAGAGGGCTATTCAACCACATGAAGAGCCTGTAGAGACAATTAACCTGGGTACTGAGACAGATAGGAAAGAGGTCAAAATTGGTGCCAATCTAGAGCTCAGCGTGAAGCAACGATTGATCCAGATGCTACAAGACTACATGGAGATCTTTGCCTGGTCTTATGAAGATATGCCTGGTTTGGATGCCGACATTGTAGTTCACCATTTGCCAACCAAGGAAGATTGCCCTCCAGTAAAGCAAAAAGTTCGACGAATGCGTCCAGAGATGTCTGAGAAGATTAAAGCTGAGGTGATGAAACAGTTTGATGCGGGTTTCCTTGCAGTAACTTCTTACCCTCAGTGGGTTGCCAATGTTGTGCCAGTGCCGAAGAAGGACGGTAAGGTCAGAATGTGTGTTGACTACAGGGATCTGAACAGGGCCAGCCCCAAGGATGACTTCCCCCTACCTCACATTGATGTCCTTGTTGACAATACAGCTCAACACAAGGTGTTCTCCTTCATGGATGGTTTTTCAGGGTATAATCAGATCAAGATGGCTCCTGAAGATATGGAAAAGACTACCTTTGTGACCCAGTGGGGCACCTTCTGTTATAAGGTCATGCCATTCGGATTAAAAAATGCTGGGGCAACCTATCAGCGTGCCATGGTTGCTTTATTTCATGATATGATCCATCATGAGATGGAAGTATACGTTGATGACATGATTGCAAGGTCTCAAACTGAGGAGGAGCACCTTGATCATCTGAGGAAGTTGTTTGACCGACTCAAGTTGTACAAGTTGAGATTGAATCCCAACAAATGCACCTTCGGGGTGAGGTCCGGAAAATTGCTAGGTTTCATTGTAAGTGATAAAGGTATCCAGGTGGACCCTGCCAAGGTTAAAGCTATTCAAGAGATGCCGACCCCGAAAACAGAGAAAGAAGTCAGAGGTTTCCTAGGACGACTGAATTACATTGCCCGATTCATATCACATCTAACTGCTACTTGTGAGCCAATCTTCAAATTACTAAAGAAAGATCAAGTAGTACGCTGGAATGATGAATGTCAGGCCGCCTTTGAAAGAATAAAGGAATACCTCCAAGAGCCACCCATTCTTATGCCACCAGTGGAAGGAAGACCTCTGATACTATACTTGACAGTGCTTGATAATTCAATGGGGTGTGTGCTGGGGCAGCATGACGAGTCTGGCCGAAAAGAGCACGCTATTTATTACTTGAGCAAAAAGTTTACCGACTGTGAGTCTCGTTACTCACTGCTTGAGAAAACTTGCTGCGCTCTTGTATGGGCTGCTCGCCGGCTGAGACAGTATATGCTGACTCACACTACTTTATTGATTTCAAAGATGGACCCCATCAAGTACATATTTGAAAAGCCCGCTCTGTCTGGGAGGATAGCGAGATGGCAAATGATCTTAACAGAATATGACATCCAGTATACAACTCAGAAAGCAATTAAGGGGAGTGTACTGGCTGATCATTTGGCACACCAACCCGTGGACGATTATCAATCATTGAACTTTGATTTTCCGGACGAAGACATCATGGTGGTAACTGACTGTGAAGTACCTGGACCGGATGAAGGACCTGAGGAAGGATCCCGATGGTCTATGCATTTTGATGGAGCCTCCAATGCTTTGGGTAACGGCGTCGGCGCTGTAATCATATCTCCCAAGGGGACTCATACTCCACTCACCGCCCGATTATGTTTCAGCTGCACCAACAACATGGCAGAATATGAGGCATGTATCATGGGTTTACAAGCTGCGATCGATTTGAGGATCAAGTTTCTAAGTGTCTTCGGAGATTCCGCTCTCGTGATCAATCAGATCAAAGGCGAGTGGGATACGAAACACCCGAATCTCATTCCTTACAAGGAGTATGTGTCGACCTTGCTCCCTCACTTTGAAGAAATAACTTTTGAGCATTTCCCCAGAGAAGAGAATCAGCTAGCGGACGCACTAGCCACGATGTCTTCAATGTTCAAAGTTAAATGGGACAATGAGGCTCCCCAAATCACGATCTGGAAGTTGGATGAACCGGCATACTGCTACGAGCTCGAGGCTGAGAAGGTGACTGAAAAACCCTGGTATCACGAGGTGAAGAGGTACTTGGAAGCCCAGGAATACCCGGAAGGTGCATCTGTCAATGATAAGAAGTTCATGAGGAGATTTGCTGCAAAATTCTTCCTCAGCAACGGCATTCTCTACAAACGGAATCATGATTCAACTCTGTTACGTTGTGTGGATAAAGCTGAAGCAGAGAAAATTATGATGGAACTACATGAAGGTACATTTGGGACCCATTCCAGTGGACACACCATGGCTAAGAAAATCCTTCGGGCAGGATATTTCTGGTCCACGATGGAAGCCGATTGTTACCAACACTCCCGAACTTGTCATAAGTGCCAGATCTATGCTGACAAGGTGCATATCCCTCCGGTTCCTTTGAATGTCCTAACGGCACCTTGGCCTTTCGCAATGTGGGGCATCGATATGATCGGTGAGATCCGACCAACGGCATCCAATGGGCATCGCTTCATCTTGGTGGCGATCGATTACTTCACGAAATGGGTCGAGGCAGCTTCCTATGCCACAGTAACCAAGAGCGTCGTAGCACGTTTCATCCGGCATAATCTGATCTGTCGATACGGAGTCCCAGAAAGAATCATTACGGACAATGGTACCAATCTCAATAACAAAATGATCACTGAACTCTGCGAACAATTCAAGATACAGCACCACAATTCTTCCCCCTATCGGCCGAAGATGAATGGGGCTGTAGAGGCAGCCAATAAGAATATCAAGAAAATTGTGCAGAAGATGACAGTGACCTATAAGGATTGGCACGAGATGCTACCGTTCGCTCTTCATGGGTACCGCACCTCAGCAAGGACATCAACCGGGGCAACTCCCTTCTCCTTGGTCTACGGCATGGAGGCAGTCTTGCCGATTGAAATCCAGATACCCTCTCTCCGAATAATGAAGGATGCAGACTTAAATGAAGACGATTGGATCCAGACTCGACTTGATCAACTAAATCTGATTGACGAGAAGAGGCTCACTGCTATCTGTCACGGTCAAACGTATCAGAAACGGATGATCAGGGCATTTAACAAGAAAGTCAGACCGCAAGGGTATCAAGTTGGGGATCTGGTAATCAAGCGCATCATCCTTCCTCAGAGTGATCCCCGGGGCAAATGGACTCCTACTTATGAAGGGCCATTTGTGGTTAAACGTGTGTTCTCAGGAGGGGCCATGATCCTAACCACCATGGATGGTGACGACCTTCCTCACCCCGCCAATGCGGACATAGTGAAAAAATACTACGCATAAATAAAAGACCCGCTAGGTTGACATACCTAGGCAAAAATTAGGGCTTCCCGGCGAACCAAAAGGGTTCGGGCAAAAATAAGGGATGAAATGAATCAAAATCTGTACACCCGGCAAGTCGAAAACCTGAAAGGGCGGCTTGGGCAAAAATGGGTATCCCGGTGGACTGAAAACCCGAAAGGGCGGTCCAGGCAAAAGTTAAGGATAAAAGCGTAACACTATGTCTCATTGGATCACGTCGCATCCGGAATTCGGCATCAACTATCTGGCTCAGATTACGGCATCGACCGATCAGCTTCATCTTCGACCAGGCAGCAAGGCGATGAGACGTTCGGAGACATAAAGGCAATGGCAGAGTTGGAACCCAGTGGGATTGTTCACATAGCTGTTTTGTTTTTCAAATTGTAAACTCTATGTTATTTGGCGGCGTCCTCTTACTAGGATGTCAGCCTCTTGTACAAAAAACGCCTATTCACAGGCAAAATTTAAATCAATACAAATTCACTTGTCCATACAAATTGCCATTGTTTTTCTTTTTCTGTGTTGTCTTGCGAAGAACGTCCAATGTTCATTTTTGATATATGCATTTGACATTAAATTGCTGATCCCTAAATGTTTGCATATGAAAAAGAGATTAATTACAAGTGACATCAAAGACAGGGGCAATGTGGAGTTGTCTAATGTGGTCTAGTTGCTTTGTCCACCAAGGCACCGAGGTAGGTTCAACTGAAAATGTGACCAAATCATCTCAACTCCCCGCAGAGTAAAGCAAAATTCAGCAGCACTTTCCCCAAGCAGGAGTCGATTCCCCGTCGATCCTGAAAAAGGCACAACGTTCCCCGGCAGGTCTTAAAAGCTCATCCCCAGTAGATTCTGCGAGCTTATCCCCGGCGAAGTACGAGCGTCTCGCCCAAGTTTTATTTAGAGTTATTTCCTCACAAGGACTTATAACTGGGTTATCCTCAGCTAAAAGCCACGGAAGACCGTTCTCGGCAAAGGTTCCTACAATCCCCAGCGAAGTCTACTTTTGGTATTCCCAGGCAGAGTTTATCTCTGGAGTTTCCCCAGCGGAGTTTATCATCATTATCCTCAGCGGAATCCATTGTTAAAGTCCTCAGCAGGCCTCTCATCAGAGCTTCGGTCAAGCATCTCTTCCGCAGAACAGCTTCCCGGCCATTCGTCAAGGATTTATTTTCCTAAGATGAAATTACACCCATAAACATTTCATATTTTCATACATCTTGCTTACATACATGATGAGACACATACAACATCAAATGTTGAACATCATGACATCATGCATATCATACATCATGACATTGCATGCAGCTTACGTCTTTGCCTTTTCAGGAAAAAGACAATCTCAAAAACGACTACTTTCAACTGTCACAATTCCAGATTCGATACCTGTATCTAGCCAGGGCACATCTGAGAGTGATCAGTTTCCAGACTCGATTCCTGTATCTAGCCAGGGCACGTCTGAAGAATTCAAAGATTCGACTCCTGTATCCAGCCAGGGCACATCTATCAACTACAACATTTCCAGATTCGATTCCTGTATCCAGCCAGGGCATATCTGTTGACCACATTCCCAGACTCGATTCCTGTATCTAGCCAGGACACGTCTGAAGAATTCAAAGATTCGATTCCTGTATCCAGCCAGGGCATATCTATTGACGACCATTTCCAGATTCGACTCCTGTATCTAGCCAGGGCATATCTGCATAAGGAGACTGAAGATCAAACACCTGTAACAAGCCAGGAAAACATCTGTCTTTCTTAAAACACACAAGTTCTCGCTAAGGAACCTCTTATGCGATCAACACTTCCAAATGGCATCTATAAGCCCATTCCCGACAAAATTCTGTCACTCTTCCAAATGGCATCTATAAGCCCATTCCCGACAAAATTCCACCATCTCTCCAAATGGCATCTATAAGCCCACTCCCGACACCACATTGTTGAGACTCCAGCATGCGAGTGCAAATTTCCGGGCACTCTAGTGTCCAATCTCCTTTTACCCTCGAGTCACGAAAGGCAAACTTGCCAATCTAACTCTTCAGGTCCAAGAAGATTGAACAGGGGCAACTGTTGTACCCCAAAATTTGCCCTCCCATTTCCTCAACATTTTCTCATCACAAGACCTTTGGAGATCAAGATCCAATTAGGGTTTCCCCTACTCAAGACTTCTCCTTGCACTGTGGACTCAAATTAGGGTTTGTGTTTGCCTAAAGATGTTTTGACCTAAAAATGCCTAAGATGACTTTCATGCTTCATGTTGGACTCCCAAGTTTACCTATACCAAGTTTCAAGTCTTGATTCCAAGTTTTTCCCAGTCAATTGGACAGTTGACCTAGAAATCAGCTGTATTGGGGAAAAAGTCAACTGTGGCCAATTGACAGTCAAACCTCATGAAATTTGGTCCACATCAACATTATGAACTCATATGAACCATTTGATCAAGTTTGGATCACAATTCCCCAAGAAATTTGATCAGATCACCAAAAGGGCAAAATGGTCATTTTTAGGGTTTTGACTGCACAAAGGCAATTTTTGACTGTTTGACCTAGCCAATGGCAAACCAAGCTCACATATGGACTCAAGGACCCCATGGGATTATCTTGACATGTTCATCAAGCTCAAAAGATCCCAAGTACACAAGATTGACAGTTGAATTTCCCAGTCATTTGATCAATTTTGACTGTATACTGAAAAGTCAAACTTTGACTTTTTGGTCAAAATCAAGAGTCAAGATTCATTTTTCATCAAAACATTACAAATCATGAAACTTGTTCACCAAGAAATCACAAAATGCAAATTAGGGTTTGAAAATGGAATTTTTCATAACTTAGAATTTTTCTAAGTTATGAAAAACCCTAATTTTTTCCCAACTTTGCCCCATCTTTTCACCATGATCCATTGGGATTCAAACAAAAGTCAAAACATGAAAGTTGTAGCTTGTTGCAAAATCTACAACTTTGATTCACAAAGTTTTCTCATTTGAAGCTTGTATCTCAAGTTATGATTTTTTGAATAAGGGCACTAAACCATCTTTTAACTTAGTGAAATTTGACCTATTTTGACAAGGTTTTCTACCCTACTTCAAGGCCACTTTTCATACCCTTCCACTTGGAATTTCAAATTGCATTTCAAAGATGGATTGTAGTACACATTACAAGCTTTCCAAAATGTCCAAGAACTCATCAAACAACCTCATAACTTGAGAGATTCGAATTTCACAAGTTGGCAAAAATTCACTTTTGTTCTCCATCAAAGCATGTTCATAAACTTGGCAAATTTGAACTCAGCATAGTTTGTGCTACTTTGCAGGTCCTTAAACCACATTACACTCCTTAATTTAATGCTTGCTCATTGTGTCTAAGTGTTGTTCCATGAATTCAAGCATTATACACAAGATTGATCCATTTTTGGATAAAGTGAACTTTCCATTTTTACAAAAGTTTGCTTTATGTCAATTGGTAAATCAAACAAGTACAAAGAAGATCTGCTTAGCACAAGATTATGGGCATAACACACTGATCAAGAGGAGTTGATGCAGCACATTAGGGGGTCCTATACTGACCTAGAACACCAATTTGCTTTTGTTGCTTAGAAAAGAAGAAAAGTCCATAACTTGTGGGAACTTGAATCTCAGCTTACAAACACAGCACAAAAGATATCAAACACATTCCATAGACCACATTGAAGCTTTTGCTCGAGCCATTTGCCTTTCAAACACCCTCCATCTCAGAATCACCTCAAAACTGCACAAACAGAGCAAGCTCTGCAGTTTGAGTGCTATCTCTCAATCCCTTCGAGCATTCTTGTCCAAACTTGTTCCTCTACCTTCCTCACAACATATGCAAGCTAACCCTGTCCTTAAACCTGACCTGTAACACCTCCAAGCCACTTCACCATTTTTAATTTTCTGTTTTGCAGTTGGAGTTCATCAGCTCGATTCAGGAAGTTTCAAGGCAAAGTAGGAATTGGAAAAGCTTCCTTACACTTCAAGGAAGCTATACAAGTCATCATTTCACTCTGAAACATCCTCCATTGCCAAGCTCGATTCCAACTGAACAGGTATATTCATGGAGTTCTATCTCTCTTATTAGGCATTGTTAGCTTTAGGTTTTTGAAGAAAACATGTCACAATCATAGCCCTGAACATGCTCATATGTTTAGATTTCATTTATATTTCGTGTGCTTAGAGAATTTTATGTCTGAACATGGTTAAAAAATTAGGTCAGGATTTGGGAGAGAAGAAATTCTCTCTCATTTCTGAGAGTTAGCTTGACTTCTTTATATGTCTAGAACCGTGGTTTCAAGCTCTACAGGTTTCATGTTGGAAGATTTGGCAAAAGATCAAGGAATGAGGAGTTAGAAAACGCGTGTTTTTGAACAAAGAAGTGTTCTGAGGTTGAAGATGAAGCTACATGGGCTGGGCCTGTGTGGTTTCTTCTTTTTGCACCATATTTCCATTTTCTCACCCCCCTGAGCCCATTTGTTTATTTTTCAACATTTTTGACTTTTTCTTTTTGGGTTGACTTTGTTTATTTTTTCTCATATCATTAAAATTTTTAAAATATTTTTTCCATCATTTTTTGTATTTATGGCATATTTGTTTGTTCATTTCTTTTATTTGTATACAAATATATATATATACACTATTATTAAAATAAATAGAAAACAATGTAAATACATTTTTATTTTTATTTTTACTTTCTGAAAATATTCACACAAAAAAATACTTTTATTTATTTTATTAAAATATTAAATAAATATTTATTTTGTATAAATACTCATTTAGGGTTTAATATATATATACATGTTTATTAATATGTTTAAGAGAAAAATATAAATACTTGATTTTTCTTCATTTTTATCAATATTTAATACAAAAAATACTTTTTTCCACAAAATACTTCATTTATTTTATTTTTGTACATAATAAATAAATAGTAGAATTAAATTAGACAATAATACTTTTTATATAAAAATTAGGGTTTTTTACCCTAAGTTTCAAAATACTAAAAATAAATACATTTTTATTTCCTTTTTTTTTCTTTTACATAAATATTTTCTCATACACATGAAAACTTCTTTTTTACATTTCACATATTTATTTTATTTACATTTAAATTATGCAATTTATTTACTATGCAAATATCCAATTGTTGTAATAATTTATATTTAAATTCTTGTCAATATCCCCATTTGAACATTTGTACCCCCCTTCCCATATTTGGTTGTGTAATAGCTTAGTAATTTTAATTTCGCACTTTATTGCCTTCTAAATAATAACATGCTAGAATTAGGGTTTGTATGCGAAAAAACGATAAAAAAATAGTTTGACCTAATACAAGACAAAGAAGCATGAAAATGAACACACAAATCACACTTGCACCCCCCTAGGGTATTCCACTTGTTGCCTTCAAATAAATGGGCCATATTGTATGTTGAACATCTTTGGGCAAAGCAAACAGTTTGAATGATCATAGTCCCTCGATAAAACCTTTCAAAAACAAACAAAACAAATGATCAAGTCCCCTAGAGAAATTGCCCAAAGACATTTAACGTCGTTACAATTATGGTCTAAACGATGACCCGCGCCTGTCCCTTTTCACATCCTAACACAAGGTTGCCCACCAAATACAATGGTGGTGCAAACTTGTTAAAAGGGTTAAAGTATAGCAATAGTCTTTTGAGAAAATTTAGGAGTAGATAACCTCTTAGTTACTTGAATTAACTTGCAAAACAAAACACTTGCCTAATTTCAAAACCACAATCCACAACACTTTCAAAACAACTTTCAAAAAATGAAAACCTTTTCAAAAGACATACATCTTTGTATACATCCCCACATGGATCATTGCAAAGGTTGCCACCACATTGGCATCTTTTCAAAACATTTTCAAAACCCACACACTCAAGCACCATTTAAAACAATTGAAAACAAAAGGCAAGTGATCTAAGCAAGTAACTAAGAGCCCATGGATAACCATGGATAGAAAGGGTGCTAATACCTTCCCTTTCTATAATCTACTCCCCGAACCCAAGAAAACATCTCAAAAGGTTTTTGCTGTGCTTTTTAACCTTTCCTTAGGATAAAATAAAAAGTCGGTGGCGACTCTTGCTAACCGCAACATTTGCGAATACAAACGCAAACCTCAAGTCAGTTCTCCCACCGTATCACACATACCGCGACATTTTGCGAAAACAAACGCAAAACGCGAACCAACATTCCAAAACAGTCAGTTCTCTTTCCCACCGATCACAGAACTGGCGACTCTGCTGGGGATTTTTATAAGTGAGGTGTACCTTAGGATTAGATCATTATGTTTTCAATTGTATGCTTTGTATGATTTATATTTGTGGGCTTGTATCGGAGTTCTATAGATCCTAACCCAGATCTGGGGGTACCCTTTAGGTAAGTAGCAATAAACTGTGAGGGAACTGTCCGGCGTAGACCGACACGGTTGAAGCAGTAGCTACGTTGGTGTGGCACTTTAGTCTGTACCGATATCCCTTGTGTTGGAACGAGGAGAATATGGGTCTTCTAAGGGGTCATTAAGCACCAACTGACCTTAGAACCTTAAATTGACCAATTTGGCCATAGAACAGTAGCAGTATGCTACACTCATTGAGACTAAACTCTCGCGATGATTCCGGCCGCAAGAAAAGGTTGCTAAACTGGAATTATGACCGATTGAGGGTAGTCAGTGATATTGAGATCCTCTAGAACCCGGTTACTATTTTTAGGACAGGTTTAAACCAACTGAACTGAAAGAGGGTAGTACCTAAGCTCCTTGCCAGCCTGAAATCTAAGGGCTCTTTGTGTGACTTGTGTGCCTTTACCATGTTTGCTTTTTGTGGATACTTGTGGTGTACTTACTATCATGACATCATGACATCATAACATTGCATACATCTTGCATAAGGACTAAGTTATTTCAAAGACAGGAGGGTTTCATCTTTACTCTATTTTGTAGGTCATCATGATGCCTATGCGTAAGAATACCATCCAGATCAACTTTGTCCAAGTCCCTACCTTGCTTAAAGAGTTGGTTTCCATGATTCCTGACACTACTTCCTTCATCAGAAGGCATGGTTCTCTTCTCAGTTTGGTCACCTCCAAATTGGACGAGCAGATGATGAGTGTCCTAGTCTAGTTCTATGATCCGCTGTACCATTGTTTCACTTTTCAAGACTATCAGCTGGTTCCCACCCTAGAAGAGTTCTCTGAGCTGCTCAGTATCTCTGTTCTAGAGCATACCCCGTTTACTGGTTGGGAGAAGACCCTTAGGCCCGAAGAAATTGCTGCAGCACTTCATTTGACTAAAGAGGAGGTAATGGCTAATTGGGAGACTAGGAGTGGAGCAAAAGGATTTCTTACTAAGTTCTTGGTTGGCAAGGCTAACTACTTCTGGGATAGCCTAGACTTTAAGGCCTTCGAGGATATTCTGGCTCTTCTGATTTATGGCTTGGTATTATTTCTGAATCCTGACACTTTTGTTGATGTGAATGCGATAAAGATCTTCATCTCTCAGAACCCTGTGCCCACTCTCTTGGGTGACATCCTTCATCAACTTTATGCTCGTACTGCCCGAAAGCGGGGAACCTTGATGTGCTGTACTCCTTTATTGGCAAGGTGGTTTATTTCACACCTTCCTAAGTCAGTGCTGAAGAAAAAAGAAGGAATGGTCTGGGCTTATAGGGTGATGTCTCTCTCTCATAATGACATTATCTGGACTCTCAAAGGTATGGATGAGGTGACTATCATTGATCGCTGTGGGGAGTACCCTAATGTTCCACTACTAGGAACCCATGGAGGAATTTCTTACAACCCATGCTTAGCTCTCGTCAGTTTAGAAGAGCCAGAAGAGAAGGACCTCATGAGATGTTAATGCCTCATATCATCTTTGATTTTCAAGGGGATAGCGACGAGCAACATCGTAGATTCATAAGGGCTTGGGATAGAGTTCACCAATCTGATCCACATGAGCTGGGCCCAAAGACTTCTCTGCCAATGGAGCCATATCTCATATGGGTCCTCATCCGTGCCCAGAAGCTAGGTATGCCATATGAAGTTGTCCGTCCGGTCACTCTTGAAGTTACTAATGAAGAAGGGGTTCTTCCAACCATTCTCCATCCTTACATGCCCACTGACATTGGGGAACTGAAGAGATCTTAGATGCAACTGCGGGAGGAACGGGATTCTTACCGAGAGAAGTTCAATGAACAAGAGCAGAAGATCCAGAGGTTGACTAGGCAGTTAGAGAACGAGCGGATTCTCAACGATTATGTCCGCACTGATAGGAAGAGACCATGGGAGCATTGATGGACCTTTGATGATTTCCTTTCCAGTTTTATTTTTACTTTTCAGTATTTCCATTCTTGTAACGCCTTAAGGGAAATTTGTTGAACAATTTGAATTACCAAGTTTATCTAATCAAGTGTGTTTCCTTTCTTGTTTACAAATTTGAATCCCGATTGTCTTTGAAATCATAAATCATACACATTTCATCCCATGCACTTCATAAATAGGTACCCTTTACAGGTCTCTTATCTTCTCGCTGTTTATTTCAACGATCATCATGTCTACTGAACCTTCAACTCAGCAAGCTATCAAGGCCCTTCAGGCCCAGAATGCCCAATTTCAAGAGCTATTCATGAATCTAGCCAAGGGTTAGCAGGACCTGAAGACCTTAATTTTGAAAGAGAAGAAGAAGAAGAAGAAGAAGAAGAAGAAGAGGACCATCCTGTTTAACACAGGGCACAGGTTTGGAATCAGGATGCAGAATGAAGTTGATCTGACCACCTCATATGGAGGGAAAGATAGTCCACAAGAAAGGAGGGCTCCTATCCCTGTCTCTGACAACGAGACAGACTACGATGAAGAACAGTATCCTCCGGTTGAGGATAAATACAAGCAACTGGAAGACCGGTTGAGCGCTATGGAAATTCAGAAGGTGCCTGGTCTGGACTTCGGAGATCTAGGTCTATCATCTGGGGTGGTGATTCCCCATAAATTCAAGGCACCAACCTTATCTAAGTATGACGGAGTTTCTTGTCCGAAGCTGCACCTCTGGTCATATGTGAGGAAGATTCAGCCGTACACAGCTGATAAGAAACTATGGATCCACTTCTTCCAAGACAGTCCCTCAGGGACTCAGCTTGAGTGGTTCTATCAGTAGGACGGAACTAGTATCTGCAGTTGGGAAGATTTGGCTACTGCTTTCTATAGGCAGTATCAGTACAACTCTGACCTCGCTCCTACGCGTACCCAACTCCAGGGTATGTCAATGGGAATGGGTGAAGGATTCAAAGATTATGCTCAAAAGTGGAGAGACCTCGCCGGAAGGGTACAACCGCCCTTAGCTGATCGGAAACTTGTTTACATGTTTTTGGGGACCCTGTCTGGTCCATTTTTCAACCCCTTGATTGGAAGCTCTTCATCTGGGTTTACAGATCTTATTTTGACTGGTGAGAGGATTGAGGCTAGTATTAAGGCTGGTAAGATACAGAAGGGTGCTTCATCAAGCACCGAGAAGAAGCCGTTTAAGAAAGAGTCCAGTGTTTTCTACAGTGCAAGAAGACAAAATAGACATTATCACCGCCAAGCTGTCAATGCGCTTGTTATTTCAAAACCTGTTGGTGCTCCTCAGTACAACAATCAACAAAAGGACGAGAGACCTAAGAGGCAATTCACTCGTCTCAGCATGACCTTATCTTAAATTCTGCCATAGTTGCTGAAGACTAATCTGGTGACTCTAAGGGAAGCCCCAAAGAATTCAAGTACAACGTCACCAAGGTATAACCCTAACGCCCGCTGTGCTTATCACTCCGATAGCCCAGGGCATAATACAGATGATTGTTGGAGTCTGAAAAATAAGATACAAGACTTAATTGATGCGAAGGAGATTGAGTTCGAGGCGCCCGAGAGGACTAATGTTGTGACTGCTTCCATGCCCAAGCATGGAGTGAATGCTATAGAGGAAGACTTGTTTGTAGTTTCTGTGGATGACATTGTTACCCCTCTGATGACTGTCAAGAAGAACATTTTGCTAGCCGGTTTATTTCCGGGCTGTGACGAAGGTTGCTGTATGTGTTCTGCCCGTCCAAATGGTTGACCGCTTTTAAAATCAGGTGTCCAGCGCCTGATGGAAAGTAAAGAGATTTTGTTTGAGAAGACTGTTGTTCCCTTAGTTCCTTCTGAAGAAGTTGCCATCATTACCATTTTCGACAATTCTTCCAAGGCTCCCTCGAGGAAGCCTGTTATAATTACATCTGTTCCAAGAATCACACCTGTGATCATCACTGTTCCGAGGCTCATCCCCTATACCTCTGATAAAGCTGTCCCTTGGCACTATGGGGCTGATGTTTATTTTCATGGAGTTAAGCAAGAGTTGGATGCTGATACTGACATCAACAACATTACTGGACCTGCTAAAGTCACCCGCAGCGGAAGACTTTTCTCACCTGATATTGCTCCACCAACAGCCCGAAGACCTGTTGTTATTACACCTGCCAGTGTACCCGCCACTATTCCTGATCAAGTTCCTATTCTTACCCATGTCGCTGAGTCATCTGACGCTCGGTGCAAAGGGATCACCACTGATGTGCCTGCCCAGACAGAGGCACCGAAGACAATTACTGTTGGAGCTTCTAAACAGGAGATGGAAGAGATCCTGAAGATTATTAAAAAGAGTGACTATAATGTAGTTGAATAGCTGGGGCAAACCCCGTCTAAGATTTCTATGTTGTCACTATTGCTGTGCTCAGAGGCCCATGCCAAGGCTCTGATTACCTTTCTGAAGACTGCCCACATACCACAAGAGACATCAGCTGACCAGTTTACAGATTGTGTGGCTAATTTAACTGCTGATAATGGATTGGGTTTCTCTGACTCCGACTTGTCTATTAAAGGGAAGAATCACAACGACGCCCTGCATGTCCCCATTGAATGCAGGGGCATTACTCTTGCTCATGTGTTGGTGGATACTGGTTCCTCATTAAACGTCTTGCCTAAAAAAGCTCTAGACCGGTTGGATTGTAAAGGGTTGGAGATGAAACCAAGTAACATTGTTGTCAGGGCCTTTGATGGGTCTAAGAGGATGGTGCATGGAGAGGTTGATATCCCGATCAAGGTTTATTCTCAGGTCTTTAATTCTATGTTCTATGTGATGGACATTCGGCCATCCTACTATTGTTTGTTGGGTCGTCCATGGATCCATAAAGTCGGGGCCGTAACCTCAACGCTTCACCAGAAGCTGAAGTACCCTGTCAAAGGGAAGATTGTGACAGTACAAGGGGAGGAGGAGTATATGGTCAGCCACCTCAACTCGTTCCGATATGTAGAAATGGATGGGGAGTTCATTGAGACCCCGTTCCAGCATTTTGAAGAGGTTCCCCAGACACTGGCATCAGCTGAGACTGTGGTTGAAGATTCTCCTATGAAAATGGCTTCCTTAAAAGATGCCCGGGCTGTTATTGAGAAGGGTGAGTGTGCAAATTGGGGCCGACTCCTTGATTTTACACAGAAGACTAACAACTTTGGTTTGGCTTTCACTGCAGAAGCTCAAAGGGCTGTTCGGAATGCAAGGATCGGAAGACCTCCCGTGTTCATCAGCAACTCGGGAGTGAATGCCATTAAAGATGATGTGGAAGAGTCTGAATTCGACAGCTGGATATATCCTACGATCGACGGTGGACCAAGCAACTGGACCGCAAAGGACTTCATCCCTATTACTTTTGTTACCCAGTAATGAAACTTTTTGTTTTGAATATGTAACAGACAATGTTTTAAACTTTATGGCCCGATGTCTTACCCGGGGCATCAAGGCTTCATTTGTGAGGGCTTTTGTGTGTCATTTTCATATATCATTAATAAAAGCATTGGATGTTTCTTGCATTTCAAAAATTTGCGCTCCTTGTCTTTCTTTATTATATATTGCAAAACAACTATTTTACACACACTCACATATACAAGTCCACATCCACTCTGGATCTCACTGGTAACGACTCTGTTACTTCCAGTTATGACTTTGAAAATCCGATCAACTTAGCCGAAGGCGAAGGTGAATATGATTGTGAAGTTCCTGGTAAACTTGCAAGACTGTTGCTCCAAGAAGAGAGGGCCATTCAGCCACATAAAGAGCCAGTGGAAACAGTGAATATGGGTACCGAGACAGACAAGAAGGAGGTCAAGATTGGTGCAAATCTGGAAGCTAGTGTGAAACAACGGTTGATTCAAATGCTGCATGACTATGTTGAGATCTTTGCTTGGTCTTACGAAGATATGTCTGGGTTGGATACTGATATTTTGGTTCATCGCCTGCCTACTGTGATCGGTGGAAATAAAACTGACTGTTTTTTAAGCTGGTTTGCGAAATGTCACGGAAGCAAGAGTCGCCACCATCTTTTATGTTCTCCAACATGGAAAGGACAAAAGCACAGCAAAATTCCTTATTGAGAATGTTTCTCGGTTCGGGAGGTAGATTTATAGAAAGGGAAGGTGTTAGCACCCTTTCTATCCATGGTTATCCATGGGCTCTTAGGTACTTGCTCTTATGTTTTCAAAAATGGTTTGCTTTTCTAATGTGCGTGGGTTTTGAAAAAGTTTCATTGAAAAGTTTCTAAGTAACTCTTGTATCTGTGCTCAAGAGTGTATGAAAAATTTGTTTTGAAATCTTTTAGAAAGTGTCAGTGTGAAAAGTATTTTTGTTTTTAGAAAGAGAGCAAGTACCCATGAGTCATCTACCTACCCTAAGGAATTAGGATGTGTAAGAGTCCTTTAGATAGTGTTATCCCACCATTGAGAGATAGGTAGCACCATCGTTGAAGGTATTCGGGTCAATTCGATTGTAGGGATAGTGTGGTCACCGAAGTAATAGTAGGACACCTTAGAAGTAACCCTAATGTCCTAGATCCTTTTTAATCCGAGGCAACCGTTTCGAGGCGACTGGATCTTAGACAATAGGGCGACCACTAAAACACCCTATACTTGACGACCACGTTCGAGGCAACGAGTGAGGCGTACCCTAGAAGTGGCATGTGCTTTGTGTGTTGAATTCATGTTATATTTATCTTTGATCATGCAATTGTGAGCTACGAGTTGTTTTTAGTTATCATACATTCTTTCATGCAATTTAACAGTTAGGAGTGCGGAAAATTAAAGTGCAGGAATGTAAAGCTACGCTATTACAAGGCGCGGGTCTATACATCGCCAAAAGCAAAACCCATTTTAATAAAGGTACGAAAAATAAAGAAGGCGATAAACCTAATTACTATTACATCCTTGAAAGCAGTTACATAATAATTAAAACAAAAAAATAACGCGCGAAAGAATTAAATTGGACGTCCTAGGGTTTTCACCCTTTTGAGAAATTAAGAGTTTTTTTGTCCTTTTGCTTTTAAATTAAAATCTAAATCTAATTAATTATTTAATTAAAGAAAAGAAAGTGTTTTTTTTATGTTTTTTTTGTATTTAATGAAAATAAAATAATTTAAAAGTCAAAAGAAAACCCTAGTTCTAAGTTTATTTTAATTATTAATAAAAATGTTAAAGTTACCTAATTAACTAAATTATTTAATTTACATGTTATTTACAAAAATAATAGTAATAAATAATAATAATAATTAATTAAAAATATGAGTGAAAATGTTAAAACCTAATTCTACATAATTTTTATTTATTGAAAAAAGATTAAAATTTAAACCTAAATTAAACTAAGTTAATTGTTTAGAATTTATTTACAAAAAATAATAGTTAATGAATTTAATTAATAATAAAATATATTTACAATTTTGTGATTTCTGATTTTTATTAGGAAAAATTAATTTGTTGTGAATTAATAATAGTAATTAAAACAATTAAAATAATTTAAAAGAAAAGAAAAGAAAATTGCAAACCAGGGGGTATGTTGGCCCATTAAGGCTCTAAGCCTGATTGACTTTCACAATCGTGTGCATGCTCATTGACCCTTGAATATCATGGACTTCATCTCCTGGCCACTGGATGGATGCGGAGAGACACATGGTGCATCATTGGTTGACGTGCATGGTAGAACATTGGACATATGCTGCATTGGAACACGTTATAAAAAATAGAAACAAGAGTTTGGGGGACCTGGGAATCGAACCCAGGTCCCAGTGATGAACAAACACGTCTACAACCACTCAGCCACTGCATTGTATTTGTAATAATAATGGATAGTGAAAATAATATGCAAAAACAACAATTATGCTGGGAATTTAAAAAAAAGCGCGCATCATATTTGAATACACCAGTCATGTCCTTCCACGTATTGTCTTCTTCATCTGGCCTGAAACAAAAAATAATCAAATAGCGGGGGTTTTAAACCCCCACAAACTGGAAACATCAAAAATAGCGATTAGGCACACAAGCAATATAAAAAAGGCGCGAGGGTTGGGTTGAATTCGTCTGGCCTTGACGAATTCAACCATGCACGTTTCAAGGTCCAATTGTTCTGTATGTAGAAAACCCCAAAATCCAAGCTTCGAAACCCTAATGTTCTTTAATGGTGGTTTTCGATTCAGGGTGCTACAATCAAATTGGATTATACCAATAGCTTCAGAATGTCCCTATTAACATAAATCAATCCAAAAAAATGGTTAAAAACGCATGAATCATGATATGCAATTATGGAAAAATGTCCAAACCGTGGGACTTGTATTCTTTGATTCTTTGCGTGTTAGGGCTTGTTCTGGATGGCAACAGGTTCCTGGAGACTCAGGCAAGGTGTTTGAATCAAGAAGAGGCCTTGAATTCGCCTGGAAAACTGATTTCAGTTTTGAGTTTTTTCCACTTTTTTTCAATATTGCATATGGTGTTCTTGCAGCAGTTTCACGTGTCCAGCTTTAGGTTTAGGTTTAGTACATATAGGAGAACTGAATTAGGGTAAATCTTGGCCCAACAATCCATTGTATTCAAGTTTGCATCTTTGATTTCCAATCAAATATTTTCCAATCTTTTTGAATGAAAAACCTTGCCAAATTGGGAGATCTTGTCCCCTTGAGTGATGCACAAGATCTTCAGCATGTGTGGAGTGTATTTTCTTCATAAAAAGATTTGAAAACCATGTTTTGATTTTTTCCTACAATTAAATTAATTAAATGAATTAATAATCAATTAAAAATCCAAATAATTAATAAAAATAAGAAAATAATTCAATTTAATCTCAATGGGTCGTGCATAAGCCTTGGGCAATGTTTCAAGAAGAAATTTGAGGCCCATTAGCAAAAATGAAGTGTTTTAGGCAAAGTTGACTTTTGAAAGTTCCTAAAAATTTCCCAACTTCTCCAATGCATATCTTGCTCAATTTTGATTCTATGAAAATGTTCATTGACATTTTGGAAAGGTCTTGAAGTCCTCTAACCAATGCCTTTGTTCCCATGTCATTTTGATTTACCAATCTCAAGTTATGGTCTTTGACTTAAAGTGCCTTTTTGTTGACTTTTGAAAATGACCTATAATGTTGAAATTGATAACTTTTTTTGAGAGCATTTCTTGGATTTGGAATGTGAAGATGAGTTGTAGGAAATGTCATCCCCTTCAAAATGAGCATTGGATGGGATTTTTCTGATGAACCATGAAAAAGTTATGCATTGGTCAAGTTACAGTTGACTTTTCAATTGTCCCAAAATAGAAACTTTTGATTCTTGAGACTTTTTGAGCCATGCTTGAGGAATCATGATCAAGAATTGATCAAATGATGATTGTGGCTTCAAAATAAGATGTTGACCAAAAATTTGACTTTTGACTGCCAAATGACCATTTTGCCCCTACAGTTGACTGTGAAGCAATTAGGGTTTTTGACTGTGCAACTTGATGCTGTGAGTCTTGAAACTTGACATGTAGATGCTTGACAATGTATATAGGCATATGGGACTTGATTGGGCCCTTGAAAACTTCAACTTCCTTGCAAGAACCAAAACCGTAGTTTTGACTGTGTTAGGAGGGTGTTTGACTGGGCAACCCTTGATCCATTTGAAGCTTGATCTTGCTAAATCTTGAAGAATATGGGAGGGAAAATTTTGGGGTACAACAGTTGCCCCTGTTCAATCTTCTTAAACCTAAGGATGTAGATTGGCTTGCGTGCCTTTCGTGATCCGAAGGTGGAAGATGATTGAACACTAAAGTGCCCAGAAATTTGCACTCACATCGTAGAATGTCAATAGTGTGATGGCGGGAATGGGCTTATAGATGCCATTTGGAGATATGATAGATAGGGGGATGATGGGCTTATAGATGCCATCTAGAGGTGTCGATCGCGTAAGAGATTCCTTAGCGGGAACTTGCGTACCTGAGAAAGAAAGATAATTACCTGGCCTGTTACAGGGGTTGATCCTCAATCTCTTTATGTAGATATGCCCTGGCTGGATGCAGGAATCGAATCTTCAAACTATCACTCACGGACGTGCCCTGGCTAGATACAGGAATCGAATCCGGAACTTCAAAAGGTTTCTTGCAGACGTGCCCTGGTCGGATACATGAATTGAATCTAAAACAAACACTCACAGATATGCCCTGGCTGGATGCAGGAATCGAATCTGGAAATAGTCGTCAACAGACATGCCCTGGCTTGATACAGGAATCGAATCTTCAAACTCTTCAGACGTGCCCTGGCTTGATACAGGAATCGAATCTGGAATTAGTCGTCAACAGACATGCCCTGGCTGGATACAGGAATCGAATCTTCAAACTCTTCAGACATGCCCTGGCTTGATACAGGAATCGAATCTGGAATTAGTCGTCAACAGACATGCCCTGGCCGGATACAGGAATCGAATCTTCAAACTCTTCAGACATGCCCTGGCTTGATACAGGAATCGAATCTGGAATTAGTCGTCAACAGACATGCCCTTGTTGGATACAGGAATCGAATCTTAAAACTCTTCAGACGTGCCCTGGCTGGATACATGAATCGAATCTGGAATTAGTCGTCAACAGACATGCCCTGGCTTGATACAGGAATCGAATCTTCAAACTCTTCAGACGTGCCCTGGATGGATACAAGAATCGAATCTGGAAATAGTCGTCAACAGATATGCCCTGGCTGGATACAGGAATCGAATCTTCAAACTCTTCAGACGTGCCCTGGCTGGATACAGGAATCGAATCTGGAATTATTCGTCAACAGACATGCC
Source organism: Vicia faba (assembly GCA_948472305.1). NCBI lineage: Eukaryota > Viridiplantae > Streptophyta > Magnoliopsida > Fabales > Fabaceae > Vicia > Vicia faba. The sequence goes on from OX451738.1 coordinate 122,073,762, forward strand.
CTGGCTTGATACAGGAATCGAATCTTCAAACTCTTCAGACGTGCCCTGGCTGGATACAGGAATCGAATCTGGAAATAGTCGTCAATAGATATGCCCTGGCTGGATATAGGAATCGAATCTTCAAACTCTTCAGACGTGCCCTGGCTGGATACAGGAATCGAATCTGGAAATAGTCGTCAACAGATATGCCCTGGCTTGATACAGGAATCGAATCTTCAAACTCTTCAGACGTGCCCTGACTAGATACAGGAATCGAATCTGGAATATTCTTCATGTAGACATGCCCTGGCTAGATACAGGTGTCGAATCCACAATTAATCGCTCACAGATATGCCCTGGCTAGATACAGGTATCGAATCTGGAATTGCAACAGTTGATAGTAATCATCTTTGTATTGACCTTTTTCCTGAAAAGGCAAAACATCAGTTGTATGCAATGTCATGATGTATGAAACGCATGATGTCATGATGCTCAAAATAAATGAGATTGTATAATGTGATGTGTATATGTATGTATCATTATGTATGAAAATGTGATGTTTGCGAATGTATTTTTGTCTAGGAAAATAAATCCTTGACGAATGCCTGGAGCTTATCCTGGGCTGATGCTGATGAGAGAGTTCTTTGTTTCCACTAGGGATGATGATTGTAGGAATAAACCGGTGGGAGAAGATAACTCTGTTGAGGAATAAACTTGGTGGGGAGATTACTCTGCGGGGAAATTGCTCTGTGGGGAGAGAGGTACTTTGCTGAAATGTTGATGATAACTCCGCTGGGGATACCATTGTTAAGCTCTGTTGGGAAGTTGATGAACTCCGCTGGGGATAGGAAGAACTTCACCGAGGACGATCTTTCCCTTGTAACTAGCTGAGGATAACCCAGTTATAAGCTCTGGTGAGGAATAACCTTTGAATAACACCGGGGAGATACGTATATACGCTGCAGGTGATAAGCTTCCAGAATCTACTGGGGAGGATGATTCAACTCTCCTGGGGAAACTTCTTGGACTGTACTGGGGAGTGGCTCCGCTGGATGTCTATATTCCGCCGGGGAACAATCTTATATTAAGACTGCCGGGGATACTTTGTTGAGGAATAACTGTACTCCGCTGGGGAATGTTGAGATCTTCTGGGGGTGCCCAACTTCCTTGAGGCTGATAATAGACTAACTCTGTTTGGGGAGAGTGTTGCTGACTTGCTGGAGATACTGTGCCTTTTTAGGGCTAGCTCTGCTCGGGGAGAGTATGGCTGAATCTTGTACTACTCTATGGGGAATTAAGGTATCTTGGTTACATTCTTCAGCCGAACTTACCTTGGTACCTTGGTGGACAGAGCAACTAGATCGCTTAGACAATTCATTATTGCCCCTGTTTCTGATGTCACCTGTAATTAATCCTTTGTTTCGTATGAAAATATTTATGAGTTAGCAATTAGTGTCAAATGCATATATCAAAAATGAACATTGGACGTTCTTTGCAAAACAAAACGGAAAAAGGAAAAACAATTGGCAATTCGTCTGGAAATGTGAGTTTATATTGATTTTGAAATTTGCCTGTAAATAGGCATTTATGTACAAGAGGCTGACGTCCTAGTAAGAGAACGCCGCCGAACAAACAGAGTTTATACATGTTGTAAAAAGGAAAACAAAACAACTATGTGAAAGAAAATCCCACTGGGTTTCAACTCTGCTATCGCCTCTATGTCTTCAAGCGTCTCATCACTTGACTGCTTATTTGAAGATGAAGCTGATTGATCGATGCCGTCTGAACCTGATAGCTGATACCAGATTCTGGATGCAAGGTGATCCAATGAGACATAGTATTATGCTTTATCCCTAATTTTTGCCTGGACCGCCCTTTCGGGTTTTCAGTCCACCGGGATACCCATTTTTTCCCAAGCCGCCTTTTCAGGTTTTCGACTTGTCGGGTGTACAGATTTTTTCATTTCATCCCTTATTTTTGCCCGAAACCTTTTGGTTCGCCGGGAATCCCTTATTTTTGCCTAGGTATGTCAACCTAGCGGGTCTTTTATTCATGCGTAGTATCTTTTTACTATGTCTGCATTGGCAGGGTGAGGAAGGTCGTCACCATCCATGGTGGTTAAAATCATAGCTCCTCCTGAGAAGATATGTTTAACCACAAATGGCCCTTCGTACGTAGGGGTCCATTTTCCCCTGGGATCACTTTGAGGAAGAATGATGCGCTTGATTACCAGGTCTCCGACTTGATACTCTTGTGGTCTGACTTTCTTGTTAAATGCTCTGATCATCCGTTTTTGGTATGTTTAACCATGACAAATAGCGGTGAGTCTCTTTTCGTCGATTAGGTTTAACTGGTCAAGTCGAGTCTGGATCCAGTCATCTTCGTTCAAATCTGCATCCTTCATTATCCGGAGAGAGGGTATTTGAACTTCTATGGGCAAGACTGCCTCCATGCCGTAGACCAAGGAAAAGGGAGTTTCCCCTGTTGACGTCCGTGCTGAAGCACGGTATCCATGAAGAGCAAACGGTAACATCTCGTGCCAATCTTTGTAGGTCACTGTCATCTTCTGCACAATCTTCTTGATATTCTTATTCGCTGCTTCTACAGCCCCATTCATCTTCGGCCGGTAGGGAGAAGAATTATGGTGCCGTATCTTGAATTGCTCGCAGAGCTCAGTGATCATCTTGTTGTTAAGATTGGTACCATTGTCCGTAATGATCCTTTCTGGGACGCCGTATCGACAGATCAGGTTATGCCGAATGAACCGTGCCACGACGTTCTTGGTTACCGTAGCATAGGAAGCTGCTTCAACCCATTTCGTGAAGTAATCAATTGCTACCAGGATGAAGCGATGCCCGTTAGATGCCGTAGGTCTGATCTCGCCGATCATATCAATGCCCCACATTGCAAATGGCCAAGGTGCTGTCAAGACGTTCAGAGGAACTGTAGGGACATGCACCTTATCAGCGTAGATTTGGCATTTGTGACATGTCCGAGAATGTTGGTAACAGTCGGCTTCCATTGTGGACCAGTAATATCCTGCCCGAAGGATCTTCTTCGCCATGGTGTGTCCACTGAAATGAGTTCCGAAGGTACCTTCATGTAGCTCTGTCGTGATCCTTTCTGCTTCAGTCTTATCCACACAACACAGTAAGGTTGAATCATGTTTTCGCTTGTAGAGAATGCCGTTACTGAGGAAAAACTTTGCAGTGAACCTTCTCAGGAACTTCTTGTCGTTAACAGAAGCACCCTCGGGGTATTCTTGAGCTTCCAAGTACCTCTTCACTTCATGATACCATGGTTTTCCTGTTACCTCTTCCGTCTCAAGATCACAACAGTATGCAGGTTCATCCAGCTTCCAGATTATGATCCGGGGAGCCTCGTTGTCCCACTTGACTTTGAACATAGAAGACATTGTAGCTAGCGCGTCCGCCAACTGATTCTCCTCTCTTGGGAAATGTTCAAAAGTTATCTCCTCGAAATGGGGAAGCAACGTCAACACATACTCCTTGTAAGGAATAAGGTTTGGGTGTTTCGTATCCCACTCGCCTTTGATCTGATTGATCACGAGAGCGGAATCTCCGAAGACACTCAGAAACTTGATCCTTAGGTCAATTGTAGCCTGAAGACCCATGATGCATGCCTCATACTCTGCCATGTTGTTGGTGCAGTTGAAACATAATCGGGCAGTGAGCGGAGTATGAGAGCCATTCGGAGATGTGATCACAGCACCGATGCCATTACCCAAAGCGTTTGAAGCTCCGTCAAAATACATAGACCATCGGGATCCCTCCTCAGGTCCTTCATCTGGTCCAGGTATCTCACAATCAGTTACTACCATGATGCTCTCGTCTGGAAATTCAAAGTTCATAGATTGGTAGTCATCCACTGCCTGGTGTGCCAAATGGTCTGCCAATACACTTTCTTTGATTGCTTTCTGAGTCGTGTACTGGATGTGGTATTCGGTCAAGATCATTTGCCATCTTGCTATTCTTCCGGACAAAGCAGGCTTTTCGAATGTGTACTTTATTGGATCCATCTTTGAAATCAACAGAGTAGTGTAAGTCAACATATACTGTCTCAGCCGGCGAGCAGCCCATACCAAAGCGCAGCAAGTTTTCTCGAGAAGTGAGTATCGGGTCTCACATTCGGTAAACTTTTTGCTAAGGTAATAAATAGGATGCTCTTTTCAGCCAGACTCGTCATGCTGCCCCAGCACACACCCCATCGAGCTGTCAAGTACTGTCAAGTATAAAATTAGAGGTCTCCCTTCAACCGGTGGCATAAGAATAGGTGGTTCTTGGAGATACTCTTTGATTCTGTCGAAAGTAGCCTGACATTCATCGTTCCAACGTACTACCTGATCTTTCTTCAGCAGCTTGAAGATTGGTTCACAAGTAGCAGTTAGATGCGAGATGAATCGGGCAATGTAGTTCAGACGTCCTAGAAAGCCCTTGACTTCTTTCTCTGTCTTGGGAACTGGCATCTCTTGTATGGCTTTTACCTTGGCAGGGTCCACTTGAATACCTTTGTCACTTACGACGAAACCTAGCAGTTTTCCAGATCTCACCCCGAAGGTGCACTTGTTTGGGTTCAACCTCAGCTTGTACAACTTCAGACGGTCAAACAGCTTCTGTAGATGGTCAAGGTGTTCCTCCTCAGTTTGAGACCTTGCAATCATATCATCAACATATACTTCAATCTCATGATGGATCATGTCATGAAATAAAGCGACCATGGCCCGTTGGTAGGTTACCCCAGCATTTTTCAACCCGAATGGCATGACCTTGTAGCAGAAGGAGCCCCACTGAGTAACAAAAGTGGTCTTCTCCATGTCTTCAGGAGCCATCTTGATTTGATTATATCCGGAGAACCCGTCCATAAAGGAGAACACCTTGTGCTGAGCAGTATTGTCAACTAGAACGTCGATGTGAGGCAGAGGGAAATCATCCTTAGGGCTCGCCCTGTTCAAATCCCTGTAATCAACACACATTCTGACCTTACCATCTTTCTTTGGCACTGGAACCACATTGGCAACCCACTGAGGGTAAGAAGTCACTGCTAGAAAACCGGCGTCAAATTGTTTCATAACCTCAACTTTGATTTTCTCGGACATCTCCGGACACATACGGCGGACCTTCTGTTTTACCGGAGGGCAGTCTTCCTTGGTAGGCAGGTGATGAACCACAATGTCAGTATCCAACCCAGGCATGTCTTCGTAAGACCAGGCAAAGATTTCCACATAATCATGCAACATCTGAATCAACCGTTGTTTCACACTAGCCTCTAGATTAGCACCAATTTTGACTTCCTTTCTATCTGTCTCAGTACCCAAATTTTCCGTTTCCACTGGCTCTTCATGTGGCTGAATGGCCCTCTCTTCCTGGAGTAACAGTCTCGCAAGCTCACCAGGAACTTCACAATCATCTTCACCTTCGTCTTCGGCTAAGTTGATCGAATTTTCAAAGTCATAACTGGCAGTAGCAGAGTCGTTACCAGTGAGATCCATAGTGGATTGGAACCTGTATGAGTGAGTGTGTGTAAATATAGCTGTTTTTGCAATATATAAAGAAAGAAAGGGAGCACAAGATTTTGAAATGTGAAAAACGTCCAATGTTTTTATTCGTGATATATGAAAATGACAAGTAATAAGCCCTCACAAATGAAGCCACGGTGCCCCGGGTAAGACACCGGGCCATAAAGTTTCGATTTATTGTTCGTTACAACTTTAAAAACAAAGGAGTTCATTACTGAGTAACAAAAGTAACAGGTACGAAGTCTTTCGCAGTCCAGTTGCTTGGTCCACCGTTGGTTGTTGGGTAGATCCAGCTGTCAAATTCAGATTCTCCCACATCTTCATCAATAGCATTCACTCCTGAGTTGGTAATGAATACAGGAGGTCTTCTAGTCTTTGCATGACGAACAGCCTTCTGTGCCTCTGCAGTGAAACCCAGCCCAAACTTGTCAGTCTTCAAAGTAAAATCAGGAAGTCTGCCCCAGTTTGCACACTCACCCTTCTCAATCACAACCCGGGCATCCTTTAAGGAAGCCATCTTCGACGGAGGATCTTCAATCACTGTTTCTGCTGCTGCCAATGTCTGAGGCACCTCTTCAAAATGTTGAAAGGGGGTTTCAATGAATTCCCCATCCATTTCTATGTACCAGAACGAGTTAAGGTGGCTGACTATGTATTTTTCTTCCCCCTGGACTGTAACAATCTTCCCTCTGATCGGGTACTTAAGCTTCTGATGTAGAGTGGAGGTCACAGCTCCAGCCTTATGGATCCAAGGACGACCCAGCAAACAGGAATAGGATGGTCGGATGTCCATCACATAGAATGTTGAATCAAATACTTGGGAACCAACCCTGATCGGAATGTCCACTTCACCATGTACCATCCTCTTTGACACATCAAAGGCCCGAACAATAATGTTACTAGGCTTCAACTCCAAACCCTCACAGTCTAACCTGTCTAAAGCTCTCTAGGGTAACACATTCAACGAAGAACCAGTGTCAACCAACACATGGGCAAGAGTAGTGCCCCTGCATTCAATGGAGACATGCAGGGCGTCATTATGGTTGTTTCCCTTGGCAGTCAGATCAGCGTCAGAGAATCCCAATCCGTTGTCAGCAGTTAAGTTGGCTACACAGTCAGTAAATTTATCAGCGGACGTCTCTTGTGGCACATGAGCCGTCTTCAGGAAGGAAATCAGGGCTTTGGCGTGGGCCTCTGAACACAACAGCAGTGATAACATAGAGATCTTAGAGGGGGTATGCCCCAGCTGCTCAACGACGTTGAAATCACTCTTCTTGATAATCTTAAGGATTTCTTCCATTTCTTGCTGGGAAGCTTCAACATTAACAGTCTTCGGTGCCTCCATCTGGGCAGGAACATCAGTAGCAATCCCCTTGCCCCGAGCGTCAGATGACTCGGCAGCAGGGGTAGAAACTTGATCAGGAGGGGGAACAGGCACACTGGTAGGTGTGATAACAAGCGGTCTCTGAATAGCTGGAGGTGCGATATCTGGTGAGAACAGCCTACCACTTCGAGTGACTTTGGCAGGCCTGGTGATGTTACTGATGCCGGTACTAGTGTTGAACTCTTGCTTTACTCCGAGCACATAAACGTCTTCCCCATAGTGCCACGGGACAACTTTGTCAGATTTATAGGGGAGGGGCCCCAGAACAGTGATAATGATAGGAGCGATCTTGTGAACAGGCATAATTTGGACAGGCCTTTTAGGAGAGTGGTTGAAAATAGTAACAACATATACTTCTTCGGTAGGGACAACAGGAACCGCAATCTTCTTGAACAAGATCTCTTTGCTATCCATCAGGTTTTGGATGCCTGATTTCAGAACGGATAACCAGCAGGTGAAACAGCACATAGCAGGCAACCTTTGCTACATCCCGGAAATAAACCGGCTAGCAACAGGTTCCTTTTAACGGACAACAACGGAGTAACAATATCATCCACGGAGGCTACATACGGGTCTTCTTCAACAACATTCACTCCATGCTGGGGCATGGGAGCAGTCACAACATTGGGCCTTTCGGGCGCCTCAAACTATATTTCCTTAGCATCAATAAGGTCCTTAACCTTATTCCTTAGGGCCCAACAATCATCAGTAGAATGCCCCGGGCTATCAGAGTGATAAGCACAGCGGGCGTTGGGCTTGTACTTCGGCGAGGTAGTATTCACAACCTTTGGAGCTTCCCTGACGGTTACCAGATTGGTTGACAGCAGTTGCGGCAATATCTGAGAGAGGGTCATACTAAGCCGAGTGTACTGCCTTTTGGGTCTCTCACCCCTTGGTTGGTTGTATTGCTGAGGAGCAGCAACAGACTTAGAAACAACCACCACGTTGACAGCTTGGCGGCGTTCCGACTTATTCTGTCTTCTGGGACCATACACAGCACTAGCTTCCTTCTTGAAAGGCTTCTTTTCAGAACTTGAGGATGCACCTTTCTGTATCTTCCCCGATTTCATACCATCTTCTATCCTTTCACGAGTCAGAATGAGGTCTGTAAACCCTGCAGAAGAATTACCAATCAGGTGGTTGAAAAATTGCCCAGATAGGGTCCCCAAGAACATGTCTACAAGTTCACGATCAGTCAACGGTGGCTGCACCCTGCCATCCAGGTCTCTCAACTTCTGCGTGTACTCCTTAAAACCTTCTCCCGATCCTAACGACATACCCTGGAGTTGGGTACGTGTAGGAGCGAGGTCGGCATTGTACTGATACTGCTTGTAAAAAGCAGTAGCCAAGTCCTCCCAGTTTTGAATACTGGCTCCATCCAGCTGATAGAACCACTCGAGTTAAGCCCCTGAAAGACTATCCTGGAAGAAATGGATCCATAAGTTCTTGTCTGCGGTATACGGCTGGATCTTCCGCACATAGGACCTGAGATGTAGCTTAGGACAAGATGCCCCGTCATACTTCACAAAAGAAGGTTCCATAGGTAGAGAACTGTTGTACCCGAAAATTTTCCCTACCATATTCTTCAAGATTTAGCAAGATCAAGCTTCAAATGGATCAAGGGTTGCCCAGTCAAACACCCTCCTAACACAATCAAAACTAGGGTTTTGGTTCTTGCAAGGAAGTTGAAGTTTTCAAGGGCCCAATCAAGTCCCATATGCCTATATACATTGTCAAGCATCTACATGTCAAGTTTCAAGACTCACAACATCAAGTTGCACAGTCAAAAACCCTAATTGCTTCACAGTCAACTGCAGGGGCAAAATGGTCATTTGGCAGTCAAAAGTCAAATTTTTGGTCAACATCTTACTTTGAAGCCACAATCATCATTTGATTAATTCTTGATCATGATTCCTCAAGCATGGCTCAAAAAGTCTCAAGAATCAAAAGTTTCTATTTTGGGACAGTTGAAAAGTCAACTGTAACTTGACCAATGCATAACTTTTTCATGGTTCATCAGAAAAATCCCATCCAATGCTCATTTTGAAGGGGATGACATTTCCTACAACTCATCTTCACATTCCAAATCCAATAAATGCTCTCACAAAAAGTTATCAATTTCAACATTATATGTGATTTTCAAAAGTCAACAAAAAGGCACTTTAAGTCAAAGACCATAACTTGAGATTGGTAAATCAAAATGACATGGGATCAAAGGAATTGGTTAAAGGACTTCAAGACCTTTCCAAAATGTCCAAGAAAATGTTCATAGGATCAAAATTGAGCAAGATATGCATTGGAGAAATTGGGAAAGTTTTAGGAACTTTCAAAAGTCAACTTTGCCTAAAACACTTCATTTTTGCTAATGGGCCTCAAATTCCTTCTTGAAACATTGCCCAAGGCTTATGCACGACCCATTGAGATTAAATTGAATTATTTTCTTATTTTTATTAATTATTTGGATTTTTAATTGATTATTAATTCATTTAATTAATTTAATTGTAGGAAAAAATCAAAACATGGTTTTCAAATCTTTTTATGAAGCAAATACACTCCACACATGCTGAAGATCTCGTGCATCACTCAAGGGGACAAGATCTCCCAATTTGGCAAGGTTTTTCATTCAAAAAGACTGGAAAATATTTGATTGGAAATCAAAGATGCAAACTTGAATACAATGGATTGTTGGGCCAAGATTTACCATAATTCAGTTCTCCTATATGTACTAAACCTAAACCTAAAGCTGGACACGTGAAACTGCTGCAAGAACACCATATGCAATATTGAAAAAAAGTGGAAAAAACTCAAAACTGAAATCAGTTTTCCAGGCGAATTCAAGGCCTCTTCTTGATTCAAACACTTTGCCTGAGTCTCCAGGAACCTGTTGCCATCCAGAACAAGCCCTAACACGCAAAGAATCAAAGAATACAAGTCCCACGGTTTGGACATTTTTCCATAATTGCATATCATGATTCATGCGTTTTTAACCATTTTTTTAGATTGATTTATGTTAATAGGGACATTATGAAGCTATTGGTATAATCCAATTTGATTGTAGCACCCTGAATCGAAAACCACCATTGAAGAACATTAGGGTTTCGAAGCTTGGATTTTGGGGTTTTCTACATACAGAACAATTGGACCTTGAAACGTGCATGGTTGAATTCGTCAAGGCCAGACGAATTCAACCCAACCCTCGCGCCTTTTTTATATTGCTTGTGTGCCTAATCGCTATTTTTGATGTTTCCAGTTTGTGGGGGTTTAAAACCCCCGCTATTTGATTATTTTTTGTTTCAGGCCAGATGAAGAAGACAATACGTGGAAGGACATGACTGGTGTATTCAAATATGATGCGCGCTTTTTTTTAAATTCCCAGCATAATTGTTGTTTTTGCATATTATTTTCACTATCCATTATTATTACAAATACAATGCAGTGGCTGAGTGGTTGTAGACGTGTTTGTTCATCACTGGTGTTGTACCCCAAAATTTGCCCTCCCATATTCTTCAAAATTTGCCAAGATCAAGGTCCAAAATCTCCCAAGGGTTGCACAGTTCAATGGCCTCCTAACAGTCAAAAAATTAGGGTTCTGGTTCTGGCAAAGAAGTTGAAGTTTCCAAGGGCCCAAACAAGTCCCACATGCCTATAAACATTGTCAAGCATCCTTATGCCAAGTTGCAAGGCTCACAGCACCAGTTTGCACAGTCAAAAAACCCTAATTGCCCAACAGTCAACTGCAGGGGCAAAATGGTCATTTGACAGTCAAAAATCCAAATTTTTGGTCAACATATTATTTTGAAGCCACAAACATCATTTGATCAATTCTTGATCATGATTCTCAAAGCATGGCTAAAAAAGTCTCAAGATGCAAAAGTTTCTATTTTTGGATAGCTGAAAAGTCAACTGCAAATTGACCAAGGCATAACTTCCACATGGTTTATCAGAAAAATTCCATCCAAAGCTCATTTTGAAGAGAATGACATTTCCTACAACTCATCTTCACACTTCAAGTTCAAGAAATTCTCTCACAAAAAGATATCAATCTCAACATTATAGGTCATTTTCAAAAGTCAACAAAAAGGGACTTTAATTCCAAGACCATAACTTGAGATTGGTAAATCAAAATGACATGGGACCAAAGACATTGGTTAGAGGACTTCAAGGCCTTTCCAAAATGTCCAAGAACATGATCAAAGCTTAAACATTGAGCAAGATATGCCTTGTGGAAGTTGGGAAATGTTTGGGAAATTTTTGGGAATTTTGAAAAGTCAACTTTGCTTCAAATGCCTCAAAATTGCTAATGGGCCTCAATTTCTTCCAAGAATCATCACCCAAAAGCTATGCACGACCCATTGACCCAAAGGGGAGTTATTTTCTTATTTTTAATTAATCAAGTGAGTTTATTATCCTATTAATTCATTTAATTAAAATTAAATATAAGAAAAATACTAAAATATGTTTGCCAAATCTTTTTATGCAGCATATGCCCTCTTTATTCACTCAAGATTTCGTGCACATCCAAAAGGGAAAGAATCTCCCATGAATGGCAATGTTTTGATGGAAAAAAGATTGAAAAAAGATGCTTGAAAAATCAAATATGGAAACATTGATTCAAATGGATTTTGGGCTTTGTTTTTGACCTAATTCATTCCTCATACATATGCAAAGAGAAACCTAATCAGAAGGACAACAATGCTGCGCTAAAAACTCAAGAACAAATTTACTTTTTTTCAAGAAAAACCTCAAAACTGTTTTCATAGCTAGAGCTCCTTTAAAGACCTCAAAACTATTCCACAAGCTTGCTAAGGCTACCAGGAATCTATTCCAATCAAAACCACGCCTTCATCCTCAGGAAATTGGTAGAATGAAGTCCCACTTTTCTTAAAATTTTGAATAATCGTGTTTTGATTTCCAATCCTTGTCCATGCATTTTTATTATTGTTTTACACTAATATGATCATACTGAAGCTAATGGTGCCATTGAATTGAATTAATATGGCCTGTATCCAAAATTGCCATGGAAATTTTCTAGGGTTTCAAGAGCTTGAAATTAGTGTCTTCTTCATAAAGAAAAATTAGGCAACGAGACCAGGACCATTGAACTCAGGGCATCTGGACGAAGCAATTCCCCCCATCGCGCCTTTTTTATATTTGCTTATGACCTATTCGCTATTTTCAGGTTTGAGTTTAGTGGGGGTTTAAAACCCCCGCTATTTGATGTTATTTGCAGACAAAAAGATGAAGACGATGCTAACGTGGCTTGGTACTACTGGGCAGTTTAAACATTGGCGCGTGATTTTTTGCTTCAGGCCACTAGCGTTTGTTTTCATGTATATTAATCACTTTCCATTAGTCATACAAATGAACGCGTTGGTTGGATTGGCAGTTGTGTTGGCATGCAGGTATTGGGACCTGGGTTCGATTCCCAGGTCCCCCCACTCCTTTCCTAATATTTTTCTCCATATGTTTCCATGTAACGTGCTATCCAGGTTCCACAATACACCTTCACATCTGAGCCTGCCACGCGCCCAAAAGCCTCAATCTGAGGGCCACCATGTGAGGTCCATCATGCACATTAGTTGACCATGCCATACGCAAGCGCTGAAAGTCAACGTGGCCAGCATTTTGATGGGCAAAAATTCCTCTAATCACACCTCCAAAAGGGCCTGAATACCCCCCTTGTTTGTATTTCTTTTCTCCCATTTTTCTCTTTTCATTTATTTTAATTATGTTAATTATTTTCTCTTAATTCACCCAAATTAATTTTTATAACACAAAAATACAAAAATCAGAAATCATAAAAAATAAAAATATGTTTATTGTTTTAATATTTAATTCACTAACATTTTATTTTGTACATAAATTTTTATTAATCAATTTAGTTTAATTTTAGGGTTTCAATTTCAATATTTTCTTAATAAACTAAAAAATGTAGAAATTAGGGTTTGTCATATTTTCATCCTTCTTTTTTTTCTTAAATAAATAAATAATTCCTATCATTGTTATTAATTAGTAATTATTTTGTAAATAAATTTGTAATTAAATAATTAGTGTAAATTAGGTTAAACTTAAAACATTTTTCTTTAATAATTAAAAACAAACTTAGAACTAGGTTTATTTAATTTCAAGTTTTAATTAATTCTTTTTTAATTCCATTAAATACAAAAAAAACATAAAAATAACTTCTTTTTCTCAATTTAACCATTAATCAATTTTTAATTTCAATTTAATCTTTAAAGGGTCCAACGCCCTCGCATATTCGATTCCAATTTCTATTTCGCGCATTTATTTCTATTTTCTTGTGAATATTATGTAATTACCCCAAAGCCTTGTAATAGTAATTAGGACATTTACTTTCCGCACTTTTATTCAAAATCGGGTCTTTGTTAATTTGGCGATGTATAGACCCGCGCCTTGTAATAGCGTAGGACTTTTATTTTTCTGCACTTTAAATTCCGCACTTTTTAACTGTTAATCACATGAAAGAATGTATGCCCAAATAAAATCGAAACGTAGCTCACTCAATACATGACAAGATCAATATAACTGAAAATGACACACAATTCACACACCACTCCTAGGGTACGTCTCACTGTTGCCTTGCCCCTCGAAACGTGGTCGTCGAGTATAGGACATTTTAGTAAGTCCTTATGTCCATGATCTATGGCATAGGGGTAGCTTCTAAGGTGTCCTACTGTTGCTCTGGTGACCACACTGTCCCTAAAAACGAATTGACCCGAACACCTCCAACGGTGGTGCTACCTACCTCTCAATGGTGGGATGGCACTATCTTAAGGACATTTACACAGCCTAATTCCTTAGGGTAGGTAGATGACTTATAGATACTTGCTCTAATTCAAAACAAATCAAAACTTCTTTTCACACCAACACTTTCAAAAAGCTTTCAAAACAATTTTTCAAACACTCTTGAGGACTGATACAAGAGTCGATCTGAAATCTTTAAACGAAACTTTTTTCAAACTCATTCACAATTGAAAAGCAAACATTTTGAAAACACAAATGAGCAAGTATCTAAGAGCCCATGGATAACCATGGATAGAAAGGGTGCTAACACCTTCCCTTTCTATAAATCTACCTCCCGAACCGAGAACTAATCTCAATAAGGAATTTTTCTGTGCTTTTGTCCTTTCCATATTGGAGAAAATAAAAGATGGTGGCGACTCTTGCTTCCGCGACATTTCGCGATCCAGCGTTAAATAGTCAGTTCCAGATCCATCGATCACAGAATTGGCGACTCTGCTGGGGAATCTTATAAAGTGAGGTGTACCTTAGGATAGTTCATAACTGTGTTTTCAATTGTTTTGACTTGTTTGCTTTAAATTGTGGGTTGCATCGGAGTTACATAGATCCTAACCCGGATCCGGGGATACCCTGCTTAGGTAGCATAAGCTGTGAGGGACCTATTCGGCGTAGACCGACATGGGTGAAGCAGTGGCTACGTTGGTGTGGCACCTTGGTCTATACCGATATCCCTTGTGTTGCAACGAGGAGAATATGGGTCTTCTGAGGAGTCATTAAGCACCAACCGACCTTAGAACCTTAAATGACCCAACTTGGCTTATAGAACAGTAGCAGTATGCTACACCCATTGAGGCTAAACTCCCGTGATGGTTCTGGCCGCAAGAAAAGATTGCGATGCTGGAGTTATGATCGATTGAGGGTAGTCAATGATATTGGGATCCTCTAGAACCCGGTTACTTTTGATTAGGACAGGTAGGAACCAACAAACTGAAAGAGGGTAATACCTAGACCTCATGCTGGCCTAAACTCTAAGGGCTGTCTTGTGTGACTCGTGTGCCTTATCATGTTTGCCTTTGTAAATATTTGTGGTGTGTTTTATCATAACATCATGCCATCATGAGCATTGCATGCATCCTGCATAAGGACTGACCATTTCAAAGACAATAGGGTTTCACCTTTGCTCTGTTTTGTAGGATATCATGATGCCTATGCGAAGGAATACTATCCGGTTCAACTTTGTTCACCCACCAGAGTTACTTGAAGAGTTGGTTAGCAGAATTCCCAATACCACTTCCTTCATCCAGAGGCATGGTTCTCTTCTCAGTTTAGTCACAGCAAAGCGGGACCAACAACTGATGAGTGTCCTGACCCAGTTCTATGACCCTCTGTACCAGTGCTTCCAGCTGGTCCCTACCCTGGAAGAGTTCTCTGATTTGCTTGGTATCCCTATCTTGGATTAGACTCCCTACACTGGTTGGGAAAAGACTCTTAGGCTTGAGGAGGTTGCTGCAGCTCTTCCCTTGACTCACCAAGAAGTAATGGACAACTGGGTGACTAGAAGCGGAGTTAAGGGTTTCTTGGCCAAGTTTCTGATTGGTAAAGCTAACAGTTTCTGGAATGACTTGGACTTTAGGGCATATGAAGACATCTTGGCTCTCTTAATCTATGGGATAGTCTTGTTTCCTAATCCTGACAACTTCATCAATGTCACTGCCATAAGGATCTTTATGTCTCAGAATCCTGTGCCCACTCTCTTGGGTGACATCCTGCAACAACTTTATGCTCGTACCGCCCGAAGACGAGGAACTTTGTGGTGTTGTATTCCTTTACTGGTGAGGTGGTTTATTTCGCACCTCCCTAAGTTCGTGCTGAAGAACAAAGAAGGAAGAGGTTGGGCTCACAGGTTAATGTCTCTCACTGATAAGGACATCATTTGGACCCTCAGAGGTTTGGACGAGGTAGCTGTTATTGATCGTTGCGGAGAATACCCTAATGTTCCTCTAATTGGTACTCAAGGTGGGATCTCTTATAATCCATGTCTATCTCTCCGTCAGTTTGGAAGGGCCAAAAGAGCAGGGCCTCATGAGATGTTGGTGTCTCACATCAGTTTTGAGTTTCAGGTGGATAGTGACGAGCTGCGTCGTAGGTTCATCAAGGCTTGGGACAGAGTTCACAAAGCTGACCCACAAGAGTTGGGACCAAAGACTTCACTACCTATGGAAGCCTACTACAAATGGGTCCGCATCCGTGCTCAGAAGTTAGGTATGCCGTATGAAGCTGTCAGACCCGTCATTCTTGAATGTTCTGATAGAGATGGGGCTCCTCCAACTGTTCTCCCTCCTCAGATGCCTACTGATGTTGACACACTAAAGAGGTCTTGGTCACAACTGCAAGAAGAACGGGATGCTTATCGGGAAAAGTTCAACGAGCAGGAATTGAAGATCCAGAGGCTGACAAAGCAGTTGGAGAATGAGCGGGCTCTGAATGACTACCTCCGTACTGAGAAGAGGAGACCTTGGGATCAGTGATGAACTTTGGATATTCTTTTATAGTTTTATTTCCCTTTTCAGTATTTTCACTTTTATGTAACGCCTAAGGGCAACCTGTTGAACAATTTAAATTTCAAAGTTGAATCTAATGAAGTGTGTTCCTTTTTGTTTACAAAGTTGATTCCCGATTGTCTTTGAAAACATAAATCATACGCATTCCATTCATCATGTGCATAGCAGGTACTCTTCTTTTCAGGTTGCTTACTGTTCTTCGCTGTTTAAATTGCATCATGAACCCTGAATCATCAACCGAGCAGTCTATCAAGGCCCTTCAGGCGCAGAACACATAATTTCAGGAGCTGGTCATGGGTTTGGCTCAAGGTCAGGAAGAGTTGAAGGCTTTGCTCCTGAAGAAGGAGAAGAAGAAGAAGAGAACTGTTCTATTCAACTCAGGTCGGAGGTTCGGTAATACTCTGCAGAATGAGGAAGCTGGTTCTTCTGTAGGCAAAGACAGTCCCCAAGGGGGAAGGGCTCCAAGTCCGGTGGTCTCTGACAACGAGACTGATTTCAATGAGGAACAATATCCTCCGGCTGAAGACAGATACAAGCAGTTGGAAGACCGACTGAACGCAATGGAGATTCAGCAGGTGCCTGGTTTGGATTTCGGGGACTTGGGTTTATCTACTGGTGTGATCATCCCTCACAAGTTTAAAGCACCATCTTTCACCAAGTATGACGGGGCGTCTTGCCCTAAGCTACACCTCAGATCTTATGTGCGGAATATTCAGCCGTACACAGTGGACAAGAACTTGTGGATCCACTTCTTCCAGGAGAGTCTTTCAGGGACTCATCTCGAATGGTTCTATCAGCTGGATGGAACCAAGGTTCATAACTGGGAGGAGCTAGCTACTGCTTTTTATAAGCAGTATCAATATAATGTCGACCTTTCTCCTACACGTACCCAACTCCAGGGTATGTCGCTAGGATCAGGCGAAGGTTTTAAAGAGTATGCACAGAAGTAGAGGGACCTGGCTGGCAGGGTGCAGCCACCATTAACTGACTGTGAGCTGCTAGATATGTTCTTGGGGACCCTATATGGGCCGTTCTTTAATCATCTTATTGGCAACTCGTCTGCAGGGTTCACTGACCTCATTCTAACTGGGGAAAGGATAGAGGCTGGTATGAAGTCAGGTAAAATTCAGAAAGGTGCATCTTCAAGTTCTGAGAAGAAGCCCTTCAAAAAAGAGGCCAGTGCTGTGTATGGGCCTAGAAGGCAAGATAAACCAGAGCGCCGCCAATCTGTCAACGCGGTAGTGATTGCTAAACCTACTGCCACTCCTCGGAAAACTAATCAACAAAGGGCTGAAAGACCCAGAAGAGAATTTACCCGGCTGAGTATGACCTTATCACAAATCTTGCCACAATTGCTATCAACCAACTTGGTGACTGTCAGGGAGGCCCCGAAGGTCGTGAATACTGCATCCCCCAAGTATAATCCAAATGCCCGCTGTGCTTATCACTCCGATAGCCCGGGGCATTCTACTGACGATTGTTGGGCCCTAAGGAATAAGGTGCAGGACCTTATTGATGCAAAGGAGGTACAGTTTGAGGCACCTGAGAAGCCCAATGTGGTGACTGCTCCCATGCCTAACCATGGAGTAAATGCTATCAGGGAAGATGATGAAGTGGAAGAAGCTGAGTTCGACAGCTGGATTTATCCGACGGCCGACAATGGACCTAACAATTGGACTGCAAAGGACAACCTACCTGTTACTTTTGTTACGCAGTAATGAATTCCTTTGTTTTTGTTATTTGTAATAAACAATGAATTAAAACTCTATGGCCCGGTGTCTTACCCGGGGCACCGTGGCTTCGTTTGTGAGGGCATATTAATTGTCATTTCATATATCATGAATAAAGACCTTGGACGTTTTCTCGCATTTCAAATCTTATGCTCCTTTTCTTTCTTTCCTTTCTTTATATATTGCAAAACAGCTGTATTTACACACACTCACTCATACAGGTTTCAATCCACTTTGGATCTCACTGGTAACGACTTTGCTACTGCCAGTTATGACTTCGAAAATCCGATCAACTTAGCCGAAGACGAAGGTGAAGATGATTGCGAAGTGCCTGGTGAGCTTGCAAGGCTGTTACTCCAGGAAGAGAGGGCAATTCAACCACATGAAGATCCAGTGGAAACGATAAATCTGGGTACTGAAACAGATAGAAAGGAAGTTAAGATTGGTGCCAATCTGGAACTCAGCGTGAAGCAACGGTTGACTCAGATGTTACATGATTATGTGGAGATCTTCGCCTGGTCCTACGAAGACATGCCCGGGTTAGATACCGACATTGTGGTCCATCATTTGCCTACCAAGGAAGACTGCCCTCCGGTTAAGCAAAAGGTCCGCCGTATGCATCCAGAGATGTCTGAGAAGATCAAAGCCGAGGTTATGAAACAGTTTGATGCCGGGTTTCTTGCAGTGACTTCTTACCCTCAGTGGGTTGCTAATGTGGTGCCGATACCGAAGAAAGATGGTAAGGTCAGAATGTGTGTCGACTACAGGGATCTGAACAGGGCCAGCCCCAAGGATGACTTCCCCTACCTCACATTGACGTTCTGGTTGATAATACTGTTCAGCACAAGGTGTTCTCTTTCATGGATGGTTTTTCAGGTTATAATCAGATCAAGATGGCTCCTGAAGACATGGAAAAGACTACTTTTGTTACTCAGTGGGGCACCTTCTGCTACAAGGTCATGCCATTCGGGTTGAAGAATGCTGGGGCAACCTACCAACGTGCCATGGTTGCTTTATTTCATGACATGATCCATCATGAGATTGAAGTGTATGTCGACGACATGATCGCCAGGTCCCAAACGGAGGAGGAACACCTTGATCATCTGCAGAAGTTGTTTGACCGTCTGAAGTTATACAAGCTGAGATTGAACCCGAACAAGTGCACCTTCGGGGTAAGATCTGGAAAGTTGCTAGGCTTCGTCGTAAGTGATAAGGGTATTCAAGTGGACCCTGCCAAGGTTAAAGCTATTCAAGAGATGCCAGTTCCCAAGACAGAGAAAGAGGTCAGAGGCTTTCTAGGACGTCTGAATTACATTGCTCGATTCATCTCGCACCTAACTGCTACCTGTGAACCAATCTTCAAGCTGCTGAAGAAAGATCAGGTAGTGCGTTGGAACGATGAATGTCAGGCCGCTTTTGACAGAATCAAAGAGTATCTCCAAGAACCACCCATCCTTATGCCACCGGTTGAAGGGAGACCTCTAATATTATACCTGACAGTACTTGACAGCTCAATGGGGTGTGTGCTGGGGCAGTATGACGAGTCTGGCCGAAAAGAGCATGCCATTTATTACCTTAGCAAAAAGTTTACCGACTGTGAGACCCGATACTCACTGCTCGAGAAAACTTGCTGCGCTTTGGTATGGGCTGCTCGCCGGCTGAGACAGTATATGCTGACTCACACTACCTTGTTGATCTCAAAGATGGATCCGATAAAGTACATATTTGAAAAGCCTGCTCTGTCTGGGAGAATAGCAAGATGGCAAATGATCTTGACAGAATACGACATCCAGTACACGACCCAGAAAGCTATCAAGGGGAGTGTATTGGCAGACCACTTGGCACATCAAGCAGTAGACGACTATCAGTCAATGAACTTTGAGTTTCCAGACGAGAGCATCATGATTGTAACTGATTGTGAAGTACCTGGACCGGATGAAGGACCTGAGGAAGGATCCCGATGGTCTATGCACTTCGACGGAGCCTCCAATGCTTTGGGTAACGATATCGGCGCTGTGATCATATCTCCTCAAGGCACTCATACTCCACTCACTGCCCGACTATGTTTCAACTGCACCAACAACATGGAGGAGTATGAGGCATGCATCATGGGTCTTCAAGCTGCGATCGACTTAAGGATCAAGTTTCTGAGTGTCTTCGGAGATTCCGCTCTCGTGATCAATCAGATCAAAGGCGAGTGGGATACGAAACATCCGAACTTGATTCCTTACAAAGAATGTGTGTTGACATTGATCCCCCATTTCACAGAGATAACTTTTGAACATTTCCCAAGAGAGGAGAATCAGTTGGCGGACGCGTTACCTACGATGTCTTCCATGTTCAAAGTCAAATGGGACAATGAGGCTCCCCAGGTCATTATCTGGAAGCTGGACGAACCGGCATACTGTTGTGATCTTGAGGCTGAGATAGTGACTGAGAAACCTTGGTACCATGAGGTGAAGAGATACTTGGAAGCTCAGGAATACCCTGAGGGTGCGTCTGTCAACGACAAGAAGTTTCTGAGAAGGTTCGCAGCGAAGTTCTTCCTTAGCAACGACATTCTATACAAGAGAAACCATGATTCAACCCTGCTGCGTTGTGTGGATAAGACTAAAGCAGAAAGGATCATGGCAGAGCTACATGAGGGTACCTTCGGGACACATTCTAGTGGACATACCATGGCGAAGAAAATCCTCCGGGCAGGATATTACTGGTCCACAATGGAAGCCGACTGTTACCAGCATTCTCGGACATGTCATAAGTGTCAGATATATGCAGATAAGGTGCACGTTCCTCCAGTTCCTCTGAATGTCCTGACAGCACCGTGGCCTTTCGCAATGTGGGGCATAGATATGATCGGCGAGATTAAACCTACGGCGTCCAACGGGAATCGCTTCATCCTGGTAGCGATCGATTACTTTACAAAGTGGGTTGAGGCAGCTTCTTACGCCACTGTAACCAAGAATGTTGTGGCACGGTTCATTCGGCATAACTTGATTTGTCGATACGGCGTCCTAGAAAGGATTATTACAGACAACGGTACCAATCTTAATAACAAAATGATCACTGAGCTCTGCGAGCAATTCAAAATACAGCACCACAATTCTTCTCCTTACCGACCGAAGATGAATGGGGCTGTAGAAGCATCGAATAAGAATATCAAGAAAATTGTGCAGAAGATGACAGTGACCTATAAAGATTGGCACGAGATGTTACCGTTCGCTCTTCATGGGTACCGTACCTCAGCAAGGACGTCAACCGGGCAACTCTTTTCTCTTTAGTCTACGGCATGGAGGCAGTCTTACCGATCGAAGTGCAGATACCCTCTCTCCGGATAATGAAGGATGCAAATCTAAGCGAAGATGATTGGATCCAGACATGACTTGATCAATTAAATATAATTGACGAAAAGAGACTCACTGCTATTTGTCATGGTCAGACGTACCAAAAACGGATGATCAGGGCATTTAACAAGAAAGTCAGACCACAAGAGTATCAAGTTGGGGATCTGGTAATCAAACGCATCATCCTTCCTCAGAGTGATCCCAGGGGCAAATGGACCCCTACGTACGAAGGGCCATGTGTGGTTAAACATGTGTTCTCAGGAGGAGCCATGATCCTAACTACCATGGATGGTGACGACCTTCCTCACCCCGCCAATGCTGACATAGTAAAAAGATACTACGCATGACAAAAGACCCGCTAGGTTGACATACCTAGGCAAAAATTAGGGCTTCCCGGCGAACCAAAAGGGTTCGGGCAAAATGAAGGGATGAAATGAAAAAAAATCTGTACACCCGGCAAGTCGAAAACCTGAAAAGGCGGCTTGGGCAAAAATGGGTATCCCGGTGGACCGAAAACCTGAAAGGGCGGTCCAGGCAAAAGTTAGGGATTAAAGCGTAACACTATGTCTCATTGGATCACCTTGCATCCAGAATCCGGTATCAACATCAAGTTCAAACGGCAACAATCAATCAGCTTCATCCTCGACTAGGTCATCAAGTGATGAGACGCTCGAAGATATAAAGGCGATAGCAGAGTTGGAACCCAGTGGGATTGTTCTTTTCACACAGCTATTTTATTTTCCTTTGTACAAATTTGTATAAACTCTTTTGTTCGGCGGCGTTCTCTCGCTAGGACGTCAGCCTCTTGTACGTAAAACGCCTATTTACGGGCAAATTCAAAAATCAATATAAAAATCACTTTTCAGTTAAAATTGCCAATTGTTTTTCCTTTTTCTGTTTTGTTTTGTGAAGAATGTCCAAGGTTCAATTTGTGATATATGCATTTGACACTAATTGCTAATTCATAAACATTTGCATACGAAACAAAGGATTAATTACAGGTAACATTAGAAACAAGGGCAATAATAAGTTGTCTAAGCGATCTAATTGCTCTGTCCACCAAGGTACCAAGGTAAGTTCAGCTGAAGAACGTAACCAAGATATCTTAAGTCCCCAGAGAGTGAGCCAGCAAGTCAATACACTCTCCCCAAGAAAAGCTATATTATCAACCTTAAGGAAGTTGGGTATCCCCAACAGATCTCAACATTCCCAAGCAAATTATACAAACATTCTTAACAAGCATCCCCGACAGTCTTGATCTAAGGTTGTTCCCCGGCGGTGTATCAGACATTCAGCGGAGTCACTTCCCCAGTATATCTCAAGATTTCCCCAGGAGAGTCCAGTCCAAAAGTCTCCCCAGGAAAGTGAATCATCTCCCCAGCAGTAAGCTTATCCCCAGTAGATTCTGGAAGCTTATCCCCTACAGAGCACAAACGCGTCTCCCGGTTTTTATTCAAAGGTTATTTCCCTACCAGGATATAACTGGGTTATCCTCAGCCAAAAGCCACAGAAAGATCGTCCCCGACAAAGTCTTCCTATCCCCAGTGGAATCTGTTAAAACTTCCAACATAACAATGGTATCCCCAACGGAGTTATCATTATCCCAGCAAAATATCTCTCTCCCCACAGAGCATTTTCCCCAGCAAGATCGATAGAGTAATGTTCCCCGGCAGAGTGATCTATTCGCCAAGTTTATTCCCCAACGGAGTTATCTTCTCCTACCGGTATTCTTGCAACCACACTCCCTAGTGGAAACAAAAGCTCTACATCAGCCCAGGATTTAACTTCCCGGAACCCGTCAAGGATTTATTTTCCTAAGACGAAAACATACATTCAAAAACATCACATACATCATGATACAGGCATAAACGCATCATATCTTACAATCTCATTTATGTTGAGAACATCATTGCTTGATCCATATCATGCATTGCATAGGAATGACCTTTACCTTTCAGGAAAGATCTAGTTAAGTTCTCAGCTATGTCCAAGATTTTTGCATGCTTCAGTTAAATCGACCCTAAGATTTTCCTGATTCTTATCCAGTCAAAGGCCCTCTCTGGTTCAGTCAGATCGACCCTAAGATCTCCCTGATTCTTATTCCAGTTGAAGATTCCAAGACCTTGTCTGGTTCAGTTAAATCGACCCTAAGATTTTCCTGATTCTTATCCAGTCAAAGGCCTTCTCTGGTTCAGTCAGATCGACCCTAAGATCTCCCTGATTCTTATTCCAGTTGAAGATTCCAAGACCTTGCCTGGTTCAGTTAAATCGACCCTAAGATTTTCCTGATTCTTATCCAGTCAAAGGCCTTCTCTGGTTCAGTCAGATCGACCCTAAGATCTCCCTGATTCTTATTCCAGTTGAAGATTCCAAGACCTTGCCTGGTTCAGTTAAATCGACCCTAAGATTTTCCTGATTCTTATCCAGTCAAAGGCCTTCTCTAGTTCAGTCAGATCGACCCTAAGATCTCTCTGATTCTTATTCCAGTTGAAGATTCCAAGACCTTTCCTGGTTCAGTCAAGTCGACTCCTAAAGATTTTTCTGATGCCGATCCAGTCAAAGGCCTTCTCTAGTCCAGTTGAATCGATTCCTAAAGATTTTTCTGATGAAGACTCAGTAGAAGACATCCAAGATTCTCTCATCATTCTGTTGAGGTAGTAATCGCCCAAGATTCTCTCAGCGTTCCTGTTGAGGTAGTAATCACCCAAGGTTCTCTCATCGTTCCTGTTGAGGTAGTAAACGTCCAAGGTTCTCTCATCGTTCCTGTTGAGGTAGTAATCGTCCAAGGTTCTCTCATCGTTCCTGTTGAGGTAGTAATCGCCCAAGGTTCTCTCATCGTTATTGTTGAGGTAGTAATCGCCCAAAGTTCTCTCATCGTTACTGTTGAGGTACGCAGGTTCTCGCTAAGGAATCTCTTACGCGATCAACACCCAGATGGCATCTATAAGCCCATCCACATACTGACAGTCTCCAAATGGCATCTATAAGTCCATTCCCGACAAGACCTCGTCACCCCATAAAATGGCATCTATAAGCCCATCCTCCTATCCACCAACTCCAAATGGCATCTGTAAGCCCATTCCCACCATCACACTATTATGTGAGTGCAAATTTCCGGGCACTCTAGTGTTCAATCATCTTCCACCTTCGGATTACGAAAGGCACGTCAGCCAATCTACATCCTCAGGTCTAAGAAGATTGAACAAGGGCAACTGTTGTACCCCAAAATTTGCCCTCCCATATTCTTCAAAATTTGCCAAGATCAAGGTCCAAAATCTCCCAAGGGTTGCACAGTTCAATGGCCTCCTAAAAGTCAAAAAATTAGGGTTCTGGTTCTGGCAAAGAAGTTGAAGTTTCCAAGGGCCCAAACAAGTCCCACATGCCTATAAAAATTGTCAAGCATCCTTATGCCAAGTTGCAAGGCTCACAACACCAGTTTGCACAGTCAAAAAACCCTAATTGCCCAACAGTCAACTGCAGGGGCAAAATGGTCATTTGACAGTCAAAAATCCAAATTTTTGGTCAACATATTATTTTGAAGCCACAAACATCATTTGATCAATTCTTGATCATGATTCTCAAAGCATGGCTCAAAAAGTCTCAAGATGCAAAAGTTTCTATTTTTGGACAGTTGAAAAGTCAACTGCAAATTGACCAAGGCATAACTTCCACATGGTTTATCAGAAAAATTCCATCCAAAGCTCATTTTGAAGAGAATGACATTTCCTACAACTCATCTTCACACTTCAAGTTCAATAAATGCTCTCACAAAAAGATATCAATCTCAACATTATAGGTCATTTTCAAAAGTCAATAAAAAGGGACTTTAAGTCAAAGACCATAACTTGAGATTGGTAAATCAAAATGACATGGGACCAAAGACATTGGTTAGAGGACTTCAAGACCTTTCCAAAATGTCCAAGATAATGATCAAAGCTTAAAAAATGAGCAAGATATGCCTTGTGGAAGTTGGGAAATTTTTGGGAAATTTTTGGGAATTTTGAAAAGTCAACTTTGCTTCAAATGCCTCAAAATTGCTAATGAGCCTCAATTTCTTCCAAGAATCATCACCCAAAAGCTATGCACGACCCATTGACCCAACGGGGAGTTATTTTCTTAATTTTAATTAATTAATTGAGTTTATTATCCTATTAATTCATTTAATTAAAATTAAATATAAGAAAAATACTAAAATATGTTTGCCAAATCTTTTTATGCAGCATATGCCCTCTTTATTCACTCAAGATTTCGTGCACATCCAAAAGGGAAAGAATCTCCCATGATTGGCAATGTTTTGATGGAAAAAAGATTGAAAAAAGATGCTTGAAAAATCAAATATGGAAACATTGATTCAAATGGATTTTGGGCTTTGTTTTTGACCTAATTCATTCCTCATACATATGCAAAGAGAAACCTAATCAGAAGGACAACAATGCTGCGCTGAAAACTCAAGAACAAATTTGCTTTTTTTCAAGAAAAACCTCAAAACTGTTTTCATAGCTAGAGCTCCTTTAAAGACCTCAAAACTATTCCACAAGCTTGCCAAGGCTACCAGGAATCTATTCCAATCAAAACCACGCCTTCATCCTCAGGAAATTGGTAGAATGAAGTCCCACTTTTCTTGAAATTTTGAATAATCTTGTTTTGATTTCCAAGCCTTGTCCATGCATTTTTATTATTGTTTTACACTAATATGATCATACTGAAGCTAATGGTGCCATTGAATTGAATTAATATGGTCTGTATCCAAAATTGCCATGGAAATTTTCTAGGGTTTCAAGAGCTTGAAATTAGTGTCTTCTTCATAAAGAAAAATTAGGCAACGAGACCAGGACCATTGAACTCAGGGCATCTGGACGAAGCAATTCCCCCCATCGCGCCTTTTTTATATTTGCTTATGACCTATTCGCTATTTTTAGGTTTGAGTTTAGTGGGGGTTTAAAACCCCCGCTATTTGATGTTATTTGCAGACAAAAAGATGAAGACGATGCTAACGTGGCTTGGTACTACTGGGCAGTTTAAACATTGGCGCGTGATTTTTTGCTTCAGGCCACTAGCGTTTGTTTTCATGTATATTAATCACTTTCCATTAGTCATACAAATGAACGCGTTGGTTGGATTGGTTGTTGTGTTGGCATGCAGGTATTGGGACCTGGGTTCGATTCCCAGGTCCCCCCACTCCTTTCCTAATATTTTTCTCCATATGTTTCCATGTAACGTGCTATCCAGGTTCCACAATACACCTTCACATCTGAGCCTGCCACGCGCCCAGAAGCCTCAATCTGAGGGCCACCATGTGAGGTCCATCATGCACATTAGTTGACCATGCCATACGCAAGCGCTGAAAGTCAACGTGGCCAGCATTCTGATGGGCCAAAATTCCTCTAATCACACCTCCAAAAGGGCCTGAATACCCCCCTTGTTTGTATTTCTTTTCTCCCATTTTTCTCTTTTCATTTATTTTAATTATGTTAATTATTTTCTCTTAATTCACCCAAATTAATTTTTATAACACAAAAATACAAAAATCAGAAATCATAAAAAATAAAAATATGTTTATTGTTTTAATATTTAATTCACTAACATTTTATTTTGTACATAAATTTTTATTAATCAATTTAGTTTAATTTTAGGGTTTCAATTTCAATATTTTCTTAATAAACTAAAAAATGTAGAAATTAGGGTTTGTCATATTTTCATCCTTCTTTTTTTTTCTTAAATAAATAAATAATTCCTATCATTGTTATTAATTAGTAATTATTTTGTAAATAAATTTGTAATTAAATAATTAGTGTAAATTAGGTTAAACTTAAAACATTTTTCTTTAATAATTAAAAACAAACTTAGAACTAGGTTTATTTAATTTCAAGTTTTAATTAATTCTTTTTATTTCCATTAAATACAAAAAAAACATAAAAATAACTTCTTTTTCTCAATTTAACCATTAATCAATTTTTAATTTCAATTTAATCTTTAAAGGGTCCAACGCCCTCGCATATTCGATTCCAATTTCTATTTCGCGCATTTATTTCTATTTTCTTGTGAATATTATGTAATTGCCCCAAAGCCTTGTAATAGTAATTAGGACATTTACTTTCCGCACTTTTATTCAAAATCGGGTCTTTGTTAATTTGGCGATGTATAGACCCGCGCCTTGTAATAGCGTAGGACTTTTATTTTTCTGCACTTTAAATTCCGCAATTTTTAACTGTTAATCACATGAAAGAATGTATGCCCAAATAAAATCGAAACGTAGCTCACTCAATACATGACAAGATCAA
Source organism: Vicia faba (assembly GCA_948472305.1). Classification (NCBI taxonomy): domain Eukaryota; kingdom Viridiplantae; phylum Streptophyta; class Magnoliopsida; order Fabales; family Fabaceae; genus Vicia; species Vicia faba. Next base: position 122,101,339 of record OX451738.1, read on the forward strand.
TATAACTGAAAGTGACACACAATTCACACACCACTCTTAGGGTACGCCTCACTGTTGCCTTGCCCCTCGAAACGTGGTCGTCGAGTATAGGACGTTTTAGTAAGTCCTTATGTCCATGATCTATGGCATATGGGTAGCTTCTAAGGTGTCCTACTGTTGCTCTGGTGACCACACTGTCCCTAAAAACGAATTGACCCGAACACCTCCAACGGTGGTGCTACCTACCTCTCAATGGTGGGATGGCACTATCTTAAGGACATTTACACAGCCTAATTCCTTAGGGTAGGTAGATGACTCATAGATACTTGCTCTAATTCAAAACAAATCAAAACTTCTTTTCACACCAACACTTTCAAAAAGCTTTCAAAACAATTTTTCAAACACTCTTGAGGACTGATACAAGAGTCGATCTGAAATCTTTAAACGAAACTTTTTTCAAACTCATTCACAATTGAAAAGCAAACATTTTGAAAACACAAATGAGCAAGTATCTAAGAGCCCATGGATAACCATGGATAGAAAGGGTTCTAACACCTTCCCTTTCTATAAATCTACCTCCCGAACCGAGAACTAATCTCAATAAGGAATTTTTCTGTGCTTTTGTCCTTTCCATATTGGAGAAAATAAAAGACGGTGGCGACTCTTGCTTCCGCGACATTTCGCGATCCAGCGTTAAACAGTCAGTTCCAGATCCACCGATCACAACTGGGACCTGGGTTCGATTCCCAGGTCCCCCAAACTCTTGTTTCTATTTTTTATAACGTGTTCCAATGCAGCATATGTCCAATGTTCTACCATGCACGTCAACCAATGATGCGCCATGTGTCTCTCAGCATCCATCCAGTGGCCAGGAGATGAAGTCCATGATATTCAGGGGTCAATGAGCATGCATACGATTGTGAAAGTCAACCAGGCTTAGAGCCTTAATGGGCCTGAATTTCAACAAAAAAACCTCCTTATGGGCCAACATACCCCCTGGTTTGCAATTTTATTTTCTTTTCTTTTAAATTATTTTAATTGTTTTAATTACTATTATTAATTCACAACAAATTAATTTTTCCTAATAAAAATCAGAAATCACAAAATTGTAAATATATTTTAATTATTTATTAATTTCATCATTAACTTATTTTCTGTAAATAAATTCTAAACAATTAACTTAGTTTAATTTAGGTTTAAATTTTAATCTTTTTCTCAATAAATAAAAATTATGTAGAATTAGGTTTAGCATTTTTATTCATATTTTCTTAATTAATTATTATTATTATTTATTAATTACTATTTTTTTTGTAAAAAACATGTAAATTAAATAACTTAGTTAATTAGTTTAATTTTGACCTTTTTTATTAATAATTAAAATAAACTTAGAACTAGGGTTTTATTTTGACTTTTATTTTATTTTATTTTCATTAAATACCAAAAAACATAAAAAAAAATTTTCTTTTCAATTAAATAATTAGTTAGCATTAAGTTTAATTTTAATTAATTGCACAAGGGGACCATAATTTCTTAATTACTCAAAAGGGCCAAAAACCCTAAGGACGTCCAATTTAATTCTTTCGCGCGTTATTATTTATTTTGATTATCATGTAATTGTTTCCAAGAATGTAATAGTAATTAGGTTTATTGCTTTCTTTACTTTCCGCACCTTTATCAAAACGGGTTTTGCTTTTGGCGATGTATAGACCCGCGCCTTGTAATAGCGTAGCTTTACATTCCCGCACTTTAATTTTCCGCACTCCTAACTGTTAAATTGCATGAAAGAATGTATGATAACTAAAAATAACTCGTAGCTCACAATTGCATGATCAAAGATAAATATAACATGAATTCAACACACAAAGCACATGCCACTTCTAGGGTACGCCTCACTCGTTGCCTCGAACGTGGTCGTCAAGTATAGGGTGTTTTAGTGGTCGCCCTATTGTCTAAGATCCAGTCGCCTCGAAACGGTTGCCTCGGATTAAAAAGGATCTAGGGCATTAGGGTTACTTCTAAGGTGTCCTACTATTGCTTCGGTGACCACACTATCCCTACAATCGAATTGACCTGAATACCTCCAACGTTGGTGCTACCTATCTCTCAATGGTGGGATAACACTATCTAAAGGACTCTTACACAGCCTAATTCCTTAGGGTAGGTAGATGACTCATGGGTACTTGCTCTCTTTCTAAAAACAAAAATACTTTTCACACTGACACTTTCTAAAAGATTTCAAAACAAATTTTTCATACACTCTTGAGGACAGATACAAGAGTTACTTAGAAACTTTTCAATGAAACTTTTTCAAAACCCACGCACATTTGAAAAGCAAACCATTTTTGAAAACATAAGAGCAAGTACCTAAGAGCCCATGGATAACCACGGATAGAAAGGGTGCTAACACCTTCCCTTTCTATAAATCTACCTCTCGAACCGAGAAACATTCTCAATAAGGAATTTTGCTGTGCTTTTGTCCTTTCCATGTTGGAGAACATAAAATACGGTGGCGACTCTTGCTTCCGCGATATTTCGCGAACCAGCTTAAAAAACAGTCAGTTCTATTTCCACCGATCATAGAAATAGAAGGTTCCAAGATGGCTCCTGAAGAGATGGCTCCTCAAGAGTGTATGAAAAATTTGTTTTGAAATCTTTTAGAAAGTGTCAGTGTGAAAAGTATTTTTGTTTTTAGAAAGAGAGCAAGTACCCATGAGTCATCTACCTACCCTAAGGAATTAGGCTGTGTAAGAGTCCTTTAGATAGTGCTATCCCACCATTGAGAGATAGGTAGCACCATCGTTGGAGGTATTCGGGTCAATTCGATTGTAGGGATAGTGTGGTCACCGAAGCAATAGTAGGACACCTTAGAAGTAAACCTAATGTCCTAGATCCTTTTTAATCCGAGGCAACCGTTTCGAGGCGACTGGATCTTAGACAATAGGGCGACCACTAAAACACCCTATACTTGACGACCACGTTCGAGGCAACGAGTGAGGTGTACCCTAGAAGTGGCATGTGCTTTGTGTGTTGAATTCATGTTATATTTATCTTTGATCATGCAATTGTGAGCTACGAGTTGTTTTTTGTTATCATACATTCTTTCATGCAATTTAACAGTTAGGAGTGCGGAAAATTAAAGTGCGGGAATGTAAAGCTACGCTATTACAAGGCGCGGGTCTATACATCGCCAAAAGCAAAACCCGTTTTGATAAAGGTACGAAAAATAAATAAGGCGATAAACCTAATTACTATTACATTCTTGGAAACAATTACATAATAATCAAAATAAATAATAACGCGCGAAAGAATTAAATTGGACGTCCTTAGGGTTTTTGGCCCTTTTGAGTAATTAAGAAATTATGGTCCCCTTGTGCAATTAATTAAAATTAAACTTAATGCTAACTAATTATTTAATTGAAAAGAAAAATGTTTTTTATGTTTTTTGGTATTTAATGAAAATAAAATAAATTAAAAGTCAAAAGAAAACCCTAGTTCTAAGTTTATTTTAATTATTAATAAAAAAGGTCAAAATAAACTAATTAACTAAATCATTTAATTTACATGTTTTTACAAAAATAATAGTAATTAATAAATAATAATAATAATAATAATTAATTAAGAAAATATGAATAAAAATGCTAAACCTAATTCTACATAATTTTTATTTATTGAGAAAAAGATTAAAATTTAAACCTAAATTAAACTAAGTTAATTGTTTAGAATTTATTTACAGAAAATAAGTTAATGATGAAATTAATAAATAATTAAAATATATTTACAATTTTGTAATTTCTGATTTTTATTAGGAAAAATTAATTTGTTGTGAATTAATAATAGTAATTAAAACAATTAAAAGAATTTAAAAGAAAAGAAAATAAAATTGCAAACCAGGGGGTATGTTGGCCCATAAGGAGGTTTTTTTGTTGAAATTCAGGCCCATTAAGGCTCTAAGCCTGGTTGACTTTCACAATCGTGTGCATGCTCATTGACCCCTGAATATCATGGACTTCATCTCCTGGCCACTGGATGGATGCTGAGAGACAATGGCGCATCATTGGTTGACGTGCATGGTAGAACATTGGACATATGCTGCATTGGAACACGTTATAAAAAATAGAAACAAGAGTTTGGGGGACCTGGGAATCGAACCCAGGTCCCAGTGATGAACAAACACGTCTACAACCACTCAGCCACTGCATTGTATTTGTAATAATAATGGATAGTGAAAATAATATGCAAAAACAACAATTATGCTGGGAATTTAAAAAAAGCGCGCATCATATTTGAATACACCAGTCATGTCCTTCCACGTATTGTCTTCTTCATCTGGCCTGAAACAAAAAATAATCAAATAGCGGGGGTTTTAAACCCCCACAAACTGGAAACATAAAAAATAGCGATTAGGCACACAAGCAATATAAAAAAGGCGCGAGGGTTGGGTTGAATTCGTCTGGCCTTGACGAATTCAACCATGCATGTTTCAAGGTCCAATTGTTCTGTATGTAGAAAACCCCAAAATCCAAGCTTCGAAACCCTAATGTTCTTCAATGGTGGTTTTCAATTCAGGGTGCTACAATCAAATTGGATTATACCAATAGCTTCAGAATGTCCCTATTAACATAAATCAATCCAAAAAAATGGTTAAAAACGCATGAATCATGATATGCAATTATGGAAAAATGTCCAAACCGTGGGACTTGTATTCTTTGATTCTTTGCGTGTTAGGGCTTGTTCTGGATGGCAACAGGTTCCTGGAGACTCAGGTAAAGTGTTTGAATCAAAAAGAGGCTTTGAATTCGCCTGGAAGACTGATTTCAGTTTTGAACTTTTTCCACTTTTTTCAATATTGCATATGGTGTTCTTGCAGCAGTTTCACGTGTCCAGCTTTAGGTTTAGGTTTAGTACATATAGGAGAACTGAATTAGGGTAAATCTTGGCCCAACAATCCATTGTATTCAAGTTTGCATCTTTGATTTCCAATCAAATATTTTCCAATCTTTTTGAATGAAAAACCTTGCCAAATTGGGAGATCTTGTCCCCTTGAGTGATGCACGAGATCTTCAGCATGTGTGGAGTGTATTTGCTTCATAAAAAGATTTGAAAACCATGTTTTGATTTTTTCCTACAATTAAATTAATTAAATGAATTAATAATCAATTAAAAATCCAAATAATTAATAAAAGTAAGAAAATAATTCAATTTAATCTCAATGGGTCGTGCATAAGCCTTGGGCAATGTTTCAAGAAGGAATTTGAGGCCCATTAGCAAAAATGAAGTGTTTTAGGCAAAGTTGACTTTTGAAAGTTCCTAAGAATTTCCCAACTTCTCCAATGCATATCTTGCTCAATTTTTATCCTATGAACATGTTCTTGGACATTTTGGAAAGGTCTTGAAGTCCTCTAACCAATGCCTTAGGTCCCATGTCATTTTGATTTACCAATCTCAAGTTATGGTCTTTGACTTAAAGTGCCTTTTTGTTGACTTTTGAAAATGACCTATAATGTTGAAATTGATAACTTTTTGTGAGAGCATTTCTTGGATTTGGAATGTGAATATGAGTTGTAGGAAATGTCATCCCCTTCAAAATGAGCATTGGATTGGATTTTTCTGATGAACCATGAAAAAGTTATGCATTGGTCAAGTTACAGTTGACTTTTCAGTTGTCCCAAAATAGAAACTTTTGATTCTTGAGACTTTTTGAGCCATGCTTGAGGAATCATGATCAAGAATTGATCAAATGATGATTGTGGCTTCAAAATAAGATGTTGACCAAAAATTTGACTTTTGACTGCCAAATGACCATTTTGCCCCTGCAGTTGACTGTGAAGCAATTAGGGTTTTTGACTGTGCAACTTGATGCTGTGAGTCTTGAAACTTGACATGTAGATGCTTGACAATGTATATAGGCATATGGGAATTGATTGGGCCCTTGAAAACTTTAACTTCCTTGCAAGAACCAAAACCGTAGTTTTGACTGTGTTAGGAGGGTGTTTGACTGGGCAACCCTTGATCCATTTGAAGCTTGATCTTGCTAAATCATGAAGAATATGGGAGGGAAAATTTTGGGGTACAACAGTTGCCCCTGTTCAATCTTCTTAGACCTGAGGATGTAGATTGGCTTGCGTGCCTTTCGTAATCCGAAGGTGGAAGATGATTGAACACTAAAGTGCCCAGAAATTTGCGCTTACATAGTAAAGTATCAGCAGTGTGGTGTCGGGAATGGGCTTACAGATGCCATTTGGAGATATGAGGGATAGGAGGATGATGGGCTTATAGATGCCATCTGGAGGTGTCGATCGCGTAAGAGATTCCTTAGCGAGAACTTGTGTACTTGAGAAAGAAAGATAATTACCTGGCCTGTTGTTGTACCCCAAATTTTGACCTAAGATACCATCTCCCATCTGCATCATTACATTGCAAGCGTTTTGATCTATTGATTTTTAAAAATTCATAACTTTTTCAGGTCGAGAGCTGTTTATTTTTGAACGCTGAATTTATTAATCGATCAATGATCAAACAATGTTTATTAATTATTTATTATCTTAAATTTAAATAATTGGAATCTATTTTCGGTTATTATATAATTTAAAGATTTATGAATAATGAAATAAACATTTGAAAAGAGGTTTATTAATTGGTCAACAATGATTATTTAATTATTTATCATTCTAAGTTAAATAATTGAAATTCTATTTTTAATTATTATAATTTAGAGAATTATGAATAATGAATTAAATAATTGAAGTTATTAATTGATCAATGATGTCTATTTATTTGTTTATTATTCTGAATTTAAGTAATTGAAATTGATTTTCAGTTACTATATAATTTAAAGAATCATAAACGATAAATAAATAATTGGAAAGAAGAAAGAGTTAATTGGTAAAATATTGGAATTTTATTTACTTTATTCTAATTATTACAATTGTTATTTAAATATTGTATTATTTACAAAAATATTTACAATAACAATTATATAAAATGCTTAAAGTAAAATAAAAACTATTCTAATTTTTTCTAAATTCTAAATCTTCATCTTCCATCCAATGCTTCTTTGTCTGCTCATTTAATTTTACCTGCAAAAACAATTAAAAGAAAAAGTTAGAAATAAATAAATAATTAAAAGCAGAAAATTATTTTTAGTGTTCATCATTAAAAGCAAACGGCTCGAATCAGTTTTTTTTACCCTTTTTGCAAATCGCGGGATTTCTCCCGGTTCACAAAAGGGATGGATTTTTATTTTCAAAAATGAATGCACAATTTAAAAACATGCACAAATTCATTTTGTTTTCAAAACTGCATAATTAAAAAAATCAATTGCATTTTTAAAAGTCCACAACATATTTCAAAATCAGCATCATATGCATAATTTCAAACAGCATATGCAATGTACACAAGAAATTCCAACGTAAACATGCAACCATATAGGAAGAGGCCAAAACATGAGGCTCTTCTACTGTTACATTGAAAGACAAAGAGGATATGCAATTTTAAAACCATTTTGCAAGCATGAAATCTTTCCATTTACATCATTTTCCAGCAGTATTGCTTTTTCAGAACAAATGCATAACATATCATTTTTATGTCAAATTTGTATTGAGGAGAGAGAGAAGAGAGATAGAAGTATGGTTTTGCAGGTTTTGGTTTAGGCAGAAAGAGGATAGAAACAGAACAGCAGTAACTCAGTAAGAAATAGAAAGCATAAGAATAGAATACAAACAAACTGTTGGAGCAGTAGAGGTGCAGAAGGCCAAGAATTATAAAAAATATTCAAACCTGTAACATAAGCAAAGATCATCAAACTGTTATATACCAACAAGCCCCTTCAAAACGAGGGTGTGGATAACCTGCCTAAGGCTTTTCAAAAAACAAAAGCTGTCAAATATACAAAGTTCTCAAAGTCTAACCCAAAACCTCATGGCCTGAACTATAAAACCTGCTACCACAACCTTGTCAAAACCAGTAAAACCTGCGTGAAGCCTTCCACGCTCAAAACTGGAAAACAAATACAAAAAAAAAACCATTTTTCTCCAAGTCTAAAAACAAAAATCAGTAGAACCTACTGCATAAACCAGAACAACCATAACCAACAAACATGGCCTAAACCATCAAACCTTTTGGCCTAAACCTGCTATCTGCATAAACCATAACCATGGCCTAAACCTGCATAAACCAGTATACACGCCCAAAACCAGAACCATTTTCAAAACCTTATAGCCATTACCAAACCAACATAAAATCTGTAATGGCCTCAAACCAGTAAAACCAGTAGTTCAAGGCCAAACTAGTGGAAACCATACACGCCCAGCCAAAATACCGTCAACCATAATCAAAAGCAAACGCCAACAAAAGCATCCAAACGAAGGCAATGTTCAAGGCAACTAAGCCTCAGAATATATCATCATAGGCAAAATAAAGCATACAACGAAAGCAACAGAGGCAAGGCAAAAGAAGAAGAGGAAAGGACGCTAAAGCTAGGGTTTTCAACAACATCATCAAACCATAAAGCATTAAAGAAGAAATACCAGGGTACCAAGCGAAGCACAGCGTCACCGTCTTCCTTGCTCCGGCCTCCTAAGCGTTTCCCTCAACCTCCTTCCTCCGTCTCCAGGTAACCTTTCCTCCACCTCTTTTACTTTCATAATACCTCCAATAAACATAACAGTGTGAATAAGAATCAAAAGATGTAAAATCCTAAACATGCAGTAGCAAGAACCCTAGCGAAATAGAAGGCGAAAACTGTTACCTTGAATCGATCACCGTAGCTTCTAGTGGGAGGGAAGAGGAAGAGTGGGATGCTGGTGGCCGTTGGGACAAAGGAAAACTCAAGCGAGGATCAATAACGCGGGAAGAAGACGATACGAGAAGATGAGCGCCGCTTCTGTCCAAAACCTTAAGCCCTTTGCTTAACCCTAACACAAAATGAATGAAAACGTTTAACCCTAAAAACAAATTATGAAATCTGATGGACCTGACCCGTCTCCCTGCATAAGCCCACGCGAAATCCCTTGGTACACCCCCTTTCTGCTTGTTTCTTTTGGGCCCTTCAAAACCCCTTTTGGCCCATAACTATCTATATCCACCCTTTTATTTTCCTTTTAACCTCTTTCTATTTATTTCTTTTATTTTTCTTTTAGAATTTCATTAATTTAGTAATTAGTAAATAAATCAAATAGAGTTAATTTAATCAAAGCAATTTTAAGTAATGTGACCAATTGTTATTAGTTTAAACTTTAGGTTTAATTTAATAATTTTAAATTTTCCCTTTTAATTAGGTTAAGTTAAATAGCTTTTAGGTTTTAATCTAGTTTAATTATTTAATAACTCTTAAAAATAATGCTTTAAATAAAAACTCTAAAAACGTATAAAAAAATAAAAATGATTTAAAATTAAAAGCATGTTATTTTCCTTTAACTTATTTCCCTCGCTTTAGTTAATACTAATACAAAAACATAAAAAAAATAGAAACATATAAAAGCCTTAAAAAATATTTTATTTCTTAATTAATTCTCTTGTTTTGCATATATTAAACAAAAATCCAAAAAATGCATATTTACACCATTTAGTCTTTTATTTAAATTATTGTATATCGTTATCTGCCTAATATCCTGTCAATTATTTCATCGTACTTGTTTATTCTGTTTACGTCTAAATCCAAGGGGAAAACGATTAAGTTTGTTGACTTCATTTCCTCAAGTCCGATCACGCGAATGTTTTGCATTCCATTAAAACTTAAGACAATTTTTTTCCCAAATATCGATCTTTTCAAAACTTATACCTTTTAAGCAAAAACTTCGACATTAGGTCGTCGTATCTTCAAAAACTCGTCCGTACCCCGTTTTCGGCCAAAACAATTTATTTCGATCAAACAAACAATTTTAATAAACAGATATTTAAAAAGGTTCCTATAGAGTACTATAGGTACTTTGGGTGCTAATACCTTCCCATTGTATAACCAACCCCCGAACCATAGATCTCTTTTCAAAAACGCCTTGTATTTTTATTACTTTTAAAAGTATTATTTTACATTGCATATTTAGGGTTTTATTTCGCTCTTTCCCCTTTCCCCTTGGAAACAATAAAGCGCGGTGGCGACTCTTGCTTTTGTGAGACGAATTAATCAATAATTCGATCTCCGATTTACCCCGCTACATTTTTTATCGCTACAGAATTGGCGACTCTGCTGGGGACAGATTGACCTCTTGCTGGTCCATCCCTAAGTGGGTTAAGCCTAATTTGTTTTATCTGTTTTATTATTATTTGATTTGTTTGATTATGTGTTTAAATTGGGGTGTTTGGGATTTTTGCAAAGGACGAATCCTATACCCGGATTAAGTTACACTTAAGAATAGGACGGGCGGTACAGTCATGTTAACTTTGAGGGAGTAATCCCGAAGAAGGAGGCATGAGATCCCCCACTCAATGGAAGGTCCTCTTGAACTTAATATTTGTTTACCGAGTAATCGGGAAGACATTATTATTTTCGACCTAGGAGCCCGAGAAGTTGAGGACCGCAGAACCCTAACCCATCTTGGCCTTTTTAGGTGTAGCGCGGAGACTATAACGGAGTAATTCGGAAGTAGTTGTTACGCGATGCTACGCTCAGACGAGTTTCTCTTGAGAATATTGCTAATTATTGAGTAATCAAGACGTTGGTAATATCCGAAGGAGGAATGTAGACTCTGGGAACTCTTAGAACCTTGTCTTACAGGTGTGATTGAACCATTAGTACATACCTTGGGGTGGGCTTTACCCTCGACTCCACGCTGAATGTTGAACCTTTGAACCCCATGTTTGCAAACTTGTGTGTAACTATTGCATTATCATTCATTCATGCATTCATCAACATTTTTGTAAAACTTGTTTTTCAAGGAACTTCAGAATGATTTTTGGAGACATCTCAGGTTATTATGGAATTTGGAAGGAGAAACACTCGAAGCTTTAGTTTTAAGGAGCCCGAGATTGAAGAGCTGAAGAGTTTGATTCCTAAGATCGAGAACCCGACGGATTTTCAGAAAAAGTATGGGTCCATTATACCTCTCATGAGGCGCAAGATGAAGGAAGGCATTCTTAATACGTTGGTTCAATTCTACGATCCCTTGTACCGATGTTTCACCTTTTCGGATTACCAATTGATGCCCACCTTAGAAGAGTATTCCTACATACTTGGTTTGCCGATCACCGATTGTGTTCCTTTTTCTGGATTAGAAGAGGAACCCAAATCTCACGAGATAGCGACCATCACCCACTTGAAGAAATCAGAGATAGAGGAGAACATGACTACAAAAGGGGGAATCCGAGGTTTGTCTGCGTAGTTTTTGTTGAAGAAAGCTCGTCAGTTCGCTGAGATGAGAGATACTATTGCCTTTGAAGACGTGTTTGCTTTACTCGCTTATGGTCTATTCTTGTTCCCTAGCGTTGATAAGTTTGTGGATATCAACGCCATCAGAATTTTCTCGATTGGAAATCCGGTCCCTACGCTGCTAGGAGATACCTACTACTCCATTCATCTTCAAAACTCTTATCAAGGAGGGATGATTATTTGTTGTGCTCCGTTGTTGTATCAGTGGTATGTCTCGCATCTACCTGGGTCTGATGTTTTCTGGGATCTCGAGAAGGAGCCGCGTTGGGCGCCAAAGATTATGGCACTCACTCATTTCGACATTGATTGGTATAATCGAGTTTACTATGACGTGAAGATCATCGATAGTTGTGGTGCTTTTCCTAACGTGCCTCTTCTTAGTACGAGAGGTGGAATCAACTATAACCCCGTTCTCGCGCGCCGTCAGTTTGGATACCCGATGAGGGACAAGCCAAACAACATCCATGTGAGTGGTTTCTTTCTTCAAGAAGGACAAGATCATCATGCAGCTAAGAGGGAGATCGAAGGAGCTTGGCGCCACATCCATAGGAAAGGGAGAGATATGTTAGGACATAGAGGTGTCGTTTCTTTGGAGCCTTACCTACAGTGGGTCTGTGCTAGGGCTTGTGCTCTCAAGATGCCCTATAAACTTGAGAAACCTTTATTCCCTACCTTTGCATCATCATCTGTTGTTATCCCTATCGCGAATATAGGAGAATACCAAGGAAATCTGGCTAGGATGAAGTTCGAGAGGGATGCTTGGAAAGAAAAGTATAATATGTCTGAATATGAGAATCGAGTCCTGACTCGACAGCTAAAGGAAAAGGAGGAGTTGCTGTTTATTCAAGATGGCTGGTTCATTGATCATGATGAGAAGCTTCGTCAAAAGGATGCTTTACTGAAGAAGTATGCTAGTGAAAGGAAGAGAAAGAGGGAAGGTTCGGTAAGCGTTGCTCTTGTTCCTATTCCACAAAAGGAAATCGTTGATCGACTGGTAGCTGAGAAGAAAGAGATGGAAGACTTTTATGAAGAGAAGATCAAGAAGCTCCGGTTACAGTTGGCATTTGGTCCTTCATCTGATGATTCTGAGTGATCTTTAGCTTTTAGTTTTATTTTATTGATGTCATTTTGTAAAACTCTGTAAAAGGGCTTCATGCCCCAAAGTTGTAATTTATTGCTTTTATTAAGGGCTTCATGCTCCGAAGTTGTAATTTATTGCTTTATTATGGGCTTCATGCTCCAAAGTTGTAATTTATTGCTTTATTATGGACTTCATGTTCCAAAGTTGTAGTTTACTGCTTTTATTATTGGGTTGTTATCCCAAAGTTGTAATTTATTGTTTTGTTATTCCAAAGTTGTAAGTTGTAATTTGCTGTTTTTGATTAATGGATTGAGTTTTTGTTGTTCCAAATTCCTTTACCATTGATATGTGCAAAATTATCGAAGTTCCTTGAAAAACTATTAAAATGAATCATCATTTGCATTGCACATCATGCATCATTCAACATTTCACTTCACACTTTTTTAGAGTCTTATCCTTGTTTCTTTTTCCACTCCAAAGGTTGTCAAGCTGTCTCACCGATACGACACTCAAGCCAATCGTCAGAGGAAAATGGAAGATCTGGAACAGGAAAATCATGAGCTTCGTGGGGAAGTTGCTACCCTTCGTATCGAGATGGAAAAGTTAACTGCGTTAGTGGAAAGTTTGGTGGCTGTTCAGAATCAGCCATCGACTACAGTTGCTGAGATTCAGACTTCAACTCCAGTGGTTTCCGAGATTGTCACCGTTCTAACATCTGTGACTCAAATCAACTCTCCGCTTCAGCATCAGATGCCGAAAGGTTTTCCGTGGGGAATGCCTTACAACTTTGTGCCAGAGGGGTATCAGCCTGTCGTACAACCTTTATTTCAACCTGCTTTGTCTCTTCCTCAGCCAGAGACAACTGCCATGCCGCCAGTAATCCCGTCTGTAACACCTTTTCCGCAACCGATAATGACAACTGTCACTCCTGTGGTTCACTCCGTGCCATACTTGAATGAACCTACTTATCCTGCCGAGCCTGCTGAAAGTTTGGGTCTTTTTGATAGAATGGAAGAATTTCAAGATCAGTTCCAAGAAATGCAGAAGGAGCTTAGAGCATTAAAGGGGAAGTATTTGTTTGGGAAGAACACGCATGACCTTTGTTTAGTTCCGAATGTCAAGATTCCAGCAAAATTCAAAGTGCCAGACTTTGAAAGATATAAGGGTGATTCGTGTCCTCGAAGTAATTTGACTATGTACGTGAGAAAGATGTCTACATATTCCGATGATCATGACTTGTTGATTCACTATTTTAAAGACAGTTTGACGGGTGTTGCTCTAAAGTGGTATATGGGTTTAGACAGTATTCAGATCCGCAACTTCAACGATCTTAGCGAAGCTTTTGTCCACCAGTATAAGTATAACGTTGACATGGCACCGGACAGGGATCAACTCCGGGCGATGTCGCAAAGAAACAGAGAATCTTTTAAGGAATACGCCCAGAGGTGGCGTGAAATTGCTGCTCAAATCTATCCACCTCTTGAGGAGAAAGAGATGACTAAGATATTTTTGAAGACTTTAGGTTCCTTTTACTATGAAAGGATGATCGCCAGCGCACCCAGTGACTTCACCGAAATGGTAAGCATGGGCATGCGGTTAGAGGAAGGGATTCGTGAAGGGCGTTTGGTTAAAGAAGGAAGTCCGTCTAGCAGTACTAAGAAGTTTGGAAGTGTTTTCCCGAAAAGAAAAGAGCAGGATGTCAGCGCATTGTTCCCAGGGAGACCGAGGAGAGGTTACTCTCACGTTGCGGCAGTCACCCCGGCTGTCCGCCCAGCTTTGATGACCCCAGTTCATCAAACCCCACCAACTCAACAACGGCCATTTCAGCAGCAGCCTCGACAACAGGCTTATCCATTCAACAATTAGAACCGTTCACCCAGAAAACTGCAGTTCGATGCCATTCCTATGACTTATACTGAATTGTTCCCTGCTCTTATCAGAAAGAATCTGATAACGACAAAGCCTCCTCCTGTCGCACCAAATAGTACTTCTCCGTGGTACAAGGCGGATCAGTTTTGTGAATATCATCAAGGGTCGCCGGGGCACAACCTTGATAATTGCTTTGCTCTGAAGGCGGACGTGCAGAGGTTGATTAAGAATGGTATCTTGTCTTTCAAGGATGTTAATCCAAATGTTAGAGATAATCCTTTGCCTCGACATGGGGCAGCATCAGTGAATATGGTGGAAGGTTGTCCGGGGAAGTTTCGAGTTTTTCAAGTTGAACACATAAGAGAGTCGTTGATCAGGTTACATCAGAGTTTGAGAAGACTTGCCTTTGTTAAGCATCAGCATGATTATGATGTTTGTGAGTTTTGTTCAAGGGAGGTTGATTGTCCTATTGTGAAGGAGGATATTCAGAAGTTGTTAGATCAGAGAGTTATCACTATTACGTATGACAGAGATCCGGAGGATGTAGTGAATGTTATAATACCACAATTCAATTTGCCTGAATCGGTAGAGATCGTTTACGACAGTCAGGCTGCACCTGTTGATCCTTTGATCATTTACCCACCTGGTCCTGTGCCTTACAACTCAGACCAAGTTGTACCGTATAAGTATAATGCCATAATGATTGAGAATGGGGTAGAAGTCCCTATACCGACAAGACCGTCTTTTGTTAACATTGCTGATGTGAGTAGAGTTACGAGGAGTGGACGTGTCTTTGCAGCAGTACCTTTGAAGAGACCAGAAGTTCAAGTCAGGAGGCCCATACCGGCGGAAATTCCAGTGAGAAATGTTGAACCAAGGGTTGAGATAGGCCGATCCAATGAACCTATCCCACATCCTGAGGATGATGAGATTCTGAAGCTTATCAAGAGAAGCGAATATAAGATTGTGGACCAACTTTTGCAAACTCCTTCCAAGATTTCTTTGCTTGCTTTACTGAGAGATTCTGGTGCCCATAGAGAAGCTTTGATGAAGTTCTTGGACCAGGCGTTCGTGGATCATGATGTGACGGTTGACCAGTTTGATGGGATTGTGGGAAATATTACTTCGTGTAACAATCTTGGTTTCAGTGATGAAGAACTCCCGGAGGAGGGGAGAAACCATAATATGGCTTTGCATATCTCAGTAAGTTGTGGAAATGATACCTTGTCAAGTGTGTTGGTGGATACAGGTTCGTCGTTGAATGTAATGCCCAAAACTACATTATCTCGGCTCTCATATCCAGGTGCTCCTATGTGACCTAGTGGAGTAATTGTCAAAGCGTTTGATGGTTCTAGGAAGACTGTCATTGGTGAAGTGGATCTCCCTATAGTAATTGGTCCTCATACTTTTCAAATCACTTTCCAAGTAATGGATATTCGTGCTGCCTACAGTTGCTTATTGGGTCGTCCATGGATCCATGATGCAGGGGCAGTCACTTCCACGCTCCATCAGAGATTGAAGTTCGTAAGGCATGGGAAGCTAGTGATGATCGGTGGAGAGCAGGCTATGGTGGTAAGCCATTTATCATCCTTCTCTTTTATTGATGCTGATGAGGATGTTGGAACCCAGTTCCAAGGTCTATTTGTTGCCAAGAATGAAGTGAAGAAGCAAGGGGCATCCATTTCTTCTTTTGAGGATGCGCGACGAGTGGTGGAAAGTGGTTCAGCCGAAGGATGGGGCCAGGTGTTGACTTTGCCCGAGAACAAATCTGGAGAAGGTCTTGGTTTTCGTCCCGTGTCTGCGAGAGTCAAGCAGGAGGTGGTTGCTCGTCCGATTCAGGAGGTTTTCCGAAGCGCTGGTTTTATCCATCCGACTCCTCCTAAGGTTGATGCTATCATAGAAGACGATTCCAAGGAAGATTTGCCGGATTTTGTGACGCCTGGATTGGCTTGCCAAAACTGGATAGTTGTTGATGTTCCTATCGTTATGCACATTTCTGAGTAATGTTTTGTTTTGTTTTTCTTTGAAAAAATTCGCTCTGCCCAAGGCGAAAAGTATTTTGTGTCGGGCTATGATAAAAATAAATCCTTTTGCTCTGCCCAAGGCAAAAGAGAAATGTCTGGGCCCTTTGTTTCAAGTATTTCCCTTCAATGAATAAAAATGTTATTTTGTCCACTACTGTTTTACTTTTCACTTTTTTCTGGGAAATAGTAATGAAAATTAATTGGTAGTAATAGGAAAATATAATAACTTTTTGTTTCATTTGTACAACATTCATATTAATCGATTTCTAAAATAAAGCATAATCATATGTGCAGATTAATCCATGACTTAACCATTGAAAACAATGATCCTATGCCCTCTCCTAACTTGGAATTCCCTGTGTTCAGAGCCGAAGAAGAGGATAGTGAAGAGATTCCTGTTGAAATTTCCCGTTTGCTTGAGCATGATGAGAAGGTTATTCAACCGTTTGAAGAACCTTTAGAGTTGGTCAACTTGGGTGATGAAGAAGATAGAAAGGAGGTTAAGGTCGGAGCATTGCTCATCCCAGAGGTCAAAGAGAAGATGTTGGAGCTTCTCAAAGAGTATGTTGATGTGTTTGCTTGGTCCTACCAAGATATGCCGGGTTTGGACAACGATATTGTGGAGCATCGTTTACCGCTGAGACCTGAATGTCCGCCGATTAAGCAGAAGCTGAGAAGGACTCGTCCCGATATGCCTGATAAGATCAAAGAAGAAGTTCAAAAGCAGATTAATGCAGGTTTCCTTGTTACATAGGTCTATCCTCAGTGGTTAGCCAATATAGTGCCTGTTGCAAAGAAAGATGGCAAGGTTCGGATGTGTGTAGACTATAGAGATCTGAATAGAGCTAGTCCGAAGGACGACTTCCCATTACCTCACATTGACGTATTGGTCGACAGTACCGCCAAGTTCAAAGTCTTTTCTTTCATGGACGGTTTCTCTGGTTACAATCAAATCAAGATGGCACCAAAAGATATGGAGAAGACAACTTTCATTACACCTTGGGGAACATTTTGTTATCGGGTTATGCCGTTTGGTCTGAGGAATGCTGGCGCAACATACCAAAGGGCCATGACTGCTTTGTTCCATGACATGATGCATAAGGAGATAGAAGTGTATGTGGATGACATGATTGCCAAATCACAGACTGAGGAAGATCATTTGGAATACTTGTTGAAGTTATTCCAGCGCTTGAGAAAGTATAAACTCCGCCTGAATCCCAACAAGTGCACTTTTGGTGTTCGTTCTGGAAGACTTCTGGGGTTCATTGTTAGTCAGAAAGGTATTGAGGTAGATCCTGATAAGGTCAAAGCTATTCGGGAAATGCCCGCACCCAAGACGGAAAAACAAGTAAGAGGATTCCTTGGGAGACTGAACTATATTTCCAGATTTATATCTCATATGACTGCTACCTGTGGGCCGATTTTCAAGCTTCTCCGAAAGAACCAAGGATGTGTGTGGACAGAAGATTGTCAGAGAGCTTTTGATAGCATCAAAGAATATTTGCTTGAACCTCCCATTTTGATTCCTCCGGTGGAAGGAAGACCTTTGATTATGTACCTGACTATATTGGAAGACTCTATGGGATGTGTGCTTGGTCAACAAGATGAGACTGGAAGAAAGGAACATGCCGTATATTATCTGAGTAAGAAATTCACAGACTGTGAGTCTCGATAATCATTGCTTGAGAAAACCTGTTGTGCTTTAGCTTGGGCTGCTCGCCGTCTGCGCCAGTATATGATTAACCACACCACTTGGTTGATCTCCAAAATGGACCCGATTAAGTATATCTTTGAGAAGCCCGCCTTATCTGGAAGAATAGCCCGTTGGCAGATGTTGTTATATGAATATGACATTGAGTATCACACTCAGAAGGCAATCAAAGGGAGTATTTTAGCCGACCATTTGGCTCACCAACCAATTGACGATTATCAGTCCATCAAGTTTGATTTCCCAGATGAAGATGTTATGTACTTGAAAGCTAAAGATTGTGAAGAGCCGTTACCTGAAGAAGGACCTGATCCCGAATCCCATTGGGGTTTGATATTTGACGGAGCTGTGAATTCTTATGGAAATGGAATTGGGGCAATCATCGTCACTCCCCGAGGTACTCATATCCCGTTCACGGCGAGATTGAAGTTTGACTGCACGAACAACATGGCTGAGTATGAGGCATGTATTATGGGTCTCGAAGAAGCAGTGGATCTAAGGATTAAGATTCTTGATATTTACGGAGATTCGGCATTGGTAATTAATCAGATCAAAGGAGAATGGGAGACTCATCATCCTGGTTTGATCCCTTACAGAGATTATGCTAGAAGATTGTTAACTTTCTTCAACAAAGTGGAATTACATCATATCCCTAGAGATGAGAACCAAATGGCTGATGCTTTAGCTACTTTATCTTCAATGTTTCAAGTGAATGGTTGGAACGATGTGCCTACAATCCGGGTTATGCGCCTCGACAGACCTGCTCATGTGTTCTCAGTAGAAGAGGTCACCGACGACAAACCATGGTTCTATGACATTAAACGTGTTCTTCAAACTCAAGAGTACCCGCCTGGGGCATCCAATAAGGATAGGAAGACATTGAGAAGATTGGCAAGCAGTTTCTTCCTCAATGAAGAAGTATTGTATAAGAGAAATTACGACATGGTCTTGCTCAGATGTGTAGACAGACGTGAAGCAGACATGCTGATGCAAGAAGTACATGAAGGATCCTTTGGAACTCATGCCAACGGACATGCGATGGCTAGAAAGATGTTGAGAGCTGGTTACTATTGGATGACAATGGAATTTGATTGCTGCAAATATGTGAAGAAGTGTCATAAATGCCAGATTTATGCGGACAAGATGCACGTGCCGCCGACCCTCCTCAACGTTATCTCTTCACCTTGGCCTTTCTCTATGTGGGGCATTGATATGATTGGAATGATTGAACCCAAAGCTTCAAATGGTCATCGTTTCATCTTGGTAGCGATCGATTATTTTACTAAATGGGTGGAAGCAGCATCTTATGCTAATGTAACCAGACAGGTGGTAGTCAGATTTATCAAGAATCAGATCATTTGTCGATACGGTATCCCGAGCAAGATTATCACTGATAATGGTTCGAATTTGAATAACAAGATGATGAGAGAGCTTTGTGAAGAGTTCAAGATCGAACATCATAATTCTTCTCCTTACAGACCGAAGATGAATGGGGCTGTTGAAGCTGCTAACAAGAACATCAAAAAGATTGTCCAGAAGATGGTGGTAACTTATAAAGATTGGCATGAAATGCTCCCGTTTGCTTTACATGGATACCGTACTTCAGTTCGAACTTCAACGGGCACAACCCCATTTTCCCTAGTTTATGGTATGGAAGCAGTAATCCCCGTGGAGGTTGAGATCCCGTCTCTGAGAGTGTTGATGGAAGCTAAACTTTCTGAGGCTGAGTGGTGTTAGAGTAGGTATGATAAGTTGAATTTAATTGAAGAGAAGAGATTGACGGCGTTGTGTCACGGTCAATTGTATCAGCATAAAATGAAGAAGGCTTTTGATAAGAAGGTTCGACCACGCGAGTTCAGAGAAGGTGACCTTGTGCTCAAGAAGATATTATCTTTCCAACCTGATTCAAGGGGCAAGTGGGCTCCGAATTATGAAGGACCGTATGTCGTTAAGAGAGTTTTCTCCGGAGGTGCTTTGATTCTCACCAATATGGACGGTGAAGAGCTCCCGCGCCCTATGAACGCCGACGCAGTCAAGAAGTATTTCGCTTAGGTTTGAGTTGACAGTTTGCTAAGTTGAAAACCCGAAAGGGCGGCTTAGGCAAGCTTTTGGTCAGACTGATCTGGGCATTTGAACACATTTCGGAATTCGAAGTTGTTAGGGAGAATAACGATCATTGTTTTTATGTAACCCTTTCTTTCATGTACTATTTCCCAAACTTTTGTAAACCGTTGGAGTCACGTTGTTAGCAGACTACCATCTTATTAATGAAATTTGAGCATTTACCTTTTGTGGGCAAAATTTTAATTTTTACGGAAATATTTGAAACAAAGTTATTTAAAGTATTCTTATTTTAAAAATGTGTCGTGAATAATGAAAGGAATGTTAACAGTTGTCCCGAGAATGGTCAGGCCATGAAATGCAAAACAGTACAGTAGTTTATCCTTGCATGATGAACATGTCTTATTTCAAATCGTCATGAGGTGTTGGTTGTGTAAGCTTGCGTTTCTGGTGGTACTAAGTTTGGTGACTCCCCAAGTGTTCCAGTTAAGATTTGTTTCAGTTATCTTTATTTGGGAGATTTCTGAAGTGCGGTACGCTTCGTCTCATGCCAGTGGTCTATTGGTTTTGTAAGATTGGATTTGATTACTTTTCTCCTCAGAAGACTTGAACCTTGTGGCGTGATACGCTCTGACGTTGCTTTGGGGTTCCAGTTCCAGTTATTTTCCGTCTTTTTAAGATTGGCCGAGTATCTATTATACTGTGACATCTTATTATCTTCAAGATATTCCATCTGTTCGTTTTGTCAGCATAACATTCATTTATTCATTTACACTCATATCCCGCACGCATATTCACATTTGCCGTTTGATTTTGGTTGTACTCTGTTTATTCAAACAACGTACATGTTTCTTTCCAAGTGGAAAGCTAGCTTAAGCAGAAAATGTGCTTCCTTTCTAAATTCCCCAACTGAGCTAATCCTCATGGATGATTTTTGATTTAGCTCACCTTGTCCATTTCTGGATGGGATGAATTCCCCAATCGAGTTGCTTTCTCATTGGGTAGAGTCTTGTTTGACTGTTTTCTCTCTAGTTATTCCTGGATGAAGTTGTTGTCTCTTGCGTAGGCTATCTCATGATTTTCCCCAGTGAAGTCGCGACCTAGACGAATGGTGCATTTATTTTGCACATTTAAGTATGTGATCTCCTCGGGAAGGACTGATTCATGATTCTCTTTGACGAAGATTTTTATTTTTCTGCCAGTGTCATCGCAACTTCCTTCTGAGTTACTTTTCGGAAAACGACAAGCGGCGGTCTCTTCATGAGCAACTTGTACGTTATTATTACTTTGGAAAATGACAAGCGACAGCTCTTCACGAGCAACTTGTACGTTATAGACATCGGAAAACGACAAGCGGCAGCTCTTCACGAGCAGCTTGTGCGTTATTATTATTTTTGGAAAACGACAAGCGGCAGCTCTTCACGAGCAACTTGTACGTTATTATTATCTCATCGGAAAATGACAAGCGGCAGCTCTTCACGAGCAGCTTGTGCGTTATTATTATTTTTGGAAAACGACAAGCGGCAGCTCTTCATGAGCAACTTGTACGTTATAGACATCGTTAGAAAACGGCAAACAGCAAGCGGCAATCTCTTTATTTGAGAAACTTGTACGTTATAGACATCATTAGAAAACGGCAAACGGCAAGCAGCAGTCTCTTTATTTGAGCAACTTGTACGTTATTATCTTTCTGGAATACAGCAAGCGGCAACTTCTTTATTTGAGCAGCTCGTTTGTTATTGGTATTTTTTCTGGAAGATAGCAAGTGGCAGCCTCTTTATTTGAGCAGCTTGTATGTTATTGGTATTTTCTTTGGAAAACAGCAAGTGGCGGCTTCTTTATTTGAGCAGCTTGTGTGTTATTGATACCCTTGGACGACAGCAAGTGGCAGCTTCTTTATTTGAACAGCTTGCGTATCTACAATCTCATTATTATCTCAGCATTAATTGGTATATCTTGGAAATCTCGCAGAGAAGTTTGTTATGAATCATTACCTTCCGAAGTCGGTAATCCGTCGCCAGCAATTTGATACTCTCTGTCTATCTTTGACCTTGAGTTGTGAGCTCGCCGATGTTTTTTTTGGGTCAATAATCTATTTTATGGCCTATGCAAGATACCTTCTTTGTTAGGGTCAGAGTCCGTATTCCCTCAATTTTATTCGCCGTTAAGAGTCTGTCATTTGAAGTCGATAGCTCATTTCCCCATTAGTGTATAATCCATGTCTCTGTGTTTTGTTGGTGTTTGATTTCTCCAGCATTGTCTTGTTTCATACAATATCTTTCTCTGTGAATTCAATCACTACATTCGTATCAAGCATAATGGCGGTATCTTAGGGTAAAAATTTGCGTATTATGTATTTAAGTACCTTCAATCTCGTCGAAACGAAGATTTTAATCTTCATATCTCCGGATAGAAGAAACTTAAATAAGGGCAGCTGTTGTACCCCAAATTTTGACCTAAGATACCATCTCCCATCTGCATCATTACATTGCAAGCGTTTTGATCTATTGATTTTTAAAAATTCATAACTTTTTCAGGTCGAGAGCTGTTTATTTTTTAACGCTGAATTTATTAATCGATCAATGATCAAACAATGTTTATTAATTATTTATTATCTTAAATTTAAATAATTGGAATCTATTTTCGGTTATTATATAATTTAAAGATTTATGAATAATGAAATAAACATTTGAAAAGAGGTTTATTAATTGGTCAACAATGATTATTTAATTATTTATCATTCTAAGTTAAATAATTGAAATTCTATTTTTAATTATTATAATTTAGAGAATTATGAATAATGAATTAAATAATTGAAGTTATTAATTGATCAATGATGTTTATTTATTTGTTTATTATTCTGAATTTAAGTAATTGAAATTGATTTTCAGTTACTATATAATTTAAAGAATCATAAACGATAAATAAATAATTGGAAAGAAGAAAGAATTAATTGGTAAAATATTGGAATTTTATTTACTTTATTCTAATTATTACAATTGTTATTTAAATATTGTATTATTTACAAAAATATTTACAATAACAATTATATAAAATGCTTAAAGTAAAATAAAAACTATTCTAATTTTTTCTAAATTCTAAATCTTCATCTTCCATCCAATGCTTCTTTGTCTGCTCATTTAATTTTACCTGCAAAAACAATTAAAAGAAAAAGTTAGAAATAAATAAATAATTAAAAGCAGAAAATTATTTTTAGTGTTCATCATTAAAAGCAAACGGCTGGAATCAGTTTTTTTACCCTTTTTGCAAATCGCGGGATTTCTCCCGGTTCACAAAAAGGGATGGATTTTTATTTTCAAAAATGAATGCACAATTTAAAAACATGCACAAATTCATTTTGTTTTCAAAACTGCATAATTAAAAAAATCAATTGCATTTTTAAAAGTCCACAGCATATTTCAAAATCAGCATCATATGCATAATTTCAAACAGCATATGCAATGTACACAAGAAATTCCAACGTAAACATGCAACCATATAGGAAGAGGCCAAAACATGAGGCTCTTCTACTATTACATTGAAAGACAAAGAGGATATGCAATTTTAAAACCAATTTGCAAGCATGAAATCTTTCCATTTAATTCATTTTCCAGCAGTATTGCTTTTTCAGAACAAATGCATAACATATCATTTTTATGTCAAATTTGTATTGAGGAGAGAGAGAAGAGAGATAGAAGTATGGTTTTGCAGGTTTTGGTTTAGGCAGGAAGAGGATAGAAACAGAACAACAGTAACTCAGTAAGAAATAGAAAGCATAAGATAGAATACAAACAAACTGTTGGAGCAGTAGAGGTGCAGAAGGCCAAGAATTATAAAAAATATTCAAACCTGTAACATAAGCAAAGATCATCAAACTGTTATATACCAACAAGCCCCTTCAAAACGAGGGTGTGGATAACCTGCCTAAGGCTTTTCAAAAAACAAAAGCTGTCAAATATACAAAGTTCTCAAAGTCTAACCCAAAACCTCATGGCCTGAACTACAAAACCTGCTACCACAACCTTGTCAAAACCAGTAAAACCTGCGTGAAGCCTTCCACGCTCAAAACTGGAAAACAAATACAAAAAAAACCATTTTTCTCCAAGTCTAAAAACAAAAATCAGTAGAACCTACTGCATAAACCAGAACAACCATAACCAACAAACATGGCCTAAACCATCAAACCTTTTGG
This sequence comes from Vicia faba, assembly GCA_948472305.1. Classification (NCBI taxonomy): domain Eukaryota; kingdom Viridiplantae; phylum Streptophyta; class Magnoliopsida; order Fabales; family Fabaceae; genus Vicia; species Vicia faba. Next base: position 122,125,615 of record OX451738.1, read on the forward strand.
CCTAAACCTGCTATCTGCATAAACCATAACCATGGCCTAAACCTGCATAAACCAGTATACACGCCCAAAACCAGAACCATTTTCAAAACCTTATAGCCATTACCAAACCAACATAAAATCTGTAATGGCCTCAAACCAGTAAAACCAGTAGTTCAAGGCCAAACTAGTGGAAACCATACACGCCCAGCCAAAATACCGTCAACCATAATCAAAAGCAAACGCCAACAAAAGCATCCAAACGAAGGCAATGTTCAAGGCAACTAAGCCTCAGAATATATCATCATAGGCAAAATAAAGCATACAACGAAAGCAACAGAGGCAAGGCAAAAGAAGAAGAGGAAAGGACGCTAAAGCTAGGGTTTTCAACAACATCATCAAACCATAAAGCATTAAAGAAGAAATACCAGGGTACCAAGCGAAGCACAGCGTCACCGTCTTCCTTGCTCCGGCCTCCTAAGCGTTTCCCTCAACCTTCTTCCTCCGTCTCCAGGTAACCTTTCCTCCACCTCTTTTACTTTCATAATACCTCCAATAAACATAACAATGTGAATAAGAATCGAAAGATGTAAAATCCTAAACATGCAGTAGCAAGAACCCTAGCGAAATAGAAGGCGAAAACTGTTACCTTGAATCGATCACCGTAGCTTCTAGTGGGAGGGAAGAGGAAGAGTGGGATGCTGGTGGCCGTTGGGACAAAGGAAAACTCAGGCGAGGATCAATAACGCGCGAAGAAGACGATACGAGAAGATGAGCGCCGCTTCTGTCCAAAACCTTAAGCCCTTTGCTTAACCCTAACACAAAATGAATGAAAACGTTTAACCCTAAAAACAAATTATGAAATCTGATGGACCTGACCCGTCTCCCTGCATAAGCCCACGCGAAATCCCTTGGTACACCCCCTTTCTGCTTGTTTCTTTTGGGCCCTTCAAAACCCCTTTTGGCCCATAACTATCTATATCCACCCTTTTATTTTCCTTTTAACCTCTTTCTATTTATTTCTTTTATTTTTCTTTTAGAATTTCATTAATTTAGTAATTAGTAAATAAATCAAATAGAGTTAATTTAATCAAAGCAATTTTAAGTAATGTGACCAATTGTTATTAGTTTAAACTTTAGGTTTAATTTAATAATTTTAAATTTTCCCTTTTAATTAGGTTAAGTTAAATAGATTTTAGGTTTTAATCTAGTTTAATTATTTAATAACTCTTAAAAATAATGCTTTAAATAAAAACTCTAAAAACGTATAAAAAAATAAAAATGATTTAAAATTAAAAGCATGTTATTTTCCTTTAACTTATTTCCCCCGCTTTAGTTAATACTAATACAAAAACATAAAAAAAATAGAAACATATAAAAGCCTTAAAAAATATTTTATTTCTTAATTAATTCTCTTGTTTTGCATATATTAAACAAAAATCCAAAAAATGCATATTTACACCATTTAGTCTTTTATTTAAATTATTGTATATCGTTATCTGCCTAATATCCTGTCAATTATTTCATCGTACTTGTTTATTCTGTTTACGTCTAAATCCAAGGGGAAAACGATTAAGTTTGTTGACTTCATGTCCTCAAGTCCGATCACGCGAATGTTTTGCATTCCATTAAAACTTAAGACAATTTTTTTCCCAAATATCGATCTTTTCAAAACTTATACCTTTTAAGCAAAAACTTCGACATTAGGTCGTCGTATCTTCAAAAACTCGTCCGTACCCCGTTTTCGGCCAAAATAATTTATTTCGATCAAACAAACAATTTTAATAAACAGATATTTCAAAAGGTTCCTATAGAGTACTATAGGTACTTTGGGTGCTAATACCTTCCCATTGTATAACCAACCCCCGAACCATAGATCTCTTTTCAAAAACGCCTTGTATTTTTATTACTTTTAAAAGTATTATTTTACATTGCATATTTAGGGTTTTATTTCGCTCTTTCCCCTTTCCCCTTGGAAACAATAAAGCGCGGTGGAGACTCTTGCTTTTGTGAGACGAATTAATCAATAATTCGATCTCCGATTTACCCCGCTACATTTTTTATCGCTACAGAATTGGCGACTCTACTGGGGACAGATTGACCTCTTGCTGGTCCATCCCTAAGTGGGTTAAGCCTAATTTGTTTTATCTGTTTTATTATTATTTGATTTGTTTGATTATGTGTTTAAATTGGGGTGTTTGGGATTTTTGCAAAGGACGAATCCTATACCCGGATTAAGTTACACTTAAGAATAGGACGGGCGGTACAGTCATGTTAACTTTGAGGGAGTAATCCCGAAGAAGGAGGCATGAGATCCCCCACTCAATGGAAGGTCCTCTTGAACTTAATATTTGTTTACCGAGTAATCGGGAAGACATTATTATTTTCGACCTAGGAGCCCGAGAAGTTGAGGACCGTAGAACCCTAACCCATCTTGGCCTTTTTAGGTGTAGCGCGGAGACTATAACGGAGTAATTCGGAAGTAGTTGTTACGCGATGCTACGCTCATACGAGTTTCTCTTGAGAATATTGCTAATTATTGAGTAATCAAGACGTTGGTAATATCCGAAGGAGGAATGTAGACTCTGGGAACTCTTAGAACCTTGTCTTACAGGTGTGATTGAACCATTAGTACATACCTTGGGGTGGGCTTTACCCTCGACTCCACGCTGAACGTTGAACCTTTGAACCCCATGTTTGCAAACTTGTGTGTAACTATTGCATTATCATTCATTCATGCATTCATCAACATTTTTGTAAAACTTGTTTTTCAAGGAACTTCAGAATGATTTTTGGAGACATCTCAGGTTATTATGGAATTTGGAAGGAGAAACACTCGAAGCTTTAGTTTTAAGGAGCCCGAGATTGAAGAGCTGAAGAGTTTGATTCCTAAGATCGAGAACCCGACGAATTTTCAGAAAAAGTATGGGTCCATTATACCTCTCATGAGGCGCAAGATGAAGGAAGGCATTCTTAATACGTTGGTTCAATTCTACGATCCCTTGTACCGATGTTTCACCTTTTCGGATTACCAATTGATGCCCACCTTAGAAGAGTATTCCTACATACTTGGTTTGCCAATCACCGACTGTGTTCCTTTTTCTGGATTAGAAGAGGAACCCAAATCTCACGAGATAGCGACCATCACCCACTTGAAGAAATCAGAGATAGAGGAGAACATGACTACAAAAGGGGGAATCCGAGGTTTGTCTGCGCAGTTTTTGTTGAAGAAAGCTCGTCAGTTCGCTGAGATGAGAGATACTATTGCCTTTGAAGACGTGTTTGCTTTACTCGCTTATGGTCTATTCTTGTTCCCTAACGTTGATAAGTTTGTGGATATCAACGCCATCAGAATTTTCTCGATTGGAAATCCGGTCCCTACGCTGCTAGGAGATACCTACTACTCCATTCATCTTCAAAACTCTTATCAAGGAGGGATGATTATTTGTTGTGCTCCGTTGTTGTATCAGTGGTATGTCTCGCATCTACCTGGGTCTGATGTTTTCTGGGATCTCGAGAAGGAGCCGCGTTGGGCGCCAAAGATTATGGCACTCACTCATTTTGACATTGATTGGTATAATCGAGTTTACTATGACGTGAAGATCATCGATAGCTGTGGTGCTTTTCCTAACGTGCCTCTTCTTAGTACGAGAGGTGGAATCAACTATAACCCCGTTCTCGCGCGCCGTCAGTTTGGATACCCGATGAGGGACAAGCCAAACAACATCCATGTGAGTGGTTTCTTTCTTCAAGAAGGACAAGATCATCATGCAGCTAAGAGGGAGATCGAAGGAGCTTGGCGCCACATCCATAGGAAAGGGAGAGATATGTTAGGACATAGAGGTGTCGTTTCTTTGGAGCCTTACCTACAGTGGGTCTGTGCTAGGGCTTGTGCTCTCAAGATGCCCTATAAACTTGAGAAACCTTTATTCCCTACCTTTGCATCATCATCTGTTGTTATCCCTATCGCGAATATAGGAGAATACCAAGGAAATCTGGCTAGGATGAAGTTCGAGAGGGATGCTTGGAAAGAAAAGTATAATATGTCTGAATATGAGAATCGAGTCCTGACTCGACAGCTAAAGGAAAAGGAGGAGTTGCTGTTTATTCAAGATGGCTGGTTCATTGATCATGATGAGAAGCTTCGTCAAAAGGATGCTTTACTGAAGAAGTATGCTAGTGAAAGGAAGAGAAAGAGGGAAGGTTCGGTAAGCGTTACTCTTGTTCCTATTCCACAAAAGGAAATCGTTGATCGACTGGTAGCTGAGAAGAAAGAGATGGAAGACTTTTATGAAGAGAAGATCAAGAAGCTCCGGTTACAGTTGGCATTTGGTCCTTCATCTGATGATTCTGAGTGATCTTTAGCTTTTAGTTTTATTTTATTGATGTCATTTTGTAAAACTCTGTAAAAGGGCTTCATGCCCCGAAGTTGTAATTTATTGCTTTTATTAAGGGCTTCATGCTCCGAAGTTGTAATTTATTGCTTTATTATGGGCTTCATGCTCCAAAGTTGTAATTTATTGCTTTATTATGGACTTCATGTTCCAAAGTTGTAGTTTACTGCTTTTATTATTGGGTTGTTATCCCAAAGTTGTAATTTATTGTTTTGTTATTCCAAAGTTGTAAGTTGTAATTTGCTGTTTTTGATTAATGGATTGAGTTTTTGTTGTTCCAAATTCCTTTACCATTGATATGTGCAAAATTATCGAAGTTCCTTGAAAAACTATTAAAATGAATCATCATTTGCATTGCACATCATGCATCATTCAACATTTCACTTCACACTTTTTTAGAGTCTTATCCTTGTTTCTTTTTCCACTCCAAAGGTTGTCAAGCTGTCTCACCGATACGACACTCAAGCCAATCGTCAGAGGAAAATGGAAGATCTGGAACAGGAAAATCATGAGCTTCGTGGGGAAGTTGCTACCCTTCGTATCGAGATGGAAAAGTTAACTGCGTTAGTGGAAAGTTTGGTGGCTGTTCAGAATCAGCCATCGACTACAGTTGCTGAGATTCAGACTTCAACTCCAGTGGTTTCCGAGATTGTCACCGTTCTAACATCTGTGACTCAAATCAACTCTCCGCTTCAGCATCAGATGCCGAAAGGTTTTCCGTGGGGAATGCCTTACAACTTTGTGCCAGAGGGGTATCAGCCTGTCGTACAACCTTTATTTCAACCTGCTTTGTCTCTTCCTCAGCCAGAGACAACTGCCATGCCGCCAGTAATCCCGTCTGTAACACCTTTTCCGCAACCGATAATGACAACTGTCACTCCTGTGGTTCACTCCGTGCCATACTTGAATGAACCTACTTATCCTGCCGAGCCTGCTGAAAGTTTGGGTCTTTTTGATAGAATGGAAGAATTTCAAGATCAGTTCCAAGAAATGCAGAAGGAGCTTAGAGCATTAAAGGGGAAGTATTTGTTTGGGAAGAACACGCATGACCTTTGTTTAGTTCCGAATGTCAAGATTCCAGCAAAATTCAAAGTGCCAGACTTTGAAAGATATAAGGGTGATTCGTGTCCTCGAAGTAATTTGACTATGTACGTGAGAAAGATGTCTACGTATTCCGATGATCATGACTTGTTGATTCACTATTTTAAAGACAGTTTGACGAGTGTTGCTCTAAAGTGGTATATGGGTTTAGACAGTATTCGGATCCGCAACTTCAACGATCTTAGCGAAGCTTTTGTCCACCAGTATAAGTATAACGTTGACATGGCACCGGACAGGGATCAACTCCGGGCGATGTCGCAAAGAAACAGAGAATCTTTTAAGGAATACGCCCAGAGGTGGCGTGAAATTGCTGCTCAAATCTATCCACCTCTTGAGGAGAAAGAGATGACTAAGATATTTTTGAAGACTTTAGGTTCCTTTTACTATGAAAGGATGATCGCCAGCGCACCCAGTGACTTCACTGAAATGGTAAGCATGGGCATGCGGTTAGAGGAAGGGATTCGTGAAGGGCGTTTGGTTAAAGAAGGAAGTCCGTCTAGCAGTACTAAGAAGTTTGGAAGTGTTTTCCCGAAAAGAAAAGAGCAGGATGTCAGCGCATTGTTCCCAGGGAGACCGAGGAGAGGTTACTCTCACGTTGCGGCAGTCACCCCGGCTGTCCGCCCAGCTTTGATGACCCCAGTTCATCAAACCCCACCAACTCAACAACGGCCATTTCAGCAGCAGCCTCGACAACAGGCTTATCCATTCAACAATTAGAACCGTTCACCCAGAAAACCGCAGTTCGATGCCATTCCTATGACTTATACTGAATTGTTCCCTGCTCTTATCAGAAAGAATCTGATAACGACAAAGCCTCCTCCTGTCGCACCAAATAGTACTTCTCCGTGGTACAAGGCGGATCAGTTTTGTGAATATCATCAAGGGTCGCCGGGGCACAACCTTGATAATTGCTTTGCTCTGAAGGCGGACGTGCAGAGGTTGATTAAGAATGGTATCTTGTCTTTCAAGGATGTTAATCCAAATGTTAGAGATAATCCTTTGCCTCGACATGGGGCAGCATCAGTGAATATGGTGGAAGGTTGTCCGGGGAAGTTTCGAGTTTTTCAAGTTGAACACATAAGAGAGTCGTTGATCAGGTTACATCAGAGTTTGAGAAGACTTGCCTTTGTTAAGCATCAGCATGATTATGATGTTTGTGAGTTTTGTTCAAGGGAGGTTGATTGTCCTATTGTGAAGGAGGATATTCAGAAGTTGTTAGATCAGAGAGTTATCACTATTACGTATGACAGAGATCCGGAGGATGTAGTGAATGTTATAATACCACAATTCAATTTTCCTGAATCGGTAGAGATCGTTTACGACAGTCAGGCTGCACCTGTTGATCCTTTGATCATTTACCCACCTGGTCCTGTGCCTTACAACTCAGACCAAGTTGTACCGTATAAGTATAATGCCATAATGATTGAGAATGGGGTAGAAGTCCCTATACCGACAAGACCGTCTTTTGTTAACATTGCTGATGTGAGTAGAGTTACGAGGAGTGGACGTGTCTTTGCAGCAGTACCTTTGAAGAGACCAGAAGTTCAAGTCAGGAGGCCCATACCGACGGAAATTCCAGTGAGAAATGTTGAACCAAGGGTTGAGATAGGCCGATCCAATGAACCTATCCCACATCCTGAGGATGATGAGATTCTGAAGCTTATCAAGAGAAGCGAATATAAGATTGTGGACCAACTTTTGCAAACTCCTTCCAAGATTTCTTTGCTTGCTTTACTGAGAGATTCTGGTGCCCATAGAGAAGCTTTGATGAAGTTCTTGGACCAGGCGTTCGTGGATCATGATGTGACGGTTGACCAGTTTGATGGGATTGTGGGAAATATTACTTCGTGTAACAATCTTGGTTTCAGTGATGAAGAACTCCCGGAGGAGGGGAGAAACCATAATATGGCTTTGCATATCTCAGTAAGTTGTGGAAATGATACCTTGTCAAGTGTGTTGGTGGATACAGGTTCGTCGTTGAATGTAATGCCCAAAACTACATTATCTCGGCTCTCATATCCAGGTGCTCCTATGTGACCTAGTGGAGTAATTGTCAAAGCGTTTGATGGTTCTAGGAAGACTGTCATTGGTGAAGTGGATCTCCCTATAGTAATTGGTCCTCATACTTTTCAAATCACTTTCCAAGTAATGGATATTCGTGCTGCCTACAGTTGCTTATTGGGTCGTCCATGGATCCATGATGCAGGGGCAGTCACTTCCACGCTCCATCAGAGATTGAAGTTCGTAAGGCATGGGAAGCTAGTGATGATCGGTGGAGAGCAGGCTATGGTGGTAAGCCATTTATCATCCTTCTCTTTTATTGATGCTGATGAGGATGTTGGAACCCAGTTCCAAGGTCTATTTGTTGCCAAGAATGAAGTGAAGAAGCAAGGGGCATCCATTTCTTCTTTTGAGGATGCGCGACGAGTGGTGGAAAGTGGTTCAGCCGAAGGATGGGGCCAGGTGTTGACTTTGCCCGAGAACAAATCTGGAGAAGGTCTTGGTTTTCGTCCCGTGTCTGCGAGAGTCAAGCAGGAGGTGGTTGCTCGTCCGATTCAGGAGGTTTTCCGAAGCGCTGGTTTTATCCATCCGACTCCTCCTGAGGTTGATGCTATCATAGAAGACGATTCCGAGGAAGATTTGCCCGATTTTGTGACGCCTGGATTGGCTTGCCAAAACTGGATAGTTGTTGATGTTCCTATCGTTATGCACATTTCTGAGTAATGTTTTGTTTTGTTTTTCTTTGAAAAAATTCGCTCTGCCCAAGGCGAAAAGTATTTTGTGTCGGGCTATGATAAAAATAAATCCTTTTGCTCTGCCCAAGGCAAAAGAGAAATGTCTGGGCCCTTTGTTTCAAGTATTTCCCTTCAATGAATAAAAATGTTATTTTGTCCACTACTGTTTTACTTTTCACTTTTTTCTGGGAAATAGTAATGAAAATTAATTGGTAGTAATAGGAAAATATAATAACTTTTTGTTTCATTTGTACAACATTCATATTAATCGATTTCTAAAATAAAGCATAATCATATGTGCAGATTAATCCATGACTTAACCATTGAAAACAATGATCCTATGCCCTCTCCTAACTTGGAATTCCCTGTGTTCAGAGCCGAAGAAGAGGATAGTGAAGAGATTCCTGTTGAAATTTCCCGTTTGCTTGAGCATGATGAGAAGGTTATTCAACCGTTTGAAGAACCTTTAGAGTTGGTCAACTTGGGTGATGAAGAAGATAGAAAGGAGGTTAAGGTCGGAGCATTGCTCATCCCAGAGGTCAAAGAGAAGATGTTGGAGCTTCTCAAAGAGTATGTTGATGTGTTTGCTTGGTCCTACCAAGATATGCCGGGTTTGGACAACGATATTGTGGAGCATCGTTTACCGCTGAGACCTGAATGTCCGCCGATTAAGCAGAAGCTGAGAAGGACTCGTCCCGATATGCCTGATAAGATCAAAGAAGAAGTTCAAAAGCAGATTAATGCAGGTTTCCTTGTTACATAGGTCTATCCTCAGTGGTTAGCCAATATAGTGCCTGTTGCAAAGAAAGATGGCAAGGTTCGGATGTGTGTAGACTATAGAGATCTGAATAGAGCTAGTCCGAAGGACGACTTCCCATTACCTCACATTGACGTATTGGTCGACAGTACCGCCAAGTTCAAAGTCTTTTCTTTCATGGACGGTTTCTCTGGTTACAATCAAATCAAGATGGCACCAAAAGATATGGAGAAGACAACTTTCATTACACCTTGGGGAACATTTTGTTATTGGGTTATGCCGTTTGGTCTGAGGAATGCTGGCGCAACATACCAAAGGGCCATGACTGCTTTGTTCCATGACATGATGCATAAGGAGATAGAAGTGTATGTGGATGACATGATTGCCAAATCACAGACTGAGGAAGATCATTTGGAATACTTGTTGAAGTTATTCCAGCGCTTGAGAAAGTATAAACTCCGTCTGAATCCCAACAAGTGCACTTTTGGTGTTTGTTCTGGAAGACTTCTGGGGTTCATTGTTAGTCAGAAAGGTATTGAGGTAGATCCTGATAAGGTCAAAGCTATTCGGGAAATGCCCGCACCCAAGACGGAAAAACAAGTAAGAGGATTCCTTGGGAGACTGAACTATATTTCCAGATTTATATCTCATATGACTGCTACCTGTGGGCCGATTTTCAAGCTTCTCCGAAAGAACCAAGGATGTGTGTGGACAGAAGATTGTCAGAGAGCTTTTGATAGCATCAAAGAATATTTGCTTGAACCTCCCATTTTGATTCCTCCGGTGGAAGGAAGACCTTTGATTATGTACCTGACTATATTGGAAGACTCTATGGGATGTGTGCTTGGTCAACAAGATGAGACTGGAAGAAAGGAACATGCCGTATATTATCTGAGTAAGAAATTCACAGACTGTGAGTCTCGATAATCATTGCTTGAGAAAACCTGTTGTGCTTTAGCTTGGGCTGCTCGCCGTCTGCGCCAGTATATGATTAACCACACCACTTGGTTGATCTCCAAAATGGACCCGATTAAGTATATCTTTGAGAAGCCCGCCTTATCTGGAAGAATAGCCCGTTGGCAGATGTTGTTATATGAATATGACATTGAGTATCACACTCAGAAGGCAATCAAAGGGAGTATTTTAGCCGACCATTTGGCTCACCAACCAATTGACGATTATCAGTCCATCAAGTTTGATTTCCCAGATGAAGATGTTATGTACTTGAAAGCTAAAGATTGTGAAGAGCCGTTACCTGAAGAAGGACCTGATCCCGAATCCCATTGGGGTTTGATATTTGACGGAGCTGTGAATTCTTATGGAAATGGAATTGGGGCAATCATCGTCACTCCCCGAGGTACTCATATCCCGTTCACGGCGAGATTGAAGTTTGACTGCACGAACAACATGGCTGAGTATGAGGCATGTATTATGGGTCTCGAAGAAGCAGTGGATCTAAGGATTAAGATTCTTGATATTTACGGAGATTCGGCATTGGTAATTAATCAGATCAAAGGAGAATGGGAGACTCATCATCCTGGTTTGATCCCTTACAGAGATTATGCTAGAAGATTGTTAACTTTCTTCAACAAAGTGGAATTACATCATATCCCTAGAGATGAGAACCAAATGGCTGATGCTTTAGCTACTTTATCTTCAATGTTTCAAGTGAATGGTTGGAACGATGTGCCTACAATCCGGGTTATGCGCCTCGACAGACCTGCTCATGTGTTCTCAGTAGAAGAGGTCACCGACGACAAACCATGGTTCTATGACATTAAACGTGTTCTTCAAACTCAAGAGTACCCGCCTGGGGCATCCAATAAGGATAGGAAGACATTGAGAAGATTGGCAAGCAGTTTCTTCCTCAATGAAGAAGTATTGTATAAGAGAAATTACGACATGGTCTTGCTCAGATGTGTAGACAGACGTGAAGCAGACATGCTGATGCAAGAAGTACATGAAGGATCCTTTGGAACTCATGCCAACGGACATGCGATGGCTAGAAAGATGTTGAGAGCTGGTTACTATTGGATGACAATGGAATTTGATTGCTGCAAATATGTGAAGAAGTGTCATAAATGCCAGATTTATGCGGACAAGATGCACGTGCCGCCGACCCTCCTCAACGTTATCTCTTCACCTTGGCCTTTCTCTATGTGGGGCATTGATATGATTGGAATGATTGAACCCAAAGCTTCAAATGGTCATCGTTTCATCTTGGTAGCGATCGATTATTTTACTAAATGGGTGGAAGCAGCATCTTATGCTAATGTAACCAGACAGGTGGTAGTCAGATTTATCAAGAATCAGATCATTTGTCGATACGGTATCCCGAGCAAGATTATCACTGATAATGGTTCGAATTTGAATAACAAGATGATGAGAGAGCTTTGTGAAGAGTTCAAGATCGAACATCATAATTCTTCTCCTTACAGACCGAAGATGAATGGGGCTGTTGAAGCTGCTAACAAGAACATCAAAAAGATTGTCCAGAAGATGGTGGTAACTTATAAAGATTGGCATGAAATGCTCCCGTTTGCTTTACATGGATACCGTACTTCAGTTCGAACTTCAACGGGCGCAACCCCATTTTCCCTAGTTTATGGTATGGAAGCAGTAATCCCCGTGGAGGTTGAGATCCCGTCTCTGAGAGTGTTGATGGAAGCTAAACTTTCTGAGGCTGAGTGGTGTTAGAGTAGGTATGATAAGTTGAATTTAATTGAAGAGAAGAGATTGACGGCGTTGTGTCACGGTCAATTGTATCAGCATAAAATGAAGAAGGCTTTTGATAAGAAGGTTCGACCACGCGAGTTCAGAGAAGGTGACCTTGTGCTCAAGAAGATATTATCTTTCCAACCTGATTCAAGGGGCAAGTGGGCTCCGAATTATGAAGGACCGTATGTCGTTAAGAGAGTTTTCTCCGGAGGTGCTTTGATTCTCACCAATATGGACGGTGAAGAGCTCCCGCGCCCTATGAACGCCGACGTAGTCAAGAAGTATTTCGCTTAGGTTTGAGTTGACAGTTTGCTAAGTTGAAAACCCGAAAGGGCGGCTTAGGCAAGCTTTTGGTCAGACTGATCTGGGCATTTGAACACATTTCGGAATTCGAAGTTGTTAGGGAGAATAACGATCATTGTTTTTATGTAACCCTTTCTTTCATGTACTATTTCCCAAACTTTTGTAAACCGTTGGAGTCACGTTGTTAGCAGACTACCATCTTATTAATGAAATTTGAGCATTTACCTTTTGTGGGCAAAATTTTAATTTTTACGGAAATATTTGAAACAAAGTTATTTAAAGTATTCTTATTTTAAAAATGTGTCGTGAATAATGAAAGGAATGTTAACAGTTGTCCCGAGAATGGTCAGGCCATGAAATGCAAAACAGTACAGTAGTTTATCCTTGCATGATGAACATGTCTTATTTCAAATCGTCATGAGGTGTTGGTTGTGTAAGCTTGCGTTTCTGGTGGTACTAAGTTTGGTGACTCCCCAAGTGTTCCAGTTAAGATTTGTTTCAGTTATCTTTATTTGGGAGATTTCTGAAGTGCGGTACGCTTCGTCTCATGCCAGTGGTCTATTGGTTTTGTAAGATTGGATTTGATTACTTTTCTCCTCAGAAGACTTGAACCTTGTGGCGTGATACGCTCTGACGTTGCTTTGGGGTTCCAGTTCCAGTTATTTTCCGTCTTTTTAAGATTGGCCGAGTATCTATTATACTGTGACATCTTATTATCTTCAAGATATTCCATCTGTTCGTTTTGTCAGCATAACATTCATTTATTCATTTACACTCATATCCCGCACGCATATTCACATTTGCCGTTTGATTTTGGTTGTACTCTGTTTATTCAAACAACGTACATGTTTCTTTCCAAGTGGAAAGCTAGCTTAAGCAGAAAATGTGCTTCCTTTCTAAATTCCCCAACTGAGCTAATCCTCATGGATGATTTTTGATTTAGCTCACCTTGTCCATTTCTGGATGGGATGAATTCCCCAATCGAGTTGCTTTCTCATTGGGTAGAGTCTTGTTTGACTGTTTTCTCTCTAGTTATTCCTGGATGAAGTTGTTGTCTCTTGCGTAGGCTATCTCATGATTTTCCCCAGTGAAGTCGCGACCTAGACGAATGGTGCATTTATTTTGCACATTTAAGTATGTGATCTCCTCGGGAAGGACTGATTCATGATTCTCTTTGACGAAGATTTTTATTTTTCTGCCAGTGTCATCGCAACTTCCTTCTGAGTTACTTTTCGGAAAACGACAAGCGGCGGTCTCTTCATGAGCAACTTGTACGTTATTATTACTTTGGAAAACGACAAGCGACAGCTCTTCACGAGCAACTTGTACGTTATAGACATCGGAAAACGACAAGCGGCAGCTCTTCACGAGCAGCTTGTGCGTTATTATTATTTTTGGAAAACGACAAGCGGCAGCTCTTCACGAGCAACTTGTACGTTATTATTATCTCATCGGAAAATGACAAGCGGCAGCTCTTCACGAGCAGCTTGTGCGTTATTATTATTTTTGGAAAACGACAAGCGGCAGCTCTTCATGAGCAACTTGTACGTTATAGACATCGTTAGAAAACGGCAAACAGCAAGAGGCAATCTCTTTATTTGAGAAACTTGTACGTTATAGACATCATTAGAAAACGGAAAACAGCAAGCAGCAGTCTCTTTATTTGAGCAACTTGTACGTTATTATCTTTCTGGAATACAGCAAGCGGCAACTTCTTTATTTGAGCAGCTCGTTTGTTATTGGTATTTTTTCTGGAAGATAGCAAGTGGCAGCCTCTTTATTTGAGCAGCTTGTATGTTATTGGTATTTTCTTTGGAAAACAGCAAGTGGCAGCTTCTTTATTTGAGCAGCTTGTGTGTTATTGATACCCTTGGACGACAGCAAGTGGCAGCTTCTTTATTTGAACAGCTTGCGTATCTACAATCTCATTATTATCTCAGCATTAATTGGTATATCTTGGAAATCTCGCAGAGAAGTTTGTTATGAATCATTACCTTCCGAAGTCGGTAATCCGTCGCCAGCAATTTGATACTCTCTGTCTATCTTTGACCTTGAGTTGTGAGCTCGCCGATGTTTTTTTTGGGTCAATAATCTATTTTATGGCCTATGCAAGATACCTTCTTTGTTAGGGTCAGAGTCCGTATTCCCTCAATTTTATTCGCCGTTAAGAGTCTGTCATTTGAAGTCGATAGCTCATTTCCCCATTAGTGTATAATCCATGTCTCTGTGTTTTGTTGGTGTTTGATTTCTCCAGCATTGTCTTGTTTCATACAATATCTTTCTCTGTGAATTCAATCACTACATTCGTATCAAGCATAATGGCGGTATCTTAGGGTAAAAATTTGCGTATTATGTATTTAAGTACCTTCAATCTCGTCGAAACGAAGATTTTAATCTTCATATCTCCGGATAGAAGAAACTTAAATAGGGGCAGCTGTTGTACCCCAAATTTTGACCTAAGATACCATCTCCCATCTGCATCATTACATTGCAAGCGTTTTGATCTATTGATTTTTAAAAATTCATAACTTTTTCAGGTCGAGAGCTGTTTATTTTTTACCGCTGAATTTATTAATCGATCAATGATCAAACAATGTTTATTAATTATTTATTATCTTAAATTTAAATAATTGGAATCTATTTTCGGTTATTATATAATTTAAAGATTTATGAATAATGAAATAAACATTTGAAAAGAGGTTTATTAATTGGTCAACAATGATTATTTAATTATTTATCATTCTAAGTTAAATAATTGAAATTCTATTTTTAATTATTATAATTTAGAGAATTATGAATAATGAATTAAATAATTGAAGTTATTAATTGATCAATGATGTTTATTTATTTGTTTATTATTCTGAATTTAAGTAATTGAAATTGATTTTCAGTTACTATATAATTTAAAGAATCATAAACGATAAATAAATAATTGGAAAGAAGAAAGAATTAATTGGTAAAATATTGGAATTTTATTTACTTTATTCTAATTATTACAATTGTTATTTAAATATTGTATTATTTACAAAAATATTTACAATAACAATTATATAAAATGCTTAAAGTAAAATAAAAACTATTCTAATTTTTTCTAAATTCTAAATCTTCATCTTCCATCCAATGCTTCTTTGTCTGCTCATTTAATTTTACCTGCAAAAACAATTAAAAGAAAAAGTTAGAAATAAATAAATAATTAAAAGCAGAAAATTATTTTTAGTGTTCATCATTAAAAGCAAACGGCTGGAATCAGTTTTTTTACCCTTTTTGCAAATCGCGGGATTTCTCCCGGTTCACAAAAAGGGATGGATTTTTATTTTCAAAAATGAATGCACAATTTAAAAACATGCACAAATTCATTTTGTTTTCAAAACTGCATAATTAAAAAAATCAATTACATTTTTAAAAGTCCACAGCATATTTCAAAATCAGCATCATATGCATAATTTCAAACAGCATATGCAATGTACACAAGAAATTCCAACGTAAACATGCAACCATATAGGAAGAGGCCAAAACATGAGGCTCTTCTACTATTACATTGAAAGACAAAGAGGATATGCAATTTTAAAACCAATTTGCAAGCATGAAATCTTTCCATTTAATTCATTTTCCAGTAGTATTGCTTTTTCAGAACAAATGCATAACATATCATTTTTATGTCAAATTTGTATTGAGGAGAGAGAGAAGAGAGATAGAAGTATGGTTTTGCAGGTTTTGGTTTAGGCAGGAAGAGGATAGAAACAGAACAACAGTAACTCAGTAAGAAATAGAAAGCATAAGAATAGAATACAAACAAACTGTTGGAGCAGTAGAGGTGCAGAAGGCCAAGAATTATAAAAAATATTCAAACCTGTAACATAAGCAAAGATCATCAAACTGTTATATACCAACAAGCCCCTTCAAAACGAGGGTGTGGATAACCTGCCCAAGGCTTTTCAAAAAACAAAAGCTGTCAAATATACAAAGTTCTCAAAGTCTAACCCAAAACCTCATGGCCTGAACTACAAAACCTGCTACCACAACCTTGTCAAAACCAGTAAAACCTGCGTGAAGCCTTCCACGCTCAAAACTGGAAAACAAATACAAAAAAAACCATTTTTCTCCAAGTCTAAAAACAAAAATCAGTAGAACCTACTGCATAAACCAGAACAACCATAACCAACAAACATGGCCTAAACCATCAAACCTTTTGGCCTAAACCTGCTATCTGCATAAACCATAACCATGGCCTAAACCTGCATAAACCAGTATACACGCCCAAAACCAGAACCATTTTCAAAACCTTATAGCCATTACCAAACCAACATAAAATCTGTAATGGCCTCAAACCAGTAAAACCAGTAGTTCAAGGCCAAACTAGTGGAAACCATACACGCCCAGCCAAAATACCGTCAACCATAATCAAAAGCAAACGCCAACAAAAGCATCCAAACGAAGGCAATGTTCAAGGCAACTAAGCCTCAGAATATATCATCATAGGCAAAATAAAGCATACAACGAAAGCAACAGAGGCAAGGCAAAAGAAGAAGAGGAAAGGACGCTAAAGCTAGGGTTTTCAACAACATCATCAAACCATAAAGCATTAAAGAAGAAATACCAGGGTACCAAGCGAAGCACAGCGTCACCGTCTTCCTTGCTCCGGCCTCCTAAGCGTTTCCCTCAACCTTCTTCCTCCGTCTCCAGGTAACCTTTCCTCCACCTCTTTTACTTTCATAATACCTCCAATAAACATAACAATGTGAATAAGAATCGAAAGATGTAAAATCCTAAACATGCAGTAGCAAGAACCCTAGCGAAATAGAAGGCGAAAACTGTTACCTTGAATCGATCACCGTAGCTTCTAGTGGGAGGGAAGAGGAAGAGTGGGATGCTGGTGGCCGTTGGGACAAAGGAAAACTCAGGCGAGGATCAATAACGCGCGAAGAAGACGATACGAGAAGATGAGCGCCGCTTCTGTCCAAAACCTTAAGCCCTTTGCTTAACCCTAACACAAAATGAATGAAAACGTTTAACCCTAAAAACAAATTATGAAATCTGATGGACCTGACCCGTCTCCCTGCATAAGCCCACGCGAAATCCCTTGGTACACCCCCTTTCTGCTTGTTTCTTTTGGGCCCTTCAAAACCCCTTTTGGCCCATAACTATCTATATCCACCCTTTTATTTTCCTTTTAACCTCTTTCTATTTATTTCTTTTATTTTTCTTTTAGAATTTCATTAATTTAGTAATTAGTAAATAAATCAAATAGAGTTAATTTAATCAAAGCAATTTTAAGTAATGTGACCAATTGTTATTAGTTTAAACTTTAGGTTTAATTTAATAATTTTAAATTTTCCCTTTTAATTAGGTTAAGTTAAATAGATTTTAGGTTTTAATCTAGTTTAATTATTTAATAACTCTTAAAAATAATGCTTTAAATAAAAACTCTAAAAACGTATAAAAAAATAAAAATGATTTAAAATTAAAAGCATGTTATTTTCCTTTAACTTATTTCCCCCGCTTTAGTTAATACTAATACAAAAACATAAAAAAAATAGAAACATATAAAAGCCTTAAAAAATATTTTATTTCTTAATTAATTCTCTTGTTTTGCATATATTAAACAAAAATCCAAAAAATGCATATTTACACCATTTAGTCTTTTATTTAAATTATTGTATATCGTTATCTGCCTAATATCCTGTCAATTATTTCATCGTACTTGTTTATTCTGTTTACGTCTAAATCCAAGGGGAAAACGATTAAGTTTGTTGACTTCATGTCCTCAAGTCCGATCACGCGAATGTTTTGCATTCCATTAAAACTTAAGACAATTTTTTTCCCAAATATCGATCTTTTCAAAACTTATACCTTTTAAGCAAAAACTTCGACATTAGGTCGTCGTATCTTCAAAAACTCGTCCGTACCCCGTTTTCGGCCAAAACAATTTATTTCGATCAAACAAACAATTTTAATAAACAGATATTTCAAAAGGTTCCTATAGAGTACTATAGGTACTTTGGGTGCTAATACCTTCCCATTGTATAACCAACCCCCGAACCATAGATCTCTTTTCAAAAACGCCTTGTATTTTTATTACTTTTAAAAGTATTATTTTACATTGCATATTTAGGGTTTTATTTCGCTCTTTCCCCTTTCCCCTTGGAAACAATAAAGCGCGGTGGCGACTCTTGCTTTTGTGAGACGAATTAATCAATAATTCGATCTCTGATTTACCCCGCTACATTTTTTATCGCTACACCTGTTACAGGGGTTGATCCTCAAACTCTTTATGTAGATATGCCCTGGCTGGATACAGGAATCGAATCTTCAAACAATCGCTCACAGACGTGCCCTGGCTAGATACAGGAATCGAATCCGGAACTTCAAAAGGTTGCTTGCAGACGTGCCCTGGCTGGATACAGGAATCGAATCTAAAACAAACACTCACAGATATGCCCTGGCTTGATATAGGAATCAAATATGGAAATAGTCGTCAACAGACATGCCCTGGCCGGATACAGGAATCGAATCTTCAAACTCTTCAGACGTGCCCTGGCTAGATACAAGAATCGAATCTGGAATTAGTCGTCAACAGACATGCCCTGGCTTGATACAGGAATCGAATCTTCAAACTCTTCAGACGTGCCCTGGCTAGATACAAGAATCGAATCTGGAATTAGTCGTCAACAGACATGCCCTGGCTTGATACAGGAATCGAATCTTCAAACTCTTCAGACGTGCCCTGGCTGGATACAGGAATCGAATATGGAAATAGTCGTCAACAGATATGCCCTGGCTTGATACAGGAATCGAATCTTCAAACTCTTCAGACGTGCCCTGGCTGGATACAGGAATCGAATCTGGAAATAGTCGTCAACAAATATGCCCTGGCTTGATATAGGAATCGAATCTTCAAACTCTTCAGACGTGCCCTGGCTAGATACAGGAATCGAATCTGGAATTAGTCATCAAGAGACATGCCCTGGCTTGATACATGAATCGAATCTTCAAACTCTTCAGACGTGCCCTGGCTGGATACAGGAATCGAATCTGGAATTAGTCGTCAACAGACATGCCTTGGCTTGATACAGGAATCGAATCTTCAAACTCTTCAGACGTGCCCTGGCTGGATACAGGAATCGAATATGGAAATAGTCGTCAACAGATATGCCCTGGCTGAATACAAGAATCGAATCTGGAAATAGTCGTCAACAGATATGCCCTGGCTGGATACAGGAATCGAATCTGGAATTAGTCGTCAACAAACATGCCCTAGCTTGATACAGGAATCAAATCTTCAAACTCTTCAGACGTGCCCTGGATGGATACAGGAATCGAATCTGGAAATAGTCGTCAACAGATATGCCCTGGCTGGATACAAGAATCGAATCTTCAAACTCTTCAGACGTGCCCTGGCTAGATACAAGAATCGAATATGGAAATAGTCGTCAACAAATATACCCTGGCTTGATACAGGAATCAAATCTTGAAACTCTTCAGACGTGCCCTGGCTAGATACAGGAATCGAATCTGGAATATTCTTCATGTAGACATGCCCTGGCTAGATACAGGTGTCGAATCCACAATTAATCGCTCACAGATATGCCCTGGCTAGATACATGTATCGAATCTGGAATTGAAACAGTTGATTGTAATCATCTTTGTATTGACCTTTTTCCTGAAAAGGCAAAACATCAGTTGTATACAATGTCATGATGTATGAAACGCATGATGTCATGATGCTCAAAATAAATGAGATTGTATAATGTGATGTGTATATGTATGTATCATTATGTATGAAAATGTGATGTTTGCGAATGTATTTTTGTCTAGGAAAATAAATCCTTGACGAATGCCTGGAGCTTATCCTGGGCTGATGCTGATGAGAGAGTTCTTTGTTTCCGCTGGGGATGATGATTGTAGGAATAAACCGGTGGGAGAAGATAACTCCGTTGAGGAATAAACTTGGTGGAGAGATTACTCTGCGGGGAAATTGCTCTGTGGGGAGAGAGGTACTTTGCTGAAATGTTGATGATAACTCCGCTGGGGATACCATTGTTAAGCTCTGTTGGGAAGTTGATGAACTCCGCTGGGGATAGGAAGAACTTCACCGAGGACGATCTTTCCGTTGTAACTAGCTGAGGATAACCCAGTTATAAGCTCTGGTGAGGAATAACCTTTGAATAACGCCGGGGAGATACGTATATATGCTGCAGGTGATAAGCTTCCAGAATCTACTGGGGAGGATGATTCAACTCTCCTGGGGAAACTTCTTGGACTGTACTGGGGAGTGGCTCCGCTGGATGTCTATATTCCGCCGGGGAACAATCTTATATTAAGACTGTCGGGGATACTTTGTTGAGGAATAACTGTACTCCGCTGGGGAATGTTGAGATCTTTTGGGGGTGCCCAACTTCCTTGAGGCTGATAATAGACTAACTTTGTTTGGGGAGAGTGTTGCTGACTTGCTGGAGATACTGTGCCTTTTTAGGGCTAGCTCTGCTAGGGGAAGAGTATTGTTGAACCTTGTCTCACTCTGGGGAGTGAAGGTATCTGGGTTACATTCTTCAGCCGAACTTACCTTGGTACCTTGGTGGACAGAGCAACTAGATCGCTTAGACAACTCATTATTGCCCCTGTTTCTGATGTCACCTGTAATTAATCCTTTGTTTTGTATGCAAATATTTATGAGTTAGCAATTAGTGTCAAATGCATATATCAAAAATGAACGTTGGACGTTCTTTGCAAAACAAAACGGAAAAAGGAAAAACAATTGGCAATTCGTCTGGAAATGTGAGTTTATATTGATTTTGAAATTTACCTGTAAATAGGAGTTTATGTACAAGAGGATGACGTCCTAGTAAGAGAACGGCGCCGAACAAACAGATTTTATACATGTTGTAAAAAGGAAAACAAAACAGCTATGTGAAAGACAATCCCACTGGGTTTCAACTCTGCTATCGCCTCTATGTCTTCAAGCGTCTCATCACTTGGCTGCTTATTTGAAGATGGAGTTGATTGATCGATGCCGTCTGAACCTGATAGCTGATACCGGATTCTGGATGCAAGGTGATCCAATTAGACATAGTATTACGCTTTATCCCTAACTTTTGCCTGGACCGCCCTTTCGGGTTTTCAGTCCACCGAGATACCCATTTTTGCCCAAGCCGCCTTTTCAGGTTTTCGACTTGCCGGGTGTACAGATTTTTTCATTTCATCCCTTATTTTTGCCCGAACCCTTTTGGTTCGCCGGGAAGCCCTTATTTTTGCCTAGGTATGTCAACCTAGCGGGTCTTTTATTCATGCGCAGTATCTTTTTACTATGTCTGCATTAGCGAGGTGAGGAAGGTCGTCACCATCCATGGTGGTTAGGATCATAGCTCCTCCTGAGAAGATATGTTTAACCACAAATGGCCCTTCGTATGTGGGGGTCCATTTTCCCCTGGGATCACTTTGAGGAAGAATGATGCGCTTAATTACCAGGTCTCCGACTTGATACTCTTGTGGTCTGACTTTCTTGTTAAATGCCCTGATCATCCGTTTTTGGTACGTTTGACCATGACAAATAGCAGTGAGTCTCTTTTCGTCAATCAGGTTCAATTGATCAAGCCGAGTCTGGATCCAGTCATCTTCGTTCAAATCTGCATCCTTCATTATCCGGAGAGAGGGTATATGGACTTCTATGGGTAAGACTGCCTCCATGCCATAGACCAAGGAAAAAGGGAGTTGCCCCTGTTGACGTCAGTGCTGAGGTACGGTACCCATGAAGAGCAAACGGTAACATCTCGTGCCAATCTTTGTAGTCACTGTCATCTTCTGCACAATCTTCTTGATATTTTTATTAGCTGCTTCTACAGCCCCATTCATCTTCGGCCGGTAAGGAGAAGAATTGTGGTGCTGTATCTTGAATTGCTCGCAGAGCTCAGTGATCATCTTGTTATTAAGATTGGTGCCATTGTCCGTAATGATCCTCTCTGGTACACCGTATCGACAGATCAGGTTATGCCGAATGAACCGTGCCACGACGTTCTTGGTTACCGTAGCATAGGAAGCTGCTTCAACCCATTTTGTGGAGTAATCAATTGCTACCAGGATGAAGCGATGCCCGTTGGATGCCGTAGGTCTGATCTCGCCGATCATATCAATGCCCCACATTGCAAAAGGCCAAGGTGTTGTCAAGACATTTAGAGGAACTGGAGGGACGTGCACCTTATCAGTGTAGATCTGGAATTTATGACATGTCCGAGAATGTTGGTAACAGTCGGCTTCCATTGTGGACCAGTAATATCCTGCCCGAAGGATCTTCTTCGCCATGGTGTGTCCACTGAAATGAGTTCCGAAGGTACCTTCATGTAGCTCTGTCGTGATCCTTTCTGCTTCAGTCTTATCCACACAACGCAGTAAGGTTGAATCATGTTTTCGCTTGTAGAGAATGTCGTTACTGAGGAAAAAATTTGCAGCGAACCTTCTCAGGAACTTCTTGGCGTTAACAGAAGCACCCTCGGGGTATTCTTGAGCTTCCAAGTACCTCTTCACTTCATGATACCATGGTTTTCCTGTTACCTCTTCCGTCTCAAGATCACAACAGTATGCAGGTTCATCCAGCTTCCAGGTAATGATCCGGGGAGCCTCATTGTCCCACTTGACTTTGAACATAGAAGACATCGTAGCTAGCGCGTCCGCCAACTGATTCTCCTCTCTTGGGAAATGTTCAAAAGTTATCTCCTCAAAATGGGGAAGCAAAGTCAACACATACTCCTTGTAAGGAATAAGGTTTGGGTGTTTCGTATCCCACTCGCCTTTGATCTGATTGATCACGAGAGCGGAATCTCCGAAGACACTCAGAAACTTGATCCTTAGGTCAATTGCAGCCTGAAGACCCATGACGCATGCCTCATACTCTGCCATGTTGTTGGTGCAGTTGAAACATAATCGGGCAGTGAGCGGAGTATGAGAGCCATTCGGAGATGTGATCACAGCACCGATGCCATTACCCAAAGCGTTCGAAGCTCCGTCAAAATACATAGACCATCGGGATCCCTCCTCAGGTCCTTCATTCGGTCCAGGTATCTCACAATCAGTTACTACCATGATGCTCTCGTCTGGAAATTCAAAGTTCATAGATTGGTAGTCATCCACTGCCTGGTGTGCCAAATGGTCTGCCAATACACTTCCTTTGATTACTTTCTGAGTCGTGTACTGGATGTCGTATTCGGTCAAGATCAATTGCCATCTTGCTATTCTTCCAGACAAAGCAGGCTTTTCGAATATGTACTTTATTGGATCCATCTTTGAAATCAACAGAGTAGTGTGAGTCAACATATACTGTCTCAGCCGGCGAGCAGCCCATACCAAAGCGCAACAAGTTTTCTCGAGCAGTGAGTATCGGGTCTCACAGTCGGTAAACTTTTTGCTAAGGTAATAAATAGCATGCTCTTTTCGGCCAGACTCGTCATGCTGCCCCAGCACACACCCCATCGAGCTGTCAAGTACTGTCAAGTATAAAATTAGAGGTCTCCCTTCAACCAGTGGCATAAGAATGGGTGGTTTTTGGAGATACTCTTTGATTCTGTCGAAAGTAGCCTGACATTCATCGTTCCAACGTACTACCTGATCTTTCTTCAGCAGCTTGAAGATTGGTTCACAAGTAGCAGTTAGATGCGAGATGAATCGGGCAATGTAGTTTAGACGTCCTAGAAAGCCCCTGACTTCTTTCTCTGTCTTGGGAACTGGCATCTCTTGTATGGCGTTTACCTTGGCAGGGTCCACTTGAATACCTTTGTCACTTACGACGAAACCTAGCATTTTTCCAGATCTCACCCCGAAGGTGCACTTGTTTGGGTTCAACCTCAGCTTGTACAACTTCAGACGGTCAAACAGCTTCTGTAGATGGTCAAGGTGTTCCTCCTCATTTTGAGACCTTGCAATCATATCGTCGACATATACTTCAATCTCATGATGGATCATGTCATGAAATAAAGCGACCATGGCCCGTTGGTAGGTTGCCCCAGCATTTTTCAACCCGAATGGCATGACCTTGTAGCAGAAGGTGCCCCACTGAGTAACAAAAGTGGTCTTCTCCATGTCTTCAGGAGCCATCTTGATTTGATTATATCCAGAGAACCCGTCCATAAAGGAGAACACCTTGTGCTGAGCAGTATTGTCAACTAGAACGTCGATGTGAGGCAGAGGGAAATCATCCTTAGGGCTCGCCCTGTTCAAATCCCTGTAATCAACACACATTCTGACCTTACCATCTTTCTTTGGCACTGGAACCACATTGGCAACCCACTGAGGGTAAGAAGTCACTGCTAGAAAACCGGCATCAAATTGTTTCATAACCTCAGCTTTGATTTTCTCGGACATCTCCGAGCGCATACGGCGGACCTTCTGTTTTACCGAAGTCAGTCTTCCTTGGTAGGCAGGTGATGAACCACAATGTCAGTATCCAACCCAGGCATGTCTTCGTAAGACCAGGCAAAGATTTCCACATAATCATGCAACATCTGAATCAACCGTTGTTTCACACTAGCCTCTAGATTAGCACCAATCTTGACTTCCTTTCTGTCTGTCTCAGTACCCAGATTTACCGTTTCCACTGGCTCTTCATGTGGCTGAATAACCCTCTCTTCCTGGAGTAACAGTCTCGCAAGCTCACCAGGCACTTCACAATCATCTTCACCTTCGTCTTCGGCTAAGTTGATCGGATTTTCAAAGTCATAACTGGCAGTAGCAGAGTCGTTACCAGTGAGATCCAGAGTGGATTGGAACCTGTATGAGTGAATGTGTGTAAATATAGCTGTTTTTGCAATATATAAAGAAAGAAAGGGAGCACAAGATTTTGAAATGCGAAAAACGTCCAATGTTTTTATTCGTGATATATGAAAATGACAAGTAATAAGCCCTCACAAATGAAGCCACGGTGCCCCGGGTAAGACACCGGGCCATAAAGTTTCGATTTATTGTTCGTTACAACTTTAAAAACAAAGGAGTTCATTACTAAGTAACAAAAGTAACAGGTACGAAGTCTTTCGCAGTCCAGTTGCTTGGTCCACCGTTGGTTGTTGGGTAGATCCAGCTGTCAAATTCAGATTCTCCCACATCTTCATCAATAGCATTCACTCCTGAGTTGGTAATGAATACAGGAGGTCTTCTAGTCTTTGCATGACGAACAACCTTCCGAGCCTCTGCAGTGAAACCCAGCCCAAACTTGTCAGTCTTCAAAGTAAAATCAAGAAGTCTGCCCCAGTTCGCACACTCACCCTTCTCAATCACAGCCCGAGCATCCTTTAAGGAAGCCATCTTCGACGGAGGATCTTCAATCACTGTTTCTGCTGCTGCTAATGTCTGAGGCACCTCTTCAAAATGTTGAAAGGGGGTTTCAATGAATTCCCCATCCATTTCTATGTACCGGAACGAGTTAAGGTGGCTGACTATGTATTCTTCTTCCCCCTAGACTCTAACAATCTTCCCTCTGACCGGGTACTTAAGCTTCTGATGTAGAGTGGAGGTCACAGCTCCAGCCTTGTGGATCCAAGGACGACCCAGCAAACAGGAATAGGATGGTCAGATGTCCATCACATAGAATGTTGAATCAAATACTTGGGAACCAACCCTGATCGAAATGTCCACTTTACCATGTACCATCCTCTTTGACCCGTCAAAGGCCCGGACAATAATGTTACTAGGCTTCAACTCCAAACCCTCACAGTCCAACCTGTCTAAAGCTTTCTTGGGTAACACATTCAACGAAGAACCAGTGTCAACCAACACATGGGCAAGAGTAGTGCCCCTGCATTCAATGGAGACATGCAGGGCGTCATTATGGTTCTTTCCCTTGGCAGTCAGATCGCGTCAGAGAATCCCAATCCGTTGTCAGTAGTTAAGTTGGCTACACAGTCAGTAAATTGATCAGCGGACGTCTCTTGTGGCACATGAGTCGTCTTCAGGAAGGAAATCAGGGCTTTGGCGTGGGCCTCTGAACACAACAGCAGTGATAGCATAGAGATCTTAGAGGGGGTATGCCCTAGCTGCTCAACGACGTTGAAATCACTCTTCTTGATAATCTTAAGGATTTCTTCCATTTCTTGTTGGGAAGCTTCAACATTAACAGTCTTCGGTGCCTCCATCTGGGCAGGCACATCAGTAGCAATCCCCTTGCCCCGAGCGTCAGATGACTCGGCAGCAGGGGTAGAAACTTGATCAGGAGGGGGAACAGACACACTGGCAGGTGTGATAACAAGCAGTCTCTGAATAGCTGGAGGTGCGATATCTGGTGAGAACAGCCTACCACTTCTAGTGACTTTGGCAGGCCCGGTGATGTTACTGATGCCGGTACTAGTGTTGAACTCTTGCTTTACTCCAAGCACATAAACGTCTGCCCCATAGTGCCACGGGACAACTTTGTCAGATTTATAGGGGAGGGGCCCCAGAACAGTGATAATGATAGGAGCGATCTTGTGAACAGGCATAATTTGGACAGGCCTTTTAGGAGAGTGGTTGAAAATAGTAACAACAGATACTTCTTCGGTAGGGACAACAGGAACCGTAATCTTCTTGAACAAGATCTCTTTTCTATCCATCAGGTTTTGGATGCCTGATTTCAGCAACGGACAACCAGCAGGTGAAACAGCACATAGCAGGCAACCTTTGCTACATCCCGGAAATAAACCGGCTAGCAACAGGTTCCTTTTAACGGACAACAACGGAGTAACAATATCATCCACGGAGGCTACATACAGGTCTTCTTCCACTGCATTCACTCCATGCTGGGGCATGGGAGCAGTCACAACATTGGGCCTTTCGGGCGCCTTAAACTGTATTTCCTTAGCATCAATAAGGTCCTGAACCTTATTCCTTAGGGCCCAACAATCATCGGTAGAATGCCCCGGGCTATCAGAGTGATAAGCACAACGGGCGTTGGGGTTGTACTTTGGAGAGGTTGTGTTTACCACCTTCGGAGCTTCCCTGACAGTTACCAGATTGGTTGACAGCAGTTGCGGTAATATCTGAGAGAGGGTCATATTAAGCTGAGTGTACTTCCTTTTGGGTCTCTCACCCCTTGGTTGGTTGTATTGCTGAGGAGCAGCAGCAGGCTTAGAAATAACCACCGCGTTGAAAGCTTGGCGGCGTTCCGGCTTATTCTGTCTTCTGGGACCATACACAGCACTAGCTTCCTTCTTGAAAGGCTTCTTTTCAGAACTTGAGGATGCACCTTTCTGTATCTTCCCCGATTTCATACCAGCTTCTATCCTTTCACCAATCAGAATAAGGTCTGTAAACCCTGCAGAAGAATTACCAATCAGGTGGTTGAAAAATGGCCCAGATAGGGTCCCCAAGAACATGTCTACAAGTTCACGATCAGTCAACGGTGGCTGCACCCTGCCATCCAAGTCTCTCCACTTCTGCGCGTACTCCTTAAAACCTTCTCCCGATCCTAACGACATACCCTGGAGTTGGGTACGTGTAGGAGCGAGGTCGGCATTGTACTGATACTGCTTGTAAAAAGCAGTAGCCAAGTCCTCCCAGTTTTGAATACTGGCTCCATCCAGCTGATAGAACCACTCGAGTTGAGCCCCTGAAAGGCTATCCTGGAAGAAATGGATCCATAAGTTCTTATCTGCAGTATACGGCTGGATCTTCCGCACATAGGACCTGAGATGTAGCTTAGGACAAGATGCCCCGTCATACTTCGCAAAAGAAGGTGCCTTAAACTTGTGTGGGATCACCACCCCAGAAGATAAACCCAGATCTCCGAAATCCAACCCAGGCACATGTTGAATATCCATGGCACTCAGACGGTCCTCTAGTTGCTTGTACCGGTCTTCAGCTGGAGGGTACTGCTCATCATTATAATCTGTCTCATTGTCAGAGACCACAAGACTAGGAACCCTTCCACCTTGGGTACTATCCTTCCCTACAGAGGGAGTAGTCTGATCAACCTCATCTTGCAAAGTATTACCAAACCTCCGTCAAGAGTTAAACAGCACAGTCCTCCCCTTCTTCTTCTTCTTCATCAGTAGAGTCTTCAGCTCTTGTTGACCCTGGGCCAAGCTCATGACCATCTCTTGAAACTGGGCGTTCTGGGCCTGGAGGGCCTTGATAGCTTGCTCGGTAGATTATTCAGGATTCATGATGATTGCTGAAATAAACAGCGAAGAAGATTAAGTAACCTGCAGAAAAGAGTACCTTTGATGCATATGATAAATGGAATGTGCATGATTTATGTTTTCAAAGACAATCGGGATTCAACTTTGTAAACAAAAAGGAAACACACTTTATTAGATTCAACTTTAAATTGTTCAAGAAGTTGCCCTTAGGCGTTACATAAATGAAAATACTGAAAAGGAAATGAAAGCTGTAAAAGGGCATCAAAGCTTATCAGTGATCCCATGGTCTCTTCTTCTCAGTGCGGATATAGTCATTCAAGGTCCGCTCGTTCTCCAACTGCTTTGTCAGCCTCTGGATTTTTAATTCCTGCTCGTTGAACTTTTCCCGGTAAGAATCCCGTTCTTCTTGTAGTTGCGCCCAAGATCTCTTTAGTGTATCAACATCAGTAGGTATCCGAGGAGGGAGTACAGTTGGAGGAACCCCGTCTCTATCAGGAAACCCAAGGATAATAGGCCTGACAACTTCGTATGGCATACCTAAATTCTGAGCACGGATGCGGACCCATCTGTAGTAGGGTTCCATAGGTAGAGAAGTCTTCGGGCCCAACTCCTGTGGTTCAACTTTGTGAATTCTGTCCCAAGCCTTGATGAATCTATGACGCTGCTCGTCACTGTCCATCTGAAACTCAAAACTGATGTGAGGTACCAACATCTCATGAGGCCCTGTACTTCTGGCTCTTCCAAACTGTTGGAGAGCTAAACATGGATTATAAGAGATTCCTCCTTGGATACCGAGTAGTGGAACATTTGGATATTCTCCGCAACGATCAATAACAGCTACTTCATCCATACCTCTGAGAGTCCAAATGATGTCATTATCAGTGAGAGACATCAACCTATGAGCCCAGCCTCTCCCTTCTTGGTTCTTCAGCACGAACTTAGGGAGGTGCGAAATAAACCACCTCACTAAAAAAGGAGCACAACACCACAGAGTCCCCCGTCTTCGATCAGTACGAGCATAGAGTTGTTGCAGGATATCACCCAAGAGAGTGGGTACCAGATTCCGGGACATGAAGATCTTTATGGCATTGACAGTGACAAAGTTATCCGGATTTGGAAACAAAACCAGACCATAGATTAAGAGAGCCAGAATGTCTTCGTACGCCCTGAAGTCTAAGTCATTCCAGTAACTGTTATCTTTACCAATCAGAAATTTAGCCAGAAAGCCCTTAACCCTGCTTCTAGTCACCCAGTTGTCCATTACCTCTTTGGTGGTCAAAGGAAGGGCTGCAGCAATCTCCTCAAGCCTGAGAGTATTTTCCCATCCGGTGAAGGGAGTCTGATCCAAGATAGGGATACCAAGAAAATCAGAGAATTCTTCCAGGGTAGGGACCAGCTGGAAGTCTTGAAAGGTGAAGCAATGATATAGAGGATCATAAAACTGGGTCAGGACACTCATCAGTTGTTGGTCCCACTTTGCAGTGACTAAGCCGAGAAGAGAACCATGCCTCTGGATGAAGGAAGTGGTGTTTGGAATTCTGTCAACCAATTCTTTAAGCATCTCAGATGGGTGAACAAAATTGAGCCGGATAGTATTCCTTCGCACAGGCATCATGATGTCCTACAAAACAGAGCAAAGGTGAAACCCTCTTGTCTTTGAAATGGGTCAGTCCTTATGCAGGATGCATGCAATGTTATGATGGCATGATGTTATGATAAAGCACACCACAAGTATTCACAAAAGCAAACATGATAAGGCACACAAATCACACAAGACAACCCTTAGAGTTTAGGCCAGCACGAAGTTCAGGTACTACCCTCTTTCAGTTTGTTGGTTAAGACCTGTCCTATCAAAAGTAACCGGGTTCTAGAGGATCCCAATATCACTGACTACCCTCAATCGGTCATAACTCCAGCATCGCAATCTTTTCTTGCGGCCAAAACCATCGCGAGAGTTTAGCCTCAATGGGTGTAGCATACTGCTACTGTCCTATGGCCAAGTTGGGTCAATTAGGGTTCTAAGGTCAGTTGGTGCTTAATGACTCCTCAGAAGACCCATATTCTCCTTGTTGCAATACAAGGGATATCGATACAGACCAAGGTGCCACACCAACGTAGCCACTGCTTCACCCGTGTCGGTCTATGCCGGATATGTCTCTCACAGCTTATGCTACCTAAAACAGGGTATCCCCAGATCCGGTTTAGGATCCATGAAGCTCCAAGACAAAACCCACAAATAATAAAGCAAACAAAACATTCAATTGAAAACATAAGTATTATCTAATCCTAAGGTACACCTCACTTTAAAAGTGTCCCCAGCAGAGTCGCCAGTTCTGTGATTGGTGGAAATAGAATTGACTGTTTAAAGCTGGTTTCGCGAAATGTCGCAGAAGCAAGAGTCGCCACCGTCTTTTATGTTCTCCAACAAGGAAAGGACAAAAGCACAACAAAATTCCTTATGAGAATGTTTCTCGGTTCGGGAGGTAGATTTATAGAAAGGGAAGGTGTTAGCACCCTTTCTATCCATGGTTATCCATGGGCTCTTAGGTACTTGCTCTTATGTTTTCAAAATGTTTTCTTTTCAAATGTGCGTGGGTTTTGAAAAAGTTTCGCTGAAAAGTTTCTAAGTAACTCTTGTATCTGTCCTCAAGAGTGTATGAAAAATTTGTTTTGAAATCTTTTTAGAAGGTGTCAGTGTGAAAAGTATTTTTGTTTGTTTTTTGAGAGAGCAAGTACCCATGAGTCATCTACCTACCCTAAGGAATTAGGCTGTGTAAGAGTCCTTTAGATAGTGCCATCCCACCATTGAGAGGTAGGTAGCACAATCGTTGGAGGTATTCGGGTCAATTCGATTGTAGGGACAGTGTGGTCACCGAAGCAATAGTAGGACACCTTAGAAGTAACCCTAATGTCCTAGATCCTTTTTAATCCGAGGCAACTGTTTCGAGGCGACTGGATCTTAGACATAAGGGCGACCGCTAAAACACCCTATACTTGACGACCGCGTTTGAGGCAACGAGTGAGGCGTACCCTAGAAGTGGCATGTGCATTGTGTGTTGTTTTCATGTTACGTTTATCTTTGATCATGCAATGGTGAGCTACGAGTTGTTTTTAATTATCATACATTCTTTCATGCAATTTAACAGTTATGAGTGCGGAAAAATAAAGTACAGAAAGGTAAAGCTACGCTATTACAAGGCGTGGGTCTATACATCGCCAAAAACATAACCCGTTTTGATAAAGGCGGAAAGTAAAGAAAGCAATAAACCTAATTACTATTACATTCCTGGAAGCAGTTACATAATAATCAAAAAATAAAATGCGCGAAAGAATTAAATTAGACGTACTAGGGTTTTGACCCTTTTGAGAATTTAAGAGTTTTTTTGTCCTTTGCTTTTAATTAAATTAAAATTAAACCTAGTACTAATTTAATTAATTATTTACAAGAAAAATGTTTTTATGTTTTTTTTATATTTATTAAGAAAATAAAATAAATTAAAAGTAAAAAAAACTAGTTCTAAGTTTATTTTAATTATTAATAAAAGATGTCAAAGTTAACCTAATTAACTAAATTATTTAATTTACATGTTATTTACAAAAATAATAATAATAAATAATAATAATAATTAATTAAGAAAATATGAATGAAGATGCTAAACCTAATTCTAAGTGATTTTTATTTATTGAGAAAAAGATTAAAATTAAGCCTAAATTAAACTAAATTAATTGTTTAGAATTTATTTACAAAAATAAGTTAATGATGAAATTAATAAATAATAAAATATATTTACAATTTTGTGATTTCTGGATTTTATTAGGAAAAATTAATTTATTGTGAATTAATAATAATAATTAAAACAATCAAAGGAATTAAAGAAAAGAAAATAAAAATAAAAATGCAAACCAGGGGGGGTATGTTGGCCCAAGGGGAGGTCTATTTCTGGAATTCAGGCCCATTAAGGCTCTAAGCCTGGTTGACTCTCACAATCGTGTGCATGCTCATTAACCCCTGAATATCATGGACTTCATCTCCTGGCCACTGGATGGATGTTGAGAGACACATGGCTAGCTGATGCGTGAGGACGTATGGTGGAATTTTGGACATGTGTTGCATTTGATTGCATTAGAAAAAATATGAAGAATTATATGGGTGGACCTGGGAATCGAACCCAGGTCTCAGTGATGAACAAACACGTCTACAACCACTCAGCCATTGCATTGTATTTGTAATAATAATGGATAGTGAAAATAATATGCATAAACAACAATTATGCTGGGAATTTAAAAAAAGCGCGCATCATATTTGAATACACCAGTCATGTCCTTCCACGTATTATCTTCTTCATCTGGCCTGAAACAAAAAAAAACAATCAAATAGCGGGGGTTTTAAACCCCCACAAACTGGAAATATCAAAAATAGCGATTAGGCACACAAGCAATATAAAAAAGGCGCGAGGGTTGGGTTGAATTCATATGGCCTTGACGAATTCAACCATGCACGTTTCAAGGTCCAATTGTTCTGTATGTAGAAAACCCCAAAATCCAAGCTTCGAAACCCTAATGTTCTTCAATGGTGGTTTTCAATTCAGAGTGCTACAATCAAATTGGATTATACCAATAGCTTCAGAATGTCCCTATTAACATAAATCAATCCAAAAAAATGGTTAAAAACGCATGAATGATGATATGCAATTATGGAAAAATGTCCAAACCGTGGGACTTGTATTCTCTGATTCTGATGGTGTTAGGGCTTGTTCTTGATGGCAACAGGTTCCTGGAGACTCAGGCAAAGTGTTTGAATCAAAAAGAGGCTTTGAATTCGCCTGGAAGACTGATTTCAGTTTTGAACTTTTTCCACTTTTTTCAATATTGCATATGGTGTTCTTGCAGCAGTTTCACGTGTCCAGCTTTAGGTTTAGGTTTAGTACATATAGGAGAACTGAATTAGGGTAAATCTTGGCCCAACAATCCATTGTATTCAAGTTTGCATCTTTGATTTCCAATCAAATATTTTCCAATCTTTTTGAATGAAAAACCTTGCCAAATTGGGAGATCTTGTCCCCTTGAGTGATGCACGAGATCTTCAGCATGTGTGGAGTGTATTTGCTTCATAAAAAGATTTGAAAACGATGTTTTGATTTTTTCCTACAATTAAATTAATTAAATGAATTAATAATCAATTAAAAATCCAAATAATTAATAAAAATAAGAAAATAATTCAATTTAATCTCAATGGGTCGTGCATAAGCCATGGGCAATGTTTCAAAAAGGAATTTGAGGCCCATTAGCAAAAATGAAGTGTTTTAGGCAAAGTTGACTTTTGAAAGTTCCTAAAAATTTCCCAACTTATCCAATGCATATCTTGCTCAATTAGGATCCTATGAACATGTTCTTGGACATTTTGTAAAGGTCTTGAAGTCCTCTAACCAATGCCTTTGGTCCCATGTCATTTTGATTTACCAATCTCAAGTTATGGTCTTTGACTTAAAGTGCCTTTTTGTTGACTTTTGAAAATGACCTATAATGTTGAAATTGATAACTTTTTGTGAGAGCATTTATTGGATTTGGAATGTGAAGATGAGTTGTAGGAAATGTAATCCCCTTAAAAATGAGCATTGGATGGGATTTTTCTGATGAACCATGAAAAAGTTATGCATTGGTCAAGTTACAGTTGACTTTTCAACTGTCCCAAAATAGAAACTTTTGATTCTTGAGACTTTTTGAGCCATGCTTGAGGAATCATGATCAAGAATTGATCAAATGATGATTGTGGCTTCAAAATAAGATGTTGACCAAAAATTTGACTTTTGACTGCCAAATGACCATTTTGCCCCTGCAGTTGACTGTGAAGCAATTAGGGTTTTTGACTGTGCAACTTGATGCTGTGAGTCTTGAAACTTGACATGTAGATTCTTGACAATGTATATAGGCATATGGGACTTGATTGGGCCCCTGAAAACTTCAACTTCCTTGCAAGAA
Source organism: Vicia faba (assembly GCA_948472305.1). Lineage (NCBI taxonomy): Eukaryota > Viridiplantae > Streptophyta > Magnoliopsida > Fabales > Fabaceae > Vicia > Vicia faba. Next base: position 122,159,669 of record OX451738.1, read on the forward strand.
CCAAAACCCTAGTTTTGACTGTGTTAGGAGGGTGTTTGACTGGAAAACCCTTGATCCATTTGAAGCTTGATCTTGCTAAATCTTGAAGAATATGGGAGGACAAATTTTGGGGTACAACAGTTGCCCCTGTTCAATCTTCTTAGACCTGCGGATGTAGATTGGCTTGCGTGCCTTTCGTAATCCGAAGGTGGAAGATGATTGAACACTAAAGTGCCCAGAAATTTGTGCTCACATAGTAAAGTATCAGCAGTGTGGTGTCGGGAATGGGCTTACAGATTCCATTTGGAGATATGATGGATAGGAGGATGATGGGCTTATAGATGCCATCTAGAGGTGTCGATCGCGTAAGAGATTCCTTAGCGAGAACTTGCGTACCTGAGAAAGAAAGATAATTACCTGGCCTGTTACAGGGGTTGATCCTCAAACTCTTTATGTAGATATGCCCTGGCTGGATACAGGAATCGAATCTTCAAAAAATCGCTCACAGACGTGCCCTGGCTAGAATTAGGAATCGAATCCGGAACTTCAAAAGGTTGCTTGCAGACGTGCCCTGGATGGATACATGAATCGAATCTAAAACAAACACTCACAGATATGCCCTGGCTTGATACAGGAATCAAATCTGGAAATAGTCGTCAACAGACATGCCCTGGGCGGATACAGGAATCGAATATTCAAACTCGTCAGACGTGCCCTGGCTAGATACAGGAATCGAATCTGGAATTAGTCGTCAACAGACATGCCCTGGCTTGATACAGGAATCGAATCTTCAAACTCTTCAGACGTGCCCTGGCTGGATACAGGAATCGAATCTGGAATTAGTCGTCAACAGACATGCCCTGGCTTGATACAGGAATCGAATCTTCAAACTCTTCAGACGTGCCCTGGCTGGATACAGGAATCGAATCTGGAAATAGTCGTCAACAGATATGCCCTGGCTTGATACAGGAATCGAATCTTCAAACTCTTCAGACGTGCCCTGGCTAGATACATGAATCGAATATGGAATTAGTCGTCAACAGACATGCCCTAGCTTGATACATGAATCAAATCTTCAAACTCTTCAGACGTGCCCTGGCTGGATACAGGAATCGAATATGGAATTAGTCGTCAACAGACATGCCCTTGCTTGATACAGGAATCGAATCTTCAAACTCTTCAGACGTGCCCTGGCTGGATACAGGAATCGAATCTGGAAATAGTCGTCAACAGATATGCCCTGGCTTGATACAACAATCGAATCTTCAAACTCTTCAGACGTGCGCTGGATGGATACAGGAATCGAATCTGGAAATAGTCGTCAACAGATATGCCCTGGCTGGATACAGTAATCGAATCTTCAAACTCTTCAGACGTGCCCTGGCTAGATACAGGAATCGAATCTGGAATATTCTTCATGTAGACATGCCTTGGCTAGATACAGGTGTCGAATCCACAATTAATCGCTCACAGATATGCCCTGGCTAGATACAGGTATCGAATCTGGAATTGCAACAGTTGATAGTAATCATCTTTGTATTGACCTTTTTCCTGAAAAGGCAAAACATCAGTTGTATGCAATGTCATGATGTATGAAACGCATGATGTCATGATGCTCAAAATAAATGAGATTGTATAATGTGATGTGTATATGTATGTATCATTATGTATGAAAATGTGATGTTTGCGAATGTATTTTTGTCTAGGAAAATAAATCCTTGACGAATGCCTGGAGCTTATCCTGGGCTGATGCTGATGAGAGAGTTCTTTGTTTCCGCTGGGGATGATGATTGTAGGAATAAACCGGTGGGAGAAGATAACTCCGTTGAGGAATAAACTTGGTGGAGAGATTACTCTGCGGGGAAATTGCTCTGTGGGGAGAGAGGTACTTTGCTGAAATGTTGATGATAACTCCGCTGGGGATACCATTGTTAAGCTCTGTTGGGAAGTTGATGAACTCCGCTGGGGATAGGAAGAACTTCACCGAGGACGATCTTTCCGTGGTAATTAGCTGAGAATAACCCAGTTATAAGCTCTGGTGAGGAATAATCTTCTGAAATAAACCGGGGAGAGATATGTACTCTGCAGGGGATAAGCTTCCAGAATCTACTGAGGATAAGCTTCCTACTGGAGAGATTGATTCAACTCTCCTGGGGAGACTTTGAACTGTACTGGGGAGTGGCTCCGCTGGGGTGTCTGGTATTCCGCCGGGGAACAATCTTATATCAAGTCTGTCGGGGATGCTTGTTGAGGAGTAACTGTTCTCCGCTGGGGAATGTTGAGATCTTCTGGGGATACCCAACTTCTTTAAGGATGACAGTAGTCTAACTCTGCTTGGGGAGAGTGTTGCTAACTTGCTGGAGATACTGAGCCTTTTCGGGGCTGATGGGAGACCAACTCTGCTTGGGGAGAGTATGGCTGAATCTTGTACTACTCTGTGGGGATTTAAGGTATCTTGGTTACATTCTTCAGCCGAACTTACCTTGGTACCTTGGTGGAAAGAGCAACTAGATCGCTTAGACAATTCATTATTGCCCCTGTTTCTGATGTCACCTGTTGTGATCGGTGGATCGGGAACTGACTGTTTAAAGCTGGTTCGCGAAATGTCGCGGTAAGCAAGAGTCGCCACCGTCTTTTATTTTCTCCAAGTGGAAAGGACAAAAGCACAGAAAAATTCCTTTTAAGAGATTGCTCTCGGTTCGGGAGGTAGGTTATAGAAAGGGAAGGTGTTAGCACCCTTTCTATCCATGGTTATCCATGGGCTCTTAGATACTTGCTCAATGTGTTTTCAAAATGTTTGCTTGCTTTTCAATGTGGGTTAAAAAGTTTCTTTGAAAAATTTCAGATCGACTCGTACGTTAGAGTGTTTGAAAAATTTGCTTTGAAAGCTTTTGAAAAGTGTCAGTGTGAAAAGTCTTTTTGAGTTTGTTTTGAGATTAGAGCAAGTATCCTTGAGAACCTACCTACCCTAAGGAATTCGTCTGTGTAAATGTCCTTAAAAGTAGTGCCATCCCACCATTGAGAGGTAGGTAGCACCACCGTTGGAGGTGTTCGGGTCAATTCGAGTTTTAGGGACGTGGTGATCACCAGAGCAATGGGAAGACACCTTAGAAGCTACCCTCATGCCAGGTTCCCGGATCATGAGGACTTACTAAGACGTCCTCTACTCGACGATCACCTTTCGAAAGGCAAGGCAACAGTGAGGCGTACCCTAGGGGTGGTGTGTGCGAATTGTGTGTCATGTTTCAGTTATTTGTCTTGTCATGTTTGTTGTGATCTACGCTTGATTTTAATTAGGGCCATTCATTCTTGCATGCTTTTTGTTAACAGTTAAATATTTGCGAGAAAAATAAATCTACGACTATTACAAATGGCGCGGGTCCACATCGCCAAAATTAAACCGGACCCGATTTGACGGAACATAAATAAAGCAAAAGTAAAAGTGCGAAAAAATAAAGTTGTTACAAGGCTTTGGGACAATTACATAATTATAATAAACGACATAAAATAAATGCGCGAAATTAAATAAATTATGAACATGGGCGTTGGACCCTTTTGCAAAAAATTTAAAGTTAATGAGGAATTACAATTAAAGTCAAATGTTTTTGGTATTTTGTGTTTTTTAGGATTTAAGGAGAAAAAGAATTAATTAAAATTAAAATGAAACTTCAAACCCTAATTCTAATGTTTTTTAAGTTTATTATGAAAATATTAAGTTTTAACCTAATTTAAACCTAAGTTAATTTATATACAATTAATTATGAAAATCAATAAATAATAATATTATGATAAAAAGGAAAAATTAAAAGGAGTGGAAATTATTAATTAACCTAATTCTAATTATTTTTATTTAACATGAAAAGAATTAAATTGCAAACATCCTAATTAAAACTAAATTCACTATATGTTAATTTATTTACAAGAAAATAATTATAATAAAAATATTTGTTATTTTTGGTCTTTTCTGATTTTTTTAATGAGGTTTTTATATTTTGTAAAAAAAAGCAATCAATTAATTAAACAATAATAAAAATAATAATTAAAACAAGAATAAAAAATAAATAATAAAAAAAAATAGTGAAGGCAAACCAGGGTGGGGGTGTAGTCCCAATTTGTGAGGTACTGACTTAGCAAATCTGGCCCAATTAAGCTTGAGTCCATTTGACTTTTGGTGTAACGTGTGATACATTTGACTAGGGTTCAGTGTACTCATCAATCTGGAACCCTTGATTGGTTTCTGAGGGACGCGTGGCCATGGGATTTGGAAGGTGTATAGTGGATCACGTCATGGGCGCTGCATAGGAATATTTAAGGAAAAATAACATGGCAAATATACAGACCTGGGGTTCGAACCCAGGTCTTGGAGGTGAACGCTTGTCAATGCCTGCCAGCTGAGCTATGAAACCAATTTGATATATAATATACAAATAAATAATAAAAAGAGAAAGTAACGCATTAATGAAATTTTGGCGCGAGAGTTTGAACGGACCAATCACTCCCTGACACGGTATCGTCTTCTTCGTTCTATTTTATTTTTCTGAAAAACAAGAACTTTCAGCCACGGTTTTGGATGCGTGGTTTTAGGCAGGTTTCAAGAAAATAGCGATTAGGCTATCCTTGAACATAAATTCATCGCGACTATTGGGATTTCTTCGTCCAGTTGAGCTGAGTGTAATGGTGTGAGTCTGGGACCTTAATTTTACCTTGGGTAGAAAACCCCAATTTTGAAAACCTGTAACCCTAATATTCAAACATGGCAGATTCGTATATATGGCACAAAAATGCAATTGAATGGGTTGGTTAGCATCAAAACATCATTATGAGCATGAATCAATAAAGAAATTTCACAAATAACGCTTAAATCATGATATTCGAATGGCAATTTTCTTCTGTACAGTTTGAGATTGTCTTACCAATTCTTGAAGCTTTGCTTGTTGTTTGTGGTTGGCACACGTTCAGAGTTACCCAAGGAAGCTAATGGGATCAAGATTAGGGCTTGAATCGACCTTTAGAGTTGATTTCAGTTTTGAGTTTTTCAAGCAATTTTTTCAAGAGTGTAATGTCAATTGCTGCGCAGTATTCAGTCTAAGGCAATTAGGTTTGTGATCCTGCATATGTAGCCAAGCTTTTAGGTCAACAAAACTTGATAAAATCCAAGGCATTCATTGTTTTCAATATTTGATTTTCTAAGCATCTTTACATATCTTTTCTCATGTGCAATTTTGTTCAATCATTCCAAATCAAACCAAATCTTGCCATATTGGGATGTGCACGTGATATTGAGAGTAGAATGTGTACAAAAAGATTTTTTTAGGTCAAGTTTATATTTTCTACATATTTAAATGATTTAAATGAATTAATATTAATATAAATTCAAATAAATAATTAAAAAATGAGAAAATACTTCCCTTTGGTCCAAGTGGTCGTGCATAGGCTTGGAATGATGGATCATGGAAGAAAAATGGGCCCATTAGCATTTTTGGATCATTTGAAGTAAAGTTGACTTTTCAAAATTCCCAAAAATTTCCCAACTTCCACAAGGCATAACTTGCTCAATCCTTAAGCTTTTCACATGTTCTTGGACATTTTGGAAAGGTCTTTGAGTCTTCTAACCAATGCCTTTGGTCCCATGTCATTTTGATTTACCAATCTCAAGTTATGGCCTTTGACTTAAAGTGTACTTTTTGTTGACTTTTGAAATTGACCTATAATGTAAAAATTTGTAACTTTTTGTGAGAGCATTTCTTGATCTTGGGGTGTGAAGATGAGTTGTAGGAAATGTCTTTCTCTTCAAAATGAGCTTTGGATGGAATTTTTTTGACAATCCATGTGAAAGTTATGCCCTGGTCAATTTCAGTTGACTTTTTCAACTGTCCAAATATAGCAACTTTTGCATCTTTGATGATTTTCTGAGCCAAATTTTGAGAATCATGATCAAGCATTGATCAAATGATGTTTGTGGCTTCAAAATGATATGTTGACCAAAAATTTGAAGTTTTGACTGTCAAATGACCATTTTGCCCCTACAGTTGACTGTAGTGCAATCTAGGGTTTTGACTGTGCAATTTTGAGCTGAATGCCTTGAAACTTGATATGAGGATGCTTGAACACATTTGTAGGCATGTGAGACTTGATTGGGCCTTTGAAAACTTCCTTGTCTTGATCAGAACACAAACCCTAGTTTTGACTGTATAGGAGACAGTTGAACTGCATAACCCTTGGGGAATTTTGTGACTTGGCTTGGCAATTTCTTGGAGAATATGGGAGGGCAAATTTTGGGGTACAACAATTGCCCCTGTTCAATCTTCTTAGACCTGAGGATGCAGATTGGCTGACATGCCTTTCGTAATCCGAAGGTGGAAGATGATTGAACACTAGAGTGCCCAGAAATTTGCGCTCACATAGTAGCAGTGCGATGATGGAAGAATGGGCTTATAGATGCCATTTGGAGATTGCTGGATAGGATGATGGGCTTATAGATGCCATCTGGACGCTGATTGCGTAAGAGATTCCTTAGCGAGAACCTGCTTACCTGCAAAAGAAAAATGAGTACCTGACACGTTGCAGGAGCTGATTTTAGATGCTTGGTATAGATGTGTCCTGACTGGTTACAGGAGCTGAATCTGGAGCTTCAAACGCTGATGAATGAACCAGAGATGGTTACTGCCTTAGCATGAATGGTAAGAGAACCTTGGATGACTTTAACTTCAACAACGCTCGTTGAGAAAAATCTTGGCGGGAATTACCATCTTTGCAATATCGGGAAGAAAATCATAAGCTATTATAATCTGAAGGGAAATCACCTCACTCGCCGTTGGAGAGGGAACCGTAGGAAAAGGAATTGTCACCTCACACACCGTCGGAGAGAGAAACATAAGAGACTATTACCTCACACTCATCGTCGGAGAGGGAATCATCTGAAAAGGACTTACTACCTCACACACCGTCGGAGAGGGAACCATGGGAGACTATCACCTCACACTCATCGTCGGAGAGGGAAACATCTGAAGAAAAGGAATTACCACCTCACGCACTTGCCGGAGAGGGGACCATAAGAGACTATCACCTCACACTCATCGTCGGAGAGGGAAACATCTGAAGAAGGAATTACCACCTCACGCACTTGCCGGAGAGGGGACCATAAGAGACTATCACCTCACACTCATCGTCGGAGAGGGAAACATCTGAAGAAGGAATTACCACCTCAAGCACTTGCCGGAGAGGGGACCATAGGAGCCTATCACCTCACACTCATCGTCGGAGAGGGAAACATCTGAAGAAGGAATTACCACCTCACGCACTTGCCGGAGAGGGGACCATAACTTCTACTGAGTCTTTATCAGAAAAATCTGTTGGGAGTCGATTTAGCTGAACTAGAGAAGACTTTGAAATGTGTTTGAGCATTTTAACTGCATCTTTCCTGAAAGGTAAAGGTCAGTCATATGCAATGCATGATATGGATCACGCGATGATGTTCTCAACATAAATGAGATTTGTATGATATGATGCGTCTATGCATGCTATAATGATGTATGTGACGTTTTATGAATGTATGTTTTTGTCTAGGGATATAAATCCTTGACGGATGCCGAGAAGTCGTATCCTGGGCTGATCTTGAAATATTGATTTTGCTTCCGCTGGGGATGATGACTGCAAGAATACCGGTAGGAGAAGATGACTCCGTTGCGGAATAAACTTGGCAAATGGACGATTCTGCGGGGAGAAAAGATACTCTGACGACCATGCTGGGAAGCAATACTCTGTGGGGATAGAGATGCTTTGCTGAATTGCTGATAGCTTGTTGAGGATATCCTTGTTATTGGAAGTGTTGAAGGACTTCGCTGGGGTAAGAAGATTTCGTCGAGGACGCTCTTTCCGTGGCTTTTGGCTGAGGATAACCCAGTTATATCCTGTTAAGGAAATAACTCTTTAAATCAAGCCGGACGACGCGTTTGTGTTCGACAAGGGGATAAGCTTCCAGAATTTACTGGGGATAAGCTTATTGCTTGGGGATATGAATTCCAACTTTGCTGGTGAAGCTGGATTGGACTCTTCTGGGGAAGTTTTTTGATATGCTGGGGAAGTAATCCCTTTTGAATGTTATGCCGCCGGGGAACAATCTTTAGGCCAAGACTGCCGGGGATGCTTGTTTAAGAATATATGCTGCTGGGGAAGGTATGGAGATCTACGGGAGGATACCCAACTTCCTTGAGATTTGTAATTTCGCTTGGAGAAGAATGTACTGTTTGGCTTACTCTCTGGGGGATTAAGATGTACTGGTCATATTCTTTAGCTGAACCTATCTTGGTATCTTGGAGGATAGAACAATTAGACTGCTCAGACGATTCTTTTATTGCCCCTGTTTCTAGCGTCACCTGCAATTAATTCCTTTGTTTCGTATGCAAATATTTATGCGTTAGCAAATTATTGTCAATGCATATATCACAAATTGAACCTTGGACGTTCTTCGCAAAACAAAACAGAAAAAGAAAAACACTTGGCACGTTTAACTGAAAATATATTTGTATTGATTTTTGAATGGCCTGTGAATAGGCGTTTTGTATACAAGAGGCTGACGTCCTAGTAAGAGGTACGTCGCCGATCAAAAGAATTTATACAAGTTTTGTACAAAAGAAAATAAAACAGCTGTGTGAAATATGAATGATCCCACTGGGTTTCAACTCTGCTATCGCCTTTATAACTCCGAGCGTCTCATCACTTGATGACCTTGGTTGAGGGTGAAGCTGACTGATCGATGCCGTCTGAACTTGATGTAGATACCGGATTCTGGATGCAAAGTGATCCAACGAGACATAGTATTACGCTTTTATCCCTAATTTTTGCCTGGACCGCCCTTTCGGGTTTTCAGTCCACCGGGATACCCATTTTTGCCCAAGCCGCCTTTTCAGGTTTTCGACTTGCCGGGTGTACAGATTTTTTTCATTTTCATCCCTTCATTTTGCCCGAACCCTTTTGGTTCGACGGGAAGCCCTAATTTTTGCCTAGGCATGTCAGCCTAGCGGGTCTTTTTCATGCGTAGTATTTTTTAACTATGTCTGCATTGGCGGGGTGAGGAAGGTCGTCACCGTCCATGTTGGTTAATATCATTGCTCCTCCTGAGAACACATGTTTAACCACAAATGGCCCTTCATACGTAGGGGTCCATTTGCCCCTTGGATCACTCTGAGGAAGGATGATTCTCTTGATTACCAGATCCCCAACTTGATATTCCTGTGGTCTGACCTTTTTGTTAAATGCCCTGATCATCCGTTTTTGGTACGTCTGACCATGACAGATAGCAGCAAGTCTCTTTTCGTCAACGAGGTTGAGTTGATCAAGTCGTGTCTGGATCCAATCATCTTCGTCTAGATTTGCGTCCTTCATTATCTGGAGAGAGGGAATTTGTACTTCAATCGGCAAGACTGCCTCCATGCCATAAACCAGAGAGAAGGGAGTTGCCCCGGTTGACGTCCTAGCTGAGGTACGGTACCCATGCAGAGCGAACGGTAACATCTCGTGCCAATCTTTATAAGTCACTGTCATTTTCTGCACGATTTTCTTGATGTTCTTGTTAGCTGCTTCTACAGCCCCATTCATCTTCGGTCTGTAAGGAGAAGAATTGTGGTGCTGTATCTTGAACTGTTCGCAAAGCTCAGCAATCATCTTGTTGTTTAGATTGGTACCGTTGTCTGTAATAATTCGCTCAGGGACGCCGTACCGACAGATCAGATTGTGCCGAATAAACCGTGCCACGACAGTCTTGGTTACTGTAGCATAGGATGCTGCCTCAACCCACTTTGTAAAATAGTCAATCGCCACTAGGATGAAGCGATGTCCATTAGATGCCGTAGGTTTGATCTCGCCGATCATGTCTATACCCCACATTGCAAACGGCCAAGGCGCAGTCAGAACATTCAGGGGAACCGGAGGAACATGCACTTTATCTGCATAGATCTGGCACTTGTGGCATGTCCTGGAGTGTTGGTAACAGTCAGCTTCCATTGTGGACCAGTAATATCCTGCCCGTAGGATTTTCTTAGCCATAGTGTGTCCACTGGAATGCGTGCCAAAGGTCCATTCATGTAGCTCTTCCATGATTCTTTCTGCTTCGGGCTTATCCACACAACGCAGTAAGGTTGAATCATGGTTTCTCTTGTACAAGATGCCGTTGCTTAGGAAGAACTTGGCTGCAAACCTCCTCAGGAATTTCTTATCGTTGACAGATGCACCTTCAGGGTATTCCTGAGCTTCCAGATATCTCTTCACTTCGTGGTACCAAGGCTTCTCAGTTACCAATTCAGTTTCGAGATCACAACAGTATGCCGGTTCGTCTAGTTTCCAGATGATGATCCGGGGAGCCTCATTATCCCATTTAACCTTGAACATTGAAGACATTGTAGCTAACGCGTCCGCTAACTGATTCTCTTCTCTTGGAAAGTGCTCAAAGGTTATCTCCGTGAAGTGGGGAATCAGGGTCAACACACATTCTCTGTAAGGAATCAAGTTTGGATGTTTCGTATCCCACTCTCCTTTGATCTGATTGATCACAAGAGCGGAATCTCCGAAAACACTTAGAAATTTGATCCTTAGGTCAATCGCAGCTTGAAGACCCATGATACACGCCTCATACTCCGCCATGTTGTTGGTACAGTTGAAACACAGCCGGGCAGTGAGTGGAGTATGAGTACCTTGTGGAGATATGATTATGGCGCCGATACCATTTCCCAAAGCATTGGAGGCTCCGTCAAAGTGCATAGACCATCGGGATCCTGGTTCAGGTCCTTCATCCGGTCCAGGTACTTCACAGTCTGTTACTATCATGATGCTTTCGTCCGGAAACTCGAAGTTCATTGATTGATAGTCATCTACAGCTTGGTGAGCTAAGTGGTCTGCCAATACACTTCCCTTGATGGCTTTCTGGGTTGTGTACTGAATGTCATATTCCGTCAAGATCATTTGCCATCTTGCAATTCTCCCAGACAGAGCAGGCTTTTCGAATATATACTTTATAAGATCCATTTTTGAGATCAACAAAGTAGTGTGAGTCAGCATATACTGTCTCAGCCGGCGAGCAGCCCATACCAAAGCGCAGCAAGTTTTCTCAAGCAGTGAGTATCGGGTCTCACAGTCGGTAAACTTTTTGCTAAGGTAATAAATGGCGTGCTCTTTTCGGCCAGACTCGTCATGCTGCCCCAGCACACACCCCATTGAATTGTCGAGCACTGTCAGATATAGTATCAGAGGTCTCCCTTCAACCGGTGGCATAAGGATAGGTGGTTCTTGGAGATACTCTTTGATTCTGTCAAAGGCAGCCTGACATTCATCGTTCCAACGTACTACCTGATCTTTCTTCAGCAGCTTGAAGATTGGCTCACAGGTAGCAGTCAGATGTGAGATGAAGCGAGCAATGTAATTCAGGCGTCCTAAAAAACCTCTGACCTCCTTCTCTGTCTTAGGAACTGGCATCTCTTGAATAGCTTTGACCTTAGCAGGGTCCACTTGAATACCTTTATCACTGACCACGAAGCCTAGCAACTTCCCCGATCTTACCCCGAAGGTGCACTTGTTCGGGTTTAGTCTCAGCTTGTACAGTCTCAACCGGTCAAACAACTTCTGCAGATGATCTAGGTGCTCTTCCTCAGTCTGGGACCTAGCGATCATGTCGTCCACATACACTTCTATCTCATGATGAATCATATCATGAAATAAGGCAACCATGGCACGTTGGTAGGTTGCCCCAGCGTTCTTTAATCCGAACGGCATGACCTTGTAACAGAAGGTGCCCCACTGAGTAACAAATGTAGTCTTTTCCATGTCTTCAGGTGCCATCTTGATCTGATTGTAACCTGAGAAACCATCCATGAAAGAGAATACTTTGTGCTGAGCTGTATTATCAACAAGGACATCAATGTGAGGTAAGGGGAAGTCATCCTTGGGGCTGGCCCTGTTCAGATCCCTGTAATCGACACACATTCGGACCTTACCGTCCTTTTTAGGTACCGGCACCACATTAGCAACCCACTGAGGGTAAGAAGTCACTGCAAGGAAACCGGCATCAAACTGTTTCATGACTTCGGCTTTAATCTTCTCGGACATCTCTGGACGCATCCGACGAACCTTTTGTTTAACTGGAAGGCAGTCTTCCCTAGTCGGCAAATGATGGACCACAATGTTGGTATCCAACCCGGGCCTGTCTTCGTAGGACCAGGCAAAGATCTCCATATAGTCATGTAACATCTTGGTTAACCGTTGCTTCACGCTGAGCTCTAGGTTGGCACCAATCTTTACCTCTTTTCTGTCTGCCTCAGTACCCAGGTTTATGGTTTCCACTGGCTCTTCATGGGGTTGAATTGCCCTCTCTTCCTGAAGCAACAGTCTTGCAAGCTCGCCAGGCACTTCGCAATCATCTTCACCTTCGTCTTCGGCTAAGTTGATCGGATTTTCGAAGTCATAACTGGCATTAGCAGAGTTGTTATCAGTGAGATCCAGAGTGGATTGGAACCTGTATGAGTGAGTGTGTGTGTAAATACAGCTGTTTTTGAAAATTATGTAAAGGAGAAGAAAGACAGAAAAGGAACACAATATTTGCAATGCGAAAAATACGTCCAAGATTTTCATTCATGATATATGAAATGACAGTTTGTATGCCCTCACAAATAGAACCACGGTGCCTCGGGTAAGACACCAGGCCATAGAGTTTATCATTGTTTATTACAAAATAACAAAACATAGGAATTCATTACTTAGTAACAAAAGAAACAGGGAGATTGTCCTTTGCGCTCCAATTGTTAAGTCCGCCGTCAGTTGCCGGGTAGATCCAGCTATCAAACTCAGCTTCATCAACTTCCTCTTCATCCCCGATAGCATTTATCCCATGAGTAGGCAGGGGAGCTGTCACCACATTAGGCTTGTCAGATGCCTCAAACTGTACCTCCTTAGCGTCAATGAGGTCCTGCAGCTTGTTCTTTAGTGCCCAACAGTCATCGGTAGAGTGCCCCGGGCTTTCTGAATGGTAAGCACAACGAGCGTTCGGGTTGTACTTGGGGGATGCAGTATTTGGAAACTTTGGAGCCTCCCTGACAGTCACTAAGTTGGTGGCTAGCAACTGTGGCAGGATCTGTGATAGGGTCATGCTTAACCGGGTGAACTCCCTCCGGGGTCTTTCAGCCCTTTGGGAATTGTTTGGCCGAGGAGCGGCAGCAGGCTTAGCAATCATCACCGCACTGACAGATTGGCGGTGCTCAGGTCTCTCTGATTTCCTAGAACCATACACGGCACTAGACTCCTTCTTGAACGGTTTCTTTTCCGAACTAGATGATGATGCACCCTTTGCAATCTTCCCAGACTTCAACCCAGCTTCAATCCTTTCTCCAGTCAAGATCAAATCAGTGAAACCAGCAGAAGAATTCCCAATGAGGTGGTTGAAAAATGGCCCAGATAGGGTCCCCAAGAACATGTCCACCAGCTCCCGATCAGTCAATGGTGGCTGCACCCTGCCAGCCAGGTCTCTCCATTTCTGAGCGTACTCTTTAAAACCTTCGCTTGCACCTAACACCATACCCTGGAGTTGGGTACGTGTGGGGGCAAGGTCGGCATTATACTGATACTGCTTGTAGAAAGCAGTAGCCAGCTCCTCCCAGTTACGAACTTTGGTCCCATCCAGCTGATAGAACCATTCGAGATGAGTCCCTGAAAGACTCTCCTGGAAGAAGTGGATCCATAGATTCTTGTCCGCAGAGTACGGCTGAATTTTCCAAACATAGGACCTTAAGTGCAGCTTGGGACAAGACGCCCCGTCATATTTGGAGAAGGTGGGTGCTTTGAACTTATGCGGGATAATCACACCAGTCGACAAACCCAGATCTCCGAAATCCAGCCCAGGTGCCTGTTGCACCTCCATAGCCTTCAACCTGTCCTCCAGTTGCTTGTATCTGTCATCTGCAGGAGGGTACTGCTCTTCATCAAAATCTGTCTCGTTGTCGGAGACCACTGGAGTAGGAACCTTTACTTCTTCCTGAGAAGGACTCTTGCCAACAGAAGAACCAGCCTCTTCATGTTGCAGAGTATTACCAAACCTTCGGCCCGAGTTGAACAGAACAGTTCTTCTCTTCTTCTTCTTCTCCTTCTTCAGGAGCATGGCCTTCAGTTCTTCTTGGCCCTTAGCCAGACCCTTGATTAGTTCTTGGAATTGTGCATTCTGCACCTGGAGAGCCTTGATTGATGTCTCGGTTGATTCAGATCCGGGATTCATGATGCTGAAATAAACAGCGAAGAACTGTAAGCAACCTGAAAAGAGGAAAAACCTGCTATGCACATGATGTATGAAATGCGTATGGATTATGTTTTCAAAGACAATCGGGAATCAACTTCGTAAACAAAAAGAGAACGCACTTCATTAGATTCAACTTTGTAACTGAAATTATTCAACAAGTTGCCCTTAGGCGTTTACATGAAATGAAACAACTGGAAAGGAAATAAAAACTGTAAAGGCATATTCAGAATTCCTCATTGATCCCATGGTCTCCTCTTCTCAGTACGGATGTAGGCATTCAGAGCTCTCTCGTTCTCCAACTGCTTTGTCAGCTTCTGGATCTTTGACTCCTGCTCGTTGAACTTTTCCCGGTAAGAATCCCGCTCTTCTTGCAGCTGAGACCAAGATCTCTTCAATGTCTCATAATCAGTAGGTATCTGGGGAGGAAGGACGGTTGGAGGAACACCATCTTTGTCAGGACACTCAAGAATGACGGGTCTGACAGCTTCATACGGCATACCTAACTTCTGAGCACGGATGCGGACCCATTTGTAGTAGGCTTCCATAGGTAAAGAAGTCTTTGGCCCTAGCTCTTGTGGGTCAGCTTTATGAACCTTGTCCCAAGCCTTGATGAACCTACGACGCAGCTCGTCACTATCCACCTGAAACTCGAAACTGATGTGAGGCACCAACATCTCATGGGGGCCTGCTCTTCTTGCCCTTCCAAACTGACGGAGTGCTAGACATGGATTGTAAGAGATCCCTCCTTGAGTACCAATGAGAGGAACATTAGGATTCTCCCCGCATCGATCAATAATAGCTATCTCATCCAAACCTCTGCAAGTCCAAATGATGTCTTTATCGGTGAGAGACATTAACCTGTGAGCCCAACCTCTTCCTTCTTGGTTCTTCAGTATGAACTTAGGGAGGTGCGAAATAAACCACCTCACCAACAAAGGGATACAACACCATAGGGTTCCTCGTCTTCGGGTAGTACGGGCATGAAGTTGTTGCAAGATGTCACCCAAGAGAGTGGGCACTGGATTCTGAGACATAAAGATCCTTATGGCAGTGACATTGGTGAAGTTGTCAGGATTAGGAAACAGGACTAACCCATAGATTAGGAGAGCCAAGATGTCTTCATATGCCCTAAAGTCCAGGTCATTCCAGAAATTATTAGCCTTACCAATCAGAAACTTGGCCAAGAAACCCTTAACTCCGCTTCTAGTTACCCAGTTGTCGGTTACTTCTTGATGGGTCAAAGGAAGAGCTGCAGCAATGTCCTCAGGCCTGAGGGTCTTTTCCCAACCAGTAAAGGGGGTCTGATCCAAGATAGGGATACCAAGCAAATCAGAGAACTCTTCCAGGGTAGGGACCAGTTGGAAGTCTTGAAAGGTGAAGCACTGGTACTGAGGGTCATAGAACTGGGTCAGAACACTCATCAACTGCTGATCCCGCTTTGCAGTGACTAAACTGAGAAGGGAGCCATGCCTCTGAATGAAGGAAGTGGTATTTGGAATTCTGCTAACCAACTCATCAAGCAATTCAGGTGAACGAACAAAGTTGAACCGGATAGTATTCCTTCGCACTGGCATCATAATGTCCTACAAAACAGAGCAAAGATGAAACCCTCTTGTCTTTGAAATGGTCAGTTCTTATGCAGGATGCATGCAATGCTCATGATGCTATGATGTTATGATAAAGCACACCACATACAGATACAAAGGCAAACATAGTAAGGCACACAAGTCACACAAGGCAAGCCCCTAAAGTTTAGGCCAGCATGAGGTCTAGGTACTACCCTCTTTTAGTTTGTTGGTTCATACCTGTCCTAATCAAAAGTAACCGGGTTCTTAGAGGATCCCAATATCATTGACTACCCTCAATCGGTCATAACTCCAGCATCGCAATCTTTTCTTGCGGCCAGAACCATCACGAGAGTTTAGCCTCAATGGGCGTAGCATACTGCTACAATTCTAAAGGCCAAGTTGTGTCAATTAAGGTTCTAAGGTTGTTGGTGCTTAATGACTCCTTAGAAGACCCATATTCTCCTCGTTGCGACACAAGGGATATCGGTACAGACTAAGGTGCCACACCAACGTAGCCACTGCTTCACCTGTGTCGGTCTACGCCGGACAGGTCCCTCACAGCTTATGCTACCTAAACAGGGTATCCCCAGATCCGGGTTAGGATCTATGTATCTCCGATGCAACCCACAATAGTAAAGCAAGCAAAACAATACAAGTGAAAACACAGTTATTACCTAGCCCTAAGGTACACCTCACTTTATAAAGGGTCCCCAGCAGAGTCGCCAGTTCTGTGATCGGTGGATCGGGAACTGACTGTTTAAAGCTGGTTCGCGAAATGTCGCGGTAAGCAAGAGTCGCCACCGTCTTTTATTTTCTCCAAGTGGAAAGGACAAAAGCACAGAAAAATTCCTTTTTAAGAGATTGCTCTCGGTTCGGGAGGTAGGTTATAGAAAGGGAAGGTGTTAGCACCCTTTCTATCCATGGTTATCCATGGGCTCTTAGATACTTGCTCAATGTGTTTTCAAAATGTTTGCTTGCTTTTCAATGTGGGTTAAAAAGTTTCTTTGAAAAATTTCAGATCGACTCGTACGTCAGAGTGTTTGAAAAATTTGCTTTGAAAGCTTTTGAAAAGTGTCAGTGTGAAAAGTCTTTTTGAGTTTGTTTTGAGATTAGAGCAAGTATCCTCGAGAACCTACCTACCCTAAGGAATTCGTCTGTGTAAATGTCCTTAAAAGTAGTGCCATCCCACCATTGAGAGGTAGGTAGCACCACCGTTGGAGGTGTTCGGGTCAATTCGAGTTTTAGGGACGTGGTGATCACCAGAGCAATGGGAAGACACCTTAGAAGCTACCCTCATGCCAGGTTCCCGGATCATGAGGACTTACTAAGACGTCCTCTACTCGACGATCACCTTTCGAAAGGCAAGGCAACAGTGAGGCGTACCCTAGGGGTGGTGTGTGCGAATTGTGTGTCATGTTTCAGTTATTTGTCTTGTCATGTTTGTTGTGATCTACGCTTGATTTTAATTAGGGCCATTCATTCTTGCATGCTTTTTGTTAACAGTTAAATATTTGCGAGAAAAATAAATCTACGACTATTACAAATGGCGCGGGTCCACATCGCCAAAATTAAACCGGACCCGATTTGACGGAACATAAATAAAGCAAAAGTAAAAGTGCGAAAAAATAAAGTTGTTACAAGGCTTTGGGACAATTACATAATTATAATAAACGACATAAAATAAATGCGCGAAATTAAATAAATTATGAACATGGGCGTTGGACCCTTTTGCAAAAAATTTAAAGTTAATGAGGAATTACAATTAAAGTCAAATGTTTTTGGTATTTTGTGTTTTTTAGGATTTAAGGAGAAAAAGAATTAATTAAAATTAAAATGAAACGTCAAACCCTAATTCTAATGTTTTTTAAGTTTATTATGAAAATATTAAGTTTTAACCTAATTTAAACCTAAGTTAATTTATATACAATTAATTATGAAAATCAATAAATAATAATATTATGATAAAAAGGAAAAATTAAAAGGAGTGGAAATTATTAATTAACCTAATTCTAATTATTTTTATTTAATATGAAAAGAATTAAATTGCAAACATCCTAATTAAAACTAAATTCACTATATGTTAATTTATTTACAAGAAAATAATTATAATAAAAATATTTGTTATTTTTGGTCTTTTCTGATTTTTTTAATGAGGTTTTTATATTTTGTAAAAAAAAGCAATCAATTAATTAAACAATAATAAAAATAATAATTAAAACAAGAATAAAAAATAAATAATAAAAAAAAAATAGTGAAGGCAAACCAGGGTGGGGGTGTAGTCCCAATTTGTGAGGTACTGACTTAGCAAATCTGGCCCAATTAAGCTTGAGTCCATTTGACTTTTGGTGTAACGTGTGATACATTTGACTAGGGTTCAGTGTACTCATCAATCTGGAACCCTTGATTGGTTTCTGAGGGACGCGTGGCCATGGGATTTGGAAGGTGTATAGTGGATCACGTCATGGGCGCTGCATAGGAATATTTAAGGAAAAATAACATGGCAAATATACAGACCTGGGGTTCGAACCCAGGTCTT
This sequence comes from Vicia faba, assembly GCA_948472305.1. Lineage (NCBI taxonomy): Eukaryota > Viridiplantae > Streptophyta > Magnoliopsida > Fabales > Fabaceae > Vicia > Vicia faba. The sequence continues at coordinate 122,178,024 of OX451738.1, forward strand.
GGAGGTGAACGCTTGTCAATGCCTGCCAGCTGAGCTATGAAACCAATTTGATATATAATATACAAATAAATAATAAAAAGAGAAAGTAACGCATTAATGAAATTTTGGCGCGAGAGTTTGAACGGACCAATCACTCCCTGCCACGGTATCGTCTTCTTCGTTCTATTTTATTTTTCTGAAAAACAAGAACTTTCAGCCACGGTTTTGGATGCGTGGTTTTAGGCAGGTTTCAAGAAAATAGCGATTAGGCTATCCTTGAACATAAATTCATCGCGACTATTGGGATTTCTTCGTCCAGTTGAGCTGAGTGTAATGGTGTGAGTCTGGGACCTTAATTTTACCTTGGGTAGAAAACCCCAATTTTGAAAACCTGTAACCCTAATATTCAAACATGGCAGATTCGTATATATGGCACAAAAATGCAATTGAATGGGTTGGTTAGCATCAAAACATCATTATGAGCATGAATCAATAAAGAAATTTCACAAATAACGCTTAAATCATGATATTCGAATGGCAATTTTCTTCTGTACAGTTTGAGATTGTCTTACCAATTCTTGAAGCTTTGCTTGTTGTTTGTGGTTGGCACACGTTCAGAGTTACCCAAGGAAGCTAATGGGATCAAGATTAGGGCTTGAATCGACCTCTAGAGTTGATTTCAGTTTTGAGTTTTTCAAGCAATTTTTTCAAGAGTGTAATGTCAATTGCTGCGCAGTATTCAGTCTAAGGCAATTAGGTTTGTGATCCTGCATATGTAGCCAAGCTTTTAGGTCAACAAAACTTGATAAAATCCAAGGCATTCATTGTTTTCAATATTTGATTTTCTAAGCATCTTTACATATCTTTTCTCATGTGCAATTTTGTTCAATCATGCCAAATCAAACCAAATCTTGCCATATTGGGATGTGCACGTGATATTGAGAGTAGAATGTGTACAAAAAGATTTTTTTAGGTCAAGTTTATATTTTCTACATATTTAAATGATTTAAATGAATTAATATTAATATAAATTCAAATAAATAATTAAAAAATGAGAAAATACTTCCCTTTGGTCCAAGTGGTCGTGCATAGGCTTGGAATGATGGATCATGGAAGAAAAATGGGCCCATTAGCATTTTTGGATCATTTGAAGTAAAGTTGACTTTTCAAAATTCCCAAAAATTTCCCAACTTCCACAAGGCATAACTTGCTCAATTTTTAAGCTTTTCACATGTTCTTGGACATTTTGGAAAGGTCTTTGAGTCTTCTAACCAATGCCTTTGGTCCCATGTCATTTTGATTTACCAATCTCAAGTTATGGCCTTTGACTTAAAGTGTACTTTTTGTTGACTTTTGAAATTGACCTATAATGTAAAAATTTGTAACTTTTTGTGAGAGCATTTCTTGATCTTGGGGTGTGAAGATGAGTTGTAGGAAATGTCTTTCTCTTCAAAATGAGCTTTGGATGGAATTTTTTTGACAATCCATGTGAAAGTTATGCCCTGGTCAATTTCAGTTGACTTTTTCAGCTGTCCAAATATAGCAACTTTTGCATCTTTGATGATTTTCTGAGCCAAATTTTGAGAATCATGATCAAGCATTGATCAAATGATGTTTGTGGCTTCAAAATGATATGTTGACCAAAAATTTGAAGTTTTGACTGTCAAATGACCATTTTGCCCCTACAGTTGACTGTAGTGCAATCTAGGGTTTTGACTGTGCAATTTTGAGCTGAATGCCTTGAAACTTGATATGAGGATGCTTGACCACATTTGTAGGCATGTGAGACTTGATTGGGCCTTTGAAAACTTCCTTGTCTTGATCAGAACACAAACCCTAGTTTTGACTGTATAGGAGACAGTTGAACTGCATAACCCTTGGGGAATTTTGTGACTTGGCTTGGCAATTTCTTGGAGAATATGGGAGGGCAAATTTTGGGGTACAACAATTGCCCCTGTTCAATCTTCTTAGACCTGAGGATGCAGATTGGCTGACATGCCTTTCGTAATCCGAAGGTGGAAGATGATTGAACACTAGAGTGCCCAGAAATTTGCGCTCACATAGTAGCAGTGCGATGATGGAAGAATGGGCTTATAGATGCCATTTGGAGATTGCTGGATAGGATGATGGGCTTATAGATGCCATCTGGACGCTGATTGCGTAAGAGATTCCTTAGCGAGAACCTGCTTACCTGCAAAAGAAAAATGAGTACCTGACACGTTGCAGGAGCTGATTTTAGATGCTTGGTATAGATGTGTCCTGACTGGTTACAGGAGCTGAATCTGGAGCTTCAAACGCTGATGAATGAACCAGAGATGGTTACTGCCTTAGCATGAATGGTAAGAGAACCTTGGATGACTTTAACTTCAACAACGCTCGTTGAGAAAAATCTTGGCGGGAATTACCATCTTTGCAATATCGGGAAGAAAATCATAAGCTATTATAATCTGAAGGGAAATCACCTCACTCGCCGTTGGAGAGGGAACCGTAGGAAAAGGAATTGTCACCTCACACACCGTCGGAGAGAGAAACATAAGAGACTATTACCTCACACTCATCGTCGGAGAGGGAATCATCTGAAAAGGACTTACTACCTCACACACCGTCGGAGAGGGAACCATGGGAGACTATCACCTCACACTCATCGTCGGAGAGGGAAACATCTGAAGAAAAGGAATTACCACCTCACGCACTTGCCGGAGAGGGGACCATAAGAGACTATCACCTCACACTCATCGTCGGAGAGGGAAACATCTGAAGAAGGAATTACCACCTCACGCACTTGCCGGAGAGGGGACCATAAGAGACTATCACCTCACACTCATCGTCGGAGAGGGAAACATCTGAAGAAGGAATTACCACCTCACGCACTTGCCGGAGAGGGGACCATAGGAGCCTATCACCTCACACTCATCGTCGGAGAGGGAAACATCTGAAGAAGGAATTACCACCTCACGCACTTGCCGGAGAGGGGACCATAACTTCTACTGAGTCTTTATCAGAAAAATCTGTTGGGAGTCGATTTAGCTGAACTAGAGAAGACTTTGAAATGTGTTTGAGCATTTTAACTGCATCTTTCCTGAAAGGTAAAGGTCAGTCATATGCAATGCATGATATGGATCACGCGATGATGTTCTCAACATAAATGAGATTTGTATGATATGATGCGTCTATGCATGCTATAATGATGTATGTGACGTTTTATGAATGTATGTTTTTGTCTAGGGATATAAATCCTTGACGGATGCCGAGAAGTCGTATCCTGGGCTGATCTTGAAATATTGATTTTGCTTCCGCTGGGGATGATGACTGCAAGAATACCGGTAGGAGAAGATGACTCCGTTGCGGAATAAACTTGGCAAATGGACGATTCTGCGGGGAGAAAAGATACTCTGACGACCATGCTGGGAAGCAATACTCTGTGGGGATAGAGATGCTTTGCTGAATTGCTGATAGCTTGTTGAGGATATCCTTGTTATTGGAAGTGTTGAAGGACTTCGCTGGGGTAAGAAGATTTCGTCGAGGACGCTCTTTCCGTGGCTTTTGGCTGAGGATAACCCAGTTATATCCTGTTAAGGAAATAACTCTTTAAATCAAGCCGGACGACGCGTTTGTGTTCGACAAGGGGATAAGCTTCCAGAATTTACTGGGGATAAGCTTATTGCTTGGGGATATGAATTCCAACTTTGCTGGTGAAGCTGGATTGGACTCTTCTGGGGAAGTTTTTTGATATGCTGGGGAAGTAATCCCTTTTGAATGTTATGCCGCCGGGGAACAATCTTTAGGCCAAGACTGCCGGGGATGCTTGTTTAAGAATATATGCTGCTGGGGAAGGTATGGAGATCTACGGGAGGATACCCAACTTCCTTGAGATTTGTAATTTCGCTTGGAGAAGAATGTACTGTTTGGCTTACTCTCTGGGGGATTAAGATGTACTGGTCATATTCTTTAGCTGAACCTATCTTGGTATCTTGGAGGATAGAACAATTAGACTGCTCAGACGATTCTTTTATTGCCCCTGTTTCTAGCGTCACCTGCAATTAATTCCTTTGTTTCGTATGCAAATATTTATGCGTTAGCAAATTATTGTCAATGCATATATCACAAATTGAACCTTGGACGTTCTTCGCAAAACAAAACAGAAAAAGAAAAACACTTGGCACGTTTAACTGAAAATATATTTGTATTGATTTTTGAATGGCCTGTGAATAGGCGTTTTGTATACAAGAGGCTGACGTCCTAGTAAGAGGTACGTCGCCGATCAAAAGAATTTATACAAGTTTTGTACAAAAGAAAATAAAACAGCTGTGTGAAATATGAATGATCCCACTGGGTTTCAACTCTGCTATCGCCTTTATAACTCCGAGCGTCTCATCACTTGATGACCTTGGTTGAGGGTGAAGCTGACTGATCGATGCCGTCTGAACTTGATGTAGATACCGGATTCTGGATGCAAAGTGATCCAACGAGACATAGTATTACGCTTTTATCCCTAATTTTTGCCTGGACCGCCCTTTCGGGTTTTCAGTCCACCGGGATACCCATTTTTGCCCAAGCCGCCTTTTCAGGTTTTCGACTTGCCGGGTGTACAGATTTTTTTCATTTTCATCCCTTCATTTTGCCCGAACCCTTTTGGTTCGACGGGAAGCCCTAATTTTTGCCTAGGCATGTCAGCCTAGCGGGTCTTTTTCATGCGTAGTATTTTTTAACTATGTCTGCATTGGCGGGGTGAGGAAGGTCGTCACCGTCCATGTTGGTTAATATCATTGCTCCTCCTGAGAACACATGTTTAACCACAAATGGCCCTTCATACGTAGGGGTCCATTTGCCCCTTGGATCACTCTGAGGAAGGATGATTCTCTTGATTACCAGATCCCCAACTTGATATTCCTGTGGTCTGACCTTTTTGTTAAATGCCCTGATCATCCGTTTTTGGTACGTCTGACCATGACAGATAGCAGCAAGTCTCTTTTTGTCAACGAGGTTGAGTTGATCAAGTCGTGTCTGGATCCAATCATCTTCGTCTAGATTTGCGTCCTTCATTATCCGGAGAGAGGGAATTTGTACTTCAATCGGCAAGACTGCCTCCATGCCATAAACCAGAGAGAAGGGAGTTGCCCCGGTTGACGTCCTAGCTGAGGTACGGTACCCATGCAGAGCGAACGGTAACATCTCGTGCCAATCTTTATAAGTCACTGTCATTTTCTGCACGATTTTCTTGATGTTCTTGTTAGCTGCTTCTACAGCCCCATTCATCTTCGGTCTGTAAGGAGAAGAATTGTGGTGCTGTATCTTGAACTGTTCGCAAAGCTCAGCAATCATCTTGTTGTTTAGATTGGTACCGTTGTCTGTAATAATTCGCTCAGGGACGCCGTACCGACAGATCAGATTGTGCCGAATAAACCGTGCCACGACAGTCTTGGTTACTGTAGCATAGGATGCTGCCTCAACCCACTTTGTAAAATAGTCAATCGCCACTAGGATGAAGCGATGTCCATTAGATGCCGTAGGTTTGATCTCGCCGATCATGTCTATACCCCACATTGCAAACGGCCAAGGCGCAGTCAGAACATTCAGGGGAACCGGAGGAACATGCACTTTATCTGCATAGATCTGGCACTTGTGGCATGTCCTGGAGTGTTGGTAACAGTCAGCTTCCATTGTGGACCAGTAATATCCTGCCCGTAGGATTTTCTTAGCCATAGTGTGTCCACTGGAATGCGTGCCAAAGGTCCATTCATGTAGCTCTTCCATGATTCTTTCTGCTTCGGGCTTATCCACACAACGCAGTAAGGTTGAATCATGGTTTCTCTTGTACAAGATGCCGTTGCTTAGGAAGAACTTGGCTGCAAACCTCCTCAGGAATTTCTTATCGTTGACAGATGCACCTTCAGGGTATTCCTGAGCTTCCAGATATCTCTTCACTTCGTGGTACCAAGGCTTCTCAGTTACCAATTCAGTTTCGAGATCACAACAGTATGCCGGTTCGTCTAGTTTCCAGATGATGATCCGGGGAGCCTCATTATCCCATTTAACCTTGAACATTGAAGACATTGTAGCTAACGCGTCCGCTAACTGATTCTCTTCTCTTGGAAAGTGCTCAAAGGTTATCTCCGTGAAGTGGGGAATCAGGGTCAACACACATTCTCTGTAAGGAATCAAGTTTGGATGTTTCGTATCCCACTCTCCTTTGATCTGATTGATCACAAGAGCGGAATCTCCGAAAACACTTAGAAATTTGATCCTTAGGTCAATCGCAGCTTGAAGACCCATGATACACGCCTCATACTCCGCCATGTTGTTGGTACAGTTGAAACACAGCCGGGCAGTGAGTGGAGTATGAGTACCTTGTGGAGATATGATTATGGCGCCGATACCATTTCCCAAAGCATTGGAGGCTTCGTCAAAGTGCATAGACCATCGGGATCCTGGTTCAGGTCCTTCATCCGGTCCAGGTACTTCACAGTCTGTTACTATCATGATGCTTTCGTCCGGAAACTCGAAGTTCATTGATTGATAGTCATCTACAGCTTGGTGAGCTAAGTGGTCTGCCAATACACTTCCCTTGATGGCCTTCTGGGTTGTGTACTGAATGTCATATTCCGTCAAGATCATTTGCCATCTTGCAATTCTCCCAGACAGAGCAGGCTTTTCGAATATATACTTTATAGGATCCATTTTTGAGATCAACAAAGTAGTGTGAGTCAGCATATACTGTCTCAGCCGGCGAGCAGCCCATACCAAAGCGCAGCAAGTTTTCTCAAGCAGTGAGTATCGGGTCTCACAGTCGGTAAACTTTTTGCTAAGGTAATAAATGGCGTGCTCTTTTCGGCCAGACTCGTCATGCTGCCCCAGCACACACCCCATTGAATTGTCGAGCACTGTCAGATATAGTATCAGAGGTCTCCCTTCAACCGGTGGCATAAGGATAGGTGGTTCTTGGAGATACTCTTTGATTCTGTCAAAGGCAGCCTGACATTCATCGTTCCAACGTACTACCTGATCTTTCTTCAGCAGCTTGAAGATTGGCTCACAGGTAGCAGTCAGATGTGAGATGAAGCGAGCAATGTAATTCAGGCGTCCTAAAAAACCTCTGACCTCCTTCTCTGTCTTAGGAACTGGCATCTCTTGAATAGCTTTGACCTTAGCAGGGTCCACTTGAATACCTTTATCACTGACCACGAAGCCTAGCAACTTCCCCGATCTTACCCCGAAGGTGCACTTGTTCGGGTTTAGTCTCAGCTTGTACAGTCTCAACCGGTCAAACAACTTCTGCAGATGATCTAGGTGCTCTTCCTCAGTCTGGGACCTAGCGATCATGTCGTCCACATACACTTCTATCTCATGATGAATCATATCATGAAATAAGGCAACCATGGCACGTTGGTAGGTTGCCCCAGCGTTCTTTAATCCGAACGGTATGACCTTGTAACAGAAGGTGCCCCACTGAGTAACAAATGTAGTCTTTTCCATGTCTTCAGGTGCCATCTTGATCTGATTGTAACCTGAGAAACCATCCATGAAAGAGAATACTTTGTGCTGAGCTGTATTATCAACAAGGACATCAATGTGAGGTAAGGGGAAGTCATCCTTGGGGCTGGCCCTGTTCAGATCCCTGTAATCGACACACATTCGGACCTTACCGTCCTTTTTAGGTACCGGCACCACATTAGCAACCCACTGAGGGTAAGAAGTCACTGCAAGGAAACCGGCATCAAACGGTTTCATGACTTCGGCTTTAATCTTCTCGGACATCTCTGGACGCATCCGACGAACCTTTTGTTTAACTGGAAGGCAGTCTTCCCTAGTCGGCAAATGATGGACCACAATGTCGGTATCCAACCCGGGCCTGTCTTCGTAGGACCAGGCAAAGATCTCCATATAGTCATGTAACATCTTGGTTAACCGTTGCTTCACGCTGAGCTCTAGGTTGGCACCAATCTTTACCTCTTTCCTGTCTGCCTCAGTACCCAGGTTTATGGTTTCCACTGGCTCTTCATGGGGTTGAATTGCCCTCTCTTCCTGAAGCAACAGTCTTGCAAGCTCGCCAGGCACTTCGCAATCATCTTCACCTTCGTCTTCGGCTAAGTTGATCGGATTTTCGAAGTCATAACTGGCATTAGCAGAGTTGTTATCAGTGAGATCCAGAGTGGATTGGAACCTGTATGAGTGAGTGTGTGTGTAAATACAGCTGTTTTTGAAAATTATGTAAAGGAGAAGAAAGACAGAAAAGGAACACAATATTTGCAATGCGAAAAATACGTCCAAGATTTTCATTCATGATATATGAAATGACAGTTTGTATGCCCTCACAAATAGAACCACGGTGCCTCGGGTAAGACACCAGGCCATAGAGTTTATCATTGTTTATTACAAAATAACAAAACATAGGAATTCATTACTTAGTAACAAAAGAAACAGGGAGATTGTCCTTTGCGCTCCAATTGTTAAGTCCGCCGTCAGTTGCCGGGTAGATCCAGCTATCAAACTCAGCTTCATCAACTTCCTCTTCATCCCCGATAGCATTTATCCCATGAGTAGGCAGGGGAGCTGTCACCACATTAGGCTTGTCAGATGCCTCAAACTGTACCTCCTTAGCGTCAATGAGGTCCTGCAGCTTGTTCTTTAGTGCCCAACAGTCATCGGTAGAGTGCCCCGGGCTTTCTGAATGGTAAGCACAACGAGCGTTCGGGTTGTACTTGGGGGATGCAGTATTTGGAAACTTCAAGAAAATAGCGATTAGGCTATCCTTGAACATAAATTCATCGCGACTATTGGGATTTCTTCGTCCAGTTGAGCTGAGTGTAATGGTGTGAGTCTGGGACCTTAATTTTACCTTGGGTAGAAAACCCCAATTTTGAAAACCTGTAACCCTAATATTCAAACATGGCAGATTCGTATATATGGCACAAAAATGCAATTGAATGGGTTGGTTAGCATCAAAACATCATTATGAGCATGAATCAATAAAGAAATTTCACAAATAACGCTTAAATCATGATATTCGAATGGCAATTTTCTTCTGTACAGTTTGAGATTGTCTTACCAATTCTTGAAGCTTTGCTTGTTGTTTGTGGTTGGCACACGTTCAGAGTTACCCAAGGAAGCTAATGGGATCAAGATTAGGGCTTGAATCGACCTCTAGAGTTGATTTCAGTTTTGAGTTTTTCAAGCAATTTTTTCAAGAGTGTAATGTCAATTGCTGCGCAGTATTCAGTCTAAGGCAATTAGGTTTGTGATCCTGCATATGTAGCCAAGCTTTTAGGTCAACAAAACTTGATAAAATCCAAGGCATTCATTGTTTTCAATATTTGATTTTCTAAGCATCTTTACATATCTTTTCTCATGTGCAATTTTGTTCAATCATGCCAAATCAAACCAAATCTTGCCATATTGGGATGTGCACGTGATATTGAGAGTAGAATGTGTACAAAAAGATTTTTTTAGGTCAAGTTTATATTTTCTACATATTTAAATGATTTAAATGAATTAATATTAATATAAATTCAAATAAATAATTAAAAAATGAGAAAATACTTCCCTTTGGTCCAAGTGGTCGTGCATAGGCTTGGAATGATGGATCATGGAAGAAAAATGGGCCCATTAGCATTTTTGGATCATTTGAAGTAAAGTTGACTTTTCAAAATTCCCAAAAATTTCCCAACTTCCACAAGGCATAACTTGCTCAATTTTTAAGCTTTTCACATGTTCTTGGACATTTTGGAAAGGTCTTTGAGTCTTCTAACCAATGCCTTTGGTCCCATGTCATTTTGATTTACCAATCTCAAGTTATGGCCTTTGACTTAAAGTGTACTTTTTGTTGACTTTTGAAATTGACCTATAATGTAAAAATTTGTAACTTTTTGTGAGAGCATTTCTTGATCTTGGGGTGTGAAGATGAGTTGTAGGAAATGTCTTTCTCTTCAAAATGAGCTTTGGATGGAATTTTTTTGACAATCCATGTGAAAGTTATGCCCTGGTCAATTTCAGTTGACTTTTTCAGCTGTCCAAATATAGCAACTTTTGCATCTTTGATGATTTTCTGAGCCAAATTTTGAGAATCATGATCAAGCATTGATCAAATGATGTTTGTGGCTTCAAAATGATATGTTGACCAAAAATTTGAAGTTTTGACTGTCAAATGACCATTTTGCCCCTACAGTTGACTGTAGTGCAATCTAGGGTTTTGACTGTGCAATTTTGAGCTGAATGCCTTGAAACTTGATATGAGGATGCTTGACCACATTTGTAGGCATGTGAGACTTGATTGGGCCTTTGAAAACTTCCTTGTCTTGATCAGAACACAAACCCTAGTTTTGACTGTATAGGAGACAGTTGAACTGCATAACCCTTGGGGAATTTTGTGACTTGGCTTGGCAATTTCTTGGAGAATATGGGAGGGCAAATTTTGGGGTACAACACCTGTAATTAATCCTTTGTTTCGTATGCAAATATTTATGAGTTAGCAATTAGTGTCAAATGCATATATCAAAAATGAACATTGGGCGTTCTTTGCAAAACAAAACGGAAAAAGGAAAAACAATTGGCAATTCGTCTGGAAATGTGGGTTTATATTGATTTTGAAATTTGCCTGTAAATAGGCGTTTATGTACAAGAGGCTGACGTCCTAGTAAGAGAACGCCGCCGAACAAACAGAGTTTATACATGTTGTAAAAAGGAAAACAAAACAGCTATGTGAAAGACAATCCCACTGGGTTTCAACTCTGCTATCGCCTCTATGTCTTCAAGCGTCCCATCACTTGGCTGCTTATTTGAAGATGAAGCTGATTGATCGATGCCGTCTGAACCTGATAGATGATACCGGATTTTGGATGCAAGGTGATCCAATGAGACATAGTATTACGCTTTATCCCTAATTTTTGCCTGGACTGCCCTTTCGGGTTTTCAGTCCACCGGGATACCCATTTTTGCCCAAGCCGCCTTTTCAGGTTTTCGACTTGCCAGGTGTACAGATTTTTTCATTTTATCCCTTATTTTTGCGCGAACCCTTTTGGTTCGCCGGGAAGCCCTTATTTTTGCCTAGGTATGTCAACCTAGCGGGTCTTTTATTCATGCGTAGTATCTTTTTACTATGTCTGCATAGGCGGGGTGAGGAAGGTCGTCACCATCCATGGTGGTTAAAATCATAGCTCCTCCTGAGAAAATATGTTTAACCATAAATGGCCCTTCGTACGTAGGGGTCCATTTGCCCCTGGGATCACTTTGAGGAAGAATGATGCGCTTGCTTACCAGGTCTCCGACTTGATACTCTTGTGGTCTGACTTTCTTGTTAAATGCTCTGATCATCCGTTTTTGGTACGTTTGACCATGACAAATAGCAGTGAGTCTCTTTTCGTCGATTAGGTTTAACTGGTCAAGTCGAGTCTGGATCCAGACATCTTCGTTCAAATCCGCATCCTTCGTTATCCGGAGAGAGGGTATCTGGACTTCTATGGGCAAGACTGCCTCCATGCGGTAGACCAAGGAAAAGGGAGTTGCCCCTGTTGACGTCCGTGCTGAAGCACAATATCCATGAAGAGCAAACGGTAACATCTCGTGCCAATCTTTATAGGTCACTGTCATATTCTGCACAATCTTCTTGATATTCTTATTCGCTGCTTCTACAGCCCCATTCATCTTAGGCCGATAGGGAGAAAAATTATGGTGCCGTATCTTGAATTGCTCGCAAAGCTCAGTGATCATCTTGTTGTTAAGATTGGTACCATTGTCCGTAATGATCCTTTCTGGGACGCCGTATCGACAGATCAGGTTGTGCCGAATGAACCGTGCCACGATGTTCTTGGTTACCGTAGCATAGGAAGCTGCTTCAACCCATTTCGTGAAGTAATCAATTGCTACCAGGATGAAGCGATGCCCGTTGGATGCCGTAGGTTTGATCTCGCCGATCATATCAATGCCCCACATTGCAAATGGCCAAGGTGTTGTCAAGACGTTCATAGGAACTAGAGGAATGTGCACCTTATCAGCGTAGATTTGGCATTTGTGACATGTCCGAGAATGTTGGTAACAGTCGGCTTCCATTGTGGACCAGTAATATCCTGCCCGAAGGATTTTCTTCGCCATGGTATGTCCACTGGAATGCATTCCGAAGGTACCTTCATGCAACTCTGCCATGATTCTTTCTGCTTCAGTTTTATCCACACAATTTAGTAAGGTCGAATCATGATTTCGCTTGTAGAGAATGCCATTACTAAGGAAGAACTTTGCTGCGAACCTTCTCAGAAACTTCTTGTCGTTAACGGATGCACCCTCGGGGTATTCTTGAGCTTCCAAGTACCTCTTTACTTCATGATACCATGGTTTTCCTGTTACCTCTTCCATCTCAAGATCACAACAGTATGCAGGTTCATCCAGCTTCCAGATAATGATCTGGGGAGCCTCGTTGTCCCACTTGACTTTGAACATAGAAGACATCGTAGCTAGCGCGTCCGCCAACTGATTCTCCTCTCTTGGGAAATGTTCAAAAGTTATCTCTTCGAAATGGGGAAGCAACGTCAACACATACTCCTTGTAAGGAATAAGGTTTGGGTGTTTCGTATCCCACTCGCCTTTGATCTGATTGATCACGAGAGCGGAATCTCCGAAGACACTCAGAAACTTGATCCTTAGGTCAATTGCAGCCTGAAGACCCATGATGCATGCCTCATACTCTGCCATGTTGTTGGTGTAGTTGAAACATAATCGGGCAGTGAGCGGAGTATGAGAGCTATTCGGAGATGTGATCACAGCACCGATGCCATTACCCAAAGCGTTCGAAGCTCCGTCAAAATACATAGACCATCGGGATCCCTCCTCAGGTCCTTCATCCGGTCCAGGTATCTCACAATCAGTTACTACCATGATGCTCTCGTCTGGAAATTCAAAGTTCATAGATTGGTAGTCATCCACTGTCTGGTGTGCCAAATGGTCTGCCAATACACTTCCTTTGATTGCTTTCTGAGTCGTGTACTGGATGTCGTATTCGGTCAAGATCATTTGCCATCTTGCTATTCTTCCGGACAAAGCAGGCTTTTCGAATATGTACTTTATTGGACCCATCTTTGAAATCAACAGAGTAGTGTGAGTCAACATATACTGTCTCAGCCGGCGAGCAGCCCATACCAAAGCACAACAAGTTTTCTCGAGCAGTGAGTATCGGGTCTCACAGTCGGTAAAATTTTTGCTAAGGTAATAAATAGCATGCTCTTTTCGGCCAGACTCGTCATGCTGCCCCAACACACACCCCATCGAGCTATCAAGTACTGTCAAGTATAAGATTAGAGGTCTCCCTTCAACTGGTGGCATAAGAATGGGTGGTTCTTGGAGATACTCTTTGATCCTTTCAAAAGCGGCCTGACATTCATCGTTCCAATGTACCACTTGATCTTTCTTCAGCAGCTTGAAGATTGGTTCACAAGTAGCAGCACAATCCAGAGTCCTTCTTCGTTTCACCTTCAAAAAGGGGTATCCCGATAGATTGAAAACCCGAAAGGGAGGTCCAGGCAAAAGTTAGGGATCAAAGCGTACGACTATGTCCCGTCATCTCGTCACTTGCCTCCCAGAAGAAGATTTGTCAATCGGCAGGTATCAAGCACCTCGAAGGCCTTCTTCTCCCACAGAAACTGGGGCAATGAGAATTGTCCGAACTGTACAGCTGCTCTGCTCACCAGGTACAAAGGTAGATTTAGCTGAAGAATATGGCTAAGATACCTTCACTCCCCGCAAAGTAAGACAAGATTCAACAATACTCTCCCCAGCAGAGTCGCCAGTTCTGTGATCGGTGGAAATAGAACTGACTGTTTTTTAAGCTGGTTCGCGAAATGTCGCGGAAGCAAGAGTCGCCACCGTCTTTTATGTTCTCCAACATGGAAAGGACAAAAGCACAGCAAAATTCCTTATTGAGAATGTTTCTCGGTTCGGGAGGTAGATTTATAGAAAGGGAAGGTGTTAGCACCCTTTCTATCCATGGTTATCCATGGGCTCTTAGGTACTTGCTCTTATGTTTTCAAAAATGGTTTGCTTTTCAAATGTGCGTGGGTTTTGAAAAAGTTTCGTTAAAAAATTTCTAAGTGACTCTTGTATCTGTCCTCAAGAGTGTATGAAAAATTTGTTTTGAAATCTTTTAGAAAGTGTCAGTGTGAAAAGTTTGTTTTGTTTTTAGAAAGAGAGCAAGTACCCATGAGTCATCTACCTACCCTAAGGAATTAGGCTGTGTAAGAGTCCTTTAGATAGTGCTATCCCACCATTGAGAGATAGGTAGCACCATCGTTGGAGGTATTCGGGTCAATTCGATTGTAGGGACAGTGTGATCACCGAAGCAATAGTATGACACCTTAGAAGTAACCCTAATGTCCTAGATCCTTTTTAATCCGAGGCAACCGTTTCGAGGCGACTGGATCTTAGACAATAGGGCGACCACTAAAACACCCTATACTTGACGACCACGTTCGAGGCAACGAGTGAGGCGTACCCTAGAAGTGGCATGTGCTTTGTGTGTTGAATTCATGTTATATTTATCTTTGATCATGCAATTGTGAGCTACGAGTTGTTTTTAGTTATCATACATTCTTTCATGCAATTTAACAGTTAGGAGTGCGGAAAATTAAAGTGCGGGAATGTAAAGCTACGCTATTACAAGGCGCGGGTCTATACATCGCCAAAAGCAAAACCCGTTTTGATAAAGGTATGAAAAATAAAGAAGGCGATAAACCTAATTACTATTACATCCTTGAAAGCAGTTACATAATAATTAAAACAAAAAAATAACGCGCGAAAGAATTATATTGGACGTCCTAGGGTTTTGACCCTTTTGAGAAATTAAGAGTTTTTTGTGCTTTTGCTTTTAAATTAAAATCTAAATCTAATTAATTATTTAATTAAAGAAAAGAAAGTGTTTTTTTATGTTTTTTTTGTATTTAATGAAAATAAAATAATTTAAAAGTCAAAAGAAAACCCTAGTTCTAAGTTTATTTTAATTATTAATAAAAATGTTAAAGTTACCTAATTAACTACATTATTTAATTTACATGTTATTTACAAAAATAATAGTAATAAATAATAATAATAATTAATTAAAAATATGAATGAAAATGTTAAAACCTAATTCTACATAATTTTTATTTATTGAAAAAAGATTAAAATTTAAACCTAAATTAAACTAAGTTAATTGTTTAGAATTTATTTACAAAAAATAATAGTTAATGAATTTAATAAATAATAAAATATATTTACAATTTTGTGATTTCTGATTTTTATTAGGAAAAATTAATTTGTTGTGAATTAATAATAGTAATTAAAACATATAAAAGAATTTAAAAGAAAAGAAAATAAAATTGCAAACCAGGGGGTATGTTGGCCCATAAGGAGGTTTTTCTGGAATTCAGGCCCATTAAGGCTCTAAGCCTGGTTGACTTCCACAATCGTGTGCATGCTCATTGACCCCTGAATATCATGGACTTCATCTCCTGGCCACTGGATGGTTGCTGAGAGACACATGGCGCATCATTGGTTGACGTGCATGGTAGAACATTGGACATATGCTGCATTGGAACACGTTATAAAAAATAGAAACAAGAGTTTGGGGGACCTGGGAATCGAACCCAGGTCCCAGTGATGAACAAACACGTCTACAACCACTCAGCCACTGCATTGTATTTGTAATAATAATGGATAGTGAAAATAATATGCAAAAACAACAATTATGCTGGGAATTTAAAAAAAAGCGCGCATCATATTTGAATACACCAGTCATGTCCTTCCACGTATTGTCTTCTTCATCTGGCCTGAAACAAAAAAAACAATCAAATAGCGGGGGTTTTAAACCCCCACAAACTGGAAATATCAAAAATAGCGATTAGGCACACAAGCAATATAAAAAAGGCGCGAGGGTTGGGTTGAATTCGTCTGGCCTTGACGAATTCAACCATGCACGTTTCAAGGTCCAATTATTCTGTATGTAGAAAACCCCAAAATCCAAGCTTCGAAACCCTAATGTTCTTCAATGGTGGTTTTCGATTCAGAGTGCTACAATCAAATTGGATTATACCAATAGCTTCAGAATGTCCCTATTAACATAAATCAATCCAAAAAAATGGTTAAAAACGCATGAATGATGATATGCAATTATGGAAAAATGTCCAAACCGTGGGACTTGTATTCTCTTATTCTGATGGTGTTAGCACTTGTTCTTGATGGCAACAGGTTCCTGGAGACTCAGGCAAAGTGTTTGAATCAAAAAAAGGCTTTGAATTCGCCTGGAAGACTGATTTCAGTTTTGAACTTTTTCCACTTTTTTCAATATTGCATATGGTATTCTTGCAGCAGTTTCACGTGTCCAGCTTTAGGTTTAGGTTTAGTACATATAGGAGAATTGAATTAGGGTAAATCTTGGCCCAACAATCCATTGTATTCAAGTTTGCATCTTTGATTTCCAATCAAATATTTTCCAATCTTTTTGAATGAAAAACCTTGCCAAATTGGGAGATCTTGTCCCCTTAAGTGATGCACGAGATCTTCAGCATGTGTGGAGTGTATTTGCTTCATAAAAAGATTTGAAAACCATGTTTTGATTTTTTCCTACAATTAAATTAATTAAATGAATTAATAATCCAAATAATTAATAAAAATAAGAAAATAATTCAATTTAATCTCAATGGGTCGTGCATAAGCCTTGGGCAATGTTTCAAGAAGGAATTTGAGGCCCATTAGCAAAAATAAAGTGTTTTAGGCAAAGTTGACTTTTGAAAGTTCCTAAATATTTCCCAACTTCTCCAATACATATCTTGCTCAATTTTGATCCTATGAACATGTTCTTTGACATTTTGGAAAGTTATTAAAGTCCTCTAACCAATTCCTTTGGTCCCATGTCATTTTGATTTACCAATCTCAAGTTATGGTCTTTGACTTAAAGTTCCTTTTTGTTGACTTTTGAAAATGACCTATAATGTTGAAATTGATAACTTTTTGTGAGAGCATTTCTTGGATTTGGAATGTGAAGATGAGTTGCAGGAAATGTCATCCCCTTCAAAATGAGCATTGGATGGGATTTTTATGATTAACCATGAAAAAGTTATGCATTGGTCAAGTTACAGTTGACTTTTCAGCTGTCCCAAAATAGAAACTTTTGATTCTTGAGACTTTTTGAGCCATGCTTGAGGAATCATGATCAAGAATTGATCAAATGATGATTGTGGCTTCAAAATAAGATGTTGACCAAAAATTTGACTTTTGACTGCCAAATGACCATTTTGCCCCTGCAGTTGACTGTGAAGCAATTAGGGTTTTTGACTGTGCAACTTGATGCTGTGAGTCTTGAAACTTGACATGTAGATGCTTGACAATGTATATAGGCATATGGGACTTGATTGGGCCCTTGAAAACTTCAACTTCCTTGCAAGAACCAAAACCCTAGTTTTGACTGTGTTAGGAGGGTGTTTGACTGGGCAACCCTTGATCCATTTGAAGCTTGATCTTGCTAAATATTGAAGAATATGGGAGGGCAAATTTTGGGGTACAACAATTGCCCCTGTTCAATATTCTTAGACCTGAGGATGTAGATTGGCTTGCGTGCCTTTCGTAATCCGAAGGTGGAAGATGATTGAACACTAAAGTGCCCAAAAATTTGCACTCACATATTAAAGTATCAGCAGTGTGGTGTCGGGAATGGACTTACAGATGCCATTTGGAGATATGATGGATAGGAGGATGATGGGCTTATAGATGCCATCTGGAGGTGTCGATCGCGTAAGAGATTCCTTAGCGAGAACTTGTGTATCTGAGAAAGAAAGATAATTACCTGGCCTGTTACAGGGGTTGATCCTCAAACTCTTTATGTAGATATTCCCTGGCTGGATACAAGAATCGAATCTTCAAACAATCGCTCACAGACGTGCCCTCGCTAGATACAGGAATCGAATCCGGAACTTCAAAAGTTTGCTTGCAGACGTGCCCTGGCTAGATACAGGAATCGAATCTAAAACAAATACTCACAGATATGCCATGGCTTGATACATGAATTGAATCTGGAAATAGTCGTCAACAGACATGCCCTGGCCGGATACAGGAATCGAATCTTCAAACTCTTCAGACGTGCCCTGGCTAGATACAGTAATCGAATCTGGAATTAATCGTCAAAAGACATGCCCTGGCTTGATATAGGAATCAAATCTTCAAACTCTTCAGACGTGCCCTGGCTAGATACAGGAATCGAATCTGGAATTAGTCGTCAATAGACATGCCCTGGCTTGATACAGGAATCAAATCTTCAAACTCTTCAGACGTGCCCTGGCTGGATACAGGAATCGAATATGGAAATTGTCGTCAACAGATATGCCCTGGCTTGATACAGGAATCGAATCTTCAAACTCTTCAGACGTGCCCTGGCTGGATACAGGAATCGAATCTGGAAATAGTCGTCAACAGATATGCCCTGGCTTGATACAGGAATCAAATCTTCAAACTCTTCAGACGTGCCCTGGCTAGATACAGGAATCGAATCTGGAATTAGACGTCAACAGACATGCCCTGGCTTGATACAGGAATCGAATCTTCAAACTCTTCAGACGTGCCCTGGTTGGATACAGGAATCGAATCTGGAATTAGTCGTCAACAGACATGCCCTGGCTTGATACAAGAATCGAATCTTCAAACTCTTCAGACGTGCCCTGGCTGGATACAGGAATCGAATCTGGAAATAATCGTCAACAGATATGCCCTGGCTGGATACAGGAATCGAATATTCAAACTCTTCAGACGTGCCCTGGCTGGATACAGGAATCGAATCTGGAAATAGTCATCAACAGATATGCCCTGGCTGGATACAGGAATCGAATCTTCAAACTCTTCAGACGTGCCCTGACTGGATACAGGAATCGAATCTGGAATTAGCCGTCAACAGACATGCCCTGGCTTGATACAGGAATCGAATCTTCAAACTCTTCAGACGTGCCCTGGCTGGATACAGGAATCGAATCTGGAAATAGTCGTCAACAGATATGCCCTGGCTGGATATAGGAATCGAATCTTCAAACTCTTCGGACGTGCCCTGGCTGGATACAAGAATCGAATCTGGAAATAGTCGTCAACAGATATGCCCTGGCTTGATACAGGAATCGAATCTTCAAACTCTTCAGACGTGCCCTGGCTAGATACAGGAATCGAATCTGGAATATTCTTCATGTAGACATGCCCTGGCTAGATACAGGTGTCGAATCCACAATTAATCGCTCATAGATATGGCCTGGCTAGATACAGGTATCGAATCTGGAATTGCAACAGTTGATAGTAATCATCTTTGTATTGACCTTTTTCCTGAAAAGGCAAAACATCAGTTGTATGCAATGTCATGATGTATGAAACGCATGATGTCATGATGCTCAAAATAAATGAGATTGTATAATGTGATGTGTATATGTATGTATCATTATGTATGAAAATGTGATGTTTGCGAATGTATTTTTGTCTAGGAAAATAAATCCTTGACGAATGCCTGGAGCTTATCCTGGGCTGATGCTGATGAGAGAGTTCTTTGTTTCCGCTGGGGATGATGATTGTAGGAATAAACCGGTGGGAGAAGATAACTCCGTTGAGGAATAAACTTGGTGGAGAGATTACTCTGCGGGGAAATTGCTCTATGGGGAGAGAGGTACTTTGCTGAAATGTTGATGATAACTCCGCTGGGGATACCATTGTTAAGCTCTGTTGGGAAGTTGATGAACTCCGCTGGGGATAGGAAGAACTTCACCGAGGACGATCTTTCCGTTGTAACTAGCTGAGGATAACCCAGTTATAAGCTCTGGTTAGGAATAACCTTTGAATAACGCCGGGGAGATACGTATATACGCTGTAGGTGATAAGCTTCCAGAATCTATTGGGGAGGATGATTCAACTCTCCTGGGGAAACTTCTTGGGCTGTATTGGGGAGTGGCTCCGCTGGATGTCTATATTCCGCCGGGGAACAATCTTATATTAAGAATGCCTGGGATACTTTGTTGAGGAATAACTGTACTCCGCTGGGGAATGTTGAAATCTTTTGGGGGTGCCCAACTTCCTTGAGGCTGATAATAGACTAACTCTGTTTGGGGAGAGTGTTGCTGACTTGCTGGAGATACTGTGCCTTTTTAGGGCTAGCTCTGCTCGGGGAAGAGTATTGTTGAACCTTGTCTCACTCTGTGGGGAGTGAAGGTATCTGGGTTACATTCTTCAGCCGAACTTACCTTGGTACCTTGGTGGACATAGCAACTAGATCGCTTAGACAACTCATTATTGCCCCTGTTTCTGATGTCACCTGTAATTAATCCTTTGTTTCGTATGCAAATATTTATGAGTTATCAATTAGTGTCAAATGCATATATAAAAAATGAACATTGGACGTTCTTTGCAAAACAAAACGGAAAAAGGAAAAACAATTGGCAATTCTTCTGGAAATGTGAGTTTATATTGATTTTGAAATTTGCCTGTAAATAGGCGTTTATGTACAAGAGGCTGACGTCCTAGTAAGAGAACGCCGCCAAACAAACAGAGTTTATACATGTTGTAAAAAGGAAAACAAAACAGCTATGTGAAAGACAATCCCACTGGGTTTCAACTCTGCTATCGCCTCTATGTCTTTAAGCGTCTCATCATTTGGATGCTTATTTGAAGATGAAGCTGATTGATCGATGCCGTCTGAACCTGATAGCTGATACCGGATTCTGGATGCAAGGTGATCCAATGAGACATAGTATTACGCTTTATCCCTAATTTTTGTCTGGACCGCCCTTTCGGGTTTTCAGTCCACCGGAATACCCATTTTTGCCCAAGCCGCCTTTTCAGGTTTTCGACTTGCCGGGTGTACAAATTTTTTCATTTCATCCCTTATTTTTGCCCGAACCCTTTTGGTTCGCCGGGAAGCCCTTATTTTTGCCTAGGCATGTCAACCTAGCGGGTCTTTTATTCATGCGTAGTATCTTTTTACTATGTCTGCATTGGCGGGGTGAGGAAGGTCGTCACCATCCATGGTGGTTAAAATCATAGCTCCTCCTGAGAAGATATGTTTAACCATAAATGGCCCTTCGTACATAGGGGTCCATTTGCCCCTGGGATCACTTTGAGGAAGAATGATGCGCTTGATTACCAGGTCTCCGACTTGATACTCTTGTGGTCTGACTTTCTTGTTAAATGCTCTGATCATCCGTTTTTGGCACGTTTGACCATGACAAATAGCAGTGAGTCTCTTTTCGTCGATTAGGTTTAACTGGTCAAGTCGAGTCTGGATCCAGTCATCTTCGTTCAAATCTGCATCCTTCATTATCCGGAGAGAGGGTATCTGGACTTCTATGGGCAAGACTGCCTCCATGCCGTAGACCAAGGAAAAGGGAGTTGCCCCCGTTGACGTTCGTGCTGAAGCACGGTATCCATGAAGAGCAAACGGTAACATCTCGTGCCAATCCTTGTAGGTCACTGTCATCTTCTGCACAATCTTTTTGATGTTCTTATTCGGTGCTTCTACAGCCCCATTCATCTTTGGCCGGTAAGGAGAAGAATTATGGTGTTGTATCTTGAATTGCTCGCAGAGCTCAGTGATTATATTGTTATTAAGATTGGTGCCATTGTCCGTAATGATCCTCTCTGGTACACCGTATCGACATATCTGGTTATGCCGAATGAACCGTGCCACGACGTTCTTGGTTACCATAGCATAGGAAGCTGCTTCAACCCATTTCGTGAAGTAATCAATTGCTACCAGGATGAAGCGATGCCCGTTGGATGTCGTAGGTCTGATCTCGCCGATCATATCAATGCCCCACATTGCAAAAGGCCAAGGTGCTGTCAAGACATTTAGAGGAACTGGAGGTACGTGCACCTTATCAGCGTAGATCTGGCATTTATGACATGTCCGAGAATGTTGGTAACAGTCGGCTTCCATTGTGGACCAGTAATATCCTGCCCGAAGGATTTTCTTCGCCATGGTGTGTCCACTGGAATGAGTTCCGAAGGTACCTTCATGTAGCTCTGCCGTGATCCTTTCTGCTTCAGTTTTATCCACACAACGCAGTAAGGTTGAATCATGGTTTCGCTTGTAGAGAATGTCGTTACTGAGGAAAAACTTTGCAGCGAACCTTCTCAGGAACTTCTTGTCGTTAACAGAAGCACCCTCGGGGTATTCTTGAGCTTCCAAGTACCTCTTCACTTCATGATACCATGTTTTTCCTGTTACCTCTTCCGTCTCAAGATCACAACAGTATGCAGGTTCATCCAGCTTCCAGATAATGATCCGGGGAGCCTCGTTGTCCCACTTGACTTTGAACATAGAAGACATCGTAGCTAGCGCGTCCGCCAACTGATTCTCCTCTCTTGGGAAATGTTCAAAAGTTATCTCCTCGAAATGGGGAAGCAACGTCAACACATACTCCTTGTAAGGAATAAGGTTTGGGTGTTTCGTATCCCACTCGCCTTTGATCTGATTGATCATGAGAGCGGAATCTCCGAAGACACTCAGAAACTTGATCCTTAGGTCCATTGCAGCCTGAAGACCCATGATGCATGCCTCATACTCTGCCATGTTGTTGGTGCAGTTGAAACATAATCGGGCAGTGAGCGGAGTATGAGAGCCATTCAGAGATGTGATCACATCACCGATGCCATTACCCAAAGCGTTCGAAGCTCCGTCAAAATACATAGATCATCGGGATCCCTCCTCAGGTCCTTCATCCGGTCCAGGTATCTCACAATCAGTTACTACCATGATGCTCTCGTCTGGAAATTCAAAGCTCATAGATTAGTAGTCATCCACTGCCTGGTGTGCCAAATGGTCTGCCAATACACTTCCTTTGATTGCTTTCTGAGTCGTGTACTGGATGTCGTATTCGGTCAAGATCATTTGCCATCTTGCTAATCTTCCGGACAAAGCAGGCTTTTCGAATATGTACTTTATTGGATCCATCTTTGAAATCAACAGAGTAGTGTGAGTCAACATATACTGTCTCAGCCGGCGAGCAGCCCATACCAAAGCGCAACAAGTTTTCTCGAGCAGTGAGTATCGGGTCTCACAGTCGGTAAACTTTTTGCTAAGGTAATAAATAGCATGTTCTTTTCGGCCAGACTCGTCATGCTGCCGCAGCACACACCCCATCGAGTTGTCAAGTACTGTCAAGTATAAAATTAGAGGTCTCCCTTCAACTGGTGGCATAAGAATGGGTGGTTCTTGGAGATACTCTTTGATCCTTTCAAAAGCAGCCTGACATTCATCGTTCCAACGTACCACTTGGTCTTTCTTCAACAGCTTGAAGATTGGTTCACAAGTAGCAATTAGATGCGAGATGAATCGAGCAATGTAGTTCAGACGTCCTAGAAATCCTCTGACCTCTTTCTCTGTCTTGGGAACTGGCATCTCTTGTATGGCTTTCACCTTGGCAGGGTCCACTTGAATACCTTTGTCGCTCACAACGAAGCCTAGCAGTTTTCCAAATCTCACCCCGAAGGTGCACTTGTTTGGGTTCAACCTCAGCTTGTACAACTTCAGACGGTCAAACAGCTTCTGTAGATGGTCAAGGTGTTCCTCCTCAGTTTGAGACTGTGATCGGTGGATCTGGAACTGACTGTTTAACGCTGGTTCGCGAAATGTCGCGGAAGCTAGAGTCGCCACCGTCTTTTATTTTCTCCAAATGGAAAGGACAAAAGCACAGAAAAATTCCTTAAAGAGATTGCTCTCGGTTCGGGAGGTAGGTTATAGAAAGGGAAGGTGTTAGCACCCTTTCTATCCATGGTTATCCATGGGCTCTTAGATACTTGCTCATTTGTGTTTTCAAAAATGGTTTGTTTGCTTTTCAATTGTGGGTTTTAAAAAAAGTTTCTTTGAAAATTCCAGTTCGACTCTTGTATCGGTCCTCAAGAGTGTTTGAAAAATTGCTTTCGAAAGCTTTTTGAAAAGGTGTCGGTGTGAAAAGTATTTTTGATTTGTTTTGAAATTTAGAGCAAGTATCTAGAGTCGTCTACCTACCCTAAGGAATTCGTCTGTGTAGATGTCCTTTAAAGTAATGCCATCCCACCATTGAGAGGTAGGTAGCACCACGGTTGGAGGTGTTCGGGTCAACTCGAGGTTCGGGACATGGTGATCACCAGAGCAATAGGAAGACACCTTAGAAGCTACCCTCATGCCAGGTTCCCGGATCATGAGGACTTACTAAGACATCCTCTACTCGACGATCACCTTTCGAGGCAAGGCAACAGTGAGGCGTACCCTAGGGGTGGTGTGTGATTTGTGTGTCATGTTCAGTTATTTTGTCTTGTTCATGTCATGGGTGATCTACGCGTTGCTTTTATTTTAACATTCATTCTTGCATGCAATTTATTAACAGTTAAAAATATTGCGGGAAAAGTAAAAGATTCTAAGCTATTACAAAAGGCGCGGGTCCACATCGCCAAATTTAACCAGGACCCGATTTGACGGAAAAATAAAGAAAGTAAAAGTGCGAGAAGTAATTACAAAGCTTCGGGACAGATACATAATTATTTAAGCAAAATAGAATAAATGTGCGAATAAATAAGAAATTAAGAACGAAACGAGGGCGTTGGACCCTTTTGCCAAAATCAAAATTACATAAATTAATTAATTAAGAAAAGAAATTGTTTTTGTTTTTTTGGTATTTTTATGTATTTTAAGATTTAATAGAAAAAATTAATTGCAATTAAACGCTAACCTAATTCTATTTTATTTTAATTTGTTTAAGAAAATATTGAATTTTTTTAACCTAAATTAAACCCTAATTAATTTACATGCAAATTTGATTATGAGAATAAATAAATTAAATAATATTATTATGAAAAAGAAAAATTAAAAAGGAATAAAACATTAATTAAACCTAGTTCTACATTTTTTAGATTTTTATTATGAAAAGAATTAAAATTAACCTAATTTTAACTAAGTTTAATTACATGCAAATTTTTCATGAAAATATTAAAACAAAAAAAAATTATTTATTGTGTTTTCCCTTTTTTTGTTTTTTTGTGATATTTTATA
Source organism: Vicia faba (assembly GCA_948472305.1). NCBI lineage: Eukaryota > Viridiplantae > Streptophyta > Magnoliopsida > Fabales > Fabaceae > Vicia > Vicia faba. Next base: position 122,203,000 of record OX451738.1, read on the forward strand.
TTTTTGTGAAAATAATTAATTAATTCAAAACAATAAAGAAAATAATACAATAATTAAAAATAAAATATAAGAAAAATATGGAAAATTGCAAACCAGGGGGGGTGGTAGTCCCCAAAGTGGAGGTCTGGCCTTAGTAATCTGGGCCCAATAACTTTCCAATTCGTTGACTTTTTTTTCAGACAACCTGCTGGCATATTGACTAGGGTTTAGAGTGTCCCTTCAATCTCAACCCTTGGTTTGATTCTATTAGGCACGTGGGCGATCTGATCTGGAGGATGTATGGTGCGCTCCACCTTTGAAACTGCACATGAATATGCTTTGCAAAATATTATGGAAATAGACGTAGACCTGGGGCTCAAACCCAGGTCATATACATTGCCAATGCTTTCTCTAACCAACTGTGCCAACTAACGCGTTTGATATATAATAAACAAACAAATAATATAAAAGAAAGTGGGTTAATGGCTTGGAAACGCGCGCGAATTTTAAACGAGCCAATCAGCGTGTGCCACAACGTCATCGTCTTCACCATCCCTGAAATACAAAAACATGAGGCAACGGTTTTTTACGCGTTGTTTAAGGTCAGTTTTGAGAAAATAGCGAATAGGTCTTAGAGGGTCAATAATTTAGGCGCGATGGGTGGTTTGTGATCGTTCAAGCCTGCTGAGTCTAACCATGGCATTCTTGAAGGCCAATTTTTCTTGGTTTTAAAATCCCCAATTGGAGGTCCTGTAAACCCTAAAACTCAAACATGGTGAAATCGTGTATACAGCATAAAAACGCAATTAAATGCATTGGTTAGTTTCAGGACAAGATAATAATCATGAATCAATGAATAAAAGTTACAAAAGATGCTTAAATCATGATGCACGATTATGAGTTTTTTTCGAAACAGTTTGAACCCTATATACCGATTCTTGGAGTTTGAGTGAATGCTTTTGATTGGAATGTGTTCAGTAATCTCCAAGGAAGCTAATGGAACAAGAATTGAGACTTGAATCGTCCTAGAAGGCTGTTTTCAAAATTGAGTTTTTTGACAATTTTTCCAAGTTTTATTATGGCCTTCTTGCGCAACTTTGTGTCTATTCTGATTAGGGTTGTGTTCTAGCATATGTAGTGAGTGCATTAGGTCAACAAAACTCAATCAAATCCATTGCATTCATTGATTTGGAAATTTGATTTTCTAAGGATCTTTTTCAATCTTTTCCATGTGTTCTTTGTTCTCAATCATGATCAATCAACCCAAATCTTTCCTTATTTAGCTAGGCACGAAATATTGAGTCTAAAACATGTGCAAAAAGATTTGTTAGGTTAAATTAAATATTTTCCATATATTTAAATGATTTAAATGAATTAATATAAATAAAAATTCAAATAAATAAATAAAAAATGAGAAAATACTTCCCTTTGGGCCAAGTGGTCGTGCATATGTCATGGATGATGAATTATGGAAGAAAAATGGGCCCATTAGCAATTTTAGGTCATTTGGATCAATGTGGACTTTTCAAAATATCCAAAAATTTCCCAACTTCCACAAGGCATAACTTGCTCAATTTTTAAGCTTTTCTCATGTTCTTGGACATTTTGGAAAGGTCTTTGAGTCCTCTAACCAATGCCTTTGGTCCCATGTCATTTTGATTTACCAATATCAAGTTATGGCCTTTGACTTAAAGTCCCTTTTTGTTGACTTTTGAAAATGACCTATAATGTTGAAATTGATAACTTTTTGTGAGAGCATTTCTTGGACTTGAAGTATGAATATGAGTTGTAGTAAATTTCTTTCTCTTCAAAATGAGCTTTGGATGGGATTTTTCTGATAATCCATGTGAAAGTTATGCCCTGGTCAATTTTAGTTGACTTTTTCAGCTGTCCAAATAAGGAAACTTTTGCATCTTGATGATTTCTGAGCCAAATTTTGAGAATCATGATCAAGCATTGATCAAATGATGTTTGTGGCTTCAAAATGATATGTTGACCAAAAATCTGAACTTTTGACTGCCAAATGACCATTTTGCCCCTACAGTTGACTGTAGTGCAATTAGGGTTTTGACTGTGCAATTTTGTACTGAATGCCTTGAAACTTGATATGAGGATACTTGACCATATTTGTAAGCATGTGAGACTTGATTGGGCCTTTGAAAACTTCATTTTCTTGATCAGAACACAAAACCCTAATCTTGACTGTATAGGAGATCTTTGCACTGTGCAACCCTTGGGGAATTTTGCAGCTTTGATTTGGCAATTTCTTGAAGAATATGGGAGGGCAAATTTTGGGGTACAACAGTTGCCCCTGTTCAATCTTCTTAGACTTGAGGATGCAGATTGGCTGACGTGCCTTTCGTAATCCGAAGGTAGAAGATGATTGGACACTAGAGTGCCCAGAAATTTGCGCTCACATAGTAGCAGTGTGATGACGGAAATGGGCTTATAGATGCCATTTAGAGGTTGCTGGATAGGATGATGGGCTTATAGATGCCATCTGGATGTTGATCGCGTAAGAGATTCCTTAGCGAGAACCTGCATACCTGCAAAAGAAACATGAGTACCTGACACGTTGCAGGAGTTGATTTCAGATGCTTGGCATAGATATGTCCTGACTGGTTACGGGAGTTGAGTCTGGAGCTTCACAAGATGATGAATGAACCAGGGATGGTTACTACCTTAGCATGAATGGTAAGAGAACCTTGGGTGACTTTAACTTCAACAACGCTCGTTGAGAAAAATCTTAGCGGGAATTACCATCTTTGCAGTATCGGGAAAAGAACCATAGGCAGTTATAATCTGAAAGGGATTTATCACCTCACTCACCGTCGGAGAGGGAATCATCTGAAAAGGAATTATCACCTCACTCACCGTCGGAGAGGGAACCATAGGAGATTATCACCTCACTCACCGTCGGAGAGGGAAACATCTGAAAAGGACTTACCACCTCACTCACCGTCGGAGAGGGAGCCATAGGAAATTATAATCTCAAAGAAGAACCCTAAAATGGAAATCTCATGCACCGTCGAAGAGAGAACCAATAGGAAATTATAATCTTAAAGAAAAACCCAAAATGGAAATCTCATGCACCGTCGGAGAGAGAACCAATAGGACATTATAATCTCAAAGAAAAACCCAAAATGGAAATCTCATGCACCGTCGGAGAGAGAACCAATAGGACATTATAATCTTAAAGAAAAAACCTAAAATGGAAATCTCATGCACCGTCGGAGAGAAAACCAATAGGAAAATATAATCTTAAAGAAAAACCTAAAATGGAAATCTCATGCACCGTCGGAGAGAGAACCAATAGGAAAATATAATCTTAAAGAAAAAACCTAAAATGGAAATCTCATGCACCGTCGGAGAGAAAACCAATAGGAAAATATAATCTTAAAGAAAAACCCAAAATGGAAATCTCATGCACCGTCGGAGAGAGAACCAATAGGAAAATATAATCTTAAAGAAAAAACCTAAAATGGAAATCTCATGCACCGTCGGAGAGAAAACCAATAGGAAAATATAATCTTAAAGAAAAACCCAAAATGGAAATCTCATGCACCGTCGGAGAGAGAACCAATAGGAGAATATAATCTTAAAGAAAAAACCTAAAATGGAAATCTCATGCACCGTCGGAGAGAAAACCAAAATGGAATTATAATCTTAATGAAAAACCTAAAATGGAAATCTCATGCACCGTCGGAGAGAGAACCAATAGGAAAATATAATCTGAAAGAAAAACCTAAAATGGAAATCTCATGCACCGTCGGAGAGAGAACCAATAGGAAAATATAATCTCAAAGAAAAACATAAAATGGAAATCTTATGCACCGTCGGAGAGAGAACCATTATAGTCTGATAACTTCTACTGAGTCTTCATCAGAAAAATCTGTTGGGAATCGATTTAACTGGACTAGAGAAGGCCTTGAAATATGTTTGAGAATTTTAACTGCATCTTTCCTGAAAGGTAAAGGTCAGTCATGTGCAATGCATGATATGGATCAAGCAATGATGTTCTCAATATAAATGCGATTTGTATGGTATGATGCGTCTATGCATGCTATAATGATGTATGTGATGTTTTATGAATGTGTTTTGCGTCTAGGAAAATAAATCCTTGACGGATGCCGGGAAGTCATATCCTGGGCTGATGTTGAAGAATAGATTTTGCTTCCGCTGGGGATGATAACTGCAAGAATACCGGTAGGAGAAGATGACTCCGTTGCAGAATAAACTTGGCAAATGGAAGATTCTGCGGGGAGAAAAATACTCTAGCGACCATGCTGGGAAGTGATACTCTGTGGGGGTAGAGATGCTTTGCTGAATGTAGATAATAATTTGCTGGGGATACCCTTGTTGTATAGGAAGTGTTGACAGACTTCGTTGGGGTGTAAGAGGACTTCGTCGCGGACGCTCTTTTCATGGCTTTTGGGCTGAGGATAACCCAGTTATATCCTGTTAAGGGAATAACTCTTTGAATAAAGTCGGACGACGCGTTCGTGCTCTGCGAGGGATAAGCTTCCAGAATCTACTGGGGATAAGCTTACTACTTGGGGAGATGGATTCCAACTTTCCTGGGGGAATTGGATTGGACTCTCTTGGGGAAGTTTTGACTTGCGGGGAAAATGATTCCTTTGAATATCTGGTATGCCGCCGGAGAACAATCTTTAGACCAAGACTGCCGGGGATGCTTGTTATGAATACCTGTACTGCTGAGGAGTGTTGAGACCTGTTGGAGGGTACCCAACTTCCTTAAGGTTTGATAATATAGCTTGGAGAGAGTGTACTGACTTGCTGGCTCACTCTCTGGGGAATTATGATATCCGGTTATGTTCTTTAGCTGAACCTATCTTGGTACCTTGGAGGATAGAGCAATTGGATTATTTAGACAACTCTTTTATTGCCCCTGTTTCTAGTGTCACCTGCAATTAATTCCTTTGTTTCGTATGCAATTATTTATGAGTTAACAAATTATTGTCAATGCATATATCACAAATTAAACCTTGGACGTTCTTCGTAAAACAAAACAGAAAAAGAAAAACACTTGGCACGTTTAACTGAAAATATATTTGTATTGATTTTGAATGGCCTGAAAATTGGCGTTTTGTGTACAAGAGGCTGACGTCCTAGTAAGAGGAACGCCGCCGAATCAAAAGAGTTTATAAAAGTTTTGTACAAAAGAAAATAAAACAGCTGTGTGAAATATAAATGATCCCACTGGGTTCCAACTCTGCTATTGCCTTTATAACTCCGAGCATCTCATCACTTGATGACCTTGGTTGAAGGTGAAGCTGACTGATCGATGACGTCTGAACTTGATGTAGATACCGGATTCTGGATGCAAAGTGATCCAATGAGACATAGTATTACGCTTTATCCCTAATTTTTGCCTGGACCGCCCTTTCGGGTTTTCAGTCCACCGGGATACCCATTTTTGCCCAAGCCGCCTTTTCAGGTTTTCGACTTGCCGGGTGTACAGGTTTTTCATTTTCATCCCTTCATTTTGCCCGAACCCTTTTGGTTCGACGGGAAGCCCTAATTTTTGCCTAGGCATGTCAGCCTAGCGGGTCTTTTTTAACCTAAATTAAACCCTAATTAATTTACATGCAAATTTGATTATGAGAATAAATAAATTAAATAATATTATTATGAAAAAGAAAAATTAAAAAGGAATAAAACATTAATTAAACCTAGTTCTACATTTTTTAGATTTTTATTATGAAAAGAATTAAAATTAACCTAATTTTAACTAAGTTTAATTACATGCAAATTTTTCATGAAAATATTAAAACAAAAAAAAATATTTATTGTGTTTTCCCTTTTTTTGATTTTTTGTGATATTTTATATTTTTGTGAAAATAATTAATTAATTCAAAACAATAAAGAAAATAATACAATAATTAAAAATAAAATATAAGAAAAATATGGAAAATTGCAAACCAGGGGGGGTGGTAGTCCCCAAAGTGGAGGTCTGGCCTTAGTAATCTGGGCCCAATAACTTTCCAATTCGTTGACTTTTTTTTCAGACAACCTGCTGGCATATTGACTAGGGTTTAGAGTTTCCCTTCAATCTCAACCCTTGGTTTGATTCCATTAGGCACGTGGGCGATCTGATCTGGAGGATGTATGGTGCGCTCCACCTTTGAAACTGCACATGAATATGCTTTGCAAAATATTATGGAAATAGACGTAGACCTGGGGCTCGAACCCAGGTCATATACATTGCCAATGCTTTCTCTAACCAACTGTGCCAACTAACGCGTTTGATATATAATAAACAAACAAATAATATAAAAGAAAGTGGGTTAATGGCTTGGAAACGCGCGCGAATTTTAAACGAGCCAATCAGCGTGTGCCACAACGTCATCGTCTTCACCATCCCTGAAATACAAAAACATGAGGCAACGGTTTTTTACGCGTTGTTTAAGGTCAATTTTGAGAAAATAGCGAATAGGTCTTAGAGGGTCAATAAATTAGGCGCGATGGGTGGTTTGTGATCGTTCAAGCCTGCTGAGTCTAACCATGGCATTCTTGAAGGCCAATTTTTCTTGGTTTTAAAATCCCCAATTGGAGGTCCTGTAAACCCTAAAACTCAAACATGGTGAAATCGTGTATACAGCATAAAAACGCAATTAAATGCATTGGTTAGTTTCAGGACAAGATAATAATCATGAATCAATGAATAAAAGTTACAAAAGATGCTTAAATCATGATGCACGATTATGAGTTTTTTTCGAAACAGTTTGAACCCTATATACCGATTCTTGGAGTTTGAGTGAATGCTTTTGATTGGAATGTGTTCAGTAATCTCCAAGGAAGCTAATGGAACAAGAATTGAGACTTGAATCGTCCTAGAAGGTTGTTTTCAGAATTGAGTTTTTTGACAATTTTTCCAAGTTTTATTATGGCCTTCTTGCGCAACTTTGTGTCTATTCTGATTAGGGTTGTGTTCTAGCATATGTAGTAAGTGCATTAGGTCAACAAAACTCAATCAAATCCATTGCATTCATTGATTTGGAAATTTGATTTTCTAAGGATCTTTTTCAATCTTTTCCATGTGTTCTTTGTTCTCAATCATGATCAATCAACCCAAATCTTTCCTTATTTAGCTAGGCACGAAATATTGAGTCTAAAACATGTGCAAAAAGATTTGTTAGGTTAAATTAAATATTTTCCATATATTTAAATGATTTAAATGAATTAATATAAATAAAAATTCAAATAAATAAATAAAAAATGAGAAAATACTTCCCTTTGGGCCAAGTGGTCGTGCATATGTCATGGATGATGAATTATGGAAGAAAAATGGGCCCATTAGCAATTTTAGGTCATTTGGATCAATGTGGACTTTTCAAAATATCCAAAAATTTCCCAACTTCCACAAGGCATAACTTGCTCAATGTTTAAGCTTTTCTCATGTTCTTGGACATTTTGGAAAGGTCTTTGAGTCCTCTAACCAATTCCTTTGGTCCCATGTCATTTTGATTTACCAATCTCTAGTTATGGCCTTTGACTTAAAGTCCCTTTTTGTTGACTTTTGAAAATGACCTATAATGTTGAAATTGATAACTTTTTGTGAGAGCATTTCTTGGACTTGAAGTATGAAGATGAGTTTTAGGAAATGTCTTTCTCTTCAAAATGAGCTTTGGATGGGATTTTTCTGATAATCCATGTGAAAGTTATGCCCTGGTCAATTTCAGTTGACTTTTTCAACTGTCCAAATAAGGAAACTTTTGCATCTTGATGATTTCTTAGCCAAATTTTGAGAATCATGATCAAGCATTGATCAAATGATGTTTGTGGCTTCAAAATGATATGTTGACCAAAAATCTGAACTTTTGACTGCCAAATGACCATTTTGCCCCTACAGTTGACTGTAGTGCAATTAGGGTTTTGACTGTGCAATTTTGTACTGAATGCCTTGAAACTTGATATGAGGATACTTGACCATATTTGTAAGCATGTGAGACTTGATTGGGCCTTTGAAAACTTCATTTTCTTGATCAGAACACAAAACCCTAATCTTGACTGTATATGAGATCTTTGCACTGTGCAACCCTTGGGGAATTTTGCAGCTTTGATTTGGCAATTTCTTGAAGAATATGGGAGGGCAAATTTTGGGGTACAACAGAGACCTTGCAATCATATCGTTGACATATACTTCAATCTCATGGTGGATCATGTCATGAAATAAAGCAACCATGGCCCGTTGGTAGGTTGCCCCAGCATTTTTCAACCTAAATGGCATGACCTTGTAGCAGAAGGTCCCCCACTGAGTAACAAAAGTGGTCTTCTCCATGTCTTCAAGAGCCATCTTGATCTGATTATATCCGGAGAACCCATCCATGAAGGAGAATACCTTATGTTGAGCAGTATTGTCAACTAGAACATCGATGTGAGGCAGAGGGAAATCATCCTTGGGGCTCGCCCTATTCAAATCCCTGTAATCAACACACATTCTGACCTTTCCATCTTTCTTGGGCACTGGAACCACATTGGCAACCCACTGAGGGTAAGAAGTCACTGCTAGAAACCCGACGTCAAATTGTTTCATAACCTCAGCTTTGATTTTCTCGGACATCTCTAGACGCATACGGAGGACCTTCTGTTTTACCGGAGGGCACTCTTCCTTGGTAGGTAGGTGATGAACCACAATGTCGGTATCTAACCCAGGCATGTCTTCTTAAGACCAGGCAAAGATTTCCACATAGTCATGCAGCATCTGAATCAACCGTTGTTTCACACTAGACTCTAGATTGGCCCCAATCTGGACTTCCTTTCTGTCTGTCTCAGTACCCAGATTTACCGTTTCCACTGGCTCTTCATGTGGCTGAATAACCCTCTCTTCCTGGAGTAACAGTCTCGCAAGCTCACCAGGCACTTCACAATCATCTTCACCTTCGTCTTCGGCTAAGTTGATCGGATTTTCAAAGTCATAACTGGCAGTAGCAGAGTCGTTACTAGTGAGATCCAGAGTGGATTGGAACCTGTATGAGTGAGTGTGTGTAAATATAGCTGTTTTGCAATATATAAAGAAAGAAAGGGAGCACAAGATTTGAAATGCGAAAAACGTCCGATGTTTTTATTCATGATATATGAAAATGACAAATAATAAGCCCTCGCAAATGAAGCCACGGTGCCCCGGGTAAGACACCGGGCCATAAAGTTTCAAATTATTGTTCGTTACAACTTTAAAAACAAAGGAGTTCATTACTGAGTAACAAAAGTAACAGGTATGTAGTCTTTGGCAGTCCAGTTGCTCGATCCACCGTTGGTTGTTGGGTAGATCCAGCTGTCAAATTCAGATTTCTCCACTTCGTCTTCAACTCTGATAGCATTCACCCCATGGTTGGGCATGGGGGCTGTCACCACATTTGGTCTCTCGGGTGCCTCGAATTCAACCTCTTTAGCATCAATAAGGTCCTGAACCTTATTCCTGAGAGCCCAACAATCATCAGTAGAATGCCCTGGGCTATCAGAGTGATAAGCACAGCGAGCGTTGGGGTTGTACTTCGGTGAGGTAGTATTTACAACTTTTGGAGCTTCCCTGACGGTTACCAAATTGGTCGACAGCAGTTGCGGCAAGATCTGAGAGAGAGTCATGCTAAGCCGAGTGTACTTCCTTTTGGGTCTTTCACCCCTTGGCTGGTTGTATTGAGGAGCAGCAGCAGGCTTAGAGATAACCACCGCATTGACAGCTTGGCGGCGTTCCGATTTATTTTGTCTTTTGGGACCATACACAGCACTAGCTTCCTTCTTGAAAGGCTTCTTGTCAGAACTTGAGGATGCACCTTTCTGTATCTTCCCCGACTTCATACCAGCTTCTATCCTTTCACCAGTCAGAATGAGGTCTGTAAACCCTGCAGAAGAATTACCAATCAGGTGGTTGAAAAACGGCCTAGAAAGGGTCCCCAAGAACATGTCCACGAGTTCACGGTCAGTCAACGGTGGCTGCACCCTGCCAGCCAGGTCTCTCCACTTATGTGTGTACTCCTTAAAACCTTATCCCGATCCTAGCGACATACCCTGGAGTTGGGTACGTGTAGGAGCAAGGTCGGCATTATACTGATACTGCTTGTAAAAAGCAGTAGCCAAGTCCTCCCAGTTTCGAATACTGGCTCCATCCAGCTGATAGAACCACTTGAGTTGAGCCCCTGAAAGGCTATCCTGGAAGAAATGGATCCATAAGTTCTTGTCTGCAGTATACGGATGGATCTTCTGCACATAGGACCTGAGATGTAGCTTAGGACAAGATGCCCCGTCATACTTCGCAAAAGAAGGTGCCTTAAACTTGTGTGGGATCACCACCCCAGAAGATAAACCCAGATCTCCGAAATCCAACCCAGGCACATGTTGAATCTCCATGGCACTCAGACGGTCCTCTAGTTGCTTGTACCGGTCTTCAGCTGGAGGGTACTGCTCATCATTATAATCCGTCTCATTGTCAGAAACCACAGGACTAGGGACCCTTCCACCTCGGGGACTATCCTTCCCTACAGAGGGAGTAGTCTGATCAACCTTATCTTGCAATGTATTACCAAACCTCCGTCCAGAGTTAAACAGCACAGTCCTCCCCTTCAATGTGACAAGGGTATCCCGGTGGACTGAAAACCCGAAAGGGCGGTCCAGGCAAAAGTTAGGGATCAAAGCGTATGACTATGTCCCGTCATCTTGTCACTTGCCTACTAGAAGAAGATTCGTCAATCGGCAGGTATCAAGCACCTCACATGCCTTTTTCTCCCATAGAAACTGGGGCAATGAGAATTGTTCGAACTGTACAAGATGCTATGTCCTCTAGGTACAAGGTATGATCAGCTGAAGAATATGACCAGGATACCTTCACTCCCCGCAGAGCAAGACAAGATTCAACAATACTTTCCTCGAGCAGAGTGGGTCTATCATCAGCCCTAAAAAGGGCACAGTATCTCCAGTAAGTCAGCGACACTCTCCCCAAGCAGAGTTAGCCTACTGTCAGCCTTAATGGAGTTGGGTATCCCCAGAAGATCTCAATATTCTCCAGCAAAGTATACAGATATTCCTCGGCAAGCATCCCCGGCAGTCTTAATATAAGATTGTTCCCCGGCAGAATACCAGACACCCCAGTGGAGCCATTCCCCGGTGCAGTCCAACAAGTTTCCCCAGGAGAGTTGAACCATCTCCCCAGCAGATTCTGGAAGCTTATCCCCAGTAGATTCTGGAGGCTTATCCCCAGTAGATTCGGGAAGCTTATCCCCTGCAGAGTACGAATGCATCTTCGGCTTTATTCAAAGGTTATTCCCCACCAGAGCCTATAACTGGGTTATCCTCAGCTAATTACAACGGAAAGATCGTCCTCGGCGAAGTTCTTCCTATCCCCAGCGGAGTTCATCAAATCCTCCAACAAAGCTTATCAACGATATCCCCAGCGGAAACGGAGAACTCTACTCTTCAACATCAGCCCAGGATTTAACAAACTCCCCGGCATTTGTAAAGGATTTATTTTCCTAGACGAAAATACATTCGTAAACATTTCACATTTCATATCTCCTATTTACATACATGATAAAGTGCATACGCATCATATCACACAATTTTGAGAACATCATGACATCATGCATTTCATACATCATGACATTGCATATAACTAATGTTTTGCCTTTTCAGGAAAAAGGTCAATCCAAGGATGATTACCATCAACTTTAGAATTGCAGATTCGATTCCTGTATCTAGCCAGGGCATATCTGAAGAGTCTGAAGATTCGATACCTGTATCCAGCCAGGGCATATCTGTAGATGACTAATTCCAGATTCGATTCCTGTATCTAGCCAGGGCATATCTGAAGAGTCTGAAGATTCGATACCTGTATCCAGCCAGGGCATATCTGTAGATGACTAATTCCAGATTCGATTCCTGTATCTAGCCAGGGCATATATGAAGAGTCTGAAGATTCGATACCTGTATCCAGCCAGGGCATATCTGTAGATGACTAATTCCAGATTCGATTCCTGTATCTAGCCAGGGCATATCTGAAGAGTCTGAAGATTCGATACTTGTATCCAGCCAGGGCATATCTGTAGATGACTAATTCCAGATTCGATTCCTGTATCTAGCCAGGGCATATCTGAAGAGTCTGAAGATTCGATACCTGTATCCAGCCAGGGCATATCTGTAGATGACTAATTCCAGATTCGATTCCTGTATCTAGCCAGGGCATATCTGAAGAGTCTGAAGATTCGATACATGTATCCAACCAGGGCATATCTGTAGATAACTAATTCCATATTCGATTCCTGTATCTAGCCAGGGCATATCTGAAGAGTCTGAAGATTCGATACCTGTATCCAGCCAGGGCATATCTGTAGATGACTAATTCCAGATTCGATTCATGTATCTAGCCAGGGCATATCTGAAGAGTCTGAAGATTCAATACCTGTATCCAGCCAGGGCATATCTGTAGATGACTAATTCCAGATTCGATTCCTGTATCTAGCCAGGGCATATCTGAAGAGTCTGAAGATTTGATACCTGTATCCAGTCAGGGCATATCTGTAGATGACTAATTCCAGATTCGATTCCTGTATCTAGCCAGGGCATATCTGAAGAGTCTGAAGATTCGATACTTGTATCCAGCTAGGGCATATCTGTAGATGACTAATTCCAGATTCGATTCCTGTATCTAGCCAGGGCATATCAGAGGAGTCTGAAGATTCGATACCTGTATCCAGCCAGGGCATATCTATAGATGACTAATTCCAGATTCGATTCCTGTATCTAGCCAGAGCATATCTGTGAGCGATTGTTTGTAGATTCGATACCTGTATCCAGCCAGGGCACGTCTGTAAGCAACCTTTTGAAGTTTCGGATTTGATTCCTGTATCTAGCCAGGGCATATCTGTGAGCGATTGTTTGTAGATTCGATACCTGTATCCAGCCAGGGCACGTCTCTAAGCAACCTTTTGAAGTTCCGGATTCGATTCCTATATCTAGCCAGGGCATGTCTGTGAGCGTTTGTTTGTAGATTCGATACCTGTATCCAGCCAGGGCACGTTTGTAAGCAACCTTTTGAAGTTTCGGATTCGATTCCTGTATCTAGCCAGGGCATGTCTGTGAGTGTTTGTTTGTAGATTCGATACCTGTATCCAGCCAGGGCCCGTCTGTAAGCAACCTTTTGAAGTTCCGGATTGGATTCCTGTATCTAGCCAGGGCATATCTGTGAGCAATTGTTTGTAGATTTGATACCTGTATCCAGCCAGGGCACGTCTGTAAGCAACCTTTTGAAGTTCCGGATTTTATTCCTGTATCTAGCCATGGCATATCTGTGAGCGATTGTTTGTAGATTTGATACCTGTATCCAGCCAGGGCACGTCTATAAGCAACCTTTTGAAGTTCCAGATTCGATTCTTGTATCTAGCCAGGGCATATCTGTGAGCGATTGTTTGTAGATTCGATACCTGTATCCAGCCAGGGCACGTCTGTAAGCAACATTTTGAAGTTCCGGATTCGATTCCTGTATCTAGCCAGGGCATATCTGTGAGCGATTGTTTGTAGATTCGATACATGTATCCAGCCAGGGCATATCTGTGAGCGATTGTTTGTAGATTCGATACATGTATCCAGCCAGGGCACGTCTGTAAGCAACCTTTTGAAGTTCCGGACTCGATACCTGTATCTAGCCAGGGCATATCTGTGAGCGATGGTTTGTAGATTCGATACATGTATCCAGCCAGGGCATATCTGTAAGCGACCTTTTGAAGTTCTGGATTCGATACCTGTATCTAGCCAGGGCATATCTGTGAGCGATTGTTTGTAGATTCGATACATGTATCTAGCCAGGGCATATCTGTAAGCGACTGATTAGAGGTCTACGCCTGTATCTAGCCAGGAAAGCTATCTCTACCAACCTTTTGAAATTCAGATCTGATTCCTGTATCCAGCCAGGGCATATCTGTAGATGACGAATTCTAGATTCGATTCCTGTATCTAGCCAGGGCATATCTGTAGAGTCTGAAGATTCGATACCTGTATCCAGCCAGGGCATATCTGTAGACGACTAATTCCAGATTCGATTCCTGTATCTAGCCAGGGCATATCTGTAGAGTCTGAAGATTCGATTCCTGTATCTAGCCAGGGCATATCTGTAGACGACTAATTCCAGACTCGATACCTGTATCTAGCCAGGGCATATCTGTAGAGTCTGAAGATTCGATACCTGTATCCAGCCAGGGCATATCTGTAGACGACTAATTCCAGATTCGATTCCTGTATCTAGCCAGGGCATATCTGTAGAGTCTGAAGATTCGATTCCTGTATCTAGCCAGGGCATATCTGTAGACGACTAATTCCAGATTCGATTTCTGTATCCAGCCAGGGCACGTCTGAAGAGTTTGAAGATTCGATTCCTGTATCCAGCCAGGGCATATCTGTTGACGACTATTTCCAGATTCGATTCCTGTATCCAGCCAGGGCACGTCTGAAGAGTTTGAAGATTCGATTTCTGTATCAAGCCAGGGTATGTCTGTTGACGACTAATTCCAGATTCAATTCCTGTATCCATCCAGGTCACGTCTGAAGAGTTTGAAGATTCGATTCCTGTATCCAGCTAGGGTATATCTGTTGACGACTATTTCCAGATTCGATTCCTGTATCCAGCCAGGGCACGTCTGAAGAGTTTGAAGATTCGATTCCTGTATCAAGCCAGGGCATGTCTGTTGACGACTAATTCCATATTCGATTCCTGTATCCATCCAGGGCACGTCTAAAGAGTTTGAAGATTCGATTCTTGTATCCAGCCAGGGCATGTCTGTTGACGACTAATTCCAGATTTGATTCCTGTATCAAGCCAGGGCATGTCTGAAGAGTTTGAAGATTCGATTCCTGTATCCGGCCCGGGCATGTCTGTTGACGACTAATTCTAGATTCGATTCCTGTATCAAGCCAGGGCATGTCTGAAGAGTTTGAAGATTCGATTCCTGTATCCAGCCAGGGCATGTCTGTTGACGACTAATTCCAGATTCGATTCCTGTATCAAGCCAGGGCACGTCTGAAGAGTTTGAAGATTTGATTCCTGTATCAAGCCAGGGCATGTCTGTTGACGACTATTTCCATATTCGATTCCTGCATCTAGCCAGGGCATATCTGTGAGTGTTTGTTTTAGATTTGATTCCTGTATCCGGCCAGGGTACGTCTGCAAGCAACCTTTTGAAGTTCCGGATTCGATTCCTGTATCTAGCTCGGGCACGTCCGTGAGCGATAGTTTGAAGATTCGATTCCTGCATCCAGCCAGGGCATATCTACATAAAGAGATTGAGGATCAACCCCTGTAACAGGCCAGGTAATTATCCTTCTTTCCCAGGTACGCAAGTTCTCGCTAAGGAATCTCTTACGCGATCGACACCTCTAGATGGCATCTATAAGCCCATCATCCCCCTTTCCATCATCTCTCCAAATGGCATCTATAAGCCCATTCTCGCCATCACAGTATTGACATTCTACTATGTGAGTGCAAATTTCTGGGCACTTTAGTGTTCAATCATCTTCCACCTTCGGATCATGAAAGGCACGCAAGCCAATTTACATCCTCAGGTTTAAGAAGATTGAACAGGGGCAACTGTTGTACCCCAAAATTTGCCCTCCTATATTCTTCAAGATTTAGCAAGATCAAGCTTCAAATGGATCAAGGGTTGCCCAGTCAAACACCCTCCTAACACAGTCAAAACTAGGGTTTTGGTTCTTGCAAGGAAGTTAAAGTTTTCAAGGGCCCAATCAAGTCCCATATGCCTATATACATTGTCAAGCATCTACATGTCAAGTTTCAAGACTCACAGCATCAAGTTGCACAATCAAAAACCCTAATTGCTTCACAGTCAACTGCAGGGGCAAAATGGTCATTTGGCAGTCAAAAGTCAAATTTTTGGTCAACATCTTATTTTGAAGCCACAATCATCATTTCATCAATTCTTGATCATGATTCCTCAAGCATGGCTCAAAAAGTCTCAAGAATCAAAAGTTTCTATTTTGGGACAGCTGAAAAGTCAACTGTAACTTGACCAATGCATAACGTTTTCATGGTTCATCAGAAAAATCCCATCCAATGCTCATTTTGAAGGTGATGACATTTCCTACAACTCATCTTTACATTCCAAATCCAAGAAATGCTCTCACAAAAAGTTATCAATTTCAATATTATAGGTCATTTTCAAAAGTCAACAAAAAGGCACTTTAAGTCAAAGACCATAACTTGAGATTGGTAAATCAAAATGACATGGGACCAAAGGCATTGGTTAGAGGACTTCAAGACCTTTCCAAAATGTCCAAGAACATGTTCATAGGATCAAAATTGAGCAAGATATGCATTGGAGAAGTTGGGAAATGTTTAGGAACTTTCAAAAGTCAACTTTGCCTAAAACACTTCATTTTTGCTAATGGGCCTCAAATTCCTTCTTGAAACATTGCCCAAGGCTTATGCACGACCCATTGAGATTAAATTGAATTATTTTCTTATTTTTATTAATTATTTGGATTTTTAATTGATTATTAATTCATTTAATAATTTAATTGTAGGAAAAAATCAAAACATGGTTTTCAAATCTTTTTATGAAGCAAATACACTCCACACATGCTGAAGATCTCGTGCATCACTCAAGGGGACAAGATCTCCCAATTTGGCAAGGTTTTTCATTCAAAAAGATTGGAAAATATTTGATTGGAAATCAAAGATGCAAACTTGAATACAATGGACTGTTGGGCCAAGATTTACCCTAATTCAGTTCTCCTATATGTACTAAACCTAAACCTAAAGCTGGACACGTGAAACTGCTGCAAGAACACCATATGCAATATTGAAAAAAAGTGGAAAAAACTCAAAACTGAAATCAGTTTTCCAGGCGAATTCAAGGCCTCTTGATTCAAACACCTTGCCTGAGTCTCCAGGAACCTGTTGCCATCCAGAACAAGCCCTAACACGCAAAGAATCAAAGAATACAAGTCCCACGGTTTGGACATTTTTCCATAATTGCATATCATGATTCATGCGTTTTTAACCATTTTTTTGGATTGATTTATGTTAATAGGGACATTCTGAAGCTATTGGTATAATCCAATTTGATTGTAGCACCCTGAATCGAAAACCACCATTGAAGAACATTAGGGTTTCAAAGCTTGGATTTTGGGGTTTTCTACATACAGAACAATTGGACCTTGAAACGTGCATGGTTGAATTCGTCAAGGCCAGACGAATTCAACCCAACCCTCGCGCCTTTTTTATATTGCTTGTGTGCCTAATCGCTATTTTTGATGTTTCCAGTTTGTGGGGGTTTAAAACCCCCGCTATTTGATTATTTTTTGTTTCAGGCCAGATGAAGAAGACAATACGTGGAAGGACATGACTGGTGTATTCAAATATGATGCGCGCTTTTTTTAAATTCCCAGCATAATTGTTGTTTTTGCATATTATTTTCACTATCCATTATTATTACAAATACAATGCAGTGGCTAAGTGGTTGTAGACGTGTTTGTTCATCACTGAGACCTGGGTTCGATTCCCAGGTCCCCCAAACTCTTGTTTCTATTTTTTATAACGTGTTCCAATGCAGCATATGTCCAATGTTCTACCATGCACGTCAACCAATGATGCGCCATGTGTCTCTCAGCATCCATCCAGTGGCCAGGAGATGAAGTCCATGATATTCAGGGGTCAATGAGCATGCACATGATTGTGAAAGTCAACCAGGCTTAGAGCCTTAATGGGCCTGAATTTCAACAAAAAAAACTCCTTATGGGCCAACATACCCCCTGGTTTGCAATTTTATTTTCTTTTCTTTTAAATTCTTTTAATTGTTTTAATTACTATTATTAATTCACAACAAATTAATTTTTCCTAATAAAAATCAGAAATCACAAAATTGTAAATATATTTTAATTATTTATTAATTTCATCATTAACTTATTTTCTGTAAATAAATTCTAAACAATTAACTTAGTTTAATTTAGGTTTAAATTTTAATCTTTTTCTCAATAAATAAAAATTATGTAGAATTAGGTTTAGCATTTTTATTCATATTTTCTTAATTAATTATTATTATTATTTATTAATTACTATTATTTTTGTAAAAACATGTAAATTAAATAATTTAGTTAATTAGTTTAATTTTGACCTTTTTTTTTAATAATTAAAAAAACCTAGAACTAGGGTTTTCTTTTGACTTTTAATTTATTTTATTTTCATTAAATACCAAAAAACATAATAAAACATTTTTCTTTTCAATTAAATAATTAGTTAGCATTAAGTTTAATTTTAATTAATTGCACAAGGGGACCATAATTTCTTAATTACTCAAAAGGGCCAAAAACCCTAAGGACGTCCAATTTAATTCTTCCGCGCGTTATTATTTATTTTGATTATTATGTAATTGTTTCCAAGAATGTAATAGTAATTAGGTTTATCGCCTTCTTTATTTTTCGTACCTTTATCAAAACGGGTTTTGCTTTTGGCGATGTATAGACCTGCGCCTTGTAATAGCGTAGCTTTACATTCCCGTACTTTAATTTTCCGCACTCCTAACTGTTAAATTGCATGAAAGAATGTATGATAACTAAAAACAACTCGTAGCTCACAATTGCATGATCAAAGATAAATATAACATGAATTCAACAAACAAAGCACATGCCACTTCTAGGGTACGCCTCACTCATTGCCTCGAACGTGGTCGTCAAGTATAGGGTGTTTTAGTGGTCGCCCTATTGTCTAAGATCCAGTCGCCTCGAAACGGTTGGCTCGGATTAAAAAGGATCTAGGACATTAGGGTTACTTCTAAGGTTTCCTACTATTGCTTTGGTGACCACACTATCCCTACAATCGAATTGACCCGAATACCTCCAACGATGGTGCTACCTATCTCTCAATGGTGGGATAGCACTATCTAAAGGACTCTTACACAGCCTAATTCCTTAGGGTAGGTAGATGACTCATGGGTACTTGCTCTCTTTCTAAAAACAAAAATACTTTTCACACTGACACTTTCTAAAAGATTTCAAAACAAATTTTTCATACACTCTGTTTTAAAATCTGTCAAGATTGTATGAAAAATAATAGTAATTAAAACAATTAAAAGAATTTAAAAGAAAAGAAAAGAAAATTGCAAACCAGGGGGTATGTTGGCCCATAAGGAGGTTTTTCTGGAATTCAGGCCCATTAAGGCTCTAATCCTGGTTGACTTTCACAATCGTGTGCATGCTCATTGACCCTTGAATATCATGGACTTCATCTCCTGGCCACTGGATGGATGCTGAGAGACACATGGCGCATCATTGGTTGACGTGCATGGTAGAACATTGGACATATGCTGCATTGGAACACGTTATAAAAAATAGAAACAAGAGTTTGGGGGACCTGGGAATCGAACCCAGGTCCCAGTGATGAACAAACACGTCTACAACCACTCAGCCACTGCATTGTATTTGTAATAATAATGGATAGTGAAAATAATATGCAAAAACAACAATTATGCTGGGAATTTAAAAAAAAGCGCGCATATTATTTGAATACACCAGTCATGTTCTTCCACGTATTGTCTTCTTCATCTGGCCTGAAACAAAAACAATCAAATAGCAGGGGTTTTAAACCCCCACAAACTGGAAACATCAAAAATAGCGATTAGGCACACAAGCAATATAAAAAAGGCGCGAGGGTTGGGTTGAATTCGTCTGGCCTTGACGAATTCAACCATGCACGTTTCAAGGTCCAATTGTTCTGTATGTAGAAAACCCTAAAATCCAAGCTTCGAAACCCTAGATGTCTCCAATGGTGGTTTTCGATTCAGAGTGCTACAATCAAATTGGATTATACCAATAGCTTCAGAATGTCCCTATTAACATAAATCAATCCAAAAAAATGGTTAAAAACGCATGAATGATGATATGCAATTATGGAAAAATGTCCAAACCGTGGGACTTGTATTCTTTGATTCTTTGCGTGTTAGGGCTTATTCTTGATTGCAAACTGTTTCTGGAGACTCAGGCAAGGTGTTTGAATCAAGAAGAGGCCTTAAATTCGCATGGAAAACTGATTTCAGTTTTGAGTTTTTTCCACTTTTTTTTCAATATTGCATATGGTGTTCTTGCAGCAGTTTCACGTGTCCAGGAATAGGGTTTGCTTCAACCTTTGTATATGATGAGAATTAGGTCAATTTTAGGCCCATAAATCCATTGCATTCAAGTTTCATTATGTGATTGCCAATCAAATCTTTTTCAATCTTTTTCTTTGATAAAACCTTGCAAATCATGGAGATTTTGATGTCTTTGAGGTGCACATGAATTGCCAGCTTGCCCTAGTCTTATTTGCATCACAAAAAGATTTAAAAAGCATATCTTTTGAATTTTCCTACAATAAAAACAAATTAAATGAATTAATATTAATAAAAATTCAATTAATTAATTAAAAATAAGAAAATAAATCATTTTAAGTTCAATGGATCGTGCATAGGCCTTGGGCAATGTTTCAAGAAAGAATTTGAGGCCCATTAGCAAAAATGAAGTGTTTTAGGCAAAGTTGACTTTTGAAAAATCCCAAAAATTTCCCAACTTCTCCAATGCATATCTTGCTCAATTTTGAAGCTATGAACATGTTCTTGGACATTTTGGAAAGGTCTTGAAGTCCTCTAACCAATTACTTTGGTCCCATGTCATTTTTATTTACCAATCTCAAGTTATGGTCTTTGACTTAAAGTGCCTTTTTGTTGACTTTTGAAAATGACTTATAATGTTGAAATTGATAACTTTTTGTGAGAGCATTTCTTGGATTTGGAATGTGAGGATTAGTTGTAGGAAATGTCATCCCCTTCAAAATGAGCATTGGATGGGATTTTTCTGATGAACCATGAAAAAGTTATGCATTGGTCAAGTTACAGTTGACTTTTCAGCTGTCCCAAAATAGAAACTTTTGATTCTTGAGACTTTTTGAGCCATGCTTGAGGAATCATGATCAAGAATTGATCAAATGATGATTTTGGCTTAAAAATAAGATGTTGACCAAAAATTTGACTTTTGACTGCCAAATGACCATTTTGCCCCTGCAGTTGACTGTGAAGCAATTAGGGTTTTTGACTGTGCAACTTGATGCTGTGAGTCTTGAAACTTGACATGTAGATGCTTGACAATGTATATAGGCATATGGGACTTGATTGGGCCCTTGAAAACTTCAACTTCCTTGCAAGAACCAAAACCCTAGTTTTGACTGTGTTAGGAGGGTGTTTGACTGGGCAACCCTTGATCCATTTGAAGCTTGATCTTGCTAAATCTTGAAGAATATGGGAGGGCAAATTTTGGGGTACAACAGTTGCCCCTGTTCAATCTTCTTAGGCCTGAGGATGTAGATTGGCTTGCGTGCCTTTCGTAATCCGAAGGTGGAAGATGATTGAATGCTAAAGTGCCCAGAAATTTGCGCTCACATAGTAAAGTATCAGCAGTGTGGTGTCGGGAATGGGCTTACAGATGCCATTTGGAGATATGATGGATAGGAGGATGATGGGCTTATAGATTCCATCTGGAGGTGTCGATCGCGTAAGAGATTCCTTAGCGAGAACTTGCGTACCTGAGAAAGAAAGATAATTACCTGGCCTGTTACAGGGGTTGATCCTCAAACTCTTTATGTAGATATGCCCTGGCTGGATACAGGAATCAAATCTTCAAACAATCACTCACAGACGTGCCCTGGCTAGATACAGGAATCGAATCCGGAACTTCAAAAGGTTGCTTGCAGACGTGCCCTGGCTGGATACAGGAATCGAATCTAAAACAAACACTCACAGATATGCCCTGGCTTGATACATGAATTGAATCTGGAAATAGTCGTCAACAGACATGCCCTGGACGGATACAGGAATCGAATCTTCAAACTCTTCAGACGTGCCCTGGCTAGATACAGGAATCGAATCTGGAATTAGTCATCAACAGACATGCCCTGGCTTGATACAGGAATCGAATCTTCAAACTCTTCAGACGTGCCCTGGCTGGATACAGGAATCGAATCTGGAATTAGTCGTCAACAGACATGCCCTGGCTTGATACAGGAATCGAATCTTCAAACTCTTCAGACGTGCCCTGGCTAGATACAGGAATCGAATCTGGAAATAGTCGTCAACAGATATGCCCTGGCTTGATACAGGAATCGAATCTTCAAACTCTTCAGACGTGCCTTGGCTAGATACAGGAATCGAATATGGAATTATTCGTCAACAGACATGCCCTGGCTTGATACAGGAATCAAATCTTCAAACTCTTCAGACGTGCCCTGGATGGATACAGGAATCGAATCTGGAATTAGTCCTCAATAGACATGCCATGGCTTGATACAGGAATCGAATCTTCAAACTCTTCAGACGTGCCCTGGCTGGACACAGGAATCGAATCTGGAAATAGTCGTCAACAGATATGCCCTGGCTTGATACAGGAATCGAATCTTCAAACTCTTCAGACGTGCCCTGGCTGGATACAGGAATCGAATCTGGAAATAGTCGTCAACAGATATGCCCTGGCTGGATACAGGAATCGAATCTTCAAACTCTTCAGACGTGCCCTGGCTAGATACAGGAATCGAATCTGGAATATTCTTCATGTAGACATGCCCTGGCTAGATATAGGTGTCGAATCCATAATTAATCGCTTACAGATATGCCCTGGCTAGATACAGGTATCGAATCTGGAATTGCAACAGTTGATAGTAATCATCTTTGTATTGACCTTTTTCCTGAAAAGGCAAAACATCAGTTGTATGCAATGTCATGATGTATGAAACGCATGATGTCATGATGCTCAAAATAAATGAGATTGTATAATGTGATGTGTATATGTATGTATCATTATGTATGAAAATGTGATGTTTGCGAATGTATTTTTGTCTAGGAAAATAAATCCTTGACGAATGCCTGAAGCTTATCCTGGGCTGATGCTGATGAGAGAGTTCTTTGTTTCCGCTGGGGATGATGATTGTAGGAATAAACCGGTGGGAGAAGATAACTCTGTTGAGGAATAAACTTGGTGGAGAGATTACTCTGCGGGGAAATTGCTCTGTGGGGAGAGAGGTACTTTGCTGAAATGTTGATGATAACTCCACTAGGGATACCATTGTTAAGCTCTGTTGGGAAGTTGATGAACTCCGCTGGGGATAGGAAGAACTTCACCGAGGACGATCTTTCCATTGTAACTAGCTGAGGATAACCCAGTTATAAGCTCTGGTGAGGAATAACCTTTGAATAATGCCGGGGAGATACATATATACGCTGCAGGTGATAAGCTTCCAGAACCTACTAGGGAGGATGATTCAACTCTCCTGGGGAAACTTCTTGGACTGTACAGGGGAGTGGCTCCGCTGGATGTCTATATTCCGCTGGGGAACAATCTTATATTAAGACTGCCGGGGATACTTTGTTGAGGAATAATTGTACTCCGCTGGGGAATGTTGAGATCTTCTGGGGGTGCCCAACTTCCTTGAGGCTGATAATAGACTAACTCTGTTTGGGGAGAGTGTTGCTGACTTGCTGGAGATACTGTGCCTTTTTAGGGCTAGCTCTGCTCGGGGAAGAGTATTATTGAACCTTGTCTCACTCTGTGGGGAGTGAAGGTATCTGGGTTACATTCTTCAGCCGAACTTACCTTGGTACCTTGGTGGACAGAGCAACTAGATCGCTTAGACAACTCATTATTGCCCCTGTTTCTGATGTCACCTGTAATTAGTCCTTTGTTTCGCATGCAAATATTTATGAGTTAACAATTAGTGTCAAATGCATATATCAAAACTGAACATTGGACGTTCTTCGCAAGACAAAACAGGAAAAGGAAAAACAATTGGAAATTTGTCTGAAAAGTGAATTTGTATTGATTTTTGAATTTGCCTGTAAATAGGCGTTTATGTACAAGAGGCTGACACCCTAGTAAGAGAACGTCGCCAAACAACATAGAGTTTATACATTTTGTGAAAAGGAAAACAAAACAGCTATGTGAAAGATCCCACTGGGTTTCAACTCTGCTATCGCCTTTATGTCTTCAAGCGTCTCATCACTTTGCTGCTTAGTTGATGATGAAGCTGATAGATCGATGTCGTCTGAGCCTGATAGTTGATATCGAATTCTGGATGCAAGGTGATCCAATGAGACATAGTATTACGCTTTATCCCTAATTTTTTCCTGGACCGCCCTTTCGGGTTTTCAGTCCACCGGGATACCCATTTTTGCCCAAGTCGCCTTTTCAGGTTTTCGACTTGCCGGGTGTACAGATTTTTTCATTTCATCCCTTATTTTTGCCCGAACCCTTTTGGTTCGCCGGGAAGCCCTTTTTTTGCCTAGGTATGTCAACCTAGCAGGTCTTTTATTCATGCGTAGTATCTTTTTACTATGTTTGCATTGGCGGGGTGAGGAAGGTCGTCACCATCCATGGTGGTTAAAATCATAGCTCCTCCTGAGAAAATATGTTTAACCACAAATGGCCCTTCGTACGTAGGGGTCCATTTGCCCCTGGGATCACTTTGAGGAAGAATGATGCGCTTGATTACCAGGTCTCCGACTTGATACTCTTGTGGTCTGACTTTCTTGTTAAATGCTCTGCTCATCCGTTTTTGGTACGTTTGACCATGACAAATAGCAGCGAGTCTCTTTTCGTCGATTAGGTTTAACTGGTCAAGTCGAGTCTGGATCCAGTCATCTTCGTTCAAATCTGCATCCTTCATTATCCGGAGAGAGGGTATCTGGACTTCTATGGGCAAGACTGCCTCCATGCCATAGACCAAGGAAAAGGGAGTTGCCCCTGTTGACGTCCGTGCTGAAGCACGGTATCCATGAAGAGCAAACGGTAACATCTCGTGCCAATCTTTGTAGGTCACTGTCATCTTCTGCACAATCTTTTTGATGTTCTTATTCGCTGCTTCTACAGCCCCATTCATCTTCGGCCGGTAAGGAAAAGAATTGTGGTGATGTATCTTGAATTGCTCGCAGAGCTCAGTGATCATCTTGTTATTAAGATTGGTGCCATTGTCTGTAATGATCCTCTCTGGTACACCGTATCGACAAATCAGGTTATGCCGAATGAATCGTGCCACGACGTTCTTGGTTACCGTAGCATAGGAAGCTGCTTCAACCCATTTCGTGAAGTAATCAATTGCTACCAGGATGAAGCGATGCCCGTTGGATGCCGTAGGTCTGATCTCGCCAATCATATCAATGCCCCACATTGCAAAAGGCCAAGGTGTTTTCAAGACATTTAGAGGAACTGGAGGGACGTGCACCTTATCAGCATAGATCTGGCATTTATGACATGTCCGAGAATGTTGGTAATAGTCGGCTTCCATTGTGGACCAGTAATATCCTGCCCGAAGGATCTTCTTCGCCATGGTGTGTCCACTGGAATGAGTTCCGAAGGTACCTTCATGTAGCTCTGCCGTGATCCTTTCTACTTCAGTCTTATCCACACAATGCAGTAAGGTTGAATCATGGTTTCGCTTGTAGAGAATGCTGTTACTGAGGAAAAACTTTGCAGCGAACCTTCTCAGGAACTTCTTGTCGTTAACAGAAGCACCCTCGGGGTATTCTTGAGCTTCCAAGTACCTCTTCACTTCATGATACCATGGTTTTCCTGTTACCTCTTCCGTCTCAAGATCACAACAGTATGCAGGTTCATCCAGCTTCCAGATAATTCCGGGGAGCCTCGTTGTCCCACTTGACTTTGAACATAGAAGACATCGTAGCTAGCGCGTCCGCCAACTGATTCTCCTCTCTTGGGAAATGTTCAAAAGTTATCTCCTCGAAATGGGGAAGCAACGTCAACACATACTCCTTGTTGGGAATAAGGTTTGGGTGTTTCGTATCCAACTCGCCTTTGCTCTGATTGATCACGAGAGCGGAATCTCCGAAGACACTCAGAAACTTGATCCTTAGGTCAATTTCAGCCTGAAGACCCATGATGCATGCCTCATACTCTGCCATGTTGTTGGTGCAGTTGAAACATAATCGGGCAGTAAGTGGAGTATGAGAGCCATTCGGAGATGTGATCACAGCACCGATGCCATTACCCAAAGCGTTCGAAGCTCCGTCAAAATACATAGACCATCGGGATCCCTCCTCAGGTCCTTCATCCGGTCCAGGTATCTCACAATCAATTACTACCATGATGCTCTCGTCTGGAAATTCAAAGTTCATAGATTGGTAGTCATCCACTGCCTGGTGTGCCAAATGGTCTGCCAATACACTTCCTTTGATTGCTTTCTGAGTCGTGTACTGGATGTCGTATTCGGTCAAGATCATTTGCCATCTTGCTATTCTTCCGGACAAAGCAGGCTTTTCAAATATGTACTTTATTGGATCCATCTTTGAAATCAATAGAGCAGTGTGAGTCAACATATACTGTCTCAGTCGGTGAGCAGCCCATACCAAAGCGCAGCAAGTTTTCTCGAGCAGTGAGTATCGGGTCTCACAGTCGGTAAACTTTTTGCTAAGGTAATAAATAGCATGCTCTTTTCGGCCACACTCGTCATGCTGCCCCAGCACACACCCCATCGAGTTGTCAAGTACTGTCAAGTATAAGATTAGAGGTCTCCCTTCAACTGGTGGCATAAGAATGGGTGGTTCTTGGAGATACTCTTTGATCCTTTCAAAAACGGCCTGACATTCATCGTTCCAACGTACCACTTGATCTTTCTTCAGCAGCTTGAAGATTGGTTCACAATTAGCAGTTAGATGCGAGATGAATCAGGCAATGTAGTTCAGACGTCCTAGAAAGCCTCTGACCTCTTTCTCTGTCTTGGGAACTGGCATCTCTTGTATGGCTTTCACCTTGGCAGGGTCCACTTGAATACCTTTGTCGCTCACAACGAAGCCTAGCAGTTTTCCAGATCTCACCCTGAAGGTGCACTTGTTTGGGTTCAACCTCAGCTTGTACAACTTCAGACGGTCAAACAGCTTCTGTAGATGGTCAAGGTATTCCTCCTCAGTTTGAGACCTTGCAATCATATCGTCGACATATACTTCAATCTCATGGTGGATCATGTCATGAAATAAAGCAACCATGGCCCGTTGGTAGGTTGCCCCAGCATTTTTCAACCCAAATGGCATGACCTTGTAGCAGAAGGTGCCCCACTGAGTAACAAAAGTGGTCTTCTCCATGTCTTCAGGAGCCATCTTGATTTGATTATAACCGGAGAACCCGTCCATGAAGGAGAACACCTTATGCTGAGCAGTGTTGTCAACCAGAACATCGATGTGAGGCAGAGGGAAGTCATCCTTGGGGCTCGCCCTATTCAAATCCCTGTAATCAACACACATTCGGACCTTACCATCCTTCTTCAGCACTGGAACCACGTTAGCAACCCACTGAGGGTAAGAAGTTACTGCTAGAAACCCGGCATCAAATTGTTTCATAACCTCAGCTTTGATTTTCTCGGACATCTCTGGACGCATACGGCGGACCTTCTGTTTAACCGAAGGGCAGTCTTCCTTGGTAGGCAGGTGATGAACCACGATGTCGGTGTCCAACCCAGGCATGTCTTCATAAGACCAGGCAAAGATTTCCACATAATCATGCAGCAACTGAATCAACCGTTGTTTCACACTAGCCTCCAGATTGGCCCTAATCTTGACTTCCTTTCTGTCTGTCTCAGTACCCAGATTTACCGCTTCCACTGGTTCTTCATGTGGCTGAATAACCCTCTCTTCCTGGAGTAACAGTCTTGCAAGCTCGCCAGGCACTTCACAATCATCTTCACCTTCGTCTTCGGCTAAGTTGATCGGATTTTCAAAGTCATAACTGGCAGTAGCAGAGTCGTTACCAGTGAGATCCAGAGTGGATTGGAACCTGTATAAGTGAGTGTGTGTAAATATAGTTGTTTTGCAATATATAAAGAAAGAAAGGGAGCACAAGATTTGAAATGCGAAAAACGTCCAATGTTTTTATTCATGATATATGAAAATGACAAGTAATAATCCCTCACAAATGAAGCCACTGTGCCTCGGGTAAGACACCGGGCCATAAAGTTTCAAATTATTGTTCGTTACAAATTCAAAACAAAGGAGTTCATTACTGAGTAACAAAAGTAACAGGTATGAAGTCTTTTGCAGTCCAGTTGTTCGGTCCACCGTTGGTCGTTGGGTAGATCCAGCTGTCAAATTCAGATTCTTCCACATCTTCATCAATAGCATTCACTCCTGAGTTGGTAATGAATACATGAGGTCTTCTAGTCTTTGCATGACGAACAACCTTCTGAGCCTCTGCAGTGAAACCCAGCCCAAACTTGTCAGTCTTCAAAGTAAAATCCGGAAGTCTGCCCCAGTTCGCACACTCACCCTTCTCAATCACAGCCCGGACATCCTTTAAGGAAGCCATCTTTAATGGAGGATCTTCAATCACTGTTTCTGCTGCTGCCAATGTCTGAGGCACCTCTTCAAAATGTTGAAAGGGGGTTTCAATGAATTCCCCATCCATTTCTATGTACCGGAACGAGTTAAGGTGGCTGACCATATATTCCTCTTCCCCCTGCACTGTAACAATCTTCCCTCTGACCGGGTATTTAAGTTTTTGATGTAGAGTGGATGTCACAGCTCCAGCCTTGTGGATCCAAGGACGACCCAGCAAACAGGAATAGGATGGTCGGATGTCCATCACATAGAATGTTGAATCAAATACTTGGGAACCAACCCTGATCGGAATGTCCACTTCACCGTGTACCATCCTCTTTGACCCGTCAAAGGCCCGGACAATAATGTTACTAGGCTTCAACTTCAAACCCTCACAGTCCAACCTGTCTAAAGCTTTCTTGGGTAACACATTCAACGAAGAACCAGTGTCAACCAACACATGGGCAAGAGTAGTGCCCCTGCATTCAATGGAGACATGTAGGGCGTCATTATGGTTCTTTCCCTTGGCAGTCAGATCAGCGTCAGAGAATCCCAATCCGTTGTCAGCAGTTAAGTTGGCTACACAGTCAGTAAATTGATCAGCGGACGTCTCTTGTGGCACATGAGCCGTCTTCAGGAAGGAAATCAGGGCTTTGGAGTGGGCCTCTGAACACAACAGCAGAGATAGCATAGAAATTTTAGATGGGGTGTGCCCCAGCTGCTCAACCACATTGAAATCACTCTTCTTGATAATCTTGAGGATTTCTTCCATTTCTTGCTGGGAAGCTTCAACATTAACAGTCTTCGGTGCCTCCATCTGGGCAGGCACATCAGTAGCAATCCCCTTGCCCCGAGCGTCAGATGACTCGGCAGCAGGGGTAGAAACTTGATCAGGAGGGGGAACAGGCACACTGGCAGGTATGATAACAAGCGGTCTCTGAATAGCTGGAGGTGCGATATCTGGTGAGAACAGCCTACCACTTCGAGTAACTTTGGCAGGCCCGATGATATTACTGATGTCGGTACTAGTATTGAACTCTTGCTTTACTCCGAGCACATAAACATCTGCCCCATAGTGCCGCGGGACAGCTTTGTCAGATTCATAGGGGAAGGGCCCCGGAACAGTGATAATGATAGGAGCGATCTTGTGAACAGGCATAATTTGGACAAGCCTTTTAGGAGAGTGGTTGAAAATAGTGACAACAGATACTTCTTCGGTAGGGACAATAGGGACAGTAATCTTCGTGAACAAGATCTCCTTGCTATCCATCAGGTTTTGAATGCCTGACTTCAGCAACGGACAACCAGCAGGTGAAACAGCACATAGCAGGCAACCTTTGCTACATCCCAAAAATAAACCGGCTAGCAACAAGTTCCTTTTAACGGATAACAACGGAGTAACAATATCATCCACAGAGGCAACATACAGGTCTTCTTCTACTGCGTTCACTCCATGCTAGGCATGGGAGCAGTCACAATGTTGGGCCTCTCGGGCGCCTCAAACTGTATTTCCTTGGTATCAATAAGGTCCTGAACCTTATTCCTCAAGGCCCAACAATCATCAGTAGAATGCCCCGGGCTATCAGAGTGATAAGCACAGCGGGCATTGGGGTTATACTTCGGAGAGGTAGTGTTCACAACCTTCGGAGCTTCTCTGACAGTTACCAAGTTGGTCGACAGCAATTGTGGCAATATCTGAGAGAGAGTCATACTAAGCCGAGTATACTGCCTTTTGGGTCTCTCACCCCTTGGTTGGTTATATTGCTGAGGAGCAGCAGCAGGCTTAGAAATAACCACCGCATTGACAGCTTGGTGGTGTTCCAGTTTATTTTGTCTTCTGGGATCATACACAACACTAGCTTCCTTCTTGAAAGGCTTCTTGTCAGAACTTGAAGATGCACCTTTCTGTATCTTCCCTGATTTCATACCAGCCTCTATCCTCTCACCAGTCAGAATGAGGTCTGTAAACCCCGCAGAAGAATTACCAATCAGGTGGTTGAAAAACGGCCCAGATAGGGTCCCCAAGAACATGTCCACGAGTTCACGATCAGTCAACGGTGGCTGCACCCTGCCGGCCAGGTCTCTCCACTTCTGCACGTACTCCTTAAAACCTTCTCCCGATCCTAGCGACATACCCTGGAGTTGGGTACGGGTAGGAGCGAGGTCGGCATTGTACTGATACTGCTTATAAAAAGCAGTAGCCAAGTCCTCCCAGTTTCGAATACTGGTTCCATCCAGCTGATAGAACCACTCGAGTTGAGCCCCTGAAAGGCTATCCTAGAAGAAATGGATCCATAGGTTCTTGTCTGCAGTATACGGTTGGATCTTCCGCACATAGGATCTGAGATACAGCTTAGGACAAGATGCCCCGTCATACTTTGCAAAAGAAGGTGCCTTAAACTTGTGTGGGATCACCACCCCAGAAGATAAACCCAGATCTCCGAAATCCAACCCAGGCACATGTTGAATCTCCATGGCACTTAGACGATCCTCTAGTTGCTTGTACCTGTCCTCGGCTGGAGGGTACTGCTCATCATTATAGTCTGTCTCATTGTCAGAAACCACAGGGCTAGAGACCCTTCCACCTTGGGGACTATCCTTCCCTACAGAGGGAGTAGTCTGATCAACCTCATATTGCAATGTATTACCAAACCTCCGTCCAGAGTTAAACAGCACAGTCCTCCCCTTCTTCTTCTTCATCAGTAGAGTCTTCAGCTCTTGTTGACCCTGGGCCAAGCTCATGACCATCTCTTGAAACTGGGCGTTCTGGGCCTGGAGGGCCTTGATAGCTTGCTCGGTAGATGATTCAGGATTCATGATGATTGCTGAAATAAACAGCGAAGAAGATTAAGTAACCTGCATAAAAGAGTACCTGTGATGCATATGATGAATGGAATGCGTATGTGTTGTACCCCAAAATTTGCCCTCCCATATTCTTCAAGAAATTGCCAAGGCAAAGCTTCAAATCTCCCCAAGGGTCGCACAGTGCAAAGATCTCCTATACAGTCAAAATTAGGGTTTGTGTTCTGATCAAGAAAATGAAGTTTCCAAAGGTCCAATCAAGTCTCATATGCCTACAAATATGGTCAAGCATCCTCATATCAAGTTTCAAGGCATTCAGCTCAAAATTGCACAGTCAAAACCCTAATTGCACTACAGTCAACTGTAGGGGCAAAATGGTCATTTGACAGTCAGAAGTTCAAATTTTTGGTCAACATATCATTTTGAAGCCACAAACATCATTTGATCAATGCTTGATCATGATTCTCAAAATTTGGCTCAGAAATCATCAAGATGCAAAAGTTTCCTCATTTAGACAGCTGAAAAAGTCAACTGAAATTGACCAAGGCATAACTTTCACATGGATTATCAGAAAAATTCCATCCAAAGCTCATTTTGAAGAAAAAGGCATTTCCTACAACTCATCTTCATACTTCAAGTCCAAGAAATGCTCTCACAAAAAGTTGTCATTTTCAAAAGTCAACAAAAAGGGACTTTAAGTCAAAGGCCATAACTTGAGATTGGTAAATCAAAATGACATGGGACCAAAGGCATTGGTTAGAGGACTCAAAGACCTTTCCAAAATGTCCAAGAACATGAGAAAAGCTTAAAAATTGAGAAAGTTATGCCTTGTGGAAGTTGGGAAATTTTTGGATATTTTGAAAAGTCAACATTACTTCAAATGACCTAAAATTGCTAATGGGCCCATTTTTCTTCCATAATTCATCATCCATGACACGTGCACGACCACTTGGCCCAAAGGGAAGTATTTCTTCATTTTTTATTTATTTATTTGAATTTTTATTTATATTAATTCACTTAAATCATTTAAATATATGAAAAATACTTAATTTAACCTAACAAATCTTTTTGCACATGTAATCTACTCAATAATTCGTGCACATTCAAATATGGGAAGATTTGGTTTGATTGGATCCTAATTGATACAAAATTGTATGGAAAAGATTGAAAAAACAAAGCTTGAAAATCCAATCTTCAAAACCATGATTGCAAGAGATTTTGAACAAGTTTTCTGACCTAATCCATTCAGTACATAAGCCTAAAGGAAACCCTAATGTTCAGACACGCAGCAGCTCAACAAAGCCATAACCAAACTTGGAATTTTTCTCAAAAAAGTCAATTCTGAAAACATCCTTCCAGGACGATTCAAGACATAATTTTTGTTCCAATAGCTTCCTCAAGCATCACTGGACATATTCCAATCACAAACATTCATCACAGCTTCAAGAATTGGTAACACGAGTGCCCACTGTATCAAGAAAAACTCATAATCGTACATCACGATTCATGCATCCTTTATAACTTTTAATGCTTGATTTACATTCCTTGTGAAGTTCTGAAGCTAACCAATATACTTAATTGTATTATTATGCGTTGTGTACGATTTCACCATGGTTAATTTTTAGGGTTCACAGGATTCCAAATTGGGGCTTTTCACCCAAGGAAAAATTGAGACTTATGACCACCATCATTCAAATCAATGCGTTGGGACGAACAAGAACCAACCCTCGCGCTCAATTTATGAGTGTCTGAGGGCTAATCGCTATTTTCTGGAAAGTTACCTAACAGAACGCGTATAAAACCGTGGCCTAAATGTTTTGTGTTTCAGGAATGTGGAGAAGACGATATCGTGGCACACGGTGATAGGTTGATTCAAAAATTCGCGCGCGTTGGTGGACCCTGGTCATTATTTCTTTTATCATGTTTATTTGCTATTATATATTAAATGTATTTGGGATGGCTCAGTGGTAGGTACACGCGCTTGCAATGTCCATGACCTGGGTTCGAGCCCCAGGTCTTCATGCTTTCAAATATCATTTTTCCATTAATATTCATATGCAGCGCTTATGTTGAGGATCATGATACACCTCTTAATCCAGCCATCCACGCGTCCATCAGAATCAAATCAAAGGCTCAGAATTGAGACACACAATGCACATGAGTCAACGCCTCTTCACGTGAGTGAAAAAGTCCACAAAGCCAGGAATTGAATTGGGCTTAAACTGCTTGGGCCATACCTCCTATTTGGGGACTACCACCCCCCCTGGTTTGCAATTCTCTATATTTTCCTTATATTTTATTTTCAATTATTATTTTATTTTTCTTTATTGTTTTGAATTAATTAGTTATTTTCACAAAATATAAAATATCACAAAAAATCAGAAAAAAGGGAAAAACACAATAAATATTTTTGTTTTAATATTTTCATGAATAAATTTGCATGTAATTAAATTTAGTTTTTTAATTAGGTTAATTTTAATACTTTTAACAAAAAAATCTAAAAAATGTAGAAATAGGTTAATTAATAATTGTTCATCCTTTTTATTTTTTTTATTTTTTATTTTTTTTTTCTTTCATAAATAATTAAATAACTAAATATTTATTTTCATGAATAAACTTGTAAATTAATTAGGGTTTCATTTAGGTTAAAAACTTCAATATTTTTCTTAATAACTTAAAAATAATTAGAATTAGGTTTAGTATTTTATTTTAATTTTAATTAATTCCTTTTTTCATTAAATCCTAAAATCCTAAAAATACCAAAAAAAAGAATTCTTGCATTCTTTTAATTTTAATTCCTCATTAATTTTAAATTTTGCAAAAGGGTCCAACGCCCTCGTTCTTAATTTCTTATTTATTCGCACATCTATTTTATTTCATTTGAATAATTATGTACCTCTCCCGAAGCCATGTAAATTACTTCTCGCACTTTTCAATTCTTTATTTGCTTTTTTATTTCCTGTCAAATCGGGTCCTGGTTAATTTTGGCGATGTGGACCCGCGCCTTTTGTAATAGCTTTAGATCTTTACTTTCCCGCAAATATTTTAACTGTTAATCAAAGCATGAAAGACTGTATGGACAAAAAATAAAAATAATGCGTAGAACACCAATAACAAGACAAAATAACTGAACATGACACACAATTCACACACCACCCCTAGGGTACGCCTCACTGTTGCCTTGCCTCTCGAAAGGTGATCGTCGAGTAGAGGATGTCTTAGTAAGTCCTCATGATCCGGGAACCTGGCATGAGGGTAGCTTCTAAGGTGTCTTCCCATTGCTCTGGTGATCACCATGTCCCGAACCTCGAATTGACCCGAATACCTCCAACGGTGGTGCTACCTACCTCTCAATGGTGGGATGGCACTACTTTAAAGGACATCTACACAGACGAATTTCTTAGGGTAGGTAGACGACTCTAGATACTTGCTCTAAATTTCAAAACAAATCAAAAAAATACTTTTCACACCGACACCTTTTCAAAAGCTTTCGAAAGCAATTTTTCAAACACTCTTGAGGACCGATACAAGAGTCGAACTGGAATTTTCAAAGAACTTTTTTTAAAACCCACAATTGAAAAACAAACAAACAATTTTGGAAACACAATGAGCAAGTATCTAAGAGCCCATGGATAACCATGGATAGAAAGGGTGCTAACACCTTCCCTTTCTATAACCTACCTCCCGAACCGAGAGCAATCTCTATAAGGAATTTTTCTGTGCTTTTGTCCTTTCCATTTGGAGAAAATAAAAGACGGTGGCGACTCTTGCTTCCGCGACATTTCGCGAACCAGCGTTAAACAGTCAGTTCCAGATCCACCGATCACAGAACTGGCGACTCTGCTGGGGACCAAACTTAAAGTGAGGTGTACCTTAGGGCTTAGTTCATAACTGTGTTTTCAATTGTATTGATTTGTGTGCTTTATTATTGTGGGTTGCATGGGAGTTACATAGATCCTAACCCGGATCTGGGGATACCCTGTTTAGGTAGCATAAGCTGTGAGGGACCTGTCCGGCGTAGACCGACACAGGTGAAGCAGTGGCTACGTTGGTGTGGCACCTTGGTCTGTACCGATATCCCTTGTGTCGCAACGAGGAGAATATGGGTCTTCTAAGGAGTCATTAAGCACCAACAACCTTAGAACCTTAATTGATACAACTTGGCCTTTAGAATTGTAGTAGTATGCTACGCCCATTAAGGCTAAACTCTCGTGATGGTTCTGGCCGCAAAAAAAGATTGCGATGCTGGAGTTATGACCGATTGAGGGTAGTCAATGATATTGGGATCCTCTAAGAACCTGGTTACTTTGATAGGACAGGTATGAACCAACAAACTGAAAGAGGGTAATACCTAGACCTCATGCTGGCCTAAACTCTAAGGGCTTCTCTTGTGTGACTTGTGTGCCTTCGTACTTGACTACTTGCATGCTTTTTGTCTGACACTTGAGCTTCTTGCAGGTTATGTTTGTAGTCCTTAATTAGGACTCATGACAGGGTATCCTAAGTTTCTTGCAGGTTTTGGTTTGCAGTCCTTAATTGGGACTCGTAACAGGGTTACGTACATTACCCCATGCATAGCATAACATCATACCATTGCATACATCCTAACCCATTTCAAGGATCTCAAGGGCTTGTGATGCAGGTCATGATAAATCAAACATCTAGCAAGGGGAAAAGAGGATTTATTTTCCTCTAAGCCAAGGTTGTCAGGGGCTATGACCCACTGGATATGGTGAGCCTTTGACCCTTGAAGAAGGACTCTCAACAACATGAAGTTCCTTCAATCAAGTTACCGGTTCTCAACTCTAACAATTTCTCTGTTTACCCCGCGAGGTCCTTGAAATCATTGCATGCATATCATACATATCATTGCATAACAGGTGCCCTTTCTCTGCAGGTTACTTACCTTCTTCGCTGTTTATTTCAGCAGTCTCGTCATGAATCCTGAATCCTCAACCGAGCACACTATCAAGGCCCTCCAGGCTCAGAACGCCCAGTTCCAAGGGCTGATCATGAATTTGACCCAGGGGCAACAAGATCTGAAGGCTCTGCTCTTGAAGAAGGAAAAGAAGAAGAAGAGGATTGTTTTGTTCATCCCTAGACGCAGATCTGGGAACACCCTGCAGGATCAAGCTGAGAGGACAACTCCATCTGTGGGGAAAGGCAGTCACCAAGAGGAAAGGGTTCCCAGTTCAGTGGTCTCCGACAATGAGACAGATTTCAACGACGAACAGTACCCTCCGGCTGAGGATAGGTACAAACAGTTGGAAGACAGGCTAAGTGCTATGGAGATACAAAAAGTGCCTGGCCTGGACTTCGAGGATCTGGGTCTGTCTTCTGGGGTAGTGATCCCGCACAAGTTTAAGGCACCTGCCTTTGCTAAATACGACGGGGCATCCTGTCCTAAATTGCATCTCAGGGCTTACACAAGGAGGATCCAGCCCTATACAGCTGACAAAAACTTATGGATCCATTTCTTCCAAGAGAGTCTTTCAGGGACTCAGCTTGACTGGTTCTATCAACTGAATGGAGCCAACATCCATACCTGGGAAGACCTAGCCACTGCTTTTTACAAGCATTACCAGTATAATGCCGACCTTGCTCCCACACGTACCCAACTCCAGGGTATGTCGTTGGGGTCAAGTGAAGGTTTCAAGGAATACGCGCAGAGATGGAGAGACCTTGCTGGAAGGGTGCAGCCTCCATTAACTGATCGGGAACTCGTTGATATGTTCTTGGGGACCCTATCTGGGCCATTCTTCAATCATCTCATTGGTAATTCATCTGCAGGATTTACCGACCTCATCCTGACTGGCGAAAGAATTGAAGCTGGTATCAAGAGTGGGAAAATTCAAGAGTCCACACCTTCTGACACTCACAAAAAGCCTTACACGGGGAAGAAAGAATCTAATGCTGCATACAGCCAAAAGAGTCGTCGAGACCAACAGACAGGGGCAGTCATGATCTCTGGTTCTGCACCACGCCGCCAACCACAAAAGGGAAACCAGCGAAGGCCGGACGAGCCTAAAAGACAATTCACCAACATTAACATGCCATGGTCACAAGCATTGCAGCACATGTTGAAAATGAACCTGATTGCGGTGATCAACCCTCCTGCAAACCCCAAGACCTCCTCTCCAAGCTACAATCCGGAAGCAAGGTGTGCTTATCATTCTGATAGCCCGGGGCACGATACCGAGGATTGTTGGGCGCTGAAATACAAGATTCAGAATATGATCGATGCTAAAGAGATTGAGTTCGAACCTGCCGAGACTCCCAATGTGATCACTGCTCCATTGCCAAAGCATGGCTAGGGTCGAGAGATTTTTGTTCATTTGAATTCAAGTTGTATTTTTCTTTTCTTGTTCAGATAAACAATTATCATGTTAAACTCTTTTATTTCATGAATGCATTACACATGTCTGTCTTGATTTAATTATGTTTACTATGCTTAAAACTGCTTTCATATTTTTGTGATGGTCAACTCTTAATTGAAAATTCTAAGCCTCTTGAGGGAGGATAACGAAAACAATACCACGACATCTACAGTATGCTTTTGAATAGACCCCGCTGATGAGGTACAGGCATCGTTTCAATTCCTAAACACTGGAGTTATAAGGATGATAATCCCTCGTCAACCCATCTGAGCCAAAGAAGTAGAAGTTTTTATTTTCGAAAATCAAAACCCTTAATCATAACCTGGGCAGGGTAGTTCTTTCAGTTGATCTAAGTGCACAACGAATGGCACCAAAAAAGGTCCTTACAAAACAAAGAAAGACAGTGATGGTTCCCTATAATCGTCAAGACAGGCAGTCATTATCAAAAAAAAATCATGAACGAAAAGCCCAAGAAGTCAAAACCTATAAAAAGGGACTTATGAAATCGGGGCATCCCGCTGACTGTAATTCCAAAAAGGAAACAGTTCAGGCAAAAAATAGGGATAACAAAATCAAAAGAAAGAGGTCTCACAAACCCTCAACAAAAACAAAAATGACTGCCTAGTCAGAATAAGTCATCAATGTCCGAACCATCACTGGAAAATCAGAGCAAGACTCAAACAAAGTCTAACGTATGATCAACTGAGTTTAGGTTTGGAGAACATCACGAAGAGCGGGTGGGTACAAATAATTTGAGCCTTTATCCTTTGTTTCTTAAACCGTGAACCAGGCCACGATATAACCCTTAAAAGTCCTAGCTGAAGCATGGGTTAGTTCGAAAGCATACTGTTACGAAGGTATCCTGACTCCTGAAGGTTTGCTGTAAAATCTTGAGTTGACACCGCACTGTATTACAAAAAATGCATTTTCAAAATCTTCAAGACAGACATAGGCTTTTGCATTCTTAAAATAACCTTGTTTGCATATGACTATTTGTTTGAACAGTAGGGAAATTCGCACGATGAACACCTTGTGAACATAAGTACCTCCAATCAAGGGGCACAGTAGGAGCATTGCCCATTATCTGGGGCATGGCAAAATACTTCCAACAGGGGCAACTCCCTACATTCTGAGAGCGTGGACATAGTCGAAAAAATACTGCGCCTAATCAAAGACCCGCTAGGTTGACACACCTAGGCAAAAATAAGGGTTTCCCGGCGAACCAAAAGGGTTCGGGCAAAATGAAGGGATGAAATGAAAAAACATGTACACCCGGCAAGTCGAAAACCTGAAAAGGCGGCTTGGGCAAAAATGGGTATCCCGGTGGACTGAAAACCCGAAAGGGCGGTCCAGGCAAAAGTTAGGGATCAAAGCGTACGACTATGTTCCGGTATCTCATCACTTGTCTACCCGAAGATTTGTCAATCACCCACACAGGTATCCTCTTCCCTCACCTCCGAAACAGGGGCAATAATGAGTTATCCAGGCGATCCAATTGCTCTGTCAACCAAAGTACAAAGGAAAGATCAACATAAGGATGATTACCATCTACCTTTACAAACTCCATATCGTGGGTTAACATCCGAGACCAAACAGGACAGTCATCCACTTAATCAAAATCAGGTAACCTAACCCCGGTTCCTCCAGAAGTCTCACATGGACCTATCTCAAGATGACCTAACCCCGGTTCATCAAGAAGTTTTTACACAAACTTATCCAAGTAACCTAACACCGGTTCCTCCAGAAGTCTTACATGGACCTATCTTAAGATGACCTAACCCCGGTTCATCAAGAAGTTTTTACACAAACTTATCCAGGTAACCTAACCCCAGTTCCTCCAGAAGTCTCACAAGGACCTATCTCAAGATGACCTAACCCCGGTTCATCAAGAAGTTTTTACACGAACTTATCCAAGTAACCTAACCCCGGTTCCCCCCAGAAGTCTTACATGGATTTAGCTCAAGATAACCTCACCCCGGTTCATCAAGAAGTTTTACATGAACTTACCTCACCAAGCAACCCTACACCGGTTCCCTCTCTTCAAAGATGCAGTTTTACATGGACTCGTCACCCAGAAACCCTACACAGGTTCTCCCTTTCCAAGAACAAAGTTTTATACGAATTCATCATCAAAGTAACCCTACCCAGGTTCCTTCTCCATTTCAGATGCGGTTTTACACGAGCTCATCAGCAGGTAACCCTACATAGGTTCCCTCTTTCAACTTACAAAATTACAGTTCAAAATCTCCCCAGGAGAGTCCAATCCAGTTCCCCGGAAAGTTGGAATCCATCTCCCCAAGCGGTAAGCTTATCCCCAGTAGATTCTGGAAGCTTATCCTCGCAGAGCACGAACGCGTCATCCGGCTTTATTTAAAGAGTTATTTCCTTAACCGGATATAACTGGGTTATCCTCAGCCAAAAGCCACGGAGAGATCGTCGTCGACAGAATCTTCTTATCCCCAGCGAAGTCCATCAACACTTCCAAAACAACAAGGGTATCCCCAGCAAATTATTATCAACACTCAGCAAGGCATCCCTCTTCCCACAGAGTATTGCTTCCCAGCATGGTCGCTAGAGTATTTCTCTCCCCGCAGAATCTCCCATTTGCCAAGTTTATTCCGCAACGGAGTCATTTTCTCCTACCAGTATTCTTGCAGTTATCATCCCCAGCGGAAGCAAAATCTATTCTTCAACATCAGCCCAGGATATGACTTCCCGGCATCCGTCAAGGATTTACTTTCCTAGACGAAAAACACATACATAAACATCACATACATCATTATGGCATGCATAGACGCATTATGTCATACAAATCTCATTTATGTTGAGAACATCATTGCTTGATCCATATCATGCATTGCATATGACTGACCTTTACCTTTCAGGAAAGATGCAGTTGAAATTCTCAATCATATTTCAAGACTAGACCGGTTCAGTTAATCGACTCCAAAGATTTCTTATCCAGTCCCAGGCCTTCTCTAGTTCAGCCAAATCGACTCCCAAAAGATTTTTCTGATAAAGATTCAGTAGAAGTTATCCCAGATTATAATTCCCTATGGTTCCCTCTCCGACGGTGAGTGAGGTGATAATTCCTTTTCAAATGGTTCCCTCTCCGACGGGGAGTGAGGTGATAATTCCTTTTCAAATGGTTCCCTCTCCGACGGTGAGTGAGGTGATAATTCCTTTTCCTATGGTTCCCTCTCCGACGGTGAGTGAGGTGGTAATTCCTTTCCTTATGGTTCCCTCTCCGACAGTGAGTGAGGTGATAATTTCAGATGGTTCCCTCTCCGACGGTGAGTGAGGTGATAATCTCCTATGGTTCCCTCTCCGACGGTGAGTGAGGTGATAATTCCTTTTCAAATGGTTCCCTCTCCGACGGTGAGTGAGGTGATAATTCCTTTTCCTATGGTTCCCTCTCCGACGGTGAGTGAGGTGGTAATTCCTTTCCTTATGGTTCCCTCTCCGACAGTGAGTGAGGTGATAATTTCAGATGGTTCCCTCTCCGACGGTGAGTGAGGTGATAATCTCCTATGGTTCCCTCTCCGACGGTGAGTGAGGTGATAATTCCTTTTCAGATGGTTCCCTCTCCGACAGTGAGTGAGGTGATAATCTCCTATGGTTCCCTCTCCGACGGTGAGTGAGGTGATAATTCATTTTCAGATGGTTCCCTCTCCGACAGTGAGTAAGGTGATAATCTCCCATGGTTCCCTCTTCGACGGTGAGTGAGGCGATAATTCCTTTTCAGATGGTTCCCTCTCCGACGGTGAGTGAGGTGATAATCTCCTATGGTTCCCTCTCCGACGGTGAGTGAGGTGGTAATTCCTTTTCAGATGGTTCCCTCTCCGACGGTGAGTGAGGTGATAATCTCCTATGGTTCCCTCTCCGACGGTGAGTGAGGTGGTAATTCCTTTCCTTATGGTTCCCTCTCCGACGGTGATTGAGGTGATAATTTCAGATGGTTCCCTCTCCGACGGTGAGTGAGGTGATAATCTCCTATGGTTCCCTCTCCGACGGTGAGTGAGGCGATAATTCCTTTTCAGATGGTTCCCTCTCTGACGGTGAGTGAGGTGATAATTCCTTTTCAGATTATAATTTCTTATTGGTTCTCTTCCCGATCCTGCGAAGATGGTAATTCCCACCAAGATTTTCTCAACGAGCGTTGTTGAAGTTAAAATCACTCAAGGTTCTCTTACCATTCATGCAAGTTAGTAACCATCCCTGGTTCATTCATCATCTTGTGAAGCTCCAAACTCAGCTCCTGTAACCAGTCAGGACATATCTATGCCAAGCATCTGAAATCAGCTCCTGCAACGTGTCAGGTACTCATTGTTTCTTTTGCAGGTATGCAGGTTCTCGCTAAGGAATCTCCTACGCGATCAACATCCAGATGGCATCTATAAGCCCATCATCCTATTCATCAACATCCAGATGGAATCTATAAGCCCATCATCCTATTCATCAAACTCTAAATGGCATCTATAAGCCCATTCCACCACACTGCTACTATGTGAGCGCAAATTTCTGGGCACTCTAGTGTTCAATCATCTTCTACCCTCGGATTACGAAAGGCACGTCCGCCAATCTGCATCCTCAGGTCTAAGAAGATTGAACAGGGGCAACTGTTGTACCCCAAAATTTGCCCTCCCATATTCTTCAAGAAATTGCCAAGGCAAAGCTTCAAATCTCCCTAAGGGTCACACAGTGCAAAGATCTCCTATACAGTCAAAATTAGGGTTTGTGTTCTGATCAAGAAAATGAAGTTTCCAAAGGTCCAATCAAGTCTCATATGCCTACAAATATGGTCAAGCATCCTCATATCAAGTTTCAAGGCATTCAACTCAAAATTGCACAGTCAAAACCCTAATTGCACTACAGTTAACTGTAGGGGCAAAATGGTCATTTGACAGTCAGAAGTTCAAATTTTTGGTCAACATATCATTTTGAAGCCACAAACATCATTTGATCAATGCTTGATCATGATTCTCAAAATTTGGCTCAGAAATCATCAAGATGCAAAAGTTTCCTCATTTAGACAGTTGAAAAAGTCAACTGAAATTGACCAAGGCATAACTTTCACATGGATTATCAGAAAAATTCCATCCAAAGCTCATTTTGAAGAAAAAGGCATTTCCTACAACTCATCTTCATACTTAAAGTCCAAGAAATGCTCTCACAAAAAGTTATCAATTTCAACATTATAGGTCATTTTCAAAAGTCAACAAAAAGGGACTTTAAGTCAAAGGCAATAACTTGAGATTGGTAAATCAAAATGACATGGGACCAAAGGCATTGGTTAGAGGACTCAAAGACCTTTCCAAAATGTCCAAGAACATGAGAAAAGCTTAAAAATTGAGCAAGTTATGCCTTGTGGAAGTTGGGAAATTTTTGGATATTTTGAAAAGTCAACATTACTTCAAATGACCTAAAATTGCTAATGGGCCCATTTTTCTTCCATAATTCATCATCCATGACATGTGCACGACCACTTGGCCCAAAGGGAAGTATTTCTTCATTTTTTATTTATTTATTTGAATTTTTATTTATATTAATTCACTTAAATCATTTAAATATATGAAAAATACTTAATTTAACCTAACAAATCTTTTTGCACATGTAATCTACTCAATAATTCGTGCACATTCAAATATGGGAAGATTTGGTTTGATTGGATCCTAATTGATACAAAATTGTATGGAAAAGATTGAAAAAACAAAGCTTGAAAATCCAATCTTCAAAACCATGATTGCAAGAGATTTTGAACAAGTTTTCTGACCTAATCCATTCAGTACATAAGCCTAAAGGAAACCCTAATGTTCAGACACGCAGCAGCTCAACAAAGCCATAACCAAACTTGGAATTTTTCTCAAAAAAGTCAATTCTGAAAACATCCTTCCAGGACGATTCAAGACATAATTTTTGTTCCAATAGCTTCCTCAAGCATCACTGGACATATTCCAATCACAAACATTCATCACAGCTTCAAGAATTGGTAACACGAGTGCCCACTGTATCAAGAAAAACTCATAATCGTACATCACGATTCATGCATCCTTTATAACTTTTAATGCTTGATTTACATTCCTTGTGAAGTTCTGAAGCTAACCAATATACTTAATTGTATTATTATGCGTTGTGTACGATTTCACCATGGTTAATTTTTAGGGTTCACAGGATTCCAAATTGGGGCTTTTCACCCAAGGAAAAATTGAGACTTATGACCACCATCATTCAAATCAATGCGTTGGGACGAACAAGAACCAACCCTCGCGCTCAATTTATGAGTGTCTGAGGGCTAATCGCTATTTTCTGGAAAGTTACCTAACAGAACGCGTATAAAACCGTGGCCTAAATGTTTTGTGTTTCAGGAATGTGGAGAAGACGATATCGTGGCACACGGTGATAGGTTGATTCAAAAATTCGCGCGCGTTGGTGGACCCTGGTCATTATTTCTTTTATCATGTTTATTTGCTATTATATATTAAATGTATTTGGGATGGCTCAGTGGTAGGTACACGCGCTTGCAATGTCCATGACCTGGGTTCGAGCCCCAGGTCTTCATGCTTTCAAATATCATTTTTCCATTAATATTCATATGCAGCGCTTATGTTGAGGATCATGATACACCTCTTAATCCAGCCATCCACGCGTCCATCAGAATCAAATCAAAGGCTCAGAATTGAGACACACAATGCACATGAGTCAACGCCTCTTCACGTGAGTGAAAAAGTCCACAAAGCCAGGAATTGAATTGGGCTTAAACTGCTTGGGCCATACCTCCTATTTGGGGACTACCACCCCCCCTGGTTTGCAATTCTCTATATTTTCCTTATATTTTATTTTCAATTATTATTTTATTTTTCTTTATTGTTTTGAATTAATTAGTTATTTTCACAAAATATAAAATATCACAAAAAATCAGAAAAAAGGGAAAAACACAATAAATATTTTTGTTTTAATATTTTCATGAATAAATTTGCATGTAATTAAATTTAGTTTTTTAATTAGGTTAATTTTAATACTTTTAACAAAAAAATCTAAAAAATGTAGAAATAGGTTAATTAATAATTGTTCATCCTTTTTAATTTTTTTTTTCTTTCATAAATAATTAAATAACTAAATATTTATTTTCATGAATAAACTTGTAAATTAATTAGGGTTTCATTTAGGTTAGAAACTTCAATATTTTTCTTAATAACTTAAAAATAATTAGAATTAGGTTTAGTATTTTATTTTAATTTTAATTAATTCCTTTTTTCATTAAATCCTAAAATCCTAAAAATACCAAAAAAAAGAATTCTTGCATTCTTTTAATTTTAATTCCTCATTAATTTTAAATTTTGCAAAAGGGTCCAACGCCCTCGTTCTTAATTTCTTATTTATTCGCACATCTATTTTATTTCATTTG
Source organism: Vicia faba (assembly GCA_948472305.1). Classification (NCBI taxonomy): domain Eukaryota; kingdom Viridiplantae; phylum Streptophyta; class Magnoliopsida; order Fabales; family Fabaceae; genus Vicia; species Vicia faba. Next base: position 122,247,915 of record OX451738.1, read on the forward strand.
AATAATTATGTACCTCTCCCGAAGCCATGTAAATTACTTCTCGCACTTTTCAATTCTTTATTTGCTTTTTTATTTCCTGTCAAATCGGGTCCTGGTTAATTTTGGCGATGTGGACCCGCGCCTTTTGTAATAGCTTTAGATCTTTACTTTCCCGCAAATATTTTAACTGTTAATCAAAGCATGAAAGACTGTATGGACAAAAAATAAAAATAATGCGTAGAACACCAATAGCAAGACAAAATAACTGAACATGACACACAATTCACACACCACCCCTAGGGTACGCCTCACTGTTGCCTTGCCTCTCGAAAGGTGATCGTCGAGTAGAGGATGTCTTAGTAAGTCCTCATGATCCTGGAACCTGGCATGAGGGTAGCTTCTAAGGTGTCTTCCCATTGCTCTGGTGATCACCATGTCCCGAACCTCGAATTGACCCGAATACCTCCAACGGTGGTGCTACCTACCTCTCAATGGTGGGATGGCACTACTTTAAAGGACATCTACACAGACGAATTTCTTAGGGTAGGTAGACGACTCTAGATACTTGCTCTAAATTTCAAAACAAATCAAAAAAAATACTTTTCACACCGACACCTTTTCAAAAGCTTTCGAAAGCAATTTTTCAAACACTCTTGAGGACCGATACAAGAGTCGAACTGGAATTTTCAAAGAACTTTTTTTAAAACCCACAATTGAAAAACAAACAAACAATTTTGGAAACACAATGAGCAAGTATCTAAGAGCCCATGGATAACCATGGATAGAAAGGGTGCTAACACCTTCCCTTTCTATAACCTACCTCCCGAACCGAGAGCAATCTCTATAAGGAATTTTTCTGTGCTTTTGTCCTTTCCATTTGGAGAAAATAAAAGACGGTGGCGACTCTTGCTTCCGCGACATTTCGCGAACCAGCGTTAAACAGTCAGTTCCAGATCCACCGATCACAGTATGATTTATGTTTTCAAAGACAACCGGGATTCAACTTTGTAAACAAAAAGGAAACACACTTTATTAGATTCAAACTTTAAATTGTTCAAGAAATTGCCCTTAGGCGTTACATAAATGAAAATATTGAAAAGGAAATGAAAACTGTAAAAGAATATCCAGAGCTCATCAGTGATCCCATGGTCTCTTCTTCTCAGTACGGATATAGTCATTCAAGGTCCGCTCGTTCTCCAACTGCTTTGTCAGCCTCTGGATCTTCAATTCCTGCTCGTTGAACTTTTCCCTGTAAGAATCTCGTTCTTCTTGTAGTTGCGCCCAAGATCTCTTTAGTGTATCAACATCAGTAGGTATCCGAGGAGGGAGTACAGTTGGAGGAACCCCGTCTCTATCAGGAAACTCAAGGATGATAGGCCTGACAGCTTCGTATGGCATACCTAAACTCTGAGCACGGATGCGGACCCCTCTGTAGTAAGGTTCCATAGGTTCCATAGGGAGAGCAAGTACCCATGAGTCATCTACCTACCCTAAGGAATTAGGCTGTGTAAGAGTCTTTTAGATAGTGCTATCCCACCATTGAGAGATAGGTAGCACCATCGTTGGAGGTATTCGGGTCAATTCGATTGTAGGGATAGTTTGGTCACCGAAGCAATAGTAGGACACCTTAGAAGTAACCCTAGTGTCCTAGATCCTTTTTAATCTGAGGCAACCGTTTCGAGGCGACTGGATCTTAGACAATAGGGCGACCACTAAAACACCCTATACTTGACGACCACGTTCGAGGCAACGAGTGAGGCGTACCCTAGAAGTGGCATGTGCTTTGTGTGTTGAATTCATGTTATATTTATCTTTGATCATGCAATTGTGAGCTACGAGTTGTTTTTAGTTATCATACATTCTTTCATGCAATTTAACAGTTAGGAGTGCGGAAAATTAAAGTGCGGGAATGTAAAGCTACGCTATTACAAGGCGCGGGTCTATACATCGCCAAAAGCAAAACCCGTTTTGATAAAGGTACGAAAAATAAAGAAGGAGATAAACCTAATTACTATTACATCCTTGAAAGCAGTTACATAATAATTAAAATAAAAAAATAACGCGCGAAAGAATTAAATTGGACGTCCTAGGGTTTTGACCCTTTTGAGAAATTAAGAGTTTTTTGTCCTTTTGCTTTTAAATTAAAATCTAAATCTAATTAATTATTTAATTAAAGAAAAGAAAGTGTTTTTTTAATGTTTTTTTTGTATTTAATGAAAATAAAATAATTTAAAAGTCAAAAGAAAACCCTAGTTCTAAGTTTATTTTAATTATTAATAAAAATGTTAAAGTTACCTAATTAACTAAATTATTTAATTTACATGTTATTTACAAAAATAATAGTAATAAATAATAATAATAATTAATTAAAAATATGAATGAAAATGTTAAAACCTAATTCTACATAATTTTTATTTATTGAAAAAAGATTAAAATTTAAACCTAAATTAAACTAAGTTAATTGTTTAGAATTTATTTACAAAAAATAATAGTTAATGAATTTAATAAATAATAAAATATATTTACAATTTTGTGATTTCTGATTTTTATTAGGAAAAATTAATTTGTTGTGAATTAATAATAGTAATTAAAACAATTAAAAGAATTTAAAAGAAAAGAAAATAAAATTGCAAACCAGGGGGTATGTTGGCCCATAAGGAGGTTTTTCTGGAATTCAGGCCCATTAAGGCTCTAAGCCTGATTGACTTTCACAATCGTGTGCATGCTCATTGACCCCTGAATATCATGGACTTCATCTCCTGGCCACTGGATGGATGCTGAGAGACACATGGCGCATCATTGGTTGACGTGCATGGTAGAACATTGGACATATGCTGCATTGGAACACGTTATAAAAAATAGAAACAAGAGTTTGGGGGACCTGGGAATCGAACCCAGGTCCCAGTGATGAACAAACACGTCTACAACCACTCAGCCACTGCATTGTATTTGTAATAATAATGGATAGTGAAAATAATATGCAAAAACAACAATTATGCTGGGAATTTAAAAAAAAGCGCGCATCATATTTGAATACACCAGTCATGTCCTTCCACGTATTGTCTTCTTCATCTGGCCTGAAACAAAAAATAATCAAATAGCGGGGGTTTTAAACCCCCACAAACTGGAAACATCAAAAATAGCGATTAGGCACACAAGCAATATAAAAAAGGCGCGAGGGTTGGGTTGAATTCGTCTGGCCTTCACGAATTCAACCATGCACGTTTCAAGGTCCAATTGTTCTGTATGTAGAAAACCCCAAAATCCAAGCTTCGAAACCCTAATGTTCTTCAATTGTGGTTTTCGATTCAGGGTGCTACAATCAAATTGGATTATACCAATAGCTTCAGAATGTCCCTATTAACATAAATCAATCCAAAAAAATGGTTAAAAACGCATGAATCATGATATGCAATTATGGAAAAATGTCCAAACCGTGGGACTTGTATTCTTTGATTCTTTGCGTGTTAGGGCTTGTTCTGGATGGCAACAGGTTCCTGGAGACTCAGGCAAGGTGTTTGAATCAAGAAGAGGCCTTGAATTCGCCTGGAAAACTGATTTCAGTTTTGAGTTTTTTCCACTTTTTTTCAATATTGCATATGGTGTTCTTGCAGCAGTTTCACGTGTCCAGCTTTAGGTTTAGGTTTAGTACATATAGGAGAACTGAATTAGGGTAAATCTTGGCCCAACAATCCATTGTATTCAAGTTTGCATCTTTGATTTCCAATCAAATATTTTCCAATCTTTTTGAATGAAAAACCTTTCCAAATTGGGAGATCTTGTCCCCTTGAGTGATGCACGAGATCTTCAGCATGTGTGGAGTGTATTTGCTTCATAAAAAGATTTGAAAACCATGTTTTGATTTTTTCCTACAATTAAATTAATTAAATGAATTAATAATCAATTAAAAATACAAATAATTAATAAAAATAATAAAATAATTCAATTTAATCTCAATGGGTCGTGCATAAGCCTTGGGCAATGTTTCAAGAAGGAATTTGAGGCCCATTAGCAAAAATGAAGTGTTTTAGGCAAAGTTGACTTTTGAAAGTTCCTAAAAATTTCCCAACTTCTCCAATGCATATCTTGCTCAATTTTGATCCTATGAACATGTTCTTGGACATTTTGAAAAGGTCTTGAAGTCCTATAACCAATGCATTTGGTCCCATGTCATTTTGATTTACCAATCTCAAGTTATGGTCTTTGACTTAAAGTGCCTTTTTTGTTGACTTTTGAAAATGACTTATAATGTTGAAATTGATAACTTTTTGTGAGAGCATTTCTTGTATTTGGAATGTGAATATGAGTTGTAGGAAATGTCATCCCCTTCAAAATGAGCATTGGATGGGATTTTTCTGATGAACCATGAAAAAGTTATGCATTGGTCAAGTTACAGTTGACTTTTTAGCTGTCCCAAAATAGAAACTTTTGATTCTTGAGACTTTTTGAGCCATGCTTGAGGGATCATGATCAAGAATTGATAAAATGATGATTGTGGCTTCAAAATAAGATGTTGACCAAAAATTTGACTTTTGACTGCCAAATGACCATTTTGCCCCTGCAGTTGATTGTGAAGCAATTAGGGTTTTTGACTGTGCAACTTGATGCTGTGAGTCTTGAAACTTGACATGTAGATGCTTGACAATGTATATAGGCATATGGGACTTGATTGGGCCCTTGAAAACTTCAACTTCCTTGCAAGAACCAAAACCCTAGTTTTGACTGTGTTAGGAGGGTGTTTGACTGGGCAACCCTTAATCCATTTGAAGCTTGATCTTGCTAAATCTTGAAGAATATGGGAGGGAAAATTTTGGGGTACAACACCTACCAAGGAAGACTTTCCTCCAGTGAAACAGAAGGTTCGCCGTATGCGCCCAGAGATGTCTGAGAAAATCAAGGCTGAAGTTATGAAATAGTTTGACGCCAGTTTTCTAGCAGTTACTTCTTACCCTCAGTGGATGGTGTTGTACCCCAAAATTTTCCCTCCCATATTCTCCAAGAAATTGCCAAGCCAGGTCACAAAATTCCCCAAGGGTTGCTCAGTACAAAGGTCTCCTATACAGTCAAAACTAGGGTTTGTGTTCTGATCAAGAAAAAGAAGTTTTCAAAGGCCCAATCAAGCCTCATATGCCTACAAATGTGGTCAAGCATCTTCATATCAAGTTTCAAGGCATTCAGCTCAAAATTGCACAGTCAAAACCCTAAATTGCACTACAGTCAACTGTAGGGGCAAAATGGTCATTTGACAGTCAAAAGTTCAAATTTTTGGTCAACATATCATTTTGAAGCCACAAACATCATTTGATCAATGCTTGATCATGATTCTCAAAATTTGGCTCAGAAATCATAAAAGATGCAAAAGTTACTATATTTGGACAGCTGAAAAAGTCAACTGAAATTGACCAGGGCATAACTTTCACATGGATTATCAGAAAAATCCCATCCAAATCTCATTTTGAAGAGAAAGACATTTCCTACAACTCATCCTCATACTTCAAGTCCAAGAAATGCTCTCACAAAAAGTTATCAATTTCAACATTATAGGTCATTTTCAAAAGTCAACAAAAAGGGACTTTATGTCAAAGGCCATAACTTGAGATTGGTAAATCAAAATGACATGGGACCAAAGGCATTGGTTAGAGGACTCAAATACCTTTCCAAAATGTCCAAGAACATGAGAAAAGCTTAAAAATTGAGCAAGTTATGCCTTGTGGAAGTTGGGAAAGTTTTGGATATTTTGAAAAGTCAACAATGGTTCAAATGACCTAAAATTGCTAATGGGCCCATTTTTCTTCCATGATTCATCATTCCAAGCATATGCACGACCACTTGGCCCAAAGGGAAGTATTTTCTCATTTTTTATTTATTTATTTGAATTATTATTCATATTAATTCATTTAAATTATTTAAATACATGAAAAATATCTAACATGACCAAACCAATCTTTTTGTACATGTTTTAAGGTCAAGATTTCGTGCATAGGTTAATTAGGAAAGATTTGGTTTAATATGAGCATAATTGACACAAAATGCACATGGAAAAGATATGAAAAGATCTTGGAAAATCAATTTGCAAAAACCATTGAATGAAAGAGATTTGATTGATTTTTTTAACCTAATTGCTGCACTACATAATCAGAAGCATAAACCTAATGCAAGGAAAAAAAAGCTGCGCTAAAAGTCCATGAACAAACTTGCAAATTTTGGTCAAAAAGCAAAAATCTGAAAACCACTTGAGAGGGCGATTCAAAGCAGGATTTGTGTTTCAATAGCTTGCTAAAAGGTCATTGGACATACTCCAATCAAGAACAATCATCCAAACCTCAAGAATCGCTGTACAGAACCCAAAATTTTCTCACAAAATTGCATACTCGCATCTTGATTTTAAGGCATTTTCATGACATTTAGTTTATATGTTCTTATTCAATGATGCTTGGTGATGCTTATCATGTGATTTAATTACGTTTTTACGCGTTATATACAAATATGCCATACTTGATTTTTAGGGTTTTCAGGACTCAGAATTAGGGCTTCTCAAACAAAGCAAAATTGAGGCTTGGGACCTTGGCCATCAAAACAAGCGCCTTTGGACGGACAGAAACCGACCCTCGCGCTCAATTTATGAGCGACTGAGGGCTAGTCGCTATTTTCTGGAAACAGGCCTAAGAGAACGGCTTCAAAACCGTGGCCTATGAGTCCTTGTTTCAGAAAAATAAAAAACTGTGCGAAGAAGATGATGTGTTGGCGAAACATGATTAGTTAGTTTGAATCTTCGCGCGTTGGAACCACTAACTCTTCGTTTTGTTTTTATAATATTTATTCATTATTAATATATCAAATGCGTGATGATGGCCCAGCGGTACAGGTGTTAACTGGTGACGCTCATGACCTGGGTTCAAGTCCCAGGTCTTGCCTATTTCAATAATATTTTTCCATAACATTTCCCATGCAGCTTCAGTAACGTAGACGCACCGTATGCCCCCAGATCAAACCTTGCCACGTTCATCTGGAGATCTAATCAAAGGTTGGGATTGGTGAATACCATATACCATGGTCAACGCATGTGCACGCTATTCAGAAAGGTCAAACGAACCAAAGCTTATTGGGCCAGCATTCCAGGATTACACCTCCATATTGGGGACCTCCACCCCCCCTGGTTTGCAATTTCTTTCTTTTTTTTACTTATTTTTATTTTATTGTTAATTGTTATTTTATTTTATTCAATTGTTTTAATTTAATTAATTATATTTTACAAATTATAAAATACACAAAAAATCAGAAAAAAGAGAAGAATATAATATTTATTTATTTTAATTATTTTCTTGTGAACAAATGCATGTAAATAAATTTAGTAAAATAGGTTTTAACTTTAAGTCTTTTTTTAATAACCAAAAATCCAAAAAAACATAGAATTTAGGTTTAATAAATTTTATTCCTTTCAATTTTTCTTTTTTTCATAACAATAATATTACTTATTTTCATAATTAAATTGTACATAAAAGAATTTAAGTTTAATCTAGGTTATATTTTAATATTTTCATAACAAACTTAAAAACAATTAGAATTAGGGTTAGTTAATTTTAATTAATTTTTTTTTTTCATTAAATTCCCAAAATACTAAAAATACCCAAAAACATGTTCTTTTAATATTAATTTTAATTCCTTATTAATTTAATTTTTGCAAAAGGGTCCAATGCCCTCGTTTTGTTCTTAATTTCTTAATTTCGCATATTTATTTTATCGCTTAAATAATCATGTACCTCTCCCAAAGCCTTGTAACATTTAACTTTTCGCACTTTTATTTGCTTTCTTTATTTTCCGTCAAATCGGGTCCGGTTTAATTTTGGCGATGTGGACCCGCGCCATTTGTAATAGCCTTAGATTTATTTTTTCCCGCAAATATTAACTGTTAAATAAGCATGCAAGAATGAATGGCCCTAATTAAAATCAAGCGTAGATCACAATAAACATGACAAGACAAATATCAATGAAAACGACACACGAATCGCACACACCACCCCTAGGGTACGCCTCACTGTTGCCTTGCCTCGAAAGGTGATCGTCGAGTAGAGGATGTCTTAGTAAGTCCTCATGATCCGGGAACCTGGCATGAGGGTAGCTTCTAAGGTGTCTTCCCATTGCTCTGGTGATCACCATGTCCCTAAACTCGAATTGACCCGAACACCTCCAACGGTGGTGCTACCTACCTCTCAATGGTGGGATGGCACTACTTTAAAGGACATTTACACAGACGAATTCCTTAGGGTAGGTAGGTTCTCGTAGATACTTGCTCTCTTCAAAAACAAAACAAATCAAAATCTTTTCACACCGACACATTTCAAAAGCTTTCAAAACAATTTTTTCAAACACTCTGACGCACGAGTCGAACTGAAATTTTTCAAAGAAAATTTTTAAACCCCAATTGAAAAGCAAGCAAACATTTTTGAAAACACAATGAGCAAGTATCTAAGAGCCCATGGATAACCATGGATAGAAAGGGTGCTAACACCTTCCCTTTCTATAACCTACCTCCCGAACCGAGAGCAATCTCTTTAAGGAATTTTTCTGTGCTTTTGTCCTTTCCATTTGGAGAAAATAAAAGACGGTGGCGACTCTTGCTTCCGCGACATTTCGCGAACCAGCGTTAAACAGTCAGTTCCAGATCCACCGGTTACAGAACTGGCGACTCTGCTGGGGACAATTTTAAAGTGAGGTGTACCTTAGGACTAAGATCACTGTGTTTTCAATTGTTTTCTTTGCTTGCTTTGTTATTGTGGGACTTGCTTGGGAGTTCTATAGATCCTAACCCGGATCTGGGGATACCCTGTTTAGGTAGCATAAGCTGTGAAGGACCTGTCCGGCGTATACCGACATGGGTGAAGCAGTGGCTACGTTGGTGTGGCGCCTTGGTCTGTACCGATATCCCTCGTGTTAAAACGGGGAGAATATGGGTCTTCCAAGGAGTCATTAAGCACCAACAGACCTTAGAACCTTAATTGACACAACTTGGCCATTAGAACAGTAGCAGTATGCTACGCCCATTGAGGCTAAACTCTCGTGATGGTTCTGGCTGCAAGAAAAGATTGCGATGCTGGAGTTATGACCGATTGAGGGTACTCAATGATATTGGGATCCTCTAAGAACCCGGTTACTTTTGATTAGGACAGGTATGAACCAACAACTTGAAAGAGGGTACTACCCAGACCTCATGCTGGCCTAAACTCTAAGGGTTCTTTTGTGTGACTTTTGTGCCTTCGTACTTGAACTACGTGCATGCTTATTATCTGACCCTTGAATTTCTTGCAGGTTTTGTTTATAGTCCTTAATTGGGACTCATAACAAAGTTTACTGAGTTTCTTGCAGGTTTTGTTTTAGTCCTTAATTGGGACTCATGACAGGTTTTACTTGAGTTTCTTGCAGGTTTCTGTTTATAGTCCTTAATAAGGGCTCATAACAGGGTTTATCTACGTTACCCCATGCATAGCATAACATCATACCATTGCATACATCCTAACCCATTTCAAGGATCTCAAGGGCTTGTGATGCAGGTCATGATGAATCAAACGTCTAGCAAGGGGCAAAGAGGATTTATTTTCCTCTAGCCAAGGTTGTCAGGGGCTATGACCCACTTGATATGGTGAGCTTCGACTCCTGGGGAAGGTTCCCCTAACCAAGGTTGTTTGGAAACCAAAACTAGACATGATGACTAAAGTCAGGGGCTATGACCCACTTGATATGGTGAGCCTTTGACCCTTGAAGAAGGACTCTCAACAATATGTAGTTCCTGCAATCAAGTCACAAATTCAATTCTAACAATCTTCTTGTTTACCCTGCGAGGTCCTTGAAAACATTGCATGTCATACTCATCATTGCATAACAGGTATCCTTGTTGCAGGTCACTTACCTTTCTCGCTGTTTATTTCAGCAATGGCTTCCCAATGAGATAACCAGGATTTTCTTGCTCAAGAGACTCGGTTCGAGGAAATCCTCCTGAATCTATCCAAGGGGCAGGAGGAGCTAAGGATACTTCTCATGGAGACTTTGGTCAGGAACAGCGCTGAGGACGAACGGCTGAAACATCTGCAAGCTGCAGTGGATGCAATGAGAGCCCAGATGCTGGGGCAGGTGACCATCATCCAAGACTTAGCTCAAAGACAAGATGAGCTCGGGGTTCTCGTCAACCAACTGCTTCAGAGTAACCAACTGGGGCAAACATCTAAGGGTAAAAAGCCAGACATCGTTCAACCACCTTTGAGACAAGGAGATAAGGGGAGAGCTCCTCGAATGGCTCTAGTGTCACAAATTCAGCATCAACCTCACCGGCTTCAGCCCGACAAGTCCAGGAGGCAGTTCACCCCGCTCAACATGTCGCTGTATCAAGCTTTGCAACGCCTATTGAGGTTGAATCTGATCACATTAAGGGCTCATCCCCGGAACCCCAACACAGCATCTCCTGCCTATGATCCCAATAAGAGGTGTGCCTACCACTCTGCTAGCCCAGGACATGATACCAATGAATGTTGGGATCTGAGGAACAAAATCCAGGACCTGATCGATGAAGGGGCATTGGAGTTCACACAAGATGGACAGGCTGAATTTTTCTACCATTCCTCCAAGGCTCACCAGTTGAAGTGACAAGCTCCGAGACTAGGAAACTTTTGTTCATTCGAATGTTCAAGTTGTGTTTTTCTTTTGACCGTTCAAACATTTATTCATGTTAAAACATTGTTATTCCATTAATGCATCGCTTATGTCTATTTTGAATCAATATATTCGCATTCACTATATACAAATTGTTTTCATATTTTTTCTGATGTCAACTCTCGTTAATTCTAAGCCTCTTGAGGGAGGATGACGAAAACAATACCATAATCTACAGTATGCTTTTGAACAGACCCCGCTGATGAGGTACAGGCATTGTTTCAATTCCTAAACACTGGAGTTATAAGGAAGATAATCCCTCGTCAACCCCTCTGAGCCAAAGAAGTAGGAGTTTTTTATTTTCGAAAATTGAAACCCTTAATCATAACCCGGGGCAGGGTAGTCTTCTCAGTTGATCCAAGTGCATGACGAATGGCACCGAAGAGATCTTTACAAAACGAACAAAGACAGTGATGGTTCAGAACAATCAAAAGGACAGGCAGTCATCATCAAAATTCATAAATGAAAAGCCCAAAAAGTCTAAACCTACAAAGGGGACTTACGAAACTGGGGCATCCCGCTGACTGTAATTCCAAAAAAGGAAACAGTTCAGGCAAAAAAAGAAAGGGATAACAAAAATCAGACAAGAAAGAGGTCTTACAAACCCTCAACAACAAAAAAAAATGACTGCCTATTCAAAATAAGTTATCAACATTCGAATCATCACCGGAAAATCAGAGCAAAGACTCAAACAAGGTCTAACGTATGATCAACTGAGTTTAGGTTTGGAGAACATCACGAAGAGCGGGTGGGTACAAATAATTTGAGCCTTTATCCTTTGTTTCTTAAACCGTGAACCAGGCCACGTTATAACCCTTAAAAGTCCTAGCTGAAGCATGGGTTAGTTCGAAAGCATACTGTTACGAAAGGTATCCTGACTCCTTAAGGCCTACGGTAAATACGGAGTTGACATCACGTTTTACAAACAATCACTTGTTTTATGAAAAAAAGAATGCATTTTCAAAATCTTCAAGACAGACATAAGCTTTGCATTTTTAACATAACTTTGTTTGCATATGACTTTTTGTTTGAACAGCATAGAAATTCGCATGATGAAAGTCTAATGAACAAGAGTATCTCCAATCAAGGGGCACGACCTAATCATGATCCGTCATCTGGGGCAATCCAATCAAGATTCGAAGAATCTCTCAAAGGCCAAATATCCTGGGGACAAATCTCTGCCTGAATCGCTTGGGGCATCTCAACAACGAATCTTGCCTGATCAAACATCTTCTGGTGGCATGACAACACAAATTCTAACAGGGGAAACTCCCTACATTCTGAGAGAGCGGACATAGTCGGAAAAAAATACTACGCAGAATCAAAGACCCGCTAGGTTGACATACCTAGGCAAAAATAAGGGCTTCCCGGCGAACCAAAAGGGTTCGGGCAAAATGAAGGGATGAAATGAAAAATCTGTACACCCGGCAAGTCGAAAACCTGAAAAGGCGGCTTGGGCAAAAAATGGGTATCCCGGTGGACTGAAAACCCGAAAGGGCAGTCCAGGCAAAAGTTAGGGATTAAAGCGTACGACTATGTCCTGCCATCTGCCTACCAAAAGAAGGTTTGACCCTCAACAATTATCAGCACCCCACAAGTGTCTCCCCCACAGAAACAGGGGCAATAAAGAGTGGTCTAAGCAGTCTGATTGTTCTATCCTCCAAGGTATCAGGGTAGGTTCCGTTGAAGAACTTAACCAATACAGTTCAAAACTTCCCAGAAGAGTCCAATCCAGTTCCCCAGGAAATTTGGAATTCATATCCCCAAGCAGTAAGCTTATCCCCAGTAAATTCTGGAAGCTTACCCTCGCAGAACACGAACGCGTCGTCCGGCTTGATTTAAAGAGTTATTTCCTTAACAGGATATAACTGGGTTATCCTCAGCCAAAAACCACGGAAAGATCGTCGTCGACAGAATCTTCTTATCCCCAGCGAAGTCTATCAGCACTTCCAATACAGCAGAGATATCCTCAGCAAGTCATTCTCAACAATTCAGCAAAAGCATCTCCCCACAGAGTATTTCTTCCCAGCATGGTCGCTAGAATATCTTTTTCTCCCCGCAGAATCTTCCATTTGCCAAGATTGTTCCGCAACGGAGTTATCTTCTCCTACCGGTATACTTGCAACTATCATCCCCAGTGGAAGCAAAAGCTATTCCTCAACATCAGCCCAGGATACGACTTCCCGGCACCCGTCAAGGATCTATTTTCTTAGACAAATATACATCACATCTTCATACATTATAGCATGCATAGGCATCATACTACACGAAACTCATTGATTTTGAAGACATACAGTTCATGCATCATGATTTTGCATACAATTATGTTTTGCCTTTTCAGGAAAAAGATCAATACAAAGATGACTACTATCAACTATCGCAACTCATTCTAGATATAGTTTCAGATATGACCCAGAGATGGTGACGTTCTGATACTGCTTCCAGATTTCCTTCTAGATATAGTTTCAGATATGACCCAAAGATGGTGACGTTCTGATATTGCTTCCAGAATTCCTTCTAGATATAGTTTCGGATATGATCCAGATATGGTGACGTTCTGATGCTGCTTCCAGATATCCTTCTAGATATAGTTTCAGATATGATCCAGAGATGGTGACGTTCTGATACTGCTTCCAGAATTCCTTCTAGATATAGTTTCGGATATGATCCAGATATGGTGACGTTCTGATGCTGCTTCCAGATATCCTTCTAGATATAGTTTCAGATATGATCCAGAGATGGTGACGTTCTGATACTGCTTCCAGATTTCCTTCTAGATATAGTTTCAGATATGATCCAGAGATGGTGACGTTCTGATACTGCTTCCAGATTTCCTTCTAGATATAGTTTCAGATATGATCCAGAGATGGTGACGTTCTGATACTGCTTCCAGATTTCCTTCTAGATATAGTTTCAGATATGACCCAGAGATGGTGACGTTCTGACGCTGCTTCCAGATTTCCTTCTAGATATAGTTTCAGATATGACCCAGAGATGGTGACATTCTGATACTGCTTCCAGATTTCCTTCCAGATATAGTTTCAGATATGACCCAGATATGGTGACGTTCTGATGCTGCTTCCAGATCTCCTTCCAGATATAGTCCAGATGTAAACCAGATATGGCGACGTTCTGACACTTATTCCAGTTGAAGATATTTCAAGACCTTCTCTAGTCCAGCTAAATCGACTCCCAACAGATTTTTCTGATAAAGACTCAGCAGAAGTTATGGTCCCCTCTCCAACAAGTGCGTGAGGTGGTAATTCCTTTTTCAGATGTTTCCCTCTCCGACGATGAGTGTGAGGTGATAATCTCTTTATGATCCCCTCTCCAACAAGTGCGTGAGGTGGTAATTCCTTTTTCAGATGGTTCCCTCTCCGACGGTGAGTGAGGTGGTAAGTCCTTTTCAGATGTTTCCCTCTCCGACGGCGAGTGAGGTGATAGTCTCCTATGGTTCCCTCTCCGACGGTGAGTGAGGTGGTAAGTCCTTTTTCAGATGGTCCCCTCTCCAACAAGTGCGTGAGGTGGTAATTCCTTTTTCAGATGTTTCCCTCTCCGACGATGAGTGTGAGGTGATAATCTCTTTATGGTCCCCTCTCCGACAAGTGCGTGAGGTGGTAATTCCTTTTTCAGATGTTTCCCTCTCCGACGGTGAGTGTGAGGTGATAATCTCCTTATGGTCCCCTCTCCGACAAGTGCGTGAGGTGGTAATTCCTTCTTTTAGATGTTTCCCTCTCCGACGATGAGTGTGAGGTGATAATCTCCTTATGGTCCCCTCTCCGACAAGTGCGTGAGGTGGTAATTCCTTTTTCAGATGTTTCCCTCTCCGACGATGAGTGTGAGGTGATAATCTCTTTATGGTCCCCTCTCCGACAAGTGCGTGAGGTGGTAATTCCTTTTTCAGATGTTTCCCTCTCCGACGGTGAGTGTGAGGTGATAGTCTCTTATGGTTCCCTCTCCAACGGTGTGTGAGGTGGTAAGTCCTTTTTCAGATGTTTCCCTCTCCGACGATGAGTGTGAGGTGATAATCTCCTTATGGTCCCCTCTCCGACAAGTGCGTGAGGTGGTAATTCCTTTTTCAGATGTTTCCCTCTCCGACGATGAGTGTGAGGTGATAGTCTCTTATGGTTCCCTCTCCAACGGTGTGTGAGGTGGTAAGTCCTTTTTCAGATGTTTCCCTCTCCGACGATGAATGTGAGGTGATAGTCCCCTATGGTGCCCTCCCCGACGGTGTGTAAGGTGACAATTCCTTTTCCTATGATTCCCTCTCCGACAGCGAGTGAGGTGATTCCCTTTCAGATTATAATGGTCTATGGTTCCCGTTCCGATCCTGCGAAGATGGTATTTCCCACCAAGATTTTCTCAACGAGCGTTGTTGAAGTTAAAATCACCCAAGGTTCTCTTACCATTCATGCTAAGGCAGTAACCATACCTGGTTCATTCATCATCTTTTGAAGCTCCAGACTCAGCTCCTGTAACCAGTCAGGATATATCTATGCCAAGCATCTAAAATCAGCTCCTGCAACGTGTCAGGTACTCATTTGTTCTTTTGCAGGTATGCAGGTACTCGCTAAGGAATCTCTTACGCAATCAACATCCAGATGGCATCTATAAGCCCATCATCCTATCCAGCAATCTCCAAATGGCATCTATAAGCCCATTCCCTCATCACACTGCCAACATGTGAGCGCAAATTTCTGGGCACTCTAGTGTCCAATCATCTTCTACCCTCGGATTACGAAAGGCACGTCAGCCAATCTGCATCCTCAGGTCTAAGAAGATTGAACAGGGGCAACTGTTGTACCCCAAAATTTGCCCTCCCATATTCTCCAAGAAATTGCCAAGCCAGGTCACAAAATTCCCCAAGGGTTGCTCAGTACAAAGGTCTCCTATACAGTCAAAACTAGGGTTTGTGTTCTGATCAAGAAAAAGAAGTTTTCAAAGGCCCAATCAAGCCTCATATGCCTACAAATGTGGTCAAGCATCTTCATATCAAGTTTCAAGGCATTCAGCTCAAAATTGCACAGTCAAAACCCTAAATTGCACTACAGTCAACTGTAGGGGCAAAATGGTCATTTGACAGTCAAAAGTTCAAATTTTTGGTCAACATATCATTTTGAAGCCACAAACATCATTTGATCAATGCTTGATCATGATTCTCAAAATTTGCCTCAGAAATCATCAAAGATGCAAAAGTTACTATATTTGGACAGTTGAAAAAGTCAACTGAAATTGACCAGGGCATAACTTTCACATGGATTATCAGAAAAATCCCATCCAAAGCTCATTTTGAAGAGAAAGACATTTCCTACAACTCATCTTCATACTTCAAGTCCAAGAAATGCTCTCACAAAAAGTTATCAATTTCAACATTATAGGTCATTTTCAAAAGTCAACAAAAAGGGACTTTAAGTCAAAGGCCATAACTTGAGATTGGTAAATCAAAATGACATGGGACAAAAGGCATTGGTTAGAGGACTCAAAGACCTTTCCAAAATGTCCAAGAACATGAGAAAAGCTTAAAAATTGAGCAAGTTATGCCTTGTGGAAGTTGGGAAAGTTTTGGATATTTTGAAAAGTCAACAATGGTTCAAATGACCTAAAATTGCTAATGGGCCCATTTTTCTTCCATGATTCATCATTCCAAGCATATGCACGACCACTTGGCCCAAAGGGAAGTATTTTCTCATTTTTTATTTATTTATTTGAATTATTATTCATATTAATTCATTTAAATTATTTAAATACATGAAAAATATCTAACATGACCAAACCAATCTTTTTGTACATGTTTTAAGGTCAAGATTTCGTGCATAGGTTAATTAGGAAAGATTTGGTTTAATATGAGCATAATTGACACAAAATGCACATGGAAAAGATATGAAAAGATCTTGGAAAATCAATTTGCAAAAACCATTGAATGAAAGAGATTTGATTGATTTTTTTAACCTAATTGCTGCACTACATAATCAGAAGCATAAACCTAATGCAAGGAAAAAAAAGCTGCGCTAAAATTCCATGAACAAACTTGCAAATTTTGGTCAAAAAGCAAAAATCTGAAAACCACTTGAGAGGGCGATTCAAAGCAGGATTTGTGTTTCAATAGCTTGCTAAAAGGTCATTGGACATACTCCAATCAAGAACAATCATCCAAACCTCAAGAATCGCTGTACAGAACCCAAAATTTTCTCACAAAATTGCATACTCGCATCTTGATTTTAAGGCATTTTCATGACATTTAGTTTATATGTTCTTATTCAATGATGCTTGCTGATGCTTATCATGTGATTTAATTACGTTTTTACGCGTTATATACAAATATGCCATACTTGATTTTTAGGGTTTTCAGGACTCAGAATTAAGGCTTCTCAAACAAAGCAAAATTGAGGCTTGGGACCTTGGCCATCAAAACAAGCGCCTTTGGACGGACAGAAACCGACCCTCGCGCTCAATTTATGAGCGACTGAGGGCTAGTCGCTATTTTCTGGAAACAGGCCTAAGAGAACGGCTTCAAAACCGTGGCCTATGAGTCCTTGTTTCAGAAAAATAAAAAAATGTGCGAAGAAGATGATGTGTTGGCGAAACATGATTAGTTAGTTTGAATCTTCGCGCGTTGGAACCACTAACTCTTCGTTTTGTTTTTATAATATTTATTCATTATTAATATATCAAATGCGTGATGATGGCCCAGCGGTACAGGTGTTAACTGGTGACGCTCATGACCTGGGTTCAAGTCCCAGGTCTTGCCTATTTCAATAATATTTTTCCATAACGTTTCCCATGCAGCTTCAGTAACGTAGACGCACTGTATGCCCCCAGATCAAACCTTGCCACGTTCATCTGGAGATCTAATCAAAGGTTGGGATTGGTGAATACCATATACCATGGTCAACGCATGTGCACGCTATTCAGAAAGGTCAAACGAACCAAAGCTTATTGGGCCAGCATTCCATGATTACACCTCCATATTGGGGACCTCCACCCCCCCTGGTTTGCAATTTCTTTCTTTTTTTTTACTTATTTTTATTTTATTGTTAATTGTTATTTTATTTTATTCAATTGTTTTAATTTAATTAATTATATTTTACAAATTATAAAATACACAAAAAATCAGAAAAAAGAGAAGAATATAATATTTATTTATTTTAATTATTTTCTTGTGAACAAATGCATGTAAATAAATTTAGTAAAATAGGTTTTAACTTTAAGTCTTTTTTTAATAACCAAAAATCCAAAAAAACATAGAATTTAGGTTTAATAAATTTTATTCCTTTCAATTTTTCTTTTTTTCATAACAATAATATTACTTATTTTCATAATTAAATTGTACATAAAAGAATTTAAGTTTAATCTAGGTTATATTTTAATATTTTCATAACAAACTTAAAAACAATTAGAATTAGGGTTAGTTAATTTTAATTAATTTTTTTTTCTTCATTAAATTCCCAAAATACTAAAAATACCCAAAAACATGTTCTTTTAATATTAATTTTAATTCCTTATTAATTTAATTTTTGCAAAAGGGTCCAATGCCCTCGTTTTGTTCTTAATTTCTTAATTTCGCATATTTATTTTATCGCTTAAATAATCATGTACCTCTCCCAAAGCCTTGTAACATTTAACTTTTCGCACTTTTATTTGCTTTCTTTATTTTCCGTCAAATCGGGTCCGGTTTAATTTTGGCGATGTGGACCCGCGCCATTTGTAATAGCCTTAGATTTATTTTTTCCCGCAAATATTAACTGTTAAATAAGCATGCAAGAATGAATGGCCCTAATTAAAATCAAGCGTAGATCACAATAAACATGACAAGACAAATATCAATGAAAACGACACACGAATCGCACACACCACCCCTAGGGTACGCCTCACTGTTGCCTTGCCTCGAAAGGTGATCGTCGAGTAGAGGATGTCTTAGTAAGTCCTCATGATCCGGGAACCTGGCATGAGGGTAGCTTCTAAGGTGTCTTCCCATTGCTCTGGTGATCACCATGTCCCTAAACTCGAATTGACCCGAACACCTCCAACGGTGGTGCTACCTACCTCTCAATGGTGGGATGGCACTACTTTAAAGGACATTTACACAGACGAATTCCTTAGGGTAGGTAGGTTCTCGTAGATACTTGCTCTCTTCAAAAACAAAACAAATCAAAATCTTTTCACACCGACACATTTCAAAAGCTTTCGAAACAATTTTTTCAAACACTCTGACGCACGAGTCGAACTGAAATTTTTCAAAGAAACTTTTTAAACCCCAATTGAAAAAAGCAAGCAAACATTTTTGAAAACACAATGAGCAAGTATCTAAGAGCCCATGGATAACCATGGATAGAAAGGGTGCTAACACCTTCCCTTTCTATAACCTACCTCCCGAACCGAGAGCAATCTCTTTAAGGAATTTTTCTGTGCTTTTGTCCTTTCCATTTGGAGAAAATAAAAGACGGTGGCGACTCTTGCTTCCGCGACATTTCGCGAACCAGCGTTAAACAGTCAGTTCCAGATCCACCGGTTACAGATGGCCAATGTGGTTCCAGTACCGAAGAAAGATGGTAAGGTCCAAATGTGTGTTGACTACAGGTATTTGAACAGGGCAAGCCCCAAGGATGACTTCCCTCTACCTCATATTGACGTTCTGGTTGACAACACCGCTCAGCACAAGGTATTCTCCTTTATGGACGGGTTCTCCGGTTATAATCAGATCAAAATGGCTCCCGAAGACATGGAGAATACCACCTTTGTTACTCAGTGGGGTACCTTTTGCTACAAGGTCATGCCTTTTGGGTTTAAGAACGCTGGGGCAACATATCAGCGTGTCATGGTTTCTTTGTTTCATGACATGATCCATCATGAGATTGAAGTATATGTCAACGATATGATTGCAAGGTCCCAAACTGAGGAGGAACACCTCGATCATCTGCAGAAGCTGTTTGACAGGTTGAAGTTATACAAGCTGAGGTTAAACCCGAATAAGTGCACCTTCGGGGTGAGATCTGGTAAATTATTGGGTTTCGTCGTAAGCGACAAAGGTATTCAAGTAGATCCTGCAAAAGTGAAAACTATACAGGAGATTCCAGCTCCCAGAACAGAGAAAGAAGTCAGAGGCTTTCTGGGACGTCTGAATTATATTGCCCGATTCATCTCGCACCTAACTGCTACTTGTGAGCCAATCTTCAAGCTGCTGAAGAAAGATCAAGTGGTACGTTGGAACGATGAACGTCAGGCCGCTTTCGAAAGAATCAAAGAGTATCTCCAAGAGCCACCTATCCTAATGCCACCAGTTGAAGGGAGACCTCTGAATTTATACTTGATAGTACTCGACAACTCAATGGGGTGTGTGCTGGGGCAGCATGACGAGTCTGGCCGAAAAGAGCATGCTATTTATTACCTTAGCAAAAAGTTTACCGACTGTGAGACCCGATACTCACTGCTCGAGAAAACTTGCTGCGTTTTGGCATGGGTTGCTCGCCGGCTAAGACAGTATATGTTGACTCACACTACTTTGTTGATATCAAAAATGGATCCAATCAATTATATCTTCGAAAAGCCTGCCTTGTCCGGAAGAATAGCAAGATAGCAGATGATCTTGACTGAGTATGACATCCAACATACGACCCGAAAAGCAATTAAGGGAAGTGTATAGGCAGACCATTTGGCACATCAGGCAGTGGATGATTACCAGTCTATGAACTTTGAATTCCCGGATGAGAATATCATGTTGATAACCGACTGTGAGACACCTGGACCAGATGAAGGACCTGAGGAAGGATCCCGATGGTCTATGTACTTTGATGGAGCTTCGAACGCTTTGGGTAATGGCATTGGTGTTGTGATCATATCTCCTAAAGGCTCTCATACTCCATTCACCGCCCGACTATTTTTCAACTGCACCAACAACATGACGGAGTATGAAGCGTGCATCATGGGTCTTCGAGCTGCGATTGACCTAAGGATTAAGTTTATGAGTGTCTTCGGAGATTCCGCTCTCGTGATCAGTCAGATCAAAGGCGAGTGGGATATGAAACACCCAAATCTTATTCCTTACAAGGAGTACGTGTTGACATTGCTTCCCCATTTCAAGGAGATAACCTTTGAACACTTCCCTAGAGAGGAGAATCAGTTGGAAGACGCGCTGGCTACGATGTCTTCTATGTTCAAAGTCAATTGGGACAACGAGGCTCCCCGGATTATCATCAAAAGATTGGACGAACCTACACATTGTTGTGATCTTGAGACTGAAGAAGTAACAGGAAAGCCCTGGTATCATGAGGTGAAGAGGTACCTTGAAGCTCAAGAACACCCCGAGGGTGCATCTGCTAATGACAAGAAGTTTCTGAGGAGGTTCACGGTGAAGTTCTTCATCAGCAATGGCATTCTTTACAAGCGTAACTATGATTCAACCTTACTGCGTTGTGTGGATAAGATTGAAGCAAAAAGGATCATGGCAGAGCTGCATGAAGGTACTTTCGGAACTCATTCCAGTGGACATACCATGACAAATAAATCCTCTGGGCAGGATATTACTGGTCCACAATGGAATCCGACTGTTATCAGCATTCTCGGACATGTCATAAGTGCCAGGTCTATGCTGATAAGGTGCATATACCTCCAGTTCCTCTGAATGTTTTGACAGCGCCTTAGCCTTTTGCAATGTGGGGCATTGATATGATCGGCGAGATCAGACCTACGGCATCCAACGGGTATCGTTTCATCCTGATAGCGATTGATTACTTTACAAAGTGGGTTGAAGCAGCTTCCTTTGCTACCATAACTAAGAACGTCGTCGCACGATTCATTTGGTACAACCTGATCTGTCGATACGGTGTACCAGAGAGAATCATTACGGACAATGGCACCAATCTCAACAACAAGATGATCACTGAGCTCTACGAGCAATTCAAGATACAGCATCATAAATCTTCTCCCTACCGGCCGAAGATGAATGGGGCTGTCGAAGCAGCAAATAAGAACATTAAGAAGATTGTGCAGAAGATGACAGTGACATACAAAGACTGGAACGAGATGTTACCATTTGCTCTTCATGGGTACCGTACCTCAGCACGAAAGTCAACAGGGGCAACACCCTATTCCTTGGTTTATGGCATGGAGGAAGTCTTGCCTATTGAAGTTCAAATACCCTCTCTTCGGATCATGAAGGATGCAGGTTTAAGCGAAGACGACTAGATTCAGACCCGGCTTGATCAGCTGAACCTAATTGACAAAAAGAGACTTACTGCTATTTGTCATGGTCAGACGTATCAAAAACGGATGATCAAGGCATTTAACAAGAAAGTTAGACGACAAGAGTATCAAGTTGGGGATCTGGTAATCAAGCACATTATCCTACCTCAAGGGGATCCCAGGGGCAAATGGACCCCTACTTATGAAGGGCAATTTGTGGTTAAGAACATTTTCTCAAGAGGAGCTATGATTCTAACCACCATGGATGGTGACGACCTTCCTCACCCCGTCAATGCAGACATAGTAAAAAGATACTACGCATAATCAAAGACCCGCTAGGTTGACTGGCCTAGGAAAAAATAAGGGCTTCCTGACGAACCAAAAGGGTTCGGGCAAAAATAGGATGAAAATAAAAATCTATACACCCGACAAGTCGAAAACCTGAAAAGGCGGCTTGGGAAAAAATGGGTATCCCGATGGACTGAAACCCGAAAGGGCAGTCCAGGAAAAAGTTAGGGATCAAAGTGTAACACTATGTCTCATTGGATCACCTCGCATCCAGACTTCGGTATCGACTATCAAGCTCGGGCGACATTAATCAATCAGATTCATCTTCAACTAAGCAGCAAAGTGATGAGATGCTTGAAGATATAAAGGCAATAGCAGAGTTGGAACCCAGTGGGATTATTCACATAGCTGTTTTGTTTCCTTTTCACAAATTGTATAAATTCTATTTGTTCGGCGGAGTTCTCTTACTAGGACGTCAGCCTCTTGTACAAAAATGCCTATTTTCAGGCCAAACTTCAAAATCAATACAAATTCATTTTCAGAAATTTCAAGCTGTTTTTCCTTTATCTATTTTGTTTTGCAAAGAACGTCCAATGTTCATTTTTGATATATGCATTTGACATTAATTGCTGATCATAAATATTTACATGCGAAACAAAAGATGAGTTACTGGTAATAATAGAAACAGGGGCAAATAAGAATTGTCCGAACTGTACAAGTTGCTCTGTCCACCAGGTACCAAGGTACATTCAGCTGAAGAATATGGCTAAAGATACCTTCACTCCCCGCAGAATAAGGCAGTAATGGTAGCTCTCCCAGCTGAGACTTGCAGCTATGAACAAATCAACAATACTCTCCCCAAGCAGAGTTCATCCACCATCAGCGCTAAAAAGGTTTGGTATCCCCAGAAGGTCTTAATATTCCTCAGTGAAGTATAAAGATATTCCCCAGCAAGCATAAAATCATCCCCAGCGAAGTTCTTTCCTTTCCCCAAGCAGGAGTTCAATCCTCAACAGATTCAGTGTCACCAGCAACAGTAATCTATCCCCAGCGAAGTTTATCAGTGGAATCCTCAGCGAAATTTATCATTAAAATCCCCAGCTAAAACATTACATGTCCATACATCATGATACATGCATATACGCATCAAACCATACAATCTCATTTATGTTGAGAACATCATTGCTTGATCCATATCATGCATTGCATATGACTGACCTTTACCTTTCAGGAAGGATGCAGTTAAACTCTCAACCCAGTCAATGGAGACAAAATCAGTTAAATCGATTCCTAAAGATTTTTCTGAGGCGAAGCCAGTCAATAGAGACAACCTATAAATAGAGACAACCTGTCAATGGAGACAACCCGTCAATGGAGACAACCCGTCAATAGAGACAACCCGTCAATGGAGACAACCCGTCAATGGAGACAACCCATCAATAGAGACAACCCGTCAATGGAGACAACCCGTCAATGGAGACAACCCGTCAATAGAGACAACCCGTCAATAGAGACAACCCGTCAATGGAGACAACCCGTCAACGGATACAACCCGTCAATAGAGACAACCTGTCAATGGAGACAACCCGTCAATAGAGATAACCCGTCAATAGAGACAACCCGTCAATGGAGACAACCCGTCAATGGAGACAACCCATCAATAGAGACAACTCGTCAAAGGAGACATCCCGTCAAAAGAGACAACCCGTCAGCAAAGACAAAACCACCTACCAACAATCTCCAAATGGAATCTGTAAGCCCATTCCCGACATCACAATGCTGATGCTACTTCATGCGAGTGCAAATTTCTGGGCACTCTAGTGTTCAATCATCTTCCACCTTCGGATCACGAAAGGCCCGAACGCCAATCTATATCCTCAGGTTTAAGAAGATTGAACAGGGGAAACTATTGTACCCCAAAATTTTCCCTCCCATATTCCTCAAGACATGTCAAGAATCATCTCCAAGTTGTTCAAGATGGCTCAAGAGTTGGACAATCAAATCACCTCCTAAGGCAGTCATTCAAAATTAGGGTTTTGTGTTGCATCAAGGTCCTTACATCCAAAAGGTCTCAAATTCTCCCCAATGTCCTAATATGTTATCAAGTTAATCCATGTCAAATTTCAAGCCTTACAGAGAAAGTTTGGTCAGTCAATTGCTCAAGAAGCCCAAAAATCGATTGTGCTAAGGCAAAAGTCAACTGTGACCCAAATACAGTCAAACCTCAAGATTTTTTGCCAACATTCTCATTTTGAAGGATAATTCATCATTTTATAAAGGTTTGATCATGATTCATCAAGGATTTCTCAAGATTCATCAAGATTCAAAAGTTGCTAAATTAAGGTTTTGTAGGAAAAGTCAACTCAACTTTGACCAAGCATAACTTTCTCATACTTTATGAGGAATGACCCATCCAAATCTAATTTTGAATAGTATGCAATTTACTACAATCCATCTTCACACCCCAAGATCAATAAATGCTCTCACAAAAAGTTACAAATTTGGACATTATAAGTCATTTTTGAAAGTCAACAAAAACACCTTTTTTTCCAAAGCTTATAACTTGATCATGGGATTTCAAAATGAGATGAGACAAAAAGGGTTGGTTAGAGGACATCTCAAGGTTTCTAAAAAGTCGAAGAACACTTCCAAAAGTTAAAAATTGAAGACGTTATGCATTGTTGAAGTTGGGAATTTTTCCAAAATTGCCAAAAGTCAACTATCCTCAAAACTCCAATTTTTGACAAAAGGGTCCACTTTTTTTCACTTGATTTGGTCTTTTCACACCACAAACGTGTCCTATCTTCAATTTCATGACCAATTATTAATTTTTCTATTTTATTTTATTTTTATTAATTTAATTCATTTTCAATCAATTTAAATCAAAATAAAATCCAAATCTTAATAGCTTGATATCTTTGTGATCATTACAGCTTTCAAATATCATGATACACCCAATCAAATTCGTATCAAGCCTTATTATGAACAAAATCTTGGATTTGGCATAATTTTGGAAGCTTTGTTAATGGAGATCATATCATATCTTGAATCTTCAATGCACAAGGATTGGAGGCCCAAGATTTAACCTAATGCATTCCTTATTACTCACACAAGCTAGACACATCAAGAACACGACCTAAGAGCTGCAGAAACGGCAAAAACCAAAATTGAAAAAAGCTTGAAAAGGTGTGAGATCAAAATCTTGGTTAGAGCTCGATTCAATCCAAAATCTCAACGTAGCTTCCTTGCCTGACGTTCACTGAAGCCAAAGCGATCAAAACCAAGTCTTGAGACCTCCTAAATCACGCTGTAAGTACTCAAGAACATAGCCCTGTGCACGAATTCACAACCTTGGATTCCTGCATCTTTTTGCCTAAATATTTGTATATTCATGCTTTTCGTTGCATTATGAAGCTTTTGGCATAATTTAATTGCATTCTTGTAGCCTGTATCGCCATGCCCGAAGCTAGGGTTTTGGTTCTTTGTTTTTAGGTGTTTCAATTACAGGTAAAATCAGGACAAGCCATGGCCATGGATGGATTTAGGAGAACGAGGCGAACAGGATGATGGGTTTGGTTTGCATTTTTGTGACCTAGAACTCATTATAGGATGATGCTACGGATTTTGTTATGGATTCAAATCCGCAGGAAAATATACCAGGGCCATTGGAGAAGATGAAGATGTGTTCATGTTTCATTGGCTTGTTCAAATAAATTCCGCGCGTTTTCTATTTCCAGTATATTGCTTATTTTTCACATATAATGATCAGCGCTTATTTTATTAACAAGAAAGCATCATAGCTCAGTTGGTGGAGGCATGAGTGGAAAAACCTTTGGGACCCGGGTTCGAATCCCAGGTCCCCTAAAACTTTGTTGCATTTTATTTTCAGGCAATTCCATGCAGCATCATAAGCGTGGTCCACCATATTCCTCATCCCATCAGGCGCCAGATGGCTTCAGATCAAGTCCAATGGCCAAGATGGAATGCCTACCATGAACTCTAGTCAACAGGCGCATATGGAATTAACAGAAGTCAACAAAGGCCAATGCGTTTGGGCCTGGAGATTGCTGATCTCACCTCCTTTCTAGGCCCAAACCCCCCCAGTTGGTCAATTTCTTTTCTTTTCATATTTATTTATTTATTTTATTGTTTTAATTAATAATTACTAATCACTAACCAAATAATTTATTTCTCTCATAAAATTTAAACTACAAAAAAATATTTTTATTAAAATTAAAATTGACTCTATCTTTGTAAATAAATTAAATCAATTAATTTGGTCTTAAATAGGTTTAACATTTAATATTTTTTGCAATAAATTAAAATCAATGTAGAATTAGGTTTTTAATAATTTTAATCATTTTATTTTATTTCCTTAAATATAAAAAATCCAAAAATATTTTCATTAATTAATTAGTTTAATTATTAACTTAGATTTAATTTTTTAATTCAAAATAAGCAAAAATCTTTTCTTTAAAAAAAAGGGTCAAAACCCTAAAAAATGCTCCGATTTAATTTTCTTGCACGCGATTTATTTGATTCCAATTTTGTAATTGTTTCCCGGTATGTAATAGTTTTTAATTAGGACTTTAATTATTTATCGCTTTATTTTACTTTCCGCAATTTAAATTAAAGGGTTTGTTTTTGGCGATGAAATACCCGACGTCTTGTAATAGTTTAGATTTAATTTCCCGCAATTTAATTTCCGCACAATATCAACTGTTTGATAATTAGGCAATGCATGACAAGATTAATCTTTAACCTAAAATCAATATAGTTCACCCATGACATGTACAGATAAAATTAACCGAAGTAACACACTTGCACATGCCACTCTTAGGGTACACCTCACTTGGTTGCCTTCGAACGTGGTCATTGAGTATAGGAAGTTTTAGAGGTCGCCCTCTGGTCCAAAGATCATAAGTTGCCTCGAAACAGTTGCCTCGGAAAAAATGATCTAAGACATTAGGGTTACCACTAAGGCGTCCTAACATTGCTTTAGTGACCACACGTCCCTTAATCGAATTGACCCAAAAACTCCAACGACGATGCTACCTACTCCTCAATAGTGGGATAACATTGTCTAAAGGACATTAACACAGTTTAATTCCTTTTTCGAGTAGGTAGATGGTTCTTAAGTACTTGCTCCCTTTAAAACAAAACAAAATTTTTCGCACTTACACTCCTTTCAAAATAAAACTTCTTTCAAACCCACAAACACAAAGAAAAGAAAATTTTGAAAACACAATGAGCAAGTACCTAAGAGCCCGTGGATAACCACAGATGGAAAGGGTGCTAACACATTCCCTTTCTATAATCTACCTCCCGAACCCGAGAAGCATCTCGAAAAAGGAATTTTTCTGTGCTTTTTTCCTTTCCTTGTTGGATAAAATAAAATACGGTGGCGACTCTTGCATACCGCGACATTTTGTGAAAACAAACGCAAAACGCGAACCAGCATTCCAAAATAGTCAGTTCTCTTTCCCACCGATCACAGAACTGGAGACTCTGCTGGGGATTTTCATAAGTGAGGTGTACCTTAGGATTAGATCATTATGTTTTCAATTGTATGCTTTGTATGATTTATATTTGTGGGCTTGTATCGGAGTTCTATAAATCCTAACCCAGATCTGGGGGTACCCTTTAGGTAAGTAGCAATAAACTGTGAGGGAACTGCCTGGCGTAGACCGACACGGTTGAAGCAGTAGCTACGTTGGTGTGGCACTTTAGTCTGTACCAATATCCCTTGTGTTAGAACGAGGAGAATATGGGTCTTCTAAGGAGTCATTAAGCACCAACTAACCTTAGAACCTTAAATTGACCAACTTGGCCATAGAACAGTAGCAGTATGCTACACTCATTGAGACTAAACTCTCGCGATGATTCCGGCCGCAAGAAAAGGTTGCTAAACTGGAATTATGACCGATTGAGGGTAGTCAGTGATATTGAGATCCTCTAGAACCCGATTACTATTTTTAGGACAGGTTTAAACCAACTGAACTGAAAGAGGGTAGTACCTAAGCTCCTTGTCAGCCTGAAATCTAAGGGCTCTTTGTGTGACTTGTGTGCCTTTACCATGTTTGCTTTTTATGGATATTTGTGGTGTGCTTACTATCATGACATCATAACATTGCATACATCTTGCATAAGGACTAAGTTATTTCAAAGACAGAAAGGTTTCATCTTTGCTCTATTTTGTAGGTCATCATGATGCCTATGCGTAAGAATACCATCCGGATCAACTTTGTCCAAGTCCCTACCTTGCTTAAAGAGTTGGTTTCCAAGATTCCTGACACTACTTCCTTCATCAGGAGGCATGGTTCTCTTCTCAGTTTGGTCACCTCCAAATTGGACGAGCAGATGATGAGTGTCCTAGTCCAGTTCTATGATCCGCTGTATCATTGTTTCACTTTTCAAGACTATCAGCTGGTTCCCACCCTAGAAGAGTTCTCTGAGCTGCTCAGTATCTCTATTCTAGAGCAGACCCCGTTTACTGGTTGGGAGAAGACCCTTAGGCCCGAAGAAATTGCTGCAGCCCTTCATTTGACTAAAGAGGAGGTAATGGCTAATTGGGAGACTAGAAGTGGAGCAAAAGGATTTCTGACTAAGTTCTTGGTTGGCAAGGCTAACTACTTCTGGGATAGCCTAGACTTTAAGGCCTTCGAGGATATTCTGCCTCTTCTGATTTATGGCTTGGTATTATTTCCGAATCCTGACACTTTTGTTGATGTGAATGCGATAAATATCTTCATCTCTCAGAACCCTATGCCCACTCTCTTGGGTGACATCCTTCATCAACTCTATGCTCGTACTGCCCGAAAATGGGGAACCTTGATGTATTGTGCTCCTTTATTAGCAAGGTGGTTTATTTCTCACCTTCCTAAGTCAGTGCTGAAGAACAAAGAAGGAATGGGCTGGGCTTATAGGGTGATGTCTCTCTCTCATCATGACATTATCTAGACTCTCAAAGGTATGGATGAGGTGACTATCATTGATCACTGTGGGGAGTACCCTAATGTTCCACTGCTAGGAACCCATGGAGAAATTTCTTACAACCCATGCTTAGCTCTCTGTCAATTTGGAAGAGCCAGAAGAGAAGGACCTCATGAGATGTTAATGCCTCATATCATCTTTGATTTTCAAGGGGATAGCGACGAGCAGCGTCGTAGATTCATAAGGGCTTGGGATAGAGTTCACCAATTTGATCCACATGAGTTGGGCCCAAAGACTTCTCTGCCAATGGAGCCATATCTCAGATGGGTCCGCATCCGTGCCCAGAAGCTAGGTATGCCATATGAAGCTGTCCGGCCGGTCACTCTTGAAGTTGCTAATGAAGAAGGTGTTCTTCCAACCATTCTCCATCCTTACATGCCCACTGACATTGGGGCACTTAAGAGATCTTGGATGCAATTGCGGGAGGAACGGGATTCTTACCGAGATAAGTTCAATGAACAAGAGTAGAAGATCCAGAGGTTGACTAGCAGTTAGAGAACAAGCGGATTCTCAACGATTATGTCCGCACTGGTAGGAAGAGACCATGGGAGCATTGATGGACCTTTGATGATTTCCTTTCTAGTTTTATTTTTACTTTTCAGTATTTCCATTCTTGTAACGCCTTAAGGGCAATTTGTTGAACAATTTGAATTACCAAGTTTATCTAATAAAGTGTGTTTCCTTTCTTGTTTACAAATTTGAATCTCGATTGTCTTTGAAATCATAAATCATACGCATTTCATCCCATGCACTTCATAAACAGGTACCCTTTACAGGTCTCTTATCTTCTCGTTGTTTATTTCAGCGATCATCATGTCTACTGAACCTTCAACTGAGCAAGCTATCAAGGCCCTCCAGGCCAAGAATGCCCAATTTCAAGAGTTGTTCATGAATCTAGCCAAGGGTCAGCAGGACCTGAAGACCTTAATTCTGAAAGAGAAGAAGAAGAAGAAGAAGAAGAAGAGGACCATCCTGTTTAACACATGGCACAGGTTTGGAAACAGGCTGCAGAATGAATTTGATCGGACCACCTCATATGGAGGGAAAGATAGTCCACAAGAAAGGAGGGCTCCTAGCCCTGTGGTCTACGATGAAGAACAGTATCCTCTGGCTGAGGATAGATACAAGCAACTAGAAGATCGGTTGAGTGCTATGGACATTCAGAAGGTGCCTGGTCTGGACATCGGAGATCTAGGTCTATCATTTGGGGTGGTGATTCCCCATAAATTCAAGGCACCAGCCTTCGTTAAGTATGATTGAGTTTCTTGTCCGAAGTTGCACCTCCGGTCATATGTGAGGAAGATTCAGCCGTACACAGCTGATAAGAACCTGTGGATCCACTTCTTCCAAGACAGACCCTCAGGGACTCAGCTTGAGTGGTTCTATCAGTTGGACGGAACCAGTATCTGCAGTTGGGAAGATTTGGCTACTGCTTTCTATAGGCAGTATCAATACAACTCCGACCTCGCTCCTACGCGTACCCAACTCCAGGGTATGTCAATGGGAATGGGTGAAGGATCCAAATATTATGCTCAAAAGTGGAGAGACCTCGCCGGAAGGGTACAACCGCCCTTAGCTGATCGGGAACTTGTTGACATGTTTTTGGGGAACCTGTCTGGTCCATTTTTCAACCACTTGATTGGAAGCTCTTCATCTGGGTTTACAGATCTTATTTTAACTGGCGAGAGGATTGAGGCTGGTATTAAGGATGGTAAGATACAAAAGGGTGCTTCATCAAGCACCGAGAAGAAGTCGTTTAAGAAAGAGTCTAGTGCTGTCTACAGTGCAAGAAGACAGAATAGACCTGAACACCGCCAAGCTGTCAATGCGGTTGTTATTTCAAAACCTACTGGTGCTCCTCAATACAACAATCAACAAAAGGACGAGAGACCTAAGAGGCAACTCACTCGTCTCAGCATGACCTTATCTCAGATTCTGCCAGAGTTGCTGAAGACTAATCTGGTGACTCTAAGGGAAGCCCCAAAGAATTCAAATACAACGTCACCAAGGTATAACCCTAACGCCCGTTGTGCTTATCACTCTGATAGCCCGGGGCATAATACATATGATTGTTGGAGTCTGAAAAATAAGATAGAAGACTTAATTGATGCGAAGGAGATTGAGTTCGAGGCGCCCGAGAGGCCTAATGTTGTGACTGCTCCCATGCCCAAGCATGGAGTGAATGCTATAGAGGAAGACTTGTTTGTAGTTTCTATGGATGACATTGTTACCCCTCTGATGACTGTCAAGAAGAACCTTTTGCTAGCCGGTTTATTTATGGGTTGTGACGAAGGTTGCTGTATGTGTTCTGCCCATCCAAATGGTTGCCCGCTTTTGAAATCAGGTGTCCAGCGCCTGATGGATAGTAAAGAGATTATATTTGAGAAGACTGTTGTTCCCTTAGTTCCTTCTGAAGAAGTTGCCATCATTACCATTTTCGACAATTCTTCCAAGGCTCCCTCGAGGAAGCCTGTTAGAATTACATATGTTCCAAGAATCGCACCTGTGATCATCACTGTTCCGGGGCCCATCCCATATACCTCTGATAAAGTTATCCCTTGGCACTATGGGGATGATGTTTATTTTCATGGAGTTAAGCAAGAGTTGGATGTTGATACTGACATCAGCAACATTACTGGACCTGCTAAAGTCACCCATAGCGGAAGACTTTTCTCACCTGATATTGCTCCACCAACAGCCCGAAGACCTGTTGTTATTACACCTGCCAGTGTACCCGCCACTAAATGGCATGCTCTTTTTAGCCAGACTCGTTATGTTGTCCCAATACGCACCCCATTGAATTCTCCAAGACGGTCTGTGATCGGTGGATTTAGAACTGACTGTTTGAAGCTGGTTTCGCGAAATGTCGCGGAAGCAAGAGTCGCCACCGTCTTTTATTTTCTCCAACATGGACAGGACAAAAGCACAGCAAAATTCCTTATGAGAATAGTTCTCGGTTCGGGAGGTAGATTTATAGAAAAGGAAGGTGTTAGCACCCTTTCTATCCATGATTATCCATGAGCTCTTAGGTACTTGCTCTTATGTTTTCAAAAATGTTTGTTTGCTTTTCAAAAGTGAGTGGATTTGAAAAATTTTCGTTTGAAAACTTCAATTCGACTCTTGTATCAGTCCTCAAGAGTGTTGTGAAGTGTTTGTTTTGAAATCTTTTAGAAAGTGTCAGTGTGAAAAGGTTTTTATTTTTTTTTTAAGAGAGCAAGTACCCATGAGATCTACCTACCCTAAGGAATTAGGTTGTGTAAATGTCCTTAAGGTAGTGCCATCCTACCATTGAGAGGTAGGTAGCACCACCGTTGGAGGTGTTCGGGTCAATTCGAGTTAAGGGATATTGTGGTCACCGAAGCAATAGTAGGACACCTTAGAAGTAACTCTAATGTCCTAGATCCTTTTTAATCCGAGGCAACTGTTTCGAGGCGACTGGATCTTAGACATAAGAGCGACCGCTAAAATGTCCTATACTTGACGACCACGTTTCGAAGGCAACGAGTGAGGCGTACCCTAGAAGTGGTGTGTGCGTTTGTGTGTTGTTTTCAGTTTAACAGTTATCTTTGATCATGGCATTGTGAGCTACGCTTTGTTTTTAATTAGCATTCATTCTTTCATGCAAGTTAGCAGTTAGGAGTGCGGAAAATTAAAAGACGGAAAGCTAAAAGCTACGCTATTACAAGACGCGAGTCTATACATCGCCAAAATACAAAGACCCGTTTTTGATAAAAGATGCGGAAAGTAAATAAATGCGGTAAACCTAATTACTATTACATCCGGAAAGCAGTTACATAATAATTGATAAGAAAATAATGCGCGAAAAGAATTAAAATTAGGACGTCCGAGGGTTTTGACCCTTTGCTTGAAATTAAATTAAATTAAAGCCTAATAATCATTTAAAGAAAGAAAAGAAAGTGTTTTTTATGTTTTTTGTATTTATGAAAATTAAAGAAAAAGAATTAAAAGGAAACCCTAAATCTAGATTATTTTAATTATTAATGAAAATATTAAAGTTAACCTAATTTACTAGTTAATTAATTTATTTACATGTTTATTTACAAAATTAATAATAATTAATAATAATGATAAATAATGATGATTAATAATTTATTTAAGAAAAAGATGAAAATGTCAAAACCTAATTCTACATATTTTTTATTTATTAAGAAAAAGTGTTAAAATTAAAACCTAGATTAACTAAGTTAATTGTTAGAGTTTATTTACAAAAATTAATTAGTGAAGAAATTAATAATAATTAAATATATTTGTATTTTTGATTTTTCTGTTTTTATTATAGAAAATTATTTTATGGTGAAAAAAACAATCAAAATAATTTAAAAAGAATTAGAAAAGAAAAGAAAATAAAATTAAAAAGGATGCAAACCAAGGGGGGTTTCAGGCCCAAGGGGAGGTTTTTTGAAATATTCTGGCCCATTAGACAAAAAGCCTTGTTTGACTTTCTGGCATCACGTGCGTGTTCATTGACTCCTGAGTACCGTGGTCTGCATTCTTTGGCCATTGGATTGGGTTTCATGGCCATTTGTGTTCTGGCCTCAACGTTCCTTAATCTTCTCAGGATGTCTGTCTCGCCATGTATTGGTGTCATGCATAAGTTGTTCTACTTTGGCCATTTGGCTTTTGGCCATTTGTGTTTTGGCCTCAACGTTCCTTAATGAACCTGCATGGGATCCTGTCTAAAATCTGCAATGTTGAATCTCATGAACGCATTAAATAAAATCATAAAATGCAAATAAAGTCAATATATGAAGAAATTTAATGTTTAGGCACAATATGGCATGTATGAATGATTATACCCTTTTGATCATGGAGATCAAATCAATCTTACCCTTACTGGAAAATTAGTGACATGAATGCTTTTATGCCCTTTTGATCATGGAGATCAAGCCAGCCTTACCCTTACTGAAGAAGTAGTGAGGTGTTGGTTTGTAACTGTGATGGCTTGTTTGTAGTGAGAGAGAGATTTGTAATAAGGATTTCAAGGTTTTAGGGTTCTTGAAAGAATTTGATATTCTAACAGTGTTGTGGCAAAGTTTTTTTCTCTTTTTTCTCTTCTCTGGTTTGTGTGAAAAGAAGGTGATTATATAATGGAAATTAGGGTAAAGAAAATGGGCTTTGAATGTGCAATTGGGCCTCCAATGTTCACTTGAGTTCGTCACTTTCCAGGCTAAATTGCAGGGACTTAAGTGTAATTTTTGAAGTTGAAATGTGAAAACAAAATGTAGCCGATGTCGAGAACTAACTCCTGTCCGAAAATCGGCTCAATCGGATAAAAGGTGAATTAGTTATGAATTTTTGATGTTTCAGCTCAGACAAACTTATTTTGGACTCCAGTGTCGACTCTGACACGTTCTTCAATAAAAAACTGGTATTGATCGGTGCATAATTTGGTCTCGACTTTTGAATAAAAGTTGTAGATCTCTGAGTCAGTGATCTTGTGTAAAAATATGATCCAAATCCGATAAAAATTGACCGAGTTATGAATTTTCGAAGTTTCGGCCCAGGTGAAATATTATTCAGCATTCAGGATTTTCAGTGTGTCACGCACTCTGAGCAAAAAACGAAGGCCTTTTGAATACCATTTGAACTCAATACCTTCTGTGAAAATGTAGCCAACTCAATTTGTGAAATTTTGGCGCCGGAACCAGCTCGATACGATGAAAATCAACCAAGTTATGATTTTCTGAACATGACGCAAATAAACTTGTGTCACAAATTTTCTGTACGAAAGTACTTGATAAATCCACATTTTTGAAGACCTTCTGATCGAAATTGACTTCCAGTCGTGAGATATGAAAACGTAGATAATGTCAATACGGAATTTTGGCCACCAGAACGGGTTCAAAACGAGTCACGATCTTCAAGTTATGAATTTTTTAGCGCGTAAAAACTGCACTTTCAGCACACTTTTTCACCATATTTCTTCGAGAAAACTCACACAGTCGGATACCTTCTTTAAAGAATTGACTCTTGAGTCGAACCTGAATTTGAGCATAAGTTAGGACATTAAGGAGCACTTGAGGTCATTTGGATGTAAGGACCTTGATGCAACACAAACCCCTAATTTTGACTTGACTGCCTTAGGAGGTGATTTGACTGTGCAACCTTTGAGAAATCTTGAGGAATATGGGAGGGCAAATTTTGGGGTACAACAGTTGCCCATGTTCAATCTTCTTAGACCTGAGGATGTAGATTGGCTTGCGTGCCTTTCGTGATCCGAAGGTGGAAGATGATTGAACACTAGAGTGCCCAGAAATTTACGCTCACATAGTAAAGTATCAGCAGCGTGATGGCGGGAATGGGCTTATAGATGCCATTTGGAGATACGATGGATAGGGGGATGGGCTTATAGATGCCATCTGGAGGTGTCGATCGCGTAAGAGATTCCTTAGAGAGAACTTGCGTACCTGAAAAAGAAAGATACTTACCTGGCCTGTTACATGGATTGATCTTCAAATTCTTTATGTAGATGTGCCCTGTCTGGATGCAGGTATTGAATCTACAAATAGTCGCTCACAGACGTGCCCTGGCTAGATACAGGAATCGAATCTGGAACTTCAAACGGTTGCTTACACACGTGCCCTGGCAGGATACAGGAATCGAGTTCGGAAAATAGTCGTCAACAGATACACCCTGGCAGGATACAGGAATCGGATCTTCAAACTCTTCAGACGTGCCCTGGCAGGATACAGGAATCGAGTCCGGAAAATAGTCGTCAACAGATACACCCTGGCAGGATACATGAATCGGATCTTCAAACTCTTCAGACGTGCCCTGGCAGGATACAGGAATCGAGTCCGGAAAATAGTCGTCAACAGATACACCCTGGCAGGATACAGGAATCAGATCTTCAAACTCTTCAGACATGCCCTGGCAGGATACAGGAATCGAGTCCGGAAAATAGTCGTCAACAGATACACCCTGGAAGGATACAGGAATCGGATCTTCAAACTCTTCAGACATGCCCTGGCAGGATACAGGAATCGAGTCCGGAAAATAGTCGTCAACAGATACACCCTGGCAGGATACAGGAATCGGATCTTCAAACTCTTCAGACGTGCCCTGGCAGGATACAGGAATCGAGTCCGGAAAATAGTCGTCAACAGATACACCTTGGCAGGATACAGGAATCGGATCTTCAAACTCTTCAGACGTGCCCTGGCAGGATACAGGAATCGAGTCCGGAAAATAGTCGTCAACAGATACACCCTGGTAGGATACAGGAATCAGATCTTCAAACTCTTCAGACGTGCCCTGGCAGGATACAGGAATCGAGTCTGGAAAATAGTCGTCAACAGATACACCCTGGCAGGATACAGGAATCGGATCCTTAAACTCTTCAGACGTGCCCTGGCAGGATACAGGAATCGAGTCTGGAAAATAGTCGTCAACAGATACACCCTGGCAGGATACAGGAATCGGATCTTCAAACTCTTCAGACGTGCCCTGGCAGGATACAGGAATTGAGTCCGGAAAATAGTCGTCAACAGATACACCCTGGAAAGATACATGAATCGGATCTTCAAACTCTTCAGACGTGCCCTGGCAGGATACAGGAATCGAGTCTGGAATATAGTCGTCAACAGATACACCCTGGCAAGATACAGGAATCGGATCTTCAAACTCTTCAGACGTGCCCTGGCAAGATACAGGAATCGAGTCTGGAATTAGTCGTCAACAGATACACCCTGGCAAGATACAGGAATCGGATCTTCGAACTCTTCAGACGTGCCCTGGCGGGATACAAGAATCGAGTCCGGAAAATAGTCGTCAACAGATACACCCTGGCAAGATACAGGAATCGGATCTTCAAACTCTTCAGACGTGCCCTGGTAAGATACAGGAATCGAGTCTGGAATTAGTCGTCAACAGATACACCCTGGCAAGATACAGGAATCGGATCTTCAAACTCTTCAGACGTGCCCTGGCAAGATACAGGAATCGAGTCTGGAATTATTCGTCAACAGATACACCCTGGCAAGATACAGGAATCGGATCTGGAATCACGACAGTTGATAGTAATTATCTTTGTATTGGCCTTTCCTGAAAAAGGCAAAACATTAGTTATATGTAACGTCATTGTGATCGGTGGATCTGGAACTGACTGTTTTTTAGCTGGTTTCGCGAAATGTCGCGGTAAGCAAGAGTCGCCACCGTCTTTTATTTTCTCCAATATGGAAAGGACAAAAGCACAGAAAAATTCCTTATGAGATTGCTCTCGGTTCGGGAGGTAGATTATAGAAAGGGAAGGTGTTAGCACCCTTTCTATCCATGGTTATCCATGGGCTCTTAGATACTTGCTCATTGTGTTTTCAAAAGTGTTTGTTTGCTTTTCAAGGTGAGTGGGTTTTGAAAAAGTTTCGTTTGAAAAATCTCTAAGTAACTCTTGTATCTGTCCTCAAGAGTGTATGAAAAATTTGTTCGAAAATTTTTAGAAAGTGTAGGTGTGAAAAGTATTTTGTTTGTTTTTGAAAAGAGCAAGTATCTATGAGAATCTACCTACCCTAAGGAATTCGTCTGTGTAAATGTCCTTTAAAGTAGTGCCATCCCACCATTGAGAGGTAGGTAGCACCACCGTTGGAGGTGTTCGGGTCAATTCGAGGTTCGGGACATGGTGATCACCGGAGTAATAGGAAGACACCTTAGAAGCTACCCTCATGCCAGGTTCCCGGATCATGAGGACTTACTAAGACATCCTCTACTCGACGATCACCTTTCGAGGGGCAAGGCAACAGTGAAGCGTACCCTAGGGGTGGTGTGTGAATTGTGTGCCATTTTCAGTTTATTGTTTGTCTTGTCATGCATTGGTGATCTACGTTTTGATTTTTATTTTTGGGCATTCATTCTTTTATGTTATTGTTTAACAGTTAAAGGTGCGGGAATTTAAAGTGCAGAAAAGATAAAGGTCCTACGCTATTACAATGGCGCGGGTCTACAACGCCAAATTAATCCAGACCCGATTTAAAATAAAGTGCAGAAAATAAATGTCTAATTGACTATTACAGGGCTTTGGAACAAGTACATTATATTTACAACAAAGAAATAAATAAAACGCGCGAAAAGAGAATATAATCGAATGCGAGGGCGTTGGACCCTTTAAAGGAATTAAAATAAAATTAATAGAATAATTAAATTAAATAAAAAGAAAGAACTTATTTTTTATATTTTTTTGTATTTATGACATTAAAGAAAATTAAATTAATTAAAAGCCAAATAATTCTAGTTCTAATTATTTTTTTAATTTATTAAAGAAAATGCATTAAAGTTAAAACCTAGAATTAAAACTAAATTAATTATAAAATTTATTTACAAAAATTAATGGTTAATGATACTTATAATAAAAATATTTAATAAAAAAAAAGAAAATGCTAAGGTCTATTTTTATTATTTTTGGTTATTGTAAAAAAGAATTAAATTTAACAACTTAAAATAAAAAACTAAATTTATTATGGGATTTATTTACAAGAATGCTAAAATAAAATATTTTTTATTTTTTATGTTTTCTGATTTTTTATGTTTTGGTGTTTTTTTTATGAAAATAATAAATTAATAAAAAAAAAATAATAATTAAAAGAAAATAAACATAAAAAAAAAAAGAGATAAAAAGGATTTGCAAACCTAAGGGGGTGAAGCCCCTAATTTGGAGGTTGGTCTTTAGTAATCTGGGCCCAATTACTCTTGGCCTTGTGGACTTTTCCAGGACACGTGTGGATGCATTGACTCAGGCTTATGGTGCTCCTCCGATCAAAGCCACCGGATCAATCTCCATGGGCGCGTGTCAATCTGGATCAAGGGGTGCATGATGGTCTTCAAGGTTTGAACTGCATAGGAATGTTAAATAGAAAATAATATGAAAGGGGGGTGAGGACCTGGGGCTCGAACCCAGGTCCTGAACATTACCACTCAAGCGCTTCACCAACTGGGCTATTTTGTTTATCTGTACATAATATACCAAATAAATATAATAAAGTAAAACTAAATGTTAATGCGTTTTTCGCGCGAGATTTCAAACAGCCCAATCATGGATGGCCACCTCATCTTCTTCTTCTACGTTCCCTGAAACACAGAACAATAAGCAACGGTTTTCTAAACGTTCTAAAAGGTGCCTTTCCAAAAAATAACGAATAGCTTGTAGTGGCTCATAAATTGAGCGTGAGGCATCTAATCTCTTCGTCCAAGCATGCTGGTTGCAACCATGGCATCGTGATTCTCCAATTTTGCTGTATTCAAAAACCCCTAATTCAAAAGCTTAAGAACCCTAAAAAACAAAAATGGCAGATTCTCCAATAGTGCATAAAAACGCAATTAGAATATAGGGTTAGCTTCAAAACACATTGCTTAGTATGAATATGTAAACAAAATGCTATGAGAATGTCTCAAAATTAAAACACGAATATGTATTTTTGTGAAGAAAAGTTGACTTCTGTATACCGATTCAAAGGGTTAGGGACGAAGTTCTTGGTTGGAAAAGTTCTCTTGAAGCCTCAGGAAGCTAATGAGATCAAAATCTTGCCTTGAATCGTACTACAAGTATGTTTTCAGATTTTGAGTTTTCAAGCCAAAAGTGTGAGTTTTCCTTTTGTGTTTTTTTTTCGTTTTTTTGAGATGCCGCCCCCCCCCCCCCCCCCCTCAATTTTCGTTTGTATCACTTGTATAGGTCTTATGCCACATGTATGAAGAGGAATTATGGCTCCATAATGCATAGCATTCAATTTCAAGATTCTCCATAAACCTCCATAACCAAATTTCCATTTTTGAACCATTTTTTGAATTCTTGCTTCTTTGAGCCTTGGCACGAAAATGGGATATACATAATGGTGCTTCAAGGTTAATCAAAGCCAAATATTCCCTTAAATTAATTTTTTTGAATTTCTCTTGATTTTAAAAGATTTAAAATTAATTAAATCCAATAAAATCAATAAAAAATGAAAAAATCAATTAAAAAATCTGAAATAAAAGGTGGGACACGTGGGAAGCATGGCCAAGTTAATTCAAGTGGAAAAAGTGGGCCCCTTTTGTCAAAAATGAAATTTCAAGGATAAATGATTTTGGCCATTTCACAAAAATTTCCCAACTTCTCCAATGCATATCTTGCTCAATTTTTAAGCTTTGATCATGTTCTTGGACATTTTAGAAAGGTCTTGAAGTCCTCTAAACAATGTCTTTGGTCACATGTCATTTTGATTTATCAATCTCAAGTTATGGCCTTTGACTTAAAGTCCCTTTTTGTTGACTTTTGAAAATGACCTATAATGTTGAAATTGATAACTTTTTGTGAGAGCATTTCTTGGACTTGAAGTATGAAGATGAGTTGTAGGAAATGTCTTTATCTTCAAAATGAGCTTTGGATGGAATTTTTATGATGAACCATGAAAAAGTTATGCCTTGGTCAAGTTACAGTTGACTTTTCAGCTGTCCAAAAATAGAAACTTTTGCATCTTGATGATTTTTGAGCCATACTTTGAGAATCATGATCAAGAATTGATCCAATGATGTTTGTGGCTTCAAAATGAGATGTTGACCAAAAATTTGAACTTTTGACTGCCAAATGACCATTTTGCCCCTACAGTTGACTGTAGTGCAATTAGGGTTTTTGACTGTGCAATTTTGTGCTGAAAGTCTTGAAACTTGGTATGAGGATGCTTGACCATATTTGTAGGCATGTGAGACTTGATTGGACCCTTGGAAACTTCATTTTCTTGATCAGAACAAAAACCCTAATTTTGACTGTTTAGGAGGCCCTTGAACTGTGCAACCCTTGGGGAATTTTGAAGCTTGACTTTGCAATTCTTGAAGAATATGGGAGGGCAAATTTTGGGGTACAACAGTTGCCCCTGTTCAATATTCTTAGACCTGAGGATGCAGATTGGCCGACGTGCCTTTCGTAATCTGAGGGTAGAAGATGATTGAACACTAGAGTGCCCAGAAATTTGCACTCACATAGTAGCAATGTGATGATGGGAATGGGCTTATAGATGCCATTTGGAGATTGATGGATAGGATGATGGGCTTATAGATGCCATGCTAAGAGATGCTGGAGGGTGAATGGGCTTATAGATGCTGTTGTACCCCAAAATTTGCCCTCGCATTTTTTCCCAAGAAATCTCAGCTTCAAGTCTTTCCTGATTTTTTAAACTGACTCAAGAATCGGACAAACGGACTTTTCTTGTCAGTCAAGCAAAATTAGGGTTTTACTGGTTTTCATGGCCCTAGAACAGTTCAAGCAATTGGCTTAGGGTTTTGATTGATTCTGGCGCATTTTGATCAGACGAACGTTATTTGGCATTTAATCAAGAATTAAGGTTTTATGGGCATATTCTCAGCAAAATTAAAATTCCACAGTACTTTGCAAGATTTTCCAAGATTCGGGTTGGATTCGCATTGTTTTGACTTAATCAGTAAAAGAGGCAGTTGGGTTGAATTCATGTTGTTTTGTTTGAGCCAGTCAAAGAAGATGTGCAGTTTGGAATTACAGTGCTTGGTAAGAAATCAGTAAGAAAGGATTGCGTCTGATCAGTTATTGTGTTCGACTGTGCGTTGCTTTGAATGATGGAGACGTCAAGTTCATTTATTCTGATCAACAAGGTTTAGTTGATTATTTATGGTTCTAAGAATTAAGTATTTGAAATTTAAACTTTCATTTTATTTAATTTAAGGAATTATAAATAACAAATAAATAATTAAAGAAAAGGAATTGAAAAGAGTTAAATGAACCAATGGAATTTTTATTTCATATTTAATAGTTGTTACAATTATTATTTGGATACAAGTATTTATTACGAAGTATTTAAAATAATAATGGTTTACAATAATTAAATTGAAAATAAAAACTATCCTATTTTTTCTAAACATTTTCTAAGTCCCTAATCTCTTCATTCTTCACTTCGCTCCGGTGTTCCATTTTTCATCTGCAAAAGAAAAAAAAAGAAGAAAAATCAGTGACTGATAATTAATTAAAGACAGATAAAATTTGCTCATCATTAGGGGCCACTGATTGGGATAAGTTAACCCTCTCTGCAAATCACGGGATTTCTCCCGGTTCACAAAGAGGGAAGAATTTCATTTAATCATAAATGCAAAATGTCAAATGCACAAATTCAAGATTTCAAACTGCATAGTTCAAGTTCAACCAAACTGGAAAAATCAAAAAAAAGAACAGTTTGCTGCCAAATGCCAAAGTCTACTCAAAGATATCAAAGAAGATAAAAAAAAGTGCAATTTACTGTCAAAATACAAAGTCCACTCAAAAGCTGTCAAGAGAAGATTTTGAAAGATATCAAAAGAGCACAAAAGCTGGACAAAGTATGCAGAAGTAATGTGTTATGCAAGCAAAATCTAAATCATCATTTCCCAACAAGAAGGGGCCCCTTCAGAACAAAATAGTACAGGAAAAATCATATTAAATATATTAACTGTACTATAGAGAGAAAAAGAAGAGAGATAAGAGGAGGGGTTCAGGTTTTATGCTTAGGCAGGATAGAGAGGGAGAAAAGGATACAAACTCAAAGAGCCTGAAGCCTCACATTATTGTCAAGGCCAAATCTGCATCAAACTTACTGCAACTAACAAAAACAAACTCATAACCTGAAACACCACAACCCTGCCTCAACATACAAACTACACACATAAAAGCCTAAGCATAACACCTGCTGAGCCTCATGAAACGCAACCAGTTAATAACTCAGAAGAAAAAAGCATAACCTGATATGCAAATATACCACATACCAGAAGCCTAACCACATAAACCTGAACAACCATATCAGCTTAACCAAAAACATATACAAACACATAAACTGAACTACCAAACCAGAGGCCTAACCATCAAAACCTGGCCTAGCCTTCAAACCTGATAAACCAAGCTAAACCTGCTGTTCAAGCATAAGCCCTGCCTCAAAAATCCAGCAGAACCAATACAAAAGCACACAAATCCCAGGTCAAGCACAACCTGCCTAACCATCAAAACCTGTCAAGCCCTTAAGAGCAAAAAATCAGTAAAACCTACCATAACCAAACCCAAACATCAGGCCTCAGAAAAGTATTCATCATAGGCCAATATCCAAAGTAGGCAACAGAAGTGAGAAAATAGGCAACATAATCCCTTAAGCATATCCAAGCATATCCAAGCAGAACAAGGCGATACAAGCAAGCATTCAAAAGTTTAAGACAACATCAAGCATTAAGGCCTCAGAATTTCTTCATCATAGGCAAGCACATCCGAAGGCAAAGTGAGCAACAGAGAAGAAGAAAGAAGTAAACTCAGAAGCTTTTCATCATAAGCAAAATACATTCCAAAGGCATCAATCTCAGAAGGCAATTCAAAGGCCTCAGAAGAGAGCTTCATCATAGGCAAAGCAACAAATCAAGGCAACATGCAGTAGAAGAGATAAAGAAGTGAATTTTAAAAGGGTTCTCAGTACAAGTCTATCATCATCAAAACCCTAGAAAATGGCAAAAAGATAAAAGTACCAAATTTTCCCAAGCTAGCTCCCAGCTTCATCACCGGGCCTCTGCACCACTGAGCCTCCTCAGCGCTTCCTCGTCCTCTCCTCCCCATCGTCCTCCTCTCAAGGTAGTATATTTCCTTCCTCATCTTTCTTTTCATC
Source organism: Vicia faba (assembly GCA_948472305.1). Classification (NCBI taxonomy): domain Eukaryota; kingdom Viridiplantae; phylum Streptophyta; class Magnoliopsida; order Fabales; family Fabaceae; genus Vicia; species Vicia faba. The sequence continues at coordinate 122,291,678 of OX451738.1, forward strand.
ACCTCGTTAAAACAAACACAACGAACACGAAGATCAGAACATATAAATCACGACATGCAAGAATCTAAAACAAAAACGCCTAAACTAATTCGAAACGGTACACTAACCATTATTTGAGGACTGTCTAATCCATCCGAGAGGAGAAGAGGCGGTAGCGGGGTAGCTCAGGCAGAGAGGCATGGCCCAGAAGCTTGCATAGAAGACGATTGAACGAAACTCCATGAACGGCGCGCTCAAACCCTAAAACCTTGCTTCCCAAATGAAAACGCCAAACAACCCTAAATTTGTTCTGACCCCCAAGCGTGGGCCTTGCCCATTCTGAAAGCCTGAAGCCCATTGAGTTCACACAAAGAAAAAAAGAGCCTTAATCTCATTTTATTAACACTAATCTCTTTATATATAAAAAAATTCATTTTAAATACTAACTTCCTTTTTTTATATATACATAACACCTTAAAACAATATATTCATTTTCTAACTTAATATATCTTTTAATAAAAATACCCCTTTTTCTAGTATACATAATTTAGTCCTTGATTTTGATTTAAAAGTACTTTTTGTATATAAATGGCAAAAAATACATTTTTATATCATATACCTAAAATTAAAAATGACTTTCTATTCTTTTAATTAAAATATATTTTGTACATAGTTGCATAATTTAATTTCTTGACATTTAAATATTTTTGTACATAAATAATAAAGAGACATTTTTCATTACACCACAATAAATATTAAAAACACTTTTCCTTTAATTTGTACATATCATACCTTTTTTATCATATAGTTAACATTGAAAACATTTTTTTTAATTAAAATATATCTTTGTACATAATAGACAAAATACATATTTTTTCTAATATTAAAATTCTTAAAACACTCAATTAAAAACATTTTCTTTTGTACATATTAAAAATATACAAATCAAAGATTCCTTAAAACACATATTTAGGTCAAATACCCTAATCTCGCCTTAATTTCATATTGTCGCACCTGTAAATATCCACATACACATATACTTGTACGCTTACAATATATTTCACATTATACACTTACACAATGCAAATCCATTCACATTGCCTTATACACATTTGATTATCTTATATTTGTATATTCGATATTTACATTTGATCGCAAATTCGATTTGGTTGTAACTTATTGGATACTATAAGTCTCATCCCCATTCATACACTTGTACCCCCACTCCCGGATACCATTCTGTAATAGCGTAGATTTTACATTCCGCAATTTACAGTTTTCCAATTATACCATGGTTAGACCTAGGGTTTGCATGCACGTAAAACCAAACGCTAGATAACCTAATACAAGACAAATATATGTAATCAGTACACAATCACACTTGCACCCCCTAAGGTAATCCCACGTGTTGCCTTCCAAAATGCGCCATGCTTGCACGTCGAGTATCTTTGGCAAAACAAAATCAAATGATCATAAGTCTCAAAGTGTTGCCTAAACGGAATGATCATAGTCCCTTCAAAGCAAGTTGCCAAAGACACTTGGCATCATTGCATTCATGGTTCATACGATGACCCGCGCCCGTCCCGAATAAACTTCCTAAACGCAAGATTGTCCACCAAATTCAATGGTGGAACAAAATTGTTAAAAGGGGTTAAAACATAATAAAAACCTTTGAGTACAATAGGGTAGACAAAAATCTTAGTTACTTGAGATCGACTTGCAAAAACACTTGCCTTCTTTTCAAAAACCACAATCCACATGCACTTTCAAAACAAACTCTCAAAACATTTTGAAACATCTTTTCGAAAAGATACACGCCTTTGTAAAATATTCGAGTGAAGAATTGTTACAAGGTTAGCCTAAGACAAGGCATCTTCTTCAAAAACATTTTCAAAAGCACCCACACACACACCATTTTCAAGCAATCGAAAATCAATGCAAGTGATCTAAAAAACCAAGTAACTAAGAGCCCATGGATAACCATGGATGAAAAGGGTGCTAATACCTTCCCTTTTCATAACCTACCCCCCGAACCCATGAAATATCTCAAAAGGTTTTTGCTGTGCTTTTTTTTTAACCTTTCCTTCAGGATAAAATAAAAAGTCGGTGGCGACTCTTGCTCAACCGCACAAGTGCGAATACGAACGCAAAACCACAGTCAGTTCTCCCACCGTATCACAGATGCCATCTGGATGTCAATCGCATAAGAGATTCCTTAGCGAGAACTTGCATACCTGCAGAAGAAAAAAGAGTACCTGACATGTTGCATGAGCTGGTTTTCAGATGCTTTGCATAGATGTGTCCTGAATAGTTAGAGGAGCTGGATCTGGAGCTTCAACAGATGATGAATGAACCAGGGGTGGTTACTACCTCAGCATGAACGGTGAGAGAACCTTGGGTGACTTTAACCTCAACAGCAATCGTTGAGAAAATCTTGGTGGGAATTATCGTCTCTGCAAGATCGGGGAGAGAACCATAGGTAATTATAATCTCAAAAGCGGACGTTTGAGAAAAACCTGGAATGGAATTATCGTCTCCGCAACATTGGGGAGAGAACCATAGGAAATTATACTCTCAAAAGCGGACGTTTGAGAAAAACCTGGAATGGGATTATCATCTTCGCAACACTGGGAAGAGAACCATAGGAAATTATAATCTCAAAAGCGGACGTTTGAGAAAAACCTGGGATGGGATTATCATCTCCACAACATTGGGGAGAGAACCATAGGAAATTATAATCTCAAAAGCGGACGTTTGAGAAAAACCTTGAATGGAATTATCATCTCTGTACCGCTGGGGAGAGAACCATAGGAAATTATAATCTCAAAAGCGGACGTTTGAGAAAAACCTGGGATGGAATTATCATCTCCGCACCGTTGGGGAGAGAACCATAGGAAATTATAATCTCAAAAGCGGACGTTTGAGAAAAACCTGGAATGGAATTATCATCTCCGCAGCATTGGGGAGAGAACCATAGGAAATTATAATCTCAAAAGCGGACGTTTGAGAAAAACCTGGAATGGAATTATCGTCTCCACAGGATCAGGGAGAGAACCATAGGAAATTATAATCTCAAAAGCAGACGTTTGAGAAAAACCTGGAATGGAATTATCGTCTGCACAGGATCGGGGAGAGAACCATAGGAAATTATAATCTCAAAAGCAGACGTTTGAGAAAAACCTGGGATGGAATTATCATCTCCGCAGCATTGGGGAGAGAACCATAGGAAATTATAATCTCAAAAGCGGACGTTTGAGAAAAACCTGGAATGGAATTATCATCTCCGCAGCATTGGGGAGAGAACCATAGGAAATTATAATCTCAAAAGCGGACGTTTGAGAAAAACCTGGAATGGAATTATCATCTCCACAGTATTGGGGAGAGAACCATAGGAAATTATAATCTCAAAAGCGGACGTTTGAGAAAAACCTGGAATGGAATTATCATCTCCGCAGCATTGGGGAGAGAACCATAGGAAATTATAATCTCAAAAGCAGACGTTTGAGAAAAACCTGGAATGGAATTATCATCTCCGCAGCATTGGGGAGAGAACCATAGGAAATTATAATCTCAAAAGCGGACGTTTGAGAAAAACCTGGAATGGAATTATCGTCTCCACAGGATCGGGGAGAGAACCATAGGAAATTATAATCTCAAAAGCGGACGTTTGAGAAAAACCTGGAATGGAATTATCGTCTCCACAGGATCGGGGAGAGAACCATAGGAAATTATAATCTCAAAAGCGGACGTTTGAGAAAAACCTGGGATGGAATTATCGTCTCCGCAGGATCGGGGAGAGAACCATAGGCAATTATAATCTCAAAAGCAAACATTGAGAAAAACCTTTGATAACTTCTACTGAGTCTTCATCAGAAAAATCTGTTTGGGGTCGATTTAGCTGGACTAGAGAAGGCCTTGGACTGGATAAGAAATCTTTGGAGTCGATTAACTGAACCGGTCTAGGTCTTGAAATATGATTGAGAACTTAACTGAATCTTTTCTGAAAGGTAAAGGTCAGTCATATGCAATGCATGATATGGATCAAGCGATGATGTTCTCAACATAAATGAGATTTGTAAGGTATGATGCGTATATGCATGCTATAATGATGTATGTGATGTTTGGGAATGTATGTTTTTCGTCTAGGAAAGTAAATCCTTGACGGGTGCCGGGAAGTCGTATCCTGGGCTGATGTTGAAGAATAAGCTTTTACTTCCGCTGGGGATGATGATTGCAAGAATATCGGTAGGAGAAGATAACTCTGTTGGGGAATAAACTTGGCGAATGGAATAACTCTGCGGGGGGGGAAGTACCCTGACGATCTTGCTGGGGAGCGATACTCTGTGGGAAGAGGGATACTTTGCTAAGTTGTTGATGGTAACTTGCGGGAGATATCATTGTTGTGTTGGAAGTGTTAATAGACTTCGCTGGGGATAAGAAGACTGTGTCGACGACGATCTTTCCGTAGCTTTTGGCTGAGGATAACCCAGTTATATCCTGTTAAGGAAATAACTCTTTGAATAAAGCCGGACGACGCGTTTGTGCTTTTGTGGGGATAAGCTTCCAGAATCTACTAGGGATAAGCTTACTGCTTGGGGAGATGGATTCCAACTTTCCTGGGGGGAGCTGGGTTGGATTCTCTGGGGAAGTTTTGAATTGCCCCGGGGAAGTGACTCCATTGAATGTTTGGTATGCCGCCGGGGAACAATCTTAAATCAAGACTTCCGGGGATGTTTGTTAAGACTGTATGCTGCTGGGGAAGGTTGAGATCTGCGGGAGGATACCCAACTTCCTTAAGGTTGATAACTGCTTTGCTTGAGGAGAGTATACTGCTTGCTGGCTCACTCTCTGGGGAATTAAGATACCTGGTTGTGTTCTTCAGCTGAACCTACCTTGATACCTTGGAGGACAGAACAAATAGATCGCTTGGACAACTCTTTATTGCCCCTGTTTCTGAGGTATGAGAGGAAGACCTGTGAGGTGCTGATAGTTGTTGATGGACAAACCTTCTTCTGATAGGCAGGTGACAAGATGACAGGACATAGTCGTACGCTTTGATCCCTAACTTTTGCCTGGACCGCCCTTTCGGGTTTTCAGTCCACCGGGATACCCTTTTTGCCCAAGCCGCCTTTTCAGGTTTTCGACTTGCCGGGTGTACAGATTTTTTTCATTTCATCCCTTCATTTTGCCCGAACCCTTTTGGTTCGCCGGGAAGCCCTTATTTTTGCCTAGGTGTGTCAACCTAGCGGGTCTTTGATTTTGCGTAGTATTTTTTTTGACTATGTCCATGCTCTCAGGATGTAGGGAGTTGCCCCTGTTAGAAGTGTTTTGTCATGCCACCAGAAGGTGTTTGATTAGGCAAGATTCGTTACTGGAATGCCCCCAAGTGACTCAGGCGGAGATTTGCCCCAAGCTGTTTGGCCCTGAGAGATTCCCTGAATCTTGATTGGACTGCCCCAGATGATGGACAATGATCATGTCATGCCCCTTGATTGGAGGTGGTTTTGTTCACTAGGTATTCATCGTGCGAATTTCCCTGTTGTTCAAACAAAAAGTCATATGCAAACAAAGTTATGTCAAAAATGCAAAGCTTATGTCTGTCTTGAAGATTTTGACAATGCATTATTTTTCATAAAACAAGTGAATGTTTGTAAAACGTGATGTCAACTCCGTATTTACCGTAGGCCTTAAGGAGTCAGGATACCTTTCGTAACAGTATGCTTTCAAACTAACCCATGCTTCAGCTAGGACTTTTAAGGGTTATAACGTGGCCTGGTTCACGGTTTAAGAAACAAAGGATAAAGGCTCAAATTTTATTTGTACCCACCCGCTCTTCGTGATGTTCTCCAAACCTAAACTCAGTTGATCATACGTTAGACCTTGTTTGAATCTTTGCTTTGATTTTCCGGTGATGATTCGGATGTTAATAACTTATTTTGAATAGGCAGTCATTCCTTTTTTTTGTTGAGGGTTTGTAGGACCTCTTTCTTTTTTTATTTTTGTTATCCCTTTCTTTTTTTGCCTGAATTGTTTCCTTTTTTGGAATCACAGTCAGCGGGATGCCCCAGTTTTGTAAGTCTCCTTCATGGGTTTTGACTTAATGGGTTTTTTTTTAGAAGTAATGACTGCCTTTCTTTATTGATTATTCTGAACCATCACTGTCTTCTTTTTTGTAAGGACCTCTTTGGTGCCATTCGTTATGCACTTGGATCAACTGAGAAACTACCCTGCCCCAGGTTATGATTAAGGGTTTTAAATTTCGAAAAGAAAAACTCCTACTTCTTTGGCTCAGAGGGGTTGACGAGGGATTATCATCCTTATAACTCCAGTGTTTAGGGATTGAAACAATGCATGTACCTCATCAGCGGGGTCTGTTCAAAAGCATACTGTAAAGATCGTGGTATCATTTTCGTCATCCTCCCTCAAGAGGCTTAGAATTATTAATTGAGAGTTGACATCAGAAAAAATATGAAGATAATTTGCATTTAGTGAATACGAATATATTGTTTCAGAACAGACATATGCGATGCATTAATGAAATAACAATGTTTAACATGAGTAAATGTTTGAACAAAAGAAAATTGCAACTTGAACATTCGAATGAACAAAAGTTTTCCAGTCTCAGGATTTGTCACTTCAAATGGTGAGTCTTGCAGGGGTAGTAGAAGAACTCGGCCTGACCATCTTGGGTGAATTTCACTGCTCCTTCGTCAATCAGGTCCTGAATCTTGTTCTTCAGAGACCAACAGTCGTTGGTATTATGCCCCGGGCTGTCGGAATGATAAGCGCAACGGGCGTTGGGATTATACTTGGGTGACGCTGTATTCTGATTCTTAGGAGGGTCCCTTAATGTAGTCAGATTTAGTCTCAACAAGTGTTGTAGGGCTCGAGACAGCGACGTGTTGAGCTGGGTAAATTGCCTCCTGGGCTTGTTTGGCTCACTCTGATCAACCCTTTGCTCCAGGCGAGGTTGTAGTTGGACCTGTGAAGTGGTAGCAATTTGAAGAGGTCTATTTTTCCCCATACCAGACTCTTGTCCTCTTGGAGACTGATCAAAGACTTGGCCCCTGGCTTGGGCTGGTTGCTTCATGTTGGATCTGTCTTGGCGGAGTTGACTGATCATGGCCCTCAGCTCTCCTTGCTCCTGAGCTAAACCTTGAATGAGTGCCATTTGCCCCAGCATCTGGGTCTTCAATGTATCTACCTCAGCTTGTAGACGTTTCAGTCGTTCGTCCTTGTCATCCTCGGAACCTTTCTTGGCCAGATTCCCCATGAGGAGTGTCCTTAACTCTTCCTGCCCTTTGGATAGGCTTAGGAAAATTTCTTTGAACTGGGTCTCTTGAGTGTGAAGGTCCTGGTTATCTTGTTGGGGAGCCATTGCTGAAATAAACAGCGAACAAGGGTAAGTGACCCGCAACAAGGATACATGTTATGCAATGATGAGTATGACATGCATGTAATGTTTTCAAAGACCTCGCGGGGTAAACAAGAAAATTTGTTAGCATTTGAGTCCGGTAGTTTGAGTGAAGGAACTTCATATTTGTTGAGAGTCCTTCTTCAAGGGTCAAAGGCTCACCATATCCAGTGGGTCATAGCCCCTGACCTTAGTCATCATGTCTGGTTTTGATTTCCAAACAACCTTGGTTAAGGGAACCTTCTTCAAGAGTCAGAGCTCACCATATCAAGTGGGTCATAGCCTCTGACAACCTTGGCTAGAGGAAAATAAATCCTCTTTGCCCCTTGCTAGATGTTTGATTCATCATGACCTGCATCACAGACTCTTGAGATCCTTGGAATGGGTTAGTCCTTATGCAGGATGTATGCAATGGTATGATGTCATGCTATGCATGGGGGTAATGTAAGTAACCCTGTTATGAGTCCCAATTAAGGACTGCAAACCAAAACCTGCAAGAAACTCAGTAAACTTTGTTATGAGTCCCAATTAAGGACTATAAACAAAACCTGCAAGAAATTCAAGGGTCAGATAATAAGCATGCAAGTAGTTCAAGTACGAAGGCACACAAGTCACACAAGAGAAACCCTTAGAGTTTAGGCCAGCATGAGGTCTAGGTACTACCCTCTTTCAGTCTGTTGGTTCATACCTGTCCTATCAAAGTAACCGGGTTCTTAGAGGATCCCAATATCATTGACTACCCTCAATCGGTCATAACTCCAGCATCGCAATCTTTTCTTGCGGCCAGAACCATCACGAGAGTTTAGCCTCAATGGGCGTAGCATACTGCTACAATTCTAAAGGCCAAGTTGTGCCATTTAAGGTTCTAAGGTTGTTGGTGCTTAATGACTCCTTAGAAGACCCATATTCTCCTCGTTGCAACACGAGGGATATCGGTACAGACCAAGGTGCCACACCAATGTAGCCACTGTTTCACCCGTGTCGGTCTACGCCGGACAGGTCCCTCACAGCTTATGCTACCTAAACAGGGTATCCCCAGATTCGGGTTAGGATCTATGTAACTCCCATGCAACCCACAATAGTAAAGCAAACAAATCAATACAATTGAAAACACAGTTATGAACTAACCCTAAGGTACACCTCACTTTAAGTTTAAGTCCCCAGCAGAGTCGCCAGTTCTGTGATCGGTGGATCTGGAACTGACTGTTTTTTAGCTGGTTTCGCGAAATGTCGCGGTAAGCAAGAGTCGCCACCGTCTTTTATTTTCTCCAATATGGAAAGGACAAAAGCACAGAAAAATTCCTTATGAGATTGCTCTCGGTTCGGGAGGTAGATTATAGAAAGGGAAGGTGTTAGCACCCTTTCTATCCATGGTTATCCATGGGCTCTTAGATACTTGCTCATTGTGTTTTCAAAAGTGTTTGTTTGCTTTTCAAGGTGAGTGGGTTTTGAAAAAGTTTCGTTTGAAAAATCTCTAAGTAACTCTTGTATCTGTCCTCAAGAGTGTATGAAAAATTTGTTCGAAAATTTTTAGAAAGTGTAGGTGTGAAAAGTATTTTGTTTGTTTTTGAAAAGAGCAAGTATCTATGAGAATCTACCTACCCTAAGGAATTCGTCTGTGTAAATGTCCTTTAAAGTAGTGCCATCCCACCATTGAGAGGTAGGTAGCACCACCGTTGGAGGTGTTCGGGTCAATTCGAGGTTCGGGATATGGTGATCACCGGAGTAATAGGAAGACACCTTAGAAGCTACCCTCATGCCAGGTTCCCGGATCATGAGGACTTACTAAGACATCCTCTACTCGACGATCACCTTTCGAGGGGCAAGGCAACAGTGAAGCGTACCCTAGGGGTGGTGTATGAATTGTGTGCCATTTTCAGTTTATTATTTGTCTTGTCATGCATTGGTGATCTACGTTTTGATTTTTATTTTTGGGCATTCATTCTTTCATGTTATTGTTTAACAGTTAAAGGTGCGGGAATTTAAAGTGCGGAAAAGATAAAGGTCCTACGCTATTACAATGGCGCGGGTCTACAACGCCAAATTAATCCAGACCCGATTTAAAATAAAGTGCAGAAAATAAATGTCTAATTGACTATTACAGGGCTTTGGAACAAGTACATTATATTTACAACAAAGAAATAAATAAAACGCGCGAAAAGAGAATATAATCGAATGCGAGGGCGTTGGACCCTTTAAAGGAATTAAAATAAAATTAATAGAATAATTAAATTAAATAAAAAGAAAGAACTTATTTTTTATATTTTTTTGTATTTATGACATTAAAGAAAATTAAATTAATTAAAAGCCAAATAATTCTAGTTCTAATTATTTTTTTAATTTATTAAAGAAAATGCATTAAAGTTAAAACCTAGAATTAAAACTAAATTAATTATAAAATTTATTTACAAAAATTAATGGTTAATGATACTTATAATAAAAATATTTAATAAAAAAAAAGAAAATGCTAAGGTCTATTTTTATTATTTTTGGTTATTGTAAAAAAGAATTAAATTTAACAACTTAAAATAAAAACTAAATTTATTATGGGATTTATTTACAAGAATGCTAAAATAAAATATTTATTATTTTTTATGTTTTCTGATTTTTTATGTTTTGGTGTTTTTTTTATGAAAATAATAAATTAATAAAAAAAAAACAATAATTAAAAGAAAATAAACATAAAAAAAAATAAAGAGATAAAAAGGATTTGCAAACCTAAGGGGGTGAAGCCCCTAATTTGGAGGTTGGTCTTTAGTAATCTGGGCCCAATTACTCTTGGCCTTGTGGACTTTTCCAGGACACGTGTGGATGCATTGACTCAGGCTTATGGTGCTCCTCCGATCAAAGCCACCGGATCAATCTCCATGGGCGCGTGTCAATCTGGATCAAGGGGTGCATGATGGTCTTCAAGGTTTGAACTGCATAGGAATGTTAAATAGAAAATAATATGAAAGGGGGGTGAGGACCTGGGGCTCGAACCCAGGTCCTGAACATTACCACTCAAGCGCTTCACCAACTGGGCTATTTTGTTTATCTGTACATAATATACCAAATAAATATAATAAAGTAAAACTAAATGCTAATGCGTTTTTCGCGCGAGATTTCAAACAGCCCAATCATGGATGGCCACCTCATCTTCTTCTTCTACGTTCCCTGAAACACAGAACAATAAGCAACGGTTTTCTAAACGTTCTAAAAGGTGCCTTTCCAAAAAATAACGAATAGCTCGTAGTGGCTCATAAATTGAGCGCGAGGCATCTAATCTTTTCGTCCAAGCATGCTGGTTGCAACCATGGCATCGTGATTCTCCAATTTTGCTGTATTCAAAAACCCCTAATTCAAAAGCTTAAGAACCCTAAAAAACAAAAATGGCAGATTCTCCAATAGTGCATAAAAACACAATTAGAATATAGGGTTAGCTTCAAAACACATTGCTTAGTATGAATATGTAAACAAAATGCTATGAGAATGTCTCAAAATTAAAACACGAATATGTATTTTTGTGAAGAAAAGTTGACTTCTGTATACCAATTCAAAGGGTTAGGGACGAAGTTCTTGGTTGGAAAAGTTCTCTTGAAGCCTCAGGAAGCTAATGAGATCAAAATCTTGCCTTGAATCGTACTACAAGTATGTTTTCAGATTTTGAGTTTTCAAGCCAAAAGTGTGAGTTTTCCTTTTGTGTTTTTTTTCGTTTTTTTGAGATGCCCCCCCCCCCCCCTCAATTTTCGTTTGTATCACTTGTATAGGTCTTATGCCACATGTATGAAGAGGAATTATGGCTCCATAATGCATAACATTCAATTTCAAGATTCTCCATAAACCTCCATAACCAAATTTCCATTTTTGAACCATTTTTTGAATTCTTGCTTCTTTGAGCCTTGGCACGAAAATGGGATATACATAATGGTGCTTCAAGGTTAATCAAAGCCAAATATTCCCTTAAATTAATTTTTTTGAATTTCTCTTGATTTTAAAAGATTTAAAATTAATTAAATCCAATAAAATCAATAAAAAATGAAAAAATTAATTAAAAAATCTGAAATAAAAGGTGGGACACGTGGGAAGCATGGCCAAGTTAATTCAAGTGGAAAAAGTGGGCCCCTTTTGTCAAAAATGAAATTTCAAGGATAAATGATTTTGGCCATTTCACAAAAATTTCCCAACTTCTCCAATGCATATCTTGCTCAATTTTTAAGCTTTGATCATGTTCTTGGACATTTTAGAAAGGTCTTGAAGTCCTCTAAACAATGTCTTTGGTCCCATGTCATTTTGATTAACAATCTCAAGTTATGGCCTTTGACTTAAAGTCCCTTTTTGTTGACTTTTGAAAATGACCTATAATGTTGAAATTGATAACTTTTTGTGAGAGCATTTCTTGGACTTGAAGTATGAAGATGAGTTGTAGGAAATGTCTTTCTCTTCAAAATGAGCTTTGGATGGAATTTTTCTGATGAACCATGAAAAAGTTATGCCTTGGTCAAGTTACAGTTGACTTTTCAACTGTCCAAAAATAGAAACTTTTGCATCTTGATGATTTTTGAGCCATACTTTGAGAATCATGATCAAGCATTGATCCAATGATGTTTTTGGCTTCAAAATGAGATGTTGACCAAAAATTTGAACTTTTGACTGCCAAATGACCATTTTGCCCCTACAGTTGAGTGTAGTGCAATTAGGGTTTTTGACTGTGCAATTTTGTGCTGAAAGTCTTGAAACTTGGTATGAGGATGCTTGACCATATTTGTAGGCATGTGAGACTTGATTGGACCCTTGGAAACTTCATTTTCTTGATCAGAACAAAAACCCTAATTTTGACTGTTTAGGAGGCCCTTGAACTGTGCAACCCTTGGGGAATTTTGAAGCTTGACTTTGCAATTCTTGAAGAATATGGGAGGGAAAATTTTGGGGTACAACAGTCATGATGCATGAAATGCATGGTGTCATGATGCTTATAACCAATGGGATTGTGTAATGTGATGCGTATATGTATGTTTTATGTATGAAAATGTGATGTTTGCGAATGTATTTTTGTCTAGGAAAATAAATCCTTGTCGAATGCCGGGAGTTCATCCTGGGCTGATGTTGAAGAGAGATTTCTTCGCTTCCGCTGGGGATGATGATTGCAAGAATAAACCTGTTAGGAGAAGATGACTCTGTTGGGGAATAAACTTGGAAATTACTCCGCGGGGGAAAATTACTCTAGCGATCTTGCTGGGGGACAATACTCTGTGGGAAGAGAGGTACTTTGCTGAGATGTTGAATGAGAACTCCGCTGGGGATACCATTGTTGAGATATGTTGGAAGGTTTGATGAACTTCGCTGGGGATAGGAATGCTTCGCCGGGGACGATCTTTCCGTTGTAAATAGCTGAGGGTAACCCAGTTATAGGCTCTGGTGAGGGATAACCTCTGAACATGGTCGGGGAGAGATATGCTCTGCAAAGGATAAGCTTCCAGAATTTACTGGGGATAAGCTTCCTACTGGGGTATGGATTTAACTCTTCTGGGGAGACTTTGGACTGTACCGGGGAGTGGCTCCGCTGGATGTCTAGATTCCGCCGGGGAACAATCTTAGATCAAGACTGCCGGGGATACTTGTTGAGGAATATCTATACTCCGCTGGGGAATATTGAGATCTTATGGGGATACCCACCTCCTTGAGGCTGACCATAGGATAACTCTGCTTGGGGAGAGTATCGTTGACTTGCTGGAGACATGCTATGCCTTTTTAGGGCTAGCTCTGCTCGGGGAAGAGTATTGATGAACCTTGTCTCGCTCTGTGGGGAATTAGGGTATCATGGTCACATTCTTCAACCGAACTTACATTGGTACCTTGGTGGGCAGAGCAATTAGATCGCTTAGACAACTCAATACTGCCCCAGCTTCTGCGGGAGACGATACCTGTGGAGATGTTTGATACCTGCCGATTGCCAAATCTTCTTCTAGTAGGCTAGTGACGAGATGACGGGACATAGTCGTACGCTTTGATCACTAACTTTTTCCTGGACCGCCCTTTCGGGTTTTCAGTCCACCGGGATACCCATTTTTGCCCAAGCCGCCTTTTCAGGTTTTCGACTTGCCGGGTGTGCAGATTTTTTTCAATTTCATCCCTTATTTTTGCCCGAACCCTTTTGGTTCGCCGGGAAGCCCTTATTTTTGCCTAGGTGTGTCAACCTAACGGGTCTTTGATTATGCGTAGTATTTTTTGACTATGTCCACGCTCTCAGAATGTAGGGAGATGCCCCTGTTATTGTGTTGCCATGCGACCAGAAGATGTTTGATCAGACAAGATTCGTAGCTGGAACTCATGTCCAATGCCCCAGGTGACTCAGGCGGAGATTTGCCCCAGGCTATTAGGCATTTGAGAGATTCTCTGAATCTTGACTGGACTGCCCCAGATGATGGACAATGATCATGCCCTGCCCCTTGATTGGAGGTGTTTTCTCCCGCTTGAGGTGACCTCTTTGTTGAGAAGACTTTTGTTCATTGGATATTCGTCGTGCGAACTTCTATGTTGTTCAAACAAATAGTCATATGCAAGCAAAGTTATGTTAGAAATGCAAGGCTTATGTCTGTCTTTGAAATTTTTGAAAATGCATTTTTTGTAAAATGAGCAAATTTTGTAAGATGTGGGGTCAACTCAAGATTTTACAGCGAGCCTTAAGGAGTCAGGATACCTTTCGTAACAGTATGCTTTCGAACTAACCCATGCTTCAGCTAGGACTTTTAAGGGTTATAACGTGGCCTGGTTCATGGTTTGAGAAACAAAGGATAAAGGCTGAAATTATTTGTACCCACCCGCTCTTCGTGATGTTTTTCAAACCTAAACTCAGTTGATCGTGCATTAGACCTTGTTTGAGTCTTTGTCTTGATATACCAATGATGGTTCAGATATTTGACCATTTATTTTGAATAGGCAGTCATTTTTTGTTGAGGGTTTGTAGAACCTCTTTCTTTTCTTTTTTTTGATTTTGTTTATCCCTGTTTTTTCTGCCTGAACTGTTTCTTTTGTGATTACAGTCAGCGGGATGCCCCAGTTTTGTAAGCCTCCTTCATAGGTTTTGACTTATTGGGCTTGTATTATTATTATTTTTTTATAATGACTGCCTGTCGTTATGATTATTCAGAACCATCACTGTCTTTTGTCTCGGAAGGACTTCTTTGGTGTCATTCATTGTGCACCTAGATCAGCTGAGAAAACTACCCTGCCCCGGGTTATGATTAAGGGTTTTAATTTTCGAAAAGAAAAACTCCTACTTCTTTGGCTCAAAGGGGTTGACGAGGGATTATCTTCCTTATAGCTCCACTGTTTAGGATTTGAAACAATGCATGTACCTCATCAGCGGGGTCTGTTCAAAAGCATACTGTAGATTGTGGTATCGTTTTTGTCATCCTCCCTCAAAAGGCTTAGAATTGTTTTTTCGAGAGTTGATCATCACAAAAAATGAAAGCAATTTGAATATAGTGAATACGAATGGATTGATTCAAAAAAGACATATGCAATGCATTAATGAAATAAGAAATGTTTGACATGAATAAACGTTTAAACAATCAAAGAAAAATACAACTTGAACATTCGAATGAACAAAAGTTTTCTAGTTTGAATTAGTCACTTCAAGTGGTGAATCTTGTAGGGATAGTAGAAGAACTCAGCCTGGCCATCTTGGGTGAATTCCACAGCTCCTTCATCAATCAGGTCCTGGATCTTGTTCTTCAAGGTCCAACAATCATCTGTAGCATGCCCCGGGCTGTCCGAATGATAAGCGCAGCGGGCGTTGGGGTTATACCTTGAAGGTGTCCTGTTGGGATTCTTAGGAGGGTCCCTTAGAGTTACCAAATTCAATCTCAACAGCTGTTGCAAAGCTTGAGGCAGCGACACGTTGAGCTTGGTGAATTGCCTTTTGGGCTTGTCCGGCTGGCTCTGATCAACCTGTTGCTCTGGGCGGGGTTGTGGTTGGACCTGTGAAGTGGTAGAAATTTGGAGAGGTCTATTCTTCACCATACCAGACTCTTGTCCTCTTGGAAGCTGATCAATGACCTGGTCCCTGACCTGGACTGTTTACTTCACGTTGTGTCTGTCTTGACGAAGCTGACTGATCATGGTCCTCAACTCTTCTTCCTCCCGAGCTAAGCCTTGGATGAGAGCCATTTGCCCCATCATCTGGGTTCTCATTGTATCTACCTCAGCTTGCAGACGTTTCGGCCGTTCGTCCTTGTCATCTTCGGGACTTTTCTTGGCCAAATTCCCCATGAGGAGTGTCCTCAACTCTTCTTGCCCCTTGGATAGGTTTAGGAAGATCTCCCTGAACTGAGTCTCTTGAGCATGAAGACCCTGGTTATCTTGTTGGGAAGCCATTGCTGAAATAAACAGCGAAGAGGGTGAGTGACCTGTAAAAAGGGTACCTGTAATGCAATGATATGTAGGTATGCATGCAATGTTTTCAAGGATCTCGCGGGGTAAACAAGAAGATTGTTAGGATTTGAATCCGGTAGCTTGATTGAAGGAATTTCATGTTGTTGTGAGTCCTTCTTTAAGAGTTAAGGCTCACCATATCGAGTGGGTCATAGCCCCTGACTCGCTTGGCTAGAGGAAAATAAATCCCCTTTGCCCCTTGCTAGACATTTTGGTTCGTCATGACCTGCATCACAAGCCCTTGAGATCCTTGAAATGGATTAGCCTTTATGTAGGATATATGCAATGGTATGATGGGTATGATATGCATGGGGTGATGTAAGTAGACCCTGTTATAAGTCCAGATTAAGGACTGTAAACAAGACCTGCAAGAAACTCAAGTGTCAGATACCAAGCATGCAAGTAGTTAAGTTTTAAGGCACACAAGTCACACAGAGAGCCCTTAGAGTTTAGGCCAGCATGAAGTTTGGGGTACTACCCTCTTGAAGTTGGTGGGCTCAAAACCTGTCCTATCGAAAGTAACCGGGTTCTAAGGAGCTCAATATCATTGGGTTGTTTTCCGTGTTCATTGTTTTGATTTAGCCACTGACTGGCGACCAAAATATCCCAAGAAAACAACCCTTAATGAGTGTGGTATCGAGTATCAACCAACCTCGGACTGCACCAAAGTCGGTTATCTCACTACCCCTAAAGAGGCCAGGATGGTCCAATTAAGGTTCCTAAGGTCAGTTGATGCTTCACGACACCACGCGGCGGCCTCGTACTCTCCTTGATTGACTCAAGGGTTACCGGTACTCACCAAAGTGCCACATCAACGTAGCAGGCTGCTTCAACCGTGTCGGTATACCCCGCACAGTTCCCTCACAGTCTTGTTGCTACTTTCTAAGAAGGTACCCCCCAGATCCGGGTTAGGATCTATAGAACTCCCAAGACAGGCCCACAATGTTAAAGCATACAAAACAAAGCAATTGAAAACATAAGTGTTCTTAGTCCTAAGGTACACCTCACTTTAAATCTTCCCCAACAGAGTCGCCAGTTCTGTGATCGGTGGATTTAGAACTGACTGTTTGAAGCTGGTTTCACGAAATGTCGCGGAAGCAAGAGTCGCCACCATCTTTTATTTTCTCCAACATGGACAGGACAAAAGCACAGCAAAATTTCTTATGAGAATAGTTCTCGGTTCGGGAGGTAGATTTATAGAAAGGGAAGGTGTTAGCACCCTTTCTATCCATGATTATCCATGGGCTCTTAGGTACTTGCTCTTATGTTTTCAAAAAATTTTGTTTGCTTTTCAAAAGTGAGTGGGTTTGAAAAAGCTTCGTTTGAAAAATTCAATTCGACTCTTGTATCAGTCCTCAAGAGTGTTGTGAAGTGTTTGTTTTGAAATCTTTTAGAAAGTGTCAGTGTGAAAAGGTTTTTTTTTTGAAGAGATCAAGTACCCATGAGATCTACCTACCCTAAGGAATTAGGCTGTGTAAATGTCCTTAAGGTAGTGCCATCCCACCATTGAGAGGTAGGTAGCACCACCGTTAGAGGTGTTCGGGTCAATTCGAGTTAAGGGACATTGTGGTCACCGAAGCAATAGTAGGACACCTTAGAAGTAACTCTAATGTCCTAGATCCTTTTTAATCCGAGGCAACTGTTTCGAGGCGACTGGATCTTAGACATAAGAGCGACCGCTAAAACGTCCTATACTTGACGACCACGTTTCGAAGACAACGAGTGAGGCGTACCCTAGAAGTGGTGCGTGCGTTTGTGTGTTGTTTTCAGTTTAACAGTTATCTTTGATCATGCCATTGTGAGCTACGCTTTGTTTTTAATTAGCATTCATTCTTTCATGCAAGTTAGCAGTTAGGAGTGCGGAAAATTAAAAGACGAAAAGCTAAAAGCTACGCTATTACAAGGCGCGGGTCTATACATCGCTAAAATACAAAGACCCGTTTTTGATAAAAGATGCGGAAAGTAAATAAATGCGGTAAACCTAATTACTATTACATCCGGAAAGCAGTTACATAATAATTGATAAGAAAATAATGCGCGAAAAGAATTAAAATTAGGATGTCCGAGGATTTTGACCCTTTGCTTGAAATTAAATTAAATTAAAGCCTAATAATCATTTAAAGAAAGAAAAGAAAGTGTTTTTTTATGTTTTTTGTATTTATGAAAATTAAAGAAAAAGAATTAAAAGGAAACCCTAAATCTAGATTATTTTAATTATTAATGAAAATATTAAAGTTAACCTAATTTACTAGTTAATTAATTTATTTACATGTTTATTTACAAAATTAATAATAATTAATAATAATGATAAATAATGATGATTAATAATTTATTTAAGAAAAAGATAAAAATGTCAAAACCTAATTCTACATATTTTTTATTTATTAAGAAAAAGTGTTAAAATTAAAACCTAGATTAACTAAGTTAATTGTTAGAGTTTATTTACAAAAATTAATTAGTGAAGAAATTAATAATAATTAAATATATTTGTATTTTTTATTTTTCTGTTTTTATTATAGAAAATTATTTTATGGTGAAAAAAACAATCAAAACAATTAAAAAAGAATTAGAAAAGAAAAGAAAATAAAATTAAAAAGGATGCAAACCAAGGGGGGTTTCAGGCCCAATGGGAGGTTTTTTGAAGTATTCTGGCCCATTAGACAAAAAGCCTTGTTTGACTTTCTGGCATCACGTGCGTGTTCATTGACTCTTGAGTACCGTGGTCTGCATTCTTTGGCCATTGGATTGGGTTTCATGGCCATTTGTGTTCTGACCTCAACGTTCCTTAATCTTCTCAGGATGTCTGTCTCGCCATGTATTGGTGTCATGCATAAGTTGTTCTACTTTGGTCATTTGGCTTTTGGCCATTTGTGTTTTGGCCTCAACGTTCCTTAATGAACCTGCATGGGATCCTGTCTAAAATCTGCAGTGTTGAATCTCATGAACACATTAAATAAAATCATAAAATGCAAATAAAGTCAATATATGAAGAAATTTAATGTTTAGGCACAATATGGCATGTATGAATGATTATACCCTTTTGATCATGGAGATCAAATCAATCTTACCCTTACTGGAAAATTAGTGACATGAATGCTTTTATGCCCTTTTGATCATGGAGATCAAGCCAGCCTTACCCTTACTGAAGAAGTAGTGAGGTGTTGGTTTGTAACTGTGATGGCTTGTTTGTAGTGAAAGAGGGATTTGTAATAAGGATTTTAAGGTTTTAGGGTTCTTGAAAGAATTTGATATTCTAACAGTGTTGTGGCAAAGTTTTTTTCTCTTTTTTCTCTTCTCTGGTTTTAGTGAAAAGAAGGTGATTATATAATGGAAATTAGGGTAAAGAAAATGGGCTTTGAATGTACAATTGGGCCTCCAATGTTCACTTGAGTTCGTCACTTTCCAGGCTAAATCGCAGGGACTTAAGTACAATTTTTGAAGTTGAAATGTGAAAACAAAATGTAGCCGATGTCGAGAACTAACTCCTGTCCGAAAATCGGCTCAATCGGATAAACGGTGAATTAGTTATGAATTTTTTAAGTTTCAGCTCAGACAAACTTATTTTGGACTCCAGTGTCGACTCTGACACGTTCTTCAATAAAAAACTGGTATTGATCGGTGCATAATTTGGTCTCGACTTTTGAATAAAAGTTGTAGATCTCTGAGTCAGTGATCTTGTGTAAAAATATGAGCCCAATCCGATAAAAATTGACTGAGTTATGAATTTTCGAAGTTTCGGCCCAGATGAAATAATATTCAGCATTCAGGATTTTCAGCGTGTCACGCACTCTGAGCAAAAAACGAAGGCCTTTTGAATACCGTTTGAACTCAATACCTTCTGTGAAAATGTAGCCAACTCAATTTTTGAAATTTTGGCGCCGGAACCAGCTCGATACGATGAAAATCGACCAAGTTATGATTTTCTGAACATGACGCAAATAAACTTGTGTCACAAATTTTCTGTACGAAAGTACTTGATAAATCCACATTTTTGAAGACCTTCTGATCGAAATTGACTTCCAGTTGTGAGATATGAAAACGTAGATAATGTCAATACGGAATTTTGGCCACCGGAACGGGTTCAAAACGAGTCACGATCTTCAAGTTATGAATTTTTTAGCGCGTAAAAACTGTACTTTCAGCACACTTTTTCACCATATTTCTTCGAGAAAACTCACACAGTCGGATACCTTCTTTAAAGAATTGACTCTTGAGCCGAACCTGAATTTGAGCATAAGTTAGGACATTAAGGAGCACTTGAGGTCATTTGGATGTAAGGACCTTGATGCAACACAAACCCCTAATTTTGACTTGACTGCCTTAGGAGGTGATTTGACTGTGCAACCTTTGAGAAATCTTGAGGAATATGGGAGGGCAAATTTTGGGGTACAACGCGGTCAGATACATGATTAGCGGTCTTCCTTCGACTGGAGGCATCGAGATAGGAGGCTCTAGCAAATACTCCTTGATTTTATCGAAAGCAACCTGACTGTCATCATTCGATCTAACTACCTGATCTTTCTTCAACAGCTTGAAGATTGGCTCACAAGTAGATGTTAGGT
Organism: Vicia faba; assembly: GCA_948472305.1. Classification (NCBI taxonomy): domain Eukaryota; kingdom Viridiplantae; phylum Streptophyta; class Magnoliopsida; order Fabales; family Fabaceae; genus Vicia; species Vicia faba. The sequence goes on from OX451738.1 coordinate 122,312,048, forward strand.
GAAAAATGAACCTAGCAATATAGTTTAGGCGTCCCAAAAAACCTCTGACTTCCTTCTCAGTGCGAGGAGCAGGCATTTCTTGTATAGATTTAACTTTGGCAGAACCAACCTCGATGCCTTTGTTGCTGACAATGAAACCCAAGAGTTTACCGGACTGGACTCCGAATGTGCACTTGTTCGGGTTTAACCTTAGCTTGTACTCCTTTAACCTGACAAACAACTTTTGCAAGTGATCAAGGTGTTCTTCTTCAGTTTGTGATCGGGCTATCATGTCATCTACGTAGACCTCTATATCATGATGTATCATATAGTGAAACAAAGCTACCAGGCGCGTTGATAGGTTGCCCCGACATTCTTCAGTCCGAATGGCATCACTTTGTAGCAGAACGTACCCCACTGTGTAACAAATATAGTTTTCTCCATGTCCTCAGGTGCCATTTTAATCTTGTTATAGCCTGAGAATTCGTCCATGAAAGAAAATACTTTGTGTTGAGCTGTATTGTCAACCAGGATGTCGATGTGTGGAAGCGGAAAATCATCTTTAGGGATGGCCCTGTTTAAATCTCTATAGTCCACACACATTCTCACTTTGCCGTCCTTTTTAGGCACGGGAACAATGTTAGTAACCCATTGTGGATAGAAAGTAACAACCAGAAATCCAGTATTGAACTGCTTCATAACCTCTGCTTTGATCTTCTCTAACATGTCAGGTCTCATGCGGCAGACTTTTTGCTTCACCGGTGGACAGTCTTCTCTTGTGGGTAGACGGTGTACCACGATGCCTGTATCAAGTCCCGGCATGTCTTCGTATGACCAGGAAAAGATCTCAACATAGTCATGCAACAGCTGAATTAGGTGCTCCTTGACACTTGGCTCCAGATTGGCACCCACTCAGATTTCCTTTTTGTCTTCCTCAGTGCCCAAGTTGATTGTATCCAACATCTCTTCATGAGGTTTAATAGCTCTTTCCTCTTGTTGTAGAAGTATGGCCAATTCCCCTGGCACCTCACAATCTTCCTCGCCTTCGTATTCGGCTTGGTAGATCAGATCTTCAGAGTCACTGAAGGCTATAGCAGTATCCTTACCCATGGATTTCGGAATGGACGGGTACCTGCATTTGTGAGTGTGGGTGTGTGTAAGGGTATATCCATCTTTAAAACAATAAAATGTAAAAGAAAGACAATGAGCACAAAAGGTTTATATATGAAAAAGTGTCCATGATTCATTAAATGACATATGAAAATGAAATAAGAACCCTTACAAATGGACCTATGTGCCTCGGGTAAGACACAAGGTTGAAAAAGTACGAATTGTTTGTGAATTATTACAGATCCAACATAAATGGAAAAGATAAATTACTGAGTTATGAAAGTAATTGGGACAAGGTCTTTTGCTTCCCAGTTGCACAATCCTCCACCAACAGTAGGAAATATCTAATCTTCCAGGCTGTCATCTTCTTCACTGTCCTCTAGTGCATTAACCCCTTGGTGGCTGATCTTCACAGGTGGCCCCCTGGCACGGGTGCGACGCACGGCCTTCTGAGCAGTTGAGGTAAATCCCAGGCCAAACTTGTCTGATTTGTAAGGAAAGTCTGGAAGCTGCCCCCAGATGGTGCTTCCGCCTTCTTCCACTACCGCCTTTGCATCCTTTAGAGAAGACATCCGAGGTGGAGGTCTTGTGATCACAGGAATTGAGGATACCGCTTTAGTCGCCGCTATTTCCTGAGAGACTTCTTCAAAATGTTGGAAAGGGGTTTCAATGAATTCGCCATCCAATTCTACATATCGAAAAGAATTCAGATGACTAATCATGTATTCCTCTTCACCATGGACAGTTATGATCTTCCTTTGGACAGGGTACTTCAGCATCTGATGCAAAGTGGAGGTGACAACACCGGTACTGTGAATCCAAGGACCTCCCAACAGGCAAGAGTAGGAAGGACGAATGTCTATCACATAGAATGTTGAATTGGAGGTCTGAGTACCCACCTTGATCGGGATGTCCACCTCCCCATGGACCATCCTTTTAGAGCCGTCAAATGCTCTCACAATTATGTTGCTGGGTTTTAAAGTCAGCCCCTCACAATCCAATCTATCCAGGGCTTTCTTTGGCAAGACGTTTAAAGATGATCCAGTATCAACCAAAACATGGGCTAAAGTGGTTCCCCTACACTCCACTGAGACATGTAGTGCGTCGTTGTGTTTTCTCCCTTTGGATGTCAAGTCAACTTTGGAGAAACCCAGGCCATTGTCAGCTGTCAAACTGGCCACACACTCTTAGAATTGATCCGTAGACGTCTCTTGCAGTACATGAGTTGTCTTCAGAAATTTTACCAAAGCTTTAGCATGTGCCTCAGAGCACAGCAACAAGGCTAACATAGAGATTTTGGAGGGGGTCTGCCCCAGTTGTTCAACCACATCATAATCACTTTTCTTAATGATCCTCAAGATTTCTTCCATCTCCTTCTTGGATGTCTCAGGAACAGCTAGTGATTGAGCCTTCGTCAGGACAGGCTCCTCTTGAACATTCTTTCCTTTATTCTCAGTGGTGGAAGTAGGGATAGTGTTGTACCCCAAAATGTTCCCTCTCATTTTATCAAGATTTCTCCTCACAAAACTCTTTGAACTCAAGACCAAGCTAGGGTTTGCTCTGCTCAAGACATCTCCTTGCACTGTTGACCTAAATTAGGGTCTGAGTTTGCACAAGGAATTTTGGACTTCTAATGCTCAATGTGACTTTCATGCTTCATGTTGGACTTATAAGATTGCTCATACCTATTTCAAGACTTGAATCAAATTTTTGCCCAGTCAATTAGACAGTTAACCTAAAAATCAACTGTATTGGGGAAAAAGTCAACTATGGCAAATTTACAGTCGAACCTCATAAATTTTGATCCACATCAATATTATAAGCTCATATGAACCATTTGATCAAGTTTGGACCACAACTCCTCAAGAAATTTGATCAGATCATCAAAAGGGCAAAATGGTCATTTTTAGGGTTTTCACTGCAGAAGGACAATTTCTAAATTTTAACCTAGCCAATGGCAAATTGGGTTCAAGTATGGATTCAGGGACTCAAAGGCAAAAGATCTCAAAAGCATTGGATTGACAGATGAATTTTCCAATCAACTGATCAAAAATCAACTGTACACTAAAAAGTCAAACTTTGACTTTTTGGTCAAAATCAAGTGCCAAGGGTCATTTTTCATCAAGATGAGTCAAAACATGAAACTTGTTCATCAAGAAATCTAATTTTTCAAATTAGGGTTTAAGATTGAAAATTTTCATAACTTAGAATTTTTCTAAGTTATGAAATTTTCTTATTTTTTCCCAACTTTGCCCAATATTTTCATCATGATGCAATTGGATTAAAAAAAAACTTCCAACATGAAAGTTGTAGTCCTCCACAAAATCTACAACTTTGATTCACAAAGTTTTCCCAAAAGAAGCTTGGATCTCAAGTTATGATTTTTGGAACAAGGGTCCACGAAACTTTTAACTTAGTGAAATTTTGCCCTAGTTTAGGCAGGATTTTGACCTATCTTCATGGCAATTTTTCACCTAGTTCCACTTGGAATATCAAAATTCATTTCAAATATGGATTGTAGAGCATTTTACAAGCTTTACAAAATATCTAATAACTCTCCAAAATCATTTATGGTTAGGGAGAATCGAAGGTTTGAATTTGGCAAAAACTCACTTTGATCCATGGCATGTTTCATGTTGACACAAATTGCAAACTCTATCCAGACTCACTTGTACTTGCTCACGGGTCTTTAAACCCTTCCACACTCAAAAATTCAATGCAAACTCAATGGTCTAAGGCATTATTCTGATCAATGGAAGTTTACACAAGAGTTTAATCCATTTTTGGCAAAAAGTGAACTATGCCATTTTGATAAAGGCAACTTTATGTCAACTTGCTTCCCTTGAGCCTTGGACCCCTCTCTTTGCAGCAAACAAGTTCCATAAAATTAGGCAAAGGTACAACAATCTTGTGCATGCTTGAAGATATCTTGTACAGGCATGTCTTGTATCACTTCACACTTTTACTTCAAAACCAAGTAAACTTGCAAAATATCCATATCTTTGAAATCTGATAAGAACAAAGCTTGTAAGCATTTGAAACAACTTTTGCATATTGCCTTAAGTCAGGAGAATGAGCTACCCAACCCTCAAGCCTTCCAAAACATAAAAACACCATCTTCTTGCAAAACAGGGCAGTTTCTGCACTTTGAGTTCCAAAACACAAACTACTTGTGCGTTTTGCCCCAAACCTCTTCCAATAAATTCCATATAACCCACCTAAGCTATCCAAACCATTGGCCATTGACTGTAACTCCATTTGCAAGCTTCACCATTTCTGATTTCAGCTTGTGCAGGTTGACTTCTACAGGCTTATTCAAGCAAGCTCCAAGCAAACAAAGCATTGGGGAAGGTCAGAGGAAGTTCAGGCCAGCTCACAAACATCTCAGGCCTCACTGAAAACCTCCACATTGGCATACTCGTGTTCAACTAAAGCAGGTATTTTCCAACTTTATATCTCTCTATTTAGGAATCATTAGGCTTAGGTTTGTGAATAAAAAATGTAGTACTCATTGCCCTTAAGCTGTACATATGCATAGATTTTATTTAAGTTAACTGTGTTGAGAGAATTTGATTGATGAACTTCCTGAAAAAATTAGGTTAGAAATTAGGGCCAGAGAAATTCTCTCTGGTCTTTGAGAGTTAGATTAAGTTCTTTATATGGTTGGAATCGTATGATTATGCTCTACAACTTTCATGTTACAAGTTTTTGTTTTTAAGCACTGAAACAGGAGATACGAAGTTGAACTCAGAATGCGCGTTTTTGTTTGAACGAAGGTTGAAGATGAAGTAGTTGGGTTGGGCCTGCCTATTCCTTGCTTTTGACACCCCCTGACCTACTTCTCACACCCCCTTGGCCCATTGTTTTATATTTTTTTATTTTTTTATTTCTTTTTTCATTTCTGATTTTATTTTATTTTTTCTAAACATAAAAAAATTGCCAAAAACATTTTCATAAATTTTCACATTGTATTTTATATTTTTTATTATTTTTATAACATAAAAAATAGTTTTCTTAAATAATATACTTTTATTTTTCTAAATAAACTTGTAAATATTACAAAAAAATGTTATACTTTTATTTTTATCATTTATATACTTAAATAATTTTTTTTCGAACATATTTTTATTTTTTGATATTTGTATATATTTTTATTTTATTATACATAAACAAATATTATAATATATACATATTCTTAAACCAAAAATTAGGGTTTTTTCCCTTAGCAAAAATAACTTTTTATTTTCTTATTTTGTTTTTTTTAATACATTAAATATTTTATTTTTACATACATAAAAATAAACAAAGATATTTTTTTACATATTTATAATATATTGCATATTTATTTAATTGTCTATTTAAATATTTGTTTATTTATTGTTTGATACAAAGAATTCAATTTGGATGTAATAGTTAATCTTAGGGTTTTATTTTCTTGCAAATACCCCCCATTCAAAATTGTATCCCCCTCCCCATATCAATGTTGTAATAGTTGTAGATTTATTTTACGCATTTATAGCTTTCAAATATGCCATGATAGAGATTAGGGTTTGTATGCAATATCCAAAATCAAAACAAATAGTTATACCTAATACAAGACATAAAATGCATGAAAATGACAACACAATGCACACATGCACCCCTAGGGTCTCATCCACTTGTTGCCTTTAAAATGGCCATGGTATGCATGTTGAGTATCTTGGCAAAACAAAAACAAAACAAAAGATCATAGTCCCTCGATGACGCTATCTTGGTTGCCTATACAAAATGATCTAGTCCCTCAAAAATTTGCTAAGATACTTGGCACTATTGCTATCATGGTCAATACGATGACCCGCGCCTGTCCCGTTTAACATCTAAATACAAGGTTGTTTACCAAATGCAATGGTAAAACAACAATGTAAAAGAGTTAAAAATGTATAGGAAAGAATCTTGAGTAAGATAGGGTAGACAACTCTTAGTTACTTGATCAAAACTTGCAAAAACATCCTTGCTATTTTCAAACACACCTCACAACACTATTTCAAAACATTTCCCAAAACAAACTTTCAAACATTGAAACATCTTTTCAAAAGACAAACACCTTTGTATATATTCAAACAAGAATCATTACAATGGTTGCCACAACGATGGCCTCTTTTCAAAACATTTTCAAAACCATACACAAAGCACCATTTCAAACAATTGAAAAGCAAAAGCAAGTGATCTAAACAAGTAACTAAGAGCCCATGGATAACCATGGATGAAAAGGGTGCTTGCACCTTCCCTTTTCATAATCTAACCCCCGAACCCAAGAAAACATCTCAAAGGTTTTTCCTATGCTTTTTGACCTTTCCTTTGGATAAAATAAAAAGTCGGTGGCGACTCTTGCTAAACCGAAACATTTGCGAACACAAACGCAAAACCTCAAGTAAGTTCTCCCACCGTATCACAGAACTGGCAACTCTGCTGGTGAAGTATCTAAAAGTGGGGTTACCTTAGGGTTTAGATCACCTTTACATGCTTACTTTGTTTGCTTTGATTGCTTTACATTTGGTTCTATTATTTGGGTTTAAAATCCTCTACCCGGATTTGGGAAACATTCATAGGTAAATAGCAATACGTTGTGGAAACTGTGCGGGGTATACCGACATGGTTGAAGCAATAGCTATATTAGTGCGACATATTTGTGGGTACCGGTAGCCTTTGAGTCAATCAAAGAGAATACGGGGCCGCTGAGTGATGTCATGAAGCACTAATGGACTTTTAGAACCTTTACTTGACCATCTTGGCCTTTTTTAGGGGTAGTGAGATGACCGGATTTGGTGCAGTTCGAAGTTGATAGATACTCGATACTACACTCATTGAGCGTTGTTTTCTTGGAATATTTCGGTCGCCAGTAAAGTGGCTAAACTGAAACAATGAACACGGAAAATAATCCGGTGATATTGAGCTCCTTAGAACCCGATTACTATTTATAGGACAGGTTGAGCCAACTAAACTTCAAGAGGGTACTTACCTATGAAACCCCATGCAAGCCTGAAACTAGGAACTTGTGTGATTTGTTTGTACATATACTTGTGCATACATCATGGACATCATGAAGCATCATATGCATCCACTAACCATTTCAAGGGTTTGGATTTTCATCTTTGTTCCTGTTTTGTAGGTAATGGAATCACGTCGCAGGAAAACAATCCAGGTCAACCTTGTGAGAATTCCTCCTCTACTCAAGGAGCTTGCTTCTGAGATTCCAGAGAATTCTCCCTTCACTGAAAGACATGGTAGACTTCTCAACTTGGTCAACTCCAACATTGAAGAAGACATGGTGAAAGTTCTCTTCTAGTTCTTTGACCCCCTACACCATTGCTTTACATTTCCTGATTACCAACCAGTGCCTACTTTGGAGGAATTTTCTCAACTCCTGAGGATTCCTGTTCTCCATCAACTATCCTACAACGGTACAGAAAGAGAGCCAAAGCCTGAAGATGTTTCTTAAGCCTTACACTTGCAACCATCTGATATCAAAGGTCATTGGGAAACCAGAAGTGGTGTCAAGGGTTTCTTGGAAAAGATTCTATTTGAGAAGGCACAAGAATGCTGGAATTCTCTAGATCTGCAAGCTTTTGAGGAGATTGTAGCACTTCTCATCTATGGGTTGGTCTTGTTCCAAAACCCTGATCAGCTTATAGATGTGAATGCTGTCAAGATTTTCATATCTCGGAATCCTGTGCCTACATTGCTTGGGGACATCTATTTACCTTGAAAAATAGTAAACAACCACTGATCTTCTAAAAGGTTACTTATTTAGTGACTCGCAGGATCGATCAGATTGATCCTAAGACATGGTTGATTTTTTGTAGTTTGACTAATCCTAATGGTGATTAATGCCAGTAAAGTAAAGACACTTTAAGCAAATTGCATGGAGAAAAGCTTGATAGAGTAAATAAAAACGTTAAGGAATTGTTAAATAAAAGACTTCGACGGAGGTAAATAAATGAAAAGCGATAAATTGCTTGAATATAAAAGATTTTGATTAATTTAAATGGTGTTTCACACATACATTCTCAATGATTCTTTCTCTCACGCTGGGTACTTGAATCTAAATGAGTGACTTGTATAAAATGATGAACACACGCAAAAACTACGTGAACACTTAGTATTTATACTAAGAAAAATACTAAGTAACTGCTGGGCAGTTACACCGCTTCGTGATGACACCACATGGCACGCTCACAACCTTCAACGCCTATGCTCACGACACGTTTCACTTGGTAACTGCTGGGAACCGTCTTCCCTCTCAACAATTCAAAATCCAAACCGTTCAATCTTGGGCATCAGGGACCTTGGTCGAGAGGTTGCTCCTTCGACGTCGAAGACAACCAGATTCCAACTTGGAGGAACTTCTCTAAGTATCTTGTCATTCTTTGATGAGCCTTCGACATGATCAGCTGTCGAAGCCTTCTCGTGTAGGAAACTCTTTTGACTCATAATTAATGATCTATATGATAATAAAACGTGGGTGTCGAATTTAGGAGCCAACAAATTGCCCCCCAAGAATGTCTTATTTCGACGCTTAACAGAAAAAGGCATTCTTTGATATTCCATTCGACACTTGTCCTTCAATCTCAGCCACAAATTAGTTTGTGTGCTTTTCGTCTCCTACCAACCAACTGACAATCCCAAAAAATCATCATGTCATCTTTTCCCAACACGTCACTTCAGTAAGGCATTTTGCATGCATGATGGCCTTTCATATGTCATCATCATGACTATTCTCCGAAATCGAGGAAGCACACTGCAACGTTTCCGTTTTTCAGAACGGTTACAGCGCTAGATGCGTGCCACGCGCCCCACTCTTGTTTGTGGCATTAAATGACCTCGAGCCCTGTGATTTTTCAATCATTATAAATAGCACTAAGTGCCTCAGTTGGACTCTTTACGCTTTCTTGCATCCAAACCTTCAATCGACCAAAATTTTCTACAAGTAAACCTTTGTTTCTCCCTTTTCAAACCCAACAATCTAATATCTTCTTCCACCTTCATCTCAAACCAAAAAATGGCTTCACGTACCCGTGTTCCCAATACCCCAAGAACTAACATTTCCTCCAAAACTGCTCGACCAGAAATCTTCTCAACCGCTCTGGTTGTTAACTCCATGGGAATGCGAAGGGTTCCTGAACCCATGGGCGATGCTGAATGTGAAACTTATGGCTCTCAACTGCTGATTCCTGTTGGGTATTCCAACCAGGTTTTCGCCATGTCAGGTCCTCTTTCAACATGCATTACAGACCCTTCAAAATTTGAGGGTTTCTTCCCCGTGCATGAGGCACTCAAACCCATTGGGTGCTCAAAGAAGGCTAAAGATGATACTGAAGATCTTGCAAAAGAAAAAATAGATCTTCGGTTTTTTAACAGGGGATTAGGGCTTTTCGCTCTAGCCCTAGTCTCACACCAGAATATACCGCTTGGCTCCACAAGATGGAGAAGTGCCAGGCTTCGATCTGGAAAGGCATGGGCATTTATGACCTAGTCATGTTGTCTAAAACTGGTCTAAACTATTGTCCCGATATGTTGGTAGCTTCATTGCTGTTTTGGGACTATAATCACTATACTTTCCACTTGCCTTGTGGAATGGTGACGCCCACTCTCTTCGACGTGGATGCTATTACTGGTCTTCGACCAACTGGGAACTACTTCGACCCAGAGGAAATGTCGGAAGACCAGATTGGGTTTTCTGCTACCAAACCCGCCTACACCACCTACATCAACCACTACCACGACAAATCGATGGTTGTGGTGACTGATGTAAAGCATATCGCGTTTCTAGCCCTTTGGCTGTCGCGCTTCGTGTTCTGCATGAAATCTCTACAGGTGACGAAGAAAATGGTCACCCTTGCTACTCAGCTTCATCACGGCCAAAACATCTGTTTGGCCGAATTAATACTGGCAAACCTGTATGAGTCAATAAGCAATGGAGCGGCTCAATTAAAAGTAATTGAAAATAGAGCCAGCCTGCTACTTGTTGGACCCTTCTGGCTACTTCAACTCTGGTTGAATGCCACTTTTGAGTCTTTTCTTCCCTAGAAGCCTCAAATAAATGAACAGGCTCCTGAGATAGCTAGAAGGCGTGTCGAAGGCACCAGGCTTGCCTTATTGACTCCTACTGAGGATGGGCTGGAACTGCAAAAGACCTTCGCAAACTTCGTTCAGATGTTTGCAGGGAGGAAGGAATTTACCTCGACCATGGCCCCTTTCGCCAGTCGAAAGTGTGGTCCAGGATGGTTTACCAGGCCCCATCCTAAATCATCAGAGGATCCTCACTTTGAAGAGCATACAACAATGTGGGAAGCGTTTCTCACTCCAAGGATAATTCCGTTGCATTTCAAGACTTCAAAAAATCAGTTGAGCCTGATTTCCTACCAGCCGAATCTTGTCTCTCGACAATTTGGCATTATCCAATCGCTTCCTTCTCCAATTTATCCTCGGGAGAAACCATTGTTGTTCTTTTCGAATGACTACTCTGAAGACGCCGCTACTAGGCATATTAGTAGGTACGTTGGTCGGGCCGTACTATCATTGTTCGACTACCAACTCAACTTCCTCTGTTCACCAGCTTTTGAAGACTGGTGGAAGAGATATTATGTTGAAGAGTTCCTCGACGAGAAGGACTTTGTAGACGAACTCAAGAAGTCCTTCGTCATGGTCCTTGACAAAATAAAGAAATGTACGTTCCTTCTCAAATTATATTTGTCTTTCTATTTCGACTTACATCTGTCAATTATAACTTGTGAACATTTTTTCTTTCAGTTGTTCGAAAACCTGTGGCTAAGAAGGCCATAGACAGCAATCAGGGTGGAGGTCCCTCTGCAAAACCTTCAGTACAGGTAACAATTTTTCTTGTTTCCTTCTTTGGTTTTAAACATTCTGGTTCCTGACACTGTTTTAAATCAACTTCATTTGGGATTTCCAGGAACCTGCGCCCAAGAAGCGACCCATATTAACGGTCGAAACTTCGAGTGGCGAAGAGGAGGAATCTCCTCCTGTTCCTCTCAAACGGAGAAAGCTGAAGAAGGCTGCCCCTGCTCCTGAACCTCGACCTGTGATAAGGACTAAAGTCACAGGGAATAAACCCAGGCCACCCCCTGTAATCATCGAAGAACCCACAGAGGAGGAGCTGAATGTCTTGCTCAGTAAACCCGTTGAGAGCAACAACTCTAGCCCTGGGGCTGAAGTTCCTTTACATGTAGTGCCTTCGACCACTTTTAACTTATGCGTCGATGATCACTTTCGATTGTGCATCTCTCTAACCAGAATATTTTCCTTTTCAATTTTCAAGAAATGGCTGGAACTTCAGCGCCAACTGGGCATCCTGTCGAAGGTTCTGATACCTTCGTAAACAGCACAGGGGAACCCACTCACAATCCTTCTTCCTTCGTCAGTTCTGCTAACGAAGTAAATCAAACTTCGGAGCCGCAGGACTCTGCTGACCATAGCAGTCAACGAGAGGAGGAACTGGTGGATGATGAGGTTCTTGCTGAAACAGAGGATGCCCCTGAGAAGCATCACCAGGAGGAAGCTCAAGTGGTCAATGAGACAGAAGAGCAACATGATGAAGAGGGTCATGTTGATGTTGACGCTGCTGAAAATACTCATCCCCAAGCCACCATTGTTGCAGAAAAGGTCACCTCAACAAAGCCCAGGTCTAAAGAGGACTTGGCCCTCTTGAAGCAAAATGATCCAATTGGCTACCTGAACGCCATCGTCGAGAGCAGGGAAAATTCATCTGACCCTAGCCATGATGCTTCTACTGCATCAGGGAAGTCTACTTCGACTTCTCCTCTCGATGAGGTCTTGAAGAAAGTTAAGGCTCAATTATTCAAGAGGGATCTAACGAAGGCTTTGGAGGGGGATCCTACTGCCCCTTCTTGTTTGGGAACTGTCTTGGGTGCAGTAGATTTGCTTGCTGTTTCTCCAGAGATTTCAAGCTTCATCTTGGAGTTATACTCCATCATTGACCAAGTCTCTGCGGACTACAATCGTCGAAGAAGTTTCAATAGCCAACTCGAAACGTTGCATGGCAAGAGTTCCTCTGCTTGGACTGAAGTATCTGAATCGACTTCTCGAATTGCAGAATTGTCTAAACAGAGAACTTCTAAGCAACACGAAATTGAAGCCATCGATCAGGATAATGCCTCTATACGGGCGCAGATCGAGGAGTTGGAAGCCAGGTTAAACGCTAATACTAAGCGCAAGGAAGAACTTCTTTCGACTGTTTCAGACGCAGAGGGCCAAGATGAAGTTGCTCGAGGCTTAGAATTCGCTGAAAGGGCCCAGGCTCTTGATGACCAGATTGCCAAAATCTCTCAGGCGAATGCCTTGTGTAACAAACAACTGGACTTACAGCGAGCCAAATATCTTCGTCTCAAAGCTTCCATCCCTTTCTAATTCTCTCTGTACTTCATTGACCATGTACTGTAATTTTTGTAATTCAATGTTTTGGTTAATTAATGTCATTTTCCATTTTGGCTTTATGGTTAACTTAGTCATTGATTGTTATTTATTTTGATCTCTTGGAGCATAGGTTTATATTTTTTCCAATATTTACCGTTTACCTTAAAGAGTCTTTTATCTTCGCTTAACTCCTCGACCTCGTATGCCCCACCAGGAAAAGTTTGAATAATTCTGAACGGTCCTTCCCACTTGGGTGACCATTTTCCCATGCTTCGATCATTTCGATCCATGGGGAGAATTACCTTCCAAACTAATTCTCCAGGCGAGAATGCCTTAGGTTTTACTTTCTTATCGTAAGAGTCTTCCACTCTTTTCTTCAGAATTCTCAGTAGGTCGAGAGCTTGTAGTCTTTCTTCATCTAAATCTACCAATTCGTCCAACATCATATCCCAATAAACCTCAGAGGGAATATCTTGATGTCTTTGAACCCTAGCTGATTGAAGACAAATTTCTACTGGCAGTACTGCGTCATGACCGTAAGTTAGTCGATATGGTGTTGTACCTGTGGCTTCTTTTGGGGACGTTCGACAGGCCCACAAAATTTGGTCTAACGTTTTATGCCAACTTTTTGGCTTCTTTCCTACATGCTTTTTTATCAGGCCAATCACTATTTTATTTGCCGCTTCGACTTGACCATTTGCCTGCGCGTAATAAGTGTTGATGTTAGGAGTCTAAAGCCTGTTTCTTGAGCGAATTTCTGCATCTTTCGACCAGTAAACACTGACCCTTGATCAGTTGTTATAGTCTCAGGGATTCCAAATCTGTAGATAATGTTCTTTTGAATAAATTCAATGACATTTTCTTGGTCTGCGTTGACTAAAGGGATAGCTTCGATCCATTTAGTGAAATAATCAATGCCTACTAGTATATACTTCTGGCTCTTTGATGATGCTCGTCGAATCTCTCCAATAAGATCCAACGCCCATCCTTTAAAAGGCCAAAGTTTCACTATTGAGTGAAGCTCGCTTGTTGGTACATGTTGGATACCAGTATGGACTTGGCATTCTTGGTAACCCTTCGCGAACTCGACACAATCTTTCAAGATAGTGGGCCAATATAGTCCTTGTCGAAACAACAACCATTTCATCTTATGACCTACTTGGTGAGCCCCACATGCTCCAGCATGCGTAGTCGAAAGAGCTATGTATGCTTCGGTTTCGCTTAAGCATTTTAATAATACCCCTTCAGGCGTCTTTTTGAACAACTCATTACCCATAAGTATGTAACTTAACGCCCTATATTTTATTTTTTGTTCTGTCAAATCTGCTGGATTTTGTAGATAATCTATAATGGGTTTCCTCCAATCTTGCTCTGATAAATTGTCTATGAATGAAATTTCGAAATTCCTTTGATCGGCATACCCTAGTCTTGTCGATTCCAAATCAGTTGGAGACAAGCTGGTTGCTTTTATTTTTTCTCGAACTTCGATTGCTCTTTGTAATCTCGTTTTTGAAATCTTATACCCAGATGCAATTTGTTCCAAATCATTGGCTACTTGGTTTTCCAATCTAGGTATGTGTCGAATATTAACCACTTCGAATTTTTTCAACAAACGATTTGCTATCACAAAGTACATAATGAGATTTTCTCTTATACATTTGTACTCTTTTGTGACTTGCTTAATGACTAACTCTGAGTCACCCATTATTTCGACTCGAGTTGCCCCCAATTCCAACAATATTTCAAGGCCGGTAATTAGAGCTTCATATTCAGCCTCATTGTTCGAACAGATACCCTCTATCTTGTACTTGAATGTTGTTGGAATTTTTTCTGGAGAAATAATTAAAACCCCTACTCCCGTTCCATCTTTATGTCTGGAACCATCAAAGTAAAATTTCCAGGGTTCTATCTCCAAGTAATTTATGTTTTCGACCTAAATCGAGTGGTCGACTATAAAGTCTGCTACCACTTGTCCTTTTACTGCCTTAAGAGGCATAAAGGTCAATGAATACTCAGTTAATGCTAGCGCCCACTTTCCAATTCGACTGTGCAAGATGGGTTTCGACAACATGTATTTGAAAACATCAAAATGGGATGAAACATACACATCAACTGGTTTTATATATTGTTTGAGCTTTGTACAAGAGAAATAAAGACATAGACATAATTTTTCAACTTCGCTATATCTAGTTTATGCATCGTTCAAAACTCTGCTAAGGTAGTAAATGGGTCTTTCGACTCCATTTTTATCTTCTTGGGCTAACATGCTTCCCAAAGTTTTGTCATATGCAGCTATGTACGATCTCATACTCCTATTGCTACAAGGAGGCACCAAAATAGGTGGCTTGGTGAGGTACCCTTTGATCTTGTCGAAGGCTTCTTGTTGCTCTTTCCCCCACTCAAATCCTTCCTTATTCAATCGAAGTAAGGGTGAGAAGGCTTGCGCTTTTCCACTTAGGTTAGATATAAATCTCCTCAGGAAGTTTATCTTACCCAGCAGAGATTGCAGTTCCTTCTTATTCGTTAGCGCTTTCGCTTCCAAGATTGCCTCTGTCTTGTTCTGGTTGATTTCGATTCCTTTCTTGTGGACGACGAAGCCCAAGAAATCTCCAGCTTTCACACAAAACGCACACTTCAAAGGGTTCATTTTCAGACCATGCTTTCTCATTCTTTCAAATGATTGCCGAAGGTGGTCTATATGGTTCTTCCTGGAAATAGATTTTACAACGATATCGTCAATATATACTTGCATAAAAGTGTTAATAAAATCATGGAAGATAGAGTTCATCGCTCGCTGATATGTTTCCCCAGAATTTTTTAGGCCAAAAGGCATTACTACCCATTCGTAAGTGCCTAAAGCCCTGGGGCATCGAAAAGCTGTTTTCGACACATCTTCTTCAGCAATGAAAATTTGATTGTATCCTGAGTAACCGTCGAGCATGCTCAGGTACTCGTGGCCAACGGAAGAGTCGTTTAGCATTTCTGCCACAGGCATATGATATTCATCTTTGGGTGTTGCAGCATTCAGATCTCTGAAATCTATGCACACCCTCAATGTACCATTTTTCTTAATCACTGGCACAATGTTTGCAATCCATTTGACGTACCTCGTAGTTCGTATGAATTTACACTTCAGCAGTCTTTCGACTTTCGTTTTGATCTTCGACAGTATTTCTGGAGCGAAGCGTCTTGGACATTGCTTGACTGGCTTTTTTCCAGGTTTGATTGGTAACTGAAGTTCTACCAATCCTCTGTCGAGACCGGGAATCTCGTCGTAATCCCATGCAAAGCAGTCCTTGAAATCCTTTAATAATTGGATCACTTCAACCCTGAGCTCTGGGTCTATTTTGGCGCTGATGTAAGTGGGCCTTTTATCTAACCCTTCGTCCAAGTTGACTTCTTCTAAAGGATCCTGTGCTAACATTTTAATGTTGTTCGCCAGGGGATCCTTTTTGAAACCCAAAGGCTCATCGTCGTAGATGGCGTCGAGCCTTTGATCCTGCATTCCTTCTGTCACGATATCAGGAGGTTCTGGGTCGAAATCTTTTCCAGGACCTATATCTGGTGGTTCTGGGTCGAAATCTTTTCCAAGACCTGCAGAAGGTAGCTCTTGGTCATTGGCCTTGGTGGCCATATATTTTACTTCGGCTTCGAGAGCCGCTATAATCCTTGTTTCGGCTACGTAAGCCGAAATTCGCTGTAACGCTTGTGACTCGGTCATTATCACTGAATTCACTTCCCTAACCAGTTGGCTGGATATCAGTTAGCCCACTGAAATCAATGTGGGACAAGTCTTCTTTATCCCATTGAAACCCATGATCAGGATGCAGGTACAAGGAACAAAAAGCATTTGGCGCTGGCGCCATGTCAAAGTCAGGTGTTGGACATGGCCCAATGTGAGCCAAATTTTTGTCGAAGTCATCTCTCCCTAGGTGATTTACTTCGCCTAAGTAGTAGCCTTGATCTGCTTCTATATTCTCGACAATTCCATCAGGACGCCATAATATCACCCTTTGGTGCATTGATGATGGTACTGCTCCTACACCATGTATCCATTCTCGGCCCAACAATAGGTTATAATTTGGTTTAGCCGATATGACCATAAACATGGTTGGTCGAAGGATGGATCCCACTTTGAGGTCTAGTTGAATCACACCCATGGTGGTCCCTATTCCGCCTTCGTAGTTCGATAGGACCATATTATGAGGCTTAATGTCTTCATCATTCTTGCCTATTTTTCTTAGCATGAAGTGGGGGATTATGTTGATAGTCGCCCCACAGTCCACCAAGATTTTGTTTACAGTGGCCTCTTCGAGTTTTGCCCTTATGAATAAAGGCTTGAGGTGACTTTTCATCGCCTCAGTTGGTGGTTCGAAGAAACCATTTTGCTCTTCAGTGCAGCCATTACCCATGACAAAGTAGCAAACTGGCCTATGCTTAGCCATCTCTTGTTAGACTTCCCAATCGTTTGATTCGACTTCCATTTGACGGTTGAATTCTATTGGCAAGACCGAAACTATATTTACCATGATGTCTAAGGTTTCGTCGGATTCAGAACCATCTTCGTCACCAGCTTCGCCTTGTTCAGGCCATACCAATCTATTGGTCACCGGTTCCCTCTCCAAAGGCTTTCTTTGCTTTCGCTGGGGGACATTTGAACTTGACTCTGGTTTTGGTTCGTTGACAGCTTCTCTCTCAGCCTTGTGCCTCCTTTGGTATCTTCTCCACTGGGATCGAGACATTGGGTTCTTTCCCTTGTAGTTACATGATACTTGGGTCACTTTGGTGGCACCTACATGAGGTTCTTTCTTGAGTGTCAAAGATGAACCTCTTGGCACTTCAAAGGAATGCCACCTTTCTTCGCTGGGTCTCTTTCGACTCGATGTTTTGAGCCATGTATCGACTGCCACATTGGTTGGAGGCCTGAAAGTTAGTGGCCTTTTTTCCTGACTTGAACCCTTTTGGTAGGTTCTTCTGGGATCGTGTCGAGCATCAGAGCCTGCACTTTTTTGGGCATTTCTGCTCCAATTTTTATTTGCTGCTCTCACACCTTCGATGTGTTCAGCAGCTTTCTTGTCAAAAATAGAGCTGCATCGAGGACACAACATTACTTCTGATTTTTTCTTCTGGCATCGTTGCAAGAATTCTGCCAGATTTTCGTTCTCCAGAGGAAAAGTTGTTCTGTTTTCTTGCTCTTGCCTAATGGTTTCCTTTGAAACTTTCGATTCAGAGATTTCGACCATATTGACATTCATGTTGTCTTCAGTAGCAAGAGTCATTTGCTTCATTTGAGCCTCCAGGTCTTTTGTCTGGCCTTGCATTGCATCCAAGTAAGAAACGGGTTTAGTTCCAGATTTTGAGGGTCCACCTGTCTCCAGTTTTGGGCCATCAGCGGCCTTCTGGACCGCTTCGATTGTCTTTCTAGAGAGGTTCCCAGAAAAACTGCCAAATATTGGCATATTGATATGATCTTTGGTGACTTCGACCATAGTTATCCCTGGCCTTTTCACCTGACTCCTGGAAGCTTCGATCATATTCACCTCTGAAGGTTCAGCATAGTGGGCTTCCGCCTACAAAGGGCTCGAATCCACATTCACGGGGGCCTTATCAGCGAACTTCAACCTCCCTTCTTCGATAGCATTCTGCACGAGATCCCTGAAAAGAAAACATTGAGATGTTTTATGGCCCAGAAAGTTATGATATTTACAATAGCCTCTTTTCTTTCTTTGATCAAGAGGAGGCACTTTTACCCCTGGGGGTATTATCATTTGGCCATTTTTTACAAGTAAATCAAAAATTTCATCACATTTCGTAATATCAAAACTGTAAGTCTTTTTAGGGAACCTATCATTGGCCTTTTCAGACCCAGTGGGGTTTTTTTCCACTTGAGGGGACTAGTAATTTGCAAGAGTATGGTGGCCCTTGTTTTAACTCAGCTAAATCGACCTCACTTTCTTTGACGGTTATAGGTTCGTCGAACGTTTCTGGATCTTCATCGTCCATTTCGACATACGCTATCCTTTCTCTTTTATGAGTTTTCATCGCCCTGGATTTTTCAGCTTTAAGGAGTTCTACCTGTCGAACCCTATCGGCCAATTGGGCCATGTTCCTCAGGTACTGAGTGTCTAATTTCTTCCTAATGGAGTAATCTAGACCTCCTGCGGCTATTTCGACTAACTCGTGCTCTGGCACTTGTGTAAAGCATCTTGCCTTGAGCAATCTAAACCTATTTAGGTATTCGTCTATAGGCTCAGTGAATCTCCTCTTTACACTGGCCAACTCTTTCAGGCTTATCTTGGTTTGTCCCATGTAGAATTGCTCATGGAACAATCTCTCCAACTGGGTCCAATGGTGGATCGAATTGGGGGGAGAGTTGTGAACCAAGTAAACGCATTCTTTGTTAGGGAAATTGGGAAATACTTAATCCTTAGGTTCTCATTGTTTGAAATTTCTCCCGCTTCGATTAAATATCTTGCCACATGTTCGACAGTGGATTCTGTTGTGTCCCCTGAAAACTTAGTGAACTTAGGGACTTTGCATCTAGGAGGCAAGTCTGTTTGTAACACATATTCCGACAGCGGGGATGTGAAGTTGGTCCTACGGAAGCCCGTATTCATCCCGTTTTTCATCATGATTCTTTCAATCATGGCTGTCAAGTTATTCTCCAAACCAACGTTCTGGTATTGGATCTGCTGAACTACTTCGTCAGCGTTTTGGTTTCTATTAACCATCCTTATTTCTGGGGATATAACTCTAGGCTCTTCGACCCTGGGTTGTTCCATTTGTACCCTAAGGTTCTCTTCGATGGGCTGCTGGACTTGGTTAATAGTGGTTTCTTCCTCTAGAAGTATGCCTTGGTTCCCCCTTATCTGTGCCCTTTGAGGCTGTCGAATAGGTTGGGGTACACTGAAAAAGTCAGCCAGATGCGACATTTGTGCTGTCATTTACTGATTCGACTGAGTGGTATTCTGTATTAGAGGATTTAGCATTGTACTTAAAGTTTGCGCCAACATTTGAACCATGTCGTGGTTGCTTTCGTCCATTTGTTGCCTCAAGACTGCTGTCGAGGCATTCGTAAGGCCATGCATTACGTGGGAGGTTCCTCCTAAGAGTTGGTTCCTACCCCTGTTTTCCATACCAACCCCAGAGCCTTGGAGTGGCGAAGTGGCGCTCACTAAAGGGTCTGAAAAAGTGGACGTAGCATTCGTCAGGCTAGCCATTTCAGAAGTTGGCATGCCATAGAGTGGTTCTCGATTTAAACCGACTGTCGAAAAACCTGGGGGAACATATGGCCTAGTTCCTTGGTTTCCCCTTGGTGGAGGAGTTCCCAAAGGCATTCTGGGGCCTGTAAATGGAGGTAATGGCCCCATTTGTGTAACCGTTACTGCTGGCATTGAACCAGCGGTTATCACTTCACTTATGGTTGGGATAACCGTTGCTCCCACGTTTGTTTGTAGGATTTCTCCATTGTTTGGCGGATTCGCCATTTCTTCACTTCTTCTCCTAGTATTGGTTTTGTTGGTGTATATTCTACCACTTCTCAATAACATGCAATACTCTCGAAAAAGGAGGATATTTTATATAAAATGGTTAATCGTGAAAAAATCAACACAAGGTCCCACCGGGTGTGCCAATTTGTTTACCTTGAAAAATAGTAAACAACCGCTGATCTTCCAAAAGGTTACTTATTTGGTGACTCGCAGGATCGATCAGATTGATCCTAAGACATGGTTGATTTTTTGTAGTTCGACTAATCCTAATGGTGATTAATGCCAGTAAAGTAAAGACACTTTAAGCAAATTGCATGGAGAAAAGCTTGATAGAGTAAATAAAAACGTTAAGGAATTGTTAAATAAAAGACTTCGACGGAGGTAAATAAATGAAAAATGATAAATTGCTTGAATATAAAAGATTTTGATTAATTTAAATGGTGTTTCACACATACATTCTCAATGATTCTTTCTCTCACGCTGGGTACTTGAATCTAAACGAGTGACTTTTATAAAATGATGAACACACGCAAAAACTACGTGAACACTTAGTATTTATACTAAGAAAAATCCTAAGTAACTATTGGGCAGTTACACCGCTTCGTGATGACACCACATGGCACGCTCACAACCTTCGACGCCTATGCACACGACACGTTGCACTTGGTAACTGCTGGGAACCGTCTTCCATCTCAACAATTCAAAATCAAAATCGTTCGATCTTGGGCATCAGGGACCTTGGTCGAGAGGTTGCTCCTTCGACGTCGAAGACAACCAGATTCCAACTTGGAGGAACTTCTCTAAGTATCTTGTCATTCTTTGATGAGCCTTCGACATGATCAGCTGTCGAAGCCTTCTCGTGTAGGAAACTCTTTTGACTCATAATTAATGATCTATATGATAATAAAACGTGGGTGTCGAATTTAGGAGCCAACAACATCCTACACTCATTTCACACACTAACAATGAGGAAAAGAGGTGTTCTCATGTGTTGTACTCCTCTTCTAGCAAGGTGGTTTATTTCTCACCTTCCCCAGTCAGTCTTGAAGAATGAACAAGGCTTGAGGTGGTCACAACGGTTGATGACCCTCACATATTCTGATGTTCATTGGTGTTCTCGATCCAGAGAAAATGTCATCATCATTGATCATTGTGGGGAATTCCCTAATGTCCCACTAATTGGCATTAAGGGAGGCATTACCTACAACCCCTGTTTAGCTCTGAGACAATTGGATATGCCCGAAGGGATGGCCCTCATGACATGCTGATTCCAGACTTGGTTTTTGACTTCGACAATGACGCTCAAGGACTTCGACAAAGGTTCATCCAAGCTTGGAGGATGCCCAACAAAGTGGATGGTAAGACACTGGGACACAAGAATTCCATCCCCCTTGAGCCTTACCTCAAGTGGGTACGAACTCACGCCCAAAGTCTTATGATGCCTTACCCCTATATTCTTCCTATGATCAAAGAGCCTGTCATGGAAGGAGAGGTTCCATACACCCTCCTACATCCTGACATGCCAACATCATTGGAAGATTTGCAAAAGAGTTGGATACAGCTCAAGGAAGAACGGAACACTTTTGAAGCCAGCTTCTACGCCAATGAGAAGAAGGTTTTGGAACTTACTCATCGACTCCACGAAGAGCAGACTCTCAACACCTACATCGCACCAAAGAGGATGCGCAATATCTTTTTACGTTAGAATTTTGTAATATTTTGCCCATGGGGCATTTATGTACTAACAAATTCTTCTTATTAATATGACGTGTGTTCTTTTTGTTTGCAACAACTTTGAATTTCTGAATCCTTGAATGAATTACATGAATACATATCATTCATCATATGCATAAACAGGTCTTCACACCAGGTTTCCTTATCTCTTTGTTGTTTATTTCAGCAAGATGGATATAGAGCAGACGGTCAAAGACTTACAAGCACAAAATTCACAGTTCCAACAACTCCTCATGACCTTGGCAAAGGGTCAGGAGGATCTTAGAGCATTGTTAGAGAAGGAAAAGAAAAAAGAGAAAAAGAAAAAGAAAAGAGTTGGTGTGGCTACTCTAGGTAGAAGATTTGAAGGTCAGACTAGAAGGGTCCTGGATTTCCCCTCAACATCTGATGAAGGGATAGGTAAAGGAAAGGGAGTTGCAGTACCATCTGAGTTTGAGGTTGAAGAAGAAGAGGATGAAGACTATTCTTAGCAGCAGTACCCTCCTGCAGACAACAAGTATAAGAATCTGGAGGAACGTCTGGAAGCTATGGAGGTACAAAGAGTGCCTGGGCTGGACTTCGAAGAGTTAGGGTTGGTTGTTGGGATTGTGATTCCCCCTAAATTCAAGGTGCCTACATTTGCTAAATACGATGGTTTATCTTGTCCTAAGATGCACCTACGGTCTTACGTCAGAAAGATCCAACCTCATTATTCTGATAAGGATCTGTGGGTCCACTTTTTTCAAGATAGTCTTTCGGGGACGCAATTAGATTGGTTCTACCAGCTTGAGAGGTATGATGTGCACAATTGGGAGGATTTGGCTGCTACCTTCTACAGACAATGTCAATATAATGAAGACTTAGCACCTACTCTTACTCAACTATAGAGTATGGGTATGGTCTCTAATGAAGGCTTTAAGGAGTATGCCCAGAAGTGGAGGGACTTGGATGGAAGGGTGCAGCCACCATTGTCTGAAAGAGAGCTTGTTGATATGTTTTTGGGGACATTGCCAGGTCCATTCTTTAATCACCTGATAGGGAGTTCGTCTGCGGGGTTCACCGAGTTAATTCTGACTGGTGAAAGAGTCGAAGCTGGCATCAAGAGCGGTAAAATTCAAAAAGATACATCTGCTTCCGCTGCCGTAAAAAAACCTTTTCCAACCAAGAAAGAGGTGTCAGTTGTTTACTCCCAAAGGGGTCGAGGAAGAGTGGAGCGCCGGCCAGCGGTGGGGGCTGTAATGATTCAAAAGACTGCAGCTGATCAGCCTAGAAATGATCAATCCAGAACCAACCAACAAAGGGTGGGAAGGCCTGCTAGGCAATTCACCAAAATAAACATGACGCCTGCCCAGGTTCTCCCCCATATCTTGAAGTTAAACCTTACAACCTTGAGAGAGCCACCACAAAATCCGAATACAACTTCTCCTTTTTACCATGCCAACGCTAAATGTGCTTATCATTCAGACCGCATAGGGCACGACACCAACAATTGTTGGGCCCTCAAAAACAAGATCCAGGATTTAATAGATGCCAAGGAGGTGGAATTTGACGCGCCCGAAAATCCGAATGTGATCTCTTCCCTAATGCCAAAGCATGGTCACAATGCCCATGCTATCGAAGAGGATCTGTATGTTGTTGCTGTTGATGACTTAATGACCCCTTTACCAATAATCAATATGAATTTGTTGAAAGCCGGGATTTTCCCAGGCTGTGAAAAAGATTGTCACCTTTGTTTGTCCCTACAATCCGACTGTCTGTTAATGAAGTTAGGCATCCAACGCCTAATGGATAATCAAGAGATCCTCTTTGAGAAAACTCCTGTTATTCCGATTCATGTCGAAGATGTTGCTATAATTACCATTTCCGCCAATCTTTCCAAGGTCTCCAAAAGACCTGTTAAGATTACATCCGACCCAAAGATTATACCGCTGAAGATTACTATGTTGGGGCCTATCCCATACAAGTCCAATAAATCAATACCGTGGAATTATGGAGGAGAGATCTTCTACCATGGTGTTAAGCAGATTGAATCAGTAGAAGAAAATTCCGATGAAGAGACTCCTGACATAGGAAATATTGCTGGGACGAGTAAAATCACCCGTAGCGGAAGAATTTTCTCTCCGGAGATTGCTCCTCCAAGGGCAATATTCGGACCCTCAAATGCTCCTAAGGTTACTCCTGTGTCGGTCAACATCTCTATGCGAACTCCAGTAATTGAAGAAATTGTTACTCCCGTAGTTGTACCCTCTGTTGTTGCTGCTGATAAAGGTAAGGGGATCCAAGAAGCGCCCGTCAGAACGAGGGCTCAGCCTTTGGTCATCCCTGAGACCACTCAAAAGGAAATGGAGGAAATTTTAAAAATAATTAAGAAAAGCGACTATGATGTCGTAGAACAACTGGGGAAAACCCCTTCAAAAATCTCTATGCTGGCCCTATTGCTCTGTTCTGAGGCTCATGCTATAAAGCCTTGATCAAATTCCTGAAGATGGCCCACGTGCCTCAAGAAACCTCCGCGGACCAGTTCCAGGAGTGTGTAGCCAGCCTAACAGCCGACAATGGTCTTGGCTTCTCCGATGTCGATCTAACATCTAAGGGAGGAAAGCATAATGACGCGCTGCATGTCTCGGTGGAATGCAGAGGGACTACTCTTGCTTATGTTCTGGTTGATATCGGGTCGTCTTTAAATGTCTTGCCAAAGAAAGCATTGGACAGATTAGACTGTGAAGGTTTGACCCTAAAGCCCAACAATATCACTGTTAGAGCCTTTGACAGTTCTAAGAGGATGGTCCACGGG
Organism: Vicia faba; assembly: GCA_948472305.1. Lineage (NCBI taxonomy): Eukaryota > Viridiplantae > Streptophyta > Magnoliopsida > Fabales > Fabaceae > Vicia > Vicia faba. Next base: position 122,336,567 of record OX451738.1, read on the forward strand.
GAGGTGGACATCCCAATTAAAGTGGGAACGGAAATTTTCAACTCTACATTTTATGTGATGGACATCCGTCCTTCATATTCTTGCTTGTTGGGAATACCCTGGATCCACAACGCCGGGGCAGTCACTTCTTCTCTACACCAAATGCTCCAATACCCAGTCCAGGGGAAAATCATAACAGTTCATGGCGAGGAGGAGTATATGATAAGCCATCTTAATTCTTTCCGCTATGTGGAGTTAGATGGTGAATTCATAGAAACCCCTTTCCAACATTTTGAAGAGGTTTCTCCTGAAGTTGCGGCAGCCAAGACAATGACTTCTGTACCCATCATTACCAAGCCTGTGTCCCGGATGTCATCCCTTAAAGATGCGAAGGTTGTGATCGAGGAAGGAGGAAGCACAATATGGGGTCAGCTACCAGATTTTCCTTTCAAGACAGATAAGTTCGGCTTGGGTTTCACTGCTTCTGCTCAGAAGGTTGTGCGCCGCTCCCGGGCTGGAGGGCCACCATTAAAGATCACTCATCATGGAGTTCATGCTTTGGAGGATGGTTAAGATGAGAGCAACTTTGAAGACTGGATCTTTCCAACCGTTGAAGGAGGACTATGCAATTGGGAGTCGAAAGACTTTGTTCCCATTACTTTCATCAATCAATCATTTATCTTTCAAACATTTTCTGTTGGTCTGTAATAATTTTTTTAAAAATCCGTACACTTTTTTCCTTATGCCTTACCCGAGGCATATAGGTCCATTTGTAAGGGCTTGATTTTTCATATTCATATGCCATTTTAATGAATCATGGACGTTTTCACATATAAACTTTTGTGTTCATTTTCTTTCTTTTTACATTTTATTTGTTTAAAGGTGGCTATCCCTTACACACACCCACACTCACAAAATGCAGGTGCCCATCCACTCCGGATTCCATGGGTAACAATTCTGCTATGGCCTTCAGTGAATCTGAAGATATGGTCAATCATGCCGAATACGAAGGTGATGAAGACTGTGAAGTGCCCGAAGAGTTGGCCAGACTGTTGCAACAAGAAGAAAGGGCTATTCTACCTCACGGGGAGTTGTTAGAGACTAACAACTTGGGATCAGAGGAAGACAGAAAAGAAGTTAAAGTGGGTGCCAACCTAAAGCCAAATGTCAAAGAGCGCTTAGTTCAGCTGTTGAATGAATATGTTGAGATCTTCGCCTGGTCCTATGAAGTCATGTCGGGACTCGATACAGATATTGCGGTTCACCGTCTCCCTACAAGAGAAGACTTCCCACCAATTAAACAGAAAGTCCTCCGAATGAGGCCCGATATGTTCGAAAAGATCAAAGTCGGAGTGATGAAGCAGTTCAATGTCGGGTTTCTTGTTGTTGCTTCCTATCCATAATGGGTTGCTAACATTGTGCCCGTACCTAAGAAAGACGGAAAAGTGGGAATGTGCGTGGATTACAGAGGCTTAAACAGGGCTAGCCCTAAAGATGACTTTCCACTACCGCACATTGACATCTTGGTTGACAATACAACTCAGCATAAGGTATTTTCCTTCATGGATGGATTTTCAGGGTACAACCAGATCAAAATGGCCCCCGAAGACATGGAGAAGACTACTTTTGTTATGCAGTGGGGTACCTTCTGCTATAAAGTGATGCCATTCGGACTGAAGAATGTCGGGGAAACCTATCAGCGAGCCATGGTAGCTTTGTTTCATGACATGATACATCATGAGATCGAAGTCTACGTAGACGACATGACAGCCCGTTCGCAAATAGAAGAAGAACACCTCGACCGTCTACAAAAGTTGTTTGTCAGATTGAAGGAATATAAGCTCAGACTGAACCCTAACAAGTGCACTTTCGGAGTTAGGTCCGGTAAACTCTTGGGTTTCATTTTCAGCAACAAAGGCATCGAGGTTGATCCTGCCAAAGTCAAAGCTATACAAGAAATGCCTGCTCCTCGCACTGAAAAGGAGGCCAGAGGTTTCTTAGGACGCCTAAACTACATTGCAAGGTTCATTTCTCACCTAACATCTACCTGTGAACCAATCTTCAAGCTGTTGAAGAAAGATCAGGTGGTTGAATGGAATGATGATTGTCAAGTTGCTTTCGATAAAATCAAGGAGTATTTGCTAAAACCTCTTATCTTGGTGCCACCCGTCGAAGGAAGGCCGCTAATCATGTATTTTACTATTTTGGATAATTCAATGGGGTGCGTACTGGGCCAACATGACGAGTCTGGTCGAAAAGAGCATGCCATTTATTACCTTAGCAAAAAGTTTACCGACTGTGAGACTCTCTACTCACTGCTCAAGAAAACTTTATGCGCTTTGGTATGGGCAGCTCTCCGACTAAGGAAGTATATGTTGACACATACCACTCTGCTGATTTCTAAAATGGATATGATCAAGTACATCTTCGAAAAGCCTGTTTTATCTGGAAGAATCGCTAGATGGCAAATGATCCTGACTGAGTATGATATCCAGTACACAACCCAAAAATATATAAAGGGGAGTGTACTAGTTGACCATCTAGCTCATCAAGCTATCGAAGATTACTAATCCATAAAGTTCGACTTCCCCGACGAAGACATTATGACATTGGACAACATTGAAGGTAACGGACCGTATGACGGACCTGAACAAGGATCCCGATGGACCCTGTACTTTGATGGTGCTTTAAATGCACTTGTAAATGGTATCGGTGCGGTACTTATCTCTCCCGAAGGTTTCCATACACCTTTCACCGCTAGACTCTGCTTCAGCTGCACCAACAACATGGCCGAGTATGAAGCTTGCATCTTTGGTCTCAAGGCTGCTATTGACTTGGGAATCAAATCTTTGGTTGTGTTTGGAGACTCCGCTTTGGTCATCATTCAGATCAAAGGAGAGTGGGACACTAAACATCCCAATCTCATCCCTTACAAATAACATATCCTGACATTGTTACCTCATTTCGAGCAGATTACCTTCGAGCACTTCCCGCAAGAAGAAAATCAGCTAACGGATGCTCTAGCTACAATGTCATCCATGTTTAAACTTAATTGGGATAATGAGGCTCCCCAAATCACCATTGAGCGGATGGACGAACCTGCACATTGTCACGAGATTAATACCAAAGAAGTAGTGGACCGACCCTGGTTTCACGAAGTCAAAAGGTATCTCGAGACTCGAGAATGCCTTGAAGGAGCTTCAGTCAACGACAAAAAGTTCTTAAGGAGATTTTCTGCCAAGTTCTTCCTGAGCAATGGTATCCTATACAAGCGCAACCATGATTATGTTCTGCTTCGTTGTGTGGACAAGGTTGAAGCTGAGTAGATCATGAATGAACTGCATAATGGTACTTTTGGCACCCACTTGAGCGGACATACAATGGCTAAGAAGATTCTAAGGGTAGGCTACTACTGGTCTACCATGGAAGCTGACTGTCATCAACATTCTCGTACTTGTCACAAATGCCAAATTTATGCGGACAAGGTACATATTCCTCCAGTTCCTCTCAATGTCCTAACAGCTCCTTGGCCATTCGTAATGTGGGGTATCGACATGATTGGAGAGATCAAGCCTACATCATCCAATGGACACCGCTTCATCCTGGTGGCTATTGATTACTTTACCAAGTGGGTCGAAGCAGCTTCTTTTGCCTCTGTTACAAAGAATGTGGTCGCCCGATTCATCAAGCAACACCTTATTTTCCGGTATGGTATCCCCGACAGGATCATCACGGATAATGGTACAAACCTAAACAACACTATGATCACCGCTCTGTGTGAGCAGTTCAAGATTCAACATCACAATTCATCTCCCTATCGACCAAAGATGAATGGTGTTGTCGAAGCTGCGAACAAAAATATCAAGAAGATCATTCAAAAGATGACATTCACCTACAAGGATTGGCATGAGATGTTACCGTTTGCTCTGCACGGATACCGTACCACATCGCGTACATCAATTGGGGAAACACCCTTTTCTTTGGTATACGGCATGGAAGCTGTTTTACCTATGGAAGTTCAGATTCCTTCTCTGAGAATCATGAAGGATGTTGGTTTGAGTGAAGACGATTGGGTTCAGACCCGGCTTGATCAACTTAACTTGATTGACGAGAAGCGACTTACTGCTGTTTGTCATGGTCAGACGTATCAAAAACGAATGATCAAGGCTTTCAACAAGAACATGAGACGTCAGGTGTATCAAGTCGGAGATCTTGTAATCAAGCGGATCATCTTGCCACAAAGTGATCCCAGGGGCAAATGGACTCCTACCTATGAAGGACCATTTGTGATCAAAAACATCTTTTCTGGTGGGGCTATGATTCTAACCACCATGGACAACGACGACCTGCCGCACCCTGCGAACGTATACATAGTCAAAAGATACTACGCATAAACGACCCGACAAGTTGAAAACCCGAAAGGGCGACTTGGGCAAAAAAAGGGCATCCCGGTGAATCGAAAACCCGAAAGGGCGGTTCAGGAAAAAATTAGGGATAAAACAAAAAAAAATCTGTACACCCGGCAAGTTGAAAACCCGAAAGGGCAACTTGGGCAAAAAGGGGTTTCCCGGTGGATCGAAAACCCGAAAGGGAGATCCAGGCAAAAGTTAGGGAATTAAAGTGTATGACTATGTCTCGTCGGATCACTTTAAGGACAAGCTCTAAGATTCCGATCAATCCAATCATCTACGGACGAAGCAACGAATGGACAAGATACTCAGAGTTACGAAGGCTATAGCAGAATGGGAACCCCATGGAATTGTTACACATAGCCATCTTTCTTTGTATAAATTTTTCTCAATTTTATGACAACATTCTCTTACTAGGATGTCGGTCTCCTTTGTACAAAATACTTACACAAAGTTAATACAAAGATACTTCAAAGTGCAGAAAATTGTTTGCCTTTTCTTTCTTTTTTACACTTGTGTTTTATTTGAAAACGTCCAATGATTTATTAAATGAGCATATGCATTTGAATATAATCACTTCTTACAAATAAAATGAAATGAGAAAGAATAATTATTGATAGGTTGAAAGTATAGGAAAACGTCTTTAGGCTATTCCAGGAGAAATCCCCTGCAGTACATCATCCAGATCCTCAGCGGAGCTAAAACCTTGAAATACAAATCCCCAGTGGAGTTAAGTTTCAAAAATCCCCATCAGAGTTGAGTTTTCAAACTCCTAATCCCCAGCGGAGCAAAACTTTGAACTACAAACCCTCAGTGAAGATGAAACTTTCTTCCCTAAACGGAGTCAAACCTTCAACCTTTGAACATCATTGGAGACCATCCAGTTTCCTCCAATTTCCCTGGAGAGTTTCTTTAAAACCAAATAATTACCCAGAGAGTTATTTTAAAACCTTCTTCCTCAACGGAGTCAAGTTTCCATACATGATCAAATCAGCACGTCATTAAGATCCCCAGCGGAGAGGAAACTTTGAGCTACTAATCCCCAGCAGAAACCATTCAGTTTTCCCCTGATACCCCCAACAGAACGGAGATTCTCATTCTTGAAGTCCCCAGTAGATTGGCATACAACCCAAACTCCTGATCTCCCCAGCACTATAGCTTCTCCCCATAGAGGTTGTCAAAGATCTTGAATCTCCAACAGTGGTCATGGATTTATTTTCCCCGGCAGCAGTCAGAGTTTTTTTTGTCTCCAGCGGTCAAGGAACTATTTTCCTCAGCAAGACAGTGAATCAGCATACATTACATTCACATATCATAAACATTGATAAAACACATCTTATTGCATCATACATTTCATGCAACATAACTTAGTGTTTCAGTTAACCTTTTACCCTTTTCAGGATAAAATTAACAGTTACTTAAAACAAATATTCAAAGCTCAGAAAACGGCTTAGAGATGCTCCAGACGCGGATGCTTTCCTATTTTCTTATTCAAATCAATGTGCAGATTCCTGTTCCAGTTATAAAGCATGGATTCAACCAGATTTTATCTTGATTATACTGAAGCCCGAAGATCGACTGGAAAATAGTTGAATCCCCTGCGAGTTTTATGAAGCCTGGATGTTGACCAGATAGCAATACAAGACTGTGAAGCCTGGATGTTGACCAGATAACAGTAGGGTATGATGTGAAGCTTGGATGTTGACCAAATAACAGTTTACTCGGCCAATTACTTTGAAGCCCCGGATCCAACCGGATATTAGTAGGCCCCAAAATCAAAGGGAAAACCGGAGGCGACCGGATAACCATTTGATTTCCTTCTGAAGCCTGGATGTTGACCAGATGGGAAGTAAGGTATCATGAAGCCTGGATGTTGACCAGATAGAAATACAAGATTGTGATGCCTGGATGTTGACCAGATAACATTAAGGTATACTGTGAAGCTTGGATGTTGACCAAATAACAGTTTACTCGGCCAATTAATTTGAAGCCCCAGAGCCAACCGGATATTAGTAGGCCCCAAAATCAAAGGGAAAACCGGAGGCGACCGGATAACCATTTGATTTCCTTCTGAAGCCTGGATGTTGACCATATAGGAAGTAAGGTATCGTAAAGCCTGGATGTTGACCAGATAGCAATACAAGACTGTGAAGCCTGGATTTTGACCAGATAACAGTAAGGTACACTGTGAAGCTTGGATTTTGACCAAATAACAATTTACTCGGCCAATTACTTTGAAGCCCGGAGGTGACCGGATAATAATTTAATTCCTTCTAAATCCTGGAGCACGACCAGATAGCAGTTCATTTTCACCTCTTCAACCAAGAGATGACTCCCCAGTAGAATAACGGACGACCGAAGCTCCTAAAATTCTATTTCTCCCAAGACAGAGACCAGCATTCCCCAGCATAGTCCTCCTCAACAACAGGTATACGGGCTCTCGCAAAGGAATCTCTTATGCGATCAATTTTCTTGGATGGCATCTTTAAGCCCATCTCCGACAAGATTCTGTCACATCTTCCAAATGGTATCTTTAAGCCCATTCCCTCAACTATACTCTGACGAGCGCAAATTTACGGGCACTCTAGTGTCCAATCCTCTTTTACCTTCGAGTCACGAAAGGCAAACTCACCAATCTAACTCTTCAGGTTCAAGAAGATTGAACAGGGGCAGCTGTTGTACCCCAAAATTTTCCCTCTCATTTTATCAAGATTTCTCCTCACAAGACTCTTTGAACTCAAGACCAAGCTAGGGTTTGCTCTGCTCAAGATATCTCATTGCACTGTTGACCTAAATTAGGGTTTGAGTTTGCACAAGGAATTTTGGACTTCTAATGCTCAATGTGACTTTCATGCTTCATGTTGGACTTATAAGATTGCTCATACCAAGTTTCAAGCCTTGAATTAAATTTTTGCCCAATCAATTGGACAATTGACCTAAAAATCAATTGTATTGGGGAAAAAGTCAAATATGGCCAATTTATAGTCAAACCTCATAAATTTTAATCCACATCAATATTATAGGCTCATATGAACCATTTTATCAAGTTTGGACCACAACTCCCCAAGAAATTTGATCAGATCATCAAAAGGCAAAATGGTCATTTTTAGCGTTTTGACTGCAGAAGGGCAATTTATGACTTTTAACCTAGCCAATGGAAAATTGGGTTCAAGTATGGATTCAAGGACTCAATGGCATCATCTTGACCTAATCACTAGGTTCAAAAGATCTCAAAAGCATTGGATTGACAGATGAATTTTCCAGTAAACTGATCAAAAATCAACTATACACTGAAAAGTCAAACTTTGACTTTTTGGTCAAAATCAAGTGCCAAGGGTCATTTTTCATCAAGATGATTCAAAACATGAAACTTGTTCATTAAGAAACCTAATTTTGCAAATTAGGGTTTAAGATTGAAAATTTTCATAACTTAGAATTTTTCTAAGTTATGAAATTTTCTTATTTTTTCCCAACTTTGCCCAACATTTTCATCATGATGCAATTGGATTCAAACAAAACTTCCAACATGAAAGTTGTATTCATCCACAAAATATACAACTTTGATTCACAAAGTTTTCCCAAAATAAGCTTGGATCTCAAGTTATGATTTTTGGAACAAGGGTCCATGAAACTTTTAACTTAGTGAAATTTTGCCCTAGTTTAGGCAGGATTTTGACCTATCTTCATGGAAATTTTTCACCCAGTTCCACTTGGAATCTCAAAATTAATTTCAAATATGGATTGTAGATCATGTTACAAGTTTTCCAAAATGTCCAATAACTCTCCAAAATCATTTATGGTTAGGGAAAATGGAAGGTTTGAATTTGGCAAAAACTCACTTTGATCCATGGCATGTTTCATGTTGACACAAATTGCAAACTCTATCCAGCCTCACTTGTACTTGCTCACAGGTCTTTAAACCCTTCCACACTTAAAAATTGAATGCAAACTCAATGGTCTAAGACATTATTCTGATCAATGGAAGTTTACACAAGAGTTTAATCCATTTTTGGCAAAAAGTGAACTATGCCATTTTGATAAAGGCAACTTTATGTCAACTTGCTTCCCTTGAGCCTTGGACCCCTCTCTTTGCAGCAAACAAGTTCCATAAACTTAGGAAAAGGTACAACAATCTTTTTCATGCTTGAAGATAGCCTGTACAGGCCTGTCTTGTATCACTTCATACTTTTACTTCAAAGCCAAGTAAACTTGCAAAATATCCATATCTTTGAAATCTGATAAGAATAAAGTTTGTAAGCATTTGAAACAACTTTTGCATATTGCCTTGAGTCAGAAGCACGAGCTACCCAACCCTTAAGCCTTCCAAAACACAAAAACACATCTTCTTGCAAAACAGGGCAGTTTCTGCACTTTGAGTTCCAAAACACAAACTACTCGTGCGTTTTGCCCCAAACCTCTTCCAATACATTCCATATAACCCACCTAAGCTATCCCAACCATTGGCCATTGACTGTAACTCCATTTGCAAGCTTCACCATTTCTGATTTCAGCTTGTGCAGGTTGACTTCTACAGGCTTATTCAAGCAAGCTCAAAGCAAACAAAGCATTGGGGAAGGTCGGAAGAAGTTCAGGCAATCTCACAAACATCTCAGGCCTCACTGAAAACCTCTACATTGCCATACTCGTGTTCAACTGAAGCAGGTATTTTCCAACTTTCTATCTCTCTATTTAGGAATCATTAGGCTTACGTTTGTGAATAAAAAATGTAGTACTCATTGCCCTTAAGCTGTACATATGCATAGATTTTATTTAAGTTAACTATGTTGAGAGAATTTGATTGATGAACTTCCTGAAAAAATTAGGTTAGAAATTAGGGTCAGAGAAACTCTCTATGGTCTTTGAGAGTTAGATTAAGTTCTTTATATGGTTGGAATTGTGTGATTACGCTCTACAACTTTCATGTTACAAGTTTTTGTTTTTAAGCACTGAAACATGAGATAGGAAGTTGAACTCATAACGCGCGTTTTTGTTTGAACTAAGGTTGAAGATGAAGTAGTTAGGCTGGGCCTGCCTATTCCTTGCTTTTGACACCCCCTGACCTACTTCTCACACCCCCTTGGCCCATTGTTTTATTTTTTTTTTTTTTATTTCTTTTTTCATTTCTGATTTTATTTTATTTTTTCTAAAAATAAAAAAATTTCCAAAAACATTTTCATAAATTTTCACATTTTATTTTGTATTTTTTATTATTTTTCTAACATAAAAAATAGTTTTCTTAAATAATATACTTTTATTTTTCTAAATAAACTTGTAAATATTACAAAAAATATTATACTTTTATTTTTATCATTTATATACTTAAATAATATTTTTTCTAACATATTTTTATTTTTTGATATTTGTATATATTTTTATTTTATTATACATAAACAAATATTATAATATATACATATTCTTAAACCAAAAATTAGGGTTTTTTCCCTTAGCAAAAATAACCTTTTATTTTCTTATTTTGTTTTTTTTAATACATTAAATATTTTATTTTTACATACATAAAAATAAACAAAGATATTTTTTTTACATATTTATAATATATTGCATATTTATTTAATTGTCTATTTAAATATTTTCTTATTTATTGTTTGATACAAAGAATTCAATTTGGATGTAATAGTTAATCTTACGATTTTATTTTCTTGCAAATACCCCCCCCCCCCCCCCTCATTCAAAATTGTATCCCCCTCCCCATATCAATGTTGTAATAGTTATAGATTTATTTTACGCATTTATAGCTTTCAAATATGCCATGATAGAGATTAGGGTTTGTATGCAATATCCAAAATCAAAACAAATAGTTAGACCTAATACAAGACATAAAATGCATGAAAATGACAACACAATGCACACATGCACCCCTAGGGTTTCATCCACTTGTTGCCTTTAAAATGGCCATGGTATGCATGTTGAGTATCTTAGCAAAACAAAAACAAAACAAAAGATCATAGTCCCTCGATGATGCTATCTTGGTTGTCTATACAAAATGATCTAGTCCCTCAAAAATTTGCTAAGATACTTGGCACTATTGCTATCATGGTCAATATGATGACCCGCGCCTGTCCCGTTTAACATCCAAATACAAGGTTGTTTACCAAATGCAATGGTAAAACAACAATGTAAAAGGGTTAAAAATGTGTAGGAAAGACTCTTGAGTAAGATAGGGTAGACAACTCTTAGTTACTTGATCAAAACTTGCAAAAACATCCTTGCTATTTTCAAACACACCTCACAACACTATTTTAAAACATTTCCCAAAACAAACTTTCAAACATTGAAACATATTTTCAAAAGACAAACACCTTTGTATATATTCAAACAAGAATCATTACAAAGGTTTCCACAACGATGGCCTCTTTTCAAAACATTTTCAAAACCACACACAAAGCACCATTTCAAACAATTGAAAAGCAAAAGCAAGTGATCTAAACAAGTAACTAAGAGCCCATGGATAACCATGGATGAAAAGGGTGCTTGAACCTTCCCTTTTCATAATCTACCCCCCGAACCCAAGAAAACATCTCAAAGGTATTTCCTGTGCTTTTTGACCTTTCCTTTGGATAAAATAAAAAGTCGGTGGCGACTCTTGCTAAACCGAAACATTTGCGAACACAAACGCAAAACCTCAAGTCAGTTCTCCCACCGTATCACAGATAGGAATTGTATTGTCTTCTTTATCGGTAGATACGCTTGTAGGCGTAATCACTGGTACAGATGTAATCTTCAGAACAGCCACGAGTCCAAAGACTACCTTTGGAGGCGCAATCTCTAGAGAGAAAATTCTTCCACTACGGGTAATTTTGCTTGTTCCAGCAATGTTACTGATGTCGGAATTGTCCTATTCGGAGTTCTCGTCTTCGGCAGTATGTTCAATTTGTTTGACACCATGGTAGTAGATTTCTCCACTATAATTCCAAGGTACCATTTTATCTGATTTGTATGGGGCAGGCCTGGGCATTGTTATCTTCAACGGAGTAGTCATTAGAGCAGATGTAATCCTAACGGGTTTTTTAGGAACCCTGGAAGGATTGGCGTATATGGTTATTATTGAAACTTCTGGAACTAGAATGGGTGAAATAGGAGCTTTCTCAAACAAGATTTCTTGATTATCAATCAGTTGTTGGATACCTTTTTTCAACAGAGGGCAGTCAAATGATGAGGATAGGCAAACATGGAAATCTTTGTCACATCTTGGGAATATTCCAGCCTTTAACAAATTCAACTTGATGGTTGAGAGCGGAGTCAGCAATTCATCCACGGTGTCAACAAATAAGTCTTCCTCAACAGCACTGGCATTGTGTCCATGCCTAGGCATTGGAGTGGAGATAACATTCGGTTTTTCCGGCGCTTCAAATTCAACTTCCTTAGCGTCTATCAGATCTTGAATCTTGTTCTTCAGAGCCCAACAGTTGTTGGTGTCGTGCCCTGGACTTTCAGAATGGTAAGTGCACCTGGCATTCGGATGGTAATGTGGAGATGTAGTATTGGGATTTTTAAGGGCCTCTTTTAGCATGGCCAGATTCAACTTCAAAAGATGTGGTAGGACTTGAGCTGGATTCATGTTAATCTTGGTGAATTCTTGTACAGGCCTTTCCACCCTTTGTTGGTTATTTCTTGGCTGATTGTTTCTCGGCTGGTCTGATGCAGGCTTTTGAATCATAACGGCCCCCATTGTTGGTCGTCATTCGGTTCTACCCTGATTTCTCTGTGCATAGACAGCAGACACTTCCTTCTTTCCAGTGAAGGGATTTTTTACATCAGCAGAGGTAGACGCGTCCTTTTGAATTTTCCCGCTTCTTATACCGGCTTCCACCCTCTCGCCAGTTAAAATCAATTCAGTGAATCCTGCAGAGGAGCTTCCAATCAGGTGATTAAAGAAAGTACCTGATAGAGTTCCCAGGAACATGTCCACTATCTCCCTTTCAGATAAAGGTGGTTGCACCCTTCCGGATATATCCCTCCATTTTTGGGCGTAGTCTTTGAAGCCCTCATTGGACACCATGGCCATACTCTGGAGTTGAGTACGAGTTGGTGCCAAATCGGCGTTGTATTGATACTGTTTATAGAAGGCTGCTGCCAAGTCTTCCCAATTATGCACATCAGCCCTTTCCAACTGGTAGAACCAATCCAGTTGCGTCCCTGATAAACTGTCCTGGAAAAAGTGAACCCACAAGTCTTTGTCCGCAGAATATGGTTGAATCTTTCTGACATATGAGCGGAGGTGCATCTTGGGAAAAGACACCCTGTCATACTTAGAAAATAAAGGTACTTTAAACTTAGGAGGGATTACTATTCCAGACACCAGCCCTAGTTCCTCGAAATCCAGCCCAGGTACTCTCTGTATCTCCATAGTAGTTAGACGTTCTTCCAGATTTTTGTATTTGTCATCGACCGGAGGGTATTGTTGTTCGGAGTAGTCCTCTTCTTCCTCTTCTTCTGCTTCAGAATCAGATGGAACTGCCGTCTCTTTACCTTTTCTTTCCCCTTCCTCATAGGTTGATGGAAATTCCAAGGTCCTCCTGGCTTGTCCTTGGAACCTTCTGCCCATAATAACCACCCCAGTTGGCTTCTTCTTCTTTTTCTCTTTTTCTTTTTCTAGCAGAGTCTTGAGCTCCTCCTGCCCCTTGGCCAAGGTAAGGAGTAACTGTTGAAATTGTGAATTCTGAGCTTGCAAGTCTTTAACCCTTTGTTCAAGATCCATTTTGCTGAAATAAACAGCAGAGGGATGAGGAAACTTCTTGCAAAGACCTGTTATGCTCATGATGCATGATATGTATTCATGCAATGTTTTCAAGGATTTGAAAAATCAAATTTGTGTTAAACAAAAAAGGAACACACGTTATATTAATAAAATAAAATTTGAGTACATCAATGCCCCTAGGGCAAAATAATACAAAATTATAAGATAAAAAGATGTTGCGCATCCTTTTTGGTGCAATGTAGGTGTTGAGAGTCTGCTCTTCGTGAAGTGACCGAGTGAGTTCCAAAACCTTCTTCTCGCTTGCGTAGAATTGGGCTTCGAAAGTATCGCGTTCTCCCTTGAGTTGTATCCAACTCCTTTGCAGATCTTCGAGTGATGTTGACATGTCAGGATGTATGATGGTGTATGGAACCTCTCCTTCCTTAATAGGCTCTATAATCACTGGGAGAACAGAGGGGTAAGGCATCATAAGACTTTGGGCGCGGGTTCGTACCCACTTGAGGTAAGGCTCAAGAGGGATGGAATTCTTGTGTCCCAAGGTCTTACTGTCTACCTTGTTTGGCATCCTCCAAGCTCGGATGAACCTTTGACGAAGTCCTTGATTGTCGTTGTCGAAGTCGAAAACCAAGTCTTGAATCAGCATGTCGTGTGGGCCATCCCTTTGGGCATAAACAAACTGTCTTAGAGCCAAGCAGGGGTTTTAGGTGATGCCTCCCCTAATGCCAAGTAGAGGTACTGTTGTACCCCAAAATTTTCCCTCCCATATTCCTCAAGATTTGTCAAGAATGATCTGCAAATTGCTCAAGATAGCTCAAGGGTTGGACAGTCAAAGCACCTCCTAAAGCAGTCAAGTCAAAATTAGGGTTTTGTGTTGCATTAAGGTACTCATATCCAAATGGCCTCAAGTTCTTCCCAATGTCTTAATATGTTCTTAAGTTCATCCATGACAAATTTCAAGCCTTGCAGAGAAACTTTGGTCAGCCAATTGCTCAAGAGGCCCAAAAATCGACTGTGTTGGGTCAAAAGTCAACTGTGTCCTAAATACAGTCAAACCTCAGGATTTTTTGTCAACATTCTCATTTTGAAGTATAATTCATCATTTGATCAAGGTTTGATCATGATTCATCAAGGATTGCTCAAAATTCATCAAGATTCAAAAGTTGCTAAATTAGGGTTTTGTAGGAAAAGTCAACTCAACTTTGACCAAGCATAACTTTCTCTTACTTTATGAGAAATGACCCATCCAAAGCTCATTTTGAAGAGGATGAAATTTACTACAATCCATCTTCACACCCCAAGATCATAAAATGCACTCATAAGAAGTTACAAATTTGGACATTATAGGTCATTTTTGTAAGTCAACAATAACACCTTTTTTTCCAAAGCTTATAACTTGATAATGGAATATCAAAATGAGATGATACCAAACGGGTGGATTAGAGGACATCTCAAGGTTTCTAAAAAGTCAAAGAACACCTCAAAAAGTTCAAAATTGAAGAAGTTATGCAATGTTGAAGTTGGGCATTTTTCTAAAATTGCCAAAAGTCAACTATCCTCAAAACTCCAATTTTTTACAAAAGGGCCCACTTTTTTTCACTTGATTTAGTCTTGTCATGCCAGACACGTGTCCCATGCTTAATTTCATGACCAAACATTTATTTTTCTATTTTATTTCATTTTTATTGATTTAATTCATTATTAATCAATATTAAATCAAATAAAATCCAAAAATTATTGAAAAGGGATCTTTGTGATTTGTACAGCTTGCAAACATCATGGGACAACCAACCAATTCGTGCTAAGGCTTATTTGTACACAAAATCTCAGATTTGGCCATATTTGGAAAGTTTTACAATGGTGATAAAATCAAATCCTAAACCTTGAATGTACATGGATTAAAGCCCAGCTCTTGACCTAATTCACTTCCCTTATACATAAGCAAGCCTCCTAAACCTAATGGATGCAAAAAGCTTTGCAGAAAACGGCCAGAGCAATTTGCAAAATTCTTGAAAAACTGTGAGATCAAGAACGATATTGCAGGCACTTTCAGACCAAAAAGAGAACGTAGCTTTCTTCCTGGATATCCAGTGGTGCTATAGCAAGTGAAACCAATCCTTTTCATCAACTATACCACACTGTAAATCACCGCGAATGGACCTCTGAACATGGAATCCCAACTTCCAATTCTTGCACTTTTTCTTCAAAACATTGGCATATTCATGTTTATTATTTGATTCCTAACATAACTGCAATATTCAATTTTATTTTTATGCCCTGTATCGTGATGCCCGATTCTAGGGTTCATGTTCTTGCTTTTTAAGGTTTTTTGACACAGGGCGAATTGGATCAAATAATTGGCATAGGAGTGATCAGGGGGCAAGGACGAACACGCCTATGTTCTTGGGTGGCGTTTACATGGCCTAAGGAAGATTTTTGAAAGGACCTACGAAACTTCCTGTGGATAAAAATCCGCAGGTAAAAAACCAGTGACTCAACGAAGAAGACGCTGACGCGTCTCCCTCCCATTCGTCCTTTTAAAACTCGCGCGCTTTTATTTTTTTTCAGGCATATTCATTTGTTTGCTAATATAATAATTGCTTCTTATTCCTATAACGAATGATCCAACTTGGCTGAGTGGCAAGCGCGCTGGCATATGATCCTTGGGACCTGGGTTCGAATCCCAGGTCCCCCAAAACATTCATGTTATTTTGTTTCAGGCAATTCTATGTAGCACTCAAAACAGGGTCCATCATACGCCCTTCTCCAGATGTTGGCCAAGTGGCTTCAAAGCAAATCCAATGGTCTAGATGGAAGGACCATCATAATCTCCAGTCAACAAGCGTGTAGACAATTCAGAAAGTCATCAGGGCCTGGATGTTTTGGGCTTCTCAAAATGCAGATCTCACCTCCAGATTTGGACTTAAACCCCCCCCCCCCCCCCCCCAATGGGTTAATTTCTCTTCTTTTTTATTTCCCTTTATTTAATTATTTAATTATTTTAAATAACCTAATAATTTATTTTTCCTCATAAAAAATCATAAAATACAAAAACATTATTTTTATTAAATTCATCACTTTTATCATTTTTTGTAAATAAATAATTTAATCAATTTAGTTTTGTTAATTAGGTATAATTTCAACATTTTTTTGCAATAATTTAAAATTAATTAGAAGATTAGGTTTTAATAATTTTGACCATTTTACTTTTATTTCCTTAAATATAAAAAACCCAAAAAATATATTTGTCGTTCAATTAACTAATTAACTTAGGTTTAATTTAATTTAATTCAAAAAATGATAAAAAACATGCTTTCTTTCAAAAAAGGGTCAAAACCCTAAAACTCTCCGATTCAATTTTCCTTGCGCGTATTTTTTTTTATCCATATAATGTAACTGCTTCGAGGATGTAATAATTTTGGACTTAGGACTTTTATTTACCGCTTTTATTTATTTTTCGCATTTACTTTTTAAGGGTTTGTTTTTGGCGATATAAATATCCAACGCCTTGTAATAGCTTAGTTTTATTTTCCGCAACTATTAACTGCTAGATGTATGCTAACTAGGCTATACATGACAAGATTTACCTTAGCTTAAAATCAACCGTAGCTCACCATAGCATGTACAAAGATAACATAACTGAAAATTAACACATTTGCACATGCCACTCCTAGGGTACGCCTCACTCGGTTGCCTCGGAAAACGATGGTCATGTCCCTCGAACGTAGGGATATCTTAGCAAAAGACCCTCAATCTAAAAGTCATCATAAAGATCATGGTCCCTTACTGTCCCTCGAGTTGCCTACGAGAAATGGTCTAGTCCCTCGAGTTGCCTTCGAATATATGATGACGGTCCCTTCGAAATGCTAAGGTATCCTTACATGTTGCCTTCAATGACCATAACGTCCCTTAATCGAATTGACCCGAAAACTCCAACGACGGTGCTACCTACTCCTCAATAGTGGGATGGCACTGTCTAAAGGACATTTACACAGTTTAATTCCTTTTGAGTAAGTAGATGTTCTTAAGTACTTGCTCTTTTGAAAACAAATAAAAATTTTCGCACTTACACTCTCTTTCAAACGAAAACTCTTTTCAAAACCACAAACACAAAGAAAAGCAGAATTTTGAAAATACAATGAGCAAGTACCTAAGAGCCCGTGGATAACCATGGATAGAAAGGGTGCTAACACCTTCCCTTTCTATAATTTACCTCCCGAACCCGAGAAACATCTCAAAAGGAATTTTTCTGTGCTTTTGTCCTTTCCTTGTTGGATAAAATAAAAGACGGTGGCGACTCTTGCTTACCGCGACATTTTGCAAACGCGAACCAGCATTAAAAAACAGTCAGTTCTTTCCCACCGATCACAGAACTGGCGACTCTGCTGGGGATAATAAGTGAGGTGTACCTTAGGATTAGATCACTTGTGTTTTCAAATGTATGCCTTGTATGCTTTAAATTTTGTGGGCTTGTATCGGAATTCTATAGATCCTAACCCGGATCTGGGGATACCCTTTAAAAGTAGCAACAAACTGTGAGGGAACTGTGTGGGGTATACCGACATGGTTGAAGTAGTTGCTACATTGATGTGGAACTTTGGTGAGTACCGGTAACCCTTGAGTCAAGTCAAGGAGAGTATGGGGTCGCCGCGTGGTGTCGCGAAGCATCAACTGACCTTAGAACCTTACTTGACCATCCTGGCCTTTTTTGGGGTAGTGAGATGACCGACTTTGGTGCAATCCGAAGTTGGTAGATACTCGATACTACACTCATTGGGGGTTGTTTTCTTGGAATATTTTGGTCGCCAGTTAAGTGGATAAATCAAAACAATGAACATAGAAAACAATCCAATGATATTGAGCTCCTTAGAACCCGGTTACTATTTATAGGACAGGTTTTGAGCCAACTAACTTCAAGAGGGTAATACCTAAACTCCATGCTAGCCTAAAAGATAAGGGCTCTTTGTGTGACTTGTGTGCCTTTAAACTTGAACTACTTGCACGTTCTTGTTATCTGACAACATGAGTTCCTTGTAGGTTTTGTTTACCGTCCTTATCCAACAAATTGGATCTATTGTAGGGCTTACTTACGTCACCTCACACCTTTTGCTTAAATGCATAGCATACACATCATAACATCATACCATAGCATTTCCTTAACCATTTCAAGGATCTCAAGGGTTTGTGATGCAGGTCGTGATGAACCATACGTTAAACAAGGGGCAAAGGGGATTTATTTTCCTCTAGCCAAGGTTGTCTAGAAATCCAAGCACGATAACTTGAGTCAGGGGCTATGACCCACTCGATATGGTGAGCCTGACTCTTGAAGAAGGACTCTCAGCAACATGAAGTTCCTTCAATCAAGCTACAAAATTCAAATTCTAACAAGTTTCTTGTTTACCCCGTGAGATCCTTGAAAACATTGCATACATATATCATACATATCATTGCATTACAGGTACCATTACAGGTCTCTTATCTTCTTCGCTGTTTATTTCAGCGATCATCATGTCTACTGAACCTTCCACTGAGCAAGCTATCAAGGCCCTCCAGGCCCAGAATGCCCAGTTTCAAGAGTTGGTCATAAGCCTAGCTAAGGGTGAGCAGGACTTGAAGACCCTGATTCTAAAAGAGAGGAAGAAGAAGAAGAAGAGGATTGTCCTCTTCAACACCGGACGCAGGTTTGGAAACTGGCTGCAAAATGAAGTTGAGCTAACCACCTCATCTGGAAGGAAGGATAGCCCACAAGAAAGGAAGGCTCCTACCCCTATGGTCTCCGACAACGAGACAGACTGTGATGAAGAACAGTATCCTCCTGCTGAGGATAAGTACAAACAGCTGGAAGACTGTTTGAGCGTTGTGGAAATACAGAAGGTGCCCGGTCTAGATTTCGGAGATCTGGGTCTATCATCTGGGGTGGTGATTCCCCATAAGTTTAAGGCGCCTGACTTTCCCAAGTATGACGGAGCTTCCTGTCCAAAACTGCACCTCCGGTCATATGTGAGGAGGATCCAACCTTACACTGCTGATAAGAACTTGTGGATCCATTTCTTTCAAGACAGTCTTTCAGGGACTCAGCTTGAGTGCTTCTATCAGTTGGATGAAGCCAGTATCCGCAGCTGGGAGGATTTGGCTACTGCATTCTATAGGAAGTACCAGTATAACTCCGACCTCGCTCCTACGCGTACCCAACTCCAGGGTATGTCAATGGGGACGGGTGAAGGATTCAAGGAGTATGCTCAAAAATGGAGAGACCTTGCCGGAAGGGTACAACCACCTTTAGCTGATCGTGAACTTGTCGATATGTTTCTGGGGACCCTGTCTGGTCCATTCTTTAACCATTTGATTGGAAGCTCTTCAGCCGGGTTTACAGACCTTATCTTGACTGGTGAGAAGATTGAAGCTGGCATCAAAAGTGGGAAGATTCAAGAAGCTACACCTTCTGATGCTCAGAAAAAGCCCTACAATGGGAAGAAAGAGTCCAGTGTTGTCTACAGTTCAAGAAGACAGAATAGACTTGAACACCGCCAAGCTGTCAATGCGGTTGTTATTTCAAAACCTGCTGGTGCTCCTCAGCATCACAACCAACAAAGGGACGAGAAACCTCGAAGGCAATTCACTCGTCTCAGCATGACTTTGTCTCAGATGTTGCCACAGTTGCTGAAGACCAACCTGGTGACTCTAAAAGAAGCTCCAAAGAATCAAAATACAACGTCACCAAAGTATAACCCCAATGCCCGCTGCGCTTATCACTCTGAGAGCCCGGGGCATAATACAGATGATTGTTGGAGTCTGAAAAACAAGGTCCAAGACTTGATTGAGGCGAAAGAGATCGAATTCAGCCCTTCTGAGACTCCCAATGTGATCACTGCTCCCTTTCCAAAGCATGGCTAGGATTGAGAGACTTTTGTCCATTTGAATTCTGAAGTTGTATTTTTCTTTGCTTATTCAAACAATTATCATGTCAAACTCTTTTATTTCATTAATGCATTACACGTGTCTGTTTTGAATTAA
Organism: Vicia faba; assembly: GCA_948472305.1. Classification (NCBI taxonomy): domain Eukaryota; kingdom Viridiplantae; phylum Streptophyta; class Magnoliopsida; order Fabales; family Fabaceae; genus Vicia; species Vicia faba. The sequence goes on from OX451738.1 coordinate 122,356,682, forward strand.
TTGTTTTCACTATGCTTAAAATTACTTTCATTTTTTGTGATGTGCAACTCTCGATTAAAAAATTCTAAACCTTTTGAGGGAGGATGACGAAAACGATACCACGATCTTTACAATATGCTTTTGAACAGACCCCGCTGATGAGGTACAGGCATTGTTTCAAATCCTAAACAGTGGAGTTATAAGGAAGATAATCCTCGTCAACCCCTTCGAGCCAAAGAAGTTGGAGTTTTTTCTTTTCACAAATTAAAACCCTTAACTATAACCAGGGGCAGGGTAGTTTTCTCAGTTGATCCAGGTGCACCATGAATGGCATCAAAGAAGTCCTTCTGAGACAAAAGACAGTGATGGTTCCGTATAATCGTAAAGACAGACAATCATTATCTCTCAAAATGAAAGCCCAATAAGTCAAAACCCATGAAGGAGACTTACAAAAAAAACTGGGGCATCCCGCTGACTGTAATTACAAAAGAAACAGTTCAGGCAAAAAGACAGGGATAATAAAATCAAAAAGAAAGAGGTCTTACAAACTCTCAACAAAAATGACTGCCTATTCAAAATAAGCTATCAGTATCTGAACCATCGCTGGAATATCAGAGCAAAGACTCAAACAAGATCTAAATGCACGGTTAGCTGAGTTTAGGATCGAAGAACATCACGAAGAACGGGTGGGTACAAATAAAATTTGAGCCTTTATCCTTTGTTTCTTAAAACCGTGAACCAGGCCACCTTATAACCCTTAAAAGTCCTAGCTGAAGCATGGGTTAGTTCAAAAGCATATTGCTACAAAAGGTATCCTGACTCCTGTAGGGCTTGCTGTAAAATCCTGAGTTGACGTCACATTTTACAAAAATTCACTTGTTTTACTGAAAATGCATTTTCAAAAAAAAAAACTTCAAGACAGACATAAGCTTTGCATTTTTAAAATAACATTGTTTGCATATGGCTATTTGTTCAAATAGTAGAGAAATTCGCACGACGAATATCTAGTGAACAAAAAAATCTTCTCAATAAAAAGAGTCACCTCAAGTGGAAAAAACACTTCCAACCAAGGGGCAGACGTGATCATTGTCCATCATCTAGGGCAGTCAAGTCAAGATTCAAGGAATCTCTCAAAATGCCAAATAGCCAGGGGCAAATCTCCGCCTGAGTCACTTGGGGCATTGGACATGAATTCCAGCAACGAATCTTGCATGATCAAACATATTCTGGTGGTATGGCAACACAATACTACCGACAGTGACACCTCCCTACATCCTGAGAGCATGGGCATAGTCAAAAAGTATTACGCATAATCAAAGACCCGCTAGGTTGACTGGCCTAGGCAAAAATAAGGGCATCCCGGCGAACCAAAAGGGTTCGGGCAAAAATAAGGGATAAAAAATGAAAAAAATCTGTACACCCGGCAAGTCGAAAACCTGAAAAGGCGGCTTGGGCAAAAAAGGGTATCCCGATGGACTGAAAACCCGAAAGCGCGGTCCAGGCAAAAATTAGGAACCAAAGCGTACGACTATGTCCCGTCATCTCGTCACTTGCCTACCAGAAGAAGATTTGTCAATCGGCAGTTATCAAGCACTTCATAGGCCTTCTTCTCCCGCAAAAACTGGGGCAATGAGAATTGTCTGAACTGTACAAGCTGCTCTGCCCACCAGGTACAAGGTAGATTCAGTTGAAGAGTATGACCAAGATACCTTCATTCCCCGCAGAGTAGGACAGTAATGGTAGCTCTCCCCACTGAGACTCACAACCATGAACGAATCAGTCATACTCTCCCCCAAGCAGAGTTAGTCTGTCATCAGCCCTAAAAAAGGTTGGGTATCCCCAGAAGGTCTTAGTATTCCCCAGCGGAGTATAAAGATATTCCCCAGCAAGCGTAAGAGCATCCCCGACAGTCTTAATATTCCTCGACAGAGTATAAAAATGTTCCCTGGCGGAATACAAGATACCCCCAGTGGAGCCATTTCCCAGCACAGTCTGAAAAAGCTTTCCCGCCAGAGTTGACTCATTTTCCCCAGTAGATTCTAGAAGCTTATCCCCTGCAGAATACAAATGTATCTCCCCATCCATATTCAGAAGGTTATCCCCACAAGAGTCTAACTGGGTTATTCTCGGCAAGTTGCAACTGAAAGATCATCCCCAACGAAGTTCTTTCTATCCCCAGCGGAGTTCATCATCAAAATCCCCAACAGAGCTTATCAACGGAATCCCCAGCAGAGTTATCATTAAAATCCCCAGCAGAGTGATTCCCCACAGAGTAATTCCCCGCAGAGTAATATCTTCACCAGTTTATTCCCCAACGGAGTTCTTTTCTCCTGCAGGTTTATTCTCACAATCATCTTTGTTCATCATCCCCGGCGGAAACGAAGAACTCAACTCTATTCTCCAGCAGCTATCCGGGATTTATTTTCCCCATCTAAAACATCACCTTTTCATACATCATGATACATGCATGTATGCATCATATCTAACAATCTCACTTACATTGAGAACATCATTGCTTGATCCATATCATGCATTGCATATGACTGACTTTTACCTTTCAGAAAAGATCCAGTTAAGTTCTCAGCTATGCCAAGACTTTGCCTGGTCCAGTTAAATCGATTCCTAAAGATTTTTCTGATGACGATCCAGTCAAAGGCCTTCTCTGGTCCAGTTAAATCGATTCCTAAAGATTTTTCTGATGCAGATCCAGTTGAAGATTCCAAGACCTTGCCTGGTCCAGTTAAATCGATTCCTAAAGATTTTTCTGACGCCGATCCAATCAAAGGCCTTCTCTGGTCCAGTTAAATCGATTCCTAAAGATTCTCCTGATGCAGACCCAGTTGAAGATTCCAAGACCTTGCCTGGTCCAGTTAAATCGATTCCTAAAGATTTTTCTGACGTCGATCCAGTCAAAGGCCTTCTCTGGTCCAGTTAAATCGATTCCTAAAGATTTTTCTGATGCAGATCCAGTTGAAGATTCCAAGACCTTGCCTGGTCCAGTTAAATCGATTCCTAAAGATTTTTCTAACGCCGATCCAGTCAAAGGCCTTCTCTGGTCCAGTTAAATCGATTCCTAAAGATTCTCCTGATGCAGACCCATTTGAAAATTCCAAGACCTTGCCTGGTCCAGTTAAATCGATTCCTAAAGATTTTTATGACGCCGATCCAATCAAAGGCCTTCTCTGGTCCAGTTAAATCGATTCCTAAAGATTCTCCTGATGCAGACCCAGTTGAAGATTCCAAGACCTTGCCTGGTCCAGTTAAATCGATTCCTAAAGATTTTTCTGACGCCGATCCAGTCAAAGACCTCCTCTAGTCCAGTTAAATCGATTCCTAAATATTTTTCTGAGGCGAAACCTTTTCAAGTCCCAGTTGAATACCTGTAACAAGCCAGGAAATGTCTGTGGATGACTGATTGTAGGTTAATACCTGAAACAAGCCAGGAAAATTATCTATATGAAGAGATTGAAGATCAATACCTGTAACAATCCAGGAAGACCTTTCTTTCCCAGGTCAGAGATCAATACCTGAAACCATCCAGGACAGATATCTCCTTGACCAACCTTTTCAAGTTCCAAATTAATACCTGAAACCAGACAGGACAATTATCTACTTGACCGTCATAAAGCAACCCTACACCGGTTCCTTCTCTTTCCAAGATTAAGTTTTACACGGACTCATCATCAGGCAACCCTACACCGGTTCCTTCTCTTTCCAAGATGAAGTTTTACACGGACTCATCATCAGGTAACCCTACACCGGTTCCTTCTCTTTCAGATGCAGTTTTACATAGACTCATCATCAGTCAACCCTACACAGGTTTCCTTCCTTCCAAAATGCAGTTTTACACGGACTCATCATCAGGCAACCCTACACAGGTTCCTTCTTTCAACTTACAAAGTTACAATTTAGCAAACAAGCTCCGGGTGGCATCTTTAAGCCCACCCTCCTACCAACAATCTCCAGATGGCATCTATAAGCCCATACTCCTACCAACAATCTCCAAATGGCACCTGTAAGCCCATTCCTGATATCACGACGCTGATACTACATCATGCGAGTGCAAATTTCTGGGCACTCTAATGTTCAATTATCTTCCACCTTCAGATAAGGAAGGCTCGAAAGCCAATCTATATCCTCAGGTTTAAGAAAATTGAACAGGGGCAACTATTGTACCCCAAAATTTTCCCTCCCATATTCCTCAAGATTTGTCAAGAATGATCTGCAAATTGCTCAAGATAGCTCAAGGGTTGGACAGTCAAAGCACCTCCTAAAGCAGTCAAGTCAAAATTAGGGTTTTGTGTTGCATTAAGTTCCTCATATCCAAATGGCCTCAAGTGCTTCCCAATGTCTTAATATGTTCTTAATTTCATCCATGACAAATTTCAAGCCTTGCAGAGAAACTTTGGTCAGCCAATTGCTCAAGAGGCCCAAAAATCGACTGTGCTAGGTCAAAAGTCAACTGTGTCCCAAATACAGTCAAACCTCAGAATTTTTTGTCAACATTCTAATTTTGAAGGATAATTCATCATTTGATCAAGGTTTTATCATGATTCATCAAGGATTGCTCAAAATTCATCAAGATTCAAAAGTTGCTAAATTAGGGTTTTGTAGGAAAAGTTAACTCAACTTTGACCAAGCATAACTTTCTCATAATTTATGAGAAATGACCCATCCAAAGCTCATTTTGAAGAGGATGCAATTTCCTACAATCCATATTCACACCCCAAGATCATAAAATTCACTCACAATAAGTTACAAATTTGGACATTATAGTTCATTTTTGAAAGTCAACAAAAACACCTTTTTTTCCAAAGCTTATAACTTGATAATGGAATATCAAAATGAGATGAGACCAAAAGGGTTGATTATAGGACATCTCAAGGTTTCTAAAAAGTCCAAGAACACCTCCAAAAGTTCAAAATTGAAGAAGTTATGCATTGTTGAAGTTGGGCATTTTTCCAAAATTGCCAAAAGTCAACTATCCTCAAAACTCCAATTTTTGACAAAAGGGCCCACTTTTTTTCACTTGATTTAGTCTTGTCATGCCACACACGCGTCCCATGCTTAATTTCATGACCAAACATTTATTTTTCTATTTTATTTCATTTTTATTGATTTAATTCATTATTAATCAATATTAAATCAAATAAAATCCAAAAATTATTGAAAAGGGATCTTTGTGATTTGTACAGCTTGCAAACATCATGGGACAACCAACCAATTTGTGCTAAGGCTTATTTGTACAAAAAATCTCAGATTTGGCCATATTTGGAAAGTTTTACAATGGTGATAAAATCAAATCCTAAACCTTGAATGTACATGGATTAAAGCCCAGCTCTTGACCTAATTCACTTCCCTTATACATAAGCAAACCTCCTAAACCTAATGGACGCAAAAAGCTTTACAGAAAACGGCCAGAGCAATTTGCAAAATTCTTGAAAAAGTGTGAGATCAAGAACGATATTGCAGGCACTTTCAGACCAAAAAGAGAACGTAGCTTTCTTCCTGGATATCCAGTGGTGCTATAGCAAGTGAAACCAAGCCTTTTCATCAACTATCCCGCACTGTAAGTCGCCGCGAATGGACCTCTGAACATGGAATCCCAACTTCCAATTCTTGCACTTTTTCTTCAAAACATTGGCATATTCATGTTTATTATTTAATTCCTAACATAACTGCAATATTCAATTTTATTTTTATGCCCTGTATCGTGATGCCCGATTCTAGGGTTCATGTTCTTGCTTTTTAGGGTTTTTTGACACAGGGCGAATTGGATCAAATAATTGGTATAGGAGTGATCAGGGGGCAAGGACGAACACGCCTATGTTCTTGGGTGGCGTTTACATGGCCTAAGGAAGATTTTTGAAAGGACCTACGAAACTTCCTGCGGATAAAAATCCGCAGGTAAAAAACCAGTGACTCAACGAAGAAGACGCTGACGCGTCTCCCTCCCATTCGTCCTTTTAAAACTCGTGCGCTTTTATTTTTTTTCCAGGCATATTTATTTGTTTGCTAATATAATAATTGCTTTTTATTCCTATAACGAATGAACCAACTTGGCTGAGTGGCAAGCGCGCTGGCATATGATCCTTGGGACCTGGGTTCGAATCCCAGGTCCCCCAAAACATTCATGTTATTTTCTTTCAGGCAATTCTATGTAGCACTCAAAACAGGGTCCATCATCCGCCCTTCTCCAGATGTTGGCCAAGTGGCTTCAAAACAAATCCAATGGTCTAGATGGAAGGACCATCATAATCTCCAATCAACAAGCGTGTAGACAATTCAGAAAGTCAACAGGGCCTGGACATTTTGGGCTTCTCAAAATGCAGATCTCACCTCCAGATTTGGGCTTAACCCCCCCCCCCCCCCCCCCCCCCCCCAATGGGTTAATTTCTATTCTTTTTTATTTCCCTTTATTTAATTATTTAATTATTTTAAATAACCTAATAATTTATTTTTCCTCATAAAAAATCAGAAAATACAAAAACATTATTTTTATTAAATTCATCACTTTTATCATTTTTTGTAAATAAATAATTTAATCAATTTAGTTTTGTTAATTAGGTATAATTTCAACATTTTTTTGCAATAATTTAAAATTAATTAGAAGATTAGGTTTTAATAATTTTGACCATTTTACTTTTATTTCCTTAAATATAAAAAACCCAAAAAATATATTTGTCGTTCAATTAATTAATTAACTTAGGTTTAATTTAATTTAATTCAAAAAATGATAAAAAACATGCTTTCTTTCAAAAAAAGATCAAAACCCTAAAACTCTCTGATTCAATTTTCCTTGCGCGTATTATTTTTTTATCCATATAATGTAACTGCTTCAAGGATGTAATAATTTTGGACTTAGGACTTTTATTTACCGCTTTTATTTATTTTTCACATTTACTTTTTAAGGGTTTGTTTTTGGCGATGTAAATACCCGACGCCTTGTAATAGCTTAGTTTTATTTTCCGCAACTATTAACTGCTAGATGTATGCTAACTAGGCTATGCATGACAAGATTTACCTTAACTTAAAATCAATCGTAGCTCACCATAGCATGTACAAAGATAACATAACTGAAAATTAACACATTTGCACATGCCACTCCTAGGGTACGCCTCACTCGGTTGCCTCGGAAAATGATGGTCATGTCCCTCGAACGTAGGGATATCTTAGCAAAAGACCCTCAATCTAAAAGTCATCATAAAGATCACGGTCCCTTATTGTCCCTCGAGTTGCCTACGAGAAATGGTCTAGTCCCTCGAGTTGCCTTCGAATATATGATGACGGTCCCTTTGAAATGCTAAGGTATCCTTACATGTTGCCTTCAATGACCATAACGTCCCTTAATCGAATTGACCCGAAAACTCCAACGACGGTGCTACCTACTCCTCAATAGTGGGATGGCACTGTCTAAAGGACATTTACACAGTTTAATTCCTTTTGAGTAGGTAGATGTTCTTAAGTACTTGCTCTTTTGAAAACAAATAAAATTTTTCGCACTTACACTCTCTTTCAAACGAAAACTCTTTTCAAACCCACAAACACAAAGAAAAGCAGAATTTTGAAAACACAATGAGCAAGTACCTAAGAGCCCGTGGATAAACACGGATAGAAAGGGTGCTAACACCTTCCCTTTCTATAATTTACCTCCCGAACCCGAGAAACATCTCAAAAGGAATTTTTATGTGCTTTTGTCCTTTCCTTGTTGGATAAAATAAAAGACGGTGGTGACTCTTGCTTACCGCGACATTTTGCAAACGCAAACACGAACTAGCATTAAAAAATAGTCAGTTCTTTCCCACCGATCACAGGGACATTAGGGAATTCCCCACAACGGTCGATGATGATAGCATTCTCTTTGGATCGAGAACACCAATAAATATCTGAATGTGTAAGTGTCATTAACCTTTGTGACCACCTCAAACCTTGCTCATTCTTCAAGAATGATTGGAGAAGATGAGAAATAAACCACCTTGCCAGGAGAGGATTGCAACAAATGAGAACACCTCTTTTCCTTATTGTACGAGTGCGAAAAGAGTGTAATATATCTCGAAGCAGTGTAGGCACCGGATTACGTGACATGAAGATTTTGACAGCACTCACATCTATGAGTTGGTCAGGGTTAGGGAACAAGACCATCCCATAGATGAGAAGAGCTACAATCTCCTCAAAATCTTGTAAGTCTAAGGAGTTCCAATAGCTTTGGGCTTTCTCGAGCAGAAACTTTGTCAAGAAGCCTTTGACACCACTTCTAGTTTCCCAATGGGTTGTGACATCAGATGAGTGCAAGTGTAGGGCTTGAGCAATCTCTTCTGGCTTTGGATCTCTTTCCGTATCGTTGAAAGGTAGTTGATTGAGAATAGGAATCCTCAAGAGTTGAGAGAATTCTTCCAAAGTGGGCACAAGCTGGTAGTCAGGAAATGTGAAGCAGTGGTGCAAAGGGTCAAAGAACTGGAAGAGAACTTTCATCATGTCTTCCTCTGTGTTGGAAGTGACCAAGTTGAGTAGACGACCATGCCTCTCGGTAATGGAGAATTCTCAGGAATCCTTGAAGCTAACTCCTTGAGTTGTGGAGGAATTCTTACAAGGTTAACTTGGATAGTTTTCCTGCGAAGTGAATCCATAACCTACAAAACAAGAACAAAGATGAATTTCCCAAAATCCTTGAAATTGTTAGTGGATGCATATGATGCTTCATGATGTCCGTGATGTTATGCACAAGTATATATGTACAAACAAATCACACAAGTTCCTAGTTTAGGCTTGCATGGGGTTTCATAGGTAAGTACCCTTTTGAAGTTTAGTTGGCTCAACCTGTCCTAGAAATAGTAATCGGGTTCTAAGGAGCTCAATATCACTAGATTGTTTCCTTGTTCATTGTTTCAATTCAAGCCTCTTATCGGCAACCGAAATATTCCAAGGAACCAACCCTCAATGAGTGTAGTATCGAGTATCTACCAACTTCAGACTGCACCAAAGCCGGTCATCTCACTACATCCTAAAAGGCCAAGTTGGTCAAGTAAAGGTTCTAGAAGTTCGTTAGTGCTTCATGACATCACTCAGCGGCCCCGTATTCTCTTTGGTTGACTCAAAGGCTACCGGTACCTACAAATATGTCACACTAACATAGCTATTGCTTAGACCGTGCTGGTATACCCCGCACAGTTTCCACAATGTATTGTTATTTACCTATAATGTTTCCCAAATCCGGGTGAAGGATTCAAACCCAAACAATAGAACCAAAGATGTAAAGCAAACAAGTCAAACAATATAAGCAAATAAAGGTGATCTAAACCCTAAGGTAACCCCACTTTCATTATTTTCCCCAGCAGAGTCGCCAGTTCTGTGATACGGTGGGAGAACTGACTTGAGGTTTTGCGTTTCGTCGCAAATGTCGCGATTTAGCAAGAGTCACCACCGACTTTTATTTTATCCAAAAGGAAAGGTAAAAAAAGCACAGGAAAGACCTTTGATATGTTTTCTTGAGTTTGGGGGGTAGATTATGAAAAGGGAAGGTCCTAGCACCCTTTTCATCCATGGTTTTCCATGGGCTCTTAGTTACTTGCTTAGATCACTTGCTTTACTTTTGAAATTGTTTGAAATGATGCTTTGTGTGTGGTTTTGAAAGTATTTTGAAAAGATGCCATCGTTTAGGCAATCTTTGTAATGATTCTCGTTCGTAAGAATGTATACAAAGATGTTTTTCTTTTGAAAAATGTTTCAATGTTTTGAAAGTTTGTTTGGAAATGTTTTGAAAATGTGTGTGTTTGTTTTTTAAAATAGTAAGGATTGTTTTGAAATGGAGCAAGTAACTTAGAAGTTATCTACCTACTCAAATGTCTTTCCTATGCATTTTTATTCCTTTGACATTGTTGATTTACCATTGATTTGGTAAATAACCCTATCTTTGGATATAAACGGGACGGGCGTGGGTCATCGTATGACCATGATAGCAATGTTGCCAAGTATCTTTAGCATTTTTTTGTGGGACCAAGATCATTTGTTTAGGCAACCTTTTGATAGCGTCATTGAGGGACTATGATCTTATTTTGTTTTGTTTTTCCAAGATACTTCGCATGCGTAACATGGCCATTTTTTTTAGGCAACCAAGTGGGTGAAACCCTAAGGGTGCTTGTGTGCAATGTGTGTCATTTTTCATGCATTTGATTTGTCTCAGATTAGGTATTTTCTATTTGTTTATTTTTGGTCTTGTCATGCAAACCCTAGTTTTACTAAACATGGTATAAATGCAATAAATTGCGTAAATGTAAACTAAGCTATTACAACAATTATTATGTGAGGGGGGTACAAGTTTTTGAATGGGGATATTGCACAAAATAAACCCTAAAAATACTATTACAACCCAATTGAATATTGTGCGAAATAAATAAATATACAAATATTTAAATATGCAATGCAATGTATTTATGGAAAAAATGTTTTGTATTTAATTTTTTGTATGAGAAAAATGATTTATTTAAGCCCTAAAAATAAGAGAAAAAATATTATTATTTTTGAAAGGGTGAAACCCTAATTTTTGATTAAAAAAAATATATGTTCTATATTTATATTTTGTCCATTTTTGTGCAAGAAAATAATAAATAATATTATGTATAAATATTAAAAATTAAAAAATGTATGAAAATAATTATTTTATGGGTATAAATAATATAATAAAAATGTATGGTATTTTTACATATATTTACAAATTTTACAAAAAAAATAAGTTCTATTGTACTAATAAACAACTTTTTATGCCAAAAAAAAATGCAAAAAGTAAAGAAATTATTTTTCATGATTTTTATGATTCAGAAAAAATAAATAAAAGTATTAAATACAAAAATACATAAAGAAATATGAAAAATAAAACAAATATGTCAGGGGGTGCAAATAGTGGTCAGAGGGGTGTGAATAACAAAAGCAAACAGACCCAAGACATTATCCCTGTCCTTCAGCTTCTTCCCTGCGCGCACGTTTTTTCTTCAAATCTGTAACTTGCTATTGCTTGCATAAAAACAAAAACTTATAACACAAAATATGTAGCATTTCATCTCACGATTCCAATGATATAAAATTTATAAACTAACTCTCAAAGATCAGGGAGAATTTTGTCAGCCCTAATTCGTGACCTAATTATTTCATGAACTTCAAGCTTCAAATTCTCATGGCTCAGTTAATATAAATGACAAGTATGCATATGTACAGCTTCACTAAGATAAGGGTTACATTTTTTCTTCACAAATTGTGGCTTGAGGATGCCTAAATAGAGAGGTAGAGTTTTGAAAAATACATCCTTCAGCTGGATTTGGATATGGCAATGTGGGGACTTTGAGTGAGGCTTGAGGATCGTGTGAGCTTCCTTGAAGTTCCTTCAAGCTATTCCAATGCCTAGCTTGCTTTGTGGATGGCCAAAACTCTTTGTAGAAGTCAAGTTTCAAGCTTCCAAAGTGAAAATGGCAATGGCTGAAACATGGGTTACAGCAACAATGTAAAGTCTTGGATAGCTTTGATATGATGTGGATAAGATGTTTCAAGTGTTAAAGGGCAAAATACACGAGCCAAAAATCAGTTGGCCTTAGTTTTGCAGAACTGCTATGCTTTAGACAGAAAAATGAGGTTTTGGAGTTTTGGAGTGTTTTAGATGCTATCAATTCGTGTCCTGGATTGTGATAAGTTTGTGAGTATGTATAGAATGATACAAAGTCCACTTTTCCCTTGCTATAACAGTTCTGACCCTTTTGGTAACTTTTCTTGCCTTTGAAGAAAGGTGAATTGACTAATGCCAACATGCTTGTACTTGGCTAGTTTGTGAGCTGATGAGAGTTGGTATACTTTGCTTGATACCTGTGGAAGTTGCTTGCCTTAAAGAAACAGGTCCAAGGCTCAAGGTTGATAAAGTTGCAAAAAGCTTGTTTTATGAAAATGGCATTGTGAACTTTTGGCCATTTATGGAATTATCTCTTGTAAAATGTTCCAAAAGCCAAAATAAAGCCTTTATCTTCTGAGTTAACATTAAATTATGGAGTTTAGAATGAGTTTAGGACCTGTAATGCAAGGTACAAGCATCCAAGATCATATTTGCAACTTGATGCATTGTAAAAATGGCTTGAACAAAAGTGACAAAATGTCAATTTCTCTTCTTCGATTCTCCCTAACCACAAATGATCTTGGAGAGTTCTTGGACATTGTGGAAAGCTTGAAATGTGCTTTACAATCCATCTTTGAAATGCATTTTGAGATACCTCTTGGAACTAGGTGAAAAATGTCCATGAAGTTGGGTCAAAAACCTGCCTAAATTAGGGCAAATTTTCACTAAGTCATTTAGTTCATGGACCTCTATTCACAAATTCATAACTTGAGATACAAGCATCTTTTGGGGAAATTTGTGAAGAAAATTTGTAGATTTCATGGTGGACTACAACTTTCATGTTGGAAGTTTTCTTTGAATCAAATTGCATCATGGTGAAAAAGTGGTGGAAAGTTGGGGGAAAATAAGAAAATTTTCATACTTGGAAAAATTCTAAGTTATGAAAATTTTCAAATTCAAAACCCTAATTTTCAAAATTGGTTTTCTTGGTGAACAAGTTTCATATTTTGACATATCTTGATGAATTATGACCCTTGGCACTTGATATTGACCAAAAAGTCAAAGTTTGACTTTTCAGTGTACAGTTGATTTTTGATGAGTTGATTGCAAAATTCATTTGTCAATCCAATGAACTTGAGATCTTTTGAACCATGTGATTAGGTCAAGATGATTCCATTGAGTCCTTGAAATCATGTTTGAAACCAATTGGCCATTGGCTAGGTTAAAAACCAGAAATTGCCCTTTCTTAGTCAAAACCATAATTTTGACCATTTTGCCCTTTTAATGATTTGATCAAATTTCTTGAGGAGTTGTGATCCAAACTTGATCAAATGGTACATATGAGTCTAAAATGTTATTATGGATCAAAAAGCATGAAGTTTGACTATAAATTGGCCATGGTTGACTTTTCCCCCAATACAACTGATTTTTAGGTCAACTGTTCAATTGACTGAGCAAAAATGTGATTCAAGGCTTGAAACTTAACATGAGCAATCTTAGGGGTCCAAGATGGTGTATGAAAGTCACATGAAACATTGGTGGTCCAAAAATCCTTGTGCAAACTCAAACCCTAATTTTGGGTGATCAGTGCAAGATGAGATGTCTTGAGCTGACCAAACCCTAATCTTGCCTTGAGTCCAAGAAGTCTTGTGAGAAAAATCTTGATAAATGAGAGGGAAAATTTTGGGATATAACACTTCTTATATGATTAGATGAAGCTTGATCAGAGGTCAGAGACGCTATTTTTCTTCACACTTAACTTCTTAAGTCAGAGGCTTCTGATAGGTTATGATGAAGCTTGATCAGAGTTAGTCTTTGGAGCTTTGAGATATCAGATTCATAGAGTGTTAGAGTTTATCTCAGATATCTTCTGGATAGATTCTTATAGATGAAATGATTTTATTTCCCTTATGCTTGATTTTATTTGTTGCTTAACTTCTTTCAAACGTTATCCCTTTTAATAAGAGACTTTGTATAAATAATGATGAAGCATGTCCAGAGTTCAAAGTCCTTTTCATACATTAGAGTCTGCTAACTTGTGATAACGCCAATATTCAGACCTCACCAGTCTTCAAATTCTGTTGATCTTCATATTTGGTATGTGCTTAGCTCAACATCTGGTGCATTCAATTTTGACTCCTTCAGAATCTGAATATTTTTCTTTACATTTTCACACTTAGCAAGGGTTAGAGTACAAAATTGTTCTTTTTACTAGAGTACTTGTTATCATCAAAACTCTAAAGATTAGTTGACGAACCAAATTTGTTCCAATAATTTTCACATTCAGGAAATGTGACCTCTCTATCTCACTCCTCACTCTCTCTCTAAAAATATTTCTTCACTTTCTATCACATAAATTTAGTCGTAGCGCTTCGAAAAAGTCTTTGTGCTTGGTGAGGAATTTTGTATTCTGGAAAGAGTGTTATTGTAAATTCACCAATGAGTGTTTTTCTCTTGGTTGAATATTTGATTATTAAGGGAGTTTTTGTTTGGGTTCAAAGCTAAACCCTTTAAAAGTTTTGGTTTAGGGGTTTAGTTCTTAAGTCGCCAGTTAAGTTTGTGAGCTCAACCTATGTTAAAAGCTTACTTTATTCCGAGATTAGCCCAGTTCAAAAACTCAACTCAATTTGGGGTTAAGCCTGGTTAAAAGCTCACTTTGGTTTGAGATAAGTCTAGCTGAAAATCTCATCTTGGTTCATGGTCAGCCTGGTCAAAACAGTGGTTCAATCGTGAGTTCATCCTAGTTAAAAGCTGATATTGATTCGAGATAAGTCCGTAGAAAATCTTGGTTTATCTTGAGGACTAATCGCTTCAAGTTCGTGTTTGGAAGGAAGACTAACTGCTTTTCTCCGCAAGTTCGTGTTTGGAAGAAAGACTAACCACTTCTCTCTGTTGTTGGTTGTTTGGTTGGAAGTTAGTCTGAAACTTCATTTTTCCTTGTATAAGAGGGTTCAAGAGTTTAACCTACAAAAAGCTCTTGAATATTACTGGATACTTTCAAGATCAAAACTTGGAGACATGATTAAGTCTTCTTGACTTAACTTGTATAAATTTTTGGCATTGTTTCTCTTACCCTTAACTCTTTATTTTCTATATATTTACTTTCTGCTGCTATTTGTTAAAAACATTTTAAAAATAATTTCAAACTCTGAAAAATGATAACAAAATATTTTCAAACTATCACGTTTTTTTGAAATCCACAATTCGCCACCTACCCCCTCTTGTTTGGAATCACTTGCCCAACACTTATTTCAATATGATTTATTTTTATTTGTTCTTAATGCCTTTTACCTTCTGATCAATCGTAAGTTGTAATGCGGTGACCTATAATAAAAGAATTTCAACAGGTAACGATTGATAGGAATATTTTTGTTAGTTATCACTTAGGACTAAGGACCGTCTTTGAGGGTTGCAAAATGACTTACAATATTAAAGTATAGTAAAAAGGGTCTTTGTGTACATATTCCACATCTAATTTACTATTAAATAAGATCTCTTAAAAAAATTTAAGACTTATTAGAAATTAATTTCAACTTTTTACATATGACATCTCAAAAATTTGAGACGACTCTCAAATTATTTAATTTTATTTATGATTTACTACTGGTCATAAAAATCAATAGAAATCAATTTAAAACGGAAGGTTTGTTCGCTATAAAATTAGTAATGAATTATCTAGTGATTCGATAGTCATTAGGAATCAGGTTTAATTTTATAAAATTAATTTTGAGTACAAAAGAATTCAAGGTCAACCTCTCATCCTATTACACGCTTTTACGATATTATTTTCTACTTCATTAAATTTACTCTTATTTTACCCTTTTTGCGAACAACGATCAAAATCTCCTGTTATCCTTTTTGTTCAACTGAATTCAAATCAAATTCTATATTATCACAGTTCTTGAGATTGATTTTCTAGAATTTCCCAATATTACTATGTTGCCGGAATTAGTACATAATTTGCCAATCATTAATCTTTAAAACAAGACTCCAACTAGTCATAGAATGGAGATTATTTTCTCTATTTGTTTTTATTTCTAGTAGATTCCTTCTATTTTAGGTAATCTTATTATTATAAATGTGTTTGACACAATATAAATATTTCTTTTAATCAAATTTTTAATTTTAATTTTTTATATTATAAGAGTTTGTTTAGTGTGCATGATAAAATAGAGATATAATATGATTAAAAAAAATTAAATAAGATAAAAATATAATAGTAGTATGGTTAGAAATATATTTAGTGCACACATGATAAAAAAAATATAATATTATTATTTTTATCATTTTATGTGTTAGATATACACTTAATAATTACATGATACAATATATTATATTTAAATTAAAAATTGCTCTTGTAAAAAATTACCTGTATTTTTATATGTTTTTAATGTGTTTAAATTTAATTAATAAACAAAAATATTTTAAAAATTTTAAAAATAATTAAATAAATCTAGATAACTTTTGGAAAAAAAAATCATTGATACTACTAAATAAGTCATTTCAATTTTTAAATAAAAAACTATGTAAATAAGTCATTTTATTACTCATAAATCTTTTCATTATATATGTTAAATAATCTATATTATGTCTCTTATCCTGCATCATGCTAATATCTCCTCTAGATTTTGTTTCATTGTAACCGCTGTATTCATATTCTTACAAGGTGAGAATGATTGTGTATATATTATTAAACCTTCACTTATTCTCCCCCAAATTTGTGAACGTTCAACTAAGTAAAGCCTCGAAGTGTTTTATTTTTTCTACTTTTTCAGTTGTTTTAATGCTTCTTTTGTGATTGGTACGTTAGCGCTCGTTAAGAAATACAATGAGAACAATTGAATCTTCACAAACATTTCAAATAGCTATTTACTAAAATGAAGGAACATGAATAAGAATAATGTGCTAGGCAATAAATGAGTTAAGTTTATAAGCCTATTATTTAATGATTTAATAGAAAAATCCAGTCGCCTTGCATTATGAAGTCTATACACAAGTAACACAACCATGGTCTGTTACATGAGAGACAGGCAATTGACTCCAAATTATTAGAGTCTTTTTCCTCTGGATATCGGATGATTAATAGCAAAAATACACAGTATCGACAATATATGAAGACTAGTAAAGTTATTGAACATTGCATAATCATATCATTAACAATTTGTATTTTGATGTTCCTTGCTGTCAATAAATATGGACTTCCAACAATAACAAGCAAGTCTTATCCCACTGAATAGAATCGGCTACCTGGACCAAATTCAGTATAATTTTATCCTCTAAATCAACTGTGAACAAATGCTATGATGAATAAGGTATTTTGCCAACTCCTATATCATTCTGCAGTTTCAGACAAATATATGCAACATTGAACCAAACGGTAGTGAAGTTATGTAGTTTCAGCAGAGTTGCCTTATAAAACATCTGCAAGTTACTGCTTCACAGAATCACGGTGGAAGTCTACTTTCCTTTCTTTGCAAGTTTGGGATTCTTGCACATTCTTATACTTTGGGGGGTGACTTCTACTAGTTCATCTTCTTGAATGTATTCAATGCAGTCATCCAAACTATAATCCAATGGTGTATCAAGAATCACTGCACAAGGGAGTAATGTAAATTAATTTTTTTATCAAATATTACTAGCTTGCTGATAATTTACATAACTTCATTTTTAAGCTATATGTATTTTGAAGTCAACTTAAAACTTCTTAAAGGAAACAAAAATTGCATCAAACCACCTAAATTGAATATATGTATTTCACCTAACATGTTAATTGCAATGGAGCTGCTTCTCACCTGATTGTTCCTTGTTGGAACGAATATTTGTTGCAGCTTTTTTCTTGCAAACATTCAAGGACAAGTCCCCAGAGCGTTGATGGATGCCAACAATTTGACCTTTATAAACTTCTGTTCCAGGACCAATGAACATATGCCCCCTCTCCTGTGAACTAGCGATTGCATAAGAAGTACTTGTTCCACCCTCAAAAGCAACCTGAAATTCCAGAACGTATTATTAATGAATGAAGGAAACATTCGCAAACAAAAGTGTTTTGGATTTCAAAGCAAGGTCATCCGTGTTAATATTAATGTTATGATCGGCAATGCAGACATTACCAGCGAGCCTAAATCCCGAGTATTCATGTCACCAGCCCAAGGCCCATAACAATCAAATACAGTGTTGAGAATAGCTGTCCCTCGGGAAGCAGTTAAAATTGCATTACGCAATCCAAGTAGACCACGAGTTGGAATCTTATATCTGAGTAGTGTAGTTCCCTCCGATCTACCAAAAATAAATATTGAAATGATTAGGACGGAATGCTATATTAACCTAACTGTTAAAGATATTCTAAAAACTGTAGGATAAACTGTAATTTAGAGAATGAATTTGATATTCATTGAAATAAATGATAAATAAAATCAACACATTACATTTTTATAAAATACAAGCACATAATTACAAACAATGAATCTGTGAAAATCTAATTATGACACAGATACAAATCTGGGAATTTAATATAATATTGGAGTGACGTGAGAATGCAGCATTTCTTTTCTTTTTTTTCGTTTTCTTTTTGAAGGGAAAGCAGCATTTCTAGAGGGGATAAGGATACAGGGAAATCAATATCAATACAAAATACAAAACCACAAACATACAATCCCCACCTGATCACTAGAACATCCTAACAATAATGGAGATTCTCTAAGAAAATTTGCTTTATTACAATGTAATGTTTCCATAATAAAGCTTTAACTTTGGTGGTAAATTATATCATAATAGAAGTAGTAGCATAACAATTTACATACCCAACTCCTTGCATATCAAACATTTGCCCTCGTCTCCCACCAAGAAGTTCAACAACAGCTCCCATGTACACTTCCGGCACCTCCACAGTTGCAATCTGCAACCATTCCACAAATTAAAATATGTATGAAATGTGTGAAGGGACTCGAACTTTTTCGGAGAAAACTCGGTACAGTATATCATAACTTAAAGCTTTTAAGCAACTCAGGGCTTTGAGTAACGACCCTCATTGTTAGCATAAATGGAAAGAACAAAGTTCCTGCATTTGATTGTAATAATATCCGCTCAACTCATAAAAAATGAATAGACACTTATGTAGAAAATGGGTAACCTAGAAGAATCGTAAAGTTACTGCCATGACAGGGTTAAGGGAAGAGTTAGAACCATTGTGAATTTATTGTAGGAAACCTTGCCTTGCACTTGCTAAGCCTTGCATTTCTTATATAACATCATCTTAATATATTTGTATAAATCAATAATTTGATTCTATGCTTAAAATTAAATTAGAAGCTAATTTTTATGATTGTGATTATTGATTATTGGACATAATGTAAAGGCCATCACAAAGATCCTTCAGGAGCTTTTAATAACACAAAAGGATGAGATTTTGACACATGTAATTACACAATAGATTAGAACAGGAATATTTATGGTTTCCAACCGACCTTCATGTAACAGACATAGGAAAAACGAAAGCAATTAATCAAGTCAATTAGGCTAGATTTTATCCTTAAATAAGCATATAAGCATACCAGTTATACAGGAAAATAACTAGGACTCAGCATCTGCCAAATGATTGAGTCATGTATGGTTATTTACCTCATATGGCTCCAACACTTTGTCATTAACCTTCTTGTTGATAACTTTGGGAGGCCCAACCATGAATTCAAATCCTTCCCTTCGCCTGAATTTGCAATATTATTTCAAGAATTAGATTATTGATGATAAATAGGTTACTCTCTCACATACACCACACACACACTTACATATTTTCAATGAGTATGGTGATATGCAGAGTTCCACGCCCGCTGACAATGAATATATCAGCTGTTTCGCCATCTTCAACCTTCATAGCCAGATTTCTCTCAAGCTCACGATAAAGTCTGTCCCTTAAATTCCTACTGGTAACATACTTTCCCTGGAAAGTACAAAATAAGTTTTAGTCATTCACTTGCGTAGCTATCAAAAAAATTAAAATATTACCAAGAAAGCCGAATCTAATAGCAATTATTGTGTCCAACAGACAGTATCCGGATGTCAACATAGTAGAACTAGAAGATACACATAGAAGATTTTTTATTGCTGAAATAAAATATTATTCTACATACATACCTCACGGCCAACAAAAGGTGAAGTGTTTATGGAGAAAGACATTTTCACTGTTGGTTCTTCCACTTTGATGGACGGTAGTGCCTTCCCAGTCAATTTATCCGCAATTGTCTCCCCAATCTGAGAGGCAATGGCTAGTAAGGATACTGATATACAATATTATGCACTTCATCTAAAAACTCTCGACCTTTACCTGAATATCAGAAATTCCACATACTGCACATATATCCCCAGCTTCCACCCTTTCTGCAGGGACCCTAAAGAATTTTTCGTACACATAAAGTTCGCTAACTCTTCCATATCTACATGAATCTTCTGAAGTACAAACCTGGGCAAAACCATGCTATAAGTGATCAAGCAAAATTGAAATTAAGGCCTTGATATTCTCTGCTCCATCTCTCCCAAAAATGGAAAAGGAGTCATACATATGGAAATAGTGAGTTCGTGGAAATGATTGTTATTTAGCAAACTTCACTTATTATGCACAAATATTCACCACCTTGTAAAACTAGTGAAGCATTACGAGGAGGAATTCATAAATTGAACACTAAAATAAAGGAAAAGGGATACACACCTTGACTTCCATTCCTTTTTCTAAAACCCCAGCTTCCAAGCGCCCAATTGCTATACGCCCTTTATGTCCTTCGAACTCAGTACTTGTAACCTAGTTGATGCATAAGTGTATGGTATGACTCAGATTAGATGCTGCTGTATATATACTTCACATAATTTGGTCATGATGTTTAAATGTGAAAATAGAGAGTTTATTGGTATTTTGAATATTGTATCGTCCACTAAAACTATAATCTTGGACTAAAGATCATATCCTACACACACTTCATAAATGCTCATTTCTAAAAGGAAATGGTATTATCCAAGTAACACAGAAATTAGACAGGATTGTCAAGTCAAGCATATTTTCCCTCAACTGAATCAAATGGTAAAGATCTTCAACTGCTTTTATTTATGTTTCCCTTGTGGCATTAAATTATTAGAATCACATACATACCATTCATTATACAAAATGAAATTAATAGAACAATTGAATAGAAAAGACCGAGAAGAAAAATTATAAAAAACTACTAACAAGCATTTGGAGTGAGCCATCTTTATCAATACGTGGTCCAGGGATACATCTCATGATGGATTCAAACAATGGCCCAAGGTCGTCTGCCAGATTTTCAGGAGACAGCCCTGCTTTCCCTTTAATACCACTTGCATATATCACCTGAAAGTCACACTACAAAACCAGGAAAAAAAACTCAAAATCTTACAGATTTTATACATTTCCCACAGATCATTGTTAGTAAGGAAATCACAGTTGAACTTACTACTAATAAACTTCCAAGTTCCAACTTAATTTGTGAAACACACAGAAAATAAACTATTCGAGTTATATCACAAGCATACCTGTTCATCTGTTGCATTTAGCTCAATGAAGAGTTCAAAGGTAGAATTGACGACAAAATCAGGGCGAGCAGAAGTCCTATCTATTTTATTCACAACCACAACAACCGCATGACCAAACTCTAAAGCTTTCTTTAAGACAAACCTTGTCTGCGGCATTGGCCCTTCGACAGAATCTACCTACACAAGCAAATAGAAGCTTGATGAATCATATATATTACAAGAAGCCACATTTTTAAGCTTAAAAAAATAAAGCATTTACATTAGAGAGAAAGTATAACACATTTTGTAGAAGAGGAAACCAAAACTTTGTTTCTTATAAACAAAATATAAAGCCCCAAAGAATAAGGATACATTATTACAATCCAAGTAGTTGAGAATTAAAAATGGAAAGTTTATAAATTGCTTGCATTCAAAAATCCCAAAGAAATGTTAGATGAGATTAATCATGATTAGGTGTGAAGACATGAAAGGAAAGCATAAAATTAATCATTCAAAATAAATGTTAGATGAGATTCTTCTTCAAACAAAACAAATTCTAGCACTTGAAACCAGATATGAAAGACCCAAGTTGTGGAAGTATTGAACCAACCTAGTAGAAACTACCAGAGAAGTCAATCCCAGATAGCTGGCGGAGCGGCCGACCCCAAAAATGGGATAGCGGGATGGCCTCTATTTGATCAGTTTTTTAGACAAGTTACATGAAAAATAATTATAAACATATCAAGTGCAGAGGGAAAAACAAAGCGTAGAGAGAGGTGAGAGAGGAACTTCTGATTTTTGGTACTGTTGAAGTGCAGAAACTTCGATGAAGGGAGGTAAAGGTCGAGTCTCAACTCAAATTTGATTGAAAAGCCCAAAATTACCCTTAAAACACTTTAAATTTAAGGGGTAATTTCGGTTTTTCAAGGGGGAAAAGGATAGTGGGTGAAAAACCACTTCGCCTCTGCTATCCGCTATTTTCTCTATAGCGGCCGCTATAGTGTTCTGCACCGCTAAGGCTCTTCCCAAGCGGTCGGCCTCCGCTTTGCTCCACTATAGCAGGATAGCGCCCCTATTGACTACTCTGGAAACTACCACTCCTTCACACACCCAACCCCAACAAACAAAAAGGAAAAGAATATGAAAACTACATGAGGGTTGTTGCGTAAGTGAAAACAAGTATGAATTCAATTGTCCATGATATGATTCACTTCGAGTTGCGTAAGTGAATCATAAAAAGAGTTGGAGTAAGTAAGTACCACTAGAAGGATTCCTTCGACCATATTCAAGATGCGTTCAACTTCACCCCCAAAATCAGAGTGACCTGGAGTATCAATGATATTAATCTTTGCATCTTTATAAGTAATAGATGTATTTTTACTGAGTATAGTGATTCCTCTTTCACGCTCCAAATCATTAGAGTCCATTATCCTTTCTTGCACAGTTTGATTATCACGAAACACCTACACATAAGCAGCCAATAACAAAACAAAGTTTTCATCACATAGAAATCAATCTCAAAAAAAAAAACAATTTTATAATGAGAAATTGTGAAATTGTTGTACCTTAGTTTGTTTGAGCATGGCATCAACGAGAGTTGTTTTTCCATGATCAACATGAGCAACAATTGCGATATTTCTAATATCTGATCTTCGCATCAATTTCTTCTTCTCCTCTGAGATACAAAGAAATTGAATCAAACCTACTATAAACAGTGGAGAATAGAGAGATTGAATTGAATTGAATTGAATTGAATTACCAGTTTTTGGCTCGGTGACTTCGGAAATTGAACATTTGATTGAGCTATTGTTCCTTGAAGCAATTCGAAGAGATGGTTTTGAAGAAGAAGATAAAGGAAGTCCAAAGAGTTTGTTACGTTTAGATAAGAAGAGTGGAGAAGAAGAATTCTTAGGAAGTGTTGTGGAGGAGAATAATAGAGTGTTTTGAAAGTTGAGTGCCATTTTCTCCATTCTCCTCAGTCCTCACTCACTCTCTCTGTGTTCAAGTTACAGAGAAAAGAGAGAGATGAAGGATTTGGGGAAAGGGTGTGTGAGGCTATGAATGAATTTTTAGTATATTATCGTTGAGTTGAGTTGGAAATGTAATATTAGTGGCACAGGAATGGATATGATACTTGACTGTGTGGGAATTAGCCAACTAGGTTTCCTTCCTATGGATTACTTTCTTCCACATCGTCTCTTGTAACCATCGTTGTTAAGGGTTAACGCGACGGCTAGTCTTATCTTGAACACTTATTTCATTAATTACATGTAATTTAGTCGTGGTGCAGATAAATTTATATCAATTTAAAAAATCAAACATATTAATCAGTTAGATATATTTAATTTTTTTAATTTTTTTAAAATAGAAATTAAAGATACACTTATCAAATTTGTAAAATATATATATTTTATAGAATATTAAATATTAATAAATATATCAATATTAAATATAATTAAAATCAATTATACAAATATGTGTATCATATATATTTCGTATATAATCCGTGACAGATATTTTTTAAGTTTTATTATGGGTTTTATGTAATGATATCAAATATAATTACGTAATAAATATATGTTTAATTCTATAAAATTTGTATATTGAAGTATTATGAAAAAGATCTTCAAATTTTTATTAATAAAATAACTATTTTACATTATCATCTATTTAATTAAAATAATAATAACTTTATTAATATTTTAAATATAAATAAAAAATAGTATTTAAAAATAATGATATAGACATCTCATTCATGTTAGATTGAAAATAATTAAGAAATTAATATATAATATATATTTGATAATTTTTATGTTAAAAAATATATTGTTGAGAGTGATTCTCAACGTCTGATTTAGGCCATTAGTTTTAGTAATAATAGTTCTTCTGAGTTTAGTTATATTATTTCTATTATTCAGGATATGTTATAATATTCTTCAAATTTTGAAGTCAATTTTATTAAGCATCAAGTGAACTCGATTATTTATGTTTTAGCTAAGGCGGCTGATTCATAATCTAGACGTAGTTTCTTTGATTTGTCTCCTCTTTGTATTGAATAATTATTATTTAATGATATGAGTAAAATTTTCTATTATCAAAAAAATAATAGTTAGACAAAACTCAGAAGTATTAAAGAATTTAACCTAAAAAATGAATGATCCATTTTTTTTCTTTTTAATTGATTTTGCATATAAAAATTAAATGAAATTGAATATAAAAAAATTGTTTTTTTTTTGTTCTTCAACGTTAAATTATATTTGTTTTATAAACACAATGCTTGTTTTTTTTAACAATATAGGTTATTATATTAATCACAGGAAATAAAACTGAGTCACATTATTTTCATATTCATCAATAACCATATAATATTAATAGTTAATTTTAGTATTGAAGTAACACAATAATTATTTTTTGATTAATATTATTAGAAATTAAAAATGATTATTAATAATTAATAATAAAGATGAAAGAGATATGGAAATTTTAAAGATTATGATTTTGAATACTAATTTAATATCATATCAAATTAAAGCGTAATATCAAATTAAAATCCATCAAACTTTAGACCGTAAACAAAGACTTATATAATAAAATATTTAAAACATCATTCAATTCAAATCATATTTTCAAATACATTCAACACCAATTTAACATGCCTGAAATCAACTCTAAATACATTCAACGTCATTGAAAATCATTACCATAGACAATTCCACTAAAAATGCTAAGCCAGAACACTGTCTTTCTCATATTGCCGCCACAATTCAGCTGCCAGAACACTGTCTTTCTCATATTGCCGCCACAATTCAGCTACTTCTCGCATAAGCCTAGCAGCTAATCTGTTTTCAGTCTACAGATCCATCTGATGATATTGGCCAAAATCAAAGTAAAGAACATTCAAAATCAAATTTTGATCAAATAAAAAACCTAAACAAATTTTTCTCCTAATGCAAAGAACAATTGCGGCTGTCAATAGTTAATTACTAACTAATTTTTGCTGAGTGATTTGAACAAAATAATTTCAAACTTAATTTCATTTTAAATAGGAAACTGTGTTAGGGATCAAGAGCAGGGAATACTCGTTTAAAATGGTGCTAGTACCTAAATCGTTTTTATGTTTGTTTTTTTAAGCTAAAATTTTCCATTTATGTCTCTTTTAATTAACTAAATTAAAGGTGGAAGAAAATAGATCATTTAAATCCAACACTCAGATCCAAATCTTATTTTCATAGGTTAATAGTTAAGTGGTAGTAATATTTTTACTCCCACTAAAATACGTGTGAAACGGTAGGAGAACTGACTTGATGTTTTGCGTTTGTGTTCGCAAATGTTCGGTTTAACAAGAGTCGCCATCGACTTTTTATTTTATCCTAAGGAAAGGTCAAAAAGCACAGGAAAGACCTTTGAGATATTTTCGTGGGTTCGGGGGGTAGATTATGAAAAGGGAAGGTGCTAGCACCCTTTTCATCCATGGTTATCCATGGACTCTTAGTTACTTGCTTAGATCACTTGCTTTTGCTTTTCAATTGTTTGAAATGGTGCTTTGGGTGTGTGGTTTTGAAAATGTTTTGAAAAAGATGCCTTGTCTAGACAACCTTTGTAACAATTCTTATTTGAATGTTTTACAAAGGTGTTTGTCTTTTTGAAGAGATGTTTCAATGTATTTGAAAGTTGTTTTGAAGTTGTGTTGTGTGTTTGAAAAAATGGCAAGGATGTTTTACAAGATTTTTGATCAAGTAACTAAGAGTTATCTACCCTAATTTTACTCAAAGATCTTTCTCATGTTTTTAACCCTTTTAACAGTGTTGTTTCACCATTGTATTTGGTGAACAACCTTGTATTAGGATGTTAACGAGACAGGCGCGGGTCATCGTATAGACCATGAAAACAATAGTGCCAAGTATCTTTGGTAATTTTCTTGAGGGACTTGATCATTTTGTTTAGGCAACTCTGATAGCGTCATCGAGGGACTATGATCTTTTTGTTTGTTTTTGTTTTGCCAAAGTACTCAACATGCAACCATGACCCATTTTTTTAAGGCAACAAGTGGATGAAACCCTAGGGGTGCATGTGTGCAAAGTGTGTGTTTTACATGCATTTTTGTTTTTGATATTAGTGATTGTCTATTTGTTGGTTTTATCTTGCCATACATATCCTATTTACTAGCAAGCATATAAAAGTAATAAAGCGCAAAAAGATAAAATCCTACACTATTACAACCATATTGAATTGCATGAAAATATAAAGGCAAAAATAAAATAAAAGCAAAAAAAAATGAGGGTCTTTCGATTCAGGCAGGAGCAGCCTTCGATTTGCATTCTGTTGGCCTCCTTCGATTGGGGCTGGCAACAGCAAAGTCACGTCTTTCAATTGGGCCTTGGCAGGGGCAAAGTTTTGTCCTTCGATTGGGCAAAGGCAGCAGCAAGTTGCATCTTTCGATTGGGACAGCATGTTGTGTCTTTCGATTGGGACAGCATGTGGCATGTTGTGCCTTTCGATTGGGACCAGTGGGACTAGAACCAGTATAAGATGCAATCTGCCTTTCTGCCTCTTTCGATTGGGCCTGGAGTCAGTGAGTAGGTGCCTTTCGTCTGGGCCTGCAGGTCAGTGTATTTAAAGCAAGTGTGTGTGTGCTGAACATGTCTGTATCGAAGTATGTGTATATGTGCTGAACATGTCTGTATCGAAGCATGGAAACAGAAAGGTTATGGATTTCGTCTGAGGTCTGGAAACAACAAGGTTCTGGATTTTCCACAGGCTCCTTGGTGACTCCTTGCAAGCATGTTAGGCCCTCAAATTGTGATTCGAAAGGCTTATGCAGATAGCCAATCGAAGGGTATAACAACCTGTCTCAAGTTCTAAAAATGCAACATCCAAACATAACTATAGTCCAGGAGTTAACACAAAAACAAAACCATGGGTCTCAAAGTCCAAAGTATAACTAATTAAGGTTGAGTTTTCAGCATAAGAGCAATCAAAATCTAATGCTAAAACATGGTCTAGAAATATCTACATTTTTCTTTATTGGCATGTGCATATGATGTTTAAATGAAAGAGTTCCAAGTTTAGAGAGAACTTACCTCTTGAAGTGTTTAATCGAAAGAGTTGTAGGTGACTTCTTTGATGGTGGAGGGAGCTTCGTTGGGATCTTCCTGAAGCTAGTTCTGTTACTGCTTGGTTTGGACAGTCACGGTGAGACTTTATAAAAAAAAATCTTAAGAGTTTTGTAGGTTTGAGAACGTTGGAGAGTTTGAGAATATGGGAGAGTTTTAGAATATGGGAGAGTCTTAGTGCTGGTTGGGAGGTATGAATTCTTTTCACACGGTTTGTTTTTGAGATCTGGAACTTGTTTACAAAGTTTGTTTTTGCTCTTGTTAACAGAAAAAAATCCCTCTCTCCCGTTTTACAAACCTCTTCTTTTATGAAGCCAAGATGTGCCTGTCTTTTGAACAGGCCTGTACCAGCCATCTTGTATGTTGCACACAATCCTCTATCCCCCCCCCCCAATTTGTGGACTTAATCTGCTGTATGAGATATGGACCAATGCTCAAGGGATTCAGTTTTGACATAAAGCACATTTTGGCAAAAGTGGAAATGTCACTTTTTCTACTTAGGGATTAATCTTGTATGTAATGACCCAATGGCTAGAATAAAACCTTAGTTCAATGTTTAAGCATTAAATTAAGGAGTGTAAGTTGGTTTTGATACCTTCAAGCTAGCACCCAACCTGCTGATTTTAAAAACGCAAGTTTGTATGAACATGCCTTGGTCATGAACAAAAGTGAGTTTTTTTGCCAACTTTGAAAATTCGAATCTCTCTAACCACAAGGGTGTTTGAGGAGTTCTTGGACAATTTAGAAAGCTTGGAACATGTACTACAATCCATCTTTTTAATGCAACTTGAAACTCAAAGTGGAACCATGTGAAAAGTGGCCAAGAAGATGGGTCAAAATCCTGCCTGGATTAGGATAAATTTTGCCTAAGTTAAAAGTTTTAAGTACCCTTGTTCCAAAAATCATAACTTGAGATACAAGCTTCTTCTGAGGAAACTTTGTGAATCAAAGTTGTAGACTTTGTGATGGACTACAACTTTCATGTTTCAAGTTTTGTTTGAATCCATTTGCATCTTGGTGAAAAAATGGGACAAAGTTGGGAAAAAATAAGAAAATTTCATAACTTAGAAAAATTCTAAGTTATGATTTTTTTCATTTTAAACCCTAATTTGCATTTTTTAGGTTTCTTGATGAACAAGCTTCATAATTTGACATGTCTTGATGAAAAATGACCCTTGGCACTTGATTTTGACCAAAAAGTCAAAGTTTGACTTTTCAGTATACAGTCAAATTTTGATCAGTTGACTGAAAAATTCATCTGTCAATCCTATGCATCTGAGGTCTTTTGAACTTGTTGAATGGGTCAAGACAAAGTCATTGGGTCCTTGAGTCCATATGTGATCTTGTTTTGCCATTGGTTAGGTCAAACAGTCAAAAATTGCCTTTGTGCAGTCAAAACCCTGATTTAGGTCAACAGTGCAAGGAGGGGTCTTGAGCAGAGCAAATCCTAGCTTGATCCTGAACTCCAGAAGTTTTGTGATGAGAAAGTGTTGATGAAATGAGAGGGCAAATTTTGGGGTACAACAGTTGCCCCTGTTCAATCTTCTTGAACCTGAAGAGTTAAATTGGCATGTTTTGCCAGTCGTGAATCGAAGGTGGAAGATGATTGGACACTAGAGTGCCCCTAAATTTGCACTTGTCAAAGCATAGTTGAGGGAATGGGCTTAAAGATGCCATTTGGAGATGGTGTAATCTTGCTGGAGATGGGCTTAAAGATGCCATTTGGAGATGTGACAGAATCTTGTCGGGGATGGGCTTAGATGCCATCTGGAATGTATTTGGATATTTGTTAACCATAGCCTTCTAATCTTATCCTGAAAAGGGGTAAAATGTTAGCTAAAACATAAAGTCATGTTGCATGATATGTATGATGCAGTGAATTGTATTTCATCAATGTTTATGATATGAATGTAATGGATGCGCATGTAAGCTGGGTAGCTGTCTTGCTGAGGAAAATAAATCCTGGATAATGAAATCTTTGTCTGCTGCCAGGGAAAGTAAATCCTTGACTGCTGCTGGGGATTGAAAATCCTTTGATTGTTAAAAATGAGAAGTCCTGGGACCACTGTTTGGGGAAATCAGGAGTTTGGGTTGTATGCCAATCTACTGGGGAAGCCAAAATGAGAATCTTCATTTAGGTCTTGGGTCGTAAGATTGGGTGTATGCCAATCTCTTGAGGGTTTAAGGATGAGAATCTTCATTCTGTTAAGGGTCAGGAAATTGGGAGTATACCAATCTTCTGAGGTTTCAAGGATGAGAATCTTCATTCTATTAAGGGTCAGGAGGTTGGGAGTATACCAATCTTCTGAGGTTTCAAGGATGAGAATCTTCATTCTGTTAAGGGTCAGGAAATTGGGAGTATACCAATCTTCTGAGGTTTCAAGGATGAGAATCTTCATTATGTTAAGGGTTGAGAGTATACCAATCTTCTTAGGTTTCAAGGATGAGAATCTTCATTCTGTTAAGGGTCAGGAAATTGGGAGTATACCAATCTTCTGAGGTTTCAAGGATGAGAATCTTCATTCTGTTAAGGGTCAGGAGGTTGGGAGTATACCAATCTTCTGAGGTTTCAAGGATGAGAATCTTCATTCTGTTAAGGGTCAGGAAATTGGGAGTATACCAATCTTCTGAGGTTTCAAGGATGAGAATCTTCATTCTTGAGAGAAACTGATTTTTAGGAGCTTCAGTTGTCCGTTATTCTGTTGGTGGCCGTAACTTCCAACAGGTGATGAAGGAGTTTTGATGACGATCGTTCAATTTGAAATGTAATTTTGCTTTGGATAATAAATCCTTGACAAATGTTGGGGATTTGAAGATGAGAAACCCTTGCTGACTGCTTGGGGAATAAGGAAAATTTTGAAAAAATCTCTACTGGGGAGTTAAAACCTGGGAGACTTCTGTTGGAGAAATGAGATTGAGAATCTTCAATCTGCTGAGAAATAACTCTGTGGGGAGAATGCTTAGACTGTTCTGGCTCCGCTGGGGATAGGATTTTCAGGGTTTTCGGGCTCCACTGGGGATCTCGAAGCTTAACTCTGATGGGAAATTTGAAATTCAGCTCAGCTGGGGAATCAAGCTTTAGAAAGCTTTTGCTTTGCTGAGGATCTTGGAGCTTAACTTTGCTGGGGAAATATATTCCAAACTTCAGCTTAGTTGAGGATCTGAATGATGTGTCGTAGGGGATTTCTTCTGGAATGGCACAAAGATAATCTTCCTACATCTTCAACCTATCAGTAATCATCCTTTTTCAATTTCGTTTTATTTGTAAGCAGTGATTATGTTCAAAATGCATATGCCTATTTAACAAAACATTGGACGTTTTTTCAAATAAAACATAAGTGTAAAAGAGAAGAAAGGCAAACAAATTTCTGCACTTCGAAGTGTATTTATATTAATTTTTGTGAGTATCTTTGTACAAAGGAGACTGGCATCCTAGTAAGAGGATGTTGTCGTAAAAAAAATGAAAAATTTTATATAAAAGAAAGATGGCTATGTGTAATAATTCCATGGGATTCCCATTCTGCCATAGCCTTCACAACTCTGAATATCTTGTTTATTTGCTGCTTCGTCCGCCGATGACTGGATTGATCAAAAGCTTGGAGCTTGTCTGGTGAAGAGATTTGTTCTTAAAGTGATCCGAAGAGACATAGTCATACGCTTTAATTCCCTAACTTTTGCCTGGACCGCCCTTTCGGGTTTTCGATCCACCGGGAAACCCTTTTTTGCCCAAGTCGCCCTTTCAGGTTTTCAACTTGCCAGGTGTACAGATTTTTTTTGTTTTATCCCTAATTTTTGCTTGAACCGCCCTTTCGGGTTTTCGGTTCATCGGGATGCCCATTTTTGCCCAAGTCGCCCTTTCGGGTTTTCAACTTGCCGGGTCGTTTTATACGTAGTATCTTTTGACTATGTCTGCGTTCGCAGGGTGTGGCAAATCGTTGTCGTCCATGGTGGTCAAAATCATTGCCCCACCAGAAAAGATGCTATTGATCACAAATGGTCCTTCGTAAGTAGGAGTCCACTTTCCCCTGGGATCACTTTGCGGTAAGATGATCCGCTTGATTACAAGATCTCCGACTTGATATATCTGACGCCTTACTTTCTTGTTGAAAGCCTTGATCATGCGTTTTTGATACGTCTGACCATGGCAAACAATAGTAAGCCGCTTCTCGTCAATCAAATTAAGTTGATCAAGTCGGGTCTGAATCTAATCGTCTTCGCTCAAACCAACGTCTTTCATAATCCTTAAGGAAGGAATCAGAACTTCCATGGGTAGGACGACCTCCATGCCATATACTAAAGAAAATGGGGTTGCCCCTGTTGAAGTACGTGTTGTGGTACGATATCCATGCAGAGCAAACGGTAACATCTCATGCTAGTCCTTGTAGGTAACTATCATCTTTTGAAGGATTTTCTTGATATTCTTGTTCGCGGCTTCAACAGCACCGTTCATCTTTGGCCGATAGGGAGATGAATTGTGATGATAAATCTTGAACTGTTCGCATAGAGCGGTGATCATAGTATTGTTCAGATTTGTACCGTTGTCTGTGATGATCCTGTCGGGGACACCGTACCGGCATATGAGGTTCTGCTTAATGAAACGGGCAACCACATTCTTCGTAACAGAGGCAAAGGAAGCTGCTTCGACCCATTTGGTGAAGTAATCAATAGAGACCAAGATGAAGTGATGTCCATTGGATGTTGTGGGCTTGATTTCCCCAATCATGTCAATGCCCCACATCGCGAATGGCCAAGGAGCTGTCAGAATGTTGAGAGGGACAGGAGGAATATGTACTTTGTCGGCATAGACTTGGCATTTGTGGCAAGTACGGGAATATTGATGACAATCAGCTTCCATGGTAGATCAGTAGTAGCCTGCCCTTAGAATCTTCTTAGCCATCGTATGTCCGCTCAAGTGGGTGCCAAATGTGCCACTGTGTATCTCAGTCATGATCAACTCTGCTTCAGCTTTGTCTACACATCGAAGTAAAACACAATCATGGCTGCGCTTATAAAGGATGTCGTTGCTTAGGAAGAACTTGGCCGCAAATCTCCTTAAGAACTTTTTGTCATTGACGGAAGCTCCTTCGGGGTATTCTCTAGTCTGGAGATACCTTTTGATTTCATGAAACCAGGGTTGTTCCACTACTTCTTCGGTATTAATCTCATGACAGTGCGCTGGTTCATCCATTCGCTCGATGGTGATTTGGGGATCCTCGTTATCCCAGTTGAGTTTAAACATGGAAGACATTGTAGCCAGAGCATCTGCTAGCTGATTTTCTTCTCGTGGGAAATGCTCGAAGGTGGTCTGCTCGAAATGAGGCAACAACGTCAGGACATGTTCTTTGTATGGGATAATATTAGGATGTTTGGTGTCCCACTCTCCTTTGATTTGACTGATAACCAAAGTCGAGTCCCCAAATACAATCAAAGATTTGATCCCCAAGTCTATAGCATCCTTGAGACCAAAGATGCAAGCTTCATATTCGGCCATGTTGTTGGTACAACTGAAACAAAGTCGGGTCGTGAAAGGTGTATGGCAACCTTCCGGAGAAATGAGTACCGCACCGATACCGTTGCCGAGTGCATTTGAAGCACCATCAAAGTACAAGGGCCATCGGGATCCTTGTTCAGGTCCGTCATACAGTCTGTTACCTTCGATATTGTCTAATGTCATGATGTCCTCGTCCGAGAAGTCGAATCTCATAGGTTGATAATCTTCGACGGCTTGATGAGCTAGATGGTCAGCTAGTACACTCCCCTTTATAGCTTTTTGGGTAGTATACTGAATATCATACTCAGTCAGGATCATTTGCCATCTAACAATTCTTCCAGATAAAGCAGGCTTCTCGAAGATATACTTGATTGGATCCATCTTGGAAATCAGCAAAGTGGTATGAGTCAACATATACTGCCTTAGCCGGCGAGCAGCCCATACCAAAGCGCGTCAAGTTTTCTCGAGCAGTGAGTAGCGAGTCTCACAGTCGGTAAACTTTTTGCTAAGGTAATAAATGGCATGCTCTTTTCGACCAGACTCGTCATGTTGGCCCAGTACGCACCCCATTGAATTATCCAAAGCGGTCAGATACATGATTAACAGCCTTCCTTCGACGGGTGGCATCAGAATAGGAGGTTCCAGCAAATACTCCTTGATCTTATCAAAAGAAACTTGACAATCGTCGTTCCATTCAACTACCTGATCTTTCTTTAACAGTTTGAAAATTGGCTCACAGGTAGACGTCAGGTGAGAGATGAACCTTGCAATATAGTTCAAGCGTCCCAAGAATCCTCTAACCTCCTTTTCAGTACGGGGAGCGTGCATTTCTTGTATAGCCTTCACTTTAGCAGGATCAACCTCAATACCCTTGTTGGTGATAATAAATCCCAGAAGTTTACCAGACCTAACTCCAAAAGTGCACTTGCTTGGGTTCAACCTGAGCTTATACTCCTTCAGCCTAGCAAACAACTTTTGCAAATGTTCAAGGTGTTCTTCTTCTGTTTGTGATCGAGCTATCATGTCGTCTACGTAAACTTCAATCTCATGATGTATCATATCATGAAACAAAGCTACCATGGCGCATTGATAGGTTGCCCCTGCATTCTTCAGTCCGAACGGCATCACTTTGTAGCAGAAGGTACCCCATTGTGTGACAAAGGTAGTTTTCTTCATGTCCTCGGGGGCCATTTTGATCTGGTTATATCCCGAGAATCCATCCATGAAGGAAAATACCTTGTGTTGAGCTGTGTTGTCGACTAAGATGTCGATATGTGGTAGCGGAAAATCATCTTTAGGGCTGGCCCTGTTCAAATCCCGATAGTCTACACACATTCTGACTTTACCGTCTTTTTTAGGTACGGGCACGGTGTTAGCAACCCATTGTGGATAGGATGTAACAGCCAGAAAGCCAGCGTTGAATTGCTTCATTACTTCAGCCTTAATTTTCTCAGACATGTCAGGCCTCATTCGGTGAACCTTTTGCTTGATCGGTGGACAATCTTCTCTTGTGGGGAGACGGTGAACCACGATATCTGTGTCTAACCCTGGCATGTCTTCATAAGATCAGGCGAAGATTTCAACGTTTTCATTCAATAACTGTACTAAGCGCTCCTTGACACTTGGTTCCAAGTTGGCACCCACTTTTACTTCCTTCCTATCTTCCTCTGTCCCTAAGTTGATGGTTTCTAGCAACTCTTCATGAGGCAGGATGGCCCTCTCTTCTTGCTGTAGAAGTCTGGCTAATTCTCCCGGCACTTCACAATCTTCGTCAACTTCCTACTCAGCTTGATTGACCAAATCTCCAGAGTTGCCGAAATCTACAGCAGAATAGTCACCCATGGAATCCAGAGTGGATGGGTACCTGCATTTGTGAGTGTGGGTGTGTGTAAGGGATAGCCATCCTTAAACAAACAAAAATGCAAAAGGAAAGAAAATGAACACAACAGTTTATAAATGAAAAACGTCCAATGATTCATTAAAACATGGCATATGATTATGAAGAGAATCAAGCCCTTACAAATGGACCTACATGCCCTGGGCAAGGCATGAGGTGAAAAATAGTGTGCGAATTGTTTTAGTTATTACAGACCATAAAAATGGGAAATTGTTCAAAGATAAAAATTACTGGTTGATAAAGGTGATGGGGACAAAATCCTTTGCTTCCCAATTGCTCAAACCCCCTTCGACCGTCGGAAATATCCAATCTTCAAAGTGGCTCTCCTTATCTTCATCCTCTACAGCATTGATTCCATGATGAGAAATCTTGACGGATGTTTTTTCAATCTTAGAGCGACGCATAGCCTTTTGTCCCGCAGTAGTAAACCCCAACCCAAACTTGTCTGTCTTATAGGGAAAGTCAGGCAACTGTCCCCATACTGTGCTCTTTCCCTCCTTAATCGCAGCCTCTGCGTCTTTGAGAGATGCCATCCTAGCCACCTGCTTGGGAATGACAGGCACCTCAACCACTGCCTTCGCTACTGCTACCTCGGGAGAAACTTCCTCGAAATGTTGAAAAGGTGTTTCGATGAACTCGCCATCCACTTCCACATACCAGAAGGAATTGAGATGACTGATCATGTACTCCTCCTCACCGTGTACAGTTATGATTTTACCCTTAACAGGGTACTTCAGCATCTGATGCAAATAGGAGGTGACTGCCCCGGCATAATGGATCCACAGTCTTCCTAGCAAGCAAGAGTATGATGGGTGGATGTCCATTACGTAGAAAGTGGAGTTGAACACTTCGGTGCCTACCTTGATGGGAATATCGACCTCTCCATGCACCATCCTTTTAGACCCGTCAAAGGCCCTGACAATAATATTACTTGGTTTCGGCTCCAAACCTTCACAATCCAACCGGTCTAGAGCTTTCTTAGGCAGTACATTTAGGGAAGAACCAGTATCGACCAAGACATGGGCGAGAGTGGTTCCTCGGCATTCAACCGAAACATGTAATGCATCATTGTGCTTCCTTCCATTAGGAGTTAGGTCAGCGTCGGAAAAACCCAGGTCGTTGTCAGCAGTAAGATTGGCTACACAATCCTGAAATTGGTCAGCTGAGGTCTCTTGGGGCACATGTGCCGTTTTCAAGAACTTAATCAGGGCCTTAGCATGGGCCTCTGAACAGAGCAGGAGGGCCAACATTGAAATTTTAGAGGGGGTTTTCCCCAGTTGTTCTACAACGTCATAGTCACTTTTTCGAATTATTTTTAGGATCTCATCCATCTCCTTCTGAGTGGTTTCGGGTATAGCTACAGCATGAGCCTTCATCCTGACAGGCATTTCCAGTATCCCCTTACCCTTGTTGGTATTATCAGTAGATGGTCTTTCCTAGGGAGTGACCTCTTCTTCAATCACTGGGCCTTGCACAGAGGGTCCAACAGGTGCAGAAGCTTTTAAGAGTCCGAAAACTGCTCGGGGAGGAGCAATCTCCGGAGAAAAGATCCGGCCGCTGCGGGTTATCTTGCTTGTACCCGCGATGTTCCATACGTCAGGGTCTTCTTCAGAAATTTCTTGGACTGTTCGATTTGTTTGATGCCGTGTGTTGTACCCCAAAATTTG
This sequence comes from Vicia faba, assembly GCA_948472305.1. Taxonomy (NCBI): domain Eukaryota; kingdom Viridiplantae; phylum Streptophyta; class Magnoliopsida; order Fabales; family Fabaceae; genus Vicia; species Vicia faba. Next base: position 122,392,935 of record OX451738.1, read on the forward strand.
CCCTCCCATTTCCTCAATATTTTCTCATCACAAGACCCTTGGAGCTCAAGATCCAGTTAGGGTTTCCTCTGCTCAAGACTTCTCCTTGCACTGTTGATCCAAATTAGGGTTTGTGTTTGCACAAAGATGTTTTAACCTAAAATGCCTAAGATGACTTTCATGCTTCGTGTTGGACTCCCAAGTTTGTCCATACCAAGTTTCAAGCCTTGATTCCAATCTTTGCCCAGTCAATTGGACAGTTGACCTAGAAATCAGTTGTATTGGGGAAAAAGTCAACTGTGGCCAGTTGACAGTCAAACCTCATGATTTTTGACCCACATCAACATTACAAACTCATATGGACCATTTGATCAAGTTTGGACCACAATTCCACAAGAAATTTGATCAGATCACCAAAAGGGAAAAATGGTCATTTTTAGGGTTTTGACTGCACAAAGGCAATTTTTGACTGTTTGACCTAGCCAATGGCAAACCAAGCTAACATATGGACTCAAGGACACCATGGCATTGTCTTGACATGTTCAACAAATTCTAAAGATCCCAAATGCACAAGTTTGACAGATGAATTTTCCAGTCAACTGAGCCAAATTTGACTGTATACTGAAAAGTCAAACTTTGACTTTTTAGTCAAAATCAAGTGTCAAGATTCATTTTTCATCAAGACATGTCAAATTATGAAACTTGTTCATCAAGAAATCAAAAATCACAAATTAGGGTTTGAAATGAAGAATTTTCATAACTTAGAATTTTTCTAAGTTATGGAAATCCCTAATTGTTTCCTAACTTTGTCCCATATTTTCATCAAGATACATTTGGATTCAAGGAAAACTCAAAACATGAAAGTTATAGTCCATTGCAAAATCTACAACTTTGATTCACAAAGTTTCCTCAAAAGAAGCTTGTAGCTCAAGTTATGATTTTTGGAACAAGGGTGCAAAACATTCTTAACTTAGAAAAATTTTGACCTATTTTAGGCAGGATTTTTGCCTAACTTCATGGCCACTTTTCACATGCTTCCACTTGGAATTTCAATTTTCATTACAAAGATGGATTGTAGTACACATTCCAAGCTTTCCAAAATGTCCAAGAACTCATCAAACAACCTTGTGGTTAGGGAGAATTGAATTTGGCAATATGGGCAAAAGTCACTTTGTTCATGAGCCATTTTCATGTTCATACACTTAGGCATTTTTGAACTCAGCTTGCACAACTAGATTACAGGCCTCAAATCTCATTTACACTCATAAATTCAATGCTAAACCATTGTGCCAAGTTGTTATTTCATTCATTTGGTCATTACATGTTAGATTAAGCCTTAATTAGAAAAAGCATATTATCCATTTTTGTAAAGTGTTACTTTATGTCAAGATTGCAAATCAAGAAGTACAAGGCCATATCTTTGGACACAGGATTCATGGACATAACACACTGATCAAGACTAATGTATGCAGCATAGATTGAGGGCCTGCACAAGTCTAGAAACCAACTTGGCATTTTCTTGCTTAAGATAGAAGTAACTTGCATTTTGTACAAAAACTCTCATTTCTGCCAACACAAGCTTAGACAAACTTATTGTACACATTCCATATATCAAACCTAAGCTAAGGCACGAGTTAACCATCTTCCAAACCCCATCATTCATCAAAACACCCTCCTACTGCAGAAAACAGAGTCACCTCTACAGTTGGACTTCCACAGCTCATTTCCATCGTGCACTTTCACCCAAAGCACTTCATACACCTTCCATAACATCCATACAAACTATTCCAAGCATTGAACTGGAACTGTAACAGCCATAGCCAAGTGTGCCATTTTTATTTTTCATCTGTGCAGGTTAACTTCTGTAGCTCGATTCAGCAAGATTCAAAGCAAGCTAGAGGTTGGAAAAGCATCCCTGAATATCAAGCAAGCTATACAAATCCTCACTTTGCATTGAAAGTACCTCCATTGCCAGACACGATCCAAGCTGAACAGGTAAGTTCATGGACTTCTATCTCTCAATCTAGGAAGAGTTAGCTTTAAGTTTATGAATGAAAAATATTCTATTCATGGCCCTGAAGCTACACATATCCTCACTTTCCATTTATATTATGTGTGTTAAGAGAATTTGGAACCTGAACATTAGAAAAAAGTTAGGTCAGGAATTGGGGGAGAAGAAATTCTCTCTCATTTCTGAGAGATAGATCAAGTTTTTTATATGTATGAATTCGTGGTTTGATGCTCTATAACATTGATGTTGTAAGTTTTTGTTGAAAGTCAAAGAATCAAGAGATAACAGGGACGGAAGAAGGCGCGCGTTTTTATGTTTGAAAGTGGCTGGAGGTTGAAGACAAAGTCCCTTGGGCTGGGCCTGGCTTTGTTTTTCTGTTTGCACTCTATTTTTACACATGCACCCCCTGGCCCATTTTGAGATATCTTTGTTATTTTTGACTTTTACCTTTTGATTTTGTTTTTATATTTTTGTCTAAACATAAAAAAACATTAAAAAACATTTTTCCCACATTTTTTGCATTTTATTTGAATTTTATTTACTTTATTTAAGTTTGTACATATAAATGCACATATATACTTTTATAAAAAAAAATATACTAAAATGATACAAATCTATTTTATTTTCTGATTTTATTTTATTTTATCTTTTGAAAACATTTTATATAAAATATACTTTTTTTTGTAAATATTAAATATTTTATTTTTTGTACATATTTAATATATTTAGTAAATAATACAAATACATATATACTTATTAGTATATTTAGGTTAAAAACACAAAAATAATACATTTTTATTTTTACTAATATTTAACATTAAAAATACCTTTTTGACAATATACTCCCTTTTTATTTATTTTTTGTACATAATTAATAAATATTATACATGATAAATAATTAATACCTTTTATTTAGCAAAATTAGGGTTTGCCCTAAAATGTAAAAATATCCAAAATTATTCATTTTTATTTTTGTTTATTTGTCACATAAAAAATACCCTTTTACATACATATGAAAACCATTTTTGCATCTTACATATTTATCTTATTTAATTTAATTTTTGTATATTAAATAATTTGTATGATTCAATTTGGTTGTAATAGTTTAGATTTAATTTTTCTTGCTAAATATCCCCATTTGAACATTTGTATCCCCCATCCCATAATTTGTGTTGTAATAACTTAGGACCTTTAATTTTCGCACTTTAAAGCTTTCTAAATTATGCCATGATAGGCTTAGGGTTTTGTATGCAAAAATCAACCAAAAATAGTTTGACCTGATTCAAGATAAACAAGCATGAAAATGGACAACACTAATCACACTTGCACCTCTAGGGTACTCCACTTGTTGCCTTCAATAAATGGGCCATATTGCATGTTAGGTATCTTTGGCAAAAACAAAACAATCAAATGATCATAGTCCCTCGATGACGCTTTCGAAAGTTGCCTAAACATGATCAAGTCCCTTAAAGGAAAAGTTGCCAAAGATACTTGGCACCATTGCAATCATGGTCTAAACGATGACCCGCGCCCGTCCCGTTCACATCCTAATACAAGATTGTCCACCAAATACAATGGTGGAACAAAATTGTTAAAAGGGTTAAAACATAGCAAAGATCTTTGAGAAATTTAGGGGTAGACAAAACTCTTAGTTACTTGATCAAACTTGCAAAACAAAAACACTTGCCTATTTTTCAAAACACACTTCATAAACACAATCTTTCAAAACAACTTTCAAAACCTTGAAACATCTTTTCAAAAAGACAAACACCTTTTGTAAAACATTCGAGTAAAGAATTGTTACAAGGGTTGCCTAGTCAAGGCATCTTTTTCAAAACATTTTTCAAACCCACACACAAAGCACCATTTCAAACAATTGAAAATCAAGGCAAGTTAATCTAAGCAAGTAACTAAGAGCCCATGGATAACCATGGATAGAAAGGGGGCTAATACCTTCCCTTTCTATAATCTACTCCCCGAACCCAAGAAAACATCTCAAAGGTTTTTGTTGTGCTTTTTAACCTTTCCTTAGGATAAAATAAAAAGTCGGTGGCGACTCTTGCTCAACCGAAACATTTGCGAATACAAAACGCAAACCTCAAGTCAGTTCTCCCATCGTATCACAGAACTGGCGACTCTGCTAGGGACAATTTTAAAGTGGAGTAACCTTAGGGATTAGATCACCCTTTTGCATGACTAATTGTTTGCTTTGATTGCTTTACATCTTGGCTCTCTTGTTTGGGTTTGCAATCCTACACCCAGATTTGGGGAAACATTCATAGATAGCAATACATTGTGGAAACTGTGCGGGGTATACCGACACGGTCGAAGCAATAGCTATATTAGTGCGACATATTTGTGAGTACCGGTAACCCTTGAGTTCAATCAAGGAGAGTATGGGGCCGCTGAGTGATGTCACTAAGCACTAATGACCTAGAACCTTACTTGACCATCTTGGCCTTTTATTAGGGGTAGTGAGATGACCGGCTTTGGTGCAGTCCGAAGTTGGTAGATACTCGATACTACACTCATTGAGGGTTGTTTTCTTGGAATATTTTGGTCGCTAGTGAAGTGGCTAAACCAAAACAATGAACATAGAAAACAATTCAATGATATTGAGCTCCTTAGAACCCGGTTACTATTTATAGGACAGGTTTTTAAGCCAACTAAACTCAAGAGGGTACTTACCTATGAAACCCCATGCAAGCCTGAAACTAGGGTTTGGTGTGATTTGCTTGTACATATGTTTTGTGCATACATCCTAAACATCATAAAGCATCATACGCATATACTAACCATTTCAAGGGTTTAGATCTTCATATTTGTTCTTGTTTTGTAGGTCATGGAAATTCCTCGCAGGAAAACTATCCAAGTCAACCTTGTGAGAATCCCTCCTCAACTCAAGGAGCTCACATCAAGAATTCCGGAAAGCACTCCTTTCAGTGAAAGACATGGTAGATTGCTCAGCCTAGTCAACACCAACATTGAAGAGGACATGATGAAGGTGCTATTCCAGTTCTTTGACCCCCTTCACCACTGTTTCACATTCCCTGACTACCAATTGGTGCCAACTTTGGAGGAATTTTCTCAACTCCTGAGAATTCCTATTCTTAATCAACTACCCTACAACGGTACGGAAAAAGAACCAAAACCTGAAGATGTTGCTCAAGCACTACACTTGCAACCATCTGACATCAAGGGGCATTGGGAAACTAGAAGCGGTGTCAAAGGCTTCTTAGCAAAATTCTTGTTTGAGAAGGCACAAGAGTGCTGGAATTCATTGGACCTACAAGCCTTTGAAGAAATTGTGGCCCTCCTCATCTATGGTTTGGTCTTGTTCCCAAATCCTGACCAGCTTGTAGATGTCAACGCCGTCAAGATCTTCTTATCCAGAAATCCCATACCAACATTGCTTGGGGACATTCTTCACTCATTTTACACACGAACAATGAGAAAGAGGGGTGTTCTCATGTGTTGTACTCCTCTCCTTGCAAGGTGGTTTATTTCGCACCTTCCACAATTTGTCTTGAAGAATGACCAAGGATTTAGGTGGTCACAACGGTTGATGACCCTCACTCACTCTGATGTACATTGGTGTTCTCGGTCCAGAGAAAATGTCATCATCGTCGATCGTTGTGGAGAGTTCCCTAATGTTCCATTGCTTGGCATTAGAGGAGGCATTACCTACAACCCTTGTCTAGCTTTGAGACAATTTGGATATGCACGAAGAGATGGCCCTCACGACATGTTGATTCCTGACCTAGTTTTTGACTTCGACAACGATGCGCAAGGACTTCGCCAAAGATTCATCAGAGTCTAATGATGCCTTATCCTCATGTTCTCCCTGTGATTAAAGAGCCCGTTAAGGAAGGAGAGGTTCCCTACACCATCCTATATCTTGACATGCCTACATCGTGGGAGGAGATGCAGAAAAGTTGGATCTAACTCAAGGAGGAACGAAACACTTTTGAAGCCAGCTTCTACGCCAGTGAGAAGAAGGTTTTGGAGCTTACCCGCCGACTCCACAAGGAAGAGACCCTCAACACCTACATTGCACCAAAGAGGATGCGCAACGTCTTTTTACCTTGAGAAGTTTTTGTAATATTTGGCCCATGGGGCATTTATGTACTGACAAGTTTCTTCTTATTAATATGACATGCGTTCTTTTTTGTTTGCGACAATTTTGAATTTGCTAAATCCTTGAATGCATTGCATACATAAACATATCATTCATCATGCGCATAAGCAGGTCTCCGCACCAGGTTTCCTTATCTTTCTGCTGTTTATTTCAGTAAGATGGATCTCGAACAGACGGTCAAGGATTTGCAGTCTCAGAACTCACAGTTTCAACACCTCCTGATGACCTTGGCAAAGGGTCAGGAGGATCTAAAAGTCCTGCTGGGGAACAAAGAGCAAGTGAAAAAGAAAAAGAAAAGAGTTGGGGTGGCTACCCTAGGAAGAAGGTTTGAGGGTGAGGCCAGAAGAGTTCTTGAATTTCCTCATACATCTGAAGAGGGAACCAGTAAAGGAAAAGGGGATGCGGTACCTTCCGAATCCGAAGCTGAAGAAGAAGAGGCTGAAGAAGATGAGGACTACTCAGAGCAACAATACCCGCCCGCCGATGATAAGTACAAAAAGTTAGAAGACAGGTTGGCAGCCATGGAGCTGCAGAGAGTTCCCGGCTTAGATTTCGAAGATTTGGGATTAATTGCTGGAATTGTGATCCCCCCGAAGTTCAAAGTGCCAATTTTTGCAAGATATGACGGGTTGTCTTGCCCGAAGATGCATTTAAGGTCGTACGTCCGAAGAATCCAACCTCACACTTCTGACAGAAACCTTTGGGTACACTTCTTTCAAGATAGCCTATCTGGTACTCAACTGGATTGGTTCTACAATCTTGAGAGATCAGAGGTACACAGCTGGGAGGATTTGGCAGCTGCTTTTTATCGCCAATTACAGTATAACTCTGACCTGGCACCAACCCGTACTCAACTATAGAGTATGGGGATGGCCTCTGGTGAAGGATTCAAGGAATATGCCCAAAAGTGGCGCGATCTGGCCGGAAGAGTGCAGCCACCTCTTTCTGATAGAGAACTTGTTGATATGTTCTTGGGGACCATGTCTGGTCCATTCTTTAATCATCTGATCGGTAGCTCTTCCGCAGGGTTCACTGAGTTAATTCTGACTGGCGAGCGGGTAGAAGCCGGTATCAAGAATGGGAAGATTCAGAAGGACACCTCTGCGTCTACAACTATTAAGAAATCATTTCCAACGAAGAAGGAAACGGCTGTTGTGTACTCTCAGAGAAGAGCGGGGAAGACTGAGCGTCGGCCGACTGTGGGGGCCGTGATGATCCAAATCCATCAAGTGATCAGCCTCGCTATAACCAATCCAGACCAAATCAACAACGGGTGGAACGGCCACAACGGCAGTTCACCCGTATTAATATGACGCCAGCGCAGGTGCTTCCCCATCTGTTAAAGTTGAATCTCGCCACTATCAAAGAGGCACCAAAAAATGTGAATACATCCTCTCCGCATTACCATCCCAATGCTAAATGCGCTTACCATTCTGACAGTGTCGGGCACGACACCAACGATTGTTGGGCACTCAAGCATAAGATTCAAGACTTGATAGAGGCGAAAGAGGTGGAGTTCGACGCTCCAGAGAAGCCAAATGTAATATCCGCTCTGATGCCGAAGCATGGTCGAAATGTCCATGCTATTGAAGAAGATTTGTATGTTTCTGATGTCAATGATATGATGACTCCACTGTTAACCATCAAGTTAAATCTGTTAAAAGCCGGGATTTTCCTGGGATGCAAAGAAGATTGCTATTGTTGTTACTCTCTGCCGTTTGATTGTCCGTTGCTGAAGAAAGGCGTCCAAGGCCTAATGGACAGTCAACAAATTCTGTTTGAAAAAGTTCCTGCTATTCCAACCCCTACTGAAGATGTTTCAATTATCACCATTCACGCCAATCTCTCCAAGGCCGTCAAAAAGCCTGTTAAGATTACATCAGATACAAAGTCTGTTCCTCTGAAGATAACGATGCCAGGGCCTGTCCCCTACATTTCTGAAAAATCAATACCATGGAATTACGGTGGAGACATCTACTACCATGGTATTAAACAAGTTGAAGTAACCGAAGGAATCTCTGATGAAGAAGATGCCAGCATTGGAAACATTGCAGGCACAAGCAAGATCACTCGAAGTGGGAGAATATTTTCTCCAGAGATTTCCCCCCCAAAGGCAATCTTTGGACCCTCGTCTGCTGCCAAAGTTATTCCTGCACCAATAAAACTTTCCGCTCGAACCCCGTTGATTGAAGATGTTGTTGTTCCTGGTATTGTCCCTCCTACCTCTGCTGATAAGGGTAAAGGAACCCAAGATGAGCTCGTCAGGACGAGGGCTCAACCTTTGGTCATCCCGGAAACCTCCAAGAAAGAGATGGAGGAGATCCTGAAGATAATTAAAAAGAGTGATTACGACGTGGTAGAACAACTGGGGCAAACCCCCTCGAAGATCTCCATGTTAGCATTACTGCTTTGCTCAGAAGCGCACGCCAAGGCACTGATAAAATTCCTGAAGACAGCCCATGTGCCCCAGGAAACCTCTGCCGACCAATTCCAAGACTGTGTAGCCAGTCTTACTGCAGACAATGGTTTAGGTTTCTCTGATGCTGACCTGACCCCAAAAGGAAGAAAACACAACGACGCATTACATGTGTCAGTGGAATGCCAAGGAACTACTCTGGCCCATGTTCTAGTCGACACTGGTTCTTCTCTGAACATGCTGCCCAAGAAGGCTCTCGACCGTTTAGACTGTGAAGGCTTGGAGTTAAGGCCAAGCAATATCATCGTAAGGGCATTCGACGAGTCAAAAAGAATGGTACATGGGGAGGTGGACATTCCCATTAAGGTTGGCACAGAGGTGTTCCCCTCAACTTTCTATGTGATGGACATCCGTCCGTCATACTCTTGCTTATTGGGGAGACCATGGATACACAATGCCGGGGCAGTCACCTATTCCTTACATCAAATGTTGAAGTACCCTGTCAAGGTAAAGATCATAACTGTCCACGGTGAAGAGGAATATATGATCAACCACCTGAACTCCTTTCGGTACGTGCAGGTAGAGGGTGAATTCATTGAGACACCATTCCAGCACTTCGAATAAGTCTCTCCTGAAGTGACAGTAGCAAAAATGGTAGCTGAGGTACCAAAGCAGATGGCCAGGATGGCATCTCTAAAAGACGTGAAGGCCGCAATGAAGGAAGGGAAGAATTCAACATGGGGGCAGTTGCCTGATTTTCCTCACAAAACAGACAAGTTTGGATTAGGATTCACTGCTGCATGACAGAAAGCTATGCGCCGTTCAAAGATTGAAAGAACGCCCATCAAGATCTCTCCTTAAGGAATCAACGCTTTGGAGGGTGAAGACGAAGAGGCCAACATTGAAGAGTGGATCTACCCAACTATCTAAGGAGGACTACGCAACTGGGAGGCAAAGGAATTTGTCCCCATTACTTTTATTAATCAGTAATTATCTGTCAAACATTTCCTGTGGTATGTATATTTACTTTTGAACAATCCGTACACTACTTTTTCACCTCATGCCTTGCCCGGGGCATGTAGGTCCATTTGTAAGGGTTTTGATTATCTTCATATCCATATGCCATATTTAATGATTCATTGGACGTTTTTCATTGATAAATTGTTGTGTTCATTTTCTTTCCTTTTGCATTTTTTGTTTAAGGATGGCTATCCCTTACACACACCCACACTCACAAATGCAGGTACCCATCCACTCTGGATTCTATGGGTGACTATTCTGCTATGTCCTTCAATAACTCTGAAGATTAAAGCAGAAGTAATGAAGCAATTCAACGCTGGCTTTCTGGCTGTTACATCCTATCCACAATGGGTTGCTAACATCATGCCAGTACCTAAAAAAGACGGCAAGGTTAGGATGTGTGTAGACTACCGAGATTTGAATAGAGCCAGCCCCAAAGATGATTTTCCGCTACCGCACATTGACATTTTGATCGACAATATAGCTCAGCACAAAGTGTTTTCCTTCATGGATGGATTATCGGGTTACAACCAAATCAAAATAGCCCCCGAGGACATGGAGAAAACAACCTTTGTTACATAATGGGGTACTTTCTGTTACAAGGTGATGCCGTTCGGACTAAAAAACGCAGGGGCAACTTATCAACGCGCCATGGTAGCTTTATTTCATGATATGATACATCATGAGATCGAAGTTTACGTAGACGATATGATAGCTCGGTCACAAACAGAGGAGGAACACCTTGAACATCTAGAAAAGCTGTTTGCCAGGTTGAAAGAGTACAAACTCAAGCTGAATCCAAGTAAGTGTACTTTCGGGGTTAGGTCTGGTAAGCTTCTAGGGTTTATTGTCAGCAACAAAGGCATTAAAGTCGATCCAGCAAAAGTGAAAGCAATACAAGAGATGCCTGCTCCCCATACTGAAAAGGAGGTTAGAGGGTTCTTGGGGCGCTTAAACTATATTTCCAGATTCATCTCTCATCTGACGTCTACCTGTGAGCCAATTTTCAAACTATTGAAGAAAGATCAGGTAGTCGAATGGAACGACGATTGTCAAGCTGCTTTTGATAAGATCAAGGAGTATTTGCTAGAACCTCCTATTCTGATGCCACCCGTCGAGGGAAGACCATTGATCATGTATCTAACCGTCTTGGATAACTCAATGGGGAGTGTTTTGGGCCAGCATGACGAGTCTGGTCGAAAAGAGCATGCCATTTATTACCTTAGCAAAAAGTTTACCGACTGTGAGACTCGCTACTCACTGCTCGAGAAAACTTGTTGCGCTTTGGTATGGGCTGCTCGCCGACTAAGGCAGTATATGTTGACTCATACTACCTTGTTGATTTCCAAAATGGATCCTATCAAGTATATCTTCGAGAAGCCCGTTTTATCTGGAAGAATAGCTAGATGGCAAATGATCCTAACTGAGTATGACATCCAATACACCACTCAAAAAGCTATAAAAGGGAGTGTACTAGCTGATCATCTAGCTCATCAAGCTACCGAAGATTATCAATCCATGAGATTTGACTTCCCAGACGAGGACATCATGAATTTGGACAACATCGAAGGTAACGGACCGTATGACAGACCCGAAAAGGGATCCCGATGGACCCTGTACTTTGACGGTGCTTCAAATGCACTTGGAAACGGTATCGGTGTGGTACTCATTTCCCCGGAAGGTTGTCACACACCTTTCACGGCCTGACTTTGCTTCAACTGAACCAATAACATGGCTGAGTATGAAGCTTGTATCTTTGGTCTCAAGGCTGCTATAGACTTGGGGATCAAATCTTTGATTGTATTTGGGGACTCGGCTTTGGTTATCAGTCAAATCAAAGGAGAGTGGGATACCAAACATCCTAATCTTATCCCATACAAAGAACATGTCCTAACATTGTTGCCTCATTTCGAGCAAATTACCTTCGAGCATTTCCCGCGAGAAGAGAATCAACTAGCAGATGCTCTGGCTACAATGTCTTCCATGTTTAAACTCAACTGGGATAGCGAGGCTCCCCAAATCACCATCGAGCGAATGGATGAACCTGCATATTGTCACGAGATTAATACCGAAGAAGTAGTGGAACAACCCTGGTTCCATGAAATCAAAAGGTATCTCCAAACTAGAGAATATCCCGAAGGAGCTTTCGTAAATGACAAGAAGTTCCTAAGGAAATTTGCTGCCAAGTTCTTCCTGAGCAATGGCATCCTCTATAAGCGCAACCATGATTGTGTTTTACTCCGATGCGTAGACAAAGCTGAAGCAGAGTTAATCATGACCGAGATACACAGCGGTACATTTGGAACCCACTTGAGCGGGCATACTATGGCTAAGAAGATCCTAAGGGCGGGCTATTACTGGTCTACCATGGAAGCAGATTGCCATCAGCATTCCCGTACCTGCCACAAGTGTCAAGTCTACGCTGACAAGATTCATATTCCTCCGGTTCCTCTCAACGTTCTGACAGATCCTTGGCCATTTGCAATGTGGGGCATTGACATGATTGGAGAGATCAAGCCCACGGCATCCAACGGACATCGCTTCATTTTGGTTGCCATTGACTACTTCACCAAATGGGTCGAAGCAGCTTCCTTCGCCTCTGTTACTAAAAATGTGGTTGCCCGCTTCATCAAGCAAAACCTCATATGCCGGTATGGTGTTCCAGACAGGATCATCACAGACAACGGTACAAATCTGAATAACACTATGATCACCGCATTGTGCGAACAGTTCAAGATTTATCATCACAATTCATCTCCCTATCGGCCGAAGATGAACGGTGCTGTTGAAGCTGCGAACAAAAACATTAAGAAGATCATTCAGAAAATGACAGTCACTTACAAGGACTGGCATGAGATGTTACCGTTTGCTCTGCATGGATATCGTACGATGGCACGTACTTCAACCGGGGCAACCCCATTTTCTTTGGTATATGGCATGGAAGCTGTCCTGCCCATGGAAGTTCAGATTCCTTCTCTAAGGATTATGAAGGACGCAGGTTTGAATGAAGATGATTGGATTCAGACTCGACTTGATCAACTCAATTTGATCGATAAGAAGCGACTCGCTGCTGTCTACCATGGTCAAACGTATCAAAAGCGGATGATCAAGGCTTTCAACAAGAAAGTCATACGTCAAGTATATCAAGTCGGAGATCTCGTAATCAAGTGGATTATCCTGCCGCAAAGTGATCCCAGGGGCAAATGGACTCCTACGTACGAGGGACCATTTGTGATCAAGAGGATATTTTCTGGTGGTGCAATGATTCTGACCACCATGGACGGTGACGATTTGCCGCATCCTGCGAACGTAGACATAGTCAAAAGATACTACGCATAGAATAACCCGACAAGTCGAAAACCCGAAAGGGCGGCTTGGGAAAAAATGGGCATCCCGGTGGACCGAAAACCCGAAAGGGCGGTTCAGGCAAAAATTAGGGATAAAACAAAAAAAATTTGTATACCCGGCAAGTTGAAAACCCGAAAGGGCGGCTTGGGCAAAAAGGGGTTTCCCAGTGGATCGAAAACCCGAAAGGGCGATTCAGGCAAAAGTTAGGGAATTAAAGCGTATGCCTGTGTCTCGTCGGATCACTTTAAGGACAATCTCTTCATCAACCAGTTCCAAGCTTCTGATCAATCCAGTCATCGGCAGACGATGCATTGAATGGACAGATATTCAGAGTTGCGAAGGCTATAGCAGAATGGAATCCCATAGAATTGTTTCACATAGCCATCTTTCTTTTGTATAAGTTTTTCAATATTTACGACGACATCCTCTTACTAGGATGACTGTCTCCTTTGTACAAATATACTCATAGAAAGTTAATACAAATACTTTTCCAAATACAGAAGTTTGCGTCGTCTTCCTTTTCTCTTTTCTTTTGCACTATTGTTTTATTTGAGAAACGTCCAATGTTTTGTTAAATAGGCATGTTCATTTGAACATAATCATTTCCTTATGAATCAAGGAAGATGATTACTGATGAGTTGAAGGTGCAGATAGGTATCTTGATGCCCTTTCAAAGGAAATCCCGAGCAGATTTGAAACCCAAATTCCTCAGTCAGAACTTAATTCCCCAAACGGAGTTAAACTTCAGGATCCTCAGCAGAACAAAAGCTTTCTCAAAACTGATTTCCCCAGCCAGAGAACCTTCCAGAACTCAATTCCCCTCAGAGTTAATTTTCAGTATCCCCAGTGGAGCCTTAAAAAATCTGAAGATCCTATCCCCAGCGGAGCTAAAATTTCCAACCATCAATCCCCAGCTGAACCAGGCTAGTGAACCTTTTCCCCACAGAGATACTTCCCACCAAGCTGAGGATGCTCAATCTTACCTCTCCAGCATGAGTCTATCAGGTTCTGAACTCCCCAGTGGAGATCATCAAAAAGTCTCATTCCCCGCAGGTCACCAAGGAGCTCCAACCCCCAACAGTGGTCCTAAGATCCCTCAACAGTTAAAGATCTTGCATTTCCCAAGCAGAGTGAAGACTCTCATTCTCAGTTCCTCACAGAATATTCGAATATTCTCCAGTGAAGATCTCCTCAAGACAGGAATTCCCCAGTAGATTGGCGTACAACCCAAGCTCCTAATTCTCCAAAAGTAGTCAACTAGGATGTCTCATCCTCAGCAATCAAAAGATTCTTGCCCTCCCAGCAGCAGTCAAGGATTTATTTTCCCCGACAGCAGTCAAGATTCTTTTGTCTCTAGTCATCCAGGATTCATTTATCCTCAGCAAGATAGCTCTTCAGCATTACATGCGCATGCATTTACATTCATATCATAAACACTGATATAGCACACATTGCATCATACATTTTATGCAACATAGTTTTGTGTTTAGCTAACATTTCGTCCTTTTCAGGATAAGAATAAAAGGCTATCATTAACAATTATTCCAGATGCAGTTTTTCACGGACTCATCATCAGGAAACCCTACACCGGTTCCTCCTCCTCTTCAAGACCTCTGAAAACAGTTTACGGATTCCTCCCAACAACGGATGTTAATCTATCGCTTGTTCAGACTCTTCTCAACTTCTGAAAACAGTTCACGGATTCTCCAGTAACGGATGTTAATCTATCGCTTGTTCAGACTCAAGACTTCTGAAAACAGTTCACGGGTTCTCCAGTAACGGATATTAACCTATCACTTGTTCAGATTCTTCTTCAAGACCTCTGAAAATAGTTTACGGATTCCTCCCAACAACGGATGTTAATCTATCGCTTGTTCAGACTCTTCTCAACTTTTGAAAACAGTTTATGGACGCTTCCCAACAACGGATGCTGCTCTATTGCTTATTCAACTTTAAGACTTCTGAAAATAGTTTACGGATTCTTCCCAAAAACGGATGTTAATCTATCGCTTGTTCAGATGCGACTTCTGGAAACAGTTTACGGATTCTTCCCAACAACGGATGCTGCTCTATTGCTTATTCAACTTCAAGACTTTTGGAAACAGTTTACGGATTCTTCCCAACAACGGATGTTAATCTATCGCTTGTTCAGATGCAACTTTTGGAAACAGTTTACGGACGCTTCCCAACAACGGATGCTGCTCTATTACTTATTCAACTTCCAGACTTCTGAAAACAGTTCACGGGTTCTCCAGTAACGGACGTTAACCTGTCGCTTGTTCAGATGCAATTTTTGAAAACAGTTTACGGATTCTCCAAACGCGGATATCAATACATTGCTTATTCAAGACCCCCCAATTCAGAGATGTTCCAAGACATGGATACCTTTCTGATACTCATTCTAGATGGCATCTTTAAGCCCATCTCCGAATGGCATCTCTAAGCCCATTCCCGCATCCATTGTTCTAACGAGTGCAAATTTAAGGGCACTCTAGTGTCCAATCTCCTTTTACCTTCGAGACGCGAAAGGCAAACCTGCCAATCTAACTCTTCAAGTTCAAGAAGATTGAACAGGGGAAACTGTTGTACCCCAAAATTTTCCCTCCCATTTCCTCAACATTTTCTCATCACAAGACCCTTGGAGCTCAAGATCCAGTTAGGGTTTCCTCTGCTCAAGACTTCTCCTTGCACTGTTGATCCAAATTAGGGTTTGTGTTTGCACAAAGATGTTTTAACCTAAAATTCCTAAGATGACTTTCATGCTTCATGTTGGACTCCCAAGTTTGTCCATACCAAGTTTCAAGCCTTGATTCCAATCTTTGCCCAGTCAATTGGACAGTTGACCTAGAAATCAACTGTATTGGGGGAAAAAGTCAACTGTGGCCAGTTGACAGTCAAACCTCATGATTTTTGACCCACATCAACATTACAAACTCATATGGACCATTTGATCAAGTTTGGACCACAATTCCACAAGAAATTTGATCAGATCACCAAAAGGGCAAAATGGTCATTTTTAGGGTTTTGACTGCACAAAGGCAATTTTTAACTGTTTGACCTAGCCAATGGCAAACCAAGCTCACATATGGACTCAAGGACCCCATGGAATTGTCTTGACATGTTCAATAAATTCTAAAGATCCCAAATGCACAAGTTTGACAGATGAATTTTCCAGTCAACTGAGCCAAATTTGACTGTATACTGAAAAGTCAAACTTTGACTTTTTGGTCAAAATCAAGTGTCAAGATTCATTTTTCATCAATACATGTAAAATTATGAAACTTGTTCATCAAGAAATCAAAAATCACAAATTAGGGTTTGAAATGAAGAATTTTCATAACTTAGAATTTTTCTAAGTTATGGAAATCCCTAATTTTTTCCTAACTTTGTCCCATATTTTCATCAAGATACATTTGGATTCAAGTAAAACTCAAAACATGAAAGTTGTAGTAAATTGCAAAATCTACAACTTTGATTCACAAAGTTTCCTCAAAAGAAGCCTGTAACTCAAGTTATGATTTTTGGAACAAGGGTGCAAAACATTCTTAACTTAGAAAATTTTTGACCTATTTTAGGCAGGATTTTTGCCTAACTTCATGGCCACTTTTCACATGCTTCCACTTGGAATTTCAATTTTCATTACAAATATGGATTGTAGTACACATTCCAAGATTTCCAAAATGTCCAAGAACTCATCAAACAACCTTGTGGTTAGGGAGAATCGAATTTGGCAATATGGGCAAAAGTCACTTTGTTCATGAGCCATTTTCATGTTCATACACTTAGGCATTTTTGAACTCAGCTTGCACAACTAGATTACAGGCCTCAAATGTCATTTACACTCATAAATTCAATGCTAAACCATTGTGCCAAGTTGTTATTTCATTCATTTGGTCATTACATGTTAGATTAAGCCTTAATTAGAAAAAGCATATTATCCATTTTTGTAAAGTGTTACTTTATGTCAAGATTGCAAATCAAGAAGTACAAGGCCATATCTTTGGACACAGGATTCATGGACATAACACACTGATCAAGACTAATGTATGCAGCATAGATTGGGGGCCTGCACAAGTCTAGAAACCAACTTGGCATTTTCTTGCTTAAGATAGAAGTAACTTGCATTTTGTACAAAAACTCTCATTTCTGCCAACACAAGCTTAGACAAACTTATTGTACACATTCCATATATCAAACCTAAGCTAAGGCACGAGTTAACCACCTTCCAAACCCCATCATTCATCAAAACACCCTCCTACTGCAGAAAACAGAGTCACCTCTGCAGTTGGACTTCCACAGCTCATTTACATCGTGCACTTTCACCCAAAGCACTTCATACACCTTCCATAACATCCATACAAACTATTCCAAGCATTGAACTGGAACTGTAACAGCCATAGCCAAGTGTGCCATTTTTATTTTTCATCTGTGCAGGTTAACTTCTGTAGCTCGATTCAGCAAGATTCAAAGCAAGCTAGAGGTTGGAAAAGCATCCCTGAACATCAAGCAAGCTATAAAAATCCTCACTTTGCATTGAAAGTACCTCCATTGCCAGACACGATCCAAGCTGAACAGGTAAGTTCATGGACTTATATCTCTCAATCTAGGAAGAGTTAGCTTTAAGTTTATGAATGAAAAATGTTCTATTCATGGCCCTGAAGCTACACATATCCTCACTTTCCATTTATATTATGTGTGTTAAGAGAATTTGGAACCTGAACATTAGAAAAAAGTTAGGTCAGGAATTGGGGGAGAAGAAATTCTCTCTCATTTCTGAGAGATAGATCAAGTTTTTTATATGTATGAATTTGTGGTTTGATGCTCTATAACATTGATGTTGTAAGTTTTTGTTGAAAGTCAAAGAATCAAGAGATAACAGGGATGGAAGAAGGCGCGCGTTTTTGTGTTTGAAAGTGGCTGGAGGTTGAAGACAAAGTCCCTTGGGCTGGGCCTGGCTTTGTTTTTCTGTTTGCACTCTATTTTTACACATGCACCCCCTGGCCCATTTTGAGATATCTTTGTTATTTTTGACTTTTTCCTTTTGATTTTGTTTTTATATTTTTGTCTAAACATAAAAAAACATTAAAAAACATTTTCCCCACATTTTTTGCATTTTATTTGAATTTTATTTACTTTATTTAAGTTTGTACATATAAATGCACATATATACTTTTATAAAAAAAATATACTAAAATGATACAAATCTATTTTATTTTCTGATTTTATTTTATTTTATCTTTTGAAAACATTTTATATAAAATATACTTTTTTTTGTAAATATTAAATATTTTATTTTTTGTACATATTTAATATATTTAGTAAATAATACAAATACATATATATATATTTATTAGTATATTTAGGTTTAAAACACAAAAATAATACATTTTTATTTTTACTAATATTTAACATTAAAAATACCTTTTTGACAATATACTCCCTTTTTATTTATTTTTTGTACATAATTAATAAATATTATACATGATAAATAATTAATACCTTTTATTTAGCAAAATTAGGGTTTGCCCTAAAATGTAAAAATATCCAAAATTATTCATTTTTATTTTTGTTTATTTGTCACATAAAAAATACCCTTTTACATACATATGAAAACCATTTTTGCATCTTACATATTTATCTTATTTAATTTAATTTTTGTATATTAAATAATTTGTATGATTCAATTTGGTTGTAATAGTTTAGATTTAATTTTTCTTGCTAAATATCCTCATTTGAACATTTGTACCCCCCATCCCATAATTTGTGTTGTAATAACTTAGGACCTTTAATTTTCGCACTTTAAAGCTTTCTAAATTATGCCATGATAGGCTTAGGGTTTTGTATGCAAAAATCAACCAAAAATAGTTTGACCTGATTCAAGATAAACAAGCATGAAAATGGACAACACTAATCACACTTGCACCCCTAGGGTACTCCACTTGTTGCCTTCAATAAATGGGCCATATTGCATGTTAGGTATCTTTGGCAAAAACAAAACAATCAAATGATCATAGTCCCTCGATGACGCTTTCGAAAGTTGCCTAAACATGATCAAGTCCCTTAAAGGAAAAGTTGCCAAAGATACTTGGCACCATTGCAATCATGGTCTAAACGATGACCCGCGCCCATCCCGTTCACATCCTAATACAAGATTGTCCACCAAATACAATGGTGGAACAAAATTGTTAAAGGGGTTAAAACATAGCAAAGATCTTTGAGAAATTTAGGGGTAGACAAAACTCTTAGTTACTTGATCAAACTTGCAAAACAAAAACACTTGCCTATTTTTCAAAACACACTTCATAAACACAAACTTTCAAAACCAATTTCAAAACCTTGAAACAACTTTTCAAAAAGACAAACACCTTTTGTAAAACATTCAAGTAAAGAATTGTTACAAGGGTTGCCTAGTCAAGGCATCTTTTTCAAAACATTTTTCAAACCCACACACAAAGCACCATTTCAAACAATTGAAAATCAAGGCAAGTTGATCTAAGCAAGTAACTAAGAGCCCATGGATAACCATGGATAGAAAGGGTGCTAATACCTTCCCTTTCTATAATCTACTCCCCGAACCCAAGAAAACATCTCAAAGGTTTTTGCTGTGCTTTTTAACCTTTCCTTAGGATAAAATAAAAAGTTGGTGGCGACTCTTGCTCAACCGAAACATTTGTGAATACAAAACGCAAACCTCAAGTCAGTTCTCCCACCGTATCACACCGTGGTAGAAGATTTCTCCCCCGTAGTTCCACGGTATCATTTTGCTTGATAGGTACGGGACAGGTCCCGGCATGGTGATCTTGAGAGGTACACATTTGGAGCTAGGTGTAATCCTGACAGGCCTTTTGCAAGCCTTGGGATGATTGTCGGAAATGGTTATGATAGCAATATCGTTGGTTGAAATATCACAAGTATCAGGAGTAATCGGATTGAAAATGTTAACAGGGGTTTTCTGGAAAAGAATCTCTTGAGTATCCATCAGGCGCTGAACACCCGACTTCAACATTGGACAATCATCTTGAACATTCAAACAGAAATAACAGTCTTCACTACAACCAGGAAAGATCCCGGCTCTCAACAAATTTTCCTTGATCACAATCAAAGGAGTCAACAGATTGGCAACATCAGTAACATGGAGGTCTTCCAAAATAGCATGCACATTGTGGCCGTGTTTAGGCATTGGGGCGGATATAACATTAGGCTTCTCAAGAGCGTCA
This sequence comes from Vicia faba, assembly GCA_948472305.1. Taxonomy (NCBI): domain Eukaryota; kingdom Viridiplantae; phylum Streptophyta; class Magnoliopsida; order Fabales; family Fabaceae; genus Vicia; species Vicia faba. The sequence goes on from OX451738.1 coordinate 122,413,064, forward strand.
AATTCAACCTCTTTAGCGTCAATTAAGTCCTGAATTTTGTTCTTGAGCGCCCAGCAATTGTTGGTGTCGTGCCCGGCGCTGTCGGAATGGTAAGCACACTTAACATTGGAGTGATAGTATGGAGATGTGGTGTTAGGGTTTTTTGGTGCCTCTTTCAAACTAGTCAAATTCAATTTCAAGAGATGTGGAAGGATCTGAGCAGGTGTCATGTTTACTGGGGTAAACTGTCGTGGTGGCCTTTGTTGATAAGTTCTAGGCTGATCGTTCCTCGGTTGATTGTTTCTAAGCTGGTCTGATGTGGACTTCTGTATCAATATGGCCCCTACAGTCGGTCGACGATCGGTTTTTCCCAACCCCTTCTAGGAGTACACAGCAGATGCTTCTTTCTTGGTTGGAAAAGGTTTTTTAACAGCTGTGGATGCAGAGGCATCCTTTTGAATCTTTCCACTTTTAATACCGGCTTCCACCCTTTCGCCAGTCAGAATCAGTTCAGTAAATCCCGCAGAAGAGCTCCCGATTAGATGGTTGAAGAAAGGGCCAGACAGGGTCCCCAAAAACATGTCAACTAATTCCCTATCTGATAGCGGTGGCTGCACCCTTCCATCCAGGTCGCGCCACTTCTGGGCGTACTCCTTAAACCCCTTATTTGAAGCCATCCCCATACTTTGTAGCTGAGTACGGGTAGGTGCCAAGTCAGCGTTGTACTGATACTGACGATAGAAAGCAGCTGCCAAGTCTTCCCAATTGTGAACTTCTGACCTTTCGAGCTGATAAAACCAGTCTAACTGCGTGCCAGACAAACTATCTTGGAAAAAGTGTACCCAGAGGTTTCTATCGGATGAATGAGGTTGGATTTTTCTAACATACGACCTCAGGTGCATCTTAGGGTAAGACAGACCGTCGTATTTGGTGAATGTCGTCACCTTGAACTTGGGAGGGATAACAATCCCAGCAATCAATCCCAATTCCTCAAAATCCAATCTGGGCACCCTCTGCAACTCCATAGCTGCCAATTTGTCTTCAAGGTTCTTATACTTGTCATCCGCTGGTGGGTATTGTTGTTCTGAATAGTCTTCATCTTCTTCAACCTCTTCCTCTTCAACCTCAGACTCAGAGGGTACCGCAGCTCCTTTTCCCTTGCCAATCCCTTCGTCAGACGTTGAAGGGAACTCAAGAGTCCTTCTAGTATCACCCTCAAATCTTCTTCTGAAAGTGGCAACCCCCGGTCTCTTTTTCTTCTTCTTCTCTTTATTCTTCTCTAGCAGAGCTTTGAGATCCTCTTGACCCTTTGCCAAGGTCATGAGGAGTTGCTGAAATTGCGAATTTTGTGCTTGCAGATCTTTGACCGTCTGCTCAATATCCATCTTGCTGAAATAAACAGCAGAAAGATAAGGAAATCTGGTGTGAAGACCTGTTTATGCATATGATGAATGATATGTTTATTCATTTAATACATTCAAGGATTTAGAAATTCAAAGTTGTTGCAGACAAAAGAACACACGTCATATTAATAAGAAGAAATTTTGTCAGTACATAAATGCCCCATGGGCCAAATATTACAAAGCTTCTTAAGGTAAAAAGACGCTGCGCATCCTTTTGGGTGCGATGTAAGTGTTGAGAGTCTCTTCCTCGTGAAGTCGGCGGGTAAGCTCCAAAACCTTCTTCTCACTGGCATAGAAGCTGGCTTCAAAAGTGTCCCGTTCTTCTTTGAGTTAGATCCAACTCTTCTGCATTTCCTCCCATGATGTTGGCATGTCAGGATGTAGGATGGTGTATGGAACCTCTCCTTCCTTAACAGGCTCTTTGATCAAGGGGAGAATGTGAGGGTATGGCATCATAATATTCTGGGAGCGGGTTCGTACCCACTTGAGGTAAGGCTCAAGAGGGATGGAGTTCTTGTGCCCCAGTGTCTTACTATCCACCTTGTTAGGCATCCTCCAAGCTCTGATGAACCTTTGTCGAAGTCCTTGTGCATCATTGTCGAAGTCAAAAACTAGGTCAGGGATCAACATGTCATGAGGGTCATCCCTCCGAGCATATCCAAATTGTCTCAAGGCTAGACAGGGGTTATAGGTAATGCCTCCCCTAATGCCAAGTAATGGGACATTAGGAAATTCACCACAACGATCAATGATGATGACATTTTCTCTGGACCGAGAACACCAATGTACATCAGAATGTGTGAGGGTCATCAATCGTTGTGACCACCTTAAACCCTGCTCATTCTTCAAAACTGATTGTGGAAGGTGAGAAATAAACCACCTTTCTAGGAGAGGAGTACAACACATGAGAACACCTCTTTTCCTCATTGTTCGTGTGTAAAATGAGTGTAGGATGTCCCCAAGCAATGTAGGTATGGGATTCCTGGATATGAAAATCTTGACAGCATTCACATCTATAAGTCGATCAGGATTTGGGAACAAAACCAACCCATAGATAAGGAGTGCCACAATTTCTTCAAAGGCTTGTAGATCAAGAGAATTCCAGCATTCTTGGGCCTTCTCAAACAGAAACTTTGCCAAGAATCCCTTGACACCACTTCTGGTTTCCCAATGCCCCTTGATGTCAGATGGTTGCAAGTGTAATGCTTGAGCAACATCTTCAGGTTTTGGTTCTTTTTCCGTACGGTTGTAGGGTAGTTGATTGAGAATAGGAATTCTCAGGAGTTGAGAAAATTCCTCCAAGGTAGGTACCAATTGGTAATCGGGGAATGTGAAACAGTGGTGTAGGGGGTCAAAGAACTGGAAGAGAACTTTCACCATGTCTTCTTCAATGCTGGTGTTGACTAGGTTGAGAAGTCTACCATGTCTTTCACTGAAGAGAGAATTTTCTGGAATTCTGGATGTAAGCTCCTTGAGTTGAGGAGGGATTCTCACAAGGTTGATTTGAATTGTTTTCCTGCGAAGAGATTCCATGACCTACAAAACAAGAACAAAGATGAAGATCCAAACCCTTGAAATGGTTAGTGGATGCATATGATGCTTTATGATGTTCATGATGTATGCACAAGCATATGTACAAGCAAGTCACACAAAACCCTAGTTTCAGGCTTGCATGAGGTTTCATAGGTAAGTACCCTCTTGAGTTTAGTTGGCTTAAAAACCTGTCCTATAAATAGTAACCGGGTTCTAAGGAGCTCAATATCATTGGATTGTTTTCTATGTTCATTGTTTTGGTTTAGCCACTTAACTAGCGACCAAAATATTCCAAGAAAACAACCCTTAATGAGTGTAGTATCGAGTATCTACCAACTTCGGACTGCACCAAAGCCGGTCATCTCACTACCCCTAATAAAAGGCCAAGATGGTCAAGTAAGGTTCTAGTTCATTAGTGCTTAATGACATCACTCAGCAGCCCCGCATTCTCTTTGATTGACTCAAAGGCTACCGGTACTCACAAATATGTCGCAATAATATAGCTATTGCTTCAACCGTGTCGGTATACCCCGCACAGTTTCCATAATGTATTGCTATCTATGAATGTTTCCTAAATCCGGGTGGAGGATTTCAAGCCCAAACAAGAGAACTAAAATGTAAAGCAATCAAAATAAACAATTAATCATGCAAAGGGTGATCTAAGCCCTAAGGTTACTCCACTTTTAAAGTATGTCCCCAGCAGAGTCGCCAGTTCTGTGAAACGGTGGGAGAACTGACTTGATGTTTTGCGTTTGTGTTTGCAAATGTTTGGTTTAGCAAGAGTCGCCACCGACTTTTTATTTTATCCTAAGGAAAGGTCAAAAAGCATAGGAAAGACCTTTGAGATGTTTTCGTGGGTTCGGGGGGTAGATTATAAAAAGGGAAGGTGCTAGCACCCTTTTCATCCATGGTTATCCATGGACTCTTAGTTACTTGCTTAGATCACTTGCCTTTGCTTTTCAATTGTTTGAAATGGTGCTTTGTGTGTGTGGTTTTGAAAATGTTTTGAAAAAGATGCCTTGTCTAGGCAACCTTTGTAACAATTCTTATTTGAATGTTTTACAAAGGTGTTTGTCTTTTTGAAGAGATGTTTCAATGTTTTTGAAAGTTGTTTTGAAGTTGTGTTGTGATGTGTGTTTTAAAAAATGGCAAGGATGTTTTGCAAGATTTTTGATCAAGTAACTAAGAGCTATCTACCCTAATTTTACTCAAATATCTTTCTCATGTTTTTAACCCTTTTAACAATGTTGTTTCACCATTGTATTTGGTGAACAACCTTGTGTTAGGATGTTAACAGGACAGGTGCGGGCCATCGTATAGACCATGAAAGCAATAGTGTCAAGTATCTTTGGAAATTTTCTTGAGGGACTTGATCATTTTGTTTAGGCAACTCCGATAGCGTCATCGAGGGACTATGATATTTTTGTTTGTTTTTGTTTTGCCAAAGTACTCAACATGCAACCATGGCCCATTTTTGTAAGGCAACAAGTGGATGAAACCCTAGGGGTGCATGTGTGCAAAGTGTGTGTTTTACATGCATTTTTGTTTTTGATATTAGTGATTGTCTATTTGTTGGTTTTATCTTGCCATACATATCATATTTACTAGCAAGCATATAAAAGTAATAAAGCCCAAAAAGATAAAATCCTACACTATTACAACCATATTTAATTGCATGAAAATTGATCTTACCGGATCAGACTTGGACCGTCACGACTGGCTCCGAGCTGAAGTTGAATGAGATGGGGGGGGGTACTTGCAAGGCACTCTGATGCTAAAGTGAGTGAGAGTACGAGCAGGCAAAGAGTATGAGTATGGGTAGGAGAATGAATACCTGACCCTCTGGTAACTGAGGGTATTTATAGCCCCCAGCGCTGGGCCAAGGTCCCTTCATTGGGCCGGGCAGGTTTGGCCCAATGAAGGAACTGCCAGGTTCTACGTGTGTAGTGGGGACCCGCACGTGGTCTCCTTCCTGGGTGTTCTGCGAGAAGTACGGACGGACGAGGACGCGGTCTTTTCGGAATCCAGGTGATGGCATAATGGTCATAGTCTTCCCTACGAGGGGCGCTCGAGCTGAGGTCGAGCTGGACTGCATGAAGTCGAGGATGTCGCACTAGCGAATAGTGTCGGGCACAACTGTGGCTTCTTGGTCGGCGCGACCCCCCTGCAAGGCCGTTTGGATTGGGCCTTCATCCTTGCTTTTGGGCCAGCCCGACCCAGTCCAGAACAGGAGCCCCCCAAGTCGTGGTTCCTGGAGTAGGAGCCATGACTTGATCTTAGGTCGCCTCCGTCGCGGGGTCCCGTGCCCGGACAAGAGATGTAGTTCCCCGTGATTACTCGAGGAGTTTCCCCTGTGTCGCGCCCGTGAGATAATTCCTTTCGAGGAGTGCTCGGGGGACTCTCGACGGGCTGTGTTTGTTGAGCACACAAGGCATCTCTTGGGAACTGTGCCGCCACCCTATTGAAGATAAGGTCATCATTGCCTAGGGGAGCTATGCATCGAGGAGGGAAGTCTGTGGTTCCCCGGGGTGACGTTTTGTATTCCACGTCATCACTATAAATAGGGTCCTTGGGCCCCAGAACATGTTTTTCCTCTTCGCGCTTCTTCTCCTTCCTCTGCCTCTGCTGCTACTGTTCTTTCCAGATATTCATAGGACCACCGTGTTCTTCGTCGCTGATTCCCCTTTCCGCCGTCGCACCTCTTTCCTGATTTCAAGTAAGCGTCTTGTCCCCTTTGCTTTTCCTCTATGATGTATGATATTTTTGATTGTTTTAGACGTTAGAGACTGTACGCCTGGGATTAGCCCCGGTAGATTTGTATTTGGCTCGGAAAATCCATGTTTATGCCCGGCAAATGCATGTTTGCGCCCGGTGTGATCGGTGGATCTGGAACTGACTGTTTAACGCTGGTTCGCGAAATGTCGCGGTAAGCAAGAGTCGCCACCGTCTTTTATTTTCTCCAAATGGAAAGGACAAAAGCACAGAAAAATTCCTTAAAGAGATTGCTCTCGGTTCGGGAGGTAGATTATAGAAAGGGAAGGTATTAGCACCCTTTCTATCCATGGTTATCCATGGGCTCTTAGATACTTGCTCATTTGTGTTTTCAAAAATGGTTTGTTTGCTTTTCAATTGTGGGTTTTAAAAAGTTTCTTTGAAAATTCCAGTTCGACTCTTGTATCGGTCCTCAAGAGTGTTTGAAAAATTGCTTTCGAAAGCTTTTTGAAAAGGTGTCGGTGTGAAAAGTATTTTTGATTTGTTTTGAAATTAGAGCAAGTATCTAGAGTCGTCTACCTACCCTAAGGAATTCGTCTGTGTAAATGTCCTTTAAAGTAATGCCATCCCACCATTGAGAGGTAGGTAGCACCACTATTGGAGTTGTTCGGGTCAATTCGAGGTTCGGGACATGGTGATCACCGGAGCAATGGGAAGACACCTTAGAAGCTACCCTCATGCCAGGTTCCCGGATCATGAGGACTTACTAAGACATCCTCTACTCGACGATCACCTTTCGAGGCAAGGCAGCAGTGAGGCGTACCCTAGGGGTGGTGTGTGATTTGTGTATCATGTTCATTTGCATTTATCTTGTTCATGTCAGGTGATCTACGCGTTTGTTTTTATTTTTTTGTCCATTCATTCTTGCATGCGCTTGTTAATAGTTAAAAATATTGCGAGAAATAAAAGTTCTAAAGCTATTACAAAAGGCGCGGGTCCACATCGCCAAAATTTCCTGAACCCGATTTGACAGAAAAATAAAGAAAATAAAGAGCGAGAAATTAAATTGTCCGAATTTACAAGGCCTTGGGAGAGGTACATAAAAATTATACGGAAAAGAAATAAACACGCGAATTAAATAAGAATTAAAACGAGGGCGTTGGACCCTTTTTGCAAAATTAAATTAAATGATGAAATTAATTAAAATTAAAAAGAAAAAAGAAATTATTTTTTAGTTTTTTGTATTTATGAGAATTTAATGAGATTAATTGGAATTAAAATGCTAACCCTAATTCTAATTGTTTTTTTTTAGTTTATTATGAAAACATATTAAAGTTTAACCTAAAATTAACCCTAATTAATTAATGCGATTTAATTCATAAAAATAAATAGTTAATTATTAATGAAAAGAAAAGGAAAAAAAAAGGGATAAAAATTAATTAAAACTAATTCTACCAATTTTAAATTATTTAAGAAAAATGTTAAGATTTAAACCTAAATTAGAAGAAAACTAAGTTAATTATGAATTTTATTTACAAAAATACTAAAATAAAAATATTTATTATTTTTTATCTTTTCTGATTTTTTGTGTTTTTTTTATATTATTTGTGAAAATATTAAATTAATTAATAAAAAAAACAATAATTGCAAGAAAGCAAAAAGAATAAAAATAAAATGTAAAAAAGAATTGGCAAACCTAGGGGGTTCTGCCCCTAATTTGGAGGTAAGTCTTTGGCAATTTGAGCCCAATAAGCTTCAGGCCTTGTAGACTTTTTCCACTAGCGTGCCTAGGCGTTGACTGAGATTCACCATGGTCTCCAGATCTGTGCCCTTGGATTGATGAGATTGAGCGCGTGGCAGGCTGAGATTTTGGACGCATGGTGATCATCAAGTGACGCGCTGCATGGGAATATATATTGAAAAATATTATGGAATAGAAAGGGGGACCTGGGATCGAACCCAGGTCCTGGAAGTCACCAAGATGCTTGCCTGCCACTGAGCCACCTAACACATTTTGTATATATGATAACTAGCAAATAATATAAAATAAGCAAGCGTTAGTGGGGCGCTTTTCGCGCGAAATTTGAATCAGCCATTCACGCCTTGCCACTGCATCGTCTTCCTCATTGTTTTATTTTTTCCTGAAACATAAAAACAATTAGCAACGGTTTTACACCGTTCCCATAGGCACCTTTCTGAAAAATAACGAATAGCCCCTGGGGCCTCATAAATTAGGCGCGAGGGTGCCATTGTTTTCGTCTAAGAGCACTGAGTTGAATGGTCTAGGTCCCATATGCCAATTGTTCCTTAATTAAAAAACCCTAATTCAAGGTCCTGGAAACCCTAGCGCACATTCATGGTGAAATCCTCAAGGGTGCACAAAAACACAATTAAACCATACAGTTAGTATTAGAATCAAATAATGAATATGAATCAAATATTAAAAAGTGCCAAAAACGCATGATTCATGATGTACGATTGCAAGAAATTTTCTGTACAGGTGGTCACCGTTCTTACGTTTCTTGAGGTTAGGATGGATGGTTTTTATTTGGAAATCTTCCTTGAAGCCTCAGGAAGGTGATGGAACAAGTTTCTTTGCTTGAATCGACCTGTAACTTGGTTTGCAGTTTTGGAATTTCAAGCAAAACGTTCAAGTTTGTTTCTTGTCTATGGCGCAGCTTGCAGTCTGTGAGCACGAGGGTTTTACTTTGTATTTGTATGTGAGTGTTCTAGGGTTGAGAAACTGATCACAAATCCATGAATTGATGAAAAATATATTTGATTTCCAAGCCATTATTTTTCAATCTTTTTCACATTTCTTTGATACAAATCATGTCTGTGATACGGTGGGAGAACTGACTAGTGTTTTGCGTTCGTATTCGCACTTGTGCGGTTAGCAAGAGTCGCCACCGACTTTTTATTTTATCCTAAAGGAAAGGTTAAAAAAGCACAGCAAAAACCTTTTGAGATATTTCGTGGGTTCGGGGGGTAGATTATGAAAAGGGAAGGTATTAGCACCCTTTTCATCCATGGTTATCCATGGGCTCTTAGTTACTTGGTTTTTAGATCACTTGCCTTGTTTTTCGGTTGCTTTGAAAATGGTGTGTGTGTGGGTGCTTGTTGAAAATGTTTTGGAAAAAGATGCCTTGTCTTAGGCCAACCTTGTAATAATTCTTTACTCGAATGTTTTACAAAGGTGCATATCTTTTCGAAAAGATGTTTCAAAAGTTTGAAGAATTGATTTTTGAAAGTGTTGTGGATTGTGGTTTTTGAAAAGAAGGCAAGTGTTTTTGCAAGTTTGATCTCAAGTAACTAAGAGTTTTGTCTACCCTATTGTACTCAAAGGTTTTTGTCATGTTTTTACCCCTTTTAACAATTTTGTTCTACCATTGAAATTGGTAGACAATCTTGCGTTTAGGAAGTTTATTCGGGACGAGCGCGGGTCATCGTATGGACCATGAATGCAATGATGCCAAGTGTCTTTGGCAATTTGCTTGAAGGGACTTGATCATTTTGATAGGCGACTTTCGAAAGCGTCATCGAGGGACTTATGATCATTTGAATTCGTTTTGCCAAAGAAACTCGACGTGCAAGCATGGCCCATTTGGAAGGCAACATGTGGGATTACCTTAGAGGGTGCAAGTGTGATTGTGTATTGATTACATGTATTTGTCTTGTATTAGGTTATCTAGCGTTTGATTTTATGTACATACAAACCCTAGGTCTAATCATGGTATAATTGGAAAACTGTAAATTGCGGAATGTAAATCTACGCTATTACAAAATAGTGTCCGGGAGTGGGGGTATAAATGTACAAGGGGATAAGATTTATAGTACCCAATAATTTACAACCAGATCGAATGTCGCGATCGAATGAATATCAAATATAAATGTAAGATAAACATGTGTGTAAGGTAATGTGAATGTATTTGTGTAAGTGTACAAATGTATATGTATGTGAATTGTGTATGTGTAATTATGTACAGGTGCGAAATGTGAAGTTGAGCCGTATTAGGGTTTTGACCTAGATAAGTGTTTTTTAGATGAATCTTGATTTTTGTATGTTTAATTATGTACAAAAGAAAAATGAATTGTTTTTTTGATTAAAATGTTAAGCTTTAATTGGAGAGTATTTTAGTCCAAATGTTTGTGAGTTTTTAATATTAGAGAAAATAAATGTTGAATTGTTATATACAAAAAGAATGTTAATTAAAAAAGTTTCAACTTTAATTATGTATGAAAATGTATAATATGTACAAATATGCATTTTGATTAAAAAAGTATCTTCAATTTAATCATGTATATATAAAAAAGAAAAGATAATATATTCAAATGTATTTCAAAAAAATGTTTTTAATTTTAATTTGTGTATAAAAAGTATTTTGTTATTTAGGTTAGTATTTTTTAATTAAATAAGTATATATAAAATGCTTTAGTTAAATTGTAAATAAAAAGAAAGTATTTGTATTAAAATGATTTTTTGTAAAGCCAATGAAGTGTTTTCATAAAATATTAAAGGGTTATTATTAATATATGAAAAAAAGAGTAGGTTAAACAAATTTTGTTGATGAATATGAAAAGAGGTTAATGTTAATGGGCTTTGGGGTAATCAGGAAACGGGTCAGGCCCAATCTTGCCTTGAATGAAATTAGGGTTAAGCGTGTTGTTTTCAGAACGAGAGTTAGGGTTCATCAGCAGCGGCGCGTTCGTGGTATTCGTCTTCTCCGATTAGCAATTTCTGAGCATTTGATTGTCTCCGGCCACCAACATCATCCTCACACTCTCTTCCCTCCAAGGCAAGAATTCCACGTCCCTTGAAACAAGGTTGGTTCTAATCGTTTTATATTTTCCTCTTCTTTTCTGATTCGCGTAGAATTTGTTCTGAGCTCTTTATTTTTTTTGTTTTTTATGAGGTGAAGGAGAAAGGGATAGAAGGCTCGTTACCTGCTTTTGGAGATGGAGGAGAGAAGAAAAGGGTGATGCTTCAGGAGGCCGGAACGGCGGTGATGAAGCTTGCTTCGCGTTTGGCGCTTTTCTGGTACTTTCGTTCTTTGCTTATATTTCTAGAGTTTGATGATGTATGCTGGACTTGCCTGAAAACCCTAATTCACTTCTTTATCTTCTTCTGCCACTGTGATGCCTTTGCGTTCTGTATATTATTGGAACTGTTGCTTGAGTATCTTTCTCTTCTTCGCTCGTCCCTTTGGATGGTTGAATGCTGTGAACAGTTATTGCCTTGAAACGGTGGATGCTATGTATTTTTGAGACTTAATGCCCAATGATGCTTGTACTGAGGGCTTAGGGATTTTTGTGTACTTTGATTATGCTTGAGATTGGGTTGCCTTGACAGTTTTGGTACTGGTATGACAGGATATTGGCATTGTTTTTGAATTGAACTGTGGTATCAGGTTTTTGTATGTTATGTTGTGTGTTTGAATAGGTTTGAGATTGGGTTGCCTTGAATTTCTGTTGAGGGGATAGTTTGACAGTATGGTGTTTTTGGTTCTAATGGTAAGGCAGGGTATTGGTGTTTGATGATAGTAGGCTGGTTCTTGGCTTGAGTTTTTGTATGTGTTTGATGGCTTTTGTTTGATCAGTTTGCAAGCATGGTGAAGTTTTTAATTTTGTTTATCAGGTTTTGTGTGTTTTTAAAGGTTGAGGCAGAATATTGGTGTTTGATGACAGTAGGCTGGTTCTTGGCTTGAGTTTGTATGTTTAATGCAGGGTATGCTCCAGGTTGATACTGATGCAGGTTTAATGGTTTAGGGGTTAGACAGATATTTGAGGTGTTGGTGAGGAGAATGCAGGTTTTATGAGTTTTTGGTGTTGGTTTTGCAGGTTTCTTGGCAAGGTTATGGTGTTTTGTGGGTTGCAAGTTGTGGTTCTTTGTTATGACAGTAGTGAGCTCTCTTTTGACTTAGGCAGGTTGTGGTGCTTTTTAAGGTTGAGGCTAATGCTGGTTTTGTTTTGTATATCCTCTTCTTCCCTTTTCTTACTTCTGAACTGAGTTTGCTTTGTACTGGCTGCCTGCTATGCTGAACTGTCTTGAGCTGTTTTATTGGCTTTTGATGATTTTGTGTATCTTTTCTCTTCCTTTGAACTGTCTTCTGAACTGCTATCTTGCTGAACTCAGTTTGTCTCTTTTTTATTTTGTATTGGCTTAGTTCTTCTCTTTGTATTATGCAGAGCTGTCAAGTTTTGTGGACAGGTTTAGGTTTTTGGATAGACTTTTTGGTTATCACCTTTTTTGCCTCTGCTGAACTGAGTTTGTATCTTTGTTATATCTTTCTTTCTTTTCTCCTTCCTACTGTCTGCTGAACTGCTATCCTGCTGAACTGCTATCCTGAACTATGCCTAAACCCTGCTTGCTTTATCTCTCTTTACTTCTCTCTCAAAGTACAGTTTGAATTTTAATATGATTATATTCGTACTGTTCTGAAGGGGCCCTATGGGAAATGATGAATTAAGATGTTTAGCTTGCATAATACATCTTGCATCTCCTTTATCTCTCTTTTGACAGTTTGGACAGATTTTCTGCTTTGACAGTACATTCCCTTTTTGCTCTTCTTTGACATCTTTGGCATTGGACTTTCAGTTTAGTTTTGAATGGGAAATTTGGATTTGAACTAAATGGTTTGGAATTGGAAATTGAGATTCTTATGTAGCTTAAAATTTGTAACCTATGCATTTTTGACATTTGCATTTCATGAGATAAAATAATCTTCCCTCTCTGTGAACCGGGAGAAATCCCGTGATTTGCAGAGAGGGTCAACTGATCCCAGTCAGTGGCCCCTAATGATGAGCAACTTTTTATCTGTCTTTTAATCAAATGCTTTCTGACTTTTCTTGTTTCTTTTTGCAGATGAAAAACGGAATACCGGAGCGGAATGAAGAACGAAGAATATTTAGAAAATAGGATAGTTTTTTCATTCTATGTAATATTTAAATTAAATGTAAATTATTGTTTGTAACAACAATTTGTACAAATAATTCGAATATCAATAAAAATCAAATTATCCAATTGGTTCTATCTTTCTTTATTGCTTATTTACTTATTTAAAATTCTTAGAATTAAAACAAATTGAAAAATAAATTCAATCATTTAATTTTAGAATAATAAATAACTAAAATAAAACAACCTTGATCAATTAAACCCGTCTTATTCAACATCCCAAGCAAAGCAGCAATTAACTCAAATGGACTGATCAAACGCATAAGCACTGTGAATTCAAAACTGCATCTTGCATCTGACTGGCCCAATCAAAACGTACTGAATTCAAAACCACTGTCTCTTTTGCTGATTAAACCAAGATAACGCGAATTTTAATCCGAATCTTGAAATAAACCGCAAAGTGCTGTGGAATTCAAATTCTTCTGAGAATATGTCCATAAAACCCTAATTCCCGATTAAATGCCAAATCACGCTCGCTTGATCAAATTTGGACCAAAAATCAACCAAACCCTAAGCCCACTGTATGAAACAATTCAGAGCTCTGAAAATCAGTAAAAACCCTAATCTTGATTGACTGTCAAGACAAGTCCGTTCGTCCGATTCTTGAGTCAGTTTGAGAAGTCAGGAAATGTTTGAAGCTGATATTTCTTGTGGAAAAGCGCGAGGGCAAATTTTGGGGTACAACAGTTGCCCCTGTTCAATCTTCTTTGACCTGAAGAGTTAGATTGGCAGGTTTGCCTTTCGCGACTTGAAGGTAAAAGGAGATTGGACACTAATGTGCCCAGAAAATTTGCGCTCGTCAATGTGACGGTGGAGGTGAATGGGCTTAAAGATGCCATTTGGTGATGGGCTTAAAGATGCCACCTGGTGCGAAAGAAATTGTCGGGGGATGGGCTTAGAGATGCCATCCGAGAATGGGCTTACAGATGCCATTCAGCGACTGCTGGTAGGAGGATGGGCTTATAGATGCCATATGGTGGTGTTGAACTGTAGGTCGATGGTGAGTGGACAAGTGTCGGAAGGGCATCCATGTTTTGGGACATCTCTGAATTGGGGTCTGAACAAGCAACAGATTGACGTCCATGTCTGGAGAATCTGTAAACTATTTTCAGGAGTCGGGACTGAACAAGCAATGGAGCAGCATCCGTTGTTGGGAAGCGTCCGTAAACTGTTTTCAGACGTTTTGAAGAAGAGTCTGAACAAGTGATAGGTTAACATCCGTTTACTTGGAGAACCCGTGAACTGTTTTCAGAAATCTTGAAGTTGAAGAGGAACCGGTGTAGGGTTTCTTGATGATGCGTCTGAATGGATCTGGAATAAGTATCAGAATGTCGCCGTGTCCGGGTCACATCTGAACTATTTCTGGATGAATCCTGGGAGTTGATCTGTGTCTGTCGACTGATCTTACCTGAAAAGGTGAAGGGTTAGTTGTATGCAATGTTATGATGCATGATGCAATGCATGTGACATTTAATGTTTATGATATGAATGTAATGGATGCGCATGTAGGCTGATGAGCTAATCTTGCCGAGGATACACGAATCCGAGATGGCTGAAGATAAAAGCATCTTGACTGCTGCCGGGGAAAATAAATCCTTGGATGTCGCTGGGGAAAAGAATTCCTGATGACCTCTACTGGGGAGTTCTAACTAGTAGACTCATGCTGGGGAGGTTAGATTTGAGAATCGTCAGCTTGATGGGAAGTAACTCTGGAGACCTCGCTGGGGAACTCAAGATTTGTCCTTCCAAAATTCTGTGGGGAGAAGATTCAAAAGTCTGACTTCGTTGGGGATTGTCCACTTGAAGCTCTTGATCTGCTGGGGATACTGAAGCTTAAACTCTGAGGGGAATTGAATTCCTGAGGATTCCCTGGCTGGGGACTTGCAAAGATAAGTTACTGCTGGGGAATTTTGATGAACTCCGCTGGGGATAGGGAGAATTCTGGGGAATGCGATCTTCCATGGTTGTTAGCTTGAGAAAAATCTGAACAAGTGATAGGTTAACATCCGTTTACTTGGAGAACCCGTGAACTATTTTCAGAAGTCTTGAAGTTGAATCAGTAGAGAGCAGCATCCGTTGTTGGGAGGCTTCTGAATTCAAAGGTGCATCTGAACAAGCTGATAGATTAACATCCGTTACTTGGGAAGGATCCATGAACTGTTTTCAGAAGTCTTGGGAAGAATCTGAACAAGCGATAGGTTAACATCCGTTTACTTGGAGAACCCGTGAACTGTTTTCAGAAATCTTGGGAAGAATCTGAACAAGCGATAGGTTAACATCCGTTTACTTGGAGAACCCGTGAACTGTTTTCAGAAATCTTAAAGTGGAAGGTGCATCTGAACAAGCTGATAGATTAACATCCGTTACTTGGGAAGAATCCATGCACTGTTTTCAGAAGTCTTGAGAAGAATCTGAACAAGTGATAGGTTAACATCCGTTTACTTGGAGAACCCGTGAACTGTTTTCAGAAATCTTAAAGTGGAAGGTGCATCTGAACAAGCTGATAGATTAACATCCGTTACTTGGGAAGAATCCATGAACTGTTTTCAGAAGTCTTGGGAAGAATCTGAACAAGCGATAGGTTAACATCCGTTTACTTGGAGAACCCGTGAACTGTTTTCAGAAATCTTAAAGTGGAAGGTGCATCTGAACAAGCTGATAGATTAACATCCGTTACTTGGGAAGAATCCATGAACTGTTTTCAGAAGTCTTGGGAAGAATCTGAACAAGCGATAGGTTAACATTCGTTTACTTGGAGAACCCGTGAACTGTTTTCAGAAATCTTAAAGTGGAAGGTGCATCTGAACAAGCTGATAGATTAACATCCGTTACTTGGGAAGAATCCATGAACTGTTTTCAGAAGTCTTGGGAAGAATCTGAACAAGCGATAGGTTAACATCCGTTTACTTGGAGAACCCGTGAACTGTTTTCAGAAATCTTAAAGTGGAAGGTGCATCTGAACAAGCTGATAGATTAACATCCGTTACTTGGGAAGAATCCATGAACTGTTTTCAGAAGTCTTGAGAAGAATCTGAACAAGTGATAGGTTAACATCCGTTTACTTGGAGAACCCGTGAACTGTTTTCAGAAATCTTAAAGTGGAACCGGTGTAGGGCTCCCTGATGATGAGCTTGTGTAAAACTGCATCGGGTTTTGAACACTTTTGACATTCGAATGCCCCAAGTGGTGATGTAGATAAAATCCTGGTTTATTACAGGTGTTGGTCTACAATCGGTCGTTCACAGATGTTTCCTGGGTTGTTGCAGGTGTTGATCTGGAATTCTTCAGACATGCCCTGGCTGGATACAGGAGTCGAATCTGGAAAGGTGATAGTTGATAGATATGCCCTGGCAGGATACAGGAGTCGAATCTTCAAACTCTTCAGACGTGCCCTGGCTAGATACAGGAGTCGAGTCTGGAAATGTAGTCAACAGATATGCCCTGGCTGGATACAGGAGTCGAATCTGGCAATGTTGTAGTTGATTTGTTGAACACTTTTGACATTCGAATGCCCCAAGTGGTTGCGAAGGAGTCTTGAATCAGATTACTCTGCATATTGAGAGATTTCTTGAAGTCTTGACTGGACTGCCCCAGGTTAACTGTACTTTGAATAATCTGTTGGACTTTGACTGGACTGCCCCAGGTTAACTGAACTTTTGAAAGCTCTGCTGGATCTTGACTGGACTGCCCCAGGTTAATTAGATTGTGACATGTCATGCCCCTTTGTTGATAGGAGATTTGATGGAAGTGTCATCCTTTTGAAGTGATTTTAACTTACTGAGAGAGTTTTCGTTCCTCCGAACATTCGCTGTATGAATTTCTTCGCTGTCAAACAAAAGGGTCAAATGCAGACAGTGATATTCGAATAATGCAAAGTTTATGTTTGTCTTTGAATATTTTGAAAAATGCGTTTTTAGCAGAAAACTTTTCATAAGACAAGTTAACACAAGATTTAGAGCAAAGCCCTACAGGAGTCAGGATACCTTTTGCAACAGTATGCTTTCGAACTAACCCATGCTTCAATTAGGACTTTTGAAGGGTTGTAACGTGGCCTGGTTCACGGTTTAAGAAACAAAGGATAAAGGCTCAAAGTATATTTGTACCCACCCGCTCTTCGTGATGTTCTTCAACCTAAGCTCAGTTAATTGTGCGTCGCACTCTGTTTTTGAGTGACCTTTGGACGATGGTTCACCGGTTTGAATTTTTGGGAGACAGTCATCATCTCCTTTTTCTTTTTCAACACTTTTCATGTTGTTGAGGGTTTTGTAATGACCTCACTATTTTGATTTTGATTTGTTACCCCTAACTTTTGCCTGACTGTTACCATTTTCGGGATTACGGTCAGCGGGATGCCCCGGCTTTCTTAAGCCTCCTTTAGGTTTTGGCTTGGTGGGCTTTTCTCTTTTGGGAGATTGACTGTCTATGTGGTAGGGAACCACCTTTGTCTCTTGATTCCAAAGGAACGCTTTCCTTTTTAGCGTTGTTCGTTGTATTACGAACTGAGAGTTTGCGACTTCAATGCGCATTTTCTTTTGAATTAACTGAGATACTACCCTGCCCCAGGTTTATATCAAAGGTTTTGATTGTTTAGAACGGGAAACTCCTACTTCTTTGGCTCGAAGGGGTTGACTAGGGATTAACTTCCTTATAACTCCAGTGTTTGGGAATTGAAAGAAATGCCTGTACATCATCAGCAAGGTCTGTTCAAAAGCATACTGTATAAGATCACGGTATTGTTTCGTCATCCTCCCTCTAAAGGCTTGCAGCTTTTTATCAAGAGTCAAATATCATAAAGAAAAGCATAAGAATAGTGAAACGAATGGATGAATTCAAGACAAATATATGCAATGCATTAATGAAAACAGAGTTTAACATCAACAGATAATTGTTTGACAGCAAAAGAAATTACAACTTTGAAAATTCAAAAAGAAACAAAAGTCTTTCAGATTGAGCTTTGTCATTTCAAGTGGAGAACCCTTGGCAGAAGAATTCAGTCTGGCCATCTTGTGTGAACTCCAGCATCCCTTCGTCGATCAGATTTTGGATTTTGTACCTCAACGCCCAACAATCGTTTGTATCATGTCCAGGACTATTAGAATGATAGGCACACCTGGCATTTGGATTGTAGCCGGGAGAAAAGGTTTTGGGGTTCGGATGAGGGTTTATCACCGAAATCAGATTCATCTTCAACATGTGCTGCAATGCTTGTGACAATGGCATGTTAATTTGGGTGAATTGCCTTTGAGGTTTTTCCCCCTTTGGGTGATTATCCGGTTGGTGCTGACGAGGCCGTTGATGGGCTTGTGATCCTGAAGCATGCCAAAGAGCCTTCCCTTTGTCCTCTTGAGTGGAAGGAGGTTGAGCGGCGACTTGCTTTTCAACCTTAGATGTCTGCCCCAGTTGGTTGTTCCGAAGCAGTCGATTGACGAGAACCCCGAGCTTTTCTTGTTTTTGAGCCAAGTCTTGGATGAGAGCCCTCTGACTCGCCAGCTCTCTTTTCAATATGGCTACTTCAATGTGTAGCTCCCACTGGTCACCTCTGTCGTTCCTAGGACTTCCCACGATCATGCCCCTGGCGAGGAGCGTTTTGACCTCTTCTTGCCCCTTGGATAGGTTCAAGAACATCTCTTGAAGTTGAGCGCTTTGGGCTTGGAGGCCCTGGAGAGTCTGTTCTAGAGCCATCTCTTACTGAAATAAACAGTAGGAGAGTAAGGAAACCTGGAAAAGAAAAGATTGTTAAAATGAAATGCATGATATGTGGATGCATGCTTTCCAGGATCTCTTGGGGTAAACACAAGAGAAATGTTAGAGGTTGAACTCTGCTCTTGGACTGGAGATCTCTGCACCGGTGAACGTCCTTCCACGAGAATCAAGCTCACCATGTCGAGTGGGTCATAGCCACTGATTCAAGTTGTTGTACTTGAACTTTTGGGTTGGAGAACTTTATGTCGGTGGATGTCTTTCCACGAGAATCAAGCTCACCATGTCGAGTGGGTCATAGCCACTGATTCAAGTTGTTGTATTTGATCTTTGATTGGACTGGTTAGAGGAGAAACCCCCTTGCCCCTTGATAGACGTCTGGTTCAACGTAACCCTGCGTTAACAGAACCCTCGAGATCCTTGAAATGGTTATTGATAATGCTAAAATGCTATGGTATGATGTTATGATATCATGTACATGTATGCACAAGCAAGTGAGTGTATATACAGGCAAACAATATTCACACAAAGCACACAAGGCCTTAGGTTTAGGCTCGCATGAGGTTCGGGTACTACCCTCTTTCAGTTTGTTGGTTAAAACCTGTCCTATCAAAAGTAACCGGGTTCTAGAGGTCCCAATATCACTGGATTGCTTTCATTGTTCATCGTTTCGATTTAGCCACTGAACTGGCGACCGAAATATCCCAGGAAAGCAACCCTCAATTGAGTGTAGTATCGAGTATCAACCGACTTCGGAGTACACCAAAGTAGTCATCTCACTACCCTAAAGAGGCTAAGATGGTCAATTAAGGTTCTAAGGTCAGTTGATGCTTCACGACACCACGCGGCGGCCCCGTACTCTCCTTGACTGAACTCAAGGGTTACCGGTACACACCAAAGTGCCACATCAACGTAGCAGACTGCTTCAACCATGTCGGTATACCCCGCACAGTTCCCTCACAGCCTTGTTGCTACCTAAAAGGGTTTCCCCAGATCCGGGTTAGGATCTATAAAACTCCGATGCAAAGCCCACAAATGTAAAGCAAACAAAGCAATTAATTGAAAGTAAAGGTGATCTAAACCCTAAGGTAACCCCACTAAAAAGAGTCTCCCCAGCAGAGTCGCCAGTTCTGTGATACGGTGGGAGAACTGACTAGTGTTTTGCGTTCGTATTCGCACTTGTGCGGTTAGCAAGAGTCGCCACCGACTTTTTATTTTATCCTAAAGGAAAGGTTAAAAAAGCACAGCAAAAACCTTTTGAGATATTTCGTGGGTTCGGGGGGTAGATTATGAAAAGGGAAGGTATTAGCACCCTTTTCATCCATGGTTATCCATGGGCTCTTAGTTACTTGGTTTTTAGATCACTTGCCTTGTTTTTCGGTTGCTTTGAAAATGGTGTGTGTGTGGGTGCTTGTTGAAAATGTTTTGGAAAAAGATGCCTTGTCTTAGGCCAACCTTGTAATAATTCTTTACTCGAATGTTTTACAAAGGTGCATATCTTTTCGAAAAGATGTTTCAAAAGTTTGAAGAATTGATTTTTGAAAGTGTTGTGGATTGTGGTTTTTGAAAAGAAGGCAAGTGTTTTTGCAAGTTTGATCTCAAGTAACTAAGAGTTTTGTCTACCCTATTGTACTCAAAGGTTTTTGTCATGTTTTTACCCCTTTTAACAATTTTGTTCTACCATTGAAATTGGTAGACAATCTTGCGTTTAGGAAGTTTATTCGGGACGAGCGCGGGTCATCGTATGGACCATGAATGCAATGATGCCAAGTGTCTTTGGCAATTTGCTTGAAGGGACTTGATCATTTTGATAGGCGACTTTCGAAAGCGTCATCGAGGGACTTATGATCATTTGAATTCGTTTTGCCAAAGAAACTCGACGTGCAAGCATGGCCCATTTGGAAGGCAACATGTGGGATTACCTTAGAGGGTGCAAGTGTGATTGTGTATTGATTACATGTATTTGTCTTGTATTAGGTTATCTAGCGTTTGATTTTATGTACATACAAACCCTAGGTCTAATCATGGTATAATTGGAAAACTGTAAATTGCGGAATGTAAATCTACGCTATTACAAAATAGTGTCCGGGAGTGGGGGTATAAATGTACAAGGGGATAAGATTTATAGTACCCAATAATTTACAACCAGATCGAATGTCGCGATCGAATGAATATCAAATATAAATGTAAGATAAACATGTGTGTAAGGTAATGTGAATGTATTTGTGTAAGTGTACAAATGTATATGTATGTGAATTGTGTATGTGTAATTATGTACAGGTGCGAAATGTGAAGTTGAGCCGTATTAGGGTTTTGACCTAGATAAGTGTTTTTTAGATGAATCTTGATTTTTGTATGTTTAATTATGTACAAAAGAAAAATGAATTGTTTTTTTGATTAAAATGTTAAGCTTTAATTGGAGAGTATTTTAGTCCAAATGTTTGTGAGTTTTTAATATTAGAGAAAATAAATGTTGAATTGTTATATACAAAAAGAATGTTAATTAAAAAAGTTTCAACTTTAATTATGTATGAAAATGTATAATATGTACAAATATGCATTTTGATTAAAAAAGTATCTTCAATTTAATCATGTATATATAAAAAAGAAAAGATAATATATTCAAATGTATTTCAAAAAAATGTTTTTAATTTTAATTTGTGTATAAAAAGTATTTTGTTATTTAGGTTAGTATTTTTTAATTAAATAAGTATATATAAAATGCTTTAGTTAAATTGTAAATAAAAAGAAAGTATTTGTATTAAAATGATTTTTTGTAAAGCCAATGAAGTGTTTTCATAAAATATTAAAGGGTTATTATTAATATATGAAAAAAAGAGTAGGTTAAACAAATTTTGTTGATGAATATGAAAAGAGGTTAATGTTAATGGGCTTTGGGGTAATCAGGAAACGGGTCAGGCCCAATCTTGCCTTGAATGAAATTAGGGTTAAGCGTGTTGTTTTCAGAACGAGAGTTAGGGTTCATCAGCAGCGGCGCGTTCGTGGTATTCGTCTTCTCCGATTAGCAATTTCTGAGCATTTGATTGTCTCCGG
The DNA here is from genome assembly GCA_948472305.1 of Vicia faba. Taxonomy (NCBI): domain Eukaryota; kingdom Viridiplantae; phylum Streptophyta; class Magnoliopsida; order Fabales; family Fabaceae; genus Vicia; species Vicia faba. Next base: position 122,434,397 of record OX451738.1, read on the forward strand.
CCACCAACATCATCCTCACACTCTCTTCCCTCCAAGGCAAGAATTCCACGTCCCTTGAAACAAGGTTGGTTCTAATCGTTTTATATTTTCCTCTTCTTTTCTGATTCGCGTAGAATTTGTTCTGAGCTCTTTATTTTTTTTGTTTTTTATGAGGTGAAGGAGAAAGGGATAGAAGGCTCGTTACCTGCTTTTGGAGATGGAGGAGAGAAGAAAAGGGTGATGCTTCAGGAGGCCGGAACGGCGGTGATGAAGCTTGCTTCGCGTTTGGCGCTTTTCTGGTACTTTCGTTCTTTGCTTATATTTCTAGAGTTTGATGATGTATGCTGGACTTGCCTGAAAACCCTAATTCACTTCTTTATCTTCTTCTGCCACTGTGATGCCTTTGCGTTCTGTATATTATTGGAACTGTTGCTTGAGTATCTTTCTCTTCTTCGCTCGTCCCTTTGGATGGTTGAATGCTGTGAACAGTTATTGCCTTGAAACGGTGGATGCTATGTATTTTTGAGACTTAATGCCCAATGATGCTTGTACTGAGGGCTTAGGGATTTTTGTGTACTTTGATTATGCTTGAGATTGGGTTGCCTTGACAGTTTTGGTACTGGTATGACAGGATATTGGCATTGTTTTTGAATTGAACTGTGGTATCAGGTTTTTGTATGTTATGTTGTGTGTTTGAATAGGTTTGAGATTGGGTTGCCTTGAATTTCTGTTGAGGGGATAGTTTGACAGTATGGTGTTTTTGGTTCTAATGGTAAGGCAGGGTATTGGTGTTTGATGATAGTAGGCTGGTTCTTGGCTTGAGTTTTTGTATGTGTTTGATGGCTTTTGTTTGATCAGTTTGCAAGCATGGTGAAGTTTTTAATTTTGTTTATCAGGTTTTGTGTGTTTTTAAAGGTTGAGGCAGAATATTGGTGTTTGATGACAGTAGGCTGGTTCTTGGCTTGAGTTTGTATGTTTAATGCAGGGTATGCTCCAGGTTGATACTGATGCAGGTTTAATGGTTTAGGGGTTAGACAGATATTTGAGGTGTTGGTGAGGAGAATGCAGGTTTTATGAGTTTTTGGTGTTGGTTTTGCAGGTTTCTTGGCAAGGTTATGGTGTTTTGTGGGTTGCAAGTTGTGGTTCTTTGTTATGACAGTAGTGAGCTCTCTTTTGACTTAGGCAGGTTGTGGTGCTTTTTAAGGTTGAGGCTAATGCTGGTTTTGTTTTGTATATCCTCTTCTTCCCTTTTCTTACTTCTGAACTGAGTTTGCTTTGTACTGGCTGCCTGCTATGCTGAACTGTCTTGAGCTGTTTTATTGGCTTTTGATGATTTTGTGTATCTTTTCTCTTCCTTTGAACTGTCTTCTGAACTGCTATCTTGCTGAACTCAGTTTGTCTCTTTTTTATTTTGTATTGGCTTAGTTCTTCTCTTTGTATTATGCAGAGCTGTCAAGTTTTGTGGACAGGTTTAGGTTTTTGGATAGACTTTTTGGTTATCACCTTTTTTGCCTCTGCTGAACTGAGTTTGTATCTTTGTTATATCTTTCTTTCTTTTCTCCTTCCTACTGTCTGCTGAACTGCTATCCTGCTGAACTGCTATCCTGAACTATGCCTAAACCCTGCTTGCTTTATCTCTCTTTACTTCTCTCTCAAAGTACAGTTTGAATTTTAATATGATTATATTCGTACTGTTCTGAAGGGGCCCTATGGGAAATGATGAATTAAGATGTTTAGCTTGCATAATACATCTTGCATCTCCTTTATCTCTCTTTTGACAGTTTGGACAGATTTTCTGCTTTGACAGTACATTCCCTTTTTGCTCTTCTTTGACATCTTTGGCATTGGACTTTCAGTTTAGTTTTGAATGGGAAATTTGGATTTGAACTAAATGGTTTGGAATTGGAAATTGAGATTCTTATGTAGCTTAAAATTTGTAACCTATGCATTTTTGACATTTGCATTTCATGAGATAAAATAATCTTCCCTCTCTGTGAACCGGGAGAAATCCCGTGATTTGCAGAGAGGGTCAACTGATCCCAGTCAGTGGCCCCTAATGATGAGCAACTTTTTATCTGTCTTTTAATCAAATGCTTTCTGACTTTTCTTGTTTCTTTTTGCAGATGAAAAACGGAATACCGGAGCGGAATGAAGAACGAAGAATATTTAGAAAATAGGATAGTTTTTTCATTCTATGTAATATTTAAATTAAATGTAAATTATTGTTTGTAACAACAATTTGTACAAATAATTCGAATATCAATAAAAATCAAATTATCCAATTGGTTCTATCTTTCTTTATTGCTTATTTACTTATTTAAAATTCTTAGAATTAACACAAATTGAAAAATAAATTCAATCATTTAATTTTAGAATAATAAATAACTAAAATAAAACAACCTTGATCAATTAAACCCGTCTTATTCAACATCCCAAGCAAAGCAGCAATTAAATCAAATGGACTGATCAAACGCATAAGCACTGTGAATTCAAAACTGCATCTTGCATCTGACTGGCCCAATCAAAACGTACTGAATTCAAAACCACTGTCTCTTTTGCTGATTAAACCAAGATAACGCGAATTTTAATCCGAATCTTGAAATAAACCGCAAAGTGCTGTGGAATTCAAATTCTTCTGAGAATATGTCCATAAAACCCTAATTCCCGATTAAATGCCAAATCACGCTCGCTTGATCAAATTTGGACCAAAAATCAACCAAACCCTAAGCCCACTGTATGAAACAATTCAGAGCTCTGAAAATCAGTAAAAACCCTAATCTTGATTGACTGTCAAGACAAGTCCGTTCGTCCGATTCTTGAGTCAGTTTGAGAAGTCAGGAAATGTTTGAAGCTGATATTTCTTGTGGAAAAGCGCGAGGGCAAATTTTGGGGTACAACAATGTCCAATTAGCTTCAATTCTTTCCTAATCTGGCTTGCAGGAAATCTTGGAGATATTATGAGCATAAAAAGATTTGAAACATTAGGTTTAACATTTTTCATGTATTTTAATTAATTTAAATGAATTATTAATAATAAAAATCCAAATAAATAAATAAAAAATGAAGAAAAACTTCCCTTTGGGCCAAATGGTCGTGCACATGCCTTGGATAATGAATTGTGGAAGAAAAGGAGGCCCATTAGCAATTTTAGGTCATTTGAAGCAATGTTGACTTTTCAAAATATCCAAAAATTTCCCAACTTCCACAAGGCATAACTTGCTCAATTTTTAAGCTTTGCTCATGTTCTTGGACATTTTGGAAAGGTATTTGAGTCCTCTAACCAATGTATTTGGTACCATGTCATTTTGATTTACCAATCTCAAGTTATGGCCTTTGACTTAAAGTCCCTTTTTGTTGACTTTTGAAAATGACCTATAATGTTGAAATTGATAACTTTTTGTGAGAGCATTTATTGGACTTGAAGTATGAAGAGGAGTTGTAGGAAATGTCTTTATCTTCAAAATGAGCTTTGGATGGAATTTTTCTGATAATCCATGTGAAAGTTATGCCCTGGTCAATTTACAGTTGACTTTTTCAACTGTCCAAATAAGGAAACTTTTGCATCTTGATGATTTTTGAGCCAAGCTTTGAGGATCATGATCAAGCATTGATCAAATGATGTTTGTGGCTTCAAAATGAGATGTTGACCAAAAAATTGGACTTTTGACTGCCGAATGACCATTTTACCCCTACAGTTGACTGTAGTGCAATTAGGGTTTTTGACTGTGCAATCTTGTGCTGAAAGTCTTGAAACTTGATATGAGGATGCTTGACCATATTTATAGGCATGTGGGACTTGATTGGACCCTTGGAAACTTCATTTACTTTGTCAGAACCAAAACCCTAATTTTGACTGTTAGGATACCCTTGCACTGTGCAACCCTTGGGGAATTTTTTGAAGCTTGACTTGGCAATTTTCTTGAAGAATATGGGAGGGCAAATTTTGGGGTACAACAGTTGCCCCTGTTCAATCTTCTTAGACCTGAGGATGCAGATTGGCTGACGTTCCTTTCGTAATCCGAAGGTGGAAGATGATTGAACACTAGAGTGCCCAGAAATTTGTGCTCACATAGTAGCAGTGTGATGGTGGGAATGGGCTTATAGATGCCATTTGGAGATTGATGGATAGGATGATGGGCTTATAGATGCCATGCTGAGAGATGATGGAAGGTGGATGGGCTTATAGATGCCATCTAGATGTTGATCGCGTAAGAGCTTCCTTAGCGGGAGCTTGCATACCTGCAAAAGAAAAATGAGTACCTGACATGTTACAGGAGCTGGTCTTCAAATTCTTTGTGTAGATGCGTCCTGACTGGTTACAGGAGCTGAATCTTGGAGCTTCAAACGATGATGAATGAACCAGGGGTGGTTGCTACCTCAACAGGAACGGTGAGAGAACCTTGGATGATTTTAACCTCAACAGCAATCGTTGAGAAATTCTTGGGATGATTACTACTTCCGCAGGATCGGGGAGAGAACCATAGGCGACTACAACCTCAATAGCAATCATTGAGAGAATCTTGGATAACTTCTACTAAGTCTTTATCAGGAAAATCTGTTTGGGGTCGACTTTACTGGACTGGAGAAGGCCTATGACTGGATAAGAGACAGAAAATCTTAGGGTCGATTAACTGAACCGGTCTTAGGTCTTGAAATGTCTTTAACAGATACACCCTGGCAAGATTCAGGAATCGGATCTGGTAATATTAGTCTTCAATGGATACACCCTGGCAAGATTCAGGCATCGAATCCTCGAACTCTTCAGACACACCCTGGCAAGATACAGGAATCGGATCTGGTAATGTTAGTCTTCAACGGATACACCCTGGCGAGATTCAGGCATCGGATCCTCGAACTCTCCAGACACCCCCTGGCAGGATACAGGAATCGGATCTGGTAATGTTAGTCTTCAACGGATACACCCTGGCAAGATTCAGGCATCGGATCCTCAAACTCTTCAGACACACCCTGGCAGGATACAGGAATCAGATCTGGTAATTGGTCGTCAATAGATACACCCTGGAAAGATTCAGGAATCGGATCTTTGGTCGCGACCATTGATAGTAATCATTTTTGTACTGGCTTTTGTCCTGAAAAGACAAGCGTTAGTTGTATGAAATGTCATGATGTATGACATGCGGGATGCTCTCAGAATAAATGAAATTGTATGTTCATGATGCGTATGTGCATGCTATAATGTATGAAGATGTGATGTTTATGAATGTATTTTTGTCTAGGAAAGTAAATCCTTGACGGGTGCCGGGAAGTCACTCCTGGGCTGATGTCGAAGAATAGATTTTGCTTCCGCTGGGGATGATAATTGCAAGAGTACCGGTAGGAGAAGATGACTCCGTTGGGGAATAAACTTGGCGAATGGAATAACTCTGCGGGGAGGAAAGTACTCTAACGATCTTGCTGGGAAGTGTGATACGGTGGGAGAACTGACTTGAGTTTTGCGTTTGTATTCGCAAATGTTGCGGTTAGCAAGAGTCGCCACCGACTTTTTATTTTATCCTAAGGAAAGGTTAAAAAGCACAGCAAAAACCTTTTGAGATGTTTTTCTTGGGTTCGGGGAGTAGATTATAGAAAGGGAAGGTATTAGCACCCTTTCTATCCATGGTTATCCATGGGCTCTTAGTTACTTGCTTTAGATCACTTGCCTTTTGTTTTCAATTGTTTTAAATGGTGCTTGAGTGTGTGGGTTTGAAAATATTTTGAAAATGTTTTGAAAAGATGCCAATGTGGTGGCAACCTTTGTAATGATCCATGTGGGGATGTGTACAAAGATGTACGTCTTTTGAAAAGGTTTTCATTTGTTTTTGAAAATTGTTTTGAAAGTGTTTTGAAAAGATGCCAATGTGGTGGCAACCTTTGTAATGATCCATGTGGGGATGTGTACAAAGATGCATGTCTTTTGAAAAGGTTTTCATTTGTTTTTGAAAATTGTTTTGAAAGTGTAGTGGATTGTGGTTTTTGAAAAGAAGGCAAGTATTTTGTTTTGCAAGTTGATTCAAGTAACTAAGAGGTTATCTACTCCTAAATTTCTCAAAAAAAAGCTTATTGCTCTACTTTAACCTTTTTAACAAGTTTGCACCACCATTGTATTTGGTGGGCAACCTTGTGTTAGGATGTGAAAGGGACAGGCGCGGGTCATCGTTTAGACCATAATTGTAACGACGTTAAATGTCTTTGGGCAATTTCTTTAAGGGACTTGATCATTTGTTTTGTTTGTTTTGAAAAGTTTTATCGAGGGACTATGATCATTCAAACTGTTTGCTTTGCCCAAAGATGTTCAACATACAATATGGCCCATTTATTTGAAGGCAACAAGTGGAATACCCTAGGGGGTGCAAGTGTGATTTGTGTGTCCATTTTCATGCTTGTTTATCTTTTATTAGGTCAAACTATTTTTTATCGTTTTTTCGCATACAAACCCTAATTCTAGCATGTTATTATTAGAAAGCAATAAAGTGCGAAATTAAAATTACTAAGCTATTACAAAACCAAATATGGGAGGGGGGTACAAATGTTCAAATGGGGGATATTGACAAGGATTTAAATCTAAATTATTACATCAATTGGATATTTGCAAGGTAAATAAATGTACTAAAATTAAATGGAAACTAAATAAATATGTGAAATGCAAAAGGGAAGTTTTTATGTGTATGAGAAAATATTATTTTTATGTAAAAGGGAAAAGAAAATAAAAATGTATTTATTTTTGAGTATTTTGAACTTAGGGTAAAAAACCCTAATTTTTAAATAAAAGGTATTATTATCTACTTTAATTCTATTATTTATTTATTATTTATAAAAATAAAATAAAATGGAGTATTTTGTGAAAAAAAGTATTTTTGTATCAAATATTAATAAAAATGAAGAAAATCAAGTATTTTATATTTTTATCTTAAATATATTAATAAACATATATATATATATATATATATATATATATATATATATATATATATATTAAACCCTAAATAAGTATTATACAAAATAAATATTTATTTAATATTTTAATAAAATAAATAAAAGTATTTTTTGTGTGAAATATTTTCAGAGAGTAAAAATAAAAAAATAAAAATGTATCTACATTATTTTCTATTTATTTTAATAATAGTATATATATATATTTGTATATAAACAAAAGAAATAAACAAACAAACATGCCATAAATACAAAAAATGATGGAAAAAATATTTTAAAAATTTTAATGGCATGAGAAAAAATAAACAAAGTCAACCCAAAAAGAAAAAGTCAAAAATGTTGAAAAATAAACAAATGGGCTCAGGGGGGTGTAAACATGAAAATGGGGTGTGAAAAGAAAATAATTCCAGGCCCAGCCCAGACCACTTCTTCTTCAACCTCTGTACAGCTTTCTTCACACAAAACACGCGTTTTTTATCTCTGGATTCCTGGACTTTCAAGCAAAACTCATAACATGAAAAGTGTAGAGCATTAAGAGACGGTTTCAACCATATAAAGAACATGACCTATCTCTCCAAGATGAGAGAGAATTTCTCTCCCCCTCTTTTCTGACCTAGTTTTTCTACCATTTTCAGAGCTCAAATTCTCTTCACTCAGATAAAAGAAATGAAAAGTAAAGCTATGTACATGTTCAGGGCTATGAGTAGGACTTTGTTTCTTCACAAACTTAAGACTAAAGATGCCTAATAAGAGAGATACGAATTCAAACTTTTACCTGTGCAGTTGAACTTCTATGTGGAGAATGAGAGACTTTCAGTGCAATGTAATGATTGGAAAAGCTTCCTTGAGGTCCAGGGATGCTTTTTCAATGCTCACTTTGTCTTGAACCTTCTTGTATCAAGCTATAGAACTTCACCTGCAAGTCAAAGATGTGAAAATGGTGGAAGTGGTTAGAGCAACTACAGATCATGCCTTAGCTTCTGGATAGCTTGCATATGTTGTCAGGAAGGTAGAGGAACAGGTTTGGACAGAAATGCTTGAGGGGAATGAGAGATTGCACTCAAACTGCAGGGGCACCCCTGTTTGTGCAGTTTGAGGGTGATTCTGAGATGGAGGGGGTATTGGGGGTCAAGAGCTCGTGTGTTAGCTTGGATATGTTATGTGTAATGTGTTTGACAACTTTGTTCTTGTGTTTCTATGCTGGTATGAGAGATAGCATAAGTTATGGAAGTTACTTCTATGTGAAGCAAGCAAATGTCAACTTGGTTTCTAGGCTAGTACAATGCCTCAATCTATGCTGCACATTTGAGTCTTGATCAGTGGGATATGCCTATGCCTTTTTGCTTCAAAGATCTGCATTGTACCTCATAGATTTGCAAAGTTGCCATAAAGTAACACTTTACAAGAATGGATAACATGCTTTTTCTAGTTTAGGCTTGATTTTGTGTGTATTATCCAAATGAGCAAAATAATGTTAGAACACAAAGGATATGCATTGAATTATTGAGTGAAAATGGGATTAGAGGCCTGCAATGTAGCTTAAGCATGCTGAATTCAAATTTGCCAAGTTTATGAACATGCTTTGATGAAGAACAAAAGTGAATTTTTGCCAACTTGTGAAATTCGAATCTCTCAAGTTATGAGGTTGTTTGATGAGTTCTTGGACATTTTGGAAAGCTTGGAATGTGTACTACAATCCATCTTTGAAATGCAATTTGAAATTCCAAGTGGAAGGGTATGAAAAGTGGCCTTGAAGTGGGGTAGAAAACCTTGTCAAAATAGGTCAAATTTCACTAAGTTAAAAGATGGTTTAGTGCCCTTATTCAAAAAATCATAACTTGAGATACAAGCTTCAAATGAGAAAACTTTGTGAATCAAAGTTGTAGATTATGCAACAAGCTACAACTTTCATGTTTTGACTTTTGTTTGAATCCAAATGGATCATGGTGAAAAGATGGGGCAAAGTTGGGAAAAAATTAGGGTTTTTCATAACTTAGAAAAATTCTAAGTTATGAAAAATTCCATTTTCAACCCTAATTTGCATTTTGTGATTTCTTGGTGAACAAGTTTCATGATTTGGCATGTTTTGATGAAAAATGAATCTTGACTCTTGATTTTGACCAAAAAGTCAAAGTTTGACTTTTCAGTATACAGTCAAAATTGATCAATTGACTGGGAAATTCAACTGTCAATCTTGTGTACTTGGGATCTTTTGAGCTTGATGAACATGTCAAGATAATTCCATGGGGTCCTTGAGTCCATATGTGAGCTTGGTTTGCCATTGGCTAGGTCAAACAGTCAAAAATTGCCTCTGTGCAGTCAAAACCCTAAAAATGACCATTTTGCCCTTTTGATGATCTGATCAAATTTCTTGTGGAATTGTGATCCAAACTTGATCAAATGGTCCATGTGAGCTCATAATGTTGATGTGGATCAAATTTCATGAGGTTTGACTGTCAATTGGCCACAGTTGACTTTTTCCCCAATACAGCTGATTTCTAGGTCAACTGTCCAATTGACTGGGTAAAACTTGGAATCAAGACCCGAGACTTGGTATGGGTAAACTTGGGAGTCCAACATGAAGCATGAAAGTCATCTTAGGCATTTTAGGTCCAAGCATCCTTAGGCAAACACAAACCCTAATTTGAGTCCACAGTGCAAGGAGAAGCCTTGAGCAGAGGAAACCCTAACTGGATCCTGATCTTCAAAGGTCTTGTGATGAGAAAATGTTGAGGAAATGGGAGGGCAAATTTTGGGGTACAACAGGAAGCAATACTCTGTGGGGAGAGAGATACTTTGTTGAGATGTTGATAATAACCTGCCGGGGATACCATTGTTGTGTTGGCAGTGTTAAGAGCCTTCGCTGGGGATAAGAGGACTTCGTCGAGGACGCTCTTTCCGTGGCTTTTGACTGAGGATAACCCAGTTATATCCTGGTAAGGAGATAACTCTTTGAATAAAGCCGGGCGACGCGTTCGTGCTCTGCACGGACAAGCTTCCAGAATCTACTGGGGATAAGCTTACTACCTGGGGGGATGAATCCAACTTTCCTGGGGAATCTAGGCTGGACTCTCCTGGGGAAATTTTGATATGCTGGGGAAGTAGCTCCACTGAACGTTTGATATACCGCCGGGGAACAATCTTTAGACCAAGACTGCCGGGGATGCTTGTTAAGAATGTAAATGCTGCTGGGGAATGTTGAGATCTGCTGGAGGATACCCAACTTCCTTAAGGTTGATAGTAGCTTTGCTTGGGGAGAGTGTACTGACTGCTGACTCACTCTCTGGGGGATTAAGGTATACTGGTTATGTTCTTCGGCTGAACTTACCTTGGTACCTTGATGGATAGAACAATTAGATTGCTTAGACAACTCTTTTATTGCCCCTGTTTCTAATGTTACCTGTAATTAATCCTTTGTTTCGTATGCAAATAATTATGAGTTAGCAAATTATTGTCAATGCATATATCACAAATTGAACCTTGGACGTTCTTCGCAAAACAAAACAGAAAAAGGAAAAACAATTGGCACTTTTTAACTGAAAAGTGTATTTGTATTGATTTTTGAATGGCCTGTGAATAGGCGTTTTTATGTACAAGAGGCTGACGTCCTAGTAAGAGAACGCCGCCGAACAAGAGAGTTTATACAAATTTTGTACAAGAGAAAATAAAACAGCTGTGTGAAATGAATGATCCACTGGGTTTCAACTCTGCTATTGCCTTTATAACTCCGAGCGTCTCATCACTTGATGACCTTGACGAAGATGAAGCTGACTGACCGATGCCGTCTGAACTTGATGTAGATACCAGATTCTGGATGCAAAGTGATCAATGAGACATAGTATTACGCTTTATCCCTAACTTTTGCCTGGACCGCCCTTTCGGGTTTTCAGTTCACCGGGATACCCATTTTTGCCCAAGCCGCCTTTTCAGGTTTTCGACTTGCCGGGTGTACAAATTTTTTCATTTCATCCCTTCATTTTGCCCGAACCCTTTTGGTTCGCCGGGAAGCCCTAATTTTTGCCTAGGCATGTCAGCCTAGCGGGTCTTTTTTATGCGTAGTATCTTTTTACTATGTCTGCATTAGCACGGTGAGGAAGGTCGTCACCATCCATGTTGGTTAGAATCATGGCTCCTCCTGAGAACACATGTTTAACCACAAATGGCCCTTCGTACGTAGGGGTCCATTTGCCCCTTGGATCACTCTGAGGAAGGATGATTCGCTTGATTACTAGATCCCCGACTCGATACTCTTGTGGTCTGACCTTTTTGTTAAACGCCCTGATCATCCGTTTCTGATACGTTTGACCATGACAGATAGCAGCAAGTCTCTTTTCATCAATGAGGTTTAGCTGATCAAGTCGTGTCTGGATCCAATCATTTTCGTTCAGATTTGCATCCTTCATTATCCGGAGAGAGGGTATTTGCACTTCGATCGATAAGACTGCTTCCATACCATAAACCAAGGAGAAAGGAGTTGCCCCGGTTGACGTCCTTGCTGAGGTACGGTACCCATGTAGAGCGAACGGTAACATCTCGTGCCAATCTTTATAAGTCACTGTCATCTTCTGCACGATTTTCTTAATGTTTTTATTCGCTGCTTCTACAGCCCCATTCATCTTCGGTCTGTAAGGAGAAGAATTGTGGTGCTGTATTTTAAACTGCTCGCAGAGCTCAGCGATCATCTTGTTATTGAGATTGGTACCGTTGTCTGTAATAATCCTCTCAGGGACGCCGTATCGATAGATCAGGTTGTGCCGAATGAACCGCGCCACAACAGTCTTGGTTACCGTAGCATAGGAAGCTGCTTCGACCCACTTTGTGAAGTAATCAATCACCACTAGGATGAAGCGATGCCCATTAGATGCCGTAGGTTTAATCTCGCCGATCATGTCTATGCCCCACATTGCAAACGGCCAAGGCGCAGTCAGAACATTCAGAGGGACCGGAGGAACATGCACCTTGTCTGCATAAATCTGGCATTTATGGCATGTTCGAGAATGTTGATAGCAGTCCGCTTCCATTGTGGACCAGTAATATCCTGCCCGTAGGATTTTCTTAGCCATAGTATGTCCACTGGAATGTGTACCAAAGGTCCCTTCATGTAGCTCTTCCATGATCTTTTCTGCTTCGGTTTTATCCACACAACGCAGTAGTGTCGAATCATGGTTTCGCTTGTACAAGATGCCGTTGCTAAGGAAGAACTTTGCCGCGAACCTTCTCAGGAATTTCTTATCATTGACAGAGGCACCCTCAGGGTATTCCTGAGCTTCCAGATATCTTTTCACCTCATGGTACCAAGGCTTCTCAGTCACCAATTTAGTCTCGAGATCACAACAATATGCCGGTTCGTCCAGTTTCCAGATGATGATTTGGGGAGCCTCATTGTCCCATTTGACCTCGAACATAGAAGACATTGTAGCTAACGCGTCCGCCAGCTGATTCTCTTCTCTCGGGAAGTGTTCAAAAGTTATCTCTGTGAAGTGGGGAATCAAGGTCAACACACATTCTCTGTAAGGAATAAGGTTCGGATGTTTCGTATCCCACTCTCCTTTGATCTGATTGATCACAAGAGCGGAATCTCCGAAGACACTCAGAAACTTGATCCTTAGGTCGATCGCGGCTTGAAGACCCATGATGCACGCCTCATACTCCGCCATGTTATTGGTACAGTTGAAACATAGCCGGGCAGTGAGTGGAGTATGAGTGCCTTGAGGAGATATGATTATGGCGCCGATACCATTACCCAAAGCATTGGAGGCTCCGTCAAAGTGCATAGACCATCGGGATCCTTCCTCAGGTCCTTCATCCGGTCCAGGTACTTCACAATCAGTCACAATCATGATGCTTTCGTCTGGAAACTCGAAATTCATTGACTGATAGTCATCTACGGCCTGATGTGCCAAGTGGTCTGCCAATACACTTCCCTTGATGGCTTTCTGGGTTGTGTACTGAATGTCGTATTCCGTCAAGATCATTTGCCATCTTGCAATTCTCCCAGACAGAGCAGGTTTTTCAAATATGTACTTTATAGGATCCATCTTTGAGATCAACAAGGTAGTGTGAGTCAGCATATACTGTCTCAGCCGGCGAGCAACCCATACCAAAGCGCAGCAAATTTTCTCAAGCAGTGAGTATCGGGTCTCACAGTCGGTAAACTTTTTGCTAAGGTAATAAATGGCATGCTCTTTTCGGCCAGACTCGTCATGCTGCCCCAGCACACACCCCATTGAGTTGTCGAGTACTGTCAGGTATAATATTAGAGGTCTCCCTTCAACCGGTGGCATAAGAATGGGTGGTTCTTGGAGATACTCTTTGATTCTGTCAAAAGCGGCCTGACATTCATCATTCCAACGTACTACCTGATCTTTCTTCAGCAGCTTGAAGATTGGTTCACAAGTAGCAGTTAGGTGAGAGATGAATCGAGCAATGTAATTCAGGCGTCCTAAAAAGCCTCTGACTTCCTTCTCTGTCCTGGGAACTGGCATCTCTTGAATAGCTTTAACCTTAGCGGGGTCCACTTGAATACCCTTATCACTTACAACGAAGCCTAGCAACTTTCCCGATCTTACCCCGAAGGTGCACTTGTTCGGGTTCAACCTCAGCTTGTACAGTTTCAACCGGTCAAACAATTTCTGCAGATGATCTAGGTGCTCTTCCTCAGTCTGGGACCTTGTGATCATGTCGTCAACATACACTTCTATCTCATGATGGATCATGTCATGAAATAAAGCAACCATGGCACGTTGGTAGGTTGCCCCAGCGTTCTTCAGTCCAAAAGGCATGACCTTGTAGAAGAAGGTGCCCCACTGAGTAACAAAGGTAGTCTTCTCCATGTCTTCAGGTGCCATCTTGATCTGATTGTAACCTGAAAAGCCATCCATGAAAGAGAATACCTTGTGCTGAGCTGTATTGTCAACAAGGACATCAATGTGAGGTAAAGGGAAGTCATCCTTGGGGCTGGCCCTGTTCAGATCCCTGTAATCGACACACATTCTGACCTTACCGTCTTTCTTTGGTACCGGCACCACATTAGCAACCCACTGAGGGTAAGAAGTCACTGCAAGGAACCCAGCATCAAACTGTTTCATAACCTCGGCTTTAATCTTCTCAGACATCTCTGGACGCATACGACGGACCTTTTGCTTAACCGGAGGGCAGTCTTCCTTAGTAGGAAAATGATGGACCACAATATCGGTATCCAACCCGGGCATGTCTTCGTAGGACCAGGCAAAGATCTCCATATAGTCATGTAGCATCTTAGTCAACCGTTGCTTCACGCTGAGCTCTAGGTTGGCACCAATCTTTACCTCTTTCCTGTCTGCCTCAGTACCCAAGTTTATTGTCTCCACTGGCTCTTCGTGTGGTTGAATTGCCCTCTCTTCCTGGAGTAACAGTCTTGCAAGCTCGCCAGGCACTTCGCAATCATCTTCACCTTCGTCTTCGGCTAAGTTGATCGGATTTTCGAAGTCATAATTGGCAGTAGCAGAGTTGTTATCAGTGAGATCCAGAGTGGATTGAAACCTGTATGAGTGAGTGTGTGTAAATACAGCTGTTTTGAAATATATATAAAGGAAGGAAAGACAGAAAAGGAGCATAAGATTTGAAATGCGAGAAAACGTCCAAGATTTTCATTTATGATATATGAAATGACAATTTATATGCCCTCACAAATAAAACCACGGTGCCTCGGGTAAGACACCGGGCCATAGAGTTCAATTAATTGTTTATTACAAATAACAAAACAAAGGAGTTTATTACTGCGTAACAAAAGTAACAGGAGTATGGTCTTTAGCAATCCAATTGGTCAATCCACCATCAGTTGTTGGGTAGATCCAGCTATTGAATTCAGCTTCATCCACTTCATTATCCTCCCCAACAGCATTCACTCCTGGATTTGTAATGAGCACAAGAGGTCTTCTGATCTTTGCCTTCCACATAGCTTTCTGTCCCTCTGCAGTAAAACCCAATCCGAACTTGTCAGTTTTCTGTGTAAAGTCAGGAAGCCTGCCCCAGTTAGTACATTCACCTTTCTGAACCACAGCCCGGGCATCCTTTAGGGAAGCCATCTTCAAAGGAACATTCTCTTCGACTGCTGTTTCTGCTGCTGCTGAAATTGGAAGCACCTCCTCGAAATGCTGAAAGGGGGTTTCAATAAACTCCCCGTCCATCTCAATGTACCTGAAGGAATTCAAATGGCTTACCATATACTCCTCATCTCCTTGTACAGTGACGATCTTCCCTCTGACGGGGTACTTCAGCTTCTGGTGCAAGGTAGAGGTCACTGCCCCAGCTTTATGGATCCAAGGTCGACCCAGTAGACAAGAGTACGATGGACGGATATCCATCACATAAAAAGTAGAGTCAAACACCTGAGAACCCACACGAATAGGAATGTCAACCTCTCCATGAACCATCCTTTTTGAACCGTCAAAGGCCCTGACGATGATATTGCTGGGTTTTAATTCCAGGCCTTCACAATCCAAACGGTCTAAAGCCTTCTTTGGTAGAACATTCAAGGAAGAACCAGTATCCACCAATACATGTTCCAGAGTAGTGCCCCTGCATTCGATAGAGACATGCAGGGCGTCATTGTGGTCTCTTCCCTTCGCAGTCAGGTCAGCATCTGAGAAACCCAAGCCATTGTCCGCTGTCAGATTTGCTACACAATCAGTGAACTGGACTGCAAATGTCTCCTGTGGCACATGGGCCGTCTTGAGAAATGAGATTAAGGCCTTAGCATGGGCCTCGAAGCATATCAATAAGGAGAGCATGGAGATCTTGGAGGGCGTATGCCCCAGCTGTTCCACAACATTAAAGTCACTCTTCTTTATTATCTTTAGAATCTCCTCCATTTCTTGTTGGGAGGCCTCAGCATTTATAGGTATCGGTGCCTCCATCCGGGCAGGCTCAACTTCAATCCCTTTGCCCCGAGCATTAGACGACTCGGCGGCAGGGGAAACAACTTGATCAGCAATAGGAACAGGTACACTTGTAGGTGTTATGAGGAGGGGTCTTTGAGCAGCGGGCGGTGCAATGTCAGGCGAGAAGAGCCTGCCACTGTGGGTAACCTTGGCTGGACCAGTGATATCACAGATACTGGCGCCAGTGTTGAACTCTTGTTTGATTCCGTTCACATACACATCTGCCCCATAGTGCCAGGGGACAGCTTTATCAGATACGTAGGGGAGAGGCCCCGGAACAGTAATAACCACAGGTGCAACAGTCATGATTTGAACAGGCTTCCTTGGGAGAGCCTTGATTGGATTATTGAAGATTGTAACAACAGCAACTTCTTCTATCGGAACCAACTGAACATCGTACTTTTTAAACAGAATCTCCTTACTATCCTTTAGGCTTTGGATGCCCAACTTCAGCAAAGGACAACCAGATGGGGAAACAGCACAGAACATGCAACCCTTACTGCAACCCGGAAATAAACCGGCCAGCAGCAGGTTCCTCTTGACAGTCTTCAAAGGAGTAGCTACATCATCCACAGAAACAGCGTATACTTCTTCATCAACAGCATTTACTCCATGCTGGGGCATAGGAGCAGTTACCACATTCGGCCTCTCAGGCGCTTCAAACTGTATCTCTTTCGCGTCAATAAGGTCTTGCACCTTATTCCTTAATGCCCAACAGTCATCAGTGGAGTGCTCCGGGCTGTCAGAATGGTAAGCACAACGAGCATTTGGGTTGTACTTAGGAGATGTAGTGTTTGCAGTCTTCGGAGCCTCTCTGACGGTCACTAGATTGGTGGATAGCAACTGTGGTAAGATCTGCGACAAGGTCATACTCAAACGGGTGAATTCCCTTCTGGGTCTCTCAGCCCTTGGTTGGTTAGCTTGCCGAGGAGCGGCGACGGGTTTCACAATCACCACCGCGTTGACAGATTGGCGGCGCTCCAGTTTGTCTTGCCTTCTAGGCCCATACACCGCACTGGCCTCTTTTTTGAACGATTTCTTCTCTGAACCTGTAGATGCACCCTTTGGAATCTTACCAGACTTCAACCCAGCCTCAATTCTCTCTCCAGTCAGAATCAGATCAGTGAACCCTGCAGACGAATTCCCGATAAGATGGTTGAAAAATGGCCCAGATAGGGTCCCCAAGAACATGTCTACTAGCTCCCGGTCAGTCAACGGAGGCTGCACTCTGCCGGCCAGATCCCTCCACTTCTGAGCGTACTCTTTAAAACCTTCACTTGAGCCTAACGACATACCCTGGAGTTGGGTACGTGTAGGGGCAAGGTCGGCATTATACTGATACTGCTTATAGAAAGCAGTAGCCAACTCCTCCCAGTTACGAACCTTGGTCCCATCCAGCTGATAGAACCATTCGAGATGAGTCCCTGAAAGACTCTCCTGGAAGAAGTGGATCCACAAATTCTTATCCGCTGAGTACGGCTGAATCTTCCGCACATAGGACCTGAGATGTAGCTTGGGACAAGACGCCCCGTCGTACTTAGTGAAAGATGGTGCTTTGAACTTATGAGGGATAATCACACCAGTAGACAAACCCAAGTCTCCAAAATCCAGCCCAGGCACCTGTTGGATCTCCATAGCATTCAGCCTGTCCTCCAACTGCTTGTATCTGTCTTCTGCAGGAGGATACTGCTCTTCATCAAAATCAGTCTCGTTGTCGGAGACTACCGGACTAGGACCTTTTTCCGCTTGAGGAGTACCCTTGCCAATGGAAGAACCAGCCTCTTCATTATGCAAAGTGTTGCCAAACCTTCGGCCCGAGCTAAACAGAACAATTCTTCTTTTCTTCTTCTTTGCCTTCTTCAGGAGCAGAGCCTTCAGCTCTTCTTGACCCCGAGTCAAACCCATGATTAGCTCCTGAAACTGCGCATTCTGCGCCTGAAGAGCCTTGATGGATGTCTCAGTTGATGATGAGTCAGGATTCATGATGCTGAAATAAACAGCGAAGAACGGTAAGCAACCTGAAAAGAAGAAAACCTGCTATGCACATGATGAATGGAATGCGTATGATTTATGTTTTCAAAGACAATCGGGAATCAACTTTGTAAACAAAAGGGAACACACTTCATTAGATTCAACTTTGAAAAATTAGATTGTTCAACAGGTTGCCCTTAGGCTTTACATAAAAGGAAATACTGAAAAAGGAAATAGAACTGTAAGGGACATTCAGAGCTCCTTATTGATCCCATGGTCTCCTCTTCTCAGTACGGATGTAGGCATTCAGGGCTCGCTCATTCTCCAACTGCTTTGTCAGCTTCTGGATCTTCAACTCCTGCTCATTGAACTTTTCTCGGTACGAATCCCGTTCTTCTCGCAGTTGCGACCAAGATCTCTTTAATGTCTCATAATCAGTAGGTATCTGAGGAGGAAGGACAGTTGGAGGAACACCATCTTTGTCAGGATACTCAAGAATGATGGGTCTGAC
This sequence comes from Vicia faba, assembly GCA_948472305.1. NCBI lineage: Eukaryota > Viridiplantae > Streptophyta > Magnoliopsida > Fabales > Fabaceae > Vicia > Vicia faba. The sequence goes on from OX451738.1 coordinate 122,452,709, forward strand.
AGCTTCATACGGCATACCTAATTTCTGAGCACGGATGCGAACCCATTTATAGTAGGCTTCCATAGGTAAAGAAGTCTTTGGCCCTAGCTCTTGTGGGTCAGCTTTATGGACTTTGTCCCAAGCCTTGATGAACTTATGACGCAGCTCGTCACTATCCACCTGAAACTCAAAACTGATGTGAGGCACCAACATCTCATGAGGCCCTGCTCTTCTTGCTCTTCCAAACTGACGGAGTGCTAAACATGGATTGTAAGAGATCCCTCCTTGAGTACCAATAAGAGGAACATTAGGGTATTCTCCGCATCGATCAATAACAGCTATCTCATCCAAACCTCTGCAAGTCCAAATGATGTCTTTGTCGGTGAGAGACATTAACCTATGAGCCCAGCCTCTTCCTTCTTGGTTCTTCAGCACGAACTTGGGGAGGTGCGAAATAAACCACCTCACCAACAAAGGGATACAACACCATAGGGTTCCTCGTCTTCGGGTAGTACGAGTATGAAGTTGTTGCAGGATGTCACCCAAGAGAGTGGGTACAGGATTCTGAGACATAAAGATCCTTATAGCAGTGACATTGATGAAGTTGTCAGGATTAGGAAACAAGACTAACCCATAGATTAAGAGAGCTAGGACGTCTTCATATGCCCTAAAGTCCAGGTCATTCCAGAAACTGTTAGCTTTACCAATCAAAAACTTGGCCAAGAAACCCTTAACTCCGCTTCTAGTTACCCAGTTGTCCATTACTTCTTGGTGGGTCAAAGGAAGAGCTGAAGCAACATCCTCAAGCCTGAGGGTCTTTTCCCAACCAGTAAAGGGGGTCTGATCCAAGATAGGGATACCAAGCAAATCAGAGAACTCTTCCAGGGTAGGGACCAGCTGGAAGTCTTGAAAGGTGAAGCACTGGTACAGAGGGTCATATAACTGGGTCAAAACACTCATCAACTGTTGATCCCGCTTTGCAGTGACTAAACTGAGAAGAGAGCCATGCCTCTGAATGAAGGAAGTGGTATTTGGAATTCTGCTAACCAACTCTTCAAGCAACTCAGGTGGGTGAACAAAGTTGAACCGGATAGTATTCCTTCGCACAGGCATCATAATGTCCTACAAAACAGAGCAAAGGTGAAACCCTCTTGTCTTTGAAATGGTCAGTCCTTATGCAGGATGCATGCAATGCTCATGATGTTATGATGTTATGATAAAGCACACCACACATAGATATAAAGGCAAACATGGTAAGGCACACAAGTCACACAAGGCAAGCCCTTAAAGTTTAGGCCAGCATAAGGTCTAGGTACTACCCTCTTTCAGTTTGTTGGTTTATACCTGTCCTATCAAAGTAACCGGGTTCTTAGAGGATCCCAATATCATTGACTACCCTCAATCGGTCATAACTCCAGCATCGCAATCTTTTCTTGCAGCCAGAACCATCACGAGAGTTTAGCCTCAATGGGCGTAGCATACTGCTACAATTCTAAAGGCCAAGTTGTGTCATTTAAGGTTCTAAGGTTGTTGGTGCTTAATGACTCCTTGGAAGACCCATATTCTCCTCGTTGCAACACGAGGGATATCGGTACAGACCAAGGTGCCACACCAACGTAGCCACTGCTTCACCCATGTCGGTCTACGCCGGACAGGTCCCTCACAGCTTATGCTACCTAAACAGGATATCCCCAGATCTGGGTTAGGATCTATGTAACTCCCATGCAACCCACAAATTTAAAGCAGACAAGTCAATACAATTGAAAACACAGTTATGAACTAACCCTAAGGTACACCTCACTTTAAGTTAAGTCCCCAGCAGAGTCGCCAGTTCTGTGATCGGTGGATCTGGAACTGACTGTTTAACGCTGGTTCGCGAAATGTCGCGGTAAGCAAGAGTCGCCACCGTCTTTTATTTTCTCCAAATGGAAAGGACAAAAGCACAGAAAAATTCCTTAAAGAGATTGCTCTCGGTTCGGGAGGTAGATTATAGAAAGGGAAGGTATTAGCACCCTTTCTATCCATGGTTATCCATGGGCTCTTAGATACTTGCTCATTTGTGTTTTCAAAAATGGTTTGTTTGCTTTTCAATTGTGGGTTTTAAAAAGTTTCTTTGAAAATTCCAGTTCGACTCTTGTATCGGTCCTCAAGAGTGTTTGAAAAATTGCTTTCGAAAGCTTTTTGAAAAGGTGTCGGTGTGAAAAGTATTTTTGATTTGTTTTGAAATTAGAGCAAGTATCTAGAGTCGTCTACCTACCCTAAGGAATTCGTCTGTGTAAATGTCCTTTAAAGTAATGCCATCCCACCATTGAGAGGTAGGTAGCACCACTATTGGAGTTTTTCGGGTCAATTCGAGGTTCGGGACATGGTGATCACCGGAGCAATGGGAAGACACCTTAGAAGCTACCCTCATGCCAGGTTCCCGGATCATGAGGACTTACTAAGACATCCTCTACTCGACGATCACCTTTCGAGGCAAGGCAGCAGTGAGGCGTACCCTAGGGGTGGTGTGTGATTTGTGTATCATGTTCATTTGCATTTAACTTGTTCATGTCAGGTGATCTACGCGTTTGTTTTTATTTTTTTGTCCATTCATTCTTGCATGCGTTTGTTAACAGTTAAAAATATTGCGAGAAATAAAAGTTCTAAAGCTATTACAAAAGGCGCGGGTCCACATCGCCAAAATTTCCTGAACCCGATTTGACAGAAAAATAAAGAAAATAAAGAGCGAGAAATTAAATTGTCCGAATTTACAAGGCCTTGGGAGAGGTACATAAAAATTATACGGAAAAGAAATAAACACGCGAATTAAATAAGAATTAAAACGAGGGCGTTGGACCCTTTTTGCAAAATTAAATTAAATGATGAAATTAATTAAAATTAAAAAGAAAAAAGAAATTATTTTTTAGTTTTTTGTATTTATGAGAATTTAATGAGATTAATTGGAATTAAAATGCTAACCCTAATTCTAATTGTTTTTTTTAGTTTATTATGAAAACATATTAAAGTTTAACCTAAAATTAACCCTAATTAATTAATGCGATTTAATTCATAAAAATAAATAGTTAATTATTAATGAAAAGAAAAGGAAAAAAAAAGGGATAAAAATTAATTAAAACTAATTCTACCAATTTTAAATTATTTAAGAAAAATGTTAAGATTTAAACCTAAATTAGAAGAAAACTAAGTTAATTATGAATTTTATTTACAAAAATACTAAAATAAAAATATTTATTATTTTTTATCTTTTCTGATTTTTTGTGTTTTTTTTATATTATTTGTGAAAATATTAAATTAATTAATAAAAAAAACAATAATTGCAAGAAAGCAAAAAGAATAAAAATAAAATGTAAAAAAGAATTGGCAAACCTAGGGGGTTCTGCCCCTAATTTGGAGGTAAGTCTTTGGCAATTTGAGCCCAATAAGCTTCAGGCCTTGTAGACTTTTTCCACTAGCGTGCCTAGGCGTTGACTGAGATTCACCATGGTCTCCAGATCTGTGCCCTTGGATTGATGAGATTGAGCGCGTGGCAGGCTGAGATTTTGGACGCATGGTGATCATCAAGTGACGCGCTGCATGGGAATATATATTGAAAAATATTATGGAATAGAAAGGGGGACCTGGGATCGAACCCAGGTCCTGGAAGTCACCAAGATGCTTGCCTGCCACTGAGCCACCTAACACATTTTGTATATATGATAACTAGCAAATAATATAAAATAAGCAAGCGTTAGTGGGGCGCTTTTCGCGCGAAATTTGAATCAGCCATTCACGCCTTGCCACTACATCGTCTTCCTCATTGTTTTATTTTTTCCTGAAACATAAAAACAATTAGCAACGGTTTTACACCGTTCCCATAGGCACCTTTCTGAAAAATAACGAATAGCCCCTGGGGCCTCATAAATTAGGCGCGAGGGTGCCATTGTTTTCGTCTAAGAGCACTGAGTTGAATGGTCTAGGTCCCATATGCCAATTGTTCCTTAATTAAAAAACCCTAATTCAAGGTCCTGGAAACCCTAGCGCACATTCATGGTGAAATCCTCAAGGGTGCACAAAAACACAATTAAACCATACAGTTAGTATTAGAATCAAATAATGAATATGAATCAAATATTAAAAAGTGCCAAAAACGCATGATTCATGATGTACGATTGCAAGAAATTTTCTGTACAGGTGGTCACCGTTCTTACGTTTCTTGAGGTTAGGATGGATGGTTTTTATTTGGAAATCTTCCTTGAAGCCTCAGGAAGGTGATGGAACAAGTTTCTTTGCTTGAATCGACCTGTAACTTGGTTTGCAGTTTTGAAATTTCAAGCAAAACGTTCAAGTTTGTTTCTTGTCTATGGCGCAGCTTGCAGTCTGTGAGCACGAGGGTTTTACTTTGTATTTGTATGTGAGTGTTCTAGGGTTGAGAAACTGATCACAAATCCATGAATTGATGAAAAATATATTTGATTTCCAAGCCATTATTTTTCAATCTTTTTCACATTTCTTTGATACAAATCATGTCCAATTAGCTTCAATTCTTTCCTAATCTGGCTTGCACGAAATCTTGGAGATATTATGAGCATAAAAAGATTTGAAACATTAGGTTTAACATTTTTCATGTATTTTAATTAATTTAAATGAATTATTAATAATAAAAATCCAAATAAATAAATAAAAAATGAAGAAAAACTTCCCTTTGGGCCAAATGGTCGTGCACATGCCTTGGATAATGAATTGTGGAAGAAAAGGAGGCCCATTAGCAATTTTAGGTCATTTGAAGCAATGTTGACTTTTCAAAATATCCAAAAATTTCCCAACTTCCACAAGGCATAACTTGCTCAATTTTTAAGCTTTGCTCATGTTCTTGGACATTTTGGAAAGGTATTTGAGTCCTCTAACCAATGTCTTTGGTACCATGTCATTTTGATTTACCAATCTCAAGTTATGGCCTTTGACTTAAAGTCCCTTTTTGTTGACTTTTGAAAATGACCTATAATGTTGAAATTGATAACTTTTTGTGAGAGCATTTCTTGGACTTGAAGTATGAAGAGGAGTTGTAGGAAATGTCTTTATCTTCAAAATGAGCTTTGGATGGAATTTTTCTGATAATCCATGTGAAAGTTATGCCCTGGTCAATTTACAGTTGACTTTTTCAACTGTCCAAATAAGGAAACTTTTGCATCTTGATGATTTTTGAGCCAAGCTTTGAGGATCATGATCAAGCATTGATCAAATGATGTTTGTGGCTTCAAAATGAGATGTTGACCAAAAAATTGGACTTTTGACTGCCGAATGACCATTTTACCCCTACAGTTGACTGTAGTGCAATTAGGGTTTTTGACTGTGCAATCTTGTGCTGAAAGTCTTGAAACTTGATATGAGGATGCTTGACCATATTTATAGGCATGTGGGACTTGATTGGACCCTTGGAAACTTCATTTACTTTGTCAGAACCAAAACCCTAATTTTGACTGTTAGGATACCCTTGCACTGTGCAACCCTTGGGGAATTTTTTGAAGCTTGACTTGGCAATTTTCTTGAAGAATATGGGAGGGCAAATTTTGGGGTACAACACCCGGTAAATGCATAGTTTAGGTATTTGACTCGCAGTGCTGCCTGAGATCTTCATGATTCAGGGCGCCTAATTCGTGGTAGTGCCCGGTAAACTCATAGCTCTAGTTTTTGGGATTTATGATATTGCTCGACATGTTCATAGCCTAGGTCGACATATTCGTGAGTGGCCGAGATGTTGGCCCATTTAGGCGATCTGTAGGAAGACTTGTCGTGGTATCTGGGAGTCGGGGAGGTGACTCTACTCTTTTTGTTCGAAACACCAACTTTTTTAGTCGTGCATGGAGTGACTTGGTTTGTCGCGCCATTCTTCCCATCCGTTATGGCGAGCGTGTGGATTTGCTCCCCAATTGACCGGTTTCCTGTGCTTTGTAGGTAACAATGGCGGACGAACCGTGTCCCTCGGAGCGCACTGAGGCGGAGGACCAAAGTTCCTAGGAGAATGTGAATTTGGTTGATACCATCGACGATCCTCTGCTGGAATGGGTGGGCGCCGAGCCCAGAGGGATCGCTTCTGCCTATAGTCAACGCAGTCGAAGTGCGTATACCATCATCGAGAAGGGCGGTAGTCAACCCGGTTTTCAGAATAACTTCGTTGTCACCAGACCCACTCTTACCGCGCGGATTTGCTTAGAGTTCCCCGAGTACGGGTTCCCCATGTATGAGATTGCTTTCAAGGACCTTGGACTACAACTCCCCTTTAGCGATTTTCAGGTCGGGGTCTTTAGTCATCTGGAACTGGCCCCGTCGCAGCTTCACCCCAACTCGATCGCTTTCCTCCGGGCGTTCGAACTGACGTGTCGATTTTTAAAGATTGGGGCGACCATACCTCTCTTCTTCCGCGTCTTCCATTTACAGCGCCAGTCCCGGGGAGGTAGGCACAGTTGGGTTTCCCTGAAACAGTCTAAGAGACTGTTCAGGATGTACATGGATTCTGTCCGGGGCTTCAAGGACAAGTGGTACATCGTGCGGCCGGTTACCAAAACGGGTTTAGAGTCTGTATACGAGGAAGAAACGGTTTTGATTGATGATCACGGGGAAGCTCTTCTGGACGACGAGGGACGCCCGGTGTTAGGGCGTGTGGCCAAGTTTCCTTTGCATTGGACCTCGCGTCACTACGAGCACGATGCCGGGCACTACCATACGCCCGCGGGTGGGATGAGCACCGAAGACGAGGAGGCTTATGGTACCCTTTGCCGATATGTCGATAGTTTCTTCCCCGCCCGGTGGGCCAAGAGGGAGGGGAAGGATATTCTTGACGAAGATGGTTATCCGACCTTTGAGGCCCGGCCTATCGATACGAAGGCGCTCGTGGAATGCCAGTCCTTCGGGCAGGCCAAGAACCTGCTAGGTCTTTTACTTTTTTCGTTTTGTTTGATTTTCTTCGCTTGTTTATTTGCTCGTCACCAACCCGGGGTCATTTTATGCAGGTCTCATGGCTGGACGAAAGGAGAGGCTCCTGAAGCTGACCCAGGATAAGAAAGTAAATAAGAGAGTGGTGCGAGCTCCTCAGGCGACGAGGATGGGCCCGCCAACTAGCCCGGGCGGTGCTTCTGGAGGGTCCCCGAACGCTCAGGATGTCGAGCCCCATACCGACCTGATACTAAGGAAGAGGAATCCTGTGGAGAGCCAACCGGAGGTCGGCGAGGATTCTAGTGCGGTGAGGTCCTTCGGGTTGCCCCCTGTTTTAAAGAGGAGGGTTTCTTCGAGGGATTTCCTTTATTCGTAAGTGCTGATGAAGCGGACACCATTAGGCGACTGAGCAAGGAGAATCGGAGAAAGCATCTGGCTGCAAACATGGTCGGGATGGTCAAAATGGCCGAGATGGCCGTCGTGCTGGCCGAGGAGGGGGCAGATTCTGATCACATCAAGGAGCTGGAACAGGAGAAATCTTCCCTTACTGCAAGCTCCCGAAAGTTGAAGGCTGCCCTGGAGCGCTCCGAGGAGATGTTCCGCGAGCAAGCCGAACTGCTAGCCGCGGAGAAAGAGAACTCGAGGAAGATTGTCGAGGAGAGGGAGTACTTCCGTGAGGATCGGGAACGCTTGGAGGCTGACAACGGGCGCCTCGCCAAAGAGGTCGAGGAACTAAAGGCCGCCATGCTCCCTGCCGAGGATGAGTCGGATGAGACAGCTCCTTTGCAAAGTTGGTCGGAACTAGTTGCTCGCATTCAACTCCTCGAGGCGGATTGCGTCGGTGCTTTGGAGGATGGCTTTGAAGCCGCGGTTAGTCAGCTCGCCCTGTTGAATCCCGATCTGAATACTGAAGGCGCGGTTTACATGTCTCAGATCATCGATGGCCAGGTCGTGCCCCCGCCCGAGTCCCCTGTTGTCGGTGGTGATAGCTCTGGGGAAGTCTAGCTGTGAGGTTCTAGTAGGGCCTGCGCGCCTTTATTGATGTTTGTTTTGGGGCCTGCGTGCCCGTTCATATTTTACTTTTTGGGCCTGCGTGCCCGTTCTTTGTAACTCTTGAACATCGCCGGCCTTCTTGGTCGGTTTATCTCTATTTGTTTTGTTGCCCACGTGCTTTTTGAATGAATGCTTGTTTCGACTTTTGATTGTTTGCCCGTGTGTGGTTGTGACTTTGTTGGCAAATTTTCCTAAGTCTTTTGTTCGGGTCGTGCCCGTGCTCGGCTTTCTATTCGGTGGCCAAATTCGCCTAAGTAACGACCTCGAGAAGAGATTTCCTTTTCGACCCTTTTGGATGGCCCGACGTTCTTCGAGATTCGTCGGGTGTGCGGAGCGAAGCCGTTTGTTCGGGTACATGACTCGGATCGGGGTTATTCACCCGCGGCGTGAACTGCCCATCGCGAGCTGGGTGTTCTGCCCTACAGGTACTTCGACGGTGGAGCTCGGTTGAGGTGTCCACGTCGGGCACTATCGTTCATACTCGTCTTTTGAACGACGTTATGCCATATGGGCGTAGGTCGGGCCTGTACCTTGGCCTTTCTACAGGGTCAGACGTTTTTCCTCGTTGGCCGGACGCGGGTGTCGACGGCGAGGGTCCTCGGTGTTAAGGGTTTTTAACTATAGTACTGCTTTAGTTTAGCAGCATTCCAGGGTCGTGGTAGTGGTTCTCCGTCCAGTTGCTCGAGGTAATATGCCCCGGTGCCAGTGGTGTAGTGGACGCGGTAAGGCCCTTCCCAGTTCGCGGCCAATTTCCCTTCATGGGTGTCTTTCTGGTTCCTTCGTAACACCAGGCTGCCGATTTCGAACTCGCGTTTAATGACCTTGTCGTTGTGGCACAGAGCCACTCGTTGTTTTAGGGTGGCTTTGCGTAGGGCTGCCCCCGATCGGATTTCCTCGACTAAGTCGAGTTCGTCCCTGAGTGCCTCGTCGTTCATTTCTTCGTCGAGGGGATTCTCCGTCCGTCTAGAGGGTTCCCTGATTTCCACCGGGATGACGGCCTCGGTGTCGTACGTCAGTCGGAAGGGGGTCTCGCCCGTCGTTGAGTGGGGCGTGGTGCGGTATGCCCACAAGACGCTGTGCAGTTCCTCGACCCAACCCCTCTTAGCTTCGCCGAGTCGGCGTTTGAGTCCCTGAAGAATGACTCTCTTTGCGGCTTCGGCTTGCCCGTTGGTTTGAGGGTGTTCGACCAAGGTGAAGTGTTGTTTTGTTCCTAGTTTGGTGACGAAGTCCTGGAAACCGTGATCGGTGAATTGGGTGCCGTTGTCGGTCACCAGTGCCCTCGGGATTCCAAATCTGGCGAGGATGTTTCTCTTGTAGAAACGGAGGATGTTATGTGAGGTGATCTTCGCGAGAGCCTCGGCCTCGATCCATTTCGTGAAGTAATCCACGGCCACGATGAGGAATTTATTTTGATAAGACCCTTGCACGAAGGGACCAAGGATATCCATACCCCACCATGCGAACGACCACGAGGATGACAGTATACTCAGTTCGTGAGGGGGGCGAGGTGCATGTCCCCGTGCCTCTGGCATTTGTCATACCTCTTGACGTGTTCCTTGGCGTCCTGCTGCATCGTCGACCAATAATACCATGCTCGAAGGGCTTTCCTCGCCAGGGATTTACCGCCCATGTGTTGGGCGTTGATCCCCTCATGTATCTCCCGCAGTACCTCGGGGACTGTGGATTCATTGATGCACTTCAGAAGGGGGATGGAGAATCCTCGGCGGTATAGTTTTTGCTCGAGCACCACGTACAAGCATGCTCGTCGCTTTGTGGTGGTTGCATTAGTCTAGTTCGAGGGTAGTTCGCCTTTCGTCAGGAAATTGTACACCGGGTTCATCCAGGACGAGGCGTCTCCTATGGCGTGGACTTCGACTAGTGTCGAGGATCTTTCGATGCTCGGGCGTGCCAAGGATTCTTGTATGACGGATTTGTTTCCGCCCTTCTTTCTCGTGCTCGCGAGTTTGGACAATATGTCTGCCCTTGTGTTTTGCTCGCGGGGGACATGTGAGATCTCCGCTCGTTCAAACTTTGTCATATATTTTTTGACTAAGTTTAAGTATTCGACGAGGCTGTCGTTCTTGGCTTGGTAACTCCCCTGGACTTGGGAGGCGACGAGTTGGGATTCTGTGTAGATTTGTACTTCGCGGGCTCCCAGGTCCTCGGCTAGCCTCAATCCTGCGAGCAGGGCTTCGTACTCTGCTTGGTTGTTCGACGTTGGGAAGGAGACAGCTAACGAGTGTTCGACCACTACGCCTTCTTCGTTCTCCAGGAGGATTCCCGCGCCACTTTCGGACGAGCTGGAGGCCCCGTCGACGAAGATGGTCCATTTGTGTTCCTTCCCGGCGGGCGGGTCATGAGCGGTCATCTCCGCGACAAAGTCGGCCAGGGCTTGTGCTTTCAGGGCTTTCTTGCTCTCGTACTGAATGTCGAATTCAGAGAGCTCCAAGGACCATTTCAACATTCTGCCCGCCATGTCGGGCCGACCCAGGAGTTGCCTCACTGGTTGGTCGGTTCGTACGATGATTGTGTGGGCCAGAAAATAATGTCTGAGTCTCCTCGCCGCGTTGACGAGGGCTAGGGCTACCTTTTCTATCTATTGGTACCTGCTTTCGGGTCCTTGTAGGGCTTTGCTCGTGAAGTAGACAGGTTTCTGTCCGTCGGTGGTCTCGCGGATGAGAGCCGCGCTGACGGCTTCGTTCGAGACGGCCAAGTATAGGAACAGTGGCTCCCCGTCGGCTGGTTGAGATAAACTTTGCTTTAGGTGGCGCAACGCCCGTTCACACTCCTCGTTCCACTCAAAGGCTGCTTCTTTACGAAGGAGTTTGAAGAAGGGGAGGGCGTGCTGAGCGGACCTTGCGACGAAACGGGACAATGATGTGAGCATTTCGTTCATGACTTGTATCGACTTCTTCGACATTGACGTCGGGAGGTCGGAGAATGCTCGACACTTGTCGGGGTTGGCTTTGATTCCTCGTTCTGTTAGGTAGAACCCGAGGAATTTTCCTGCCTTGACTCCGAACGTGCATTTCTCGGGATTGAATCTCATTTTGCTTTGTCTCGCTTGGTAGAAGACTGCCTTGAGGTGTGCTGCATGTTCGGTGCCTGCTCGGGATTTGACGATCATGTCGTCCATGTAAACCTCGAGCATGTCCCCAATCTGATTGTGGAAAACCTTGTTCATCATGCGTTGGTAAGTTGCTCCGGCGGTTTTTAGTCCAAAGGGCATTACGTTGTAGTAATAGTTGCCCGAGCTGGTCATGAAAGCCGTGTAGTGTTTGTCGCCCACGACCATCGGGATTTGGTTATAGCCCGAGTAAGCATCCATGAACGACAATGTTTTGTAGCCGGCCGAGTTGTCGACCAGCATGTCTATGTTCGGTAAAGGGAAAGAATATTTCGGGCAAGCCCGGTTGAGATCGGTATAGTCAACACACATCCTCCATTTTCCATTATTCTTTTTAACAAGTACAACGTTTGACAGCCAGGTGGAATACCGGGCTTCAGAAATAAAATTTGCCTCTAGGAGGTCTTTTACAACTTTTTCAGCAGCCTCCGTTTTCTCTGGAGACTGCCTACGCCTATGTTGTACTACAGCCTTAGCGGCAGGATCTATGGCGAGGTGGTGACAGGAGACCTCAGGGTCGAGTTCGGGCATCTCCGCGGCGCTCCAGGCGAACAGGTCAACATTCTCGCGCAAGCAGGCCTTGATTTGCTTCCTTGCCATGTCGGGAGATCCTTGCCAATCTTTACTCCTTTGCTTGGGTCTGTGCCGAGGGGGACGAGCTCAAAATCCCCGTCCGGTATTGGTCGGAGTGGAACTTGCTCGCTATTGGGAGGTTCGTCCTGGTCGAAACGAGCGTCCAGAGCTATAGAGTCGACCTTTGGTGGAGCTTTCTGGACTTCTTCCTTGACGGACTCTTGCTTGTCGGGCTCCTGTCGTGTCCTTTTGGCAGGCCTTGTCCCTACGTCGACAGTGTCGCGTCTCTTAGATGCAGCGTTGAAACACCTCCGAGCAGCGGCTAGGTCTCCTTGGATAATAGCTACCCGTGCCCTTTTGGTGTAGAATTTCATCTTCAGGTGGACGGTGGAGGGCACCGCTGTCAGTTCTGCCAGTGTTGGTCTCCCCAGGATGCAGTTGTAGAGGGACGGGCAGTCGATGATGAGGAAGCGTAATTTGACCTGTCTTGTCACTGTTCCCTCGCTGAATGTAACCAGGAGTTCGACATACCCCCAAGGTTTGGAGGTCGAGCCGTTGAAACCCTGTAAGTCCGACCCTACATATGGTGAGAGATGTGAGTCGTCCAGCTATAGAGTTCGGAACAATTGGCTGTACATCACGTTGACGGAACTTCCATCGTCGACGAGGATGCGATGCACATCGAAGTTGGCCATTCTTGCCCTTATTAGTAAGGGGATGACCGCATTGGGGGCTCCCCCGGGGAGTTCTTCTAGATAGAAGGTGATGGGTTCTGACCTTCCCTTCACCTTTTCAAATGTCACTGTTTGCAGGGGTGCCGCGTCGACCAGCTCCTCCAGCTTCCTCTTCGCCGAATTAATGGTCAAGTCGTTGAATCCTCCGCCGTTGATGACCATGGCGGAGGGGAAATATTCCCACCTGCTGTGTGTTGTGAGCGGCTCCTGCAGGTGTTCGGGGACATCGAAGTCCTCGGGTCTGGTCACAGAGAAGGCGGTCTGGATGGGGACCGACTCGTCAGATGGTCGGGCATCTTCCTCTGGCTCTCCTGTCTCTCGGGCGTCACGGCAAGGAGCGTCGTTTCGCCGGTATTGTGCAAGCCTTCCCCCCTTGATGAGGGTTTCGATGGCGTCCTTGAGGTGGACGCAATCCTCAGTCAGATGACCATGGTTCCTATGGTACTGACAATATTTGTTCTTGTCTGCTCCGAGCTTGGCAGGAGCAGGTCGGAGACGTTTGACGCCGCCGTCCTTGAAGTCCATGTTGGCACACTCCGCCAAAATGCGCTCGCGGGAAGCTGTGAGCGGAGTGTACTCGGTAAAACGCCCCGAGGGTCCCCGTTGCTCTCGGACTTCCCGGGGTCTGTCTTCTTTTCTTTTCTCCCCGGTTCTTCGAGGAGGAGGAGCTTCCTGGCGCGAGTTGCTGTTGGACCCGCGAGTCATGGAGTCTCGGGCTCGGTTGGCCGCCTCTCTCTCTATTCGTAGTCCATGTATGCCCGAGCCTTTTCGAGGAGGGCATCGAATGTTCTGGGTGGCTCGATGCCCACGACCTTTCTGAACTCCGTGCCGGGGAGGAGCCCCCTCTCCAGCAGATATCTCTTCATATGGTCCGCGCAGGGGACCTGTATGGCTTCGCGGTTGAAGCGATTGATGAACTCTCTCATGGTTTCATCCTGTCTCTGGATGATGGCCTCGAGAGCCGCCTCGGTCTTTGGGTGTCACCGAGATGCTGTGAATGAACTGATGAACTGGTTCTTCAGGTTCCGCCACAAGGTGATTGACCCCGGGGCGAGTCCTTTGTACCAGACCATTGCCGCCTTCTTGAGGGTCATAGGGAACAACCGGCATTTGATGGGCCCCCCGACGTTGTGATAGTGCAGCATAGCCTCGAACCCGTCTATGTGGTCGACCGGGTCCGCGACTCCATCATATTCCTTCAAGTGTGGAGGCTTCTCCATGCCCGGGGGGATGGGTGCCTCCATGATAGCTTGCGACAGGGGACCGTGGGGGTCGTCCTCGTCGCTCCATTCTGGGGACAGAGATGAGGACCTGTAATACTGTCGGGCACGACGGTCCTGGTCGTGCTGGGCATCTCTCGAGCGTGGTGCTTGTTGGTTGATTCTTCCACGCCTGTCTCTGGAGTGTCTTCTTTCCTGTCTCGTGGGGGCACGACCGTGTCCTCCGGCTTCGATGATGGGCTGCCTCTCCAAAGGGGGCCGTCTCCCTGTTGGGCGAGGCGACGGGCTTCGAGAGGTATCTCTGTAATGTCTCCGTGATGGGAAGTGGACTTCAGTCACTCGAGGAGGTGGAGTCTGGGGCCTCCGGTGCCTCATCGGGGGTCTTCGATCATCTTCAAGTGCCCTTAATCTTTCCCCTTGGGCGAAGATGAGATAGTTTGTCTGATTGATCGCTGCGAACAGCGCTCGGGTTGTGGCATCCGCCCCGGCGGGGACGGGGACTTCCTGAAATTGCATGGCCCGATAGTTCGCGAGAGCCGCATCGTCTTCTCTGAGTGGCAGAGGGACCGAGGAGGATGAAGCAGTAGCTCCGTCGCAGTGGGTTGAAGGTCCGGGGGCAGTTGACACAGGGATGGTGTTATGACCGGGGTTGTCGACGTTGTCAAGGTGTCCGTTTTTGTCCGCGGGGCCGTTGTTGGTGTCGGCGGCGCGAACGTTTTGTTCATCACGAGCTTGGTCAGCCATGACGGTGGTAGTTGAGTTGAGCTTTGGTCTTTGAGTTTTTGCAAGACGGGGAAGCTAGATTCCCACAGACGGCGCCACTGATCTTACCGGATCAGACTTGGACCGTTACGACTGGCTCCGAGCTGAAGTTGAACGAGATAGGGGGGGTACCTGCAAGGCACTCCGATGCTAAAGTGAGTGAGAGTACGAGCAGGCAAAGAGTATGAGTATGGGTAAGAGAATGAATACCTGACCCTCTGGGAACAGAGGGTATTTATAGCCCCTAGTGCTGGGCCAAGGTCCCTTCATTGGGCCGGGCAAGTTTGGCCCAATGAAGGAACTGCCAGGTTCTACGTGTGTAGTGGGGACCCGTACGTGGTCTCCTTCTTGGGTGTTCTGCGAGAAGTACGGACGGACGAGGACGCGGTCTTTTCGGAATCCAGGTGATGGCGTAACGGTCATAGTCTGCCCTACGAGGGACGCTCGAGCTGAGGTCGAGCTGGACTGCATGAAGTCGAGGATGTCGCACTAGCGGATAGTGTCGGGCACGGCTGTGGCTTGGCGCGACCCCCCTGCAAGGCCGTTTGGATTGGGCCTTCATCCTTGCTTTTGGGCTAGCCCGGCCCAGTCCAGAACAAAAATATAAAGGCAAAAATAAAATAAAAGCAAAAAAATGAGGGTCTTTCGATTCAGGCAGGAGCAGCCTTCGATTTGCATTCTGTTGGCCTCCTTCGATTGGGGCTGGCAACAGCAAAGTCACGTCTTTCGATTGGGCCTTGGCAGGGGTGAAGTCCTGTCCTTCGATTGGGCAAAGGCAGCAGCAAGCAGCATCTTTCGATTGGGACAACATGTTGTGTCTTTCGATTGGAACAGCATGTTGCATGTTGTGCCTTTCGATTGGGACCAGTGGGACTGCATGTTGTGCCTTTCGATTGGGACCAGCAGGACTGCATGTTGTGCCTTTCGATTGGGACCAGCAGGACTGCATGTTGTGCCTTTCGATTGGGACCAGCAGGACTGCACGTTGGTGTCTTTCGATTGGGACTGGAACCAGTATAAGATGCAATCTGCCTTTCTGCCTCTTTCGATTGGGCTTGGAGTCAGTGAGTAGGTGCCTTTCGTCTGGGCCTGTAGGTCAGTGTATTCGAAGCAAGTGTGTGTGTGCTGAACATGTTTGTATCTAAGTATGTGTATATGTGTTGAACATGTCTGTATCGAAGCATGGAAACAGAAAGGTTATGGATTTCGTCTGAGGTCTGGAAACAACAAGGTTCTGGTTTTTCCACAGGCTCCTTGCTGACTCCTTGCAAGCATGTTAGGCCCTCAAATTGTGATTCGAAAGGCTTATGCATATAGCCAATCGAAGGGTATAACAACCTTTCTCAAGTTCTAAAAATGCAACATCCAAACATAACTACAGTCCAGGAGTTAACACAAAAACAAAACCATGGGTCTCAAAGTCCAAAGTATAACTAATTAAGGTTGAGTTTTCAGCATAAGAGCAATCAGAATCTAATGCTAAAACATGGTCTAGAAATATCTACATTTTTCTTTATTGGCATGTGCATATGATGTTTAAATGAAAGAGTTCCAAGTTTAGAGACAACTTACCTCTTGAAGTGTTTAATCGAAAGAGTTGTAGGTGACTTCTTTGATGGTGGAGGGAGCTTCGTTGGATCTTCCTGAAGCTAGTTCTGTTACTGCTTGGTTTGGACAGTCACGCTGAGACTTTATAAAAAAAAACTTAAGAGTTTTGTAGGTTTGAGAACGTTGGAGAGTTTGAGAATATGGGAGAGTTTTAGAATATGGGAGAGTCTTAGTGCTGGTTGGGAGGTATGAATTCTTTTCACACGGTTTGTTTTTGAGATCTGGAACTTGTTTACAAAGTTTGTTTTTGCTCTTGTTAACAGAAAAAAATCACTCTCTCCCGTTTTGCAAACCTCTTCTTTTATGAAGCCAAGATGTGCCTGTCTTGAACAGGCCTGTACCAGCCATCTTGTATGCTGCACGCAATCCTCTAGCCCCCCCCCCCCCCCCCCCCAATTTATGGACTTAATCTGCTGTATGAGATATGAACCAATGCTCAAGGGATTCAATTTTGACATAAAGCACATTTTGGCAAAAGTGGAAATGTCACTTTTTCTACTTAGAGATTAATCTTGTATGTAATGACCCAATGGCTAGAATAAAACCTTAGTTCAATGGTTAAGCATTAAATTAAGGAGTGTAAGTTGGTTTTGAGGCCTGCAAGCTAGCACCCAACCTGCTGATTTTAAAAACGCAAGTTTGTATGAACATGCCTTGGTCATGAACAAAAGTGAGTTTTTTTGCCAACTTTGAAAATTCGAATCTCTCTAACCACAAGGGTGTTTGAGGAGTTCTTTGACAATTTGGAAAGCTTAGAACATGTACTACAATCCATCTTTGTAATTCAACTTGAAACTCCAAGTGGAACCATGTGAAAAGTGGCCAAGAAGATGGGTCAAAATCCTGCCTGGATTAGGATAAATTTTGCCTAAGTTAAAAGTTTTAAGTACCCTTGTTCCAAAAATCATAACTTGAGATACAAGCTTCTTCTGAGTAAACTTTGTGAATCAAAGTTGTAGACTTTGTGATAGAATACAACTTTCATGTTGCAAGTTTTGTTTAAATCCATTTGCATCTTGGTGAAAAAATGGGACAAAGTTGGGAAAAAATAAGAAAATTTCATAACTTAGAAAAATTCTAAGTTATGTTTTTTTTCTTCATTTTAAACCCTAATTTGCATTTTTTTTAGGTTTCTTGATGAACAAGCTTCATAATTTGACATGTCTTGATGAAAAATGACCCTTGACACTTGATTTTGACCAAAAAGTCAAAGTTTGACTTTTCAGTATACAGTCAAATTTTGATCAGTTGACTGGAAAATTCATCTGTCAATCTTATGCATTTGAGGTCTTTTGAACTTGTTGAATGGGTCAAGACAAATTCATTGGGTCCTTGAGTCCATATGTGAGCTTGGTTTGCCATTGGTTAGGTCAAACAGTCAAAAATTGCCATTGTGCAGTCAAAACCCTGATTTAGGTCAACAGTGCAAGGAGGGGTCTTGAGCAGAGCAAATCCTAGCTTGATCCTGAACTCCAGAAGTTTTGTGATGAGAAAGTGTTGATGAAATGAGAGGTCAAAGTTTGGGATACAACAATACGCTACCTGGTTGAGAGCACAAACAACGGGAACATTAAAGTCAAATAGAATAGCACATATTGCTTCTTTAAGTTGTTGTCTTAATACTTTGGTAGATTCGGTATCTGCAATGAAGAGACAAATCATTAAATGGCTAGAAATAAAATAGATACTCTTAGAATTTTGGTTGGGCCTAACACAACTTTACAAAAGTGGTTCTTGAATGATATGAACTTCAAACTTGCTTCATCTTGATCATAAACGCATCTATTTCACAGATGATAAGATCAAACAAAAGCGTTAGATACTTCAAAGTAAAGCGAAATCAAGATCAAGATGCATATGAGACTGCAGATAATACTACTTCTAATAGATCAATCAGTTCTAATTTCCAAAATTGCAAATTCTATAAATGTTAGTGTTTCTTTACATTTATCAATCAAATGTAAAAAAAGTGTTAGAGAAATATTGAAACTTCACACTTTCAGAAATTCATAAATAAACATCCATTTTAGAACCGAAACATGTGTATCTTATATCATTCAACTTATGACGAACCAAGCAAATTATTGTTATTAAATATATTGTCAATAAATGATAGTTATCACATAAATATTTCCAAGCTTTGGTTGTATCAAATAACTCAATATCATTTTCTTTTCTTGCACTGATCCATCATTTTGTAATCTATCATATCCATCTTTAACTACTTTCTTTCCTATATGGCATTCCCTTGATGCACCAACTGTAGCTTGTAGGACATATATAGTACGTCAAAAATGATTACCACTCTCCAAACTCGCTTCTAACAGAAATCCAAACCTACACTCATCAAAACCTCGGTCCAAACCTATCCTAAAATTTCAATTCTTCATTCCAACCCTCAAGGAAACTGACGCTAATCAAACGTATTTAATCTCCATTCCTCTCACTTATTCAGGGGGAAACAAAAGCACGCCAAAAGCTCTGCGAAAATATCTTAACCTCTCCTCACCAAAGCTCAGAAAATCTAAGATTCAACCTATTTTTTCTACACAACAAACATATAACTCAGTCACAACTATCAATTGATTCTAAGCCTACGCAGAGAAAGCTAAGAAGAAGAAGTTGAAGAGAGGCAAACCAAACTTAACAGATTCTGGAAATCAACTTGGTTAACTCTTGATATCAAAATCGGGATCATTGACTGCAAAATCGGGATCATTGGTGATACATACCCTAAACAGATTTGGAACACTATCCTAAATGCAAACCCTAAATCTTACATATGATGATAGATACATCACTACAACACCCATATTCAATAAATTCAGAATTATTTATCATTTGATACAGTTTTGGCGACAGAGGGATGGGTGTATTTTCGATAATGGCGACTCCGACGGTGGTGGTTTATGTCAGATGTATCGAAGAAATATTGATTTTGCAAAAGAGAGATATTGTTGTTGTGATTGTAATCGATGGTGAGAGTGTGAATCTAAGAGTGAAGGTTTAGGGTGAAAAGAGAAAGGGAATTGGTGACTATGGTATCAAATGACTTTGCATTTTTGAATGTGACTTTTGAGTTGTTATGAGAAGAAGATGATAGATTTTGGGTTAGGAACGGAAAGGAGTGTATATTTATGGTTGCATTTGAAAGATATCGAAATTTGAAAGGATGAGGTGATTGTTTTGATATCATATTGAAATATCTTATATTTTGTATTGTTCCAAAAAATATATTTAATAGTTAATGGAATATCTTCTATTTGTTATGTCTCTCGTAAAATGTAAAGAAAATTTTTAATTGGAAAATGAAAAGTGACTTTTTGAAATAAAACAAAAATTGGTATGAAAAAATATTGAAGTGACACGTAAACAATAATAAATTTCAATTCAATATAAGAGAAGCAAGCTTGTAATAAGACATGATTAACCCTATAATGAGATAATTTAAAACTTGAAGTCAAAAGGATAGTTTTGGTTTTTCCAGGTACTTTAAAGTTTATATATTTATAATAGATATCAATTTTGGTCTGTTAAATATACTCATTCAGATTGATCTCTTAATTATTTTTCGTATTATCTTGGTCTTTTAATTTTTAAAATATTTTATTTTAGTTTTTTTTGTCTAATTAGCGACGAAAAAACTTTAAAATCTGTCGTTAATTAGACAAAAAAGACTAAAATAAAACGTTTTGAAAGTTAAGGGATCAAAGTGACACGAAAAAAAATTAAATGACCAATCTAAACTTAAGAGTATAATTAAAGGATTAAAATAAATATTTTACCTAAATTTATTGTACTAATTAATAAATGTTCTGGATTTGGCCCACCTTGGCCCAAAGCGCAGATAAGGGTCCAATCCAAGCAGATCTTCGGGGAATGCTCAACAGCAGATCACCACCGACGTGCCCGACAACAGACGGTAGCCACTAGACCCGTCATTGCTCGTGATACACAGTATCCCCGACCAAGGGAACTCCAGCTCGAGGCCTGCTCGAGGACCCTCCTCGTAGGGCAGATTCTGTCCATTCTGACCGTTATCGAATCCTCTAAACTTCGGAAAGACCGTGTCTTCGTCCCTCCTTATTCTTTGCGGAGCACCACCAGGAAGGGGACCACGTGCGGGGCCCCACTACGCTCGTAGAACCTGGCAATTCCTTTATTGGGCCAGTTCTGGTCAGCCCAATGAGGGGACCTTGGCCCAGCGCTGGGGGCTATAAATACCCTCTGTTCCAGAGGGTCAGGTATTCATCTATTACACACCTATACACTTTTTGCCTGCTCATTTTGTCTCTCATTTTAGCATCAGAGTGTCTTGCAGGTACCCCCCCCCCCCCATCTCACTCAAATTCAGTTCGAGCTAGTTGTGACAGTCCATGTCTGATTCGGTAAGATCAGTGGCACCGTCTGTGGGAATCTAGCTTCCCTATCTTTCAAACTCTCGAAGACCAAAGCTCAAAATCACCTCCTACCGTCATGGCTGACCAAGTTCGGGATGACCAGAATGTCCGCGTCGTCGACGTCAACAACAACCTCGTGGATAAAAACGGAATTCCCGACAACACCGGCAACCCTGGCCATAGCACACTCCCATGGGGCACCATCCTCGGGCCCTCGGTCCACCGCGACGGAACTACTGTCTCATCTTCTTCAGTCCCTCCGCCACTCGAAGAAGATAATACGGCTCCCCCAAACTATCTAGTTGCCCAATTTCAGGAAGTCCCCGCCGGGGCAGATGCCACGACCCGCGCACTATTTGCGGCAATCAATCAAACCAACTACCTCATCTTTGCCCAGGGGGAAATATTGAGGGCGCTAGAAGACGACAGAAGGCCCGCAAGGAGATACAGGAGACCTCAGACCCCACCTCCTCGAGTAACAGAGGTACATCTCCCGTCTCCCCCATGGAGACAATACAGGGACACCTCCCGAAGCCCGTCGCCCCGACCATCGAGGAGACGACCCCCCTTGGAGAGGCAACCCGTCACTGAAGCCGGAGGACGCAACCACGGCCCCATACGGAAAAAAAAAAGACACCCTGGAGACAGGCACGGGAGAATAGACCAACGAGCATCCCACTCAAGGGGCACCCAGCACGACCAGGACCGTTGGGCCCGACAATATCTCAGGTCCCCGTCCTTATCCCCAGAACAAAGTGACGAGGACGACCCCCGCGGTCCCCTTTTACAAGCCATCATGGAGGCGCCCATTCCCCCGGGCATGGAGAAGCCTCCACATCTGAAAGAATACGACGGAGTCGCGGACCCAGTCGACCACATAGATAGGTTCGAGGCTATGCTGCATTACCATAATGGCGGGGGACCCATCAAATTTCGGTTGTTTCCCACGACCCTCAGAAAGGCAGCAATGGATTGGTATAAAGGTCTCGCCCCATGATCAATCACCTCGTGGCGAAACCTGAAGAATCAATTCATAAGTTCGTTCACTGCGTCTCGGCGACATCCAAAGACCGAGGCAACACTCGAGGCCATCATCCGGAGACAAGATGAAACCTTGAGAGAATTTATCAATCGCTTCAATCATGAAGCCATACAGGTCCCCTGCACGGACCACATGAAAAGATACTTGCTGGAGAGGGGGCTCCTCCCCGGCACAGAATTCAGAAAGGTGGTGGGCATCGAACCACCCCGAACATTCGATGCTCTCCTCGAGAAGGCCCATGCATATATGGATTACGAGGAAAAGGAAGCGGCCAACCGAGCCCGGGACCCCAGAACTCGCGGATCCAGCAGCAACCCGCGCCAAGAGGCCGCCCCTCCTCGACGAGTCGGAGAGAAAAGAAAAGAGGACAGACCCCGAGAAGTCCGGGAACAGAGAGGACCCTTAGGGCATTTCACATAATACACTCCGCTCATGGCTTCCCGCGAGCGCATCTTGGCGTAGTGTGCCAGCACGGATTTCAAAGATGGCGGTGTCAAGCGCCCCCGACCAGCTCCTGCCATGCCCGGGGTAGACAAGAGCAAATACTGTCAGTACCATAGGAGCCATGGCCATCTGACTGAAGACTGCGTACACCTCAAGGACGCCATCAAAACCATCATCAAGGGAGGGAGGCTCGCCCAATACTGGAGAAACGATGCTCCCCTTCGCGATTCCCGGGAGACGAGAGAGCCGGAGGATGACGCCCGACCATCTGACAAATCGGTCCCCATCCAGACCGCCTTCTCCATCACAAGACCCGAGGACTTCTACGTCCCTGAACATCTGCAAGAGCCTCTCACCATGCACAACAGGTGGGAGTACTTTCCCTCCACCATGGTCATCAATGGTGGAGGATTCAACGACCTAACCATAAATTCGGCCAAGAGGAAGCTGGATGAACTGGTCAACTCTGCCCCTCCTCAGACGGTGACTTTTGAAAGGGTGAAAGGTAGGTCAGAGCCTATCACCTTTTACCTATAAGAACTCCCCGGAGGGCCCCCCAACGCGGTTATTCCTTTGCTGATAAGAGCAAGAATGGCTAACTTTGGCGTACATCGCGTTCTAGTCGACGAAGGAAGTTTTGTCGACGTGATGTACAGTCAGTTATTCCGGACCCTGCAGCTCGACGACTTGCACCTCTCACCTTATGTGGGGTCGGACCTACAGAGCTTAAATGGCTCGACCTCTAAACCTTGGGGATACGTCGAGCTCATGGTTACCTTCGGCGGGGGAACGGTGACAAGACATGTCAAGGTGCACTTCCTCGTTATCGACTGCCCGTCCCTCTACAACTGCATCCTTGGAAGACCAACACTAGAAGAGCTGACCGCGGTACCCTCCACTGTCCACTTGAAGATGAAATTCTACACCAAGAGGGCACGGGTCGCTACCATCCAGGGGGACTTGGCCGCTGCTCGAAGGTGTTTCAACGCCGCATCCAAGGGACGCGACACGGTCGACACTGAGGCGAGGCCCGCCAAGAGACCGGAGACGACAAGACAAGAACCCGACAAATCAGAGCCCGTCAAAGCAGAAGAGCAGAGAGCTCCCCCAAAGGTCGACTCTATAGCTCTGGATACCCGATTTGACCAAGACGAGCCCCCCAGCGGCGAGCAAGTCCCCCTCCGACCAATTCCTGACGGGGACTTCGAGCTCGTCCCCCTCGGCGAGGACACGAGCAAAGGGGTGAAGATTGGTACTGACCTCCCCGACCTGGTGTTGTACCCCAAAATTTTCCCTCCCATAATTTTCAAAGTTATGACAAGCAAATGGTTCAAAGTCTACTCAAGGACTACACAGTCAACCATCCTCCTAAGCCAGTCAAACTAGGGTTTTGGTTCTTGCAAGGAAGTTGAAGTTTTCAAGGGCTCAATCAAGTCTCCTATGCTCATACACATTGTCAAGCACCTACATGTCAAGTTTCAAGGCTCACAAGGTCAAGTTGCACAGTCAAAAGTCCCATTTGCTCAACAGTCAACTGTAGGGGCAAAATGGTCATTTGGCAGTCAAAAGTCAAAAAATTTGGTCAACATCTTATTTTGAAGCCACAATCATCATTTGATCAATTCTTGATCATGATTTCACAAGAATGGCCCAAAAATCATCAAGATGTCAAAAGTTTCTATTTTTGGATAGTTGAAAAGTCAACTGTAACTTGACCAAGGCATAACTTTTTCATGGTTCATCAGAAAAATCCCATCCAATGCTCATTTTGAAGGGGATGACATTTCCTACAACTCATCTTCACATTCCAAGTCCAAGAAATGCTCTCACAAAAAGTTATCAATTTCAACATTATAGGTCATTCTCAAAAGTCAACAAAAAGGGACTTTAAGTCAAAGACCATAACTTGAGATTGGTAAATCAAAATGACATGGGACCAAAGACATTGGTTAGAGAACTTCAAGACCTTTCTAAAATGTCCAAGAACATGTTCATAACTTCAAAATAGAGCAAGATATGCATTGGAGAAGTTGGGAAATGTTTGTGAAATGGCCAAAATCATTTATCTTTGAAACTTCATTTTTTACAAAAGGGGCCCACTTTTTCCACTTGAATCAGCTTGGCCATGCTTCCCACGTGTCCCACTTTTTATTTCAATATTTAAAATTAATTTTTTCATTTTTATTTGATTTTATTGGATTTAATTAATTTTAAATCTTTTAAAATCAAATGAAAATCAAAAGGGTTAATTAAGGGACATATTTGGCTTTGATTAACTTTGAATCACCATTATACAACATCCCAAATTCGTACCAAGGCCTAATCAAGCAAGAATTCAAAAATTGGCTCAAAAATGGAAGGTGTGTTAATGGAGGTTTATGGAAAATCTTAAGCTTGAATGCAAGGTATTATGGGCCATAATCCTTATCAAAACATATTACATAATGCATAGGCAAGCTAACAGAAACGAGGACACAACCTAAGCTACGCCCAAACTCAGAAACAACTTTGCATTTTTTCTAAAAAACTTGAAAACGGTTTTCATTGATACAAGGTGTTGCAAGGCCAAATAACATTTCCAATACATTCTTGACACTACCAGGAAGCTATCCCAATCAAAATCAACCCTCCACGCGCAAGGAATTGGTATATTGAAGTCACACTTTTCTCAAACTTTTTCATAATCGCATCTCAATATATATGCATGTTTCATACATTTTAAAGGTTGATTTATATTAATATGAACCTTCTGAAACTCATGATACCATTTAATTGTCCTAACCATGCCTGTAGCGAAATATGCCATTGAAATTTTCTAGGGTTGCAGGAGCTGTGAATTGGGGTTTCTTTCATCTGAAAAAATTGGACCACGAGACCACTATCATTGAAATCAGGACCTTCCAATGAGTAGAAATTGACCATCGCGCCCTTTTTCTTTTTTACTATATGCTATTCGCTATTTTCTGCAGATGGTGTTTTGAGGGGGTTTAAAACCCCCGCTATCTCATTTTATTACAGGCACAAATGGAGACGAAGGCTAGCGTGGTTGATGGTCATTGGATGATTCATAATCCTGGCGCGCGTTTTGTTAAAATACCACTAGCGCTTGTTTCTCTTTCATAATAATTATTGTCTATTATAATATCAAAGAGAGTCAGTGGCTCAGATGGTTAGTTTGTTTGCTTGCAAGTATTAGGACCTGGGTTCGATTCCCAGGTCCCCTTGTATATTTCATATTTTTTCCTCTAACCCTTTCCCATGCAGTGCACCCTTCAGTGATCCATCATACACCCAACGTTTGTGCTTGCCATGTGTCTCTAATGATCAATTTGAAGGCAATGATGTGAATTCCAAGGTACACCCTCAGTCAACCACACGCGCACAAGTATTGGAAAGTCAATGGGGCCAGGTTTCTGATGGGCCAAAACTCTCACAAAAACCTCCAAACTGGGCAGGAACCCCCATGGTTTGCATATTGTTTCCTTTCTTTTCATTTTTTTTATTTGTTTTATTTATTTTAATTAATTCACCAAATTTAATATAAAAATTCAAAAAAAATCAGAAATCATAAAAAATAAAAAATATGTTTTATTTAATATTATTTTGTAATGAAATTTTCAATAATCAATTTAGTTTAATTTTAGGTTCAATTTTAATGTTTTTTCCTTAATAATTAAAATACTTAGAACTTAGGGTTTCTAACATGTTTATTATCTTTTTTTCAATAAATAATTTCTCCTTATTATTGTTATTAACTATTAATTAATTTTGCAAATAAATGTGTCATTTAATCAATTAGTAAATTAGGTTTAAACTTAAATATTTTCTTTAATAATTAAAAACAATTTAGAACTAGGTTTTTTTTATTTATTTAATTTCAAAATCCAATTAATTTTCTTTATGTCCATTAAATACAAAAACATCAAAAAATAACTTCTTTTCTTATTAAATCATTAATTAATTTTCAATTTCAATATTTAATTTCTTTAAAGGGTCCAACGCCCTCACACTCGATTCTTAATTCTTTTCGCGCATTTATTTTTTTATTTCTTTTATGGATGTAATGTATTTGCCCCAGGGCCTTGTAATAGATAATTAGGACATTTACTTTCCGTACTTTTATTCAAATCGGGTCTTGGTTTAATTTGGCGATGTAGACCCGCACCTTGTAATAGCGTAGGACCTTTATTTTCCGCATTTTTAATTCCCACACCTTTTAACTGTTAATAATCACATGAAAGAATGAATGCCCAAATAAAATCAAAGCGTAGCTCACCTAATGCATGACAAGACAAATAATAACTGAAAATGACACACAATTCACACACCACTCCTAGGGTACGCCTCATTGTTGCCTTGCCCCTCGAAACGTGGTCGTCGAGTACAGGACGTCTTAGTAAGTCCTTATGTCCATGAACATGGCATAGGGGTAGCTTCTAAGGTGTCCTACCGTTGCTCTGGTGATCACACTGTTTCCTTGCCCCTCGAAACGTGGTCGTCAAGTATAGGACGTCTTAGTGAGTCCTTATGTTCCATTGATCTAGTTGCCTCGAAACAAGTTGCCTCGGAACAGTTGCCTCGAAACGGCTGCCTCGGAATAAAAAGATCAATGGCATAAGGGTAGCTTCTAAGGTATCTTACTATTGCTCGGTGACCACACTGTCCCTAAACTCGAATTGACCCGAACACCTCCAACGGTGGTGCTACCTACCTCTCAATGGTGGGATGACACTACCTTAAGGACATTTACACAGCCTAATTCCTTAGGGTAGGTAGACAACTCCTGGGTACTTGCTCTGTTCAAAAAACAAACAAAACAAACTTTTCACACGGACACTTTCTAAAAGATTTCAAAACAAACGCTTCACAACACTCTTGAGGACTGATACAAGAGTCGAATTGAAGTTTTCAATGAAACTTTTTCAAACCCACTCACATTTTGAAAAGCAAACAAACATTTTGAAAACATAAGAGCAAGTACCTAAGAGCCCGTGGATAACCACGGATAGAAAGGGTGCTAACACCTTCCCTTTCTATAAATCTACCTCCTGAACCGAGAAACAGTCTCAATAAGGAATTTTTCTGTGCTTTTGTCCTTTCCATATTGGAGAAAATAAAAGACGGTGGCGACTCTTGCTTACCGCGACATTTCGCGAACCAGCGTTAAACAGTCAGTTCCAGATCCACCGATCACAGAACTGGCGACTCTGCTGGGGAATACTTTTAAAGTGAGGTGTACCTTAGGACTAAGATCATTGTGTTTTCAATTGCTTTGACTTGTTTGCTTTAAATTGTGGGACTGTCTTGGGAGTTCTATAGATCCTAACCCGGATCTGGGGATACCTTCTTAGAAAGTAGCAACAAGGTTGTGAGGGAACTGTGCGGGGTATACCGACATGGTTGAAACAGTCTGCTACATTGATGTGGCACTTTGGTGTGTACCGGTAACCCTTGAGTTCAGTCAAGGAGAGTACAGGGCCTCCATATGGTGTCGTGAAGCATCAACTGACCTTAGGAACCTTAATTGAACCATCTTGGCCTCTTTAGGGTAGTGAGATAACTGACTTTGGTGCAGTCCGAGGTTGGTTGATACTTGATACTACACTCAATTGAGGGTTGCTTTCCTGGAATATTTTGGTCGCTAGTTCAGTGGCTAAATCGAAACGATGAACAATGAAAGCAATCCAGTGATATTGGGACCCTTAGAACCCGGTTACTTCTAACAGGACAGGTTGAGCCCACCAACTTCAAGAGGGTAATACCCAGACCCCATGCTGGCCTAAACTCTAAGGGCTTGTCTTGTGTGACTTGTGTGCCTTATCATGTTTGCCTTTGTAAATATTTGTGGTGTGTTTAATCATAGCATCATGATATCATACCGCATCATATGCATTGACTAACCATTTCAGGGGTTCGAATCTTCATCTTTGTTCTTGTTTTGTAGGACATGGAAACTGTTCGCAGAAAGACTATTCAGATCAGCCTTGTAAGGGTCCCTCCTCAGCTTAAAGAGCTTATATCCAGGATTCCCGAGAGCTCTTCATTCAGTGAGAGACATGGAAGACTCATCAGCTTGGTTAACACCAACATTGAGGAAGATATGATAAAGGTCATGTTCCAGTTCTTTGACCCTCTGCACCACTGTTTCACTTTCCTGGATTATCAACTGGTGCCTACATTAGAAGAGTTCTCCCGGCTTCTGAAGATCCCTATCCTTGATCAGCTACCCTACAACGGTACGGAAAATGAACCCAAACTTGAAGAGATTGCTAAAGCCTTACACCTACAACCATCTGACCTCAAGGGACATTAGGAAGCTAGAAGTGGTATCAAAGGGTTCTTAGCCAGGTTTCTATTTGAAAAGGCCCAGGAATGTTGGAACTCCCTTGACCTACAAGCTTTTGAAGAAGTTATGGCCCTCCTTGTTTATGGTTTGGTGTTGTTCCCTAATCCATATCAGCTTATAGATATCAGTGCTGTCCAGATCTTCATGTCCAGGAATCCTATACCTACATTGCTAGGGGACATCCTTCACTCATGTTACACTCGAACCATGAGAAAAAGAGGTGTCCTTATGTGCTGTACTCCTCTCCTGGGAAGGTGGTTTATTTCGCACCTTCCGCAATCAGTCTTGAAGAATGAGCGGGGTTTGAGATGGTCACAACGATTGATGACTCTTACACATGCAGATATACATTGGTGTTCTCGGTCCAGAGAGGATGTCACTATCATTGATCGTTGTGGGGAGTACCCTAATGTTCCTTTACTTGGAATCAGAGGAGGTATTACTTACAACCCATGCTTGGCCTGGAGACAGTTTGGTTATGCTCGGAAGGACGGCCCTCATGACATGTTAATTCCTGACATAGTTTTTGACTTCGACAACGATGCACAAGGACTTCGCCAGAGATTTATCAGAGCTTGGGGGATGCCAAGTAGGATGGACATCAAAACACTGGGGCACAGGAATTCCATCCCGTTGGAACCTTATCTCAAGTGGGTACGAGCCTGCTCCCAGAAGTTAGTAATGCCTTATCCTCATGTTCTCCCTGTGATCAAAGAGCCAATATTGGAAGGAGAGGTGTCCTACACCATTCAACATCCTGACATGCCTACGTCCTGGGAAGAAATGCAGAAGAGCTGGATCCAGCTTAAGGAAGAACGGAATTCTCTTAAGACCAGTCTACATGCCAGTGAAAAGAAGGTCTTGGAGCTCACCCGCCTACTGCACGAGGAGAGGAATCTCAACACTTACATTGCCCCGAAAAGGATGCGTAGTGTCTTTTGGGATTGATTTGCTTTGTAATATGTGCCCATGAGGCTTTGATGTACCAAACAATTATTTCCTTAATGATAATGTGTGTTCCTTTTTGTCTACAACAAATTTGAATTTTCGAACCCTTGAATGCATTGCATAAACACATATCATTCATCATGTGCATAGCAGGTACTCTTCTTTTCAGGTTGCTTACCGTTCTTCGCTGTTTATTTCAGCATCATGAACCCTGAATCATCAACCGAGATGTCTATCAAGGCCCTTCAGGCGCAGAACGCACAATTTCAGGAGTTGATCATGGGTTTGGCTCAAGGTCAACAAGAGCTGAAGGCTATGCTCCTGAAGAAAAGTAAGAAGAAGAAGAGGACTATGCTATTCAACACTGGGCGCAGGCTCGGGAACACGTTGCAGAATGAAGCTGAGAGGACTACTCCATCTGTGGGGGAAGGTAGTCACCAAGGGAGAGAGGTCCCTAGTCCTGTGGTCTCTGACACTGAGACAGACTTCAATGACGAACAGTACCCTCCGGCTGAGGACCGGTACAAGCAGCTGGAGGACAGGTTGAATGCCATGGAGATCCAGCGTGTGCCTGGACTGGATTTCGGAGACTTGGGGTTATCTTCTGGGGTGGTAATTCCATACAAGTTCAAGGCGCCTGCCTTTGTGAAGTATGACGGGGCTTCCTGTCCCAAGATGCACCTCCGCTCTTATGTAAGGAAGATCCAGCCTTACACAGCAGACAATAACTTATGGATCCACTTCTTCCAGGAGAGTCTTTCAGGGACTCACCTCGAATGGTTCTATCAGCTGGATGGGACCAACATTCGTAACTGGGAGGATCTGGCCACTGCTTTTTACAAGCAGTATCAATATAATTCCGACCTCGCTCCTACGCGTACCCAACTCCAGGGTATGTTGCTAGGATCGGGAGAAGGTTTTAAGGAGTATGCACAGAAATGGAGAGATCTGGCTGGCAGGGTGCAGCCACCATTGACGGACCGGGAGCTGGTGGATATGTTCTTGGGGACCCTATCTGGTCCATTTTTCAATCATCTCATTGGTAATTCCTCTGCTGGGTTTACTGATCTGATCCTGACTGGTGAGAGGATCGAGGCTAGTATAAAATCGGGAAAGATACAGAAGGTTGCCTCCTCAAGTACTGAAAAGAAGCCCTTCAAGAAGGAGGCAAGTGTTGTGTTTGGTCCAAGAAGGCAAAACAAACCTGAACGCCGCCAAGCTGTCAACGCGGTGGTTATTTCTAAGCCTGCTACTGCTCCACAACAGTACAACCAACCCAGAGCTGAGAGGCCCAAACGGCAGTATACACGGCTCAGCATGACTCTCTCTCAGATTCTGCCGCAACTGCTGTCAACTAGCCTGGTGACTGTCAAAGAGGCTCCGAAGATGGTAAACACAGCATCTCCGAAATACAACCCCAACGCCCGTTGCGCATATCACTCTGATAGCCCGGGACATTCTACGGATGATTGTTGGGCCCTGAGGAATAAGGTTCAGGACCTTATTGACGCCAAGGAGATACAGTTCGAGGCGCCCGAGAGGCCAAATGTTGTTACCGCTCCCATGCCCCAGCATGGAGTGAATGTTGTTGAGGAGGATTTGTATGTAGCTTCTGTGGATGATGTTACTACTCCGCTGCTGACTGTCAAGAGGAACCTGTTGCTAGCCGGTTTATTTCCGGGATGTAGCAAAGGTTGCCCTATATGTGTTGATTCCCCTACTGGTTGTTCTTTGCTGAAATCAGGCGTTCAAAACCTGATGGATAGTAAAGAGATTTTGTTCAAAAAGACTGCCGTTCCTGCTGCCCCTGTTGAAGAAATTTCAATTGTTACCATTTTCAATAACCCTTCCAAGGCTCCTTCAAAAAAGCCTGTCCAAATTTTGCCTGTTCACAAGATTGCTCCCATCACCATTACTGTTCCGGGGCCCATCCCCTACAAGTCTGATAAAGTTGTCCCGTGGCACTATGGGGCAGATGTTTATGTTCTGGGAGTGAAGCAAGAGTTCAATACTGATACTGGTGTCACCAACATCACTAGGCCTGCTAAGGTCACTCGTAGTGGAAGACTGTTCTCACCAGACATTGCTCCTCCGGTAATTCAAAGGCCTTTGATCATCACACCTACCAATGTGTATGTCTCTCCCCCTAATCAAGTTTCCACCCCTGCTGCCGAGTCATCTGACGCTCGGGGCAAGGGGATTGCTGCTGATATGCCTGCCCGGACGGAGGCACCAAAGACCATTGTTGAGGCTTCCAAGAAGGAGATGGAAGAGATCCTCAAGATTATAAAGAAAAGTGATTTCAACATTGTCGAACAGCTGGGGCACACCCCCTCCAAAATCTCCATGCTATCACTATTGCTGTGTTCAGAGGCCCATGCCAAGGCCCTGATTGCTTTCTTAAAGACGGCTCACGTACCCCAAGAAACGTCTGCTGATCAATTCACCGACTGTGTGGCCAACTTAACCGCTGATAATGGTCTGGGTTTCTCTGATGCTGATCTGACGGCCAAGGGGAAGAACCATAATGATGCCCTGCATGTCTCCATTGAATGCAGGGGCACTACTCTTGCTCACGTGCTGGTTGACACTGGTTCTTCACTAAACATGCTACCCAAGAAGGCTCTGGACAGGCTGGACTGTGAGGGTCTAGAGCTCAAACCAAGTAACATTGTTGTCCGGGCCTTTGACGGGTCCAAAAGAATGGTACATGGTGAGGTTGACATCCCAATCAGGGTTGGGTCACAGGTCTTTGATTCAAAATTCTATGTGATGGACATCCGTCCATCCTATTCTTGTTTGCTGGGTCGCCCGTGGATCCACAAGGCTGGAGCTGTGACCTCCACGTTGCATCAGAAGCTCAAGTACCCGGTCAGGGGGAAGATTGTAAAAGTGCAAGGGGAAGAGGAATACATGGTCAGCCACCTCAACTCCTTCAGGTACGTAGAAATGGATGGGGAGTTCATTGAGACCCCCTTTCAACATTTTGAAGAGGTGCCACAAACATTGGCAGCAGCAGAAGCAGTGGTTGAAGAGGTTTCTCCTTTGAAGATGGCCTCCTTAAAGAACGCCCGGGCTGTGATTGAAAGAGGTGAATGTGCAAACTGGGGCAAGCTCCCTGATTTTACTCCTAAGACTAACAAGTTTGGGCTGGGTTTCACTGCAGAGGCTCAGAAAGTTGTGCGCAAGGCAAGGATTGGAAGACCTCCTGTGCTCATCACCAATCCAGGAGTAAATGCGGTTGGGGATGAAGACAAAGTGGAAGAATCCGAGTTTGACAGCTGGATCTACCCGACGACCAACGATGGACCTAGCAACTGGACCGCAAAAGACTTTACACCCATTACTTTTGTCACCCAGTAATGAACTTCTTTGTTTTGGATTTGTAATAAACAATAATTTGAAACTTTATGGCCCGGTGTCTTACCCGGGGCACCGTGGTTTTATTTGTGAGGGCTTTTGTTTGTCACTTTCATATATCATGAATAAAAGCATTGGACGTTTTTCACATTTCAAATCTTGCGCTCCCTTCTTTCTTTCTTTACATATATTGCAAAACAGCTGTATTTACACACACTCACTCATACAGGTTTCAATCCGCTCTGGATCTCACTGGTAACGACTTTGCTACTACCAGTTATGACTTTGAAAATCCGATCAACTTAGCCGAAGACGAAAGTGAAGATGATTGCGAAGTGCCTGGCGAGCTGGCAAGACTGTTACTCTAGGAAGAGAGGGCAATTCAACCACATGAAGAGCCGGTGGAAACGATAAATCTGGGTACTGAGACAGATAGGAAGGAAGTCAAGATTGGTGCCAACCTAGAGCTCAGCGTGAAGCAACGGTTGACTCAGATGTTACATGATTATATGGAGATCTTTGCCTGGTCCTATGAAGACATGCCTGGGTTGGATACCGACATTGTGGTCCATCATTTGCCTACCAAGGAAGACTGCCCTCCGGTTAAGCAAAAGGTCCGCCGTATGCATCCAGAGATGTCTGAGAAGATCAAAGCTGAGGTTATGAAGCAATTCGATGTCGGGTTTCTTGCAGTGACTTCTTACCCTCAGTGGGTTGCTAATGTGGTGCCGGTACCGAAGAAAGATGGTAAGATCAGAATGTGTGTTGACTACAGGGACCTGAACAGGGCCAGCCCCAAGGATGACTTCCACCTACCTCACATTGATGTCCTAGTTGACAATTGTGATCGGTGGATCTGGAACTGACTGTTTAACACTGGTTCGCGAAATGTCACGGAAGCAAGAGTCGCCACCGTCTTTTATTTTCTCCAAATGGAAAGGACAAAAGCACAGAAAAATTCCTTAAAGAGATTGCTCTCGGTTCGGGAGGTAGATTATAGAAAGGGAAGGTGTTAGCACCCTTTCTATCCATGGTTATCCATGGGCTCTTAGATACTTGCTCATTTGTGTTTTCAAAATTTGTTTGCTTTTCAATTGTGGGTTTTAAAAAGTTTCTTTGAAAATTCCAGTTCGACTCTTGTATCAGTCCTCAAGAGTGTTTGAAAAGTTGCTTTCGAAAGCTTTTTGAAAATGTGTTGGTGTGAAAAGTATTTTTGATTTGTTTTGAAATTTAGAGCAAGTATCTAGAGTCGTCTACCTACCCTAAGGAATTCGTCTGTGTAAATGTCCTTTAAAATAGTGCCATCCCACCATTGAGAGGTAGGTAGCACCACCGTTGGAGGTGTTCGGGTCAATTCGAAGGTTCGGGACATGGTGATCACCAGAGCAATGGGAAGACACCTTAGAAGCTACCCTCATGCCAGGTTCCCGGATCATGAGAACTTACTAAGACATCCTCTACTCGACGATCACCTTTCGAGGCAAGGCAACAGTGAGGCGTACCCTA
This sequence comes from Vicia faba, assembly GCA_948472305.1. NCBI lineage: Eukaryota > Viridiplantae > Streptophyta > Magnoliopsida > Fabales > Fabaceae > Vicia > Vicia faba. Next base: position 122,486,723 of record OX451738.1, read on the forward strand.
GGGGTGGTGTGTGATTTGTGTGTCGTTTTCAGATATTTTGTCTTGTCCATGTCAAAGTGATCTATGCGTTTGTTTTTATTTTATCATTCATTCTTGCATGCATTTATTTAACAGTAAAAAGTTGCGAGGAAAGTAAATTCTAAGCTATTACAAACGGCGCGGGTCCACATCGCCAAAAGTTTCTCGAACCCGATTTGACAGAAAATAAATAAACAAAGTAAATAAAGAATTAAAAGTGCGAGAAGTAGTTTACATGGCTTCGGGAGAGATACATAAATATTTAAGCGAAATAAAATAAAAATGCGAATTAATAATTAAATCGAAACGAGGGCGTTGGACCCTTTTGCAAAAAATTGGATTAATGAGGAATTAATTAAAATAAGAAAAGAAATTGTTTTTGCTTTTTTGGTATTTTTATGTATTTTAGGATTTAATAGGAGAAAATTAATTGCAATTAAACGCTAACCCTAATTCTATGGCTTTTAAGTTATTAAGAAAAATATTGAAGTTTTTTAACCTAAATGAAACCCTAATTAACTTACAAGTTTATTCATGAAAATAAATATTTAGTTATTTAATTATTTATGAAAGAAAAAAAATATAAAAAAAAAGGATGAAAAATTATTAATTAACCTATTTCTACATTTTTTAGATTTTTTTGTTAAAAGTATTAAAATTAACCTCATTTAAAACTAAATTTAATTACATGCAAATTTAATTATGGAAAATATTAAAACAAAATATTTATTGTGTTTTTCCTTTTTTCTGATTTTTATTGATATTTTATATTTTTTGTGAAAATAAGGAATTAATTAAAGACAATAATCAAAAGAAAATAATAAAAAAAATAAAAAAATAAAAACATAAAGAAAGTGAAAAAATTGCAAACCAAGGGGGTTCAGACCCCAATATGGAGGTATAATCTTTCAGCAGTTTGGCCCATTTAAGCATGGCCTGGTGGACTTTTTTGCTCACGTACTGGCATGTTGACTCAAGCTTAGGGTGTTCATCAATTCTGAGCCTTTGATCTGATCTCCAGGGGCACGTGGATGTTGGATTCTGGAAGGCGTATGGTGAACCACAACGCTGAAGCTGCATGTAAACGTACATAGAAAAATAATATTGAGATAATGCAGACCTGGGACTCGAACCCAGGTCTTGGACGTTAACACTCATACGCCTTGCCATTCGTTCTACTGCACGCATTGTTAACATATAACAAACAATAAATATTATAAAAGAAAAATGTCAATGTTAGTGGGTCTGCGCGCGAATTTCAAACAGACCAACCAGATCTTGCCACGAATTCATCTTCCTCGCATGTTTTATTTTTTCTGAAACAAGAACACATTGGCCACAGTTTTCAAGCGTTCTCCTAGGCAACTTTCCAGAAAATAGCGATTAGCCCTCAGTCACTCATAAATTGAGCGCGAGGGTGGTCTTAAGGTTGCCTGAGTGTGCTGAGTTGAATGGTGGTGGCCTTGAGGGCCAATTTTTCCCCGTTTCAAAATCCCTAATCTGAAGCTCTGTAAACCCTAAAAATCAAACATGGCATAATCGCGTGTAGCACATAAAAATACAATTAAATGCATTGGTTAGCTTCAGAACTTCATAATGAACATGAATCAAGTATTAAAAATTACAAAGGATGCGTAAATCATGATGCACGATTATGAATTTTTCTTGGTACAGTTTGCATTCGTGTTACCAATTCCTTGAGTCTTGATGGATGTTAGTGATTGGAATATGTCAAGTGATGCTTGAGGAAGCTATTGAAACAAGAATTCTGCCTTGAATCGCCTTGTAAGGGTGTTTTCAGTTTTGACTTTTTTGAGAAAAATTTCAAGTTTGGTTATGGCTTTGTTGAGCTGCTGCGTGTGTATGAACATTAGGGTTGTGTTTAGGCTTTTGTATTGAGTCCATTAGGTCAAAAAAAACCAAACAAATCCATTGCATTCATTGATTTTGCAAATTGATTTTCTAGGATCTTTTTCAAATATTTTTCATGCAACTTTGTATCAATTAAGATCAATTCAATCCAAATCTTTCTATATTGGGATATGCACGAATTATTAAGAATAAAACATGTACAAAAAGATTTGTTAGGTTAAGTTAAATATTTTTCACATATTTAATTGATTTAAGTGAATTATTATAAATAAAAATTCAAATAAATAAATAAAAAATGAAATAATACTTCCCTTTGGGCCAAGTGGTCGTGCACATGCTTGGAATGATGAATTGTGGAAGAAAAATGGGCCCATTAGCAATTTTAGGTCATTTGAAGTAATGTTGACTTTTCAAAATATCCAAAAATTTCCCAACTTCCACAAGGCATAACTTGCTCAATTTTTAAGCTTTTCTCATGTTCTTGGACATTTAGGAAAGGACTTTGAGTCCTCTAACCAATGCCTTTGGTCCCATGTCATTTTGATTTACCAATATCAAGTTATGGCCTTTGACTTAAAGTCCCTTTTTGTTGACTTTTGAAAATGACCTATAATGTTGAAATTGATAACTTTTTGTGAGAGCATTTCTTGGACTTGAAGTATGAAGATGAGTTGTAGGAAATGTCTTTTTCTTCAAAATGAGCTTTGGATGGAATTTTTCTGATAATCCCTGTGAAAGTTATGCCCTGGTCAATTTCAGTTGACTTTTTCAGCTGTCCAAATAAGGAAACTTTTGCATTTTGATGATTTTTGAGCCAAGCTTTGAGAATCATGATCAAGCATTGATCAAATGATGTTTGTGGCTTCAAAATGAGATGTTGACCAAAAATTTGAACTTTTGACTGTCAAATGACCATTTTGCCCCTACAGTTGACTGTAGTGCAATTAGGGTTTTTGACTGTGCAATTTTGAGCTGAATGTCTTGAAACTTGATATGAGGATACTTGACCATATTTGTAGGCATGTGAGACTTGATTGGACCTTTGGAAACTTCATTTTCTTGATCAGAAAACAAACCCTAATTTTGACTGTATGGGAGACCTTTGCAATGTGCAACCCTTGGGGAATTTTGCAGCTTGACTTGGCAAATTCTTGAAGAATATGGGAGGGCAAATTTTAGGGTACAACAGTTGCCCCTGTTCAATCTTCTTAGACCTGAGGATGCAGATTGGCTGACGTGCCTTTCGTAATCCGAGGGTAGAAGATGATTGAACACTAGAGTGCCCAGAAATTTGCGCTCACATAGTAGCCGTGTGGTGATGGGAATGGGCTTATAGATGCCATTTAGAGATTGCTGGATAGGATGATGGGCTTATAGATTCCATCTGGATGTTGATCGCGTAAGAGATTCCTTAGCGAGAACCTGCATACCTGCAAAAGAAACATGAGTACCTGACACGTTGCAGGAGTTGATTTCAGATGCTTGGCATAGATATGTCCTGACTGGTTACAGGAGCTGGGTCTGGAGCTTCAAAAGATGATGAATGAACCAGGGATGGTTGCTACCTTAGCATGAATGGTAAGAGAACCTCGGGTGACTTTAACTTCAACAACGCTTGTTGAGAAAAATCTTGGTGGGAATTACCATCTTCGCAGTATCGGGAAGAGAACAAAAGGAAATTATAATCTGAAAGGGAATTATCACCTCACACACCGTCGGAGAGGGAACCATAGGAAATTATAATCTGAAAGGAATTATCACCTCACTCACCGTCGGAGAGGGAATCATCTGAAAGGGAATCATCACCTCACTCACCGTCGGAGAGGGAACCATCTGAAAAGGAATTATCACCTCACTCACCGTCGGAGAGGGAACCATAGGAAAAGGAATTATCACCTCACTCACCGTCGGAGAGGGAACCATCTGAAAAGGAATCATCACCTCACTCACCGTCGGAGAGGGAACCATCTGAAAAGGAATTATCACCTCACTCACCGTTGGAGAGGGAACCATAGGAAAAGGAATTATCACCTCACTCACCATCGGAGAGGGAACCATCTGAAAAGGAATTACCACCTCAGTCACCGTCGGAGAGGGAACCATAGGAAAAGGAATTATCACCCCACTCACCGTTGGAGAGGGAACCATAGGAAAAGGAATTATCACCTCACTCACTGTCGGAGAGGGAACCATCTGAAAAGGAATTATCACCTCACTCACCGTCGGAGAGGGAACCATAGGAAAAGGAATTATCACCTCACTCACCGTCGGAGAGGGAACCATAGGAAAAGGAATTATCACCTCACTCACCGTCGGAGAGGGAACCATCTGAAAAGGAATTATCACCTCACTCACCGTCGGAGAGGGAACCATAGGAAAAGGAATTATCACCTCACTCACCGTCGGAGAGGGAACCATAGGAAAAGGAATTATCACCTCACTCACCGTCGGAGAGGGAACCATCTGAAAAGGAATTACCACCTCACTCACCGTCGGAGAGGGAACCATAGGAAAAGGAATTATCACCTCACTCACCGTCGGAGAGGGAACCATCTGAAAAGGAATTACCACCTCACTCACCGTCGGAGAGGGAACCATTGGAAAAGGAATTATCACCTCACTCACCGTCGGAGAGGGAACCATCTGAAAAGGAATTACCACCTCACTCACCGTCGGAGAGGGAACCATAGGAAAAGGAATTATCACCTCACTCACCGTCGGAGAGGGAACCATCTGAAAAGGAATTACCACCTCACTCACCGTCGGAGAGGGAACCATTGGAAAAGGAATTATCACCTCACTCACCGTCGGAGAGGGAACCATCTGAAAAGGAATTACCACCTCACTCACCGTCGGAGAGAGAACCATTGGAAAAGGAATTATCACCTCACTCACCGTCGGAGAGGGAGCCATCTGAAAAGGAATTATCACCTCACTCACCGTCGGAGAGGGAACCATAGGAAAAGGAATTATCACCTCACTCACCGTCGGAGAGGGAACCATAGGAAAAGGAATTATCACCTCACTCACCGTCGGAGAGGGAACCATCTGAAAAGGAATTATCACCTCACTCACCGTCGGAGAGGGAACCATAGGGAATTATAATCTGAAAGGAATTATCACCTCACTCACCGTCGGAGAGGGAACCCTAGGAAATTATAATCTGAAAGAAAACCCTAAAATGGAAATCTCATGCGCCGTCGGAGAGAGAACCAATAGGAAATTATAACCTGGGATAACTTCTACTGAGTCTTTATCAGAAAAATCTGTTAGGAGTCGATTTAGCTGGACTAGAGAAGGCCTGGGACTGGATAAGAAATCTTTGGAGTCGATTAACTGAACCGGTCTAGGTCTTGAAATATGATTGAGAAGTTCAACTGCATCTTTCCTGAAAGGTAAAGGTCAGTCATATGCAATGCATGATATGGATCAAGCAATGATGTTCTCAACATAAATGAGATTTGTATGATATAATGCGTCTATGCATACTATAATGATGTATGTGATGTTTTATGAATGTATGTTTTCGTCTAGGAAATTAAATCCTTGACGGGTGTCGGGAAGTCGTATCCTGGGTTGATGTTGAAGAACAGATTTTGCTTCCGCTGGGGATGATAACTGCAAGAATACCGGTAGGAGAGGATGACTCCGTTGAGGAATAAACTTGGCAAATGGAAGATTCTGCGGGGAGAAAAGATACTCTAGCGACCATGCTGGGAAGCAATACTCTGTGGGAAGAGGGATGCCTTGCTGAGTGTTAATAATAATTTGCTGGGGATACCCTTGTTGTATTGGAAGTATTGATAGACTTCGCTGGGGTAAGAAGACTTCGTCGAGGACGCTCTTTCCGTGGCTTTTGGCTGAGGATAACCCAGTTATATCCTGTTAAGGAAATAACTCTTTGAATAAAGTTGGGAGACGCATTCGTGCTCTGCGAAGGATAAGCTTCCAGAATTTACTGGGGATAAGTTTACTGCTTGGGGTATGAATTCCAACCTTCCTGGGGAAACGGATTGGACTTTCCTGGGGAAGTTTTGAGCTGCGGGGGAAGTGACTCCTTTGAGTATTTGATATGCCGCCGGGGAACACTCTTTAGGCCAAGATTGCCGGGGATGCTTGTTAAGAATATATGTACACTGCTGGGGAATGTTGGGATCTGCTGGAGGATACCCAATTTCCTTGAGACTTGATAACTCTGCCTGGAGAAGAATGCACTGTTTCGCTGAATCACTCTCTGAGAAATTAATATGTACTGGTCATATTCTTTAGCTGAACCTACCTTGGTACCTGGGAGGATAGAACAATTGGATTGTTTAGACAACTCTTTTATTCCCCCCGTTTCTGAGGTGGGAGAGGAAGACCTGTGAGGTGCTGATAGTTGTTTGATGGACCAACTGTCTTCTGGTTGGCAGGTGATGCCAAGACATAGTCGTACGCTTTGATCCCTAACTTTTTCCTGGACTGCCCTTTCGGGTTTTCAGTCCATCGGGATACCCATTTTTGCCCAAGCCGCCTTTTCAGGTTTTCGACTTGCCGGGTGTACAGATTTTTCCATTTCATCCCTTATTTTGCCCGAACCCTTTTGGTTCGCCGGGAAGCCCTTATTTTTGCCTAGGTATGTCAACCTAGCGGGTCTTTGATGATGCGTAGTATTTTTTCCGACTATGTCCATGCTTTCAGGATGTAGGGAGGTGCCCCTGTTAGAAGTGTTTTGTCATGCCACCAGAAGATTTTTGACCAGGCAAGATTCATTGTTGAAATGCCCCAAGTGACTCAGGCGGAGATTTGCCCTAGACTGTTTTGCATTGTTGAGAGATTCTCCGAATCTTGACTGGATTGCCCCAGATGATGGACCATGCTCATGCCATGCCCCTTGATTGGAGGTGCTTTTGTTCACTAGGTATTCATCGTGCGAATTTCCCTGCTGTTCAATCAAAAAGTCATATGCGAACAAAGTTATGTTAAAAATGCAAAGCTTATGTCTGTCTTGAAGATCTTTAAAAATGCATTTTTTTTTCATAAAACATGTGGATGTTTGTAAAACATGATGTCAACTCTGTATTTATCGTAGCCTTAAAGAGTCAGGATACCTTCGTAATAGTATGCTTTCGAACTAACCCATGCTTCAGCTAGGACTTTTGAGGGTTATAACGTGGCCTGGTTCATGGTTTAAGAAACAAAGGATAAAGGCTCAAATTATTTGTACCCACCCGCTCTTCGTGATGTTCTTCAATCCTAAACTCAGCTGATCGTGCGTTAGACCTTATTTGAGTTTTTGTTCTGATGGTTCAGATATTGATGATTTATTCTGAATAGGCAGTCATTTTTTGTTTTTGTTGAGGGTTTGTAGGACCTCTTTCTTCTTTGATTTTGTTATCCCTATTTTTTTGCCTGAGTTGTTTCCTTTTTGGAATTACAGTCAGCGGGATGCCCCAGTTTCGTAAGTCCCCTTCGTAGGTTTTGACTTATTGGGTTCTTATTTTGAAAGATAATGACTGCCTGTCTTGACGATTATAGGGAACCATCACTGTCTTTTTTGCTTTGTAAGGACCTCTTTGGTGCCATTCGTTATGCACTTGGATCAAACTGAGAGACTACCCTGCCCCAGGTTATGATTAAGGGTTTTGATTTTCGAAAATAAAAACTCCTACTTCTTTGGCTCGGATGGGTTGACGAGGGATTATCATCCTTATAACTCCAGTGTTTAGGGATTGAAACAATGCCTGTACCTCATCAGCGGGGTCTGTTCAAAAGCATACTGTAGATTATGGTATCGTTTTCGTCATCCTCCCTCAAGAGGCTTAGAATTTTAGATCAAGAGTTGACATCAGACAAAAATATGAAAATAATTTGCATAGAGTGAATATGAATATATTGATTCAAAATAGACATAAGCGATGCATTAATGGAATAACAATGTTTAACATGAATAAATGTTTGAACAAAAGAAAATTGCAACTTGAACATTCGAATGAACAAAAATTTCCTAGTCTTAGGGCTTGTCACTTCACATAGTGGATCCTGTAGGGATGGTAGAAGCACTCAGCCTGGCCCTCTTGGGTGAATTCCACAGCTCCTTCCTCAATCACGTCCTGGATTTTATTCTTCAAAGTCCAACAATCCTCTGTAGCATGCCCCGGGCTGTCAGAATGATAAGCGTAGTGAGCGTTGGGGTCATATCTTGAAGGTGTCCTGTTGGGATTCTTAGGAGGATCCTTTAGAGTTACCAAGTTCAACCTCAGCAGTTGTTGTAGGGCTTGAGGCAGCGACACGTTGAGCTTGGTGAATTGCCTTTTGGGCTTGTCTGGCTGAAGCTGGTGAGGTTGATACTGAATTGGTGATACTGGAGCCATATGAGGAACTTTCTCCCTGCCTCTTTGTCTCAAAGATGGTCGGACGATGGCTGGCTTTTTACCCTTAGATGTTTTCCCCAGTTGGTTACCCTGAAGCAGTTGGTTGACGAGAAACCGGAGCTCATCTTGTCTTTGAGCTAAACCTTGAATGGCATTCCTCTGCCCCAGCATTTGGGCTTTCATTGCATCCATCTCAGCTTGTAGGTGTTTCAGCCTTTCATCCTCAGCACTGTTCCTGACAAAGGTCTCCATGAGAAGTGTCCCTAGCTCTTCCTGCCCCTTGGATAGATTCAGGAGGATTTCCCCGAACCGAGTCTCTTGAGCAAGACAGTCCTGGTTATCTGGTTGGAAGGCCATTGCTGAAATAAACAGCGAGAAAGGTAAGTGACCTGCAACAAAGATACCTGTTATGTAATGATGAGTATGACATGCATGCAATGTTTTCAAGGATCTCGCGGGGTAAACAAGAAATTTTGTTAGCATTTGGATCCGGTAGCTTGATTGAAAGAGACTTCATATTTGTTGAGAGTCTTTCTTCCAAGGGTCAAAGGCTCACCATATCGAGTGGGTCATAGCCCCTGACTTTAGTCCTCATGTCTGGTTTTGATTTCCAGACAACCTTGGTTAAGGGAACCTTCTTCAAGAGTCAGAGCTCACCATATCAAGTGGGTCATAGCCCCTGACAGCCTTGGCTAGAGGAAAATAAATCCCCTTTGCCCCTGGCTAGACATTTTGTTCATCATGACCTGCATCACAAGCCCTTGAGATCCTTGAAATGGGTTAAGATGTATGCAATGGTATGATGTTATGGTATGCATGGGGTAATGTAAGTAACCCTGTTATGAGTCCTAATTAAGGATTGCGAACCAAAAACCTGCAAGAAACTCAAGTAAAACCTATCATGAGTCCTAATTGAGGACTATAAACAAACCTGCAAGTAGTTCATGTGTCAGATAACAAGCATGCAAGTAGTCAAGTACGAAGGCACACAAGTCACACAAGACAAACCCTTAGAGTTTAGGCCAGCATGAGGTCTAGGTACTACCCTCTTTCAGTTTGTTGGTTCATACCTGTCCTATCAAAGTAACCGGGTTCTTAGAGGATCCCAATATCATTGACTACCCTCAATCGGTCATAACTCCAGCATCGCAATCTTTTCTTGCGGCCAGAACCATCACGAGAGTTTAGCCTCAATGGGCGTAGCATACTGCTACTGTTCTAATGGCCAAGTTGTGTCATTTAAGGTTCTAAGGTTGTTGGTGCTTAATGACTCCTTAGAAGACCCATATTCTCCTCGTTGCGACACAAGGGATATCGGTACAGACCAAGGTGCCACACCAACGTAGCCACTGTTTCACCCGTGTCGGTCTACGCCGGACAGGTCCCTCACAGCTTATGCTACCTAAACAGGGTATCCCCAGATCCGGGTTAGGATCTATGTAACTCCGATGCAACCCACAATAGCAAAGCAAGCAAATCAATACAATTGAAAACACAGTTATGAACTAGCCCTAAGGTACACCTCACTTTAAGTTTAAGTCCCCAGCAGAGTCGCCAGTTCTGTGATCGATGGATCTGGAACTGACTGTTTAACGCTGGTTCGCGAAATGTCGCGGAAGCAAGAGTCGCCACCGTCTTTTATTTTCTCCAAATGGAAAGGACAAAAGCACAGAAAAATTCCTTAAAGAGATTGCTCTCGGTTCGGGAGGTAGATTATAGAAAGGGAAGGTGTTAGCACCCTTTCTATCCATGGTTATCCATGGGCTCTTAGATACTTGCTCATTTGTGTTTTCAAAATTTGTTTGCTTTTCAATTGTGGGTTTTAAAAAGTTTCTTTGAAAATTCCAGTTCGACTCTTGTATCAGTCCTCAAGAGTGTTTGAAAAGTTGCTTTCGAAAGCTTTTTGAAAATGTGTTGGTGTGAAAAGTATTTTTGATTTGTTTTGAAATTTAGAGCAAGTATCTAGAGTCGTCTACCTACCCTAAGGAATTTGTCTGTGTAAATGTCCTTTAAAATAGTGCCATCCCACCATTGAGAGGTAGGTAGCACCACCGTTGGAGGTGTTCGGGTCAATTCGAAGGTTCGGGACATGGTGATCACCAGAGCAATGGGAAGACACCTTAGAAGCTACCCTCATGCCAGGTTCCCGGATCATGAGGACTTACTAAGACATCCTCTACTCGACGATCACCTTTCGAGGCAAGGCAACAGTGAGGCGTACCCTAGGGGTGGTGTGTGATTTGTGTGTCGTTTTCAGATATTTTATCTTGTCCATGTCAAAGTGATCTATGCGTTTGTTTTTATTTTATCATTCATTCTTGCATGCATTTATTTAACAGTAAAAAGTTGCGAGGAAAGTAAATTCTAAGCTATTACAAACAGCGCGGGTCCACATCGCCAAAAGTTTCTCGAACCCGATTTGACAGAAAATAAATAAACAAAGTAAATAAAGAATTAAAAGTGCGAGAAGTAGTTTACATGGCTTCGGGAGAGATACATAAATATTTAAGCGAAATAAAATAAAAATGCGAATTAATAATTAAATCGAAACGAGGGCGTTGGACCCTTTTGCAAAAAATTGGATTAATGAGGAATTAATTAAAATAAGAAAAGAAATTGTTTTTGCTTTTTTGGTATTTTTATGTATTTTAGGATTTAATAGGAGAAAATTAATTGCAATTAAACGCTAACCCTAATTCTATGGCTTTTAAGTTATTAAGAAAAATATTGAAGTTTTTTAACCTAAATGAAACCCTAATTAATTTACAAGTTTATTCATGAAAATAAATATTTAGTTATTTAATTATTTATGAAAGAAAAAAAATATTAAAAAAAAGGATGAAAAATTATTAATTAACCTATTTCTACATTTTTTAGATTTTTTTGTTAAAAGTATTAAAATTAACCTCATTTAAAACTAAATTTAATTACATGCAAATTTAATTATGGAAAATATTAAAACAAAATATTTATTGTGTTTTTCCTTTTTTCTGATTTTTATTGATATTTTATATTTTTTGTGAAAATAAGGAATTAATTAAAGACAATAATCAAAAGAAAATAATAAAAAAAATAAAAAAATAAAAACATAAAGAAAGTGAAAAAATTGCAAACCAAGGGGGTTCAGACCCCAATATGGAGGTATAATCTTTCAGCAGTTTGGCCAATTTAAGCATGACCTGGTGGACTTTTTTGCTCACGTGCTGGCATGTTGACTCAAGCTTAGGGTGTTCATCAATTCTAAGCCTTTGATCTGATCTCCAGGGGCACGTGGATGTTGGATTCTGGAAGGCGTATGGTGAACCACAACGCTGAAGCTGCATGTAAACGTACATAGAAAAATAATATTGAGATAATGCAGACCTGGGACTCGAACCCAGGTCTTGGACGTTAACACTCATACGCCTTGCCATTCGTTCTACTGCACGCATTGTTAACATATAACAAACAATAAATATTATAAAAGAAAAATGTCAATGTTAGTGGGTCTGCGCGCGAATTTCAAACAGACCAACCAGATCTTGCCACGAATTCATCTTCCTCGCATGTTTTATTTTTTCTGAAACAAGAACACATTGGCCACGGTTTTCAAGCGTTCTCCTAGGCAACTTTCCAGAAAATAGCGATTAGCCCTCAGTCACTCATAAATTGAGCGCGAGGGTGGTCTTAAGGTTGCCTGAGTGTGCTGAGTTGAATGGTGGTGGCCTTGAGGGCCAATTTTTCCCCGTTTCAAAATCCCTAATCTGAAGCTCTGTAAACCCTAAAAATCAAACATGGCATAATCGCGTGTAGCACATAAAAATACAATTAAATGCATTGGTTAGCTTCAGAACTTCATAATGAACATGAATCAAGTATTAAAAATTACAAAGGATGCGTAAATCATGATGCACGATTATGAATTTTTCTTGGTACAGTTTGCATTCGTGTTACCAATTCCTTGAGTCTTGATGGATGTTAGTGATTGGAATATGTCAAGTGATGCTTGAGGAAGCTATTGAAACAAGAATTCTGCCTTGAATCGCCTTGTAAGGGTGTTTTCAGTTTTGACTTTTTTGAGAAAAATTTCAAGTTTGGTTATGGCTTTGTTGAGCTGCTGCGTGTGTATGAACATTAGGGTTGTGTTTAGGCTTTTGTATTGAGTCCATTAGGTCAAAAAAAACCAAACAAATCCATTGCATTCATTGATTTTGCAAATTGATTTTCTAGGATCTTTTTCAAATATTTTTCATGCAACTTTGTATCAATTAAGATCAATTCAATCCAAATCTTTCTATATTGGGATATGCACGAATTATTAAGAATAAAACATGTACAAAAAGATTTGTTAGGTTAAGTTAAATATTTTTCACATATTTAATTGATTTAAGTGAATTATTATAAATAAAAATTCAAATAAATAAATAAATAATGAAATAATACTTCCCTTTGGGCCAAGTGGTCGTGCACATGCTTGGAATGATGAATTGTGGAAGAAAAATGGGCCCATTAGCAATTTTAGGTCATTTGAAGTAATGTTGACTTTTCAAAATATCCAAAAATTTCCCAACTTCCACAAGGCATAACTTGCTCAATGTTTAAGCTTTTCTCATGTTCTTGGACATTTTGGAAAGGTCTTTGAGTCCTCTAACCAATTCCTTTGGTCCCATGTCATTTTGATTTACCAATCTAAAGTTATGGCCTTTGACTTAAAGTCCCTTTTTGTTGACTTTTGAAAATGACCTATAATGTTGAAATTGATAACTTTTTGTGAGAGCATTTCTTGGACTTGAAGTATGAAGATGAGTTGTAGGAAATGTATTTTTCTTCAAAATGAGCTTTGGATGGAATTTTTCTGATAATCCCTGTGAAAGTTATGCCCTGGTCAATTTCAGTTGACTTTTTCAGCTGTCCAAATAAGGAAACTTTTGCATTTTGATGATTTTTGAGCCAAGCTTTGAGAATCATGATCAAGCATTGATCAAATGATGTTTGTGGCTTCAAAATGAGATGTTGACAAAAAATTTGAACTTTTGACTGTCAAATGACCATTTTGCCCCTACAATTGACTGTAGTGCAATTAGGGTTTTTGACTGTGCAATTTTGAGCTGAATGTCTTGAAACTTGATATGAGGATACTTGACCATATTTGTAGGCATGTGAGACTTGATTGGACCTTTGGAAACTTCATTTTCTTGATCAGAAAACAAACCCTAATTTTGACTGTATGGGAGACCTTTGCACTGTGCAACCCTTGGGGAATTTTGCAGCTTGACTTGGCAAACTCTTGAAGAATATGGGAGGGAAAATTTTGGGGTACAACAACAATTCTGCTCAGCATAAAGTGTTTTCTTTCATGGATGGCTTTTCAGGGTATAATCAGATCAAGATGGCTCCTGAAGATATGGAAAAGACTACCTTTGTTACTCAGTGGGGCACCTTCTGCTACAAGGTCATGCCATTCGGGTTGAAAAATGTTGGGGCAACCTACCAACGTGCCATGGTTGCTTTATTTCATGACATGATCCATCATGAGATTGAAGTGTATGTTGACGACATGATTGCAAGGTCCCAAACTGAGGAGGAACACCTTGATCATCTGCAGAAACTGTTTGACCGTTTGAAACTGTACAAGCTGAGATTGAACCCGAACAAGTGCACCTTCGGGGTAAGATCTGGAAAGTTGTTAGGCTTCGTTGTAAGTGATAAGGGTATTCAAGTGGACCCTGCCAAGGTTAAAGCCATTCAAGAGATGCCAGTTCCTAAGACAGAGAAAGAGGTCAGAGGCTTTTTAGGACGCCTGAATTACATTGCTCGATTCATCTCGCACCTAACTGCCACCTGTGAACCAATCTTCAAGCTGCTGAAGAAAGATCAGGTAGTACGTTAGAATGATGAATGTCAGGCCGCCTTTGACAGAATCAAAGAGTATCTCCAAGAACCACCTATTCTTATGCCACCAGTTGAAGGGAGACCTCTGATATTATACCTGACAGTACTTGACAACTCAATGGGGTGTGTGCTGGGGCAGCATGACGAGTCTGGCCGAAAAGAGCATGCCATTTATTACCTTAGTAAAACGTTTACCGACTGTGAGACCCGATACTCACTGCTCGAGAAAACTTGCTGCGCTTTGGTATGGGCTGCTCGCCGGCTGAGACAGTATATGCTGACTCACACTACCTTGTTGATCTCAAAGATGGATCCAATAAAATACATATTTGAAAAGCCTGCTCTGTCTGGGAAAATAGCAAGATGGCAAATGATCTTGACAGAATACGACATCCAGTACACGACTCAGAAGGCCATCAAAGGAAGTGTATTGGCAGACCATTTGGCACACCAGGCAGTAGATGACTATCAGTCAATAAATGTCGAGTTTCCAGACGAGAGCATCATGATTGTGACTGATTGCGAAGTACCTGGACCGGATGAAGGACCTGAGGAAGGATCCCGATGGTCTATGCACTTTGACGGAGCCTCCAACGCTTTGGGTAACGGTATCGGCGCTGTGATCATATCCCCTCAAGGCACTCATACTCCACTCACCGCCCGACTATGTTTCAACTGCACCAACAACATGGCGGAGTATGAGGCATGCATCATGGGTCTTCAAGCTGCGATTGACTTAAGGATCAAGTTTCTGAGTGTCTTCGGAGATTCTGCTCTCGTGATCAATCAGATCAAAGGAGAGTGGGATACGAAACATCCGAATCTTATTCCTTACAGAGAATGTGTGTTGACATTGATCCCCAATTTCACAGAGATAACCTTTGAACATTTCCCACGAGAGGAGAATCAGTTGGCGGACGCGTTAGCTACGATGTCTTCCATGTTCAAAGTCAAATGGGACAATGAGGCTCCCCGGGTCATCATCTGGAAACTGGACGAACCGGCATACTGTTGTGATCTTGAGACTGAGTTGGTGACTGAGAAGCCTTGGTACCATGAGGTGAAGAGGTATTTGGAAGCTCAAGAATACCCTGAAGGTGCATCTGTCAATGATAAGAAGTTTCTGAGAAGGTTCGCAGCGAAGTTCTTCCTCAGCAACGGTATTCTATACAAGAGAAACCATGATTTAACCTTACTGCGTTGTGTGGATAAGACTGAAGCAGAAAGGATCATGGCAGAGCTACATGAAGGTACCTTCGGAACACATTCCAGTGGACACACTATGGCAAAGAAAATCCTTCGGGCAGGATATTACTGGTCCACAATGGAAGCCGACTGTTACCAACATTCTCGGACGTGTCATAAATGCCAGATTTACGCAGACAAGGTGCACGTTCCTCCAGTTCCTCTAAATGTTCTGACGGCACCTTGGCCTTTTGCAATGTGGGGGATAGATATGATCGGCGAGATTAAACCTACAGCATCTAATGGGCATCGCTTCATCCTAGTAGCGATTGATTACTTTACGAAGTGGGTTGAAGCAGCTTCTTACGCTACAGTAACCAAGAATGTTGTGGCACGGTTCATTCGGCATAACCTGATCTGTCGATACGGTGTCCCTAAAAGGATCATTACAGACAACGGTACCAATCTCAATAACAAGATGATCACTAAGCTCTGCGAAAAATTCAAGATACGGCACCACAACTCTTCTCCTTACAGACCGAAGATGAATGGGGCTGTGGAAGCAGCGAATAAAAATATCAAGAAAATTGTACAGAAGATGACAGTGACCTATAAAGATTGGCACGAGATGTTACCATTTGCTCTACATGGGTACCGCACCTCAGCAAGGACGTCAACCGGGGCAACTCCTTTCTCTTTGGTCTATGGTATGGAGGCAGTCTTACCGATCGAAGTGCAAATACCCTCTCTCCGAATAATGAAGGATGCAGACCTGAGCGAAGATGATTGGATCCAGACACGACTTGATCAGCTAAATCTAATCGACGAAAAGAGACTTGTTGCTATTTGTCATGGTCAGACGTACCAAAAACGGATGATCAGGGCATTTAACAAAAAGGTCAGACCACAAGAGTATCAAGTTGGGGATCTTGTAATCAAGCGCATCATCCCTCCTCAGAGTGATCCAAGGGGAAAAGGACCCCTACGTGCGAAGGGCCATTTGTGGTTAAACATGTGTTCTCAGGAGGAGCCATGATCCTGACCACTATGGATGGTGACGACCTTCCTCACCCCGCCAATGTAGACATAGTTAAAAGATACTACGCATGAATAAAGACCCGCTAGGTTGACATACCTAGGCAAAAATTAGGGCTTCCCGGCGAACCAAAAGGGTTCGGGCAAAATGAGGGATGAAATAAAAAAAATCTGTACACCCGGCAAGTCGAAAACCTGAAAAGGCGGCTTGGGCAAAAATGGGTATCCCGGTGGACTGAAAACCCGAAAGGGCGGTCCAGGCAAAAATTAGGGATAAAGCGTAATACTATGTCTCATTGGATCACTTCGCATCCAGAATCTGGTATCAACATCAAGTTCAGACGGCATCGATCAATCAGCTTCATCTTCAGCTAGGTCATCAAGTGATGAGACGCTCGAAGATATAAAGGCGATAGCAGAGTTGGAATCCAGTGGGATTATTCTTTTCACACAACTGTTTTGTTTTCCCTTTGTACAATTTGTATAAACTCTTTTGTTCGACGGCGTTCTCCTACTAGGACGTCAGCCTCTTGTACATAAACGCCTATTTACAGGCAAATTCAAAAATCAATACAAATTCACAGTTCAAACCAATTGCCAATTGTTTTCTTTTTCTGTTTTGTTTTGCGAAGAACGTCCAATGTTCAATTTTTGATATATGCATTTGACACTAATTGTTAACTCATAAATATTTGCATGCAAAACAAAGGATTAATTACAGGTGACATTAGAAACAGGGGCAATAATGAGTTGTCCAAGCGATCTAATTGCTCTGTCCTCCAAGGTACCAAGGTAAGTTCAGCTGAAGAACATAACCAAGATATCTTAATTCCCCAGAGAGTGAGCCAGCAAGTCAGTACACTCTCCCCAAGCAGAGCTACAATCAGCATTAAGGAAGTTGGGTACCCTCCAGCAGATCTCAACGTTCCTCAGTGCAATATACGAACATTCCTAACAAGCATCCCCGGCAGTCTTGATCTAAGATTGTTCCCCGGCGGTATACCAAACATTCGGTGGAGCCACTTCCCCGTACAGTTCAAAAATTTCCCCAGGAGAGTCCAGTCCAATCTGAAAAGTTTCCCCAAGAAAGTGGAATCAACCTCCCCAGCAGGAAGCTTATCCCCAGTAGATTCTGGAAGCTTCTCCCCTGCAGAGCACGAACGCTCCCCCGGACTTTTTATTCAAAGGTTATGCTCCACCAGAGCTTATAACTGGGTTATCCTCAGCTAAAAGCCACGGAAAGATCGTCCCCGGTGAAGTCTTCTTATCCCCAGCGGAGTCTATTAATTCCTTCAACATAACACATCAATGGTATCCCCAGCGGAGTTATCATCAACATCTCGACAAAGTATCTCTCTCCCCACAGAGTACTATTCCCCAGCAAGATCGCTAGAGTAGTTATTCCCCGCAGAGTTAATCTCTTCATCAAGTTTATTCCCCAACGGAGTCATCTTCTCCTACCAGTATTCTTGCAACTATCATCCCCAGCGGGAACAAGAAAGCACTATTCCCCAACATCAGCCCAGGATGTGACCTCCCGGCACCCGTCAAGGATTTACTTTCCTAGACAAAAACATACATTCATAAACATCGCATCTTCATACATTATAGCATGCATATACGCATCATGAACATACAATCTCACTTATCACATCTCGCATGTCATACATCATGACATCGCATACAACTAACGTTTTGTCTTTTCAGGACAAAAGTTAATACAAAGATAATTACTATCAAACGGTCGCAACTAAAGATCCGATTCCTGTATCTTGCCATGGTGTATCTGTTGACGACTACAGTACCAGACTCGATTCCTGTATCCTGCCAGGGCACGTCTGAAGAGTTCGAAGATCTGATTCCTGTATCTTGCCAGGGTGTATCCGTTGACGACTACAGTACCAGACTCGATTCCTGTATCCTGCCAGGGCACGTCTGAAGAGTTCGAAGATCCGATTTCTGTATCTTGCCAGGGTGTATCTGTTGACGACTACAGTACCAGACTCGATTCCTGTATCCTGCCAGGGCACGTCTGAAGAGTTTGAAGATCCGATTCCTGTATCTTGCCAGGGTGTATCTGTTGACGACTACAGTACCAGACTCGATTCCTGTATCCTGCCAGGGCACGTCTGAAGAGTTCGAAGATCCGATTCCTGTATCTTGCCAGGGTGTATCTGTTGACGACTATAGTACCAGACTCGATTCCTGTATCCTGCCAGGGCACGTCTGAAGAGTTCGAAGATCCGATTCCTGTATCTTGCCAGGGTGTATCTGTTGACGACTACAGTACCAGACTCTATTCCTGTATCCTGCCAGGGAACGTCTGAAGAGTTCGAAGATCCGATTCCTGTATCTTGCCAGGGTGTATCTGTTGACGACTACAGTACCAGACTCGATTCCTATATCCTGCCAGGGCACGTCTGAAGAGTTCGGAGATCCGATTCCTGTATCTTGCCAGGGTGTATCTGTTGACGACTACATTTCCAGACTCGATTCTTGTATCCTGCCAGGGCACGTCTGAAGAGTTTAAAGATTCGGTTCCTGTATCCAGCCAGGGCACGTCTACGTAAAGAGTTTGAAAGTCAACTCCTGTAACAGACCAGGTAATTTTCTTTCTTTCTCAGGTACGCAAGTTCTCGCTAAGGAATCTCTTACGCGATCGACACCTCCCGATGGCATCTATAAGCCCATCTCCACAATTATCCATCACAGTCCCAAATGGCATCTATAAGCCCATTCCCGACATCACACTGCTGATACTCTACTATGTGAGTGCAAATTTCTGGGCACTCTAGTGTTCAATCATCTTCCACCCTCGGATCACGAAAGGCACACAAGCCAATCTACATCCTCAGGTTTAAGAAGATTGAACATGGGCAACTGTTGTACCCCAAAATTTGCCCTCCCATAATCTTCAAAGTTATGACAAGCAAATGGTTCAAAGTCTACTCAAGGACTACACAGTCAACCATCCTCCTAAGCCAGTCAAACTAGGGTTTTGGTTCTTGCAAGGAATTTGAAGTTTTAAAGGGCTCAGTCAAGTCTCCTATGCTCATACACATTGTCAAGCACCTACATGTCAAGTTTCAAGGCTCACAAGGTCAAGTTGCACAGTCAAAAGTCCCATTTGCTCAACAGTCAACTATAGGGGCAAAATGGTCATTTGGCAGTCAAAAGTCAAAATTTTTGGTCAACATCTTATTTTGAAGCCACAATCATCATTTGATCAATTCTTGATCATGATTTCACAAGAATGGCCCAAAAATCATCAAGATGTCAAAAGTTTCTATTTTTGGACAGTTGAAAAGTCAACTGTAACTTGACCAAGGCATAACTTTTTCATGTTTCATCAGAAAAATCCCATCCAATGCTCATTTTGAAGGGGATGACATTTCCTACAACTCATCTTCACATTCCAAGTCCAAGAAATGCTCTCACAAAAAGTTATCAATTTCAACATTATAGGTCATTTTCAAAAATCAACAAAAAGGGACTTTAAGTCAAAGACCATAACTTGAGATTGGTAAATCAAAATGACATGGGACCAAATACATAGGTTAGAGGACTTCAAGACCTTTCCAAAATGTCCAAGAACATGTTCATAACTTCAAAATTGAGCAAGATATGCATTGGAGAAGTTGGGAAATTTTTGTGAAATGGCCAAAATCATTTATCTTTGAAACTTCATTTTTGACAAAAGGGCCCCACTTTTTCCACTTGAATCAGCTTGGCCATGCTTCCCACGTGTCCCACTTTTTATTTCAATATTTAAAATTAATTTTTTCATTTTTATTTGATTTTATTGGATTTAATTAATTTTAAATCTTTTAAAATCAAATGAAAATCAAAAGGGTTAATTAAGAGACATATTTGGCTTTGATTAACTTTGAATCACCATTATACAACATCCCAAATTCGTACCAAGGCCTAATCAAGCAAGAATTCAAAAATTGGCTCAAAAATGGAAGGTGTGTTAATGGAGGTTTATGGAAAATATTAAGCTTGAATGCAAGGCATTATGGGCCATAATCCTTATCAAAACATATTACATAATGCATAGGCAAGCTAACAGAAACGAGGACACAACCTAAGCTACGCCCAAACTCAGAAACAACTTTGCATTTTTTCTAAAAAACTTGAAAACTGTTTTCATTGATATAAGGTGTTGCAAGGCCAAATAACATTTCCAATACATTCCTGACACTACCAGGAAGCTATCCCAATCAAAATCAACCCTCCACGCGCAAGGAATTGGTATATTGAAGTCACACTTTTCTCAAACTTTTTCATAATCGCATCTCAATATATATGCATGTTTCATACATTTTAAAGGTTGATTTATATTAATATGAACCTTCTGAAACTCATGATACCATTTAATTGTCCTAACCATGCCTGTAGCGAAATATGCCATTGAAATTTTCTAGGGTTGCAGGAGCTGTGAATTGGGGTTTCTTTCATCTGAAAAAATTGGACCACGAGGCCACTATCATTGAAATCAGGACCTTCCAATGAGTAGAAATTGACCATCGCGCCCTTTTTCTTTTTTACTATATGCTATTCGCTATTTTCTGCAGATGGTGTTTTGGGGGGGGTTTAAAACCCCCGCTATCTCATTTTATTACATGCACAAATGGAGACGAAGGCTAGCGTGGCTGATGGTCATTGGATGATTCATAATCCTGGCGCGCGTTTTGTTAAAATACCACTAGCGCTTATTTCTCTTTCATAATAATTATTGTCTATTATAATATCAAAGAGAGTCAGTGGCTCAGATGGTTAGTGCGCTTGCTTGCAAGTATTGGGACCTGGGTTCGATTCCCAGGTCCCCTTGTATATTTCATATTT
Organism: Vicia faba; assembly: GCA_948472305.1. Classification (NCBI taxonomy): domain Eukaryota; kingdom Viridiplantae; phylum Streptophyta; class Magnoliopsida; order Fabales; family Fabaceae; genus Vicia; species Vicia faba. The sequence goes on from OX451738.1 coordinate 122,507,905, forward strand.
TTTCCTCTAACCCTTTCCCATGCAGTGCACCCTTCAGTGATCCATCATACACCCAACGTTTGTGCTTGCCATGTGTCTCTAATGATCAATCTGAAGGCCATGATGTAAATTCCAAGGTACACCCTCAGTCAACCACACGCGCACAAGTATTGGAAAGTCAATGGGGCCAGGTTTCTGATGGGCCAAAACTCTCACAAAAACCTCCAAACTGGGCAGGAACCCCCCATGGTTTGCATATTGTTTCCTTTCTTTTCATTTTTTTATTTGTTTTATTTATTTTAATTAATTCACCAAATTTAATATAAAAATACAAAAAAAATCAGAAATCATAAAAAATAAAAAATATGTTTTATTTAATATTATTTTGTAAAGAAATTTTCAATAATCAATTTAGTTTAATTTTAGGTTCAATTTTAATGTTTTTTTCCTTAATAATTAAAATACATAGAACTTAGGGTTTCTAACATGTTTATTATCTTTTTTTCAATAAATAATTTCTCCTTATTATTGTTATTAACTATTAATTAATTTTGCAAATAAATGTGTCATTTAATCAATTAGTAAATTAGGTTTAAACTTAAATATTTTCTTTAATAATTAAAAACAATTTAGAACTAGGTTTTTTTTATTTATTTAATTTCAAAATCCAATTAATTTTCTTTATGTCCATTAAATACAAAAACATCAAAAAATAACTTCTTTTCTTATTAAATCATTAATTAATTTTCAATTTCAATATTTAATTTCTTTAAAGGGTCCAACGCCCTCGCACTCGATTCTTAATTCTTTTCGCGCATTTATTTTTTTATTTCTTTTATGGATGTAATGTATTTGCCCCAGGGCCTTGTAATAGATAATTAGGATATTTACTTTCCGTACTTTTATTCAAATCGGGTCTTGGTTTAATTTGGCGATGTAGACCTGCGCCTTGTAATAGCGTAGGACCTTTATTTTCCGCATTTTTAATTCCCGCACCTTTTAACTGTTAATAATCACATGAAAGAATGAATGCCCAAATAAAATCAAAGCGTAGCTCACCTAATGCATGACAAGACAAATAATAACTGAAAATGACACACAATTCACACACCACTCCTAGGGTACGCCTCACTGTTGCCTTGCCCCTCGAAACGTGGTCGTCGAGTACAGGACGTCTTAGTAAGTCCTTATGTCCATGAACATGGCATAGGGGTAGCTTCTAAGGTGTCCTACCGTTGCTCTGGTGATCACACTGTTGCCTTGCCCCTCGAAACGTGGTCGTCAAGTATAGGACGTCTTAGTGAGTCCTTATGTTCCATTGATCTAGTTGCCTCGAAACAAGTTGCCTCGGAACAGTTGCCTCGAAACGGTTGCCTCGGAATAAAAAGATCAATGGCATAAGGGTAGCTTCTAAGGTATCTTACTATTGCTCGGTGACCACACTGTTCCTAAACTCGAATTGACCCGAACACCTCCAACGGTGGTGCTACCTACCTCTCAATGGTGGGATGTCACTACCTTAAGGACATTTACACAGCCTAATTCCTTAGGGTAGGTAGATAACTCCTGGGTACTTACTCTCTTCAAAAAACAAACAAAACAAACTTTTCACACAGACACTTTCTAAAAGATTTCAAAACAAACGCTTCACAACACTCTTGAGGACTGATACAAGAGTCGAATTGAAGTTTTCAATGAAACTTTTTCAAACCCACTCACATTTTGAAAAGCAAACAAATATTTTGAAAACATAAGAGCAAGTACCTAAGAGCCCGTGGATAACCACGGATAGAAAGGGTGCTAACACCTTCCCTTTCTATAAATCCACCTCCCGAACCGAGAAACAGTCTCAATAAGGAATTTTTCTGTGATTTTGTCCTTTCCATATTGGAGAAAATAAAAGACGATGGCGACTCTTGCTTACCGCGACATTTCACGAACCAGCGTTAAACAGTCAGTTCCAGATCCACCGATCACACCTGGCAAGGAAGCAGATCAAAGCCTGCTTGCGCGAGAATGCTGACTTGTTCGCGTGGAGCGCCGCAGAGATGCCCGGACTCGACCTCGAGGTCGCCTATCACCGTCTCGCCATAGATCCAGCCGCTAAGGCAGTAGTACAATGTAGGCGTAGGTAGTCTCCGGAGAAAGCGGAGGCTGCTGAAAAAGCTGTAAAAGACCTCCTAAAGGCGAATTTTATTTCTGAAGCCCGATATTCAACCTGGCTGTCAAATGTTGTACTAGTTAAAAAGAATAATGGAAAATGGCGGATGTGTGTTGATTATACCGATCTCAATCGGGCATGCCCGAAGGATGCTTTTCACTTACCGAACATAGATATGCTGGTCGACAACTCAGTCGGTTACAAAATACTGTCGTTCATGGATGCCTATTCATGCTATAACCAAATCCCAATGGCCATAAGCGATAAACATTGCACTGCCTTCATGATCAGCTCGGGCAACTATTACTACAACGTAATGCCCTTTGGACTAAAGAACGCAGGGGCGACTTACCAACGCATGATGAACAGAGTGTTCCACAAGAAAATCAGAGACATGCTCGAGGTTTACATGGACGACATGATCGTCAAGTCCCGGCCAGACACCGATCATGCAGCCCATCTCAAAGCAGTCTTCGCCCAAGCAAGACAATGTAAGATGAGGTCCAATCCCGAGAAGTGCACATTCGGGGTCAAGGCAGGGAAATTCCTCGGGTTTTACCTAACAGAACGAGGAATTGAAGCCAATCCCGACAAATGTCGAGCCTTCTCCGACCTCCCGACACCTACGTCGAAGAAATCAATACAAGTCATAAACGACATGCTCACCTCACTGTCCCGCTTCGTCGCGAGATCCGCTCAGCACGCCCTCCCCTTCTTCAAACTCCTTCGCAAAGAGGTAGCCTTCGAATGGACGGAGGAATGTGAACGGGCGCTGCGCCACTTAAAACGAAGTCTATCCCAACCGCCCGTATTATCCCGACCAGTCGACGGGGAACCTTTGTTCCTATACTTAGCCGTCTCGAACGAAGCCATCAGCACGGCCCTCATTCGCGAAACCACAGACGGGCAGAAACCCGTTTATTTCACGAGCAAAGCCCTACAGGGACCCGAGAGCATATACCAACAGATAGGAAAAGTATCTCTAGCCCTTGTCAACGCGGCGAGGAGACTCATACACTATTTTATGGCCCACACAGTCATAGTACGAACTGACCAACCGGTAAAACAACTCTTAGGTCGACCTGACATGGCGGGCCGAATGTTGAAGTGGTCCTTGGAACTCTCCGAGTTCGACATTCAATAAGAGAGCAGGAAAGCTCTAAAGGCACAAGCCCTGGCCGACTTCATCGCGGAAATGACTGCTTACAACCCGCCCGCAGGGAAAGAACACAAGTGGACCATCTTTGTTGACGGAGCTTCCAGCTCATCCGGAAGCGGCACGGGGATCCTCCTAGAAAATGAGGAGGGCGTAGTGATCGAGCACTCGTTAACCCTCTCCTTCCTAACTTCGAACAACCAAGCAGAGTACGAGGCCCTGCTCGCAGGACTGAGGCTAGCCGAGGACCTAGGAGCACGCGAAGTACAAATTTTCACAAACTCTCAACTTGTTGCTTCCCAAGTCCAAGGGAGTTACCAAGCTAAAAATGACAGCCTCGTTGAATACCTAAACTTAGTCAAAAGAACACATGAAGAAGTTCGACCAAGAAGAAATATCACACGTCCCGCGCGAGCAAAACACAAGGGCCGACATACTGTCCAAGCTCGCTAGCACAAGAAAGAAGGGCAGAAACAAATTTGTCATACAAGAATCCCTGCCGCGCCCGAGCATCGAAAGGACCTCGAACCTAGTCGAGGTGCACGCCATCGGAGACACCTCGTGCTGGATGACCCCGGTGTACAATTTTTTGACGAAGGGCGAGCTCCCTTTGGACCAGACGGAAGCGACCACAACGAAATGACGGGCGTGCTCCTACGTGGTGCTCGAGCACAAACTGTACCACAGGGGATTCTCCATTCCCCTCCTGAAGTGCATCGACGAATCCACAGTCCCCGAGGTATTACGGGAAATACACGAAGGGATTAACGCCCACCACATGGGCGGTAAGTCCCTGGCGAGGAAAGCTCTACAAGCAGGGTACTATTGGCCGACGATGCAACAGGACGCCAAAGATCACGTTAAGAAGTGTGACAAGTTCCAAAAGCACGCCGACATGCACCTCACCCCCCCCCCCCCCCCTCACGAGCTGAGCATACTGTCGTCCCCGTGGCCATTTGCACGGTGGGGGATGGATATCCTCGAACCATTTACGCAAGGGACTTACCAAAACAAGTTCCTTATTGTGGCCGTGGATTACTTCATGAAATGGATAGAGGCCGAGGCTCTCGCGAAGATCACCTCGCACAACATCCTCCGTTTCTACAAAAGAAACATCCTCGCCAGATTCGGGATCCCGAGAGCGCTAGTCACAAACAACGACACCCAATTCACCGACCACGAGTTCCAAAACTTCGTCACCAAACTAGGAACCAAACAACATTTCACCTCGGTCGAGCACCCCCAAACCAACAGGCAAGCTGAGGCTGCCAACAGAGTCATCCTACGAGGACTCAAACGTCGGCTCGGCGAAGCTAAAAGAGGGTGGGTCGAGGAGCTGCACAGCGTCTTATGGGCTTATCGCACCACGCCCCACTCAACAACAGGTGAAACCCCTTTTCGACTGACATACGGCACCGAGGCCGTCATCCCCGTGGAGATCAGAGAACCCTCCAGGCGGACAGAAATGCCCCTCGACGAGGAAATGAACGAAGAAGCATTGAGAGATGAACTCGACCTTGTCGAGGAAATTCGATCGGGGGAAGCCCTGTGCGAGGCCACTCTAAAGCAACGAGTGGCCCTGCGCCATAATGATAAGGTCATCAAACGCGAGTTCACGATCGGCAGCCTGGTATTACGAAGAAACCAGAAAGACTCTCGCGAAGGGAAACTTGCCGCGAACTGGGAAGGGCCCTATCGCGTCCACGGCGCCACAGGCACCAGGGCATATTACCTCGAGCAGCTAAACGGAGAACCATTACCACGACCCTGAAACGCTGCTAAACTAAAGCAATACTACAGCTAAAACCCTTAAACACTAAGGACTCTCGCCGTCGAACATCCACATCTAGTCAACAGAGAGAAATGTCTCGACCACGTAGATAAGCCAAGGTACATGCCCAATCTACGCCCAAACAACATAACATCGTTCAACCAACAAGGACGAACGACGATGCCCGACAGGGACACCTCAATCGAGCTCCACCGTCGAATTACCCACATGGCAGAACACCCAGCTCGCGATGGGTAGTTCACGCCGCGGGCATACGACCTCGATCTGGGTCATACACTCGACATGCAGACGTCACTCCGCACAACTGACGCATTTCGAAGTACGTCGGACCAACAAATGGGTCGAAAGGATATCTCCACTCGAGGACATAACTTAGGCAAATTTCGTCACAAAGTAACAGTCGAATACAAGCTTAGCTCGAGGACATAACTTAGACAAATTTCGTCACAAAGTAAAACTTAGATACGAGCAAGTTTAAAGTTAAATAAACATCCATTGAAAAGTTATACACGAGACGAGTTAAAAATAGACCGACCAAAAAGGCTGGCGATGTTCAGGGTTACAAGCCATGGCACAACGGCCAAAAAAATAAGCACGGGCACGCATGCCCCAAAAATGAGCACGGGCACACAGGCCCCAAAACAAATACCAATAAGCGGGCACGCAGACCCGACCAGAAACTCCACACTAAACATTCCCGGGACTACCGGCATCCACCACAGGAGACTCAGGAGGAGGCACGACCTGGCCGTCAATAATCTGATACATGAACCCCACTCCCTCGATATTCATGCCCGGATTCAGTATGGCGAGCTGGCTAACCGCGACCTCAAATCCATCTGCTAAAGCGCCGACACAGTCTGTCTCAAGGAGGTGGATACGCGCGACCAAATCTGAACGGGTCCGTAAAGGGGCTGTCTCCTCCGACTCATCATCAGCAGGAAGCATAGCAGCTTTTATCTCCTCGACTTCCTTAGACAAACGTTCGTTGTCAGCCTCCAAGCATTCCTTGTCCAGTTGGAGGAAATCCCTCTCCTCAGCAACCTTCCCAGAGTTTTCCTTCTCCCCCGCCAGCAGGTCGGCTTGTTCGCGAAACATTTCCTTGGACTGCTCGAGGGCCGCCTTTAGCTTACAAAAACTGGCAGCAAGGACAACTTTCTCCGACTCCAACTCCCTGACACGGTCCGAGGATTCCGACCCTTCCTCGGCAAGGACAACGACCATCTCGGCCATCTTCACCATCCCGACCATATTGGCGGCCAGGTGCTTCCTCCGACTTTCTTTGTCGAGCCGTCTGATAGTCTCAGCCTCGTCGTTGCTCACCGTCAGAGGAAACCCCTCGAAGAAATATTTCTCTTTAAACTAGGGGGGTAAACCGAAGGCCCTCGCAGCTACGGACTCGCCTCCAACCTCCGACCTATTATCAGCCCGACTTCTCTTTCTCGTAATCAGCTCGGTGGGCTGTTCAACGTTAGGGGAGCCTGGGGACCCGCTAGAGGCATCGCCCGAACTGGTCGGCGGTCCCATCCTCGTGGCTTGCGGAGCTCGCACCAGCCTTTTGTTTACTTTCTTGTCCTGAGTCATTTTCAACAGCCTCTCCCGTCGTTCAGCCATGTCGCCTGCAAAGTAGAGCAACACTTGGGTTAGTTGCAAGCAAGCAAAAACAACGAAAATGAAATAAAACAATAATAAAAGCAAAGGCAAGAAACCTAATAGATCTACGGCCTGCCCGTAAGATTGGAACTCGACGAGCGCCTTGGTGTCAATGGGACGAGCCTCGAATGTCGGGTACCCTTCCTCGTCAAGAATATCTTCCCCCTCCCTCGTGACCCACCGGGAGGGGAAAAAGCTGTTGACATATTTGCAAAGGATAGCATAGGCCTCTTCGTCCTCGGCGCTCATGCTTCCCGCGGGCGTATGATAGTACCCGGTACCATGGTCGTAATGGCCCGAGCACCAATGTATCGGGAACTTGGATATGCGCCCTACTTCCGGACGACCCTCAGCATCCATAAGGGGCTCCCCGTCCTCATCAACTACCGCGGTTTCCTCCTCGAACAAGGAATCCAAGGCAGCCTGGGTGACCGGCTGCAGAACGTACCACTTATCCTTGAAGCCCCGGACCGAATCCATATACATCCTGAATAGACTCTTCGACTATTTCAGGGATACCCAGCTATGCCCGCCTCCTCGAGACTGACGCTGCAGGTGAAAAACCCAGAAGAAAAGGGGAATTGTCGCCTCGATCCTCAAGAAACGGCATGTCATCTCGAACGCTCGAAGGAAGGCGATCGAATTAGGGTGAAGTTGCGAAGGGGCCAAGTTCAGATGGCAGAACACCCCAACTTGAAAATCGCTGAAAGGGAGCCTTAGACCGAGATCCCTGAACACGATCTCGTACATAGGAAACCCATACTCGGTAAACTCCAAGCAGATTCATGCATCGATGGATGGCCTCGTCACAACAAAATTCTTTTGGAAACCTGGCTGACTACCGTCGTGTTCGACGACAGTATATACGCGCCGACTACGCCGAGGCAATCCCTCGGGGCTCGGCGCCCACCCAATCCAACGAGGGGTCATCGACGGTATCAACTAAAGTCACATTCTCTTTGGTACTTTGGTCCTCGACTTCATTTTGCCTCGAAGATTCCGGTTCGTCGGCCATTTACCTGCAAAGCACAGGAAACCGGTGAAATTCGAGAGCAAATCCGCATGCTCGCCGCAGTGACGGGAAGTAGCGCGCGACAAGCCGAACACGGACACCCCAGCTCGACCAGGCATCGGGAACAACAAGGGAATAACATGAACACCCTGGGCGATAAACATGGAGGACTCGAGCAAGGTCCTGACTTCGCCTTCCCGACACTAAGATGTTGCGACAACTATCCTACATACTTCCTAAGGGGTCAACATCCCGGACAACTCATGGGTGCGCCGCCCAAAATTATGAATGTGACGGGCAGTATCATAGATCATATGCCTAAAACTACGAGTGTCACGGGCAGTATCATAGATCATGTGCCTAAACTATGAAGGTCACGGGCAGCATTGCGAGTCACGTACCTAAAACTATGGATTTACCGGGCACAATCATGAATCTATCGGGCACTACTCCCAGATGTGGGTTTCTAACATCCAAATAACGTCAAAACTACCTACAACGGAGAAAGACATGAGGAATGAACACTTACTTGGAAGAAAAGAAGAATGTACGGCAGCGATGAGAGTAGTCAACGGAGGATGGTGCGGTAATCTCACGGTGTTGTAGCAGACGACGGCGGCGGAAGCAGAGGAAGAAGGAGAAGCGCGAAGAAGAATAACAAATTATGGGCCCAAGGATCCTATTTATAGGGATGTCGTGGAATATGAAACGTCGCACCGGGGAGCCATGAACTTCCCTGTCCTCGACACCTATTCCCCTAGACAATGATGACCCTATTGTTGCTAGGGTGGTGTTACAGTTCCCAAGAACTGTCTCACGTATCCGACAAGCACAGCCCGCGCGGAATCCCTCGAGCACGCGTCGACGAGGATTGCGCTGCGTATCCGAGGAACACAGCCCGCGAGAAACTCCTCGAGCGCGCATCAGAAAGGCAAACGCGAGTCTGCATACCAGATCCCCATGGTAAAGGCGAGCTGAAATCAAGTCATAACTCATGTCCCAGGAGCAACGACTTAGGGGGCTCCTGTTCTGGACTGGGCCCACCTTGGCCCAAAGCGCATATAAGGGCCCAATCCAAGCAGACTCTTCGTGGGAATGCTCAACAGCGGGTCACCACCGACGTGCCCGACAACAGACGGTAGCCACTACGCCCGCCATTTCCCGTGATATGTAGTATCCCCGACCAAGGGAACTCCAGCTCGAGGCCTGCTCGAGCACCCTCCCCGTAGGGCAGATTCTGTCCATTCTTACCGTTATCGAATCCTCTAAACTCCGGAAAGACCGCGTCTTCGTCCCTCCTTATTCTTCGCGGAGCACCACCAGGAAGGGGACCACGTGCGGGGCCCCACTACGCTCGTAGAACCTGGCAGTTCCTTTATTGGGTCAGTTCTGGTCAGCCCAATGAGGGGACATTGGCCCAGCGCTAAGGGCTATAAATACCCTTTGTTCCAGAGGGTCAGGTATTCATCTATTACACACCTATACACTTTTTGCCTGCTCATTCCGTCTCTCATTTTAGCATCGGAGTGTCTTGCAGGTATCCTCCCCCCATCTCACTCAAATTCAGTTTGAGCCAGCTGTGACAGTCCAAGTCTGATCCGGTAAAATTAATAAGTATATGTTTAGAATCATAATGATGTGTCACGGACGAACACGCGATATACAACTTATTAGATATTATAAAGATGTACTAATACAAAGATTCTGAATGAGATGAAATGTGAAAGTTTGTTTGGTCTACGTCCGAGTGGTCAGAATATTGTAAAAAATATTAAAGTAATTCTTAAATTATTAAGGCAATACATAACCTCATATAAAAATATTTTAAACCTCTCTAAATTTGTTAAAATATCTTAAAACAAATAAAGGAACCAACAAATTGTTCATGGAATTGACCAAGAGTGATCATAATTATTTAAAAAGTTTGTATACACGGTCTTATCTATTAGGGAACTTACATGATCAATTAGAGGAAGAAAAAAAGGTTTCTTAATTGATTAAGAATACTCTTAATTGATTTAGACACATAATAATTGTAGGATTTTTTTTCTAAGTTAGGGTTGACATCTTTTTGAAGTTTATAACTAACCTTAATTGATTAGCTTATTTAAAGGTTCATGGATTTTTTCCCCTCTTTTTTATCCAACATTTTCTCCTATAAATAGAGAAAAACACTAGAATTTATCTTCACTTTTATATATGTTTTATCACTATCTATTCTCTCCATTTTATTTCTGTCTTTTTCACTAAATTTTCTTAGTGTTTTGTGAGCGAAAATATCAGTGAATTTTTTGTTTGTTATGATGTTGGGGTTCTTTAACAAAATTGTCTTAGTTCTTCAGTTAAATTATTTTAAACGCTTTCATTTATCAAAAAATCTTTAATTGGATATTGTTTGTCAAACCTCTACAATTTAATTCACTCCCTTCTCCCTTCGTGTTGAGATTACTTGTCCAACAAATGACATCATAGTCTAACTCCTATTATGAGACTAATCATCCTAAGAGGAACAATGGTGACTACAAACACATTTTTTATTTTTAACATCTTTTCATAAATAAATCTCCACTATTTGATGGTGAAAGGTTTGAATTATAAAAAGTAAGAAAGAAATTTTTATTGAAACAAATGATTTTGAAATGTGAAATTTTGTTATCAATGGTAAGTTTATTTCTAATCATTGTATTAATAATAAAATAGTGAATAAACTAGATAATCTCTAGAGCAAAGATGATAAAAGAAAAGTCAATTCTAGAGCAAAGATGATAAAAGAAAAGTCAAATTCAGTTTTTAAGGATACCTTTTTGTTTTAAATTGTACTTCTGCCAAGAAAATATGGAAAACTCTTGAAAATATCTATTGATATTTTCCTAAGATCAAATAAGAGAGAATCAACATATCCAAAAAGATGAAACACCAAATGAATATGAAGCTCATCTTTATACATGGTTCTAAAACATTGAAAACTTTAAGGGTTTTTAAAACATTGAAAACTTTAAAGGTTGTGTTAAAAAACTATGCACACGTAATTTTGTAATGACTAAATAAAATTTGATTTTGCTTAGAATGAAAAAGAAAACATTTGTAACTTTAGAAGAGGAAGCTAAAGATAATTTAGACTAGTCCCAAGAGGTGAAGCTTTCTTGTATTGTCCCAATAATACATCACACGAGTATGAACTAAACAAAAGTGTCAAGGTAAATAAATTAAAAGAATTGTGCATTCATAAGAATTAAATTCGTATGCATAGATAAAATTAAATCCACAAATCTTTCAGCATCACTCTAGTTTCTCATATTAATGATCACAATTGCTAACCTTATAATGATTATCAATGGCGAGAATCAGGTCAAAAAAATCGTACCGGCAGCAATGAAGTAACCTCACTAACTAATCAAAACCTCAATAAAACTGTTTCAGGTTCAAACAACCTATTTCCTAGATTGCTCCATTCAAAATATTATTCACTTCGTGTTCTACAGTTCTGGCCAGTTCAACGGCGGTTCCAACGTAAGTATGCGGCGTTAACTTTAAGAGATAGGTCTTTGCATTTTGAGGAATATCTAAGCCTTCAATGAAGTCTCTTAAGCTTTCTTTGGTAATTGCTTTCCCTCTAGTCAGCTCTTTTAACTTCTCATAAGGCTCGGGAACATTGTATCTTCGCATAACCTATAGAAAGATTTGCCAACTATATCATTGAAAAAATTTTCTCCAGATCACGTAAAAACAATAGCATATACATACCGTTTGTATTGGTTCAGCAAGTACCTCCCAGCACTGGTTCAAATCTTCGCTCAAGCGAGCTTCGTTGACCTAAGTTGTGGGTTATAACATTTACAAGGAAGTTCAATGAATAAACAAAAAGAATGTGGTTGTTTCTCTAGATTAAATATGAAAACGTGATAAACTCGCACTTTAGTTGTGCAAATAGGCAGTGACTGCAAATTAGTACATACATCATTCTCAGATAAACAATATGCTATCTATATATAATGAATCTAAGAGAAAAGTAACACATATTCCGTGTTGGATTGCATACCTGAAGCTTCCCAATTCCTTGAAGTGTGCTTTTATATGCAAGAAGAGAATGACCAAAATTGACACCCATGGTCCTTAAGACAGTTGAATCAGTCAAATCCCTCTGCAAAAAAAAAAAACACAAATTAAAAATTATTACATCTATGAGGTACGGTAAGAATGGAACATTAGGACAGAATAATGACAATTTTTGCTAATTAGAACTAAGAAGGGATCATAGCAATGAATAGGGGAAGTCTGAATATGTAATAGGATAGTTTTTGTGTAAAAGGAGAGCAATCCAGCATGAATTGGAAGAACTATGTTCTCCATTTTCGGTTTAATTTCAATTAAAAAAGATTGATTTTTTATTTTTAATTCTTTTAGAACAATTTAGTTTTGAACTTTGTTTGCATTAGCTACTCACACAATTAGACTATCACCCGCCATAAATTACACTAATAGCTCAGATAATGCTTTTGAAACATGCGCACATGACTAAACAAATTACGCTAACCATTTTCCAAAAGATGTAATTGTAAAATCTTGCCGGTACCATATATAATGATCAAATAAAAGAAAGAACATTAAATTCTTGCCTGCCAACGTGAAATCGGCAACTTCATGCTTAGATGAGAAAAACGTTGGCAGGCAACTTCATGCTTAATTGTAAAATCTTGCTGGTACCATATATAATGATGACAATGATCAAATAAAAGAAAGAACATTAAATTCTTGCCTGCCAACGTGAAATCGGCAACTTCATGCTTAGATGAGAAAAACCTCCATTAGCCACGCCTAAATTGCCTTCGCTGTTCTCAAAATCAATGGGATTCACTTTGTGAGGCATAGTGGACGACCCAATCTCCCCAGCCTTAGTTGTCTGCAAAACAAGTTTTGAAAATGAAAACCGATTGATGTTTTTTTTTTAAAAGTCACCGTTCTTTGGCAATAGACAATGTATTAGAAAACTCACCTGCTTAAAGTATCCCAAAGATATATAGCCCCATACATCTCTATCAAAGTCGATTAATATATTGTTGAATTGGATGAATGAATGAAAAATCTTTGCCATGTAGTCATGAGTTTCAATCTATCAATCAAGATGGGTAATATAATCAAATTATTTTGATCTCGTAGTACTAACTTCAAATATATATCTACTCAGGATATAACTATCATAAATAAAAGAGTTTCATTAACAAAAATGAAGAATTCTAGAACAATGCATATATACACTAACGAATTCTTTAACATTTTGTTGCTGCTAACAGCGTCGAGATTTAGTTTCTTTAATTGTATAAAAAATAGACTAAAGTGGAATAGAACAAGAATTGATAACAAACCTGGGCAACATAAGGATTAAAACATAATCCAAGAGACCGTACAAAATCCTGGGCAATGACAGGCCACTTAACATCAGGATATGCAGAAAGATGTGCATTGTAATTTCCAACTGCACCGGCAAATTTCCCCAAAATCTCAACTTGAGAAAGTTCCTTCCTTTCTCTGCTTAGCCTCACAGCAAATATCGCCATTTCCTTCCCTAAAGTTGTTGGTGAAGCTGGCTGAAGAATATCACCGAAAAACTATCATCAAGTTCAAAAATATACAAGCAATAACAAACAAAGAAACAAACAACTAGCAAAAGTACCTAGCTAGTTGCTCTGAGTCGGCATTATTTACAAAATTGCAATATCAAAATCCACAACAATTCATTGATTCTTAAATATTGCAGTAATGCAAAAATCAGCTTACCTGTCCATGAGTGCGAGAAAGCATGGAGACATCGGCGTTGTCTTTGGCCATTGTACACAAAGCTTTGATTATTTTATCCATGGCAGGAAACATAACAGAATCCATGGCTTCTTTCAACATCAAGGCATGAGCAAGGTTATTAATATCCTCAGATGTGCAGGCAAAGTGAAAAAACTCAAGCACCTTAGCAATTTCAGCATTTGATTGGCACTTTAGTTTCAAGAAATACTCTACAGCTTTAACATCGTGATTTGTAATCTTCTCAAATCTTTTAATCTCATTAACATCAGCTTCACCAAAGTGGTCAATCAAACCTTGTAAGAAAGACTTAGCATCTTCACTAAAAGGAGGAACTTCGGTGATTTCACTAATTTCAGAAAGCTTCATGAGCCATTTAATCTAAATAATATAAACACAAACATAAATTAGAAGAATATTAAAAAAAAAAAAACAAAACAAATAGAAGAATAAAAATGGGTGTACCTCAACAATGACCCTATAGTAATTAAGTCCATATTCACCCATGATAGGAGCCAAGTCTTGAACTTTATCTCTATAACGGCCGTCTAATGGAGATAAAGCTGTTATGGTGGATAGTTGGAAGTCGGCGGAACTAAGTCGGGACATGTTGGTGGCGGCGGTGGTGTGAGAGAGAGAAAGGAAGGAAAAATGGGAAGAGGGAAAAGGGAGAGGATTGGTTCGGAGGGTATTGAAGGTTGTTGGAATGTGGGTAGCGTTAAAGAGTGCCATGAGTGAGATTGGGAAGCTCTGAACAAAAACTCAGTTAGTGAGACCTAGTAGTACTTCACTTTCTCTTGTGTATAGTATAAAGCTATAAAATTATCAAAGTTTATTTTTTGTCCCTACAAAAAAAAATTAAATGTTTTAGTCTTTACAAAAATTTTATGCGGGTAATTTTAATCACTCCTATTAAATTTATGTATATTTTTTAATGACTATTTTACAGACATATTTAAAACATAATAAAAAGGAAAATTTAAAATTTAACTTCTAAATTTAGATTTTCATTACTTGTATCATTATTTTATGAAATTTAAAAAAATTATTTTTAATTCTTCTCATTTTGAAATATTCTAAAATTTAATAGAAAAATATTTTTTAGTATTTTAATTATGTATGAAAAAATTATTCAAAAATTTAAAAATTTAAATATAATTAAAAAATAACATAAACTAAAACTTAATACATAAAAAATTTATAAGATTAAATTTTTTTTATAAGAACTAAAAATAAAATATAAAATATTTATAAGAACCAAAAATATATTTAATTATTTACTTTGAAAATGATACTAATATGGTTTTTTATAATAGTGGGAGAAGAATATATTTCCTCCGGATATTATTATAAACAAAAAATCTTTTTTAAAATTTATTAAATAATGAATGTATAATCAAATATATTTATTATTCAATAAATTTAAAAAAAAATTATTTATAATAATAAACAAAAAAAAAGTATTACTTTTTGCACGGTATTCGATATCAACTTGAATTTTGGTGAGTTGAGATCCGCTTTATAGCTTAACTTTTTGTTAAATCTTTTACCAATAGGAAAAAGAAAATAAAGAAGAATTAAAATATTGTGAATTGACTAAATCATTAATTAAAGAAGATGGCCAAATAAAAAATACTTTTCAATAAAATAGACTCCTAATTTAACAAGTCAATTAGTATTAGTATTTGATCTTATCGGATCAAAATTGAATTGTCACAGCTGGCTCGAACTGGATTTGAATGAGATGGGGGATACCTGCAAGACACTCCGATGATAAAATGAGAAACGGAATGAGCAGGCAAGAAATATGTAGGTGTGTAACGAATGAATACTTGACCCTCTTGAAGTAAAGGGTATTTATAGCCTTCAGCGTTGGGCCAAGGTCCCTTTATTGGGCCGATCAGAACTGGCCCAACAAAAGGACTGCCAGGTTCTACGTGTGTAGTAGGGACCGGCACGTGGTCCCCTTCCTGGATGGTGCTCTGTGAAGAATGAGGAAGAACGAAGACGCGGTCTTCCCGGAGCTTTAAGGATCCCACAACATTCGGAGGGGACAAAGTCTGCCCTACGGGGAGGATGCTCGAGCAAGACTCGAGTTAGAGTGCCCTTGGTCGGGGACGTTGCTCGTTGCGGTAGCGGCGGGCATAACCGTTGTGGTCTGTGACTGGGTATGCTCGGGGTGGTCTGATTCCGAGCACGGCTCGAGGAACTGCCTGGATCTGGGCCTTTACTTGTGTTTTGGGCCAAGGCAGGCCCAGTCCAGAACAGGAGCCCCCCAGGTCGTTGTTCCTGGCACAAGAGTTATGACTTGATCTCAGTTTGTTCTCTCGCGGGGACCTCGTGCCCGACTCAAGGCTTTTCCCTTTCAAGATGTACTCGAGGATCGCTCGCGGGGATGCGTCAGCTGCGTCCGTCGGATACGTGGCATAGTCCTTGGAAATCGTAGCGCCGCCCTAGTAAATAGGGCCATTACTGTCTAGGTGAGTAGGTGTCGAGGACGGGGGCGGTTCGTGGTTCCCCGGTGCGATGTTTCACATTCCATGTCATCTCTATAAATAGGATCCCTGGGCCCATAGTCTGTTTCACCTCTTCACGATCCTCCTACCTTCTTTGTTTTTATATTCGTTGGTTGCTGTAACGCCGTTGAGACTGTCGCACTGTTCACCGTCCGATTACTCCCACCGTCGTTGTTTCTACGCATCTTCTTCCAAGTAAGTATCCTTTCTTCCTGCTTCCCTGTGTTGTACATAACTTTGATGACGTTTTGATAATAGAAACTTGTATCTGGAAGTTATGCCCGGTAGATTTAAGCGTGCTAGGCGCCTGACTCATGGTCGTGCTCGAGACGTTCATAGGTTTTAAGCATATGATTCATGATCTTTCCTGCGATACTCATGCATTTGGTCGGCAGAGTCATGAACTTGGCTGGGATATTCATCCTTTAGGTAGCATGTAGGGTAGTCTCCTCGCAGTGTTCTAGCATCGGGTAAGCGAAGTTACGAACTTGGTCGCGTGATTCAAGATTCGCACGGGGCGCTCATGTTACGCTCGTGCCATTCATGATTGATGCGTGGTTGGCACTGGGGTGTCGGTGTTTGGTTGAGATTCACTTGTTTCTTGTTTCCTTCGCGAATGGCTATAGTTTCAATCTGAGTGTTGCGTACTTCTCCCCGCCTTTGTGGCGAGCACGCGGATTTACTGTCGAATTCACTGGTTTCCTGTACTTTGCAGGTAAATGGCCGATAACCCGGAGTCCTCGGAACGTAATGACATCGAGGAAGCAAGTACAACAGAAGAGAATGTTACCCTGGTCGACACCGTCGACGACCCCACACTGGACTGGGTGGGCACTGAGCCTCGGGGAATTGCTTCGGCATACAGCCATCGCAATAGACGAGCTTATAATGTCGTCGAGTACGGCGGTACTCAGGAAGGATTTCAATGAAATTTTAAAATAATGAGGCCGACGAGTGATGCTCGCATCTGCTCGGAGTTCACTGAATATGTGTTCCCTATGTATGAGATTGTATTCAGGGATCTTGGTCTTCGGTTGCCTTTTAATGACTTCTAGGTCGGGGTGTTCAATCATCTGAACCTGGCCCTCTCGCAGCTCCACCCCAACGCGATTGCCTTTCTCCGGGCGTTCGAGCTAACATGCCGTTTCTTGAGAATTGGGGCGATGATTCCCCTGTTCTTCAGGGTTTTCCATCTGCAACGCCAGTCTCGAGGAGGCAAACATAGTTGGGTATCCCTTAAGCAGTCGAAGAGACTATTTAGGATGTATATGGACTCGGTGAGGGATTTTAAAGACAAATGGTACATACTGCAGCCGGTCACCCAGACGGCCCTGGAGTCTCTATTCGAGCCGGCCACCGTGGTCGACAAGGACGGGGAGCCCATTTTGGATGCTGAGGGTAGTCCCGCAGTCGGGCGGATTTCCAGGTTCCCTATTCATTGGTGCTTGGGTCATTATGACCATGGTCCCGGGCACTATCATACCCCTGCGGGGAGTATGAGTGTTGAGGATGAAGAGGCCTATGTTGTCCTTTGTAAGTTTGTTGATGGCTTTTTCCCCGCTCGATGGGTCACGAGGGAAGGGGACGACATTCTCGATGAGGATGGCTACCCGATGTTCGAGGCGCGCCCTATCAATACCAAGGCGCTCGTTGAATGCCAATCCTACGGGCAGGCCGTAGATCTCCTAGGTTTCTTGCTTTTGCTCTTATTATTATTCCATTTTAATTGCCTTTAATCTCTTGTAGCTAACCCTGGTTCGCTCTTCTTGCAGGTCACATGGCGGAACGTCGAGAGAGGTTGCTGAAGTTGACCCAGGATAAAAAGATAAGTAAGAGACTAGTGAGACCACAGCAGGCCACGCGGATGGGCCCGCCCGTTGATTCGGGTAGAGACGCGTCCAGTGGGTCCTCAGGTTCTCCCGACGCCGAGCGACAGACTGAGCTGGTTAGCGGGAAGAGGGGTCAGCCAGAGGGCGGAGCAGAAACTGGTGATGAGCCCGTAGCTGCCCGGGCTTTTGGCTTACCGCCTTGCTTTATGGAGAAGGGTTTCTTCAAGGGGTTTCCCCTGACCGTGTTTGATAACGAGGCCGACATCATTAAGCGGCTCGACAAGGAAGGTCAGAGGAAACACCTCGCCGCTAGCATGGTCGGTGTGGTGAAGATGGCCGAGATGGTTGTGGTCCTTGCAGGGGAAAGATCATATTCTATGGACCGTGTTAGGGAGCTAGAATTGGAGAAGGCTGCCTTTCCGGCCAAATCTCGCAAGTTGAAGGCGGCCCTCGAGCGGTCCGAGGAGATGTTCCGTGAACAGGACGACTTACTGCCGGGGGAGAAGGAGAAGGTCGAAAAGGCCTTTGAGGAGAGGGATTGCCTCCAGCTCGACAAGGAACGGCTGGAGAGTGATAACCAACGGTTGTCCAGGGAGATTGAGGAGCTGAAAGATGCTATGCTTCCTGCTGATGATGAGCCAGAGGAGATAGCCTCTTTGCATACACGCTCAGACTTGGTTGCTCGCATCCACCTCCTCGAGTCAGATTGCGTTGGTTCCTTGGCCGACGGGTTCGAGACTGCAATGAGTCAGCTGTCCGTGTTGAATCCGGGCCTGAACACCGAGGGAGTCGGATTTCTGTCTCAGATTATTGATGGCCAGGTTGTGCCTCCTCCCGATTCTCCTGATGTGGACGCCAGTCATCCGGGGGATGTTTAACATCTAGTTTTTATTTGGGTCTACGTGCCCGTATATTGATTTTACTTGTTTTGGGGCCTGCGTGCCCGTGTTCGTTTTCGGGGCCTGTGCGCCCGTGTTTATTCTTGATTTCTTTTGGTCGTCGTGCCATGGGTTGTAAATTTGAACATCGCCGACATTCTTGGTCGGTTCACCATTAATCCGTTTTATGCTTGTTTTTTTCGATGGATGTTTGTTTTGTAATTATCTGCTCGTATCTAGGCGTATGTTTGACTGTTATTTTCGTAATGAACATTTTGATAAGTTGTTATGCTCGAGCGGAGATATCTTTTTGACCCCTTTGATGGTTCGACACACTTCAAAATGCGTCGATTGTGCGGAGTGGAGCCCGCATGTCGGACGTATGACCCAGATCAGGGTCCTACGCTCGTGGCGTGAACTGTCCATCGTGAGCTGGGTGTTCTGCCATGTGGGTACTTCAACAGTAGAGCTCGATCGAGGTGTCCCTGTCGGGTATTGTCGTTCGGCTTATTGGGTGAACGATGGTATGCCACTCGGTTGTTGGTAGGTCGGGTTCGTACCTCGACTCGCCTACGTGGTCGAGACTTTCCCTTTGTTGGCTAAGAGTGAATGTTCGATGGCAAAAGTCCACAGTGGTTGAGGGCTTTAGCTATAGTAGTGTTTTAGCTTAGCAGCATTCCAGGGTCGTGGTAACCGTTCTCCGTTTAACTACTCGAGGTAATATGCTCCGGTGCCTGTAGCGCCTTGAACGCAGTAGGGTCCTTCCCAGTTTGCGGCCAATTTCCCTTCGCGGGAGTCTTTCTGGTTTCTTTGCAAGACTAGGATACCGATCTGGAACTCGCGTCTGATGACCTTGTTGTCGTGATGTAGGGCTACTCAGTATTTCAAAGTGGCCTCACGTAGGGCTGCCCCCGGTCAAATTTCCTCGACCAGGTCGAGTTCGTCTCTAAGGGCTTCATCATTCATTTCTTCGTCGAGAGGCATCTCTGTCCGCCTGGAGGGTTCCCTGATTTCTACGGGGATGACGGCCTCGGTGCCATATGTTAGTCGAAAAGGGGTCTCACCTGTCGTCGAATAGGGTGTGGTACGGTAAGTCCATAAGACGTTATGTAGTTCCTCGACCCACCCCCTTTTTACTTCGCCTAGTCGACGCTTAAGTCCTTGCAGGATGACCCTGTTGGCAGCCTCAGCTTGCCTGTTGGTTTGGGCATACTCGACTGAGGTGAAATGTTGTTTGGTCCCGAGTTTGGCGATGAAGCTTCGAAAGCCTTGATCGGTGAATTGGGTACCATTGTCTGTGACCAGTGCCTTCGGGATTCCAAATCGGGCGAGGACGTTTCGTTTGTAGAAGCGGAGGATGTTGTGTGAGGTGATTTTTTCAAGGGCCTCGGCCTCTATCCATTTCGTAAAGTAATCCACGACCATAATAAGGAACTTGTTTTGGTACGTCCCTTGTACGAATGGTCCGAGGATATCCATCCCCCACCAGGCAAATGGCCATGGGGATGAGAGTATATTCATCTCGTGCAGGGAAGCGAGATGCATGTCGGCGTGTTTCTGGCATTTGTCGCATTTCTTGACGTGGTCTTTGGCATCTTGTTGCATCGTCGGCCAGTAGTACCCTGCTCGCAGAGCCTTCCTTGCTAGGGACTTACCGCCCATGTGCTGGGCGTTAACACCCTCATGAATTTCCCGTAGTACCTCGGGGGATGTGGATTCGTCGATGCACTTTAAGAGTGGGATGGAAAATCCCCTACGATACAGTTTGTTCTTGATCACCACGTAGGAGCACGCTCGTCATTTGGTCACGGTCGCCTCTGTTCGGTCTGAATGGAGCTCGTCTTTCGTCAGGAAGTTGAACACCAGGGTCATCCAGCACGAAGCGTCTCCGATGGCATTCACCTCGAGATGGATCGAGGTTTTTTCGATGCTTGGGCGGGATAGGGATTCTTGTATGACAGATTTGTTCCCGCCTTTATTTCTTGTGCTTGCGAGCTTCGAAAGTATATCGGCCCTTGTGTTTTGCTCGCGCGGGACGTGCGATATTTCTGCTCGGTCGAACTTCTTCATGTATTCTCTGACTAGGTTCAGGTATTCAATGAGGTTGTTGTTTTTAGCCTGGTAACTCCCTTGGACTTGGGAAGCAACGAGTTGAGAGTCGGTGAAGATTTGTACTTCTCGTGCCCCTAGGTCCTCGGCTAGCCTCAGTCCCGCGAGCAGGGCCTTGTACTCTGCTTGGTTGTTTGAAGTTGGGAAGGAGAGGGTGAGCGAGTGCTCGATCACCATGCCTTCCTCGTTTTCTAGGAGGATCCCCGCGCCGCTTCCGGATGAGCTGGACGCTCCGTCGACGAAGATGGTCCACTTGTGCTCTTTTCCTGTGGGGGGGGGGGGGGGGGGGGTTATGAGCGATCATTTCTGCGACGAAATCGGCCAGAGCTTGTGCCTTTAGGGCTTTCTTGCTCTCGTATTGAATGTCGAACTCAGAGAGTTCCAAGGACCACTTCAACATTCGACCTGCCATGTCAGGTCGACCTAAGAGCTGTTTCACTGGTTGGTCAGTTCATACCATGATCGTGTGCACGAGGAAATAGTGTCTGAGTCTCCTCGCTGCATTGACGAGGGCTAGAGCTACTTTCTCTATCTGTTGGTATCTGACCTCGGGCCCTTGCAGTGCTTTGCTCGTGAAATATACGGGCTTTTGTCCGTCAGACGTCTCGCGAATGAGGGCCGCGCTGATGGCTTCGATCGAGACGGCCAGGTACAAGAACAAAGGTTTCCCGTCGACGGGTCGTGACAGTATGGGCGGTTGGGATAGACTTTGTTTGAAATGGAGCAACGCCTGCTCGCATTCCTCGGTCCATTCGAAGGCTGCTTTTTTGCGAAGGAGCTTGAAGAAGGGGAGGGCGTGCTGAGCGGATCTCGCGACGAAGCGGGATAACGAGGTGAGCATGTCGTTCATGACTTGTATGGATTTTTTTGATGCGGGTGTCGGGAGGTCGAAGAAGGCTCGACATTTTTCGGGGTTAGCTTCGATTCCTCATTCCGTCAGGTAGAAGCCGGGAAATTTTCCTGCCTTGACCCCGAATGTGCACTTCTCGGGGTTAAATCTCATCTTACATTGTCTTGCTTGAGAAAAGACTTCTTTGAGGTGAGCGGCATGGTCGGTGTCTGCTCAGGACTTGACGATCATGTCGTCCATATATACCTCAAGCATGTCCCCGATTTGGTTGTGGAATACTTTGTTCATCATACGTTGATATGTTGCTCCTGCGTTTTTTAGACCAAAGGGCATCACGTTGTAGTAATATTTGCCCGAGCTGGTCATGAAAGCAATGCAATGCTTGTCGCTTACGGCCATTGGGATTTGGTTATAGCCTGAATAGGCATCCATAAACGACAGTATTTTATAATCGGACGAGTTGTAGACTAGCATGTCTATGTTGGGTAAAGGAAATGCATCTTTCGGGCATACCCAATTGAGATAAGTATAATCAACACACATTCGCCACTTTCCATTATTCTTTTTGACTAGTACAACATTTGACAGTCAGGTTGAATACCAGGCTTCGGAAATAAAATTTGCCTCTAGGAGGTCTTTTACAGCTTTTTCAGCAGCCTCCGTTTTCTCCGGAGATTGCCTACGCCTACGTTGTACTACTGCCCTAGCGGCTGGATCTGTGGCGAGGTGGTGACAGGTGACCTCAGGGTCGAGTCCGGGCATCTCTGCGATGTTCCACGCGAATAAGTCCGCATTCTCGCACAAGCAGGCTTTGATTTGCTTCCTTGCCAAGTCGGGGAGGCCGGGTACCGATCTTCACTCCTTTGCACGAGTTCGAAGTCTTCATCCGAAATTGGTCGAAGGAGGACTTGCTCGCCGCTGGGAGGCTCATCCTGGTCGAAGCGGGTGTCCAGGGCTATCGAGTCGACCTTTGGGGGAGCTCTCTGCTCTTCTACCTTGACGGGTTCTGTCTTCTAAGGCTCTGGTCGTGTCGTTGCAGCTCTCTTGGCGGGCCTTGTACCGGTGTCGACCGTATCGCGTCCCTTAGATGCCGCGTTGAAACACCTTCAGGCAGCTGCTAGGTCTCCTTGGATGGTGGTGACCCGTGCCTTCTTGGTGTAAAACTTCATCTTCAAGTGGACGGTAGAGGGTACCGCGGTCAGTTCTGCCAATGTCGGCCTTCCTAGAATGCAATTGTAGAGGGAAGGGTAGTCAATGACAAGGAAGCGCATCTTGACCTGCCTCATTGTTGTATCCTCACCAAAGGTAACCATGAGCTCGACGTATCCCCAAGGTTTGGAGGTCGAGCCGTTAAAGCCCTGCAGGTCTGACCCCACATAAGGTGAGAGGTGTGAGTCGTCGAGCTGCAGGGTTCGAAATAGTTGGCTGTACATTACGTCGACAAAACTTCCTTCATCAATGAGGACGCGATGTACGTCAAAGTTGGCCATTCTCGCTCTTATCAACATAAGAATGACCGTGTTGGGGGCCCCTCCGGGGAGCTCTTCGAGGTAAAAGGTGATAGGCTCCGATCTACCCTTCACCCTTTCAAAGGTCACCGTCTGAGGAGGTGCAGTGTCGACCAATTCATCCAGCTTCCTCTTGGCTGAATTTATGGTGAGGTCGTTGAACCCTCCACCATTGATAACCATGGTAGAGGGAAAGTGTTCCCATCTTCTGTGCATCGACAACGAATCTTGCAAGTGTTCGGGGATGCAAAATTCCTCGGGTCTGGTGACGGAGAAGGCGGTCTGGAAGGGGACCGACTCGTCAGATGGTCGGGCATCCTCTTCTGCTTCTCTTGTCTCACGAGCGTTGTGACGAGGAGCATCGTTTCGCCGGTATTGGGCGAGCCTCCCCCCTTTTATGAGGGTCTCGATGGCGTCCTTAAGGTGGACGCAGTCTTCAGTCAGATGGCCATGGCTCCTATGGTACTGGCAGTATTTGCTCCTGTCCACCCCGGGCTTGGCAGGAGCTGGTCGGGGGCGCTTGACGCCTCAATCTTTAAAGTTTGTATTGGCACACTCCGCCAAGATGCGCTCGCAGGAAGCCATGAGCGGAGTGTACTCTGTGAAACGCCCCGAGGGTCCTCTTTGTTCTCGGACGTTGCGGGGTTTGTCATCTTTTCTTTTCTCCCTGGTTCGTCGAGGAGGAATGGCTTCTTGGCGCGGGTTGCTGCTGGATCCGCGAGTCCCGGGGTCACGGGCTCTGTTGGCCGCTTCCCTTTCCTCGTAGTCCATGTAGGCCCTGACCTTCTTGAGGAAAGCATCGAACGTTCGGGGTGGTTCGATGCCCACTGCTTTCCTGAACTCTGTGCCAGGGAGGAGCCCCCTCTCCAGCAGGTATCTTTTCATGTGGTCCGCATAGGGGACCTGGATGGCTTCACAGTTGAAGTGGTTGATGAATTCTCTCAAGGTCTCATCCTGCCTCTGGACGATGGCCTCGAGCGCTGCTTCGGTCTTTAGATGTCGTCGTGACGCGGTGAACGAGCTTATGAATTGGTTTTTCAAGTTTTGCCACGAGGTGATTGACCCCGGGGTAAGACCCTTGTACCAATCCATTGCTGCTTTCCTGAGGGTTGTGGGGAACAACCGGCATTTGATGGGTCCCCTGACGTTATGGTAGTGCAGCATAGCCTCGAACCCATCTATATGATCGACCGGGTCGGTGACTCCATCATATTCTTTCAGATGAGGAGGCTTCTCCATGCCCGAGGGAATGGGTGCCTCCATGATGGCTTGTGATAGGGGACCGCGGGGGTCGTCCTCATCACTTCGCTCCGGGGAGAGGGACGGGGACCTGAGGTATTGTCGGACACGACGTCCCTCCGTACCCGTCTCCAGGATGCCTTCGTTCTTGCCGTGAAAGGCCGTGGTCGCTCCCTCCGGCTTCAATGATTGGCTCTCTCTCCAAGGCAGGTCGCCTCCCCGGTGGTCGGGGTGACGGGCTTCGGGAAATGCCTTTGTCTTGTCTCCACGGGGGAGATCGGAGACGTTCCTTCGTTCTTTGAGGAGGTGGGGATTGAGGCCTCATGTGTCTCCTCGGGGGTCTTCTGTCCTTCTCCAGTGCTCTCAGTCTTTCCCCTTGGGCAAAGATGAGGTAGTTGGTCTGGTTGATTGCCGCGAACAGTGCCCTGGTCGTGGAGTCTGCCCTGGTGGGGACAGGAACTTCATGGAATTGAGCGGCTTGATGGTTTGGGGGAACCGAATCATCTTCTTCGAGTCGAAGGGGGACTGATGAAGAGGAAGCAGTTGCTCCATCCCGGTAGTTTGAGATTCTGGGGATGTTGCCAGCGGGAGCAGTAACATGCGCTATGACGCCGACGTTGTTGTCGGCGAGGTTATTGCAGGTCTCGACAACACAGGCGTTCTGATTGTCTTGAATATGGTCAGCCATGACGGTGGAAGATGGTTTTAGCTTTTGGTCTTTGAAGGTTTATAAGACGGGGAAGCTTTGTTTCCCACAGACGGTGCCACTGATCTTACCGGATCAGAATTGGACCGTCACAGCTGGCTCAAACTAGATTTGAATGAGATGAGGGGGTACCTGCAAGACACTCCAATGATAAAATGAGAGACGAAATGAGCAGGCAAGAAATATGTAGGTGCGTAACGAATGAATACCTGACCCTCTTGAAGTAGAGGGTATTTATAGCTCCTAGTGCTGGGCCAAGGTCCCTTTATTGGGCCGACCAGAATTGGCCCAACAAAGGGACTGCCAGGTTCTACGTGTGTAGTGGGGACCCGCACGTGGTCCCCTTCCTGGATGGTGCTCTGCGAAGAATGAGGAAGAACGAAGATCCGGTCTTCCCGGAGCTTTAAGGATCCCACATCATTCGGAGGGGACAAAGTCTGCCCTACAAGGAGGATGCTCGAGCAAGACTCGAGTTGGAGTGTCCTTGGTCGGGGACGTTGCTTGTTGCGGGTAGCGGCGGGCATAACCGTTATGGTCTGTGACTGGGTATGATTGGGGTGGTCTGATTCTGAGCACGGCTCGAGTAACTGCCTGGATCTGGGCCTTTACTTGTGTTTTGGGCCAAGACAGGCCCAATCCAAAATAGTATTCCTTTCACAAGTTAATTAGCATTTCTTTCGCATAAGGTATGAACAAGGATAAGTTATCACTCTTTATAATAGAAAATTGGATATAATCTATTAAAGGCGTGTGAAAATTTTTTTTTGCACCCATATAATTTTTCTAAGGTGTCCGGTAAAATGTAAAAAATGTTCCATATTTAAAAATATATATATCTTCGAACGAACAAAATCCTATTTTTTTTTGTAAAAAAAAATAGTTTGGAGATACATCTCTGAATTTTTCTGAAATTAATTCGGAGATATATCTCCAAAAATACACTTTAACGAGTAAAAGAAGAGTGATAATTATTATAGAGAATGTTTAGATGTAGCGTTTATAAGGAGAGAATAATAATTATTATATTTATAGTGAATAAAAATAATATTTATATTTATAGAAAGAATAGAAAATTTATATTTTAAGAATTGAATTAGTCAAGAAATGAGACAAGAAAATAAACATAATAATAATAATGACAAATAATGAGATTTTATGTGAATTAAAAGAAATTAATTGATGGAATTGTAACAGTTTTTTATTAAGAAAGCGATGGTATTGGAACAAACATGGTAATTGAAACGGTTTGTTATTTTGAGAAGAGGAAGAATTGATATAGCGTTCAATGCATCTCCTTAATGACCACATGAGTTTTTTCTGGTTCAAAATTAATCTCAAAAATTCAGAGATATATTTCCGAATTAATTTTTTTTACAAAAAATGAGATTTTATGCGTTTGAAGATGTATCTTCGAATAAATCCAAAAGTTTATTTGGAGTTTTCAGAGGTCCGCCTCACTCCATAAGGATGTAAAGAGAAAATCCCAAGACCCATAAGGATGGGTAGAAGTAGCTCTGGCCCAAGACTAATGCAAAGGAGGGGGGGGGGGTTGAATAAGTTTCTCTTTTTCTTTTTCTTAAAGGCTCAACAATAATGGAAAGACACAATTATTTTTATCCTGGTTCGTTTGAACTCAAACTATTCCAGTCCATCCGCCAAAGTGATTTCGCCTTTCTCAACAAGGACTTAATTCACTATAATCAAACTGATTACAATCACACAACAACTGTTGTGACTAACAATACAATGCACAAGTAAACTTACAAGTGACTAACACCACTAAGACTCAAACTAGTCCTAGCCTTCTTGAGAAATCTGACCAAACTTGGTCTCTCAGGGAACAATTAAAAGAATCAAATCTTTACAAATAGTGAAACAAATTACTTCTTAGAAAGCTATATCACAAACTGTGATTTTTCACTAAGATTAGTTTTGCACAAAGTGTTTGTAAAATGATTTGTGACCAGCAGAATATTTTCACGTTATTGGGTCTTTTGAATTTGTTAAGTTGTTGGCTTGCAATAAATGATCTTCTATTTATAGCATGAAGAAAATGACGGTTGCTGTCTTTAAAAGTGGAGAGCAATTAATGTTTGCGTGTTTGCTTGTAGTATTGCATTTTCCAATGAACTAGCGTAGACACTTGAGTGCATGTAGCCGTCTTTGCATTAAATGAGCAAATGACACTTGTCAGAGCATGTTTCCTGAAACTTGACAAGACTTGTTAGCTTCTTTATTCTTTCAGAACTAGCTTCACGTCTTGCTTCAGAATATGCTTCTCAACTTGCTTCAGAATATGCTTCTCAACTTGCTTCAGAATATGCTTGCAAAACTTCTTATCAGCGCTTGCTTTCAAATCTTCTTATCAGCGCTTGCTTGCAAATCTTCTTATCAGCGCTTGTTTTGTAGAAAACTTCTCAACATAGTTTACATGGAAACTTTCTAGCGTTTAGAAGATGCATAAATTAGTTTCTTATCAGAGTCAGCATCAGAACTTGCAAATCTTCTTATCAGCGCTTGCTTGCAGAAATCTTCTGAACATAGTTTACATGGAAACTTGCTAAGCTTTAGAAGATGCATAAAATAGTTTCTTATCAGAGTCAGCATCATAACTTGCGCTTAAAACAAATAGTTCTTTCATCAAGGAACTTCTTCATTTATTTTCAGCTCAGCACGTCAAAATGATTTTCTTCTAGGAAAATACTTCAGTCAGAACATTATCTGAAACAAATAAATATGCTCATCAGAGTATCAATTATATAAAATATATTTTACTGTTATCATCAAAACTCTGACATATGATCAGAACCAATCTTTTTCTAACAATCTCCCCCTTTTTGATGATGACAAAAATATTCAGATTTAGAAATAAAATTGAACAAGAGATAAGAATCTCCCCCTGAAATAAATATTTCTATAAGAAAAACTTCCTGAGAATTTTCATCAGAGCTTTGAAATTTTCTTCTAGGATTTCTTCAGTAAATCTTTTGAAGATAATGTTCAGTTGAAATAAACTTCCAGAGTTTAGTGATACCTGTAAAATTCTTTTAAACATAGAAAGAAATCTTTGTATTTTGTTAGAATGTTTGAGACTTAGTCCCATAACTGTTAATCAGAGATTAGATCAAAATACTCATTTTCTCCCCCTTTTTGTCATAATCAAAAAGTATATAAAAATAATTGAAGAGCATAAAGGGTTTAATAAAAAAGATTCAGAGGTACAAAACACAAACAAAAACAAGAATCAGAATGACACTAAGGTTTATTAGCAACAAGAGCCATAAGAAGATTCTTGATCTCAGATGCAGATTCCTCTTGTTTCATCATCCAGTTTTTGATTTCTTTGTTAGTCTCATCTTGCTTGTCCAAGCGCTCATGAATTACATTTAATGATAATGAAAAGTTCTAATAAAAAAGATTCAGATTGGGTGTTTCCAGAATGAGTAGAGGAGGAAAGCGTGAGATTTGAGAAAATCATAACAATTACCTTGGAATGGCGTCAATAGCTTAGCACGCGTGACCTTTCAGAAACACACCACGTGTTCATCTCCTGAAGGTTGTATGAGACAACTGTTTGATATAATGAACTGCTGAACTATACTTGTAATGAAACGTTAGAGAATTTTAGAAATTTATATATAGCTTCTGATGTAACTTCTCTTCTAACTTCTGAAGAGTTGTTAATCAGAACATTCATTTCAGAATATTCTGAAGGCAAACACAGAAGATAAATACAATTTTATTCAGGACATAATTCCATACAAATATTTTTCAAAATGAATTTAAATTTATCTTCTGAAAGAGGTTTGGTAAAAATATCAGCCCATTGATGGTCTGTTTTTACAAAGCTTAAATTTAAAATTCTTTTCTGAATGTAGTCTTTTATAAATGATATTTAATTTCTATGTGTTTAGCTTTAGAATGTAAAATGGGATTTTTAGAAAGATAAATTACAGAGTGTGATGCGGTGGGAGAACTGACTTGAGGTTTTGCGTTTGTGTTCGCAAATGTTGCGGTTAGCAAGAGTCGCCACCGACTTTTCTTTTATCCAAAAGGAAAGGTAAAAAAGAATAGGAAAGACCTTTGAGATGTTTTCTTGAGTTCGGGGGGTAGATTATGAAAAGGGAAGGTGCTAGCACCCTTTTCATTCAGGGTTTTCCATGGGCTCTTAGTTACTTGTTTAGATCACTTGCTTTGATTTCTTTTGTTTGAAATGATGCTTGGTGTGGTTTTGAAAGTATTTTGAAAAGAGGCCTTTGTTTAGGCAATCTTTGTAATGATTCTCGTTTGTAAGAATGTATACAAAGATGTTTGTCTTTTGAAAAATATTTCAATGTTTTGTAAGATGTTTTGAAATGTGTGTGTGTGTGTGTTTGTTTTTGAAAATAGCAAGGATTGTTTTGAAAGGGGACAAGTAACTAGAAGTTATCTACCTACTAAAATGTCTTTCTTGTGCATTTTTATTCCTTTGACATTGTTGACTTACCATTGATTTGGTAAACAACCCTATCTTTGGATGTAAACGGGACGAGAGTGGGTCATCGTATGGCCATGATAGCAATGTTGCCAAGTATCTTAGCATTTTTGAGGGACCAAGATCATTTGTTTAGGCAACCTTTTGATAGCGTCATCGAGGGACTATGATCTTATAATTGTTTTGATTTGCCAAGATACCTCGCGTGCGTAACATGGCCATTTTTATTTAGGCAACCAAGTGGGAAACCTTAAGGGTGCTTGTGTGCAATGTGTGTCATTTTTCATGCTTTTGTCTTGCATTAGGTTTTTTCTACTTGTTTTGTTTTTGTTCTTGTAATGTAAAACCCTAGTTTACTAAACATGGTATAAAAGTGATAAATTGTGTAAAATAAACTAAGCTATTACAACAATTATTATGGGAGGGGGGATACAAGTTTTTGAATGGGGATATTGCACAAATATAAACCTAAAAATACTATTACAACCCAATGGAATATTGTGCGCATTAAATAAATATACAAATATTAAAATGCAATGCAAATGTATTTATGTAAAAAATATTTTGTATTTGTTTAATGTATGAGAAAATAATTTATTTAAACCCTAGAAATAAGAGAAAAAATATTATTATTTTTGGAAAGGGATGAAACCCTAATTTTTTGATTAAAAGAAAATAAAGTTTTCCTAATATTATTTTGTCCATTTTTGTACAAGAAGTAATAAATAATATTATGTTTAAATATTAAAAATTAAATATGTATAAAAATAGTTATTTATGATTATAAATGGTATAATAAAAAATGTTAAGTATTTTTTAAATGTATTTATAAATTATATAAGAAAATAAGTCCTATTTATTAAAATAAACTATCTTTCATGTAAAAAAAATAAATAAAAATGAAATAAAATTGCAAAAAATTATTTAATTATATTTTAGGATTTTTTAATGTTCAGAGAAAATAATCAAAAGCAATAAATATGAAAATGTAAAAAAAAATGAAAAATATACAAAATTAGCCAGGGGATGCAAAAGTAATTCAGGGGGTGTGGATAACAGAAACAAAAAGGCCAGGTGCGCCAAAAAAGCCCAGGCGTTTCGTCCATGTCCTCCAGCCATCTTCTCCTTCGCGCGTTCTTAGTTCAAATCTGTACCTTTCACATGCTTGCACAAAAACAAAATCTCATAACACAATAAATGTGGCATTTAATCTCACGATTTCAACCATATAAAATTTGTAACCTAACTCTCAAAGATCAGAGAGAATTTTGACAGCCCTAATTCGTGACCTAGAAATTTCATGAACTTCAAGCTTCAAATTCTCACAGCATAGTTAATATAAATGAAAAGTATGCATATGTACAACTTCACCATGTTATGGACTACATCTTTTCTTCACAAACCGTGGCTTGAAGTTGCCTAAATAGAGAGATAGAGTTTTGAAAAATACCTCCTTCAGCTGGATTTGGATAAAGCAATGTAGGGACTTTAATGGAGGCCTGAGGATTGTGTGAGCTTCCTTGAACTTCCTTAAAGCTATTCCAATGCCTAGCTTGCTTTGTGGATGGCCAAAACTCTCTGCATAAGTCAAGCTGCAAGCTCCAATTTTGAAAATGGCAATGGCTGAAACAGGGCTTACAGATGCAGAGTAAGGGCTTGGATAGATTTGGTATGTTGTGTATGAGGTGTTTCAAGTGTCAAGCCACAAAACGCACGAGCAAAAAATGAATTGGCTATGGTTTTGCAGCAACTATGTGTTTTGGCAGAAAAATGGAATTTTTGAGTTTGAGAGTGTTTCATATGTAAAGCAATCGTGTTTTGGTTTGTAACAAGTTTGTAAATATGTATAGAATGGATAAAAAGTCCACTCCTCACTAGCTGTACAAGTTCTGACCTTTTGGCAACCTTTTCTTGCATTTGAAGAAAAGTGAAGTGACCATTGCTACATGCTTGTACTGGCTGGCTTGTGAGCTGATAGGAGTTGGTACACATTGCTTGATACCTGTAGGAGTTGTTTGTACCAAAGGGACAAGTCCAAGGCTCAAGATTTATAAAGTTGCAAAAGCTCACCTTTATGAAAATGGCATTGTAACCTTTATGCCTAAAATGGAATTATCTCTTGTACAATGTTCCAAAAGCCAAGATAAAGCCTTTAACTTCTGAGTTTTCATTTAATTATAGAGTGCAGAATGGGTTTAGGACCTGTAAAGCAAGACTCAAACATCAAAGATCTGATTTGCAACTTGATGCTTTGTGAAAATGGCATGAACAAAAGTGATAAAATACCAACTTCTCTTCTTCGATTCTCCCTAACCAAAAATGATCTTGGAGAGTTCTTGGAAATTTTGGAAATCTTGCAATGTGCTCTATAATCCATCTTTGAAATGCATTTTGAGATACCTCTTGGAACTAGGTGAAAAATGTCCATGAAGTTGGGTCAAAAAACTGCCTAAATTAGGGCAAATTTTCACTAAGTTATTTAGTTCATGGACCTATATTCACAAATTCATAACTTGAGATCCAAGCATCTTTTGGGAAAAGTTTGTGAAGAAAAGTTGTAGATTTTATGGAGGAATACAACTTTCATGTTGGAAGTTTTCTTTGAATCAAATTGCATCATGGTGAAAAAGTGGTGAAAAGTTGGGGAAAAATAAGAAAATTTCCATACTTAGAAAAATTCTAAGTTATGAAAATTTTCAAATTCAAAACCCTAATTTTCAAAATTGGTTTTCTTGGTGAACAAGTTTCATATTTTGACATATCTTGATGAATTATGACCATTGGCACCTAATTTTAACCAAAAAGTCAAAGTTTGACTTTTCAATGTACAATTGACTTTTGATCAGTTGACTGCAAAATTCATCTGTCAATCTAATGAACTTGAGATCTTTTGAACTATGTAATTAGGTCAAGATGATGCCATTGAAACCTTGAAATCATGCTTGAACTCAATTGGTCATTGGCTAGGTTAAAAATCAGAAATTGCCCTTTCTCAGTCAAAACCCTAATTTTGACCATTTTGCCCTTTTGATGATTTGATCAAATTTCTTGAGGATTTGTGATCCAAACTTGATCAAATGGTACATATGAGTCTAAAATGTTGATGTGGATAAAAAATTATGAAGTTTGACTGTAAATTTGCCATGGTTGACTTTTTCCCCAATACAATTGATTTTTAGGTCAACTGTCCAATTGACTGATAAAAAATGTGGTCCAAGGCTTGAAACTTAACATGAGCAATCTTAGGGGTCCAAGATGATGTATGAAAGTCACATGAAGAATTGGTGGTCCAAAAATCCTTGTGCAAACTCAAACCCTAATTTTGGGGTATCAGTGCAAGATGAGATGTCCTAAGCTGAGCAAACCCTAATCCTGTCTTGAGTCCAAGAAGTCTTGTGAGAAAAGTCTTGATAAATGAGAGGGAAAATTTTGGGGTACAACAGCTTCCCCTGTTCAATCTTCTTGAACCTGAAGAGTTAGATTGGCGAGCTTTGTCGTTCGTGACTCGAAGGTAAAAGATGATTGGACACTAGAGTGCCCATAAATTTGCACTCGTCAAAATGTAGTTGTGGTAATGGGCTTAATGATGACATTCAGAGAGGTGATAGAATCTTGTTGGAGATGGGCTTGTAGATGCCATCCAATAATGTTTGTTGAATTGTAAGTTGTAAGTCAGAAGAATAAGTATCAGAATGGTGTCTGTGTCTGGAACGTATCTGAGCTGTATCTGGAGACTTGAAATCTGAATGAGAAACAAAATAGAATCTGTGTCTAGAGTGTATCCGTACTGTATCTTATTTTAAAAAATGAATGAGTATCATAATGTCATCCGTATCTGGAGCATATCTGAACTGTATCTGGGTGTTGAAGTATGAATAAGTGACACAATGGCAACCGTGTCTGGAGCGTATATGGAATGTATCTTGAAGTTGAGGTCTGAATGAGTAATAAAATAGCATCTGCCTCTGGAGTGTATCTAAACTATATCTGAGACCTGAATCTGAATGAGTAACAGAATGACTTTCGTGTCTGGAGTGTATCTGAACTGTATGAGATCTGAATAAGGGCCAGAATGGCATCAGTGTCTAGAGCGTATATGAACTTGAAATCTGAATGAGTAGCAGAATGACTTCCGTGTCTAGAGTGTATCTAAATTGTATCATGATTGCATTTTGTTAAACGGTAGCTGTTAATCTTATCCTGAAAAGGGTAAAATGTTAGCTGAAACACAAAGTTATGTTGCATGAAATGTATGATGCAATATATGTGTTTTATCAATGTTTATGATATATGGATGTGATGTATGCGCATGTAAGCTGATGCGATGTATTGCTGAGGAAAATAAATCCTTGACTGCTGCCGGGGACAATAAATCCTTGATTGCTGAGGATAAGAAATCCTTGGCGACTTTACTAGGGATATAGGGATTCTTCATGTCTTGAAGTTGGAGTATTTGACAAAAATTATGTTGTGAGCAATGCCATATAATGCTTGAGTAATCTGCTTGTGGAATCCAGAGAATTTGATGACTTCTACTGGGGATTACACAAAGGGAATCCTTATTCTGCTGGGGAATAAAGAAAACTCTGATGACTTCTGCGGGGAATTAATAAAGAGAATCTTCATTCTGTTGGGGAGCAATGAAAACTCTGTGGGGGAGAAAACTTATTCCTGTTTGGAAAAAGTTCTGGAGTTTCGGTCGTCTGCCACTCTACTGGGGAATTATCCTAGGTTGGGGAGAGGCAAAAGTTAACTGCTATCCGGTTGTTGTTCAGGCTTCAAACAACTTGCTGGGGAACTTGGAGAAACTGAATGGTTTCTGCTGGGGATTGATAGTTTGAAGTTTTGGCTCCACTGGGGATTGGTAGTTGGAAATTTTGGCTCCGCTGGGGATCTTAAGAGTTTGAAGTTTTAGCTCCGCTGGGGATCTAGATGATGTACTGTAGGGATTGCTCGTGGAATAGCCTAAAGACGTTTTCCTATCCTTTCAGTCTGTCAGTAATTGTTCTTTTCCATTCTGTTTATTTGTAAACAGTAGTTATGTTCAAATGCATATGTTCATTAATGAATCATTGGACGTTTTTGCAAATAAAAACATAAGTGCAAAGAAAAAGACAAATAGTTTTCTGTACTTTGAAAGAGATATCTTTGTATGTACTTTGAATAAGTATTTTGTACAAAGGAGACAGACATCCTAGTAAGAGGATGGTGTCATGAAAGTAAGAAAAATTTATACAAAGAAAGATGGCTATGTGTAATAATCCCATGGGGTTCCCATTCTGCTATAGCCTTTGTATATCTGAATATCTTGTCTGTCCGTTGCTTCGTCCGAAGATGATTGGATTGATCAAAAAGCTCCAGGTTTGTCAGTGAAGAGATTGTCCTTAAAGTGATCCGACGAGACATAATCATACGCTTTAATTCCCTAACTTTTGCCTGGACCGCCTTTTCGGGTTTTCAGTCCACCGGGAAACCCTTTTTTGCCCAAGTCGCCCTTTCGGGTTTTCAACTTGCCGGGTGTACAGATTTATTTTTATTTTATCCCTAATTTTTGCCCGAACCTTTTTGGTTCGCCGGGATGCCCTTGTTTTGCCTAGGTGTGTCAACCTAGTGGGTCTCTTATGCGTAGTATCTTTTGACTATGTCTGCATTCGCAGGGTGTAGCAGGTCGTCGCCGTCCATTGTGGTTAAGATCATTGCCCCACCAGAAAAGATGTTCTTGATTACAAATGGTCCTTCATAGGTAGGAGTCCATTTTCCCCTGGGATCACTTTGCGGCAAGATGGTCCGCTTGATTACCAGATCTCCAACTTGATATACCTGGCGTCTGAGTTTCTTGTTGAAAGCCTTGATCATCCGTTTCTGATACGTCTGACCATGGAAAACAACAATAAGCCTTTTTTCGTCAATTAAGTTCAGTTGATCAAGCCGGGTCTGAATCCAATCGTCTTTACTCAAACCTGCATCCTTCATGATTCTCAAAGAGGGAATCTGAACCTCGATAGGTAAAACAACCTCCATGCTATAAACCAAAGAATAGGGTGTTGCCCCAGTTGATGTGCGAGCCGTGGTATGGTACCCGTGGAGAGCAAACAGTAGCATCTCATGCTAGTCCTTGTAGGTGACTGTCATCTTTTGTATGATCTTTTTAATATTTTTGTTAGCAACTTCGACTGCACCATTCATCTTTGGCCGATAGGGGGATGAATTGTGTTGTTGGATTTTTAACTGCTTGCACAAAGCGGTGATCATAGTATTGTTAAGGTTTGTGCCGTTGTCAGTGATGATCCTTTCGGGGATACCGTACCGGCAAATAAGGTTCTGCTTGATGAAGCAGGCAACAACATTCTTAGTAACGGATGCGAAGGAAGCTGCTTCGACCCACTTGGTGAAATAGTCAATGGCCACTAGAATAAAGCAGTGTCCATTGGAGGCTGTAGGCTTGATCTCCCCAATCATGTCGATTCCCCAAATAACAAAGGGCCAAGGAGTTGTTAAGACATTTAGAGGAACCGGAGGCACATGCACCTTGTCTACATAGATTTGACACTTATGACAAGTCCGGGAGTGCTGATAGCAGTCTGCTTCCATGGTAGACCAGTAATAGCCTGCCCATAGAATCTTCTTTGCCATTATATGCCTACTAGAGTGAGTGCCAGAGGTACCTTCATGCAATTCAGCCATGATATTTTCAGCTTCAATCTTGTCCACACAACGGAGCAGAATAGAATCATGATTATGCTTGTACAAGATGCCATTACTTAGGAAGAACTTATCTGAGAATCTCCTTAAGAACTTTTTGTCATTGACTGAAGCTCCTTATGGGTATTCTTGAGCCTCGAGATACCTTTTGACTTCATGAAACTACAACTGGTCCACTACTTCTTCGGTATTAATCTTGTGACAGTGTGTTGGTTCGTCCATCCGTTCAATGGTGATCCGGGGAGCCTCGTTATCCCAATTAAGTTTAAACATAGATGACATTGTAGCTAGAGCATCTGCTAGCTGATTTTCTTCTCGCGGGAAGTGCTCAAATCTAATCTGCTCGAAATGTGGTAACAATGTCAAAACATGTTCTTTGTAAGGGATGAGGTTTGGATGTTTAGTATCCCACTCTCCTTTGATCTGATTGATGACCAAAGATGAGTCCCCAAACACATCTAAGGATTTGATTCCCAAGTCTATGGAAGCCTTGAGACCAAAAATGCATGCTTCGTACTCTGCCATGTTGTTCGTACAATTAAAGCAAAGTCTGGCCGTGAAAGGAGTATGGCATCCTTCTGGAGATATGAGCATAGCACCGATACCGTTACCAAGTGCATTGGATGCCCCATAAAAGTACAGGGTCTATCGGGATCCTTGTTCAGGTCCGTCATATGGTCTGATCTCTTTGCATTTGTCCAAAGTCATGATGTCTTCGTCAGGGAAGTCAAACTTCATGGATTGGTAATCTTCTACAGCTTGATGAGCCAGATGATCAGCTAACATACTGCCCTTTATAGATTTTTGGGTAGTGTACTGTATGTCGTATTCCGTTAGGATCATCTGCCATCTAGCTATCCTCTCAGACAGAGCAGGCTTCTCAAATATGTACTTTATCGGATCCATCTTAGATATCAGCAAAGTGGTATGAGTCAACATATATTGCCTTAGCCGGCGAGCAGCCCATACCAAAGCGCAACAAGTTTTATCGAGCAATGAATATCTGGTTTCACAGTCGGTAAACTTTTTGCTTAGGTAATAAATGGCGTGCTCTTTTCGGCCAGACTCGTCATGCTGCCCTAGTACGCACCTCATTAAATTCTCTAAGACGGTCAGATACATGATTAGCGGTCTTCCCTCGATAGGAGGCATCAAGACAGGAGGTTCTAGCAAATACTCCTTGATTTTATCGAAAGCAATATGACATTCATCGTTCCATCTGACCACTTGATCTTTCTTCAACAGCTTGAAGATTGGTTCACAAGTAGACATTAGGTGAGAAATGAACCTGGAAATGTAGTTTAGGCGTCCCAAAAAACCTCTGACTTCCTTCTCAGTGCAAGGAGCAGGCATTTCTTGTATCGCTTTGACTTTGGCAGGATCCACCTCGATGCCTTTGTTACTGACAATGAAACCTAAGAGTTTACCGGACTGGACTCCGAATGTGCACTTGTTTGGGTTCAATCTTA
Source organism: Vicia faba (assembly GCA_948472305.1). Lineage (NCBI taxonomy): Eukaryota > Viridiplantae > Streptophyta > Magnoliopsida > Fabales > Fabaceae > Vicia > Vicia faba. The sequence continues at coordinate 122,545,731 of OX451738.1, forward strand.
GCTTGTACTCCTTTAACCTTACAAACAGCTTTTGCAAGTGTTCAAGGTGTTCTTCTTCAGTTTGTGATCGGGCTATCATGTCATCTACGTAGACCTCTATCTCATGATGTATCATATCATGAAACAAAGCTACCATGGCGCGTTGATAGGTTGCCCCGACATTCTTCAGTCCGAATGGCATCACTTTGTAGCAGAACGTACCCCACTGTGTGACAAATGTAGTTTTCTCCATGCCTCAGGTGCCATTTTGATCTGGTTATAGCTTGAGAATCCGTCCATAAAAGAAAATACTTTGTGCTGGGTTGTATTGTCGACTAGGATGTCGATGTGTGGAAGTGGAAAATCATCTTTAGGGCTGGCCCTGTTTAAATCTCTATAATCCACGCACATTCTCACTTTGCCGTCCTTTTTAGGAACGGGAACAATGTTGGCCACCCATTGAGGATAAGAAGTAACAGCCAGAAATCCAGCATTGAACTGTTTCATAACTTCTGCTTTGATCTTCTCTGACATGTCAAGTCTCATGCGGTGGACCTTTTGTTTCACTGGTGGACGGTCTTCTCTTGTGGGTAGACGATGTACCACAATGTCTGTATCGAGTCCCGGCATGTCTTCGTATGACAGGCAAAGATCTCAACATAATCATGCAGTAGCTGAATTAGGCGCTCCTTGACACCCGGCTCTAGATTGGAACCCACTCTGATTTCCTTTTTATCCTCCTCGGTTCCCAAGTTGATCGTATCCAACAACTCCTCATGAGGCTGAATTGCTCTTTCCTCTTGCTGTAATAGTCTGGCCAATTCCCCTGGCACCTCACAATCTTCCTCACCTTTGTATTCGGCTTGGTAGATCAGATCTTCAGAGTCACTGAAGGCTATAGCAGTATCGTTACCCATGGGATCCGGAATGGAAGGGTACCTGCATTTGTGAGTGTGGGTGTGTGTAAGGGTATGGCAATCTTAAAACAATCAAAATGTAAAAGAAAGATAATGAGCACAAAAGGTTTATATGTGAAAAAAGCGTCCATGATTCATTGAATGACATATGTAGATGAAATAAAAACCCTTACAAATGGACCATTGTGCCTCGGGTAAGACACAAGGTTTTTAAAGTGCGAATTGTTTGTGAATTATTACAGTCCAACAGAAATGTAAAAGATAAATTACTGAGATATGAAAGTTATCGGAACGAAGTCTCTGGCTTCCCAGTTGCACAGTCCTCCGCTAACAATAGGAAATATCCAATCTTACAAGCTGCCATCCTCTTCATTGTCTTCTACTGCATTGACACTTTGGTTTCTAATCTTTACAGGTGGCCCCCCAGCACGGGCACGATGCACGACCTTCTAACCAGTCGAAGTAAACCACAAGCCAAACTTGTCTGATTTGTAAGGAATGTCTGGAAGCTGACCCCAGATTATGCATCCCCCTTATTCCACTACTACCCTTGCATCCTTTAGAGATGACATCCGAGGCGGAGGTCTTGTGATCTTAGGAATCGAGGATACTTCCTTGGTTGCCGCTACTTCAGGAGAGACTTCTTCAAAATGTTGGAAAGGGGTCTCTATGAACTCGCCATCCAACTCCACATAACGGAAGGAATTCAGATGATTAATCATATACTCCTCCTCCCCATGGACAATTATGATCTTCCCTTGGATGGGATACTTGAGCATCTGATGCAAAGTGGAGGTGACAACACCGACATTGTGGATCCAGGGGCGTCCCAACAGACAGGAATAAGAAGGACGGATGTCCATCACATAGAAAGTGGAGTTGAATACCTGAGTTCCCACCTTTATTGGGATGTCCACCTCTCCGTGTACCATCCTCTTCAAACCATCAAAAGCTCGCACCACTCTGTTACTGGGTTTTAGAGTCATCCCCCCGCAATCCAATCTATCAAGGGCTTTCTTTGGCAAGACGTTCAGAGATGATCCTATATCAACCAAGACATGAGCTAGGGTTGTTCCTCTGCACTCCACTGAGACATGTAATGCATCGTTGTGTTTTCTCCCTCGGGGTGTCAAGTCAGCATCGGTGAAACCCAAGCCATTATCAGTTGTCAAACTGGCCACACAGTCCTGGAACTGGTCAACAGACGTCTCTTGCGACACATGAGTTGTCTTTAGAAATTTGACCAGAGCCTTGGCATGTGCTCCAGAGCACAACAATAGGGCTAGCATAGAGATCTTGGAAGGGGTCTGCCCCAATTGTTCAACCACATCATAATCACTCTTCTTAATAATCCTCAGGATTTCTTCCATCTCCTTCTTGGATGTTTCAGGAATAGCTAGTGATTGAGCCTTCGTCTGGACAGGCTCCTCTTGAACGTTCTTTCCTTTATTCTCAGCAGCGGAAGTAGGGATAGGAATTGTATTGTCTTTATCGGTGGGTACGCTTGCAGGTACAATCACTGGCGTGGAGGTAATCTTCGGAACAGCCACGGGTCCAAAGACTGTTGTTGGAGGCGCAATCTCTGGAGAGAAGATCCTACCACTGCGGGTGATCTTGCTTGTTACAACGATATTGCTAATGTCAGAACTGTCCTCTTTGGAGCTTTCTTCTTCAGCAGTCAGTTCAATCAGTTTAATACCATGGTAGTAGATTTCTCCACCATATTTCCATGGTACTGTTTTATCTGATTTGTATGGGGTCGGCTCGGGAATTGTTATCTTAAGCGGAGCAGTCTTTGGAGCAGGTGTAATCCTAACGGGTCTTTTAGGGGCCCTGGAAGGATTGGTGTAGATGGTTATTATTGAAACTTCTTTAACTGGAATGGGTGAAATAGGAGCATTCTCAAACAAAATTTCTTGGTTATCCATCAGTCGTTGGATACCTTTCTTCAACAGAGGACAGTCAAATGATGAGGACAGGCAAACAAGGCAGTCTTTGTCACAACCTGGGAAGATGCCAGCTTTCAACAAATTCAACTTGATAATCGGGAGCAGAGTTAACAATTTATCCACGGTAGCAACAAACAGATCTTCTTCAATAGCGTGGCATTATGACCATGCCTTGACATCAGAGCGTAAATAACATTTGGTTTCTCAGGCGCTTCAAATTCAACTTCCTTCGCCTCTATCAGATCTTGAATCTTATTCTTCAGAGCCCAACAGTTGTTGGTGTCGTGCCCTAGACTTTCAGAATGGTACACGCATCTGGCGTTGGGATGGTAATGTGGAGAAGTAGTATTAGGATTTTTTGGGGCCTCTTTCAAAGTGGCCAGATTCAACTTCAAGAGATGTGGTAGAACTTGGATTGGAGTCATGTTTATCTTGGTAAATTGTTGAACTGGCCTTTCTACCCTTTGCTGGTTATTTCTTGGCTGGTCTGATGCAGGCTTTGGAATCATAATGGCCCCCACTGTTGGTCGTCGTTCAGTTCTTCCCTGGTTCCTCTATGAATAGACAGCAAATACTTCCTTCCTACCAGTGAAGGATTTTTTTACAACGGTTGCGGCAGACACGTCTTTCTGAATTTTCCCACTTCTTATAACAACCTCTACCCTTTCGCCGGTTAAAATCAATTCAGTAAACCCTACAGAAGAACTCCTAATTAGGTGATTGAAGAAAGGACCTGAGAGAGTTCCCAAGAACATGTCCACCAACTCCCTCTCAAATAGAGGAGGTTGCACCATTCCGGGTCTCTCCACTTTTGGGCGTAATCTTTAAAGCCCTCATTAGAAACCATGGCCATACTCTGTAGTTGAGTACGGGTTGGCGCCAAGTCGACGTTGTATTGATACTATTTATAGAAGGCTGCTGCCAAGTCTTCCCAATTATGAACATCTGCCCTCTCCAACTGGTAGAACCAATCAAGTTGCGTTCCTGATAAACTGTCTTGGAAAAAGTGGACCCACAAGTCTTTGTCGGTAGAATGTGGTTGCATCTTCCTGACATAGGATCTGAGGTGCATTTTAGGGCAAGACACCCCATCATACTTGGCAAATAGTGGCACTTTAAACTTTGGCGGGATTACAATTCCTGATACCAATCCCAGTTCCTCAAAATCTAGCCCTGGTACTCTCTGGATTTCCATAGCGCTGAGTCGCTCTTCAAGGTGTTTGTACTTGTCATCAGCCAGAGGGTATTGTTGTTCAGAGTAGTCCTCTTCTTCCTCTTCTTCTTCTTCTTCTTCTTCAGAATCTGATGGTACTGCTGTTCCTTTTCCTTTTCTTTCCCCTTCATCAGATGTTATTGGAAAATCTAAGGTCCATCTAGCTTGTCCCTGAAATCTTCTGCCCATGATAACCACACCAGCTGGCTTCTTCTTCTTTTTCTCTTTTTCTTTCTCTAGCAAAGTCTTCAGCTCCTCCTGCCCCTTGGCTAAGGTCATGAGTAACTGCTGAAATTGTGAGTTCTGAGCTTGTAAATCTTTGATAGTTTGTTCTAGATCCATCGTACTGAAATAAACAGTAAAGAGATGAGGAAACCTGTTGCAAAGATCTGTTTATGCTTATGATGAATGATATGTATTTATGCAATGCTTTCAAGGATTTAGAAATTCAAATTTGTTTTAAACAAAAAAGAAACACACGTCATATTAATAAGATAGAATTGTGAGTACATTAATGCCCCTTGGGAAAAATAATACAAAATTCTAAGGTAAAAAGACGTTGCGCATCCTTTTTGGTGCAATGTAGATGTTGAGAGTCTGCTCTTCGTGAAGTACCCGAGTGAGTTCCAAAACCTTCTTCTCGCTTACGTAGAATTGGGCTTCGAAAGTGTCGCTCTCTCCCTTGAGCTGTATCCAACTCCTTTGTAGGTCTTCGAGTGATGTTGGCATGTCAGAATATAGGAGAGTGTATGGAACTTCTCCTTCCTTAACAGGCTCTATAATCACTGGGAGAATGGAGGGATAAGGCATCATAAGACTTTGAGTGCGGGTTCGTACCCACTTGAGGTAAGGCTCAAGAGGGCTGGAATTCTTGTGTCCCAAAGTCTTTCTATCTACCTTGTTTGGCATCCTCCAAGCTCGGATGAATTTCTAACGGAGTCCTTGGTCGTCGTTGTCGTAGTCGAAAACCAATCCTTGAATCAGCATGTCATGTGGGCCATCCCTTCGGGCATAACCAAACTGTCTTAGAGATAAGCAAGGGTTGTAGGTGATACCTCCTCTAATGCCAAGTAGAGGGATATTAGGGAATTCCCCACAACGGTCAATGATGATAACATTCTCTTTGGATCGAGAACACCAATGGATATCTAAATGGTTAAGTGTCATTAACCTTTGTGACCACCTCAAACCTTGCTCATTCTTCAAGACTGATTGGGGAAGATGAGAAATAAACCATCTTTCCAGGAGATGAGTACAACACATAAGAACACCTCTTTTCCTCATTGTACGAGTGTGAAAAGAGTGGAGGATATCCCCAAGCAATGTAGGCACCGGGTTGCGAGTCATGAAGATTTTGACAGTGCTTACATCTATGAGTTGGTCAGGATTAGGGAACAATATCATCCCATAGATGAGAAGAGCTACAATCTCCTCAAAATCTTGCAAGTCTAGAGAATTCCAACAGCTTTGGGCCTTCTCAAACAGAAACTTTGACAAGAAGCCTTTGACACCACTTCTAGTTTCCCAATGTGTTGTGACATCAGATGAGTGAAAGTGCAGGGCTTGAGCAATCTCTTCCGGATTTGGATCTCTTTCTGTACCATTGAAAGGTAGTTGATTGAGAATAGGAATCCTCAGAAGTTGAGAGAATTCTTCCAAAGTGGCCACAAGTTGATAGTCAGAAAATGTGAAGCAATGATGCAAAGGGTCAAAGAACTGGAAGAGAACTTTCATCATATCCTCCTCTGTGTTGGAAGTGACCAAGTTGAGTAGACGACCATGCCTCTCGGTGAATGGAGAATTCTCAGGAATCCTTGGAGCTAGCTCCTTGATTTGTGGAGGAATTCTTACAAGGTTGATTTGGATAGTTTTCCTGCGAAGTGAATCCATAACCTACAAAACAAGAAAAAAGATGAATCTCCAAAATCCTTGAAATGGTTAGTGAATGCATATGATGTTCATGATGTCCATGATGTTATGCACAAGTATATGTACAAGCAAATCAAACGAGTTCATAGTTTAGGCTTGCATGGGGTTTCATAGGTAAGTACCCTCTTGAAGTTTAGTTGGCTCAACCTGTCCTAGTAATAGTAACCAGGTTCTAAGGAGCTCAATATCACTGGATTGTTTCCTTGTTCATTGTTTCGGTTTAAGCCTCTTTACTGGCGACCGAAATATTCCAAGAAACCAACCCTTAATGAGTGTAGTATCGAGTATCTACCAACTTCGGACTGCACCAAAGTCGGTCATCTCACTACATCCTAAAAGGCCAAGTTGGTCAAGTAAAGGTTCTAGAAGTCCATTAGTGCTTAATGACATCACTCAATGGCCCCGTATTCTCTTTGATTGACTCAAAGGCTACCGGTACCCACAAATATGTCGCACTAATATAGCTATTGCTTAGACCATGTCGGTATACCCCATACAGTTTCCACAACGTATTGCTATTTACCTATAATGTTTCCCAAATCCGGGTAGAGGATTCAAACCCAAACAAAGAACCATAATTGTAAAGCAAACAAGTCAAACAATTGTAAGCAAATAAATGTGATATAAACCCTAAGGTAACCCCACTTTTAGAATTTTCCCCAGCAGAGTCGCCAGTTCTGTGATGCAGTGGGAGAACTGACTTGAGGTTTTGCGTTTGTGTTCACAAATGTTGCGGTTAGCAAGAGTCGCCACCGACTTTTCTTTTATCCAAAAGAAAAGGTAAAAAAGCATAGGAAAGACCTTTGAGATGTTTTCTTGAGTTCGGGGGGTAGATTATGAAAAGGGAAGGTGCTAGCACCCTTTTCATCCATGGTTTTCCATGGGCTCTTAGTTACTTGTTTAGATCACTTGCTTTGCTTTCTTTTGTTTGAAATTGTGCTTGGTGTGGTTTTGAAAGTATTTTGAAAAGAGGCCTTTGTTTAGGCAATCTTTGTAATGATTCTCATTCGTAAGAGTGTATACAAAGATGTTTGTCTTTTGAAAAATGTTTCAATGTTTTGTAAGATGTTTTGAAATCTGTGTGTGTTTGTTTTTGAAAATAGCAAGGATTGTTTTGAAAGGGGACAAGTAACTAGAAGCTATCTACCTACTCAAATGTCTTTCTTGTGCATTTTTATTCCTTTGACATTGTTGACTTACCATTTATTTGGTAAATAACCCTATCTTTGGATGTAAACAGGACGGGCGTGGGTCATCGTATGGCCATGATAGCAATGTTGCCAAGCATCTTAGCATTTTTGAGGGACCAAGATCATTTGTTTAGGCAACCTTTTGATAGCGTCATCGAGGGACTATGATCTTATAATTGTTTTGTTTTGCCAAGATACTTCGCGTGCGTAACATGACCATTTTTATTTAGGCAACCAAGTGGGAAACCTTAAGGGTGCTTGTGTGCAATGTGTGTCATTTTTCTTGCTTTTGTCTTGCATTAGGTTTTTTCTACCTGTTTTGTTTTTGTTCTTGTCATGCAAACCCTAGTTTACTAAACATGATATAAAAGCGATAAATTGCATAAAATAAACTAAGCTATTACAACAATTATTATGGGAGGGGGGATACAAGTTTTTGAATGGGGATATTGCACAAATATAAACCTAAAAATACTATTACAACCCAATCGAATATTGTGCGCATTAAATAAATATACAAATATTAAAATGCAATGCAAATGTATTTATGTAAAAAATATTTTGTATTTGTTTAATGTATGAGAAAATAATTTATTTAAACCCTAGAAATAAGAGAAAAAATATTATTATTTTTGGAAAGGGATGAAACCCTAATTTTTTTATTAAAAGAAAATAAAGTTTTCCTAATATTATTTTGTCCATTTTTGTACAAGAAATAATAAATAATATTATGTTTAAATATTAAAAATTAGATATGTATAAAAATAATTATTTATGATTATAAATGGTATAATAAAAAATGTTAAGTATTTTTTAAATGTATTTATAAATTATATAAGAAAATAAGTCCTATTTATTAAAATAAACTATCTTTCATGTAAAATAAATAAATAAAAATGAAATAAAATTGAAAAAAATTATTTAATTATTTTTAGGATTTTTTAATGTTCAGAGAAAATAATCAAAAGCAATAAATATGAAAATGTAAAAAAAAATGAAAAATATACAAAATTAGCGAGGGGGTGAAAAAGTAATCCAGGGGGTGTGGATAACAGAAACAAAAAGGCCAGGCACGCCAAAAAAGCCCAGGCCCTTCGTCCCTGTCCTCCATCCATCTTCTCATTCACGCGTTCTTAGTTCAAATCTGTAACTTTCACATGCTTGCACAAAAACAAAATCTCATAACACAAAAAATGTGGCATTTAATCTCACGATTCCAACCATATAAAATTTGTAACCTAACTCTCAAAGATCAGAGAGAATTTTGACAGCCCTAATTCGTGACCTAGAAATTTCATGAACTTCAAGCTTCAAATTCTCACAGCATAGTTAATATAAATGAAAAGTATGCATATGTACAGCTTCACCATGTTATGGACTACATCTTTTCTTCACAAATCGTGGCTTGAAGTTGCCTAAATAGAGAGATAGAGTTTTGAAAAATACCTCTTTCAGCTGGATTTGGATAGAGCAATGTAGGGACTTTAATGGAGGCCTGAGGATTGTGTGAGCTTCCTTGAACTTCCTTCAAGCTATTCCAATGCCTAGCTTGCTTTGTGGATGGCCAGAACTCTCTGTACAAGTCAAGCTGCAAGCTCCAAGTTTGAAAATGGCAATGGCTGAAACAGGGCTTACAGATGCAGGGTAAGGGCTTGCATAGCTTTGGTATGTTGTGTATGATGTGTTTCAAGTGTCAAGCCACAAAACGCACGAGCAAAAAATGAATTGGCTATGGTTTTGCAGCAATTGTGTGTTTTGGCAGAAAAATAGAATTTTTGAGTTTGACAGTGTTTCAGATGTAAAGCAATCGTGTTTTGGTTTGTAACAAGTTTGTAAATATGTATAGAATGGATACAAAGTCCACTCCTCACTAGCTGTACAAGTTCTGACCTTTTGGCAACCTTTTCTTGCATTTGAAGAAAAGTGAAGTGACCATTGCTACATGCTTGTACTGGCTGGCTTGTGAGCTGATAGGAGTTAGTACACATTGCTTGATACCTGTAGGAGTTGTTTGTATCAAAGGGACAGGTCCAAGGCTCAAGATTTGTAAAGTTGCAAAAGCTCACCTTTATGAAAATGGCATTGTAACCTTTATGCCTAAAATGGAATTATCTCTTGTACAATGTTCCAAAAGCCAAGATAAAGCCTTTAATTTCTGATTTTGAATTTAATTATGGAGTGTAGAATGAGTTTAGGACCTGTAAAGCAAGATTCAAACATCAAAGATCTGATTTGCAACTTGATGCTTTGTGAAAATGGCATGAACAAAAGTGATAAAATGCCAACTTCTCTTCTTCGATTCTCCCTAACCAAAAATGATCTTGGAGAGGTCTTGGACATTTTGTAAAGCTTGCAATGTGCTATATAATACATATTTGAAATGCATTTTGAGATACCTCTTGGAACTAGGTGAAAAATGTCCATGAAGTTGGGTAAAAAAACTGCCTAAATTAGGGCAAATTTTCACTAAGTTATTTAGTTCATGGACCTATATTCACAAATTCATAACTTGAGATCCAAGCATCTTTTGGGAAAAGTTTGTGAAGAAAAGTTTTAGATTTTATGGAGGAATAAAACTTTCATGTTGGAAGTTTTCTTTGAATCAAATTGTATCATGGTGAAAAAGTGGTGAAAAGTTGGGAAAAAATAAGAAAATTTCCATACTTAGAAAAATTCTGTTATGAAAATTTTCAAATTCAAAACCCTAATTTTCAAAATTGGTTTTCTTGGTGAACAAGTTTCATATTTTGACATATCTTGATGAATTATGACCCTTGGCACTTGATTTTGACCAAAAAGTCAAAGTTTGATTTTTTAGTGTACAGTTGACTTTTGATCAGTTGACTACAAAATTCATCTGTCAATCCAATGAACTTGAGATCTTTTGAACTATGTAATTAGGTCAAGATGATGCCATTGAACCCTTGAAATCATGCTTGAACTCAATTGGTCACTGGCTAGGTTAAAAATCAGAAATTGCCCTTTCTCAGTCAAAACCCTAATTTTGACCATTTTGCCCTTTTGATGATTTGATCAAATTTCTTGAGGAGTTGTGATCCAAACTTGATCAAATGGTACATATGAGTCTAAAATGTTGATGTGGATAAAAAATTATGAAGTTTGACTGTAAATTGGCCATGGTTGACTTTTTCCCCAATACAGCTGATTTTTAGGTCAACTGTCCAATTGACTGATCAAAAATGTGGTCCAAGGCTTGAAACTTAACATGAGAAATCTTAGGGGTCCAAGATGATGTATGAAAGTCACGTAAAGCATTGGTGGTCCAAAAATCCTTGTGCAAACTCAAACCCTAATTTTGGGGTATCAGTGCAAGATGAGATGTCCTGAGCTGAGCAAACCCTAATCCTGTCTTGAGTCCAAGAAGTCTTGTGAGAAAAGTATTGATAAATGAGAGAGATAATTTTGGGGTACAACACAAAGGTATTGTCACAGAAGATAGGAATCTTACTTTCATAAAGATTAAAATCTTCTAGCTGACTTTTCATCCAGATCATCTGAGAACTACATCCAACAACAGATATATACTCAGCCACAATTGTTGAAAGTGCAATTGTTGTTTGCTTCTTGATGTACCATGAGATAAGGTTGTCACCCAGAAATTGACAGCTTCCAGAGGTGCTCTTTCTTTCAATTTCTATCTCCAGCAAAGTCAGCATCACAATAACCTACTAGTATGAATTATTTTGATCTTCTGTAACACATACCCAGATTAGTAGTACCTTTTAGATACCTCAGAATTCTCTTAACAACAGTTAAGTGAGATTCTCTAGGATCTGATTGGAATCTAGCACATAAACATACGCTGAATAATATATCAGGTCTAGATGCAGTTAGATAGAGAAGGAATCCAATCATACCTCTGTAAAGCTTCTGATCTACCTTCATATTTACCTCATCTTTTCCCAGAATGCATGTTGGATGCATTGGTGTCTTAGCATCTTTGCTTTCTGACATCTGAAATTTCTTTAGAAGTTCTTTAACATACTTCATCTGATGTATGTAAGTACCTTATGGAGTCTGGTTAATTTGTATCCCTAGAAAGAACTTCAATTCTCCCATCATGCTCATCTCAAATTCTGCCTGCATGGTCTCAGCAAATTCTTTTCCAAGGGAGATATTAGAGGTTCCAAAAATAATATCATCAACATAAATTTGACAAATTAAAATGTCATTTTTAAATGTCTTTCTGAATAAAGTTGTGTCCACTTTCCCTCTGGTAAAATCTTTTTCTAAAAGAAAATTACTCAAACGTTCATACCAAGCTCTGGGAGCTTGTTTTAAACCGTATAAAGACTTTTTTAATTTGAAAACATGTTCTGGATACTTTGAGTCATTAAAGCCAGGAGGTTGATGGACATAAACTTCTTCTTCTATATATCCATTTAAAAATGCACTTTTAACATCCATTTGATATAATGAAATGTTATTTTGAACAACAAAGGAAATTAATAATCTAATAGATTCTAACCTGGCGACTGAGGCAAAGGTTTCATTATAATCAATTCCTTCTTGTTGACTATAACCCTGTGCAACCAATCGTGCTTTGTTTCTTACCACCTTTCCTTGCTCATTTAGTTTGTTTCTGAAAACCCATTTAGTTCCTATAATGTTGAATCCTTTAGGTCTTTGAACTAGATCCCATACATCGTTTATGGAAAATTGATTGAGTTCATATTTTATGGCTAGGATCCAATCATTGTCTTTCAGAGCTTCATTAATAGAGGTTGGCTCAATCAGAGATACCAATCCAAACAATGATTCTTCATTGATTCTGAGAGAGGATCTTGTTCTGATGGGATCTTCTTTTCTTCCAATAATCACATCTTCTTTATGAGCTGAAGAGATTCTGGGAAACCTTTTCTGAGTGAGTTGTTCAAAGATTCTAAGATTATCCAGAGAATTATCAACAGGAGGATCTTCTGAGTCTTCCTTTGCTTCTGAGTCTTCCTTTGCTTCTGAATTTTCAGAGTTTGAGAGATGATCTTCTGTACCTACAGAAATATCAATTTGCTTTGGCTGTTGCTGGCCAAGCTTGTCATCAAACCTGACTTTGATTGATTCTTCAACAATCATAGTTTATGTGTTGTATACTCTATAGCCTTTTGAGCAATCAGAATATCCAAGCAGAAAACACTTTTGTGCTTTAAAATCAAACTTGTTCAGATTATCTTTAGCGTTCAGAATAAAACAAGTAGAAAACACTTTTGTGCGTTTCCAATGGTTCCAGAACCAATAATCTTCTGTTTCTGATTACCTCTGAAACCTGCGAATCTTTTAGATTCCAGGATTTGGAACATATGCTTTCTTTCCTCCATGTGTAGAGAGCATCCAGAGTCCAGGTGTTAATACTGGTGTTTCGACCTTGCTGTTAAAAATATCTGCAACATAGATGATTTTGTCTTTTGGTACCCATATCTTTTTGGGTCCTCTTGGGTTAGAGTATTTAAAGTTCTGTTTGAACTTTGGATTAGCATAAGAGTTTCCAGAGTGAGATGTATATTTAATATCATGTGTGTGTCCAGTGATGAAGTGAGAATATAGAGCAGTGCGTTTGATAACCAGATCCTTAACTTTCTTAGGCTGGGATACTTTTCCTTTGTATCCTATACCTATTTTGTCGTTCCTGCTAACTCCATAGATCATTGAAGCCATTTTGCTTCTATCTATGTTTTTAGCCAGAAACTTATGAAAGCTTTGATCATATTCCTTTATGATCTTATCAGCATTACTGGGATCCTTTGAGATTATTTCCTTCTAAGAGTTTTGTAAATTATTTTCTAGTTTTGAAATCTTTTCTTTTAACTCAAAGTTTTCTGATCTCAGACTCTCAGTTTCTTCAGAGTCAGAAGCAAGATCCTTTTTCAGGTTCCTGAATTTGACTTGAAGCTACTGATATCTTTCCAGAATTTCACTTAGACTTTCTCCTAGTTCAGCTTTAGTAAAATTAACAGTAAAGTCAGGAAATACCTCTTCAGCGCCTGATTCTGACTCTGACCCTGATTCTGATTCAGATTTAGAAGATTCAGAGACATATAATAAGTTGTATGTTTGAGCTATATTGGCTTGTTCATCTTCTGACTTTGTTCTGTCTTCAGAAAATTCAGAGTCATATCCTGTTCTTCTGGAGTTTCTGAAATTCTTCTGCCTATGATTTCGTAGCTGATTGATTCTTCTGGATGGAAAGAACAGTTCGTCTTCTTCTGACGAGGATTCTCCAGAGTTTTCTGCTTCTGCTTCTGTCTGCAAAATTTTGGTTTCATATTTGTTAGATTTCAGAGCGAGAGACTTACATTGCTTCTGAGGCTCATCATCTTCTAACTCTATCTCATGGCTTCTGAGGGAGCTGACAAGTTCTTCTAGAGATATTATGTTCAGATCTTTTTCCAGTTTGAGAGTCGTGACCATTGGTCTCCACTGTTTTGGTAAACTTCTTATGATCTTCTTTACATGATCAACAGTTGAGTACCCTTTGTCTAGCACCTTTAGCCCTGCCACCAGAGTTTGGAATCTAGAGAACATTGTTTCAATGGTTTCGTCTTCTTCCTCTCTGAAGGCTTCATACTTCTGAATAAGCGTAAGGGCCTTGGTTTCTTTTACTTGCATGTTGCCTTCATGCGTCATTCTCAGAGAATCAAACAAGTTCTTAGCTGTTTCTCTGTTTGTGATTTTCTCATACTCTGAATATGAGATGGCACTCAAGAGAATCGTTCTGGCCTTGTGATGATTTCTGAAGTCTTGCTTTTGATGATCTATCATCCTTTTTCTATCAATCTTCTGACCACTTTCATCAACAATATGTATGTATCCATCAGTTACCACATCCCAGAGGTCAGCGTCATAGGCTAGGAAGAAACTTTTGAACATATCCTTCCAGTAGTCAAAATTTTCACCGTCAAATATTGGAAGGCTATGTAGTTATTGTTGTTTTGTTCAGTTGCCATTGTGTTTTCCTTCTGGATCTTTTTTTGACACGGTTAAGTGTTGCGCTCAGAACCAGGCCCTGATACCAATTGAAGGTGAGAAAACACTTAGAAGGGGGGAGGGGTGAATAAGTTTCTCTTTTTCTTTTTCTTAAAGGCTCAACAATAATGGAAAGACATAGTTATTTTTATCCTGGTTCGTTTGAACTCAAACTACTCCAGTCCACCCTCCAAGGTGATTTTGCCTTTCTCAACAAGGACTTAATTCACTATAATTAAACTTATTACAATCACACAACAACTGTTGTGACTAACAATACAATGCACAAGTAAACTTACAAGTGACTAACACCACTAAGACTCAAAACTAGTCCTAGCTTTCTTGAGAAATCTTACCAAACTTGGTCTCCTAAGGAACAATTACAAGAATTAAATCTTTACAGATAGTGAAACAAACTGCTTCTTAGAAATCTATATCACAAACTGTGATTTTTCACTAAGATTAGTTTTGCACAAAGTGTTTGTAAAATTATTTGTGACCAGCAGAATATTTTCACGTTATTGGGTCTTTTGAATTTGTTAAATTGTTGGCTTGCAATAAATGATCTTCTATTTATAGCATGAAGAAAATGATTGTTGTTGCCTTCAAAAGTGGAGAGAAATTAATTTTTGCATGTTTGCTTGCAGTATTACATTTCCCAATGAACTAGCGTAGACACTTGAGTGCATGTAGCCGTCTTTGCATTAAATGAGCAAACGACACTTGTCAGAGCATGTTTCCTGAAACTTGATAAGACTTGTTAGCTTCTTTATTCTTTCAGAACTAGCTTCACGTCTTGCTTCAGAATATGCTTCTCAACTTGCTTCAGAATATGCTTGCAAAACTTCTTATTAGCACTTGCTTTCAAATCTTCTTATCAGCGCTTGCTTGCAAATCTTCTTATCAGCGCTTGTTTTGTAGAAAACTTCTGAACATAGTTTACATGGAAACTTTCTAGCGTTTAGAAGATGCATAAATTAGTTTCTTATCAGAGTCAACATCAGAACTTGCAAATATTCTTATCAGCGTTTGCTTGCAGAAATCTTCTGAACATAGTTTACATGGAAACTTGCTAAGCTTTAGAAGATGCATAAAATAGTTTTTTATCAGAGTCAGCATCAGAACTTGCGCTTAAAATAAATAGTTCTTTCATCAAGGAACTTCTTCATTTATTTTCAGCTCAGCACGTCAAAATGATTTTCTTCTAGGAAAATACTTCAGTCAGAACATTATCTAAAACAAATAAATATGCTCATCAGAGTATCAATTATATAAAATATATTTTATTGTTATCATCAAAACTTTGAGATATGATCAGAACCAATCTTGTTCTAACAATGAGGTTATAGCATTAGGCCTCACTTTGATAGGCTGTAAAAAGACTATTAATAAGGCAAATTATCACTGCACCATTGCATTATGGGGCGCACCTCTGAAAATCCAAAAATATCCTTGGATGAATTCAGAGATACATCTCTGAATGCACGAAATACCATTTTTTGGCAAAATTTAGTTCGAAGATGCGTCTTCGAATATACCCCAATAGTAAATTCGCATATACATCTCTGAAATCACATTTTCGTTTAGAAATTTTTTTAACCACTCAGTGATATTTTTAGATGTATATATGAAAATGTTCAGCAGAAACTTGAATATATGACCACCTTACATGATCATCTTCCTCACTCTTCAAACTCCTCCATAACCACAAAATCCTTGGAAAGAAAACTCATTATCAATTAACTTTTTGATTCCAAACCAGATTTCTTGCATTTTATCACATCAAAAGGAGTATAACAAGCTGCAATTTAAGGTAAAGTTTCCTCATTTTATTCCTCATTGCTTGCATTGATCTTGAGTTTGAGCTGGAAAAACATTCGCCTTGTCCGGATATATATAATTGAACTCATCTACATTATTTTAGATATGTATATTTGAATTAGTCTGTTACTGGTTTTTAAGCATTTTCCTGTTTTGGTTCTTATTAGATATGGTTCACCCGAATATGTGATAACACGAAAACGTATCGCTCTTTAGGCCTAATTTACACGAGTTATTTGTACATTTTTATCGAATAACATGCATCACGAAGGTATTTTTATTTGTTTTCAGGTAAATTATATTTTCCAAGGCATAAGATGGCAAATAAGCTAAAAGGAGCAAAACAAGCTAAGAAATGGCAAGAAGAAAGAAGAAAAAAATGACATTCTGCTAAAAAGCTCACACCAGAAGAGCGTTACGAGCGCAACGCCTAGCGTTACGAATGTAACACCTAGCGCACACTGTTACGAACGTAACATGTTACGAACGTAACATGTTACGAACGTAACAAAAGGCCTAAGCTGTTACGGACGTGAAGATTTGCATTACGAACGTAACACCTTAAAAACTCAGTCTATGCAGTAAACCATGAAGCAGCCCACACGAAGTCCACATGAACTCGTTCCATCAGTTGAGAATTTAGCGCACATACTGAAATAATGGAACATGACAGTTACAAGAGAGAGCCTATATATTTGTTGAAGATTTCACTTTGAAGGGTCGGAGAATTTTTTTCAGAACCATAATTTCCTTCTGTATTGCACTACTTTGTTTTCTTGTTTTTAAACCATATTATTTTCCTTTCAAGCCTCTGTAACTTTCAGTTCCCTAAAGTGTTAATTCTTCACATCGAAGGATTAACACACTTAGTTCTATATTTCAATTAATTGTATCGCAAAAGCTACTGTATGAATTCAAGATTACCACGGCAATATAAATTACAAGTTTTTTATGAAATCCAATCTTTGTTGTTTATATGCTATGTTGATTATTTTCATGAACTGTATTTTATGTTGCATGTTTGCTAAATACATCATGTCTGGCTAATTTTGTTTGTACCGGTATGTGACTCTTAAGCACCGAAGGAATTTGGTGATAACCTGGCTAAAATCTTTTATAAATAATTTCTGGATTCCAATTTCCATATTTAATTTAACTACCCTTGTCACGAGAGTGAAAGGATATTTAACACGATTTTGCCACGAGAGTGGGAAATTAATTAAGGCAAGAACATCCACGCAAGAGCTGGGGTTCGACCCAGATAGTGGTAATGAAACATTAATTTTTAAATACACGAGAGTGTTTTAACAAATTAATTAAACTCGAGTTGTTTTCAAAAAGTGTTATTAAATTTAAAGTGCATCCACTAGGTTTAGTAGCATAACTTATTTCATGAACACGAGAGTGTATGTCTCAGGTTTTTAAACAATTTGTTTTTATCGAAATACTTTATATGCCAAGTGATTCACCGAGTTCCCGAAGTCCGACTATCACATATCGGTATAACTATTACTATTGCTTTTAATTAAAACATTTCTCCCCTAAAACCAAATATTCATCGCTTAGTTAAACATTTGTAACATTAGATTGATCCTCAGTCTCTATGGGTTCGATAATCATTTAAAACTAGAACGACTAAACTGTATACTTGCAGTTAGTATCCCGATAAACTCATAAAGTCCCAATCAAGTTTTGGCGCCGCTGCCGGGGACTGATTAGTCAATTAAGTACGATTCTGCTGTTGCACGTTTAGACTAGGCAACAGAAACCCTTTTTTCGATTTGTATGCAAAGACTCGCTCACAAGGTGAACCTCTTGACAAATCGACGGACGAACCTGAACGCATCCTTTCCGTAAGACATGCAGTCAGGGATTACTGTTTAAATCACGCTATTCCTTTACCGAAACCTGAAATCAAGATTGATTCCGAAACAGATTCTAATTCTTCCTCTGAAACCGAAACCAATCCAGAATTAGACATGGCCGAAGAACGAAGGACCCGTCCACTGAAGGAGTACGCAACTCCATCACAACAAGAACCCCACAATAGCATTGTTGCTCCAGCAATTAATCAAAACGATTTTGAGTTGAAACCGTCGTTGATATCAACTATCCAACAACGCCAATTTTCTGGAAATCCTACCGAGGATCCAAATGAACATCTTACGAAATTCGTTCAATTTGCCGACACAGTCATAGAAAATGGTGTTAGTAAAGATGCAATAAGATTATGTCTTTTTCCTTTTTCGCTAAGAGATAAAGCTTGGGCTTGGTTGCAATCCTTGACATCAAATTCTGTCACTACGTGGGAAGGACTTAAGACTGTATTCTTAGCACGATACTTTCCCCCAAGCAAGAATGCGAAATTAAGAGCTCAAATCAACGGATTTAGGCAGAAGGATACTGAATCGCTATTCGATGCATGGGAATGCTACAAAGATATGATGTGAATGTGCCCACATCACGGATTAGAAAACTGGCTGATTATCCATACATTTTACAATGGACTCTTGTACAACACAAGACTCTCTATAGATGCCGCCGCAGGTGGTACACTGATGGACAAGCCTTACGACGAAGCTAACCAACTCATTGAAAATATGGCTCAAAACCACTATCAATGGGGAGGAGAAAGAACATTTGTGGAGAAAACTCCAACCAAAAGTGGGATGTACGAGATCAGTAGCCTATATAAGGTTAATGCTAAGGTAGATGCTCTTACCCAAAAGATAGAAAGCTTGACCTTACCTCCTGCAGCCACCGTGGCTGCCGTAACCCCAAACTGCGAAGTTTGTGGAGTTCCTGGTCATGTTGGAACCGAATGTCAAATCCTAGCAGGAATATCAATTGATCAGGTGAATTACGCTCAAGGTAATACTTATGCTAATACCTATAATCCTGGTTGGAAAAACCATCCTAACTTCTTGTACAAGAATAATAACGCTTTATATGCACCTGGCCAAGCACCCGCTGTACCTCCAGGCTATCAAAAACCCGCTGCTAATGTTCCTAACGTTCCTCGGAAGTCTAACCTTGAAACCCTAATGGAAAACTTTATCACTAATCAAGCTCAACAAAATAAAGAATTCCTCAATCAAAACGTTCACACCGGTGAACAATTGAAGCTATTAGCAAATAAGGTAGATGCCCTAGCAACTCACAATAAAATGTTAGAAACCCAAATCTCCCAAGTAGCACAGCACCAAGCTAGTTCTGCCGCACCTACTGGTATGTTTCCTGGACAACCACAACCCAATCCTAAAGGACATGCTAATGGTATCACATTATGAAGCGGGACAGCACTCGATGGACCGGTAGATCCTAGACTCAAAAACCCGACCATGTATAAAAAACCTGAAAAGGAAGCATAGAAATCGAAGGAACAATCTGAGAATGTAGAGGAAAACGCAAACGAGAGCGGAGAGGTTTCAGAAAAAGATAAACCTTACGTACCTCCACCGCCATATAAACCACCAATTCCATTCCCTCAAAGACTTACAAAATCCAAAAACGAGGGACAATTCAAGAAATTCGTAGAACTTCTGAAACAACTAAACGTCACTATTCCATTTACAGAAGCTATAACTCAAATGCCGTCATATGCTAAATTCCTAAAGGAAATACTGTCTAATGAGAAAAAAATTGTTGAAAACGAAACCGTTATGCTAACTGCCGAATGTAGTGCCATAATTCAAAATAACATGCCTCCAAAGCTAAAGGATCCTGGTAGTTTCTCCATACCATGTGTAATTGGAAAATCTGTCATAGACAAAGCTCTATGCAATTTGGGAGCAAGTGTTAGTCTAATGCCCCTATTTGCGATAAGCTCAAACTAGGTGACATGAGACCTACCAAGATGTCCTTACAACTAGCCGACAGATCAGTCAAATTCCCTGTTGGTATGCTAGAAAATATTCCAGTCCGAATAGGACAATTTTACATACCTACAGACTTTATAATAATGGACATAAAGGAAGATTCAAATATTCCCATCATATTAGGAAGGCCATTTTTAGCCAATGCAGGAGCCATTATCGACGTTAAGAAAGGAAAGCTTACCTTCGAGGTAGAAGAAGAAAAAGTAGAATTTATTCTTTCCCAATTATTCAAAGCCCCTGCTATAGACGACTCATGCTGTTTCCTAGATATTATAAATGAACGTGTCAAAGAACTAGAAAGTCAAGAAGACACCTATTCTGGAATATTGAAAACTCTGACACCAACTATTTTCGAGGATAATGACTGGAGACATGAATATCACGATGCCAACCTAAGCGAATGTCTCGCCTTAACACCCGATCCTACCCCAACTGCTAAGAAAACTAGTATAGAACTTAAAACGTTACCTAAAGATCTAAGGTATGAATTTTTAGATAAAGAACTCGAACGACCAGTTATAGTCAATGCCGACTTAGGGAAGATCGAAACTGAAAAACTTCTTAATGTGTTAAGGAAGTATCCAACTGCATTGGGATATAACATATCAGATCTAAAAGGAATAAGTCCTTCTGTCTGTATGCACCGCATTATGCTAGAAGAGGACTGCAAGACTTCTAGAGAACATAAAAGACGAGTAAATCCTATTTTAAGTGAAGTCGTAAAGAAAGAAGTGCATAAACTACTAGAAGCAGGCATCATATACCCGATAGCAACTGGGTCAGTCCAGTTCAGGTAGTACCTAAGAAAGGAGGTGCTACGGTTATAACAAACACAAAAGGCGAATCGGTAGCACAACGTACCCAAACAGGATGGAGAATGTGTATCGATTACAGAAAACTAAACAAAGCTACGCGCAAGGACCATTTCCCATTACCATTCATAGATCAAATGCTCGAGCGCTTAGCTAAACATTCCCACTTCTGCTATCTTGATGGATACTCAGGATTCTTTCAAATTCCAATTCATCCTGATGATCAAGAGAAAACTACGTTCACATGCCCTTATGGTACCTTTTCATACCGAAGAATTCCATTTGGACTATGTAACGCACCTGCAACTTTTCAACGATGCATGATGGCGATTTTTGCAGACTTTTTGGACGGAATTATGGAAGTGTTCATGGACGATTTTTCTGTCTGCGGAGAAATTTTTGACGGATGTTTATCAAATATTGAGTTGGTACTAAAACGCTGTGTCAATGTCAACCTAGTGCTCAACTGGAAAAAATGTCATTTCATGGTGAGACAAGGAATTGTGTTGGGTCACATTGTATCAAACAGAGGGATTGAAGTCGATAAAGCAAAAATCGAAATTATCAAAAACCTTCAACCACCCAAAACAGTTAGAGAAAAAAGAAGTTTTCTAGCACACGCTGGTTTTTACCGACGTTTTATAAAAGATTTCTCTAAAATCACTAAGCCACTAACTGAACTATTGATGAAAGACGCTGAGTTTACTTTCGACGATAAATGCTTAAACGCATTTGAGACGCTTAAAGAAGCATTAATTTCAACACCTATAATGCAACCTTCTGATTGGAACTAACCATTTGAAATAATGTGCGACGCGAGCGATTATGCTGTAGGCGCAGTCCTAGGACAACACAAGGATAAAAAGCTTCATGCTATTTACTACGCAAGCAGAACACTTGATCCCGCACAAATGAATTACGCCACTACGGAAAAAGAACTCTTAGCTGTTGTATTCGCGTTGGACAAATTTCGTTCCTACTTAGTAGGCGCTAAAATTGTTATTTATACGGATTATGCTGCGATCTGATACTTGCTAAGTAAGAAAGACGCCAAACCAAGACTACTCAGATGGATCTTACTCCTACAAGAGTTTGACTTGGAAATAAAAGACAAAAGGGGAACTGAAAACGTAGTAGCCGACCATTTATCAAGATTGGATGGAATCCAAACCGAGAGTGTTCCTATAAACGATGATTTCCCATATGAGCGCCTTATTGCTCAGCTAGAGACAACTCCTACCGACAGTTTAGAACAATGCGATGAACATTTAACAACTGCGGTAATAGAAGCCATCTGTTGTACCCTAAAATTTGCTCTCTCATAATCTTCAAAGTTTTGCCAAGCATCACCTCAAAAGCTTCAAAATCTCTCAAGGGTTGCACAGTCCAATGGCCTCCTAACACAGTCAAAAATTAGGGTTTTGGTTCTGGCAAAGAAATTGAGGTTTTCAATGGCTCAATCAAGCCTCATATGCCTATACACATTGCCAAGCACCTACATGCCAAGTTTCAAGGCTCACAAGGTCAAGTTGCACAGTCAAAAACCCTAATTGCTTCACAATCAACTGTAGGGGCAAAATGGTCATTTGGCAGTCAAAAGTCAAACTTTTTGGTCAACATCTTATTTTGAAGCCACAATCATCATTTGGTCAAGTCTTGACCATGATTTCACAAGAATGGCTCAAAAATCATCAAGGTGTCAAAAGTTTCTATTTTTGGACAGTTGAAAAGCCAACTGTAACTTGACCAAGGCATAACATTTTCATGGTTCATCAGAAAAATCCCATCCAATGCTCATCTTGAAGGGGAGGACATTTCCTACAACTCATCTTCACACTCCAAGTCCAAGAAATGCTCTCACAAAAAGTTATCAATTTCAACATTATAGGTCATTTTCAAAAGTCAACAAAAAGGCACTTTAAGTCAAAGACCATAACTTGAGATTGGTAAATCAAAATGACATGGGACCAAAGACATTGGTTAGAGGACTTCAAGACCTTTCCAAAATGTCCAAGAACATGTTCATAGCTTCAAAATTGAGCAAGATATGCATTGGAGAAGTTGGGAAATTTTTCTGAAATGGCCAAAGTCAATTATCCTTGAAACTTCATTTTTGACAAAAGGGGCCCACTTTTTCCACTTGTTTCAGCTGGGCCATGCCTCCCACGTGTCCCACAATTTATTTCAAGATTAAAAATTAATTTTTCCATTTTTATTTAATTTTATTTGATTTAAATCATTTTAAATCTTTAAAATTTAAATGAAAATCAAGAAAATTAATTAAAGGATATATTTTGTATTGAAATGCTTTGATACACCATCACTCACCTTCCAAATTCGTGCAAGGCCTAATCCAAGCAAGAAATTCAAATTTTGACACAAAAGGCAAGTTGTTTCAATGTTGGTTATGGAGGAAATCAAGAACATCAATGCAAGGCTTCAATGACCATTATGCTGATTGATACACTTTACAAAACATATATGCAAGCATTCCATATGCCATTCACGACCGAGAAACCCTCAAAACGGCCAAACACATTTCAAACTTTCAAGAGAAAAAAGCAAAACTGAAAACCTATTTGCAGCCTGTTCCAAGCCTCCATTTCAATCAAAATACACTCCTTGTATCCCTAGGAACCTTTGGCAATCAGAACCAAGCGCAATCACTCAAGGAATCATCCCCACCAACTCATACGGTTTGCATACATTCTCAAATTTACATATCACATTCGACGCATTTTTAATACATTCTTTTGGTTGATTTGCATTACTGACATTATTACCAAGCTTTCCACGTGTTTTAATTTGAGAATGATGCTTTAAATCAGAAATCACCATTGACAATTTCTAGGTTTTCAGAGCTTCAATATTGGGGTTTCCATATATTGTAAAATTGGACCTCAAGACCAATATGGATGAACTCGTTGCAAGAAGCCTGATCAATTAAAACCCTCGCGCTCAATTTATATTAACTCCTCTTCTAATCGCTATTTTCCATTATTACACTTAGTGGGGGTTTAAAACCCCCGCTATCTCATTCATGTTACAGGTGCAAACGAAGAAGAAAGTTGAGGTGTCCAAGCGTGGTTGGGTGATTCAAATATCTGGCGCGTTTTTTTTGTTTTATACTATTAATCTTTGTTTTCTCATATAATATTTGTTTTCCCTTATATTGACAAACGCGCACAGTTGGCTGAGTGGTGGGAAACGTGTTCGTTCACCACTGGGACCTGGGTTCGATTCCCAGGTCCCCTTATAATTTCCATATTATTTTTTCAATGGCTTTCCTGTGCAGCACTCCAAGGAAGACTCATCATAAACCTCATAGATCCAACAAGCCAGGTGTCATCAAGGCAGATCCAAAGGACAAAAAGCAAGGAACACCATGGTCTGGAGTCAAGCATGTTGTAGGCGATCCAAGAAAGTCAACGTGGCTTGCTCAAATGGGCCACAATCTCAGTCTTACACCCTCCATTTCAGCCCACACCCTTGGGTTTTTGTTCTTCTTTTTACTTTGTTTTGACATTTTTTTACTTGCTTTATTTTATTTAATTATTATTAACAATTAATTGACCAACTAACATTTTCATAAAAAAACCAAAAAGATAGAATTAACATTATTATTATTATTATTATTTTATTTTGTAAATAAATATTAACCAAAATGGTTTAATTAGGCAATTTTAATTCCTTTTCTTAAAAAATTAAAATAAATCTAGAATTAGGTAAAAGTTAACTTTTAATTTTATTCCATTTCTTTTATTTCATAAAAACATAAAAACAAAAATATTTTCTCTTAATTAAATTAAATTAATTAGTTATTAATTAGCTTTAATTTCATTTTAATTACAAAAAAGACCAAAAAAATCAATTTCTTTTCTTAAAAGGGTCAACACCCTTAGACATTCCCGATTAATTTATTCGCGCGTATTTACTTTATTTGATTATTACGTAATTGCCTTCAAGAATGTAATAGTTAAATAGGTTTATCGCTTTATTTAATTTCCGTACTTATTTACTAAAAAACGGGTCTTTGTAATTTTTGGCGATGTATAGACCCGCTCCTTGTAATAGCGTAGGATTTATGTTTCCGCAACTTACTTTCCGCACCCCTTAACTTCTAAACTTGCATGAAAAAATGTATGTAAATAAAAACAACTCGTAGCTCACCCATAACATGTACAAAAACATTAATTGAATACAACACACAATGCACACACCACTTCTAGGGTACGCCTCACTCGTTGCCTTCGAAACGTGGTCGTCAAGTATAGGACGTTTTAGTAGTCCTTATGTCCATGATCCAGTTGCCTCGAAACAGTTGCCTCGAAACAGTTGCCTCGAAACAGTTGCCTCGGAACAGTTGCCTCGAAACGGTTGCCTCAGATTAAAAAAAGGATCAAGGACATAAGGGTAGCTTCTAAGGTGTCCTACTGTTGCTTCGGTGACCACACTGTCCCTACAATCGAATTGACCCGAACACCTCCAACGGTGGTGCTACCTACCTCTCAATGGTGGGATGGAACTACCTAAAGGACACTTACACAGCTTAATTCCTTAGGGTAGGTAGATGACTCATGGGTACTTGCTCTCTTCAAAAACAAACAAAATACTTTTCACACCTCACACTTTCAAAAGCTTTCAAAACAAATTTTTCAAACACTCTTGAGGACAGATACAAGAGTTATTCAGAAATCTTTCAAAGAAACTTTTTTCAAACCCACTCACATTTTGAAAAGCAAACATTTTGAAAACATAAGAGCAAGTACCTAAGAGCCCATGGATAACCATGGATAGAAAGGGTGCTAACACCTTCCCTTTCTATAAATCTACCTCCCGAACCGAGAAACATTCTCATAAGGAATTTTGCTGTGCTTTTGTCCTTTCCATGTTGGAGAAAATAAAAGACGGTGGCAACTCTTGCTTCCACGACATTTCGCGAAACCAGCTTTAAACAGTCAGTTCTAAATCCACCGATCACAGAACTGGCGACTCTGCTGGGGAATCTTTAAAAGTGAGGTGTACCTTAGGATTAATCATACTTATGTTTTCAATTGCCTGATTTGTGTGCTTTAATATTATTGGGCCTGTCTTGGGAGTTCTATAGATCCTAACCCGGATCTGGGGGATACCTTCTTAGAAAGTAGCAACAAGGCTGTGAGGGAACTGTGTGGGGTATACCGACACGGTTGAAGCAGTCTGCTACGTTGATGTGGCACTTTGGTGAGTACCGGTAACCCTTGAGTCAAGTCAAGGAGAGTACGGGGCCGCCGCGTGGTGTCGTGAAGCATCAACTGACCTTAGGAACCTTAATTGAACCATCCTGGCCTCTTTAGGGTAGTGAGATAACTGACTTTGGTGCAGTCCGAAGTTGGTTGATACTCGATGCTACACTCATTGAGGGTTGTTTTCTTGGGATATTTTGATCGCCAGTTCAGTGGCTAAATCGAAACGATGAACACAGAAAACAATCCAATGATATTGAGCTCCTTAGAACCCGGCTACTTTGATAGGACAGGTTTGAGCCCACCAACTTCAAGAGGGTAGTACCCCAAACTTCATGCTGGCCTAAACTCTAAGGGTTGTGGTGTGACTTGTGTGCCTTATCATGTTTGCTTTTGTGAATACTTGTGGTGTGCTCTTATCATAGCATCATAACATCATACAACATCATATGCATCCACTAACCACTTCAGGGGTTCGAATCTTCATATTTGTTCTTGTTTTGTAGGACATGGAAACTATCCGCAGAAAGACAATTCAGATCAACCTTGTAAGGGTCCCTCCTCAGCTTAAGGAGCTTACATCCAGGATTCCCGAGAACTCGTCATTCAGTGAAAGGCATGGTAGACTCATCAGCTTGGTCAATACCTACATTGAGGAGGATATGGTGAAAGTGTTGTTCCAGTTCTTTGACCCTCTGCACCACTGTTTTACTTTCCCGGATTATCAACTGGTGCCTACTTTGGAAGAGTTTTCTCAGCTTCTGAAGATCCCTATCCTTAGTCAACTACCCTACAATGGTACGGAAAAGGAGCCAAAACTTGAAGAGGTTGCTAAAGCATTATGCCTACAACCATCTGACATTAAGGGACATTGGGAAGCTAGAAGTGGTATCAAAGGGTTCTTGGCCAAGTTTCTGTTTGAGAAAGCACAAGAATGTTGGAATTCCCTTGACCTACAAGCCTTTGAAGAAGTTGTAGCCCTCCTTGTCTATGGGTTGGTGTTGTTCCCTAAGCCAGATCAGCTTATAGATATCAATGCTGTCAAGATCTTCATGTCCAGGAATCCTATACCTACGTTGCTTGGGGACATCCTTCACTCATGTTACACTCGAACCATGAGAAAAAGAGGTGTTCTTATGTGCTGCACTCCTCTCCTGGGAAGGTGGTTTATTTCGCACCTTCCACAATCAGTTTTGAAGAATGAGTGGGGTTTGAGATGGTCACAACGATTAATGACTCTTACGCATGCTGATATACATTGGTGTTCTCGGTCCAGAGAAGACGTCACTATCATTGATCGTTGCGGGGAGTTTCCTAATGTTCCTTTACTTGGAATCAGAGGAGGTATTACTTATAACCCATGCTTGGATTTGAGACAGTTTGGATATGCTCGGAGGGATGGCCCTCATGATATGTTGATTCCTGACATAGTTTTTGACTTCGATAACGATGCACAAGGACTTCGCCAGAGATTTATCAGAGCTTGGAGGATGCCCAACAGGGTAGACAACAAGACACTGGGGCACAAGAACTCCATCCCCCTGGAGCCTTATCTCAAGTGGGTACGGGCCCGCTCCCAGAAGCCGGTGATGCCATATCCTCATATTCTCCCTGTGATCAAAGAGCCAGCCTTGGAAGGAGAGGTGCCCTACACTATTCAGCATCCTGACATGCCTACATCCTGGGAAGAAATGCAGAAAAGCTGGATCCAACTCAAGGAAGAACGGAATTCTCTTGAAGCCGGTCTACATGCCAGTGAGAAGAAGGTCTTGGAGCTCACGCGTCTACTGCACGAGGAAAAGACTCTCAACACTTACATTGCTCCAAAAAGGATGCGCAGTGTCTTCTGGGATTAATTATTTTGTAATGTTTTGCCCATGAGGCCTTGATGTACTGAATAATTCATTTCCTAATAAAAAGTGTGTTCTTTTTTTGGCTACAACGAATTTGAACTTTCGAACCCTTGAATGCATTGCATAAATAGCATATCATGCATCATGTGCATAACATGTACCCTTTTTTCTACAGGTTGCTTAATCTTCTCCGCTGTTTATTTCAGCACTCAAGCATCATGAATCCTGAACTCACTACCGAGCAAGCTATCAAGGCCCTCCAGGCCCAAAACGCCCAATTCCAGGAGATGGTCATGAACTTGGCCCAGGGACAACAAGAGCTGAAGGCTTTGCTCCTGAAGAAGAATAAGAGGACTGTGCTATTCAACACGGGGCGCAGACTCGGGAATACATTACAAAATGAAGATGAGAGGACTACTTCATCTGTGGGGGAAGGCAGTCACCAAGGGAGAGAGGTCCCTAGTCCTGTGGTCTCTGACACCGAGACAAACTTTAATGACGAACAATACCCTCCTGCTGAGGACCGGTACAAACAGCTGGAGGACCGACTGAATGCTATGGAGATTCAACGTGTGCTTGGGTTAGATTTCAGAGACTTGGGGTTATCTTCTAGGGTGGTGATCCCGCACAAGTTCAAGGCGCCGACCTTTGTGAAATATGACGGGGCTTCCTGCCCTAAGATGCACCTTCGTTCTTATGTAAGGAAGATCCAGCCTTACACAGCAGACAAGAACTTATGGATCCACTTCTTCCAGGAGAGTCTTTCAGGGACTCATCTCGAATGGTTCTATCAGCTGGATGGAACCAACATCCGTAACTGGGAGGATTTGGCCACTGCTTTTTACAAGTAGTATCAATATAATTCCGACCTCGCTCTCACGCGTACCCAACTCCAGGGTATGTCACTGGGAACGGGTGGAGGTTTTAAGGAGTACGCACAGAAATGGAGAGATCTGGCTGGCAGGGTGCAGCCACCATTGGCGGATCGTGAACTAGTGGACATGTTCTTGGGGACCCTATCTGGTCCATTCTTTAACCATCTCATTGGTAATTCCTCTGCTGGGTTTACTGACCTGATCCTGACTGGTGAGAGGATCGAAGCTGGTATAAAATGGGGAAAGATACAGAGGGGTGCCTCCTCAAATACTGAAAAGAAGCCCTTCAAGAAGGAAGCCAGTGCTGTGTACGGTCCCAGGAGACAGAATAAACCAGAATGCTGCCAAGCTGTCAACGTGGTGGTTATTTCTAAGCCTACTGCTCCTCAACAGTACAACCAACCCAGAGCTGAGAGGCCCAAAAGGCAGTATACTAGGCTCAACATGACTCTCTCTCAGATCCTGCCGCAACTGCTGTCAACTAGCCTGGTAACTGTCAAGGAAGCCCCGAAGGTGGTAAACACAGCATCTCCGAAATACAACCCCAACGCCCGCTGCGCTTATCACTCTGATAGCCCGGGACATTATACTGATGACTATTGGGCCCTAAGGAATAAGGTTCAGGACCTTATTGATGCCAAGGAAATACAATTTGAGGCGCCCGAAAGGCCAAATGTTGTGACCGCTCCCATGCCCCAGCATGGAGTGAACGCTGTTGAGGAGGATTTGTATGTAGCTTCTGTGGATGATGTTGCTACTCCACTGCTGACCGTCAAGAGGAACCTGTTGCTAGCCGGTTTATTTCCGGGATGTAGCAAAGGTTGCCCTTTATGTGCTGATTCCCCTGCTGGTTGTTCTTTGCTGAAATCAGGCGTCCAAAACCTGATGGATAGTAAAGAGATCTTGTTCAAGAAGACTGCCGTTCCTGCTGCTCCTGTTGAAGAAGTTTCAATTGTTACCATTTTCAACAACCCTTCCAAGGCTCCTTCAAAGAAGCCTGTCCAAATTTTTCCTGTTCACAAGATTGCTCCTATAACCATTACTGTTCCGGGGCCCATCCCCTACAAGTCTGATAAAGCTGTCCCATGGCACTATGGGGCAGATGTTTATGTTCTGGGAGTGAAACGAGAGTTCAACACTGATAACGGTGTCACCAACATCACCGGGCCTGCTAAGGTCACTCGTAGTGGAAGACTGTTCTCACCAGACATTGCACCTCCAGCAATTCAAAGGCCTCTTGTCATCACACCTGTCAGGGTGCCTGTTTCCCCCCTGATCAAGTTTCTACCCCTGCTGCCGAGTCATCTGACGCTCGGGGCAAGGGGATTGCTGCTGATGTGCCTACCCGGACGGAGGCACCAAAGACCATTATTGAGGCTTCCAAGCAAGAGATGGAAGAGATCCTCAAAATTATAAAGAAAAGTGATTTCAACGTCGTTGAACAGCTGGGGCACACCCCCTCCAAAATCTCCATGCTATCACTGTTGCTGTGTTCAGAGGCCCATGCCAAGGCCCTGATTGCTTTCCTGAAGACCTCCCACGTGCCCCAAGAAACGTCTGCTGATCAATTCACTGATTGTGTGGCTAACTTGACCGCTGACAATGGATTGGGTTTCTCTGACGCTGATCTGACGGCCAAGGGGAAGAACCATAATGATGCTCTGCATGTATCCATTGAATGCAGGGGCACTACTCTTGCTCACGTGCTGGTTGACACGGGTTCTTCACTGAACGTGCTACCCAAGAAGGCTCTAGACAGGCTGGACTGTGAAGGTTTAGAGCTCAAACCAAGTAACATTGTTGTTCGGGCCTTTGACGGGTCCAAAAGGATGGTACATGGTGAGGTTGACATCCTGATAAGGGTTGGTTCGCAGGTATTTGATTCAAAACTCTATGTGATGGACATCCGTCCATCCTATTCTTGTTTGCTGGGTCGCCCGTGGATCCACAAGGCTGGAGCTGTGACCTCCACTTTACATCAGAAGCTCAAATACCCGGTCAGGGGGAAGATCGTAACAGTGCAAGGGGAAGAGGAATACATGGTCAGCCACCTCAACTCCTTCAGGTATGTGGAAATGGACGGGGAGTTCATTGAGACCCCCTTTCAACATTTTGAAGAGGTACCTCAAACATTGGCAGCAGCAGAAGCAGTGACCGAAGAGGATTCTCCTTTGAAGATGGCTTCCTTGAAGGATGCCCGGGCTGTGGTTGAAAAAGGTGAATGTGTAAACTGGGGCAGGCTCCCTGATTTTACTCCAAAGACTGACAAATTTGGCTTGGGTTTCACTGCAGAAGCTCAGAAGGCTGTGCGCAAGGCAAGGATTGGAAGACCTCCTGTGCTCATCACCAATCCAGGAGTGAATGCTATTGGGGATGAAGACGAAGTGGAAGAATCCGAGTTTGACAGCTGGATCTACCCAACGACCAACAGTGGATCTAGCAACTGGACTGCAAAAGACTTTACACCCATTACTTTTGTCACCCAGTAATGAACTTCTTTGTTTTGGATTTGTAATAAACATTAATTCTAAACTTTATGGCCCGGTGTCTTACCCGGGGCACCGTGGTTTTATTTGTGAGGGCTTTTGTTTGTCACTTTCATATATCATGAATAAAAGCATTGGACGTTTTTCACATTTCAAATCTTGCGCTCCCTTTCTTTCTTTATATATATTGCAAAACAACTGTATTTACACACACTCACTCATACAGGTTCCAATCCACTATGGATCTCACTGGTAACGACTCTGCTACTGCCAGTTATGACTTCGAAAATCCGATCAACTTAGCCGAAGACGAAGGTGAAGATGATTGTGAAGTGCCTGGTGAGCTTGCAAGACTGTTACTCCGGGAAGAGAGGGCCATTCAGCCACATGAAGAGCCAATGGAAACGGTAAATTTGGGTACTGAGACAGATAGAAAGGAAGTCAAGATTGGTGCCAATCTGGAACTCAGCATGAAACAACGGTTGATTCAGATGTTGCATGACTATGTGGAAATCTTTTCCTGGTCTTACGAAGATATGCCTGGGTTGGACACCGACATTGTGGTCCATCATTTGCCTACCAAGGAAGACTGCCCGCCAGTAAAACAGAAGGTCCGCCGTATGCGTCCGGAGATGTCCGAGAAAATCAAAGCTGAGGTTATGAAGCAATTTGATGCCGGGTTTCTAGCAGTAACTTCTTACCCTCAGTGGGTTGCCAACGTGGTTCCGGTACCGAAGAAAGATGGCAAGGTCCGAATGTGCGTTGACTACAGGGATCTGAATAGGGCGAGCCCCAAGGATGACTTCCCCCTGCCTCACATCGACGTTCTGGTTAACAATACTGCTCAGCACAAGGTGTTCTCCTTCATGGATGGCTTCTCAGGTTATAATCAGATCAAGATGGCTCCTGAAGATATGGAAAAGACTACCTTTGTTACTCAGTGGGGCACCTTCTGCTACAAGGTCATGCCTTTTGGACTGAAAAATGCTGGGGCAACCTACCAACGTGCCATGGTTGCTTTATTTCATGACATGATCCATCATGAGATTGAAGTGTACGTCAATGATATGATTGCAAGGTCTCAAACTGAGGAGGAACACCTTGACCATCTATAGAAGCTGTTTGACCGTCTGAAGTTGTACAAGCTAAGGTTGAACCCAAACAAGTGCACCTTTGGGGTAAGGTCTGGAAAATTACTAGGCTTCATCGTAAGCGACAAAGGTATTCAAGTGGACCCTGCCAAGGTTAAATCCATACAAGAGATGCCATCTCCCAAGACAGAGAAAGAAGTCAGAGGCTTTCTGGGACGGTTGAATTACATTGCCCGATTCATCTCGCATCTAACTGCTACCTGTGAACCAATCTTCAAGCTGCTGAAGAAATATCAGGTAGTACGTTGGAACGATGAATGTCAGGCCGCTTTCGACAGAATCAAAGAGTATCTCCAAGAACCAGCCATTCTTATGCCACCGGTTGAAGGGAGACCTCTAATACTATACTTGACAGTACTTGACAGTTCAATGGGGTGTGTACTGGGGCAGCATGATGAGTCTGGCTGAAAAGAGCATGCCATTTATTACCTTAGCAAAAAGTTTACCGACTGTGAGACCCGATACTCACTGCTCGAGAAAACTTGCTGCGCTTTGGTATGGGCTGCTCGCCGGCTGAGACAGTATATGCTGACTCACACTACTCTGTTGATTTCAAAAATGGATCCAATAAAGTACATATTTGAAAAGCCTGCTCTGTCTGGAAGAATAGCAAGATGGCAGATGATCTTGACAGAATACGACATCCAGTACACGACTCAGAAAGCTATCAAAGGAAGTGTATTGGCAGACCATTTGGCACACCAGGCAGTGGATGACTACCAGTCAATGAACTTTGAATTTCCCGACGAGAATATCATGGTAGTGACTGATTGTGAAGTACCTGGACCGGATGAAGGACCTCAGGAAGGATCCCGATGGTCTATGCACTTTGACGGAGCCTCAAACGCTTTGGGTAACGGTATTGGCGATGTGATCATATCCCCAAAAGGCACTCATACTCCACTTACCGCCCGACTATGTTTTAACTGCACCAACAACATGGCGGAGTATGAGGCATGTATCATGGGTCTTCAAGCTGCAATTGACCTAAGGATCAAGTTTCTGAGTGTCTTCGTAGATTCCGCTCTCGTGATCAATCAGATCAAAGGCGAGTGAGATACGAAACACCCAAACCTTATTCCTTACAAAGAGTATGTGTTGACATTGATCCCCCACTTCACGGAGATAACTTTTGAACACTTCCCAAGAGAAGAGAATCAGTTGGCGGATGCGTTAGCTACGATGTCTTCCATGTTCAAAGTCAAGTGGGACAATGAGGCTCCCCGGATCATTATCTGGAAACTGGACGAACCTGCACATTGCTGCGACCTTGAGACTGAAGAGGTAACTGAAAAACCTTGGTATCATGAGGTGAAGAGGTACTTGGAAGCTCAGGAATACCCTGAAGGGGCATCCATCAATGACAAAAAGTTTCTGAGAAGGTTCGCAGCGAAGTTCTTCCTTAGCAACGGCATTCTGTACAAGCGAAACCATGATTCGACCTTACTGCGTTGTGTGGATAAAGCTGAAGCAGAAACGATCATGGCAGAGCTGCATGAAGGTACCTTCAGAACGCATTCCAGTGGACACACCATGGCAAAGAAAATCCTTCGGGCAGGATATTTCTGGTCCACTATGGAAGCCGACTGTTACCAACATTCTCGGACATGTCATAAGTGCCAGATATATGCTGATAAGGTGCACGTTCCTCCAGTCCCTCTGAATGTTTTGACTGCACCTTGGCCTTTTGCAATATGGGGCATTGATATGATCGGCGAGATTAAACCTACGGCATCCAACGGCCATCGCTTCATCTTGGTAGCAATTGATTACTTCACAAAGTGGGTTAAAGTAGCTTCCTATGCTACCGTAACCAAGAACGTCGTGGCACGGTTCATTCGGCACAACCTGATCTGTCGATACGGTGTCCCGGAAAGGATCATTATGGACAACGATACCAATCTTAAAAACAAGATGATCACTGAGCTCTGCGAGCAATTCAAGATACAACACCACAACTCTTCTCCTTACCGGCCGAAGATGAATGGGGCTGTAGAAGCAGCTAATAAGAATATTAAAAAGATTGTGCAGAAGATGACGGTGACCTATAAAGATTGGCACGAGATGTTACCATTTGCTCTTCATGGGTACCGTACCTCAGCAAGGACGTCAACCGGGGCAACTCCTTTTTCCTTGGTCTATGGCATGGAGGCAGTCTTGCCAATTGAAGTCCAGATACCCTCTCTCTGGATAATGAAGGATGCAGATCTGAGCAAAGATGACTGGATCCAGACTCGACTTGATCAGTTAAACCTAATTGACGAAAAGAGGCTCACTGCTATTTGTCATGGTCAAACGTACCAAAAACGGATGATCAGGGCATTTAACAAGAAAGTCAGACCACAAGAGTATCAAGTTGGGGACCTGGTAATCAAACGCATCATTCATCCTCAAAGTGATCCCAGGGGCAAATGGACCCCTACATACGAAGGGCCATTTGTGGTTAAACATGTCTTCTCAGGAGGAGCCATGATTCTAACCACCATGGATGGTGACGACCTTCCTCACCCCGCCAATGCAGACATAGTAAAAAGATACTACGCATGATAAAAGACCCGCTAGGTTGATATACCTAGGCAAAAATTAGGGCTTCTCGGCGAACCAAAAGGGTTCGGGCAAAAATAAGGGATGAAATGAAAAAAATCTGTACACCCGGCAAGTCGAAAACCTGAAAAGGCGGCTTGGGCAAAAATGGGTATCCCGGTGGACTGAAAACCCGAAAGGGCAGTCCAGGCAAAAGTTAGGGATAAGCGTAATGCTATGTATCATTGGATCACCTCGCATCCAGAATCCGGTATCAACTATCAAGTTCAAACGGCATCAATCGATCAGCTTCATCGTCAACTGAGCAGCAAAGTGATGAGACGCTTGAAGGCATAAAGGCGATAGCGGAGTTGAAACCCAGTGGGATCTTTCACATAGCTGTTTTGTTTTCCTTTTCACAAAAATGTATAAACTCTGTTGTTCGGCGGCGTTCTCTTACTAGGACGTCAGCCTCTTGTACATAAACGCCTATTTACAGGCAAATTCAAAAATCAATACAAATTCACTTTTCAGACCAATTGCCAATTGTTTTTCCTTTTTTCTATTTTGTCTTGCGAAGAACGTCCAATGTTCAATTTTTGATATATGCATTTGACACTAATTGCTAACTCATAAATACTTGCATACGAAACAAAGGATTAATTACAAGTGACATTAGAAACAAGGGCAATAATGAGTTGTCTAAGCGATCTAGTTGCTCTGTCCACCAAGGTACCGAGGTAAGTTCGGCTGAAGGACGTAACCAAGATACCTCTACTCCCCACAGAGTAAGACAGAATCAAAAATATTCTCCCCAAGCAGTTGGTCTCCCATCAGCCCTAAACAGGCACAACATCTCCAGCAAGTCAACAATACTCTCCTCAAGCAGAGTTCGTCTACAGTCAGCCTTATGGAAGTTGGGTATCCCCAGCAGATCTCAATATTCCCCAACGGAGTATACAGACATTCCTAACAAGCATCCCCGACAATCTTGATCTAAGATTGTTCCCCGGCAGAATACAGACACTTCAGTGGAGCCACTCCCCAGTACAGTCTCAAAAGTCTCCCCATGAGAGTTGATCAATCTCCCCAGTAGGAAGCTTATCCCCAGTAGATTCTGGAAGCTTACCCCTGCAGAGCACGAACGCATCTCCCCGACTTTATTCAAAGGTTATTTCCCCACCAGGATATAACTGGGTTATCCTCAACCAATTGCCATGGAAAAATCGTCCCCGACGAAGTCTTCCTATCCCCAGCGGAGTTCGTCAAATCTTCCAACAAAACTTAACAATGGTATTCCCAGCGGAGTTATCATTAACCTCAGCAAAGTACATCTCTTCCCCACAGATTTGACTCCCCGCAGAGTAATCTATTCTCCAAGTTTATTCCCCAACAGAGTCATCTTCTCCTACCGGTATTCTTGCAACCATCATCCCCAGCGGAAACAAAGCTCTACTCTTCAACATCAGCCCAGGATTCAACTTCCCGGCACCCGTCCAGGATTTACTTTCCTAAACATAAATACAGTCATAAACATCACATCTTCATACATTATAGCATGCACATATGCATCATGAACATACAATCTCATTTATTCTGAGAACATCGTACATTTCATACATCATGACATTGCATACAACTAATGTTTTGTCTTTTCATGACAAAGGTCAATACAAAGATAATTACTATCAACTGTCGTGATTCCATATCCGATTCCTGTATCTTGCCAGGGTGTATCTGTTGACAGCTAATTCCATACTCGATTCCTGTATCTTGCCAGGGCACGTCTGAAGAGTTTGAAGATCTGATTCCTGTATCTTGCCAGGGTGTATCTGTTGACGACTAATTCCAGACTCGATTCCTGTATCCTTCCAGGGCACGTCTGAAGAGTTTGAAGATCCGATTCCTGTATCTTGCCAGGGTGTATCTGTTGACGACTAATTCCAGACTCGATTCCTGTATCTTGCCAGGGCACGTCTGAAGAGTTTGAAGATCCGATTCCTGTATCTCGCCAGGGTGTATCTGTTGACGACTAATTCCAGACTCGATTCCTGTATCTTGCTAGGACACGTCTGAAGAGTTTGAAGATCCGATTCCTGTATCTCGCCAGGGTGTATCTGTTGACGACTAATTCCAGACTCGATTCCTGTATCTTGCCAGGGCACGTCTGAAGAGTTTGAAGATCCGATTCCTGTATCTTGCCAGGGTGTATCTGTTGACGACTATATTCCAGACTCGGTTCCTGTATCTTGCCAGGGCATGTCTGAAGAGTTTGAAGATCCGATTCCTGTATCTTGCCAGGGTGTATCTGTTGACGACTATATTCCAGACTCGATTCCTGTATCCTGCCAGGGCACGTCTGAAGAGTTTGAAGATCCGATTCCTGTATCTCGCCAGGGTGTATCTGTTGATGACTAATTCCAGACTCGATTCCTGTATCCTGCCAGGGCACGTCTGAAGAGTTTGAAGATCCGATTCCTGTATCTTGCTAGGGTGTATCTGTTGACGACTAATTCCAGACTCGATTCCTGTATCCTGCCAGGGCACGTCTGAAGAGTTTGAAGATCTGATTCCTGTATCTTGCTAGGGTGTATCTGTTGACGACTAATTCCAGACTCGATTCCTGTATCTTGCCAGGGCACGTCTGAAGAGTTTGAAGATACGATTCCTGTATCTTTCCAGGGTGTATCTGTTGACGACTAATTCCAGACTCGATTCCTGTATCCTGCCAGGGCACGCCTGAAGAGTTTGAAGATCCGATTCCTGTATCTTGCTAGGGTGTATCTGTTGACGACTATTTTCCGGATTCGATACCTGTATCCAGCCAGGGCACATCCACATGAAGAGTTTGAAGATCAACACAGGTAACAGGCCAGGTAATTATTTTCTTTCTCAGGTACGCAAGTTCTCGCTAAGGAATCTCTTACGCGATCGACATTCAGATGGCATCTATAAGCCCATCCTCCCATTACAGTTCCAAATGGCATCTATAAGCCCATTCCCGACAAGGTTCTGTCACATCTCCAGATGGCATCTATAAGCCCATCCTCTTATCCACCACCTCTCCAAATGGCATCTGTAAGCCCATTCCCGCCATCACACTGCTGATACTCAACTATGTGAGTGCAAATTTCTGGGCACTCTAGTGTTCAATCATCTTCCACCTTCGGATCACGAAAGGCACACAAGCCAATCTACATCCTCAGGTCTAAGAAGATTGAACAGGGGCAACTGTTGTACCCCAAAATTTTCTCTCCCATAATCTTCAAAGTTTTGCCAAGCATCACCTCAAAAGCTTCAAAATCTCTCAAGCGTTGCACAGTCCAATGGCCTCCTAACATAGTAAAAAATTAGGGTTTTGGTTCTGGAAAAGAAATTGAGGTTTTCAATGGCTCAATCAAGCCTCATATGCCTATACACATTGCCAAGCACCTACATGCCAAGTTTCAAGGCTCACAAGGTCAAGTTGCACAGTCAAAAACCCTAATTGCTTCACAATCAACTGTAGGGGCAAAATGGTCATTTGGCAGTCAAAAGTCAAAATTTTTGGTCAACATCTTATTTTGAAGCCACAATCATCATTTGGTCAAGTCTTGACCATGATTTCACAAGAATGGCTCAAAAATCATCAAGGTGTCAAAAGTTTATATTTTTGGACAGTTGAAAAGTCAACTGTAACTTGACCAAGGCATAACTTTTTCATGGTTCATCAGAAAAATCCCATCCAATTCTCATCTTGAAGGGGAGGACATTTCCTACAACTCATCTTCACACTCCAAGTCCAAGAAATGCTCTCACAAAAAGTTATCAATTTCAACATTATAGGTCATTTTCAAAAGTCAACAAAAAGGCACTTTAAGTCAAAGACCATAACTTGATATTGGTAAATCAAAATGACATGGGACCAAAGACATTGGTTATAGGACTTCAAGACCTTTCCAAAATGTCCAAGAACATGTTCATAGCTTCAAAATTGAGCAAGATATGCATTGGAGAAGTTGGGAAATTTTTGTGAAATGGCCAAAGTCAATTATCCTTGAAACTTCATTTTTGACAAAAGGGGCCCACTTTTTCCACTTGTTTCAGCTGGGCCATGCCTCCCACGTGTCCCACAATTTATTTCAAGATTAAAAATTAATTTTTCCATTTTAATTTTATTTGATTTAAATCATTTTAAATCTTTAAAATTTAAATGAAAATCAAGAAAATTAATTAAAGGATATATTTTGTATTGAAATGCTTTGATACACCATCACTCACCTTCCAAATTCGTGCAAGGCCTAATCCAAGCAAGAAATTCAAATTTTGACACAAAAGGCAAGTTGTTTCAATGTTGGTTATGGAGGAAATCAAGAACTTCAATGCAAGGCTTCAATGACCATTATGCTAATTGATACACTTTACAAAACATATATGCAAGCATTCCATATGCCATTCACGACCGAGAAACCCTCAAAACGACCAAACACATTTCAAACTTTCAAGAGAAAAAAGCAAAACTGAAAACCTATTTGCAGCCTGTTCCAAGCCTCCATTTCAATCAAAATACACTCCTTGTATCCCTAGGAACCTTTGGCAATCAGAACCAAGCGCAATCACTCAAGGAATCATCCCCACTAACTCATACGGTTTGCATACATTCTCAAATTTACATATCACATTCCACGCATTTTTAATACATTCTTTTGGTTGATTTGCATTGCTGACATTATTACCAAGCTTTCCATGTGTTTTAATTTGAGAATGATGCTTTAAATCAGAAATCACCATTGACAATTTCTAGGTTTTCAGAGCTTCAATATTGGGGGTTTCCATATATTGTAAAATTGGACCTCAAGACCAATATGGATGAACTCGTTGCAAGAAGCCTGGTCAATTGAAACCCTCGCGCTCAATTTATATTAACTCCTCTTCTAATCACCATTTTCCATTATTACACTTAGTGGGGGTTTAAAACCCCCGCTATCTCATTCATGTTACAGGTGCAAACGAAGAAGAAAGCTGAGGTGTCCAAGCGTGGTTGGGTGATTCAAATATCTGGCGCGTTTTTTTTTTGTTTTATACTATTAATCTTTGTTTTCTCATATAATATTTATTTTCCCTTATATTGACAAACGCGCACAGTTGGCTGAGTGGTGGGAAACGTGTTCGTTCACCACTGGGACCTGGGTTCGATTCCCAGGTCCCCTTATAATTTCCATATTATTTTTTCAATGGCTTTCCTGTGCAGCACTCCAAGGAAGACTCATCATAAACCTCATAGATCCAACAATCCAGGTGTCATCAAGGCAGATCCAAAGGACAAAAAGCAAGGAACACCATGGTCTGGAGTCAAGCATGCTGTAGGCGATCCAAGAAAGTCAACGTGGCTTGCTCAAATGGGCCACAATCTCAGTCTTACACCCTCCATTTCAGCCCACACCCCTTGGGTTTTTGTTCTTCTTTTTACTTTGTTTTGACATTTTTTTTACTTGCTTTATTTAATTTAATTATTATTAACAATTAATTGACCAACTAACATTTTCATAAAAAAACCAAAAAGATAGAATTAACATTATTATTATTATTATTATTTTATTTTGTAAATAAATATTAACCAAAATAGTTTAATTAGGCAATTTTAATTCCTTTTCTTAAAAAATTAAAATAAATCTAGAATTAGGTAAAAGTTAACTTTTAATTTTATTCCATTTCTTTTATTTCATAAAAACATAAAAACAAAAATATTTTCTCTTAATTAAATTAAATTAATTAGTTATTAATTAGCTTTAATTTCATTTTAATTACAAAAAAGACCAAAAAAATAAATTTCTTTTCTTAAAAGGGTCAACACCCTTAGACATTCCCGATTAATTTATTCGCGCGCATTTAATTTATTTGATTATTATGTAATTGCCTTCAAGAATGTAATAGTTAAATAGGTTTATCGCTTTATTTAATTTACGTACTTATTTACTAAAAAACGGGTCTTTGTAATTTTTGGCGATGTATAGACCCGCGCCTTGTAATAGCGTAGGATTTATGTTTCCGCAATTTACTTTCCGCACCCCTTAACTGCTAAACTTGCATGAAAGAATGTATGTAAATAAAAATAACTCGTAGCTCACCCATAACATGTACAAAAACATTAATTGAATACAACACACAATGCACACACCACTTCTAGGGTACGCCTCACTCGTTGCCTTCGAAACATGGTCGTCAAGTATATGACGTTTTAGTAGTCCTTATGTCCATGATCCAGTTGCCTCGAAACAGTTGCCTCGAAACAGTTGCCTCGGAACAGTTGCCTCGAAACGATTTCCTCGGATTAAAAAAAGGATCAAGGACATAAGGGTAGCTTCTAAGGTGTCCTACTGTTGCTTCGGTGACCATACTATCCCTACAATCGAATTGACCCGAACACCTCCAACGGTGGTGCTACCTACCTCTCAATGGTGGGATGGCACTACCTAAAGGACACTTACACAGCTTAATTCCTTAGGGTAGGTAGATGACTCATGGGTACTTGCTCTCTTCAAAAACAAACAAAATACTTTTCACACCTCACACTTTCAAAAGCTTTCAAAACAAATTTTTCAAACACTCT
This sequence comes from Vicia faba, assembly GCA_948472305.1. Classification (NCBI taxonomy): domain Eukaryota; kingdom Viridiplantae; phylum Streptophyta; class Magnoliopsida; order Fabales; family Fabaceae; genus Vicia; species Vicia faba. The sequence goes on from OX451738.1 coordinate 122,587,102, forward strand.
TGAGGACAGATACAAGAGTTATTCAGAAATCTTTCAAAGAAACTTTTTTCAAACCCACTCACATTTTGAAAAGCAAACATTTTGAAAACATAATAGCAAGTACCTAAGAGCCCATGGATAACCATGGATAGAAAGGGTGCTAACACCTTCCCTTTCTATAAATCTACCTCCCGTACCGAGAAACATTCTCATAAGGAATTTTGCTGTGCTTTTGTCCTTTCCATGTTGGAGAAAATAAAAGACGGTGGCGACTCTTGCTTCCGCGACATTTTGCGAAACCAGCTTTAAACAGTCAGTTCTAAATCCACCGATCACACCATCTGTACCAACACCACATTACCATGGTACGCTGATTTTGTTAACTACTTAGCCGCCAGTGTTCTACCACCCGATTTAACGTACCAACAGCGAAATAAATTCTTCCATGATCTTAGACAATACTTTTGGGATGAACCACTACTCTTTAAAAGAGGCGCCAATGGTATCTACCTTCGCTGTGTTCCTAACGATGAAGTGGACGACGTCATTTCTCATTTCCATTCCGCCTCTTATGGTGGACATGCTAGCACTTCAAAAACTTGTGCAAAAATACTACAAGCTGGTCTTTTTTGGCCTACTTTATGGAAAGACGTCCACGTAGCAATTATGAACTGCGATAGATGTCAGCGCACAGGAAATATATCTAGACGTGACGAAATGCCGCAAAAAGGGATTCTCGAAGTTGAAGTTTTCGATGTATGGGGAATTGATTTCATGGGACCGTTTCTCGCATCCCTTGGAAATAAATATATACTGGTAGCTGTTGATTATGTATCAAAATGGATTGAAGCCGTCGCTGCACCCACAAACGATACACGAGTGGTACTTAAATTATTCAAGAATATTATCTTCCCACGATTCGGTGTACCAAGATTAGTAATTAGTGATTGTGGTTCCCATTTCATCTCTAGAATTTTCGAAAAGCTACTTTTAAAATATGGCATTAAACATCGCATAGCCACACCATACCATCCTCAAACAAGTGGACAAGTGGAAGTGTCAAATAGGGAAATTAAACAAATCCTTGAGAAAACCGTAGCCACATCTAGAAAGGATTGGTCCTCCAAGCTAAATGATGCTCTTTGGGCATATAGGACAGCTTTTAAAACCCCTATAGGAACAACGCCGTTTAAATTAGTTTATGGAAAATCTTGTCATTTGCCAGTAGAACTAGAACATAAAGCTTATTGGGCTGTTAAAACTCTTAACTTAAATTACACGATTGCTGGCGAGAAACGAATATTAGATATCCATGAATTAGAAGAATTGCGTTTAGACGCTTATGAAAATGCTAGAATCTATAAGGAGAGAACAAAAAAAATGGAATGATAAGCGTATCTCAAGGAAAGAATTTAAGGAAGGAGACATTGTACTCCTATTCAACTCTAGACTGAAACTCTTTCCGGGTAAATTACGTTCCAGGTGGTCAGGACCATTCGAAATTAATAAAGTTTTCCCTAGTGGTGCGATAGAAATTAAAGGAAATTCCATAGAACCATTTATAGTCAATGGCCAGCGTTTAAAGCATTATTTTAACATCGAAAATCTAAACTATTCGGCTTATCTGCAATTGAGTGAGCCACCTACCCCGATTCCTAACTGAATAGGTGTTGTCTGTCGAGCCATCAACATGAAACAAAAGCGCTTCATGGGAGGCAACCCATGTTTACTTTTAATTGTTTTTGTTGTTTTGATATGCTTTTTATTTTTCTTTTAACTTTGTTTTAATCTTTCAATTTTTATGTTGCATCCTTTATTTATTTTTATTTTTGAACTTATTTTTCTTTTGATTAACTTCGTCATTTTAACCTGAAAATACTAACTTAGTTTTTCATACATTTTTTAAATATTTTCAGGGTAATTCATTAGCTTTAGTTTTTTTAGCTCCATGGCACGTAGGAACTACATGAACATAACCCTGAGAGGTAGGCATCAGAGAAGGCGCTTTGAGGATCTAGCTGAGCGAGAGATGCGTCCAACCATTTATGCTGACAACCATGCGATGAATGCCTTAGGCATTTGTAAGAGCATTATGTATCTGCTTAACCAAATAGGTTGGGACGTTGCTCCAATTCGGAGAGGCTATTGTACCTACCGTAAGCTGACCCTTGAGTTTTTGAGCACACTAAGCTATCTGCCAAACCATGGGTTAGGTTTCAACCGCGGGCTGATCACCTTCAGAATGTTTAATATGGACTACCGCTACAATCATAGAGAGTTTGCCGATTTGTTAGGATTCCCTAATGGCCCTGATGTTTTCACCATGACCCAAGAAGAACTAATGCTAGATCATGACATTGATTACTTCTGGGATATTATTACTGGAAACAACCATCCTGAGCCAAATGATCTTTACTCAGAGTCGATCTATAACCCTGCTATTAGGTACTTCCACAAAATCATTGCCCACACCCTCTTCAGAAAAGAGCAGAATGTTACAGCTGTGTCATGTGATGAGCTTTTCATCATGTATTGTGCTTCGCAGAACCGTCTAGTTAATGGTGCCACTTACATGATCGCTAATATGGAGCGCATTATCCAAATAGAGAATGCACCAATCCTTATAGGTGGGTTAGTTACTATGATCTCCAATGCTATTGGACTTCTAAGACCTATGTTAGGAACAAATCCGCATTGTGGGATTAGGCCAATGAATATTGAGTTTTGCTTTCAAACTAGCCTCATAGGAAACCTTGGGCCGAATGAATTTGAGCTGTTGATTAACCATGAAACTGTTCACTAGTTTGTACTCCCAGATCCTATTACTAGTGTCCATAACAGAGCAAATTTGCTTTTTAATATCCACCATCCTCCTACACCGCCTTCGTCTCCATCCACTGTTCAAATTTATGAAGTCCCAAATACCCCTCCAGCTACTCAAGACTCCGATCCTGAAACACCACCTGGATACCACCAATTTCCTGACCCATGGGATCAGCCTGTAGTGTCCACTGAGTCTACCTTCCCAGTTCCTGAGACATCACCACCACCTCCACCTGCTGTCACACTCGACTCTTTGAATACTGAAATAACCGGCATGCGGGGTGAGCTTACCTCTTTACGTGTGGATTTCCTTAGTTTTATGGATTTGATAACTGAACAATTGGATTTTATCCACCAACATCTGTTCTCTACTCATCGTGGCTAGGAGTTGCCGTAGTTATGTTATTGTGTTCCGTTCTTGCATTTATGTACACAGTGAGGTCACTGCTTCGTCTAAGTGTGAGGGAGGAACCTTAGTTTTAGTTCTTTTTTATTTCATACATTTAGTTATTGTTTGTTTCAAATTCTAAACAATTCTATTAGTTAATGATATTTCATTTATTTATCATCAGTTTCAATTTTACTATCATTATTCTTTCTGTTATTACGAGCTATTACTGTTACTGTTAGTGCTAATATTGCTGCTTTACACTACTGCTACTATATTCAACCATGCTGCTATGTGTTTTATCTTCCCTAATAATAACAAGTACAACTAATGATGCTAAGGAGAATGGCACGATAATAACAATATGAAAAATTGAGTATGCCAGATCCTAAGCTATTTTTCCCATAAACAGAGGTGTTACGAACGCAACACCACTGTTACGAACGTAACAACTCCTTCTGCGTTACGAACGTAACGCCCCTACGTTGTGAATGTAACGGGGCTCTCTGTTACGAAACAGAAATAGAGGCGTTTCATTTTTCTTTCCCCTCTCATTTTTCCAAATACACGCTGTAAACCCCAACTCTTACCCTCGTTCAAAATTCTCCACCATTCCCATTTTTCAAACTTCCTGCATTAAGAGAATTCATTCCCATCTAAAAGCAACCCACATTTGCATCCTATAAAAAAGCTTCACATAGTTTCATCCCATACCATTCAAACACTCTCTGCAAAATCTCTCCATCACCACTTTCACAGTAGAATCTTGCTTCAGTCAACGAATTATCAATGGAGAACAGAGAGGCTGACATGGGTGGAATCGTTTTTAGGAATCAAGACGGTGGACACCAAAGGGAGCAATATTTGAAGTTTCACCGTAGGGGAGTCTTGGCCACGAGATATCCCGACAACGATTGTCTCAACAAATTGGGAATATTTGATGGAGTGCACTGGCTGCTCCGTCTCTCTGGCCTCTCATTCGCATGCACGCAACATCACCTGACGTACCCTAAGCTGACGCTTGAGTTCCTTAGTTCGTTCTCGTATTTAACACCGAGTGATGACGGCATGTTCCTCACGGGCAGCGCATCTTTCCGTATGTTCAACACCGAATATACGTTAAACCAAGAAAGAATCACGGAGCTACTCAAATTTTCAATTAAGGAAGACGAGTCCGAGACGGTGCACCACAAGGTCCCTGTTACCGAATATTAGGCCGTTGTTTTGTTCGAATTGTGGAAGAAAATCACCAATGTCTCGATAGGAAATTGGGATGAGTGTCTGGCATCTCACGTTCAGAACCCCACCACTAGGTACTACTTCAAGATTCTCTCTAACACCATTTTTGGACGAGCTAATAGAAACAAAGTCAACTCAAAGGAGGTGTTTTTCCTTCATTACTGCTTGGCTGGGAAAACCAAAGTAAATGCTGCTCCGTTCCTTCTACGTCATATTGAGTCCCTTTGTGCAAGGGGATATCAACCATTTTTGATCGGAGGAATGATAACCACATTAGCTCATGGGCTTAATTTGCAAAGCCAACTGGAGACTCTTGATGCTCTACCGCCTCTTCTCATGGATTTGGATAACTACAAATACATGCGTTTGATTAGGAACCGAGAAGATGGCAGGTATAATTTGATGGTGAAGAACACGATTGTTCCAAGTGTGATTATGCCGAATAGGTTGTTCACAAATGTGGAAAATATGGATAAGTGGATTTATGATTTAAATGCCCCTGAACCCGACCTAGCTTCTCAGATGAATCAAAATCCTCAACCTGCAGATGAGGTAGAAGAAGAAATAGATGCACAGCAACAGACAACACCTCAACAGGACATACCAAGCACTTCTACTAGGCGCAGAAGAAGGCCTCGTTGCCCGACTACTGAAGACCTTTATGAGGCAATGATGGATCAAAACCAAAGGATGATAGATATGCAACAGGCCACTGATATCCAAGCTCAGCAAACTACAATGATGCAACTCATGCAACAGATGCAGCAACAACAAATTGAACAAGGAGCTAGGCATGAGGCCTGTATGGATACTTTGACGACAGAAATGGGTGGCTCGAGTGTACGAATGGACGATTTTCAAGAGAGCCTGCGCCATCTTGGATTTCCTGGTTTTGATGGGCAGAGAAGAGGTCGTGGAAGAGCCAGAGGGAGAGGGCCTGAATGAAGATATCTCCTCCCATCCTTACCTCCTTTACCTTATTTCGAAACATTGAGGACAATGTTAGATTTAAGTGTGGGGGAGGAAACTCTATCATTTTATTCCGCTTTCTAGAATAGATTTAATTTTTCGCATCGTTTTTCCTTTCTTGTACTTTCCCTTCAACAAAACAATTTATGTACAACTAAGTCCTTAATTGCTAAGTTCTTTTTCATGCATTATTGGATTTCCCCAAACTTTACAATTCTTGAGCCATAACAAAAAATATACGATTATCACACAACGCGATATGTCCAAACAGCTAGCTAAAACCAAATATTCAATTCCGTTTAGGCCACTTGAGGAAGTTTGACAAAATTGTCACGGTTTTGACATTTTAGAGCTCCACCTTATGCGATGCCATTTTGGGTACTCATTATACCGCCAACCGCGAATTTTACTTTAAATTAGCCCCTAGTAGTTTATCTAGCAGTCGACACCGTCAAAACACAAACTACGCAAGGAACCGATGAATATAAGTGAATGATCCGAAAGAAATGATGATAAAATAGCAATCTTTGTCGTGAAATGTCCAAAGTAAGTTAGGTGACCCTCACTCGGTCATTTAGCCCAAAGGATGTAATTCTCACAAGATAAAAGAAAACTTATTATAAATTGGTTCAGAAGTATCTGGTACTGAACTTGGTAGGGCGGACTACGGACCGATCCCCCGCAATTTACAATAAAGTTATAAAAAAAGGGCTTACCACTTCTAAGTGCCAGAACCCCAATAATCAACAGATCATAGTCGCTAACCGGTTACTTTGCTATGTGCGTGTGGAGATAAAGGGCTTAATGTGATTGCACTTGAATGAACATGGATGAAATTTAGTTTAAAGGGTTGATTGGTGATATAACAACATGACTCTGAACGGTTTGCACAATTGGAGTACTCTAATGTCATCACCGTACCTCTTTTGCGTCTAAATCTCTTGGCCTAATCAAAATTTACAAACTAGTTGGTTTGCGAACATCGACGCGTGTGTTTAATTCGTCGCTTTTATAAACCGCCTTATCTTTTTGCTTGAGGACAAGCAAAGGTTCAAGCGTAGGGGAGTTTGATAACACGAAAACGTATCGCTCTTTAGGCCTAATTTACACGAGTTATTTGTACGTTTTTATCAAATAACATGCATCACGAAGGTATTTTTATTTGTTTTCAGGTAAACTATATTTTACAAGGCATAAGATGGCAAATAAGCTAAAAGGAGCAAAACAAGCTAAGAAATGGCAAGAAGAAAGAAGAAAAAAATGACATTCTGCTAAAAAGCTCACACCAGAAGAGCGTTACGAGCGCAATGCCTAGCGTTACGAACGTAACGCCTAGCGCATACTGTTATGAACGTAACATGTTACGAACGTAACAAAAGGCCTAAGCTGTTACGGATGTGATGATTTGCATTACGAACGTAACACCTTAAAAACTCAGTCTATGCAGTAAACCATGAAGCAGCCCACACGAAGTCCACGTGACCTCGTTCCATCAGTTGAGAATTTAGCGCACGTACTGAAATAATGGAACATGACAGTTACAAGAGAGAGCCTATATATTTGTTGAAGATTTCACTTTGAAGGGTCAGAGAATTTATTTCAGAACCATAATTTCCTTACGTATTGCATTACTTTGTTTTCTTGTTTTTAAACCATATTATTTTCCTTTCAAGCCTCTGTAACTTTCAGTTCCCTAAAGTGTTAATTCTTCACATCGAAGGATTAACACACTTAGTTCTATATTTGAATTAATTGTATCGCAAAAGCTACTGTACGAATTCAAGATTACCACAGCAATATAAATTACAGGTTTTTTTTATGCAATCCAATCTTTGTTGTTTATATGCTATGTTGATTATTTTCATGAACTGTATTTTACGTTGCATGTTTGCTAAATACATCATGTCTGGCTAATTTTGTTTGTACCGGTATGTGACTCTTAAGCACCGAAGGAATTTGGTGATAACTTGGATAAAATCTTTTATAAATATTTTCTGGTTTCCAATTTCCATATTTAATTTAACTACCCTTGTCACGAGAGTGAAAGGATATTTAACACGATTTTGCCATGAGAGTGGGGAATTAATTAAGGCAAGAACCTGCACGCGAGAGCTGGGGTTCGACCCAGATAGTGGTAACGAAACATTAATTTTTAAATACACGAGAGTGTTTTAACAAATTAATTAAAATCGAGTTATTTTCAAAAAGTGTTTTACATTTAAAGTGCATCCACTAGGTTTAGTAGCATAACTTATTTCATGAACACGAGAGTGTATGTCTCAGGTTTTTAAACAATTCGTTTTTACTGAAATACTTTATATGCCAAGTGATTCACCGAGTTCCCGAAGTCCGACTATCACATATCGGTATAACTATTACTATTGCTTTTAATTAAAACCTTTCTCCCCTAAAACCAAATATTCATCGCTTAGTTAAACATTTGTAACATTAGATCGTATGCGATTGATCCTCAGTCTCTGTGGGTTCAATAATCATTTAAAACTAGAACGACTAAACTGTATACTTGCAGTTAGTATCCTGATAGACTCATAAAGTCCCGATCAATATGTTTTCCAAAGTTATTGTACTAATGATGTACAACACGATGAAGCGACGAATAATGTTACACCAATTGAAGTTAAGCATGATGTTAAATCGGAAAAGTGAAGGATGATGTTAAACCGGTAGAGATAAATGTTGGTCAATGTTTCATAAGTGGACAATTGTATATTGTTCACAAACATATGCTTCAATGGGTCTACATGGTAGCAAGGAATTTGGGGTTTGGAATTGTAATCGAAAGGTCCGACTTGTTTGACTTGTCAGAAGTTGAAGGTTGAGAATCATAACCCTTTGGGTCTTATGCAACCTTTGAGTATTCTAGAATGGAAATGGGATAATATTTCTATGGATTTTGTGTCGGGTTTGCCGAAGACTGTTAAGGGCAATGATTTGATTTGGGTGATTATGGTTAGGTTGACTAAGTCAGATCATTTCTTGCCGATGAAGATAAATTCTCCTATGGAAAAGCTAGCTGAGATGTATATTAAGGAAATTATGAAATTTCATGGGATACCTTTGAGTATCGTATCAGATAGAGATCTGAGGTTTACGTCAAAATTTTGGGAAGGTTTGCAGAATGCTTTTGGTACTAAGTCGAGGTTGAGTTTTGCATTTCATCTGCAGACGAATACTCAGACAGAGAGGACCATTCAGTCTTTGGAGGATTTGCTGAGGGCTTATGTGCTAGAACAATGAGGAGCTTGGGATGGTCACTTGTCATTGATCGAATTTACTTACAATAATAGTTTCCATTCTAGTATTGGAATGACACCGTACGAAGCATTATATGGTAGGAGGTGTAGAACTCCATTGTGTTGGTATGAGTCAGGTGAGAGCGTTGTACTCAGACCTGAGATTGTGCAAGAGATGACTGAAAAGATAAAGATGATCCAAGAGAGAATGAAAGCTTCTCAGATTCGTCATAAGAGTTATCACAATAAGAGGAGAAAGGCACTTGAGTTCCAAAAATACGATCATGTGTTTTTGAGAGTTACTTCAGTGACTAGTGTTGGTAGAGCTTTGAAGTCGAGAAAGCTTACACCGTGTTTTGTTGGTCCATATCAAATATTCGAGAAGATAAGTGAGATAGCTTATCGGGTTACTTTACCTCTATCGCTTACGAATCTTCATGATGTGTTTCATGTGTCTCGGTTGAGGAGATATATTGTGGATCCTTCACATGTAACTCAAATGGATGATGTACATGTGAGAGATAACCTGACTGTTGAAGCATCACCCGTGCAAATAGAAGGCCGAGAAGTGAAGCAATTGCGGGATAAAGACATCACATTAGTGAATGTATTATAGGGTGGACCAGCTAGTGAAAGTTGGACTTGGGAACGCGAGGATCAGATGAGAGAGTCTTATCTAATTTTGTTTTTACCAGGTAATTTTCGAGGGCGGAAATTCTTTTAAGTGGGGGAGAGTTGTAACACCCAAAAATAATTAAATTATTTATTTAATTATTTAATTATGAATATTGTGAGTGATTTGTAAAGTTATGTGATGTTTGATGAATATGATGTATGACGCGATGCTATGTGTGGTAGAGTGAGAATTAAAGGGATATTGAGTAATTTTAATAACTTGGATGATTAAAACTATTAGTTAGAATTATTTTAATTAATCCAAAAGAATAATAATAATAAGTAGAGACTATAAGGACAAGGTAGTAATATTGTGAAGTAAGTGGGGATAAGATGGGAAGGTCATAGAAAGGGTCCAAGGGTTAAATAAGGAAAAGTGAGTTTCAGTGTTCATTCTGCAATCGTAAAAGTGAGAAGAATATTGTGAAGAGATCTAGGGCATTGAGGAACTCATAGGGTTTTTGTGGAGCACGAGAAGAGATTGAATTACTACTAGGAATCTAAGTGAAATTCTGGTATGACAGAATTCAAATGTCCTATGACATGTTAAGACATCTTATCCGACATAAACAAACAGGTAAGGTATAAACATTAAAAACAGTACTGAAAAGCATAAACAACATACCCGATTTGTTAACCTAGTTTAGAGCAACTCTCCTACTCTAGGGGCATACCAAACCAGAGACAAATCCACTATGATAGTATCAATTCGAAGCTAAACTCATCCATTTACACCTTCTCACTTAACCACTACCCGTGCTATATTTTTATCTAAGATTCACCTATATATGAGGCCCTCCTCAATCCCTCTTTAATCACAGACAAAAACTGGACACAAAAAAAATAATTCTGAATAAACAGGAAGACACACTTCCATGACAATACCTAGCCAATACTCTTGACTAAGAACACAACTTGGATTTGCTTCAAATCTTCCTCCAAGAATAATAATAAACTCATTACTTCATAGCTTTTGAGTGAGAACACAATGACCATCTCACAACCCGAGTGGTTCACACATACTAACTCTCCTAGAGAGCGACACAAAGATAAAGCCCTAGACTTCTACATCTTGAACCTGTGCCTTTCCTAGGTTACAAAGACTTCTATTTATAACCTATACCCAACTGGATTTAGGCATTCAAAATACAACTCTTTGGTTGTTACAATCAGCAGTAACTTCAGCAACAAACAAGGTCTTCAATCATTAGTTTCCTAAAAAGTCTCAATATTTAGAAACTAATCAAATCTTTAATATTCTGACTTGATTCTTCATGACCTTTAAATTAGCACCACATAATATTGCATAATATTCCCAGAATATTTTGCATATGTTAAACCATAACAAAATCCAACTTTCCACTTCAGCTCAAGCGCGATGTCGTATGCTCCTTCATAGGACATCTTATCAGACATGTTGTTCCAGGTGTTGAAAGCCTTTAACTCAACATGTCTTAACATGAGATATGACTTCTTGCTCAACTTGTTCCTATTAGCAAGTTAATACTTCCTATCTAACATATTTTTGCTATATTTGTTTTACAAAAATTAATATCAATCCTTAAAACTAAGGAACTTACAATCTCCCCCTTTGGAAAATTTTTGGCTAAAACAAATACAATAAAATTAAAACCTAATATTACAACAATAAACAAAAACATCCACCAACAGTAGTCCTCATAAATTACTGATCTCAACAGTACAACATTATGAAGTCAGTCTTCAGTAAAGATGTCACGACATCTTGTTCGACATCTTCTTTCCAGCATTTTGAAAGAGCTTCATTGCAGTACAAACTTCAACATCAAAGAATATCACCTCAGGATAAAAGGAAGGAAAGTCCTGAAGATATTTGATGCAATCAACCCAGATGAGGAAGATAATAGGTCTACACTCCCCCTTAACCCAGGAACCTATTCTTGTCACAGATGAATAGATCTTCCTTTTAACTAGTGGAAAAAGAGGACCATGAAGCAACCGCCAATCAATCTGTGGCATAAGAGGAAACTAAAGAAGTATACAACCACCACCGTGGGTGTAATACGGTGGGAGAACTGACTTAGGTGTTTTGTATTTTATCGTAATTTTTGCGGATAGTAAGAGTCGCCACCGACTTTTCTTTTATCCAATAAAGAAAAGGGTGAAAAGAACAGGAAAGACCTTTTGAGAATTTTCTTGAGTTCGGGGGGTAGGTTATGAAAAGGGAAGGTGTTAGCACCCTTTTCATCCGTAATTATCTACGGGCTCTTATTTGCTAGCTCACCTTGAAATACTTTATAAATATGTTTGTGTTTGGTGTAAGTTTGGAAATATTTTGAAAACGCCTTTGTTTCGGTAAACTTTGTAATGATTATCGTCTCTATAAGAATGTATACAAAGTGTTGGTTTTGAAAATAGTTCAAAGAGATGTTTGTTTTTGGAAAGATGTTTTGAAAGTGTGAGTGTGAAAATAGTTTTAGTTTGTGAGCAAGAAATTACGAGCAATCTACCTACTAAAAAAGTCTTCGTTCTTTTCCTCCTCCTTTAGATAGTGTTATCTTACCATAAGTTGGTAAGACACCATATCATTGGATGTGAAAGGACGAGTGTGGGTTATCGTATAGTCATAGAAGGCAATTTGTGGAATGTTTTAGCAATTGTCTTAAGGGTCTAAGATCGTTTACCAAAGTCAACGTCGAAGGGTCATCGAGGGTCTACGATCTCGTAATTGTGGGTCTTTGCTAAAACATCCCATATTCGAGGGACATTACTATTTTATTCTAAGGCAACAAGTGTGGGTTAACCCTAGAGGTTCAAGTATGAGAAGTGTGTTATTTTCATGTATTAGTCTTTGAATTAGGTTTATATATTGTTTGATTTTAAGTCTTGCCATACAAATCCTAATTACTAGCAATAATATGGAAAGTGATAAATTGCGGAAAGTAAATGTCCTACACTATTACAATACTTTAGGGGAATGGGGATACAAATTACAAATGGGGATGACAAATAAGTAAACCCTAACTATTACAAACCTTTGACAATTACATAATTTATAGTGCAAAATAATAAAATGTACACAAAATGCAAAGATAATGTAAAGAGAAAAGAAATTTGTTTTTATGGGTTTTTTTGGTAGAAAAATGTTTTAATGTATAGTCTAAGTTAATTTAAAAGATAAATCAAAACCTAAGTTTAAATTAGTTTTAATTAATTTGAGAAAGAAAAATGTTTCTAGGGGTTTTTAAAAAAAATAAAGTAAAGAAAAAATAACAATTTTTTAGTATAAGTATATAAAAATATATTTTCGTATTTTTTAATTAGGTAAAATAATAATAAAGAAAAAGAAAAGAAAAATAAAAATAAATAAAAAATAAAATTAGATATGAAGTCAGAGGGGTTTGAAAAGAGATTAGGAGGTTAGAAAGTACATTTGGAATTTATTAGGCCCAAAGCTGTTTTTAGAATCAGAAAATAAGAAATAAAAAGAAATGTTGTTGGGCCTGCGTGGTAAAAGTGAAGTGGAGGGTTTTATTGAGTAAAATGATCAGGCCCATCAGGAAAGAGACCCGAGCACATTTTTGAACAAAAAGAAACAAAAAAATATTATAAAAATGACAAAAGGTCTCGCTGGGGGTCGAACCCAGGACCTTCTATAGTAATGCCTTATGTGCGCGCTTTATACCACTAGGGTGGTGATACATTCGTTGGTTTATACAAAACCATCACATTATATTATAAAAAAAATTCTAGTGACAACTATATCTTCTTCCTCGCGCCATAAGCAGAACTCTATAACCTTCTCGTTTCTCAACCATTCTCAAAAGTGTAAACATCAAACTTGTTAGAAATTTTACCATGATTTCAAATATGTAAATAACTTAAACAATGGATCAAAGATGAGAACGAATTTTAAATGGTACCAAATCCTGACCTAATTTTTCAGGAAGTTCAATATCAAAATTCACACTACTCAGGAAACATAAATGAATTATAAGGACATGGTTAGTTTTAGGGCTATAATATTTATATTTTATCTTTGAAAATGGAAGCCAAATGATGCTTGTATGAAGAGATATGAGTTCAGAAAACTCACCTTGCAGATGGAGATCATGTTTTGAGTTAGAGAACCTTTCAAGGTGTTGTGATGATCTGGTTAGATTCCTTGAACCTCCAGGAAGCTATTACAATAGTTACTTTGAGCTGAGAGTTCTTGAATCGTGCTGGAGAAGTCAAGATGCAAGCTTCTGTTTTTGAAAATGGAGGATGGTGAAGATGGAGTTACAGAAGTGCAACAGGTGTTTGGTAAGCTTCTAAATGATATATAGATTCTTTGTGATCAGTTTTGAGGAAGAACGCACGAGTGGTTTGAGAGTTTGATGTGTAAGGTCAGAAATGGCACAAAAATGGTGTTTTGAGGGAGTTTCAATACTCGCTAATTCGTGTACTTGGTTGAATAATAGTGTCTCAATTTATAGGAAGAGGTTTGAAGGCTTGAGGTTGTCAGAATCAAAGGTTCACATGTTATGGATCTTTGGCTTGTTTTTGAAGCAAGCTTGACAAACATCTTTCCAAGGCACGGTACAAGGCTATCTAGAGTTGTTACAAACTTTAAACATGTTTATCTAACTTTGTAGATGAAGCTTGTGCAGAAGGAACAAGTGCAAAGCTCAATGCAAGTTGACTTTGTGATTGAAGTAACTTTTCAAGAATGGCAATGATGCCTTCGTGCTAAAATGGAAATGCAACTTGGATAATGGCTCAAATGCTTGGACAATGGCTTAATATGTTGTGTAATCAATTAATTATGGAGTGAAACACACGTTAGAAGCCTGCAAAGTGAGATTATGCAACATAAGTTAGGGTTTTGGCTAAGTGTTCATCACAAAAATGACTTGTAATTCAAGAATGGATGCCCAACTTCTTGTCTTTGATTCTCTTTGCTCAAGCATGATCTCTTTAAGTTCTTAGACATTTTGGAAAGCTTGAAAAATTGTATACAACATTCATATTTTCCATTTTGGCTAAATCACCTTGGAACTATATGAAAAATGGCCAAGAAGTTAGGTCAAAAATCTACCTAAACTTGTCAAAATTTTCACTGTGTTTTTAGAAAGAGATATGACTATATAAATTTATAACTCAAAATCCAAGCACTTCTAGGACTTGATCAACAAAAAAAGTTGCAGATCTCATCAAGATCTACAACTTTCATGTTTAAATTTTTCTTTGAATCATCTTGTATCTTAGTGAAAAAATGTCATGAAGTAGTGAAATTATCATGTTTAAAACACTTAGAAAATTTTATAAGTCTTAAAAAGTTTGACTTTTTGATGACTTTTTTGACTTTCTTGTTTCTTGATGATCAAGCTTCATATTTTTGAATGTCTTGATGAATCTTTACTTTTGAAACTCAATTTTGACTAAAAAGTCAAAGTTTGACTTTTGGTGTATTAATTGACTTTTTTCACCAGTTAACCAAATTTAAACTATCAAACCATTGATCCTAAAAGATGATTTGAGCCATGAAATTATGTCAACATGTTGTATTATAATCCTTGATATTGTGCTTAAAACCATTATATCATGTATTAGGTCAAAAGTCACTGATCAGTTAATTATAGTCAAAACCTTAATTTTGACCATTTTGCCCCTTTGATGATTTGGACACTTTTCTCGAGGAATTGTGATCCAAATTCGATCAATTGATGAATATGACTTCAAAATGTTAACATTGGCCAAAAATCTTGAAGTTTGACCGTGGGTTGACCACAATTGACTCTTTACCCAATATAACTGATTTTCAGTCATCTGCTCAATTGACTGAGCATTTGTGATCCAAGACTTGAAAATTGTCATGAGTATTATTGGAGGTCTATAATGAACCATGAAATTCATTTGAAGCCTTATAATTCCAATTGTCCTTATGAAAATCAAAACCCTAATTTGTGGCCTCAGTGCTAGGAGGTGATTTGGCCCAGTCAACACTTGTGCATGCTTGAGCCATTGAAGAACTTTGTGAGAAATGTCTTGAGAAAAAGGGAGGGAAAATTTTGGGGTACAACAGATTCCCCTGTTCAATCTTCTTAAACCCAAAGAGTTAGATTGGCATGCTCGCCATTTGTAACTTGAAGGTGGAAGATGATTGAACACTAGAGTACCCAGAAATTTGCACTCGCTGATGCATGGAGTAAGGTTGTTGGTTGATAGTTGGGAATGGGCTTAAAGATGCCATTCAAAGAGATGATGGAGAGTTATTGGAGATGGGCTTAAATATTGGAAGAAATATCAGAATAAATCTTTGGTCGATTTATACTGAAATAGTAGATGTCTGTATTTGTTTTTGTCTAGATAAGAATCAGAATAAATCTTAGGGTTGACTTAACTGAACCAGAGAAAAGTGACTACCGGAAATGAATTAGGATAAATAATTGGTTGATTTATACTGAACCAGCGGATATCTGAAATGGTATTTAACTAGATAACGAATCAACATAAATCTTAGGAGCGATTTAATTGAACCAGAGAAAGCGTCTACCGGAACGGGAGCGATTTAACTGAACCAAAGAAAGTGTCTATTGGAAAGGAATCAGGATAAATCATTGGTCGATTTAAACTGAACCAGCAGAGGTATCGAATGGTCTTTAATTGGATAACAAATCATCATAAATCTTAGGAGCGATTTAACTGAACTAGAGAATGTGTCTACCGGAACGAAATCAAGATAAATCATTGGTCGATTTAAACTGAACCAGAAGAGATATTGAATGGTCTTTCACTGGATAATGAATCAACATAAGTCTTAGGAGCGACCTAACTGAACCAGAGAAAGCGTCTACCGAAACGGAATTAGGATAAATCATTGGTCGATTTAAACTGAACCAGCAGAGGTCTTGAATGGTCTTTAACTGGACAACGAATCAGCATAAATCTTAGGAGTGATTTAACTGAACCAGAGAAAGCGTCTACTCAAACGAAATTAGGAAAATCATTGGTCGATTTAAACTGAACCATATATCTTATGAAGGAAATGTTTGTTGTTGATGGTATTCATCTTGGCGACTGATCTTTCCTGAAAAGGTAAAGAATTATTTATATGCAATGTCATGATGTATGGTGTTCTCAAAATAAATGAGATTGTGCTATATGCGTTTCGTATGCATATGTTATGATGTATGAATGTTGTTGAAGTGTATCTTCGTTTTTTTTTGGAAGCTAAATCTCAGACTACTATTGGGGACGAAGAGTATGTGTATCTTCATCTGTCTGGAATACTTCTGCTTGGAAATTCCTGTTTGCTATTATGAGGAAACTCTGCGGGGAATGTTGATTTCTGCTCAGGAACCTTAGTCGTTCATTGCTTCTATTGGGGAATTTAATTCTTATGATAAACTTCTTTCTTATCTGGGGAGGATAAAGTTAACTGGTATTTGGTCGGATTCTAGTCTTTGCAGCAACTTTCTGGGGGTAGTATCAACTCTAACTGGGGGAGAGGAGTTTTATCAGTGATTTGTAATAGTCGGAGGAATAGACTCAAGTTGGGGATATTGTAGTTTGTTGGGGAAATAAATCTTGGTGATAAAAGTATTCTGGAGACCTTATTGGGGAAATGGATTCTTTTATGGAAGAACATTTGCAAGGTTTCTTTTCCAGTTTTAGAAAGCAAAACTCGGCTAGGGAAGAAATTTTTTGGGAGATATGCTGATTGGAACTCCGAAAGGAAATTATATGAATTTACTCTGTGGGGATTTATGGATAACGTTGGTGTTACCCTGGCTCCTTGAGTAAGTATTTATTCTTGTTCTTTTTTGTTAACAGTTAATTATGTTCATATGCATATGCTCATTTTAATTTTAGTCATTGGGCATTTTTGCAATCAAAACAGAAAAACCAAAAGTTTGCACTTCAAAGTATATTTGTATTGATAATTTGCCTATAATCAAGCATTTTTTGTACAAAGAGACGGAAGTCCTAGTAAGAGGAAGTCGTCGTGAAATGAAAATAATACAAAGTGAAAATATATATAGCCATGTGGAAGTGATCTCATTGGGTTCCGACTCTGTTATTGCCCCTATGTCCTCAATATCATCCCTTGCCATTAGAAGAAGTTGATTGAATTGAATCTTGTACCATTTGAGCTTTGACCTTGGTAATAAAGTTGACTAGTGATCCAACGGGACATAGTCATACGCTTTAATCCCTAACTTTTTCCTGGACTGCCTTTTCGAGTTTTCAGTCCACCAGGATACCCTTTTGTTCCCAAGCCGACCTTGCGGGTTTTCGACTTGCCGGGTATACGACCTTTCATATATATCCCTAACTTTTGCCCGAACCCTTTTGGTTCTCCGGGATGCCCTTATTTTTGCATAGGCATGTCAACCTAGCTGGTCGTTCTTATGCATAGTATTTTTTGACTATGTCTGCATTCACCGGGTGCAGGAAATCCTCGCCGTCCATAGTGGTTAACATCATAGAACCACTAGAGAATATTTTCTTGACTATAAATGGCCCTTCATATATGGGAGTCCATTTGCCCCTGGGATCGCCTTGTGGTAGAATGATGCACTTTATTACCAAGTCACCAGCCTGGTATACTCGAGGCTTGATCTTCTTGTTGCCTTGATCATACGTTTTTGATACATTTAACCATGATAGAAAATAGCCACTCTCTTTTTATAAATCAGATTCAACTGATCCAACCTAGTCTGGATCCATTCATCCTCGCCTAAGTCTGCTTATTTCATAATCCTTAAGGAAGGAATATGAACTTCGACAGGAAGGACAACTTCCATGCCATAGACTAACGAGAATGGGGTTGCCCCAATTGATGTTCATGCCAAGGTATGATAGACTTGAAGAGTAAACAGTAGCATCTCATGCCAGTCTTTATAGGTCACCACCATCTTTTGCATAATCTTCTTTATGTTCTTGTTGGCCGCTTCCGCTGCACCATTCATCTTAGGTCTATATGGAGAAGAGTTATGATGCTTGATTTTAAACTGCACGCAGATTTTGATGGTCATAGCATTGTTGAGGTTGGTACCATTGTCAGTGATAATCCTTCCATGGATGTCGTACCGACAGATGAGGTTATGCTTGATAAATCGGGCTACAACATTCTTGGTAACTGAGGCGAATGAAGCCGCTTTGACCCATTTGGTGAAATAGTCAATGGCGACGAGGATGAAACGATGTCCATTAGAAGCGTTAGGCTTGATTTCCACGATCATGTCAATGCCCCACATTGCAAATGGGCAAGGAGCAGTCATGACATTTAAAGGTATTGGAGGCACATGAACCTTGTCAGCATAAATCTGACACTTATGGCAAGTCCTCGAATGGTGGTGACAATCAGTTTCCATTGTTGACCAATAGTAACCAGCCCTCAGAATTTTCTTGGCCATAGTGTGTCCACTAGAGTGAGTTCCGAAGATACCGTCATGCATGTGATCTTATCTGCTTCCTTCTTATCCATACAACGAAGCAGAGTTGAATCATGGTTGCATTTGTATAAAATCACATTACTTAGGAAGAACTTGGCAGAGAAACTTTGCGGGAATTTCTTGTCATTGATTGAAGCTCCCTTAGGATATTCTTATGCTTCAAGGTACCTTTTCACCTCATAGAACCAAGGCTTTTCCTCATCAGTGTCAATCTCACAACAGTGTTCCAGTTCGTTGAATCTTTCGATAGTAATTCTGGGAGCTCCATTGTCCCAATTAACCTTAAACATAGACGACATAGTTGCTAAGGCATCTGCCAACTGATTTTCTTCCCTCGAGATATGTTCAAAGGTGACCTCTTCGAAGTAATGAATCAAGGTGAGCACAAATTCTTTGTAAGGAATCAAGTTTGGATGTTTGGTATCCCACTCTCCTTTAACTTGATTGATTACCAGAGCTGAATCTCCATACACGCTCAAGAATTTGATTCTTAGGTCAATATCAACATTAAGACCCAAGATGCATGCCTCATACTCGGCCATGTTATTTGTGAAGTCAAAGCAGAGTCTAGAAGTGAAAGGTGTCTGGAAACCTTTAGGAGAAATGATCATAACACCAATTCCATTACCCAGTGTATAAGAAGCTCCATCAAAAAACATAGTCCATCGGATCCTTGTTTAGGTCCTTCATACAGTCCAAACTTTTCACAATCAGTTATTAGCATGATATTCTTGTTTGGGAATTCAAAATTCATGGATTAATAATCATCAACAACTTGATAGGCTAAATGATCCGCCAATATACTTCCTTTGATAGCTTTTTGTGTATTATATTAGATGTCATATTCGGTCAAAATCATTTGCTATCTTGCTATTCGTTCAGAGAGAGTTGGCTTCTCAAAGATGTACTTGATGGGATCCATCTTAGAGATCAATAAAGTGGTATGAGTTAACATATATTGTCTCAGTCGGTGAGTAGCCCATGCCAAAGTGCACCAAGTTTTCTCGAGTTGTGGATATCTTATTTCACAGTCAGTAAATTTTTTGCTAAGGTAGTATATTGCATGCTCTTTACGACCAGACTCGTCATGTTGGCCCATCACATACCCCATTGAATTCTCTAACACATTTAAGTACATAATCAGACGTATTCCTTCAACTGGAGGCATTAAGATTGGAGGTTCTTGCAAATACTCCTTGATTTTGTCAAAAGCTGTTTGGCAGTCGTCATTCCATCTGACTATTTGATCTTTCTTCAACAGTTTGAAGATTGGTTCACAAGTAGCAGTTAAGTGAGAAATGAATCGGGCAATATAGTTGAGTTGACCTAAGAAACCCCTAGCCTCCTTCTCAGTACAAGGAACATGCATCTCTTGTATGGATTTGACTTTTGCAGGATTGACTTCAATACCTTTTCCACTGACGACGAAGCCTAGGAGTTTTCTAGACCTCACCCCAAAGGTGCATTTGTTGGGGTTTAGCTTCAGCTTGTATTTCTTCAACCTTTCAAATAGCTTGTACAAATGATCAAGGTTTTCTTCCTCAGTCTGCAATCTTGCAATCATGTCATCGACATAGACTTCTATCTCATGATGAATCATATCATGAAATATAGCTACCATAGCCTGTTGATAAGTTGCACCTGCATTCTTTAGCCTGAACAACATGACATTATAGCAGAAGATGCCCCACTGTGTAACAAAAGTGGTTTTATCCATGTCTTCACGCGCTATTTTGATTTGGTTGTAACCCAAGAATCCATCCATGAAGGAGAACACTTTATGTTGAGCAGTGTTGTCAACCAATACATTGATATGTAGTAGAGGAAAGTCATCTTTGGGGCATGCCCTATTTAAATCCCTATAATCCACACACATGCAGACCTTTCCATCTTTCTTCTGTACTAGAACAACATTTGTAACCTATCGGGTGTTGACCCCAAAATTTGACCTCTCATTCTTCAAGGCCTTTCTCACAAGGTTTCTCAAGGTTCAAGCCTGCACAAGTACTTTGGAATTTTCCAGTACCAAAATTAAAAGGAAACTGTCAAAAAAGGAGAAAACAAATAAAAATATTATTTTGACAAAATTTGGAGAAATACAAGTGTTCTTCGTTTCAGTTCCTTCGACTGGCCTTTTGGCCTCTTTCGACACAAGCTTGGCTTGCATCCTTCGACTGGGCATGGGCCTCTGACACATTTTGGTTTGGATTCACAAAGAAAAAAGTCTCTTGTAATCTATTTCATTTCCAAGGCAAAAGGCTCTCTTTTAACATCCTTCGATTTGCACTTTTTATTCCCTATTTGCCTCTTTCGAATATGAACATTTTGTCCTCCTACATACACTCTTTCGCTTGGCCACATGTAACCCCTGGCATGCAAACTTTCGATTAGACATGAGCCACCTTCACACAAAAGCTTCGACTGGAGTTTTGGTTCCCTTCGAATCAACATCTTTCAAACCCAACTCTGAATCCTTTGATGCAGTCTTCTTTAGTACATTTCTAGAACGCTTCGACACAAGTGGAAAATAGGATGTTGAAAGGACAACTAATCAAATATGTGGACCCTGCTACGTGATCTTACTTTACAAGCCTTAATGCTTGTATTTCACTCTATAATTAATTACTTACATTTTGGATTAAGTTATTGTCCAGGTGATTAAGCCTTTGTCCAGAAGTTTTTTGCATGAAAGTGAACTTGCTAAGTAAAAATCCTGTCCCAAGCCCATGCTTTGCTTAAATCCTGTTTGTACTTCACCATAAGTCAGGGAAGTCAGCCCATTTTAACCAACAACTTCAGTACTTCACCTTGGGATCTTTGAAATTCTGACATAGCTTAATATTCACGTTTCAGCCAAGCCACATATTTGTTTAAACTCCCAAATCTTTTCTCTATAAATAGAGGAACCACTGACAAAGAAAGGGTCCAGATTTTTGCTAGAGAGAAAAATCATAAAAATCCTCAAACACTAAAACTTTCCCATATTCTCAAACTCCCATATTCTCAAACTCCCATATTCTAAAACTCTCCAACATTCTCAAACCTTCAAAACTCTAAGATTTTTCATAAAAAGCCTCAGTAGTGCACCTTTCGATTTACTTCCCCTAGACTGTAGCAACTTTCGATTCATGCATCACCATTATATACTCTCTTTCAATTTAGTGACTGCCCAAACCAAGCAGTAACAGAACTAGCTTCAGGAAGATCCTAGCGAACCTACCTCCACCATCAAAGAGGTCACCTACATCTCTTTCGACTAAGCACTTCAAGAGGTAAGTTCTCTCTAAACCTGGAACTCGTTCATTTAAACATCATGTGCACATGTCAATAAAGAAAAATGTAGATATTTCTGGACCATGTGTCAACATTCGATTCTGACTGCCCATATGCTGAAAACTCAACCTTAATTAGTTATACTTTGGACTTTGAGACCCATTGTTTTTTTTGTGCTAACCCCTGGACTATAGTTATGTTTGGATGTTGCATTTTAAGAACTTAAGATAGGTTTGTTATACCCTTCGATTGGCTAGTTTCACAAGCCTTTCGAATCACAATCTGAGGGCCTAATATGCTTACAATGAGTCAGTAAAGAGCCTGTGGAAAAGCCATAATCTTACTGACTCCAATCCCCAGTCGAAGGAGACAAAAAGGCAAATCAAAGGGGATGACTCCACTGACTCCAACCCCCAGTCGAAGGAGACAAAGGAAAATCGAAGGGCATGACTGATTCCAGAATCCAAATCGAAAGAAACCAAAGAATACAGAATCGAAGGCTTTTCTGCCTGAATCGAAAGACTTTTACCTTTATTTCTGCCTTTATAATTTCATGCTATTCAATATGGTTGTAATAGCGTAGGGTTTTATCTTCTTTTTGCATTTTATTATTTTTGTATGCTTTCTAGTAAAATAGGAAATGTATGGCAAGATAAAAACAACAAAATAGACAATCCTAATCAAAGACAAAACGCATGCAAATAACACACTTGCACACAAGCATCTTTAGGGTTTCTCCACTTGGTTGCCTAAAATAAAATGGCCATGTTACGCATGCGAAGTATCTTGGCAAAACAAAACAAATATAAGATCATAGCCCCTTGATGACGCTATTCCAAAGTTGCCTAAACAAAATGATCTTGGTCCCTCAAAAATGCTAAAGATACTTTGCAACATTGCTATCATGGTTATACGATGACCCACACCCGTCCCGTTTACATCCAAAGATAGGGTTGTTTACCAAATCAATGGTAAATCAACAATGTCAAAGGAATAGAAAATGCATAGGAAAGACATTTGAGTAGGTAGATAGCTTCTAGTTGCTTGATCCATTTCAAACAATCCTTGTTATTTTTCAAAACAAACACACACACACATTTCAAAAACACCTTACAAATATTGAAAACATTTTCAAAAGACAAACATCTTTGTATACATTCTTACGAACGAGAATCATTACAAAGATTTCCTAAACGATTGGCCTCTTTTACAAAAAATACTTTCAAAACCACATCAAACACCATTTCAAACAAACCAAAGCAAGTGATTTAAGCAAGTAACTAAGAGCCCATGGAAAACCATGGATGAAAAGGGTGCTAAAACCTTCCCTTTTCATAATCTACCCCCCGAACTCAAGAAAACATCTCAAAGGTCTTTCCTGTGCTTTTTCACCTTTCCTTTTGGATAAAAGAAAAGTCGGTGGCGACTCTTGCTAAACCACAACATTTGCAATAAAACGTGAAACCTTCAAGTCAGTTCTCCCACCGCATCACAGAACTGGCGACTTTGCTGGGGAGTTATCCTATAAAAATGGGGTTACCTTAGGGTTTAGATAACATTTATTTGCTTACATTGTTTCACTTGTTTGCTTTACATTATGGTTCTTTGTTTGGGTTTGAATCCTCTACCCAGATTTGGGAAACATTATAGGTAAATAGCAATACATTGTGGAAACTGTGCGGGGTATACCGACATGGTCTAAGCAATAGCTATGTTAGTGTGATATATTTGTGGGTACCAGTAGCCTTTGAGTTAATCAAAGAGAATACAGAGCCGCTGAGTGATGTCATGAAGCACTAATGAACTTCTAGAACCCTTTACTTGACCAACTTGGCCTTTAGGATGTAGTGAGATGACCGACTTTGGTGCAGTCCGAAGTTGGTAGATACTCGATACTACACTCATTGAGGGTTGGTTTCTTGGGATATTTCGGTCGCCATTAAAGAGGCTTGAGCTGAAACAATAACCAAGGAAATAATCCAGTGATATTGAGCTCCTTAGAACCCGGTTACTATTGTTAGGACAGGTTGAGCCAACTAAACTTCAAGAGGGTACTTACCTATAAAGCCCCATGCAAGCCTAAACTAAGGACTTGTTTGATTTGCTTGTATATGCATACTTGTACATAACATCATGGATATCATGAACATCATATGCATCCACTAACCATTTCAAGGATTTTGGAGATTCATCTTTGTTCTTGTTTTGTAGGATATGGATTCACTTCGTAGGAAAACTATCCAAATCAACCTTGTAAGAATTCCTCCACAACTCAAGGAGCTAGCTTCAAGGATCCCTGAGAACTCTCCATTCACCGAGAGGCATGGTCGACTACTCAACTTGGTCACCTCCAACACAGAGGAGGATATGATGAAGGTTCTCTTCCAGTTCTTTGACCCTTTGCATCATTGCTTCACATTTCTTGACTATCAGCTTGTGCTTACTTTGGAAGAATTCTCTCAACTCTTGAGGATTCCTATTCTCAATCAACTACCTTTCAACGGTATAGAAAGAGATCCAAAGCCAGAAGAGATTGCTCAAGCCCTGCACTTGCACTCATCTGATGTCACAACTCATTGGGAAACTAGAAGTGGTGTCAAAGGCTTCTTGGCAAAGTTTCTGTTTGAGAAAGCCCAAAGCTGTTGGAATTCCTTAGACTTGCAAGATTTCAAGGAGATTGTAGCTCTTCTCATCTATGGGATGGCCTTGTTCCCCAATCCTGACCAACTAATAGATGTGAGCGCTGTCAAAATCTTCATGTCTCGCAACCCGGTGCCTACATTGCTTGGGGATATCCTACACTCTTTTCACACTCGTACAATGAGGAAAAGAGGTGTTCTTATGTGTTGCACTCCTCTCCTGGCAAGATGGTTTATTTCTCATCTTCCCCAATCAGTCTTAAAGAATGAGCAAGGTTTAAGGTGGTCACAAAGGTTAATGACGCTTAAGCATTCAGATATCAATTGGTGTTCTCGATCCAAAGAGAATGTTATCATTGTTGACCGTTGTGGGGAATTCCCTAATGTCCCTCTGCTTGGCATTAGGGGAGGCATCACCTACAACTCGTGCTTGGCTCTAAGACAGTTTGGTTATGCCCTAAGGGATGGCCCACATGATATGCTAATTCAAGGCCTGGTATTCGACTATGACAACGACGATCAAGGACTTTGCCAGAAATTCATCCGAGCTTGGAGGATGCTAAACAAGGTGGATAACAATACTTTGGGACACAAGAATTCCATCCCTCTTGAGCCTTACCTCAAGTGGGTATGAACCCGCGCTCAAAGTCTTATGATGCCTTATCCTTCCATTCTCCCAGTGATTATTGAGCCTCTTAAGGAGGGAGAAGTTCCATACATTATCCTACATCCTGACATGCCTACATCACTCGAAGACCTACAAAGGGATTGGATACAGCTCAAGGGAGAGCGCGATACTTTTGAAGCCTAATTCTACGCAACTGAGAAGAAGGTTTTGGAACTCACTCGGTTACTTCATGAAGAGCAGACTCTCAATACCTACATTGCACCAAAGAGGATGCGCAATGTCTTTTTATCTTAGAATTTTGTATTATTTTGCCCAAGGGGCATTGATGTACTCAAATTCTATCTTATCAAAATGACGTGTGTTTATTTTTGTTTGAAACAAGTTTGAATTTCTAAATCCTTGAAAGCATTGCATGAATACATATCATTCATCATAAACATAAACAGGTCTTTGCAACAAGTTTCCTCATCTCTCTACTCTTTATTTCAGTAAGATGGATCTCGAACAGACAGTCAAAGACCTTCAAGCTCAAACACACAATTTCAATAGTTACTCATGACCTTAGCCAAGGGGAAAGAGGAGATGAAGACTCTGCTAGAAAAAGAAAAAGAGAAAAAGAAGAAGAAGCCAGCTGGTGTGGTAATCATGGGCATAAGGTTTCAGGGACAAGCTAGAAGGACCTTAGATTTTCCAACAACATCTGATGAAGGGGAAAGAAAAGGAAAAGAAACAGCAGTTCCGTCGGACTCTGAAGAAGAGGAGGAAGAGGAGGATTACTCTGAACAACAATACCCTCCGGCTGATGACAAGTACAAACACCTTGAAGAGCGTTTAAGCGCTATGGAAATCCAGGTAGATTTTGAAGAGTTGGGGCTGGTGTCAGGAATCGTGATCCCACCAAAGTTTAAAGTGCCATTATTTGAGAAATATGATGGAGTGTCTTGTCCTAAAATGCACCTCCGATCGTATGTCAGGAAGATTCAGCCGCACTCTGCCGACAAAGACTTGTGGGTCCACTTTTTCCAAGACAGTTTATCAGGAACGCAACTTGATTGGTTTTACCAATTAGAAAGGGCCGACATCCACAATTGGGAAGACCTGGCCGCAACTTTCTATAAACAATACCAGTACAACACCGACTTGGCGCCTACCCGTACTCAACTTAAGAGTATGGCTATGGTTTCCAATGAGGGCTTCAAAGTTTACGCGCAAAAGTGGAGAGATCTAGCCGGAAGAGTGCAACCCCCTCTGTCCGAAAGGGAGTTGGTGGACATGTTCTTGGGAACTCTATCGGGCCCTTTCTTCAATCATCTAATTGGGAGTTCCTCTGCAGGGTTTACTGAATAAATATTAACCGACGAAAGGGTGGAAGCTGGTATAAGAAGTGGGAAGATTCAGAAAGATGCATCTGCCTCTACAGCTGCGAGGAAACCTTTCACTGGGAAGAAGGAAGTGTCTGTTGTTTATTCACGGAGGAATCAGGGAAGAACTGAACGCCGAACGGTGGTGGGGGCCGTTATGATTCCAAAGCCCACATCTGATCAACTGAGAAATAACCAGCCAAGGGTGGAAAGGCCAGTCCGACAATTCACCAAGATTAACATGACTCTAGCTCAGGTTCTACCCCATCTTCTGAGATTGAATTTGGCAAATTTAAAGGAGGCCCCAAAGAATCCCAATACTACTTCCCCTTATTACCATCCAAATGCTAGATGCGCATACCATTCTGAAAGTCCAGGGCACGACACTAACAACTGTTGGGCTCTGAAGAACAAAATTCAAGACCTGGTAGATGCGAAGGAAGTTGAGATTGATGCGTCTGAGAAACCAAATGTTATTTCCACTCCGATGCCTAGGCATGATGCCAATGCTGTCGAGGAAGATTTATTTGTTGCCACCGTGGATGAACTGTTAACTCCGCTCCCGATCATTAAGTTGAATTTGTTGAAAGCTGGTATATTCCCAGGTTGTGACAAAGACTGCCATGTTTGCCTATCCTCATCATTTGACTATCCTCTGTTGAAAAAAGGTATCCAACGACTGATTGATAACCAAGAAATTCTGTTTGAGAATGCTCCCATTTCACCCATTCTAGTTAAAGAAGTTTCAATCTTAACCATCTCCGCCAATCCTTCCAGGGTCCCTAAAAGACCCGTTAGGATTACATCTGCTCCAAAGACTACTCCACTTAAGATTACAATGCCCGGGCCGGTCCCGTACAAGTCAGATAAAACAGTACCACGGAATTATGGTGGAGAAATCTACTAGCATGGTATCAAACAAGATGAACTGACTGCCGAAGAAGAGAGCTTCGAAGAGGAAAAGTCCGACATTAGCAATATTGCCGGAGCTAGCAAGATTACATGTAGTGGTAGAATCTTCTCTCCAAAGATTGCCCCTCCAAAGGCAGTTTTTAGACCCGTGGCCGTTTCGAAGATTACCTTTGCACCAGTGATTATACCTGCAAGCGTACCTACCAACAAAGACGGCACAATTCCTGTCCCTACCAGTACCTCTACCACTGAGAATAAAGGGAAAAGCATTCAAGAAGAGCCTGTCCGGACGAAGGCTCAATCACTAGCTATCCCCAAAACATCCAAGAAGGAAATGGAAGAAATCCTGAGGATAATAAAGAAGAGTGATTATGATGTGGTTGAACAGTTGGGGCAAACCCCTTCCAAGATC
This sequence comes from Vicia faba, assembly GCA_948472305.1. NCBI lineage: Eukaryota > Viridiplantae > Streptophyta > Magnoliopsida > Fabales > Fabaceae > Vicia > Vicia faba. The sequence continues at coordinate 122,615,076 of OX451738.1, forward strand.
TCTATGCTAGCTCAGCTGCTGTGCTCTGAGGCACATGCGAAAGCTCTGGTAAAATTTCTGAAGACAGCTCATGTGCCACAAGAGACGTCTGCTGACCAGTTCCAAGACTGTGTGGCCAGTTTGACAACTGATAATGGATTGGGTTTCTCCGATGCTGATTTGACACCCAGAGGGAGAAAACACAACGAGGCATTATATGTCTCTGTGGAGTGTAGAGGAACGACTCTGGCCCACGTCTTGGTGGACACATGATCATCTTTAAACGTCTTACCAAAGAAAGCCCTTGATAGATTGGATTGCGAAGGGCTGACTTTAAAACCCAGTAATATAATTGTGAGAGCATTTGATGGCTCGAAGAGGATGGTCCATGAGGAGGTGGACATCCCGATAAAGGTGGGAACTCAGATTTTCAATTCAACCTTCTATGTGATGGACATCTGTCCTTCTTATTCCTGTCTGTTAGGACGCCCTTGGATCCACAATGCCGGTGCTGTCACTTCCATGCTACACCAGATGCTGAAATACCCGGTTAAAGGAAAGATCATAACTGTCCATGGGGAAGAGGAGTACATGATTAGTCATCTGAATTCTTTCCGATATGTGGAGTTGGATGGCGAGTTCATTGAAACCCCTTTCCAACATTTTGAAGAAGTCTCTCAAGAAGTAGCGACGACCAAGGCAGTATCCTCGATTCCTAAAATCACAAGACCTCCACTTCGGATGTCATCTCTAAAGGATACAAAGGCAGTAGTGGAAGAGGGTGGATGCACCATTTGGGGGCAACTTCTAGACATTCCGTACAAATCAGATAAGTTTGGCCTAGCATTTACTTCAACTGCTTAGAAGGCTGTGCGCCACTCCCGTGCCGGAGGGCCACCTGTGAAGATTAGAAACCAAGGGGTCAATGCAGTAGAAGACAACGAAGAAGATGGAAGCTTGGAAGATTGGATATTTCCTACTGTCAACAGAGGACTTCGCAACTGGGAAGCCAAATACTTTGTCCAATAACTTTCATCTCTCAGTAATTTATCTTTTACATTTATGTTGGACTTGTAATGTTCACGAACAATTCACACGTTAAAAACCTTGTGTCTTACCCGAGGCACAATAGTCCATTTGTAAGGGTTTTTATTTCATCTTCATATGACATTCAATGAATCATGGACGCTTTTTCACATACAAACCTTTTGTGCTCATTGTCTTTCTTTTACATTTTTATTGTTTAGAGATGGCTATACCCTTACATACACCCACACTCACAAATGCAGGTACCCCTCCATTCCGGATCCCATGGGTAACGATACTGCTGTAGCCTTCAGTGACTCTGAGACCTGACATGTCAGAGAAGATGAAAGCAGAAGTCATGAAACAGTTCAACACTAGATTTCTGGTTGTTACTTCTTATCCTCAATGGGTTGCCAACATTGTTCCCGTACCTAAAGAGGACAACAAAGTAAGAATGTGCGTGGATTATAGAGATTTAAATAGGGCCAGCCCTAAAGATGATTTTCCACTTCCACACATCGACATCCTGGTTGATAATACAACCCAGCACAAAGTGTTTTCTTTCATGGATGGATTCTCAGGTTATAACCAGATCAAAATGGCACCTGAGGACATGGAGAAAACTACATTTGTCACACAATGGGGTACTTTCTGTTACAAAGTGATGCCATTCAAGCTGAAGAATGTCGGGGCTGAAATTCTGACAGCAGATACTCAATGTCACAATGAATGTTAAGACACCGTATCTGACTTTCTAAAAGACAGTAAATAAAAACAGTAAAGAACACAGTCAATTGTTTACCCAGTTCAGTGTGAAACAACACCTACTCTAGGGGCTACCAAGCCAGGGAGGAAATCCACTATAAGAGATATTAATTCAGGAATAAACCAACCAGTTTATCTCCTTCACTTAAGACCTACCCAATGCAACTTCAATCTAAGTTCAACTTAAACCTGAGTTCCTACTCACTCCCCCTCAATCACAGCAGTGATACTTAAAGCAATTGACTAATGAAATAATGAAGACACTCTTCAGAACATACACTTGATTATGCTTCACAGCTTTTTAATCAAGTAACACAAACACTCGTGCTTCACAGCTTTGAGTGATACATAAACCTAACTTGACTTTGCTTCAAAGCTTTAGTCAAGAGACACAAACACTCTTACTTCAAAGCTTTGAGTGATACAAAAACCCTTACAATCAAAACCTATTCCAAGTCACTTATCACAATGATACTTGCTTGGATTACAGCAGTTAAAACTATACAGCTCCTAATTGATCTTCAGTCAAAAGGGATGATCTCCAATCAGCTTTCCTGTTGAATATATATGCAGCTGTTTCTTCAGTTAGGGCTTCCACGAAAAGCTAGGGTTAATTAGGGTTAACCTTAAGACTTGGTCACAAGACTTTATCAACCAGATTAGGGTTGAGCTAGGTTAACCTAAAGTCCACGTGAGATTCTGTTATGGAAAGAATGAACCAACTTCCTGAAAAATCTCAGAAATAACCAAACTGCATAACTGTTAGATCAGTACAGGATGTCTTAACATTTGTTATGACATCAGAATTCCTGTTTACTGATTTTGGTAGAAGGCAATAAATGTGATCTTTGCAAAATGCTCAGATACACACTCATAAACAGTAGCTACTGTATGCCATACTTTTTCTGCATAAGGTACCTAATAATCCAGAATGTTATGAAATCAGTCATGACATTCACACACCTGGTTTTACCAAAAATACATGCCAATAACTAAACAATTACAAACTCCCCCTTTGGCATATTTTTGGCTAAAACCCCTAAGCAATCAGAGAATAGAGAGCAGCAGAATGAATATGACTGCAGAAAAAAATGACGTCTACCAAGTAATTAACACAAAATATCTCCCCCTCTTTAGCCACAAATAGGCCAAAGATACATGTACTTATATGTTATACAGTCATCCAAAATGAGTAGTAAAAATAACAATTAAAATCTGAAAACACTTGCATCAACAGGAACCAGCATCAAGCTTGTCAACTCCACCAAACTTTAAGCACTGTCATCTTTAGAGGAGCTACTTTCTTCAGCATTGAGCTGATCTTCAGCAGCACCTTCTTCCCTTCTGTGTCCTTCCCTGTTCCCTTTGTTGCAAAGTCGAGAGAGGAAGGAGGCAAATGAGTGTCTATTCAACTTCTTAATAATTTTGAAAGAATTGGGAAAACATATGATTAACCCAATCAAAATAGACTTAACAAAAATAACTCCTTCAACCCTTGTTTTAAGCAAAATTAATTGCTACAATTCCTCATGTTGGCAAATACCCAACTTGCCCCTCAAGTTTTCAAATTGATTTGCATCAAGTGCCTTGGTAAAAATGTTAGCCAGCTGTAGCTCAGTGGCAACATGTTCCAGTTTAATCGTCTTCTCCTCTACAAGGTCTCTGATAAAGTGATGTCTAATGTCAATGTGCTTGGTCCTGCTATGCTGAATAGGGTTCTTGGAAATGTTGATTGTACTCAGATTGTCAGAGTACAATGACATAACATCTTGTGTGACATTATACTCAGTGAGCATCTGTTTCATCCAGATCATTTGAGAACAGCTACTACCAGCTGTAATGTATTCAGCTTCAGCAGTAGAGAGAGACACACAGTTCTGTTTCTTGCTGAACCAGGAGACCATATTATTTCCTAAGAAGAGACATCCTCCAGAGGTGCTTTTTCTATCATCAGCACTTCCAGCCCAATCAGCATCCCAATAACCAGTCAGAGTTAGTTCACAACCATGAGAGTACAGCAAGCCATAGTTGTAAGTTCCACTTACATACTTCAAAATTCTCTTCACTTGGTTGATGTGACTGACTTTAGGATCAGCTTGAGATCTTGCACAAACTCCAACTACAAAAGCAATGTCAGGTCTGCTGGCTGTTAAGTACAACAAACTTCCTATCATGCTTCTGTACAGACTTTGGTCCACCTTAACCCCACTTGAATCTTTGGATAGCTTTAAATGAGTAGGTGCATGGGTCCTTTTGTGACTGGCATTCTCCATACCAAACTTCTTGACAATGTTATTTGCATACTTGCTTTGAGATAGAAAGATTGAGTCCTCCATCTGTGAGACTTGCAGTCCAAGAAAATAAGTCAGTTCTCCCATGAGACTCATTTCGAATTCAGCCTGCATCTGATCAGCAAAATGTTTAACCATTTGTTCTGACATTCCCCCAAACACTATGTCATCAACATATATTTGAGCTACCATTAACTTCCCTCCTTCATTTTTGACAAAGAGGGTTTTATCCAAGCCTCCTTTTCTGTATCCTTTGTCTGAGAGAAATTTTGTTAACCTGTCATACCATGCTCTAGGAGCTTGTTTCAGGCCATATAGAGCTTTCCTCAATTTGTAGACATGATCAGGGTGGTTTGGATCCACAAAACCTTTAGGTTGTTCCACATAAACTTCCTCATTTAAGTACCCATTTAGGAAGGCACTTTTTACATCCATCTGAAATAGCTTGAACTTCAGGAGGCAAGCAATTCCCAATAGGAGTCTGATAGATTCCAGTCTGGCTACAGGGGCAAAGGTCTCATCAAAATCAACCCCTTCAAGTTGAGTGTATCCTTGGGCAACAAGTCTTGCCTTATTCCTAGTGACAACTCCTTCAGCATCTGATTTGTTCTTGTATATCCATTTTGTGCCAATGATGTTTGTTCCCTCTGGTCTAGGAACTAACTCCCAAACTTCATGTTGCTTAAATTGGTTCAATTCATCTTGCATTGCACCAATCCAGTATTCATCAGTTAAAGCCTCCTTAACATTTCTTGGTTCAATTTTAGACACAAAGCAAGAGTTTGAGATGATTTCTCTAGATCTTGTAATGACTCCACTGTTAGGATCCCCTATGATGAGACCTTTAGGATGATATTTCGGAATTCTAATGGAAGGGATTTTGCTAGCTTCCTTGGATTCAGAGTCTGCTGTAGTGGTGTTAGGAAGGTCATTCTGTTGAGTTGGAGTCTCAAAGAATGTCTCAACATTACAAGGGACATCTGTTTCTTCATGATAATCATCAACTATGACATTTATTGATTCCATCATGACTTTGGTCCTGGAATTGAATACCCTATAAGCTCTGCTGTTGGAGGAGTATCCTAGAAATATACCTTCATCACTTTTAGGGTCCAGCTTTCTCCTTTGTTCACGATCTGCAAGAATATAGCATTTGCTGCCAAATACATGGAAGTACTTCACAGTTGGCTTTCTTCCTTTCCAGAGTTCATAAATGGTGGATGAGGTTCCCTTTCTCAAGGTGACTCTGTTATGGACATAATAGGCTGTATTCATAGCTTCAGCCCAAAAATGAATAGGAAGTCTTTTGGCATGTATCATAGCTCTGGCAGATTCCTGTATGGTCCTGTTTTTCCTTTCTACAACTCCATTTTGTTGAGGAGTTATAGGAGAAGAGAATTCATGACTAATTCCTTCTGAGGAACATAACTCATTAAACTTACTGTTTTCAAATTCCTTGCCATGATCACTTCTGATTCTGACAATACACCCTTATTTTTCTCTTTGAATTCTTTTGCACAATTCTTTAAAAACTTCAAACACATCAGATTTTTCCCTAATGAAGTTAATCCAGGTGAATCTGGAAAAGTCATCCACAACAACATAGGCATATCTCTTTCCACCAAGACTTTCCACCTGCATTGGTCCCATCAGATCCATATGAAGAAGTTCTAGAACCTTAGAGGTGGTCAAATGTCTTGACTTTGGATGTGACATCCTAGTCTGCTTACCAACCTGACATTCACCACAAACTCTCCCTTCATCAATTTGCAGTCTTGGAATCCCTCTGACTACCTCCATGGAGATAATCCTTTTCATTCCTCTTAGATGAAGATGGCCAAGTTTTTGGTGCCACAGTTTCACCTCTTTTTCTTCTTTGGCAATAGAACACACAGTGGAGTAATTAGTGTTCTCAGGCCCCCACAAGTAACAGTTGTCTTTAGATCTGACTCCTTTCATTACAACTTCTTGTTTTTCATTAGTTACAAGACATTCAGATTTTGAGAAGTTGACCTTGAATCCTAGATCACATAATTGACTGATACTAATGAGATTAGCAGTTAGGCCTTTTACCAATAGTACTTCATTTAGATTTGGAACTCCAGGGCAGTCCAAATTACCAACTCCTTTGATTTCACCTCTAGCACCATCTCCAAAGGTCACATAACTAGTGGTGTGAGGTTTAACATTATTGAGAAGATTCTTGATTCCAATCATGTGCTTAGAACACCCACTGTCAAAGTACCAGTCTTCCTTTGCAGAGACTCTAAGGGAAGTGTGGGCTATCAGGGCAGTAGCCTTTTTCTTCCATTGTGGAGTATGTGGTACCCTGTTAGACTTAGGTTTGACACCTGGGTTCTGATTAGGGTATCCATACAATCTGAAGCAGAATGGCTTTATGTGACCAAACCTCCCACAATGATGACATCTCCATCTTTGGTACTTTTTCTTCATATTTCTCTGTTCCCGATGTTGAGTGTTATGTTGTGACATCTGCTTTGACATTTATTTATCAGACCTGATCTTCTTGTCTGCACCAGATTTCTTTGCTGCCACAAATCCTAGACCAGACTTGTTTCCCACATTTTGTCCAACCTGAAGGATTTCTTCCAATTTGTAAGTTCCATTTGTCAGCATCTTGACAGATTTGGTCATCTGGTTCAGTTTTGAGTTCAGCATTTGAACTTCCCCTTCTAGATGACTTATAGTTTCAATGTCTGCCCTTTTTTCAGCCTCCAACTTTATGATGAATTTTGTTTGTCTCTCATTTTGCATACAGACTTCAGCACTTTTGATACATAATTTCTTGTAAGTATCAGCCAGTTCTTCAAATGTCACTTCCTCATCACTAGTGTCACTTTCAGAGGTACAAACACCAGTTAGTGCAGTAACTAGTTTGGCAGATTCTTCTTCAGAATTACTTTCTGAATCACAGTCACACCAGGTAACAGACATTCCTTTCTTTTGTTTCTTAAGAAAGGTAGGACATTCAGCTCGAATATGCCCATATCCTTCACAACCATGGCATTGAATTCCTCTGCCTTGATTTCCATTCTCTTCAGACTTTGGTCTTCTGCTAGAGTCATAAGATCTGTTAATGTCAGAGGGGATGTTCTCAACATTTGACCTTGACTTTGGATCCATTCTCTTGATGAGTTTGTTGAATTGTCTTCCAAGCATGGCTATAGCTTCTGAAATATTTTCTTCTTCATCCTCCTTGTTTTCATCTTCAGTGTTGGATACAAGTGCTATGCTCTTGTTTTTCTTATCAACATTGTCACTGATCCCCATCTCAAAAGTCTGAAGAGACCCAATGAGTTCATCCACCTTTAACTTGCTGATATCCTGGGCTTCCTCTATAGCTGTTACCTTCATTGCAAATCTTTTAGGCAGGGATCTGAGAATCTTTCTCACCAGTTTTTCTTCAGACATCTTTTCTCCCAATGCTCCTGAGGTGTTGGCAATCTCCAAGATGTTCATGTGAGACTCATGAATGGTTTCATCTTCCTTCATCCTTAGGTTCTCAAACTTGGTAGTCAGCATCTGAAGCCTTGACATTTTTACTTTGGATGTGCCCTCATGGGTAGTTTTGAGAGTGTCCCACACTTCCTTGGCCAGTTCACATTGATGTACTAGTCTGAATATGTTTCTATCAATTCCATTGAACAAGGCATTTAAAGCTTTGGAATTACCCAGGGCTAACTCATCTTCTTCTTTGCTCCATTCTTCCTCAGGCTTCAGACTGATTATCCCATCTTTCTCAGTTATGGTGGGATGGTTCCATCCTTTGTCAGCAGCTCTCCAAGCCTTTTTGTCCAGTGATTTTAAGAAGGCAATCATACGAGGTTTCCAGTAGTCATAATTTGTTCCATCCAGAATGGGTGGTCTATTTCCAAAAACTCCTTCTTTGTCTATAGTGCCAGAAAGTGATATCCCTAGATCTCACCAAGTAATACAGGCAGGGTGCCTGCTCTGATACCAATTGAAATTCTGGCAGCAGATACTCAATGTCACAGTGAATGTTAAGACACCGTATCTGACTTTCTATAAGACAGTAAATAAAAACAGTAAAGAACACAGTCAATTGTTTACCCAGTTCAGTGTGAAACAACACCTACTCTGGGGGCTACCAAGCCAGGGAGGAAATCCACTATAAGAGATATTAATTCAGGAATAAACCAACCAGTTTATCTCCTTCACTTAAGACCTACCCAATGCAACTTCAATCTAAGTTCAACTTAAACCTGAGTTCCTACTCACTCCCCCTCAATCACAGCAGTGATACTTAAAGCAATTGACTAATGAAATAATGAAGACACTCTTCAGAACATACACTTGATTATGCTTCACAGCTTTTTAATCAAGTAACACAAACACTCGTGCTTCACAACTTTGAGTGATACATAAACCTAACTTGACTTTGCTTCAAAGCTTTAGTCAAGAGACACAAACACTCTTGCTTCAAAGCTTTGAGTGATACAAAAACCCTTACAATCAAAACCTATTCCAAGTCACTTATCACAATGATACTTGCTTGGATTACAGCAGTTAAAACTATACAGCTCCTAATTGATCTTCAGTCAAAAGGGATGATCTCCAATCAGCTTTCCTGTTGAATATATATGCAGTTGTTTCTTCAGTTAGGGCTTCCACGAAAAGCTAGGGTTAATTAGGGTTAACCTTAAGACTTGGTCACAAGACTTTATCAACCAGATTAGGGTTGAGCTATGTTAACCTAAAGTCCACGTGAGATTCTGTTCTGGAAAGAATGAACCAACTTCCTGAAAAATCTCAGAAATAACCAAACTGCATAACTGTTAGATCAGTACAGGATGTCTTAACATTCATTATGACATCAGAATTCCTGTTTACTGATTTTGGTAGAAGGCAATAAATGTGATATTTGCAAAATTCTCAGATACACACTCATAAACAGTAGCTACTGTATTCCATACTTTTTATGCATAAGGTACCTAATAATCCAGAATGTTATGACATCAGTCATGACATTCACACACCTGGTTTTACCAAAAATACATGCCAATAACTAAACACTTACAGGGGCAACCTATCAACGTGCCATGGTAGCTTTGTTTCATGATATGATACATCATGAGATAGAGGTCTACGTGGATGACATGATAGCCCGATCAAAAACTGAAGAAGAACACCTTGATCACTTGCAAAAGATGTTTGTCAGATTGAAGGAGTACAAGCTAAGGTTGAACCCGAACAAGTGCACGTTCGGAGTCCGGTCCGGTAAACTCTTAGGTTTCATTGTCAGCAACAAAGGCATCGAGGTTGATCCTGCCAAGGTCAAAGCAATACAAGAAATGCCTGCTCCTCGTACTGAGAAGGAAGTCAGAGGATTCTTGGGACGCCTGAACTATATTGCCAGATTCATTTCTCACCTAACGTCTACTTGTGAACCAATCTTCAAACTATTAAAGAAAGATCAAGTAGTCAGATATAATGATGAATGTCAGACTGCTTTCGACAAAATCAAAGAATATTTACAAGAGCCTCCTGTCTTGATGCCTCCAGTCGAGGGAAGACCACTGATCATGTATCTGACCATTTTAGAGAACTCAATGGGGTGTGTATTGGGGCAGCATGACGAGTCAAGCCGAAAAGAGCACGCTATTTACTACATGAGCAAAAAGTTTACCGACTGTGAAACCAGATTTTCACTACTCAAGAAAACTTGTTGCACTCTGGTATGGGCTGCTCGCCGGCTAAGACAGTATATGTTGACTCATGCCACTTTGCTGATATCTAAGATTGATCCGATAAAGTACATCTTTGAGAAGCCTGCTCTGTCTAGGAGGATAGCTAGATGGCAGATGATCCTAACAGAATATGACATACAGTACACTACCCAAAAATCTATAAAGGGCAGCGTGCTAGCTGATCATCTTGCTCATCAAGCTGTAGAAGATTATCAGTCCATGAAGTTTGAATTTCCGGACAAAGACATCATGACATTAGAAAATTGTGAAGAAATCAGACCACATGAAGGACCTGGACAAGGATCCCGATGGACCCTGTTCTTTGATGGGGCATCCAATTCACTTGGTAATGGCATATGCGCAATGCTCATATCTCCGGAAGGGTGTCATACTCCCTTTACTGCCAGACTTTGCTTCAACTGTACGAACAACATGGCGGAATACAAAGCATGCATCTTTGGTCTCAAGGCTGCCATAGACTTGGGAATCAAATCTTTAGATGTGTTTGGTGATTCAGCTTTGGTCATCAGTCAGATCAAAGGAGAATGAGACACTAAGCACCCAAACCTTATCCCTTACAAAGAACATGTTTTGACATTGCTACCACATTTTGAGTAGATTACGTTTGAGCATTTCCCGCGAGAAGAAAATCAGGTAGCAGATGCTCTAGCCACAATGTCATCTATGTTTAAACTTAATTGGGATAACGAGGCTCTCCAGATCACCATTGAACGAATGGACAAACCAGCACACTGTCACGAGATTAATACTGAAGAAGTAGTGGACCAGCCTTGGTTTCATGAAGTCAAAAGGTATCTCGAGGCTCAAGAATATCCAGAAGGAGCTTCAATCAATGATAAAAAGTTCCTAAGGAGATTCTCCGCTAAGTTCTTCCTAAGTAATGGCATCCTGTACAAATGTAAATATGATTCTATTTTTCTCCATTGTGTGGATAAGGTTGAAGCTGAAAAGATCATGGCTGAATTACATGAAGGTACCTTTAGCCCTCACTCTAGTGGGCATACGATGGCGAAGAAAATTCTACGGGAAGGCTACTATTGGTCTACCATGGAAGTAGACTACTATCAACACTCCCGGACCTGTCATAAGTGTCAAATCTATGCAAACAAGGTGCACGTACCTCCGATTCCTCTAAATGTCTTAACAGCTCCTTGGCCCTTTGCTATGTGGGGAATCGATATGATTGGGGAGATCAAGCCTACAACCTCCAATGGACACCGCTTCATTCTAGTGGCCATTGACTATTTCAGAAAGTGGGTCGAAGCAGCTTCCTTCGCATCCGTTACTAAGAATGTTGTTGCCCGCTTCATCAAGAAGAACCTTATTTGCCGGTACGGTATCCCAGAAAGGATCATCACTGATAATGGTACAAACCTTAACAATACTATGATCACCGCCTTGTGCGAGCAGTTCAAGATTCAACATCACAATTCACCCCCTATCGGCCAAAGATGAATGGTGCAGTCAAAGCTGCTAATAAAAACACTAAAAAGATCATACAGAAGATGACAATCACCTACAAAGACTGGCATGAAATGCTACCGTTTGCTCTCCACGGGTACCGTACCACGACTTGCACATCAACTGGGGCAACACCCTATTCTTTGGTTTATAGCATGGAGGCTGTTTTGCCTATCGAAGTTCAAATCCCCTCTTTGAGAATTATGAAAGATGCAGGTTTGAGTGAAGACGATTGGATCCAGACCCGGCTTGATCAACTAAACTTAATTGATGAAAAGAGGCTTACTGTTGTTTTCCATGGTCAGATGTATCAAAAACGGATGATCAAGACCTTCAACAAGAAAGTTAGACGCCAAGTATATCAAGTTGGAGATCTGGTGATCAAGCGCATCATCTTGCCACAAAGTGACCCCAAGGGAAAATGGACTCCTACCTATGAAGGACCATTTTTAATAAAGAACATCTTTTCCGGTGGGGCAATGATCTTAACCACCATGGACGGTGACGATTTGCCACACCCTGTGAATGCAGACATAGTCAAAAGATACTACGCATAAGAGACCCGCTAGGCTGACACACCTAAGCAAAACAAGGGAATCCCGACGAACCAAAAGGTTCGGGAAAAAATTAGGGATAAAATAAAAAAATCTATACACCCGACAAGTTGAAAACCCGAAAGGGCGACTTGGGAAAAAAGGGGTTTCCTGGTGGATTGAAAACCCAAAAGGGAAGTCCAGGAAAAAGTTAGGGAATTAAAGCGTATGACTATGTCTCGTCGGATCACTTTGAGGACAACTTCAACCTCTCCACTGACAAAATCGGACTTCTGATCAATTCAATCATCTTTGGGCGAAGCAACGGATAGATAAGATATTCAGAGATACGAAGGCTATAGCAGAATGGGAACCCCATGGGATTATCACACATATCTATCTTTCTTTGTATAAATTTTTCTTATTTTCATGACACCATCCTCTTACTAGGATGTTTGTCTCCTTTGTACAAAATACTTATTCAAAGTGAATACAAAGATGTCTCTTTAAAGTACAAAAAGCTATTTGTCCTTTTCTTTTACACTTGTGTTTTATTTGCAAAAAATGTCCATTGATTCATTAATGAACATATGTATTTGAACATAATTACTGATTACAAATAAACAAAATGAAAAAGACAATTACTGACAGGTCGAAAGAATAGAAAAACATCTTTAGGCTATTCCATGAACAATCCCTACAGTACTTCATTAAGATCCCCAGCGGAGCTGAAACTTCAAACTATTAATCCACAGTGGAAACCATCTGGTTTCTCAAATTCCCCAGCAAGTTGTCGTGAAGCTTGAACACCAACCGAACGACAACTAAACTTCTATTTTTCCTTAACCTAGAATAATTCCCCAGTAGAGCGGCAGGTGACTGAAACTCATGAAAATTTTCCAAATAGGAATAAGCTTTTTCCCCAGAGTTTTCTTTGTTCCCCAACAGAACGAGGATTCCCATTGTTAAATCCCCAGTAGAAATCATCAAAATTCTCTGGATTCCCCAAGCAGATTACTCAAGCAGTATACGGCATTGCTCTCACAATAGGATTCTGTCATTACTTCAACTTCAAAACATGAAGAATCCACATATCCTCAGTAGCAGTCAAGGATTTATTTTCCTCAATCATACATCAATACAACAAATTAGCTTACATGCGCATACATTGCATCCATATATCATAGACATTGATAAAATACATATATTGCATCATACAATTCATACAATATAATTTCGTGTTCCAGCTAACATTTTTCCCTTTTCAGGATAAGATTAACGGTTACCATTAACAATATACAATCTAGATATAGTACAGATACGCTCCAGACACGGATGCCATTTTGTTACTCATTCAGATTTCAACTATCAGATACAGTTTAAATATGCTCCAGACACGGATGCCATTCTGTTACTCATTCAGATTTCAAATTCAGATACAATACATATACGCTCCAGACATGAATGCCATTCTGTTACTCATTCATATTTCAAGTTCAGATACAGTACGGATACGCTCCAGACACGGATGCCATTCTATTACTCATTCAGATTCAGATACAGTACAGATACTGTTGTACCCCAAAATTTTCCCTCCAATATTCTTCAAGATTTGACAAAATCAAGCTTCAAAATCCCTCAAGGGTTGCACAGTCCAATTGCCTCCTAACACAGTCAAAATTAGGGTTTTGGTTCTTGCAAAGAAATTGAGGTTTTCAAGGGTCCAATCAAGTCCCATATGCCTATAAACATTGTCAAGCATCCATATGTCAAGTTTCAAGACTCACAACATCAAATTGTACAGTCAAAAACCCTAAATGCTTCACAGTCAACTGTAGGGGCAAAATGGTCATTTGACAGTCAAAAGTCAAAAATTTTGGTCAACATCTTATTTTTAAGCCACAAACATCATTTGATCAATTCTTGATCATGATTTCATAAGCATGGCTCAAAAAGTCTCAAGATGCAAAAGTTTCTATTTTTGGACAGTTGAAAAGTCAACTGCAAATTGACCAAGGCATAAATTCTTCATGGTTTATCAGAAAAATCCCATCCAAAGCTCATTTTGAAGAGGATGACATTTCCTACAATTCATCTTCACACTCCAAGTCCAAGAAATGCTCTCACAAAAAGTTATCAACTTCAACATTATAGGTCATTTTCAAAAGTCAACAAAAAGGGACTTTAAGTCAAAGACCATAACTTGAGATTGGTAAATGAAAATGACATGGGACCAAAGGCATTGGTTAGAGGACTTCAAGCCCTTTCCAAAATGTCCAAGAACATGTTCATAGCTTCAAAATTGAGCAAGATATGCATTGGAGAAGTTGGGAAATTTTTGGGAACTTTCAAAAGTTAACTTTGCCTAAAACACTTCAAAATTGCTAATGGGCCTCAAATTCTTCCTTGAATCATTACCCAAAGCCTATGCACGACCCATTGAGCTTAAAAGGATTTATTTTCTTATTTTTAATTAATTAATTGAATTTTTATTCATATTAATTCATTTAATTAGATTTAATTATGAGAAAATATCAAATAATGCTTTTTCAAATCTTTTTATGCAGCAAATATACTCCAAATATGCTAAAGATTTCGTGCATCATCTCAAGGGGACAAGATCTTCCATAATTGGCAACGTTTCCATGGAAAAAGATTGGAAAATATATGATTGGCAATCAAAGATTCAAGTCATCAATTCATGGACTTTTGGGCTCTTTCTTGACCTAATTTGCTTCACATACTTATGCACAACCTAACCCTATTCCACAGGACACGAAAAAGCTGCTGAGAATAGAGAACCAATTTGCAAAAACTCCAAGAAAATTGTGAAACTGATCTCATAGTTGCAGGACGTTTCAAAGCCTAAAAAGTATTCTAATACGTTATTGGACCTTCCACGAATCGATTAGCATCAAGAACCAATCCAAATGCGCAAAGAACTGAAGAATATAGGCCACACAGTTTGTCTTGTTTTTCAAAATTGCATAACATGATTCATGAGCTTTTAACCATTTTTCTTGTTTGATTTGTACTAATAATGATCTTCTGAAGCGATTGGTACAGTTTAATTGGACTAACACTGCTTGTATCAAAATCCACCATTGAAGAATATTAGGTTTTTAGAACATCCAAATTAGGGCTTTTCACATATGATAAAATTGGACCTCAAGACCAATATGGTTGAACTCGTTGCAAGAAGCCTGGTCCATTGAGATAATCGCGCCTTTTTTTATATTAACTCCTCTTCTATTCGCTATTATTCACTGTTCCACTTAGTGGGGGTTTAAAACCCCCACTACTTGTTTTCTATTTGCAGGAAGAACGAAGACGAAGCATGCGTGTCATCACGTTACTGGGAGATTCAAATATTAGCGCGTTTTTTCTTTGTTTCAGCATAATTGCTTTTTTTCATATATTATAAATCGTTGTTATATTGTATACAAACAAACGCAAATGGCCAGTTGGTGGAGGACGTGTCCTGCAAGCGTTGGGGCCTGGGTTCGATTCCCAGGTCCCCCCATATAATTCATAATTTTGTCTTGATGTATTCTAGTGCAGCAAGCGTTCAAGGCTCCATCATGCATCCTCACATGTTAGCCTGCCAAGTGGACTTGATCACTCATCCAATGGCCTCAGAATGAATTCCATGATGCACTGTAGTCAACCACGTGCACTCAATCCTGGAAGGTCAAACGAGCTCTATGCTGATGGGCCAGATTACTCCAATTTACCTCCATTTGGGCCTGACACCCCCTTGGTTTGCAATTCAATTTTTTTCTTTCTTTTAATTTCTTTCAATTATTATTTTTATATAATTATTATTAAGTCATTAAAATTAATCTTTTCATAATAAAATCAGAAAATCAAAATACAAAAATATGTTTAATTATTTATTAATTTACTCATTAATTTGTTTTTTTGTAAATAAATAACTAACAATTAATTTAGTTTAATTTAGGTTTCAAACTTTAATCTTTTCTTAATAAATAAAAAATATGTAGAATTAGGTTTTGACACTTTTTTTCTTAATTATTTATTTCCATCATTATTTATTATTATTATTATTTTTGTAAATAAACATGTAATTTAATTAACTAGTAAATTAGGTTAACTTTAACATTTTCACTAATAATCAAAAATAATTTAGAATTAGGGTTTCCATTTAATTTCAATTTTCTTTATTTTCATAAATACAAAAACATAAAAAATACTTTCTTTTCTTTAATCAAATAATAATTTAGCTTTAATTTAATTTAATTTCAATCAAAGGGTCAAAACCCTCGGACGTTCAATTTTAATTTCTATTTCGCGCATTATTTTCTTTTTTGAATATTATGTAACTGCTCAAGGATGTAATAGTAATTAGGTTTACCGCATTTTTTACTTTCCGCATCTTTTATCAAAACGGGTCTTTGTACTTTGGCGATGTATAGACCCGCGCCTTGTAATAGCGTAGCTTTTATCTTTCCGCTCTTTAATTCTCCGCACTCTTAAATTCTAACTTTGTATGAAAGAATGTATGCTAATTAAAAACAAGCGTAGCTCACAATGCCATGATCAAAGATAAACTTAAACTGAAAATAACACACAAATACACACACCACTTCTAGGGTACGCCTCACCTGTTGCCTTCGAAACGTGGTCGTCAAGTATAGGCCGTTTTAGTAAGTCCTTATGTCCATGATCTGGTTGCCTCGAAACAAGTTGCCTTTGAACAGTTGCCTCGGAATAGTTGCCTCGAAACGGTTGCCTCGGATGAAAAAAGGATCAAGGACATAAGGGTAGCTTCTAAGGTGTCCTACTGTTGCTTCGGTGACCACACTATCCCTACACTCGAATTGACCCGAACACCTCCAACGGTGGTGCTACCTACCTCTCAATGGTGGGATGGCACTACCTTAAGGACATTTACACAGCCTAATTCCTTAGGGTAGGTAGATGACTCATGGATACTTGCTCTCTAAAAAACAAAACAAAAACCTTTTCACACCGACACTTTCAAAAGACATTCAAAACAATTTTTCAAACACTCTTGAGGACTGATACAAGAGTTATTCAGAAATCTTTCAAAGAAACTTTTTCAAACCCACTCACACTTTGAAAAGAAAACATTTTGAAAACATAAGAGCAA